>OV788328.1:17294902-18709221 GCA_928718305.1 Tetramorium bicarinatum
TCTCTCTACGTATGAAATCAATATCAATTGGTAAAAAAAACATCATTTTATCTATACGTATTTATATAATTAGAATCTGTTCCGAATACAGCGCCAAGAGAAATAAGACGATGCTACTTAATGCCGGATGGATGCTGCAGAGAAAATGGACCATGTTTAAGTTTTCCGCTGCATAGAAGAATGATAGAGTGGCCTCATTGAAAGGCTACGGGGCTAGTCTGAGTTTATGACAGTGTCGTTACACTCAATTAGCTTCACTGATGGCCTTGAGAAGCTACCCGTATACACCGAACCACAGTTCAGCTAACTGAAAGATGAGCGAGCGTGTTCAATACTTCAGTGTTAGGCTGGCCCAATGTCTTTTATAGTTAACTGGTATCATATTCAACATGGCGAAGTAATAAATAGATCGGTAGATAATGTACAACTATACGTTTTAACATTTCTCGCAAATAGTCTCAATGAGCTAGTTGTTAAAGTGTAATTGAGTTTTATTTGCTTGCTGTATAAATATAATATGTATATCGATTTTATAATGGACAAATAAAATAATTATATGTATATACAGTATGTTCTTCTCTTATTATCTTATCCTCTTTGTTATTTAATTGTAATATTTTATTATCCGCTTCGTAATATTAAGCTACGAATTGTATATTTCTATTTCTTAAATTTTTATCTAAAAAGAAAACACTGATGTTTATCAGCTGAATCGAGCTAATATTCTTGATTCTATACTACATTTCGCGCTGCACGTAGGAGAAGCACGCTCGTTTAAGACACACATTCAGCCTGCAAAAACTCAACTAAAAGTTATACAGACGAGTTTCTCTGAGATAGAATCCAGTCTGTACATCACGCGACGACAGACGTGTGTACGAATTAGACTTATTTGTTTCTCGGAAAAACGGAGGCGGATTAGCAGTAGCCTAGAAAGGCAAGCATAGGAAGAGATGCACTTCAAGATATAAGATCTGCTACATCGGGTATCTCAAACGTGAAACAATCAAAATAATCTGCACTGATTATGTCATCTCGTTCGCTCTTAAACAGATAATAATGCATTCATTTAATTGATTATTCATTTTATGTTAATATAATTCGTCATTCATAAAGAATGTTTTCTCAGTAAGAATATCTGCACGGCAAAACACTATCTATTTAATTTATTCGCGCTTTTATATAATGACGTGTATCGATGTTTTGCATTTATATACGTATTACAGAGAAGAAAGCAATAACAGCATAAAAATCTGATATACCGAGGTACGTATCGTTTTTCAGTAATTTCAGTCATTTAAAAGTTGTAAATGTATCAATTTGTAGCAACTTTGCGTTTCTAGAAGTATAGAATTCGAAATATAATAAATATAAAAATTCATTTTTCTGAATAGAAAATATGATAGCTATTTCACTTTCTATTTTCAAACCCTTGATATTACTCAGTAGTTAAAAAAATTTATATTGCGGACAAATTCGATATTTATCGCTGAATTGTTTATAAATTTCTGTAATAATCCTAGTTTAAACCTGTCAAATTTAGAGACAATTTAACGGATTTCTTTGCCATCTATTCGAACGAAACAGAAGCAACAGAAGTGAGACCAAAGTTTCATCCATTTGTATGCGGTCAACAATAGACGCGACAAAGTGGAAAGGACCTGCGGTTATGGAAAGGATAATGGACTCCTTACACAATCCGTGAACTTCGACGGACCTGTTTTATCGCGACAAATGCAGACCGACGAATTTATTTAAACCTGAACATGTGACTATTGTAATCTCACTGTGTAATATACATTTATTTTATATGACTATCAAAAATATATTTTGTTTTAAGACTTTGATTATGCTACAGCATTCGAATAAAATATTAAAAAACGGTTATGGAAATAGCACAATGTTTGACAGATATTCATATAATTATATGATAGATTATATTGCATTTATTTATAAATATATTTTATAATTATATCGATATTTAACAAACGCAGAAAAATGCGCAATGATTGCTGCCATTATCGAATCTAAAAACGCATGGCTCTTCTCGTCACTCTCGACTATTTACACGTTGCGTAGCTTCTTCAGCAACAGTTTGAATAATTCATCGGTAGTACGAGGCTTCCGATCAGTCATCTCAAAGGAGCCTAGCAAGCTCGCCTTAATAAGGCAAGCTTATGGCGTGCACGTGGCACATCGAGACACGAGGGGAAAAAGACGACTATCGGTTGTAGAAATTAAAAGTGCGGGGGTCTCTGCGATAAAATTTTCTCCCTTCGAATAATAGCAGTCTCGCATGATTTTTAATCGACGCTTGGAACTTGGACGAAATGACATGACAACTTCTGTTGTCTATTGATTTTATCTTTGCCGGAATAAATTAGTTACGACAACCCCACCCAGTAATTTATTCAGCTAAGTAAATGTATTTTTGTAAATTACCAAACCACATCAATCTTTTTAATCAATTTTCTTAGCAAAGTAATTTGTGAACACGCACAGGATTATTGGAAATTGACTATGATATATTAATCACACAGACACACACATATTGATTTTTTCCTCCTTAAATTAGTGAGGTATAATAATTAAATCAAGAATACAACGAGATATTGGATTGTTACATTCAAATTTCCAATAATTTCATACAATTTCCAATAATTTGCCAGTAATTTTGTTTCAACGAATGAACGCACAACTATTTAACTACCGAATGTTATTAAATCCTTTTCATTCCTGGAAAATGACTCCAATCGCAGTTTTATACGCGAGTTACCATGTCGTTCTAAATTGTGTCGCCAAATATTTGATACGCTCCGCCATAAGCAGCCTGTGTCGTCTGAAAACAATCGTCCGGGCAAGCAAGGGTGGACGAGGGAAAGTTTGAAATTGGTACACGTCGGTGCCAGATGTTACGTAGCGACGTCAACGAGGGGAACGCAAAAACGAGTCAACGCGTCCCCGCGCTCTTCGTGAGACGGGCTTCGGAAAGACAAACGCGCGCGCAGCTGCCGATTTCGGTCCGAGATTTAAGCTACGGGCCACATGTTCCCATCCTGGTCGTGTATAGGGGTCAGATTAAAGTTTCGCTCGCACGGGACCAAATTTCGATCGATCCGTCAATCTAACGCGCACAAGGTTAATTCCCTCCCAACCGTGGAAAATCGCTCTCGCATAATTGGATTCAAAAAGCAATCTCGAGCAACATCATCTCGATCATGCAATCGAATGGATGAAGAAGCTGTATTAGTTGTTCCTACGGTTGAGTTGAATCTTCTATCTCGATCAAGTTCATGCAAATAACCTCTGATGAAAAATATTAAGCTGCTTTATTGCGATGATTGAATTCGATCTAAAATCAACAATCGTAGGATCGTAATTACTTTCGTACTCTTCATCCGTCTCAATTGTCAGAATGCTGCTTTAATACTTATTGCGCAGCCGAGCGAATACCGAGAGAAGAGCTGAGTGAACGGAGCGTAAAAGAGTGAGAGCAAGTCGGCGTTAACGATAACCTTAATTATCACGATCTCAATGACCCATGAGTGGAATATCGCGCGTGTCCGTCAGATGGTTGGTCGGTCGGTCGGTCGGTCGGTCGGTCGATCCGTCCGCTCATGGTAGTTCGCTCGGGAAACCCAATTTGGCAAACTTCCAAAGCCGTCGAACGTTCAGATCTGCCTGAGAAACAAGCGGGGGACTTGTCTGTCTTCCAGGAGAGCAGCAGCTTCGTGCCTCGTCGTGGCGCGAGCTATTTTCAACTCATCCTGGAGAACTGTCCGTGGAAGCCGAGTTCCAGCGAAAAATATATTTTTCCCCGAACTCGTTTATCGTCTTTCCACTCCGATTATTTGCGACACCGCGCCGTAGATCGGAGTCGTCGAAAGGTCGAGAAAGAAATACGTTTGCACGTTTCCCGAATAAATTTCTCTCTTGCACTCGATGTACTTTTATTCAGTATCCGCTGAGTTTTCGAATTGACGTCAGTGTGCTCTGTATCTTGGATATTTTCTTCCTCGTAGTTGCGAAAACGTCAGCGTAATCTCGTATAATGCGCGATAAAAATAATGTTCCGAAAAAAATTGAAAGTAATAAATTAAAATCGAACATCTAAATCGTTTTCAGATATTTTCTGTTTCTCTGATAAATTACGAGTGTAAAGAAAGATAAAAAGTATTATAAAGAAATCTTTTTCTAATTGTTACTAGACTAGAATAATAGCAAACGCGCTCATGTTTAGATATTGACAAGGAACTGCAGCGTTGCTTTTTGGCTTTCGGCCATAACTTTCTTATCACTCTGACGTGACACATTAATATTCGGCAGACAGTCGATTTCCAATTTCATTTTTGGCTGCATTCTCATATTGTGCGCATATGCGGCAACAAAGATTTAATTCAAATATGAAATCGTGAAGTCACGCGAAAAAACAATAGTTTTATCAATAAAACCCGACGGCAGAGTCAAATAATTAATCTGCCTGCACGATATTTTCTTCATTCTATTTAATGCGAAACATAATATCTCTGAATATTACCCGAAATATCAAAATTGTGTCAAAGCTTTCTGTTCGTTGTTAAATTCGGATCTCATAGAAATTAAAATTAAACTATTGTTCCGTACGTTTGAATGAGAATGTTGGAGGAACGTTAACGTACGAAGACATCAAAATAATATAAGAGCATTTATTTCCGGGCGATTCACGCTGCAACATTCACGTTTCGATTGTGTCGAAAATCTACCTTTTCAATCATTGTCAGAAACACAATTTAAACGCGGGCAGACGCGTTTCCTCCTACTCTCCATTGTCAGACGGACAAAATCGACTGGAAGAATCGAGTAGGACGAAGGACGAGGCTCTCCTATACACATTGCACTTCGATTTCCCTCGTTCCCTCCTTTCCCCCCTATTTATCTCCTTCTATCGTCGATACCCTTCCTCTCTCACGAGATCTCGACCGACTGGTTTCGCAGGCCAGCACTGTGGCAGATGCGGTGCTGCGTCGTAAGAAATACGGAGTCGTCCGGTTCTGATCCGGAGAAAAAGAAAGAGCGAAAACAGAAAAAGAAGAAGGCGTACGCGAAGTACCGTATAAGTGACCAAGCGACTTTCTTTCTCGATGCAACGGTAACGCGCAGGTTCTTTCGTCCGTCGACAGGTTCTTTCGTTAGGAACCTACTAATCGCATACCTTACGTTTTAATCATTTGCAAATCTATACTCAGACATAAATTAGGTCTGTCCATCAATGTCCACATTATCCATAAATAATTACTTTTTGTTCACCTTGCAAAAAAATTAAAAATAAATTATGACTACTACTTCAAGAACACAATCGTCATTTATATCAGTGCCAATAGTAGTGGATTAGAATATTCATTAGATAAGTAAGATTTATGTTAAGATATTCATTTGTTTCTTAAATTATTGGATATTACTTAAGTACCCGATTATTTCCAACGCTGACTTATGTACGATTGCAGTAACAGTCATAGTGTTAAATAGATTCAAAGGAAATATTTAAAAAACAAAGACTTTATTTATATCCGTTCGAGTACGAAGAATAAACCTCTAAATTACCAAACCGGAATAAGGCGCTTAGCAATCGCGTTTAACTGGATTTATAGAAATTTATGGTTACACGTGGAACCCCGTAATGCCAAAAAAGGTCTAGGTTTATCGTTCCGAGGCTTCGCCTCGTAAAGCGATAAAAGAATGACTTATTTTTGTCCAGTTCTCTTCTGGCAGAGCAGGTAAGAATGGAAGGAAAATGCGCGAGGTCAGAAAGAAAATGGGAAAATGAGAAAGAGACAGAGAAAGAGAAAGCTCGTTTCCGGATCTGTCTCACAGCTTTCCTTTGCTTTAAACGTGATACGAGTTACGTGCGTTTCGCGCCGTTGTAGGAAATATCCTACAGTGCAAAATAAAAGGAGGAGTATCTCATGGTATGATATAACATGATGCGGATTCTATGATCTTGCACTTAGATCGCGTGCTTGTGTCAATGTTTTGGAATCTGATTAATGTTCGATGCTATGCGTAGAATATTCTATTACAATGTATGAAATTCGACGATTAAGATTCTATTAAAATTGATATTAATTCGAAAATAAAATAATTTAATCAAGTAATATATAATATTAGAACATTTTTGTATATTTTTATTCAATACAATATTATTTTATATTATATATACTTTTATATAATATTATATATATTTTTACTGAAACGATATTAATTTTTCTTTAGATTTAATTTATTTCTTAACAACTCGTTATTTTTGTAAGATATATTTACAAATCACGCCCAAAAATTAAAATAATTTTTAATATTAATTATTTATCATTATCATATAAATTTTCATTGGTTATTATCTCAAGTAATAATATAAAAATATTATCAAGTAAAATAACTGTTTGATTGCAAAGGTTGCGAAGGAGGAAATTGATCATTAGTCTAATCATAAGATATTGAAATGTTTTTTCACCCAAAGAAAATCTTTGAATTATCAGTATTACGGAAATTTCATCTTGCAAATTTCACCGCGACCGTAGCCTTCAATCGCTTACTCCTATTAATTTTCTGGAACGCATCATGTTATGTATGCTCCATCTTTTCAATATTCCACTTAATAGCCTTGGCTAATGACATTAGACAATAAAATCACGTGATAAATAACTGTAATATATAAAAATATAAAAATTCTGAAACACTTTAATGAATTTTAGAACAGTAAAGAAGCACTATTTGCCTCGACTTATTTTTCAATAAGTATTTTAAAAAATATCTTTAAAAATGTGTAAAGTTTCTGAGGTTTAATCTTGTATCAATTTGAGGAATTTAACAAACATATCAAATCATTCTTCCAAGCATAAAAGAGAATTTAATTCCTTTTGCATTTGAAAGAGGATATCTCCACAAAAGTCAAATTATAGAGGAATTTGGAAAAAAAATATATAACCTCGAATGCAATAAAATTTATGGTATTATCACGAACATAATGTATTCGTCGAATTGCGTAGGAATTTCTGGGCCGACTTTGCCGACACGCAAGATCTTATGTTTTCTCACAACCCGAGTCGAAAAAGGTTGCTCTGATGAACGGGTTTCTTCGTGAAGAACGACTTAATTCTAGGGTCACGGTATTACCTGGAATACCATACAAGGATTGCAGATTTCGACATAGAGGTCTGGCAATAAACTGAATTTAAGAATGCATAAAAAGCTATTTATGTATTCATAGTGCGATATTTTTACGGTAGTTTAAAAACAAATTTAACTTTTAAAAATTATATTTCAAAATTTTGTTTAAAAATTCCAGTACGATAAATATGAATAATACATAAGTATGCACAGTAAATAATACATTTTCCACAAAAAAAAAAGCAAAATAAATTATATTATCAAATGCCACAAATATCATTAAATGTTAATCACAATTACAAAAAATTGAGAAACGATATTTTTAGAAATTTACATTGCGTCATAAAGTGTCATTGAGTTTTAATATTTTTAAGAAAAATGTAGTATTTTTAGTGAGACTAGTTGAGACAATGGTAACCTATAGTTTATCGCAATAATGCGCGCTTGTACGATTTCTAATTGTAATGGAAGCATTAAATTACACGCAGTAGCAATACGGTGAAAAATTACGGATCTAAGCGCAGGCTGCAATCGCGACGGATTGGACAATGAATCTCACGTGAGATTGCGAACTGGTACGACGAGAGTAGAACGTCGAGGTAATGACAATAGATGATAATGACAACGGCAAGGAATGTGGATGGCACGGTTATCTCGAAACGGCGTTATTGTTCCATTACCGCCACTTGAATACAAATCGGTCTTAATCGGCACACATACATAGGGCATGACAATATAATTGCAAAAGCAAGTTACCGTTAGTATAGAAAACGAAGAGTGAATAAAATAATTGCGACGTACTAATTAAAACAAATCCTGAGATAAACACGATACCACCGTTCGTTATATTTTCGGTAAAAAATAACAATTGTGAATTATTAAAAATTTTTTAAAGTAATTTTAATTATACAAGTTAATTATTTAAAACATTTTCTAAGAACAACTTTAACATAATTTAATCATTTATTTATTTAATAATTTGTTTAATATTATTTTATTATTTATTTGCAATATCATTCAAAATTATTGCATGCCCGTGTGTAATAAAAATTACGCAAATTACGATATTGCAATACCGAAATAACATTACCATTTTGATTGTTTGACGTGAAATCGAAATATCTAGCTTATATCTCAAACACATGCTGCATTTTATCTTGTATAATGAAGTCAATCAAGCTCATATGCATACAACGCAACCGGTTAATAAACAATCAATAAATTAGATTTGGTTGGTACAAACGCTTGACGGGTTGTTGAAGTAATATTCAGTACAAATTCAATGAAATATTCATGTATCTAAGATAACGAGAATGTCAAATAATTTCGCAGCGACGCGAGTCGCTTTGTTAAATCCGATTGTGACTCTATTTCAGAACTAATAAACACGTAGAATACATTATAATAATTGTGCACTATCTTAAAGCTATTAATTCTGTAACAATTATATTTTACAGCACTGGATAATAAAGATATTACGACACACCGTGAAACAGGAAAGAGTTTATCCCGCAACCTCAGATTAATTAAAACTAATTGAAAACTAAAGTTAATTTATTCTGTGATTGTGCTACGGCAAAGAGAACTATGTTAAATCTGTTCTGTAACAACGGCGTGAAACAGTACGTCGTAAAAAATCGTTTGTTTCTCCCACCCAACTTTAAATAATCGAGATTGGTTGCAACGAAATAAAGTTACGGAAAGTTACTACGGGTTAATAGAAATTCCTTCTTGATGATATTATACAAGCAAGTATGAGATAACCGGAGAGGTGTTAACATAGATTCATCAGACGCGAGGAATTCCGTCAGTGAATAATTGACATTCCTATCAGAATAGATAATAGAGGAGATCTCTGTGTGCAACATCGGAAGGGGTTTCTATTTGACACTAAGCGAACCATAGCGCAAACTTCAATATCACGGTCTTATAATCGCGCAACACGATGGAACCGCGTTATCATGTACAAGATACAGCCTTTAATCGTGTATGAGCGCACGTCACCTGTGAAATTATTTATTAACTCCGCTCTAAATATTCAATCAGGACCGGATTATAGTCAGAGGGGGCTACGTCGCACGCGACACAGGCGGCGCAGAGGGGAGGGTATTTTCGAATTTAGATTCATGAACTCAACCACTCAGGCTTCGATCGTTAATTAGGTCGAGTTGCATTGAAAAAGAGCTGAAAATAGATGCGTCCATTATGTAAAATGTACTTAAAGATTTAATCTTGACCCTTCGAACGATTCATATTCTTACTGTCCAATCGTTTCGTTAGCATTATCACCTCTTTCGTCTGCTCCGACTGATTTCAATTTTTTATTACTACGATATTATATAGGATAACCCAGTTCTTAATAGAATTTTACATTGAAAATAGAAATTACAACTTATATAAGCTGAATAAATTGATATAATTCGCTCGGCAACTTTGATAATTATGGTTCAGTTTTTCCTATCTTTTCCTTTGATTATCGATGCAATCTTTGTGAATCTTTTATGGCAGCCTACTTTCACGTTTCAATACTTACTTTCTATTTTGCACTCTCTGACGCACTATATTTATCAAATATACAAGCGAGATATCATTGCAACTTCGAATTGGAGCAATCATGTCAATTAAGATGAAAAAGTATAAAGTACTGCACAGTGACACTAACATCGATGTGAGATTTAAAGCGGCTCTGAATATTGTTGCTTCTATTTCCTGGACAAAGTCCATGAGAATGATTGCGGATAGAAGAAAACCGCGGGAATGTGGGAATCGTACACGCAGACATGTGTCAAGAGAGAGAGAGAGAGATGGCGTAGGTGCGCGCAATTGACATTCCCATTACTGGATGATACAGGAAAAGCTTTGTGCGGCTCGGCAGTAGTTCCGTTTGATATTGCAGCGTGCAAGCACCCACGAAATTCGCGTGCCATTCCTACAGACCCGGAAATGCGAGCGAAAAGACGCATAGAGCACTGCGTTAAACCGCCAACTATGAATTTGGAATGTACGGTTAATTTCTCGCTCGGGCTTAAACTTGAGAAATTTGAAATGAAAAGATGTGCTCATCACAATTTTGTACCAGTGTAGATTAGTGAGATTAATCACGGAGTACATGTTTCTAATAGAATTAGTTCTGATTGTAATACACACGATTATAATAAATTTTCAAAACTAAATGTTGTTCTCCACTCGTTTCTAATTTCTATTGCATCACAAACTAATTCAAAAGAACTTTGCCACTTATGATATTTTTTTCCTTTTTCGTTGTAATTTTTTATGAGTCAATTCAAAGTACAATATTTTGGAAACTTATATAATCTTGTAGAAAAAAACGTTGTACTACTGATTATTGAGATGAACTCGCAAAACTAGCACATATTTGTTTTATCTAATCTATTTATCACACATTCGAAATACCAGCTATATATAATATATATTGTAAAACTATACATCATATTAATATATTTAAAGCAAGTTCTGTTAAAAAACAATTTCAAAAATTAAAAAATTTAATTTAAAAAAGCGTCTTTTAAAATTGCAAAAGAAAATCTTATGAAAGAACATCATTATCTCTCTTGCCACAATATGTTAACATAAAATATATTTTAATGTATTATTTAACTTACGGTACTGAGCATTGTAGGTAGATCAGCAGTTGAAGTACTTACCTAAAACAGAAAAAAGTTTCTAATTAGTTACAAGCCCAAATACAATATTATACGTTTAATATTATGAAAATTTAGCTAGTTTTATGTACATTTCAGAGCACTGGGTTCTACAAACCCATTAAAACTTTAATATTCCAAATTACATTTCATTTTCTTCAAATTCTATTTCATTAATTCTATCCTAATTCTCTTATAATTACCTACATTCTTTTATTTCTATTTTACATATTGCTTTCATTATTTTACAATTATTAATTTTACAATGGAAGAAAACTTGCAAAATTTGATTCACATGCTAAATAAACGTGCAAATTGGTGCATAATTGAAATACGGTCAAAATTTCAACTTTCTAAAGTGGTTGCTAATCGCACAACATTATCACGATGGATAATTTACGGATAATAAGACAACACTCGTGTCGGCCATGTCCGCGTCCATAGAATGGAAATTAGATTCATTCGCACACGCGATTCCCAGTTTTCAGTGAGCGCGTAGAATCGATATCGAGTATCTTGTTATGCGCGCTCGATGGCACAGCGGTTCTCACATGCTTTTGATCGCAAAAATATATGAGACAGATCTGACGATTTAAATATCCGTTTATACTTAAATAGCACTTATCACCAACCGCCATTAAATCGAATACAAATAAAAATAATCTCTTGCTTAATAGAGCTTGTTATCTATCTTATTTAAAAAAAAAACAGAAAATATAACATAAAACACTTTCAGAAATAATGTTTCAATGTTTTGCTATCTTTATAATGGAAAATATGCCATTATATTAATAACGCTTCTGAAAATGTAAAATCGAGCGAAAATGAATAGATAACATAAAATTTTATCTATAGCAGTGTAGAACTTTTTTTAAATATAACACCGTATTAATACTGCGTCATCGATAAAAGTGCCACTAACGTATTTCTGAAACTGCGAAAATATTTCAATGATTTTCCTCATCGCGAAGAGATAAATCGAGGTGCATATTACCGAAACAGTCCGAATTCTTATTCACGGCGCATCAAATGCGGGTAGAAAGATATTAAACGTTACATTTTTATACAGAACGATTCGCATTGGCGTGCTTTTCCATAGGTAGCAGCTGCAGACGGTCGTGAAAGGAATGGGAAGCCTCGTAAATTACATTTGCGATTTAATATCGGGACACCTATAAATCTTCGTAACAGTACACGACTTTCTAGCAGCCATGGGAAAGAACGTCTCTCCCTCGGATATCTAAGCTGTCCTAAGTTAAACTCCAGTCCGTTTGCATACAATAGGGAGAAGATACATACCTAGTTTTTATCTAAAGAATGTTAGGAGAACCTGATCGGTCAAGGCAGACTAGCGATAACAGTTGCCAATCAATAAAGTTGCAAGAAAATTGAATCGTTGAGTTTCATAAATGCTTTATATGCAAAAACGCCTGACATATTGGCTTCAGAATCGAGCATTATGTCACGGGGACATAAAAGAGAATCTAAAATTTAATAAAAATAGCGTCTAGCTTTTATAAATTTTTAAACGCATAAATTTGACTACATCTCCGAAGAATATTTAATTTAAATTTAATCCCATCTTCTTGAGAACCATCATTGAAAAAATAAGTCGTTTAACGCGAACCGTTAATTGAACGGCCTTCGCAAGATTCGATAGACTCGCGATCGGAGCCACTCCAAGGCAGATCGCCAGAGTTCTACGAACCTCGATATAGTCTAAAGATATCAGAACCACGAGAGACGGGAACGCGCAGATAGCCCCAAGCGGAAGGGTCATCTCATTATCTTGATCGGACGCATTTAACCGAATGCAAGCTACTTCTCCGAGATATCCTTGAGCCCTCCTCGATTCTCCCGTATCTATCCGCCGAGAGACGGGAGTAACGCGCAGATAGCCCCATGCGGAAGGGTCATCTCATTATCTTGGGACGCATTTAACCGAATGCAAGCTACTTCTCCGAGATATCCTTGAGCCCTCCTTTCTCCCGTATCTGCCGCCGGACATGACGGTCGTGCCGCCGCGAGAAGAAAAATAACGATGTATGAGACTGCACGAGGAGGTTCCTTCGCGCGTGATCGATACTCGCACGACATCGTCGTCGGCGCGGAAAACCTCATGAAGAACGCGCGAACAAAGAAGTCTACAAGAATTAAGGTGGAAAAATGATCGAACGTCGACTTGCGGACTTTTCATTTTATTTTATATATATCACGACACACGCGAGAGAGACGAAGAAGTGTAGAAGGAAAGGGGGAAGACAGACAGAGAGAGAGAGAATATTATCTGTCTATCGCGGCGCCGCCATTCGAGTTGCGCTTCGGCGAAGCAAATATCGAGTTTAACGAGTTTTGCAGAACTCCAGCGATCACCAGATAAACCCATTAGACGCGAGGGAAACTTCGGCGACAGCAGGGTATCGAAAAGTACTGTCAACGGTCATAATGCAAATAATACTGCTGTCTTTGATTCATTGTCGGTCTGAGAGTCCTTGATAAAAACAATTTCGAATAAACACTCCAAACCGTATAACAATGCTTCAATAAATATTTTACATACGATAGTGTAATAATTATTTTAAAAAACATTTTTGTTTCTACATACATCTTGTAAAACGAGTTTCAAGACAGCTAAAGAACGAAGAATGTAGAGTACCTTTGCAGAGTACTCTGAAGTCCAACGAGAGAGCTCTGCTTTGTTCGTGCGGAGAATACACTCGAGTGTAAAGACGCTCAACTCGAAAGCTCGGCTTACTGAGAACTTACAAGTTTTCGAAATCGCTTATGTGATACGCAGCCGAAAGAAAATCACCATCAAGGCAAGGGCTCGAGTCGAAAATCGCATGTAAGTCGCGAGTAAATAATACTACGGAGGAAAAAGGGGAGATAAACGTACGTATCGAAAGATCATCGTTGCCAATCTAAATTCGCGGAAGGGAAAAGATGTAGAGGCTAAAACGACGGATGATCCTGCGGAAGGGAGAAACGTGCGCGTCGCGGCGGAGGAGGCTGCAGCATGCGTGGGCGGTAACGACGTAGCCGACGGGGGTTGCCAGGGACGGTGGGGCGAACTACATGGGTGAGCCCAGGAGCGGGGTCCCCCCGCCGGATGACTTAAAGAGACGCTGCGACTATCCCGGACCGATCGATATCCGCAGCAGCCGCCAGCCGTGCGACTACGAACATGCCGCACCGTCGACGCGGACTTTCCCGGACTTTCCTTTTCCGGATCGGAGGAATTGGCCGCTATTCAAATCAATTTTTATTATTCGCACAGAATCCAATTTATTATTCACGCAGAATCCAATTTATTATTCCTGTTGTTTATTATTTGTGCGGATTACGTTATTTTTTTCTTTATTCTATTCGCCGACGACAATTTTAGCAATTTTAGAGGGATATGTGTCTATTTTATCTTGTTTCTCATGGAGAGAGAAATATAAAAGTTTATTTTTATATTTCTTTCTAAATCATTCAAATAAAAATTTTACTAGAATAGTGATACATTGGCTAATTTTATCTAAATTATTTCTCTTATTTCACAAATATAATTTTATTCTATATTTGTTATTTGTTAAAATAAAAAAAATCTTAATGGCGAAATCGTTTTAAGTTGCTTGAACTGAGTAGATGAATTAGTCTAGACAAGCAAAGTGTTTCTTTTTAAATAGAACTAATATTACGATTTTCTAAAGATAAAACAAAATTTTCAATCTCTATGTTTGGCAATCGTGTTTTCTTGAAAAAAATTACGTGATAATGGACAGATAAAACAGCAATAGATTTCAGTTATCTCATATCATATATAAAATTATAAATATACTAATAATTTCTTTATTTCTTTGAAAATATATCATTAAATTTCTAGTGAAAAACTCTTGCAAAATACGAAAATGTAATTAAAAATGAAATAAGTGCAATTACTAATTAATATTAATAGTTTTCATAACCTTTTCCATAAATTTTCTAAAGATATAAAATTTTTAACACGCTAAGGTGAAATACACTTCAACGTGTATTTCAGAAATTAATCTTAAACTTACCGGCTTTCCGCCGTCTTTGTTAACTTCTGACATTATCAAAGCAACTTCTGACATTATCGCAGCGATCTATTAAACTTATTATCATATAAAGTAAGAGGAACAAAATTAGAAAAAGAAAATGACAGATTATATTTAATCCTAAAATCCGCGAAAAATAAATCGAAGTGAATTAATCATAGAAATAGAAATTCAGATCTTATTGGATTTATTTGGAAAGTAGGAACAGAATGGGATTCTTCGAGATGAGTAGGACGAATCATCTCATTCCACCGATTCAGATCTGCGCAAGAAGGAAGAATTTCTATTCAGCCGGACAGGAATTACGTCGCGACGTGCCTTACAGAAATGCTTTCTGTAAAAATGAAAATTTAAGGAGTGCTCCTGCGCATTTTATTTCTCGATTCGATCCCGGAGTAGCGTGTACAAAAATATCACTCGCATTTTACATCTCGCCCGAGAATTAAGGTCGATTGCTCGGCAATAAGCGAAAGAAATTTTAATAATTTGAAACCGAAATGTGTTTACTATTCGCAAAGAAAGAATAACAGATTAACGAGCAACGCTTGATGATATTGCTTGACGCGGAAGGAAAATGAAACCCCGCTACAATTATTCCACGGGAAATGCGAGAGAGTCGCGCTACAGTATTGTTTTGTTTCTTTACGTGGAATTATGTTACACTAAAATCTAGATTCCTCTATCTTTGTAACTCGGAAGTCATCCGACTTAATTGTCACTTAATTGTCCCAAATCTAAGAATGTTAAACTTCATAATTAATTTTTGAAAAAATTGCAATATACGTAAAAACATTGATAGCAACAGATATTAAACTACTTTTTTCTGTGTGTTTTGTTTGACTTGTCTCTGTTGTCATCATAGAATGCATCTCAAATATCCTTCACTTAAAACAATTAAAATTTACTTTTAATCTTGTTAAAAGCAACATGTTATAACGTTGTTGGAATTAAATTAATCGGTTTTTTTGCGATTAAATAAAATATATGGCGCAAACTATTCTATAAAATTTTCTACTCCTTTCTAATGGAATGCGATTCTTGTTTGTCGCGCTGTCATAAAATATCGTATACTAATCTGGCACGGGATCAAGTGCTCTAAAAATTTCACGGTCATCTTTACGAAAGTGATAGCTAGAGTAAACTTGAACACAATAACGAGCGAGAATTTAGGAGTTCTGGAAGATCATTCGAGATTATTCAAGCCCACAGCTGTCACGAGAAAGCAAGAGACACTAAACTCTCAATTGACATCAGTAACACTTAAATGTTACGACCGGACAAACACATTCCCGTCGAAACGTAAAATGTAATGTACACGAGCGAGAAAGCGAGAGAGAGAGAGAGAGAAGAGGGGAGTGAATGCAACAGTCGAAACCCGAATGCTCTTTGCAGATACGCTACAAGTTTCATCCTACTGTATTCTATTGTGCAACTCACGCAAAACAGTTCCAGTCTGCACGTACGCAAAAGTAAGTTAAACTTAGGTACGACATGTAAAGCAAGAAACTCTACGGGATTTTTCGAGCGATGTCGGACAGTGGCGTGCGCGACATGGAAAATCGCAAACAACTGCGTTGGCAGAGCGATTGTGCTGGCTGCATTCTTCGCGGCACTTTCCAATTGAGAGGAAAGCTGGAGTAAACGCGAGTGTTGTAAATACCTGTCACAGAACCACCGGGGCGTTTCAGAAAAACAAGCAGAGCGAGTTTTTTAAAATTCCAATAAAACTAGCACAAATTTCGAGCTTTTAATAAAACAATCTTTATTTTACAGAAAAGACACGATGTGATCCAAAAACAAAAAGTTATGTATACTCGAGAAATTTATACAACATTCTCAAGATTAGCTATGGATTGCTCAAGTTCTCGAAATTGTTTTTGCGCTATTGTTATCCGTCATGACTTTTTAAAAGTATGAAAAAATAAAAAAGATATGCATGCCGTCACGGCACGACTGTTTATGCCACATTACTGAGTATCCACATCTCGAATAATTAATGAGACTGTTGTTCCCGAGCAAAGATCACGAGTGCAATGAAATTATCATAACGCGATTACTGTGAGTACGTGGTTATTGACAATTTAAACCGCCAGTGCAAAGATCGCACTAACGCAAACATTTATCTGTCTTCTATATAGACAAATATAAAGTCTTGATAAATGTATCTGTCATTCGTGTAGCAACTCGTGGATAAAACTGAGAAAAGTTGGAATATAGCGAGAATATGAATCATCTTGAGAGTATTGTATCATTTATAACGCGCACATAAATGAAGTTAAGAAACGAAAGAATTTCCATGAATGCAGAAAGATGTATATGATACGTAATATGCTTGTAATTTTAATACAAAAACCTTTTCTTCATTAATAAAAATTTTATGTAAACTTTTTTCGATTGCATTTATCTATATACCGCTGTATAAATATATATATTTTTTTCGTTATGTTAAGTGTATAATATAGTTACTGTTATAAAAGTTATACAGCTTTATTACACATTTATAAAAAAAATATTACGAGATACAAATAATACAAAATAAAAAATATTAACCTACGCTAGAGAGCCGTACCTAAAACCGCGCGTTTAGCATTTTATTATAGCCAATCTATCATATCCACCTACAAGAATGTATAGTTAAAGTTAGAGCCCGACTCAACCTATCCTCGAGACGCTTCCAAGCCTCTTATTTCCTCATGGGCGAAATACGTTGAATTTTTGCAGTCTCCTCGCAGTATATTAAAAAATTCCTGATTTCTCTGCGTCTCTCTTCTGCACTGCCCATTATCATTCTGAATCGAAACGACATTAAGAAATTCCTAATATCGAACATACCGCGCACTTTCCGGTTCGTTTATTCGTAACAACGACTCGAATACAGATTGATGGCTATTAAAGAGCCATCTATTACGCACGCTGGAATCGCGGTGAAAATATTATTCAATATATGTTTCAAAAATCGAAATTGCTATTTCACGCCATGTATTCCACATAGAATCGACATAAAAAAATTTTTAATATTAAAAATACTGTATCCTTCGATTTGTTTATCCGTGATAGCAATTTGAATACAGTTGGATGGTTATCAAAGATCTATTTGTTACGTATATTTGCACCAAAATAGATATATCGTGGAACGAGAAAAGTATTAAAACGTAAAAAAGTATTAAAAGTAAAAAGTATTAAAAAGTTATCATATAAAAGAGAAAAAATTTTCCTTTACGACTCAATTTAAAATATGTGTCATCTCATTAAAAGAAGCAGCTACTTAATGTATATTTATATTTTAAATGAAACGAGAGCTACAAAAGACTCACTTCGTAAATATATAAGTACATTGAAAAAGTATGTATGTACACATAACTTAAGATGTGCAGCGGCAATATTTACCGAGCCGATTATCGTGCTACAGTACTGTAGCATGAAACGATCGAGACGAATGGACTTCGAGTTGACGACAAAGTATTGACTAATGGTGAAGGAGATGCAGCGCGCTATAAACGAAAGGCGGCGGAAGAATCCGAAGCCCTAAGTACCGCGAAGCAAAATTTCACTGGAGCATTGCCAGACGGCTGCAAACTCGGCATTTTAAGTACCCAACCGGAGGTTCGTAAGGATTTCCCGCGGGTAAAAAAATTCAACATACTCAAGACAAAAACGTCTCGCGTAGGCATACCAAGAGTCCTCTCATGGCGCTACATTCCCCTTTAATTACAAATTTTATTGTCGACAAACATGAAATAAATTCTTATTTAACAAAAGTCTAATAAGGACTAAACATGAAGATATGTTATTAGCATTAAAAAAGTCGGATATATTTAATTTTAAAAAGATATCTCAATGTGAAGAATTAAAATTTGATAATTAAATGCTTGAAAATTACAAATGCATAATAGATGACTATTTAATTGCGGATAACAAAAATAAAAATTTAATTTATTTATTTATTGCGATAATAGAATTGCGAGACGATTATGCCAGAAACTTGAAATTTATGAAAAATTCAATGACAAAAGGAAATAGTAACAAATTCTGAATTCTTGACCATGTACAAAGATACAAGCACTCTCTCTATATATATATGTAAGCAAATAACATTAGTTTTCAGAAGAAGAAGCAAAGTTCTATACAAAATGATATTTAAAAGCATAAAAATATGTTGTACGTAAAAGAAACCAGCCCAATTATTCATTATTGTATACCTTTGTATCATTCATTTTCTTTAAATGATTTTCAACTGGTTGATATTCCACAAAGAGCTAAAATTTCAATCACAATCGATAAACTCGGAATTCTTATCGTTTCATTCTTTCATACTGGTACCAGCAGAAAATGGACAGAACGTTATTTAGATCTTCGATAGGAATAATTCCATAGGAAAGCACAATCCTCGTTTTTTGAAAATAAAATAATTGACATTGTAAAGGTCTTTTTAAAGAAATTCACAGTCAAACGTCTAATTTTGTCGGTAGCGATCTAACAATAAGTACAACCAAATCATAAGGTTCAAGCAAATATATAGCACCACCAATTATATACAGATGCATGCAATTATATGCAATAAAGTAGGTTAATAGTTTTCAATTAGTACAAATGCAGCTTTATTATCGATTCTCTGAAGCTCAATCACAAATTTAATTCACTGCGATTAATTATGCGTTAATTTATTGAAGTTGCAGGTTATTCCATTTGAAAATAAATGTCAAATATGGGTGCAATTTAATATCCAAACGTTAAAATTAATCTTCATTAAATTGGAAATTGAAATGATTCACGACTGAATTCAACAGATATGATTCACGACTAAATTCAACATCTACTCCTGATTACGTCACGGATATCGATAATAACTCACAAAATGAGATAAAAGTATGGCAATTGGGTATCTCGAAATTCGCTCTACTAATGACGCTTCAATTAGGCTAGAACGATCCGACCGACGCACACGCGCAATCATAAATTACCATCCGTAATTCGCAATAAATCGTACGATAAGAATGCGGTTTAGCAAGTTCCGCGTTTTCTCACTACGCATAATCGTTAGCGAATATCATTGGAAGAAAATCTATCAGCAGCGAGGCCAGCAACCTCGTTTCCTCTCTTCGATCAGCCTCGACCCTGTCTCCGATCCTCGACCGACAGGCTCGCGCTTTCCTAAATTACGCCATGGTAAACACGGCGACTGCCAACTTCCCGAAATCTTCGCCACGATGTGTCAAGACGATTTATCTTGGCAACCGCCCGAGTTCCGCCAAGTTTCTAAGGGGCAACCGCAAGAAACACGATATTGAATATGCCGTTGCAGCAAGATAACAATAAATGTACCAGTAACATCTACTCTATCTTCGAGATTATGGAAAGTGGGATGAAGCAAATTATGGAAAATAAATAACGCAACCTTATGATTCAATAAGTTCCTTGAATGCAAGCTATCCAAATAAGGAATGACAAATTTTTTAAAATCTGGATGTGTAATGTCAGTAAAATTTGCTGTTTTAAATGTTTGTTCAGACATTCTGCAGCTCAATTTTGTAATTATTTATTACAAAAGAAGAGAGTGATTTTGATCCAACAATTTTTAATTAAATCACTCTATTTTTTCATTCATAATAATAATTTGATACTTCATTATCTATAATATTCAATTTTAACGATTTGTAATTTAAAAGAAATTTTAATACCTATGTTGTTATGAAACATTATTTATATAAAAAGATTAAAGTATTAAAAGTAATGCTGCGTGAGTGTATTTAAATAAGTTATTTCAATGATATTTTAATTTTAGTAGAATAAATCATTTTTCATTTTCTACGATAAAAGAATAGAATGAACATCAACGATATTATTTAGTAGGTAAAACTATAAGTGTCATACTCTGACCCATCCAAATTTAACTTTAGATTTTAGATGTCAAATGTCAAGCTATATATATATATATTCGATAGCGTTAGTTACGAAAATAATAGAACTTTTTCGGAGAAACATTATAAGCACGAATAATACAATTTTAGTTTCGCAATGCGCAAAATTAATTTCGAATATTTAATCTTTGTCAGTTTATATTTTCCATCAAGTTGTTAATGATGAAATTCGCACGCCATCATGATTTTTTAATTTTGCAAATAAAAATAAATTCAACAGAGAAGAAAAACTATGCGCTAAAAAGTTTGTCAATGGAATTTAATAAAAATTCCATACTGCGCTTATAGTTATTACGTTTTACTGATAAATAAAATAGCTAACTCCATTTAACGTTCAGTCAAATAGCTGCATGCACTTTATATTCGTATTTGCAAATTATTTTATTCACGCAGTAAAGTATAATATGTAGTACGAGAAATGGTTAACCGGCTTAACACTGCCGGAAAAAATTTCTCATTATAAATTTATTGATACATTAAAATAGAAAATGCATTTAACGACTTAATTTAATTTATGCAGGAAAAAACAGCATATTCTGCTAATTGCGCGCTTTCAATTTTCTCACGCTATGCCCATATTTGCAAGTGTTAATTCTCAATGCGCGCATTCGCGCGTGGAAAACAATGGGTGGACATGCAAAAAAAACCTTGACACGTATTTATCGCAGGGCTAACAATGCTAAAACATTGCTTTAGCCTAAAGTGAAACTTCCTATCGTTTTATACGCGAATTAAAATAATTTCTCCGACGATCATAATGTTACGTCATCAATGACGGAGGTAGTGACTTTTAAATCTATTCAATTCCATTTGTCAAATAACGGTTAAAAATTGCAAATTGATGCGAGAAACTACGGTAAGAAATGGCTATCTATTGTGTAGAATTTATTCATGTTCGCTCAAGGCGAAGAGATCTCGACTTAATGTTACGGGAATATCTGTAGCTTACAAAAAACAGAGGTGGATATTGATAGAATATTATTTATGCTGGACATGAATCAAAATATGCATGACGCGGATAACGAATATAACGGTGTTGCGCGCATATAATAATTCATAAAACGAGTTAGAGAACTTTTGGGCGTCATCCACATTTGTGACCGATATTTTAAAATTTTATTATAATAATGCATGTTTGCAATTTATGTCGGCGCGATAATTTTCGCTTTAAAAAATCATGACAGACTCAGATTCTTGTAATAAATTCTAATGTAAATACTGCTTAATGAAAAATCCTATCAGCTTATTAACTTGAACTAGGAAGTGCATTTTTTTGTTCGCAAAGAGCTTGAGAGCTCTTCTTCTCAATGTCATTTTGCTAGCAAAAATTAACTACCATTAGCAAGTTCTTACGTGCGCAGCACAATATTTCATACAATAATACAAAAACTTGAAACAAATCAAGTAATGTATGTTGAGAAAAATTTCGGTATAAAACACTTTCAATCAATGTATAAAGAAAAAAAAAGGTGCTAATAGCATAGATTAAAAGAGATTAACGATAGCGTTTAGGCACACTATATTCTTATCGCCGTTTTGCACAACTCCGATACCGTTGAAAAAATATATAAAAATAGTTTACTACGTTTTAAACTTCAAAAAAGTTTCAAGAGTTTTCGCACGCGACACTCGAAGCATATAAGATGTTTCGCGCACTATATCGCGGATTAAACATGCTCGATTTGAAACATAAGGCGTGTTTGCAAATAGTACGAAAGTAAAAGTAGCGAAAGTAAAAAAAAAGGACGTTAACACTAAATACAAAGTCAAAATAACTAATCTTAAAGGCTTCCAAAATAAATTTAAATATAAAAAAAGAAAACAAAACAACAAGGTTAAAAATGAGAATACAATTAATAGTTTTCATTATACTATGCAAATGTAAGAATGTTCATAAAATATATATGTACATTGTAAAAAGTTTTATAAAAATTACAGAGAAAACGTGTTTAATTTTCGTAATCACGATAAAAAGCGAATGGTTCGCCCGTTCCTTTCTACTTTCCTTCGTCTCTGCAGTAGAGAGAACTCCTTTCGAGAGTCGATCGCCACGATCGTGCAGTGCAAAAACAAAAAAATTAAGCAGAGACGCGGGTGAAGTACGTCATGCGTTTCACACGTGCCACGCAAGCGAATATCGAACGAATACAAGATGCGCGGTTAGCCAAGGGAAAGAGGATGCTCCTAACATGTAAAGCGCGCACTGAGAATATCATTGCCAGCACAACATCGGCGTCAAGAACACGTAGTAAACAGTAAAAAAAGAAAAGGAATATTATCTACTTTTCTTTCTTGAGAGCGATAATATTACTGATAAGAGCTGGTAAATGTATTGTAAAGGTTTATTACATGTAAAAAATTCCAAGTTGTAACCGTCGCAATAAAACATTTAAGATGTTTAAATTTAATTAACAATACGTTGAACGATATTCCGATACTCTCGAAAAAGGCGATTTTACGATCATGCATATTTACTACTATGCCCGTGCAGTATTATTTTAAAAATAGCCTTATCGTATAACTTGTATTTTTCTCTCTGAAAAAGGCAATGCATAGAAAATATTGCCGCTTTGTAAAGAAATACCCCTTTGAATCTCGTAGCTGCTTTTGTAAGAAGCACCGAAGAAAGGTTAAACGAAGATGCCGTTCAAAGTAAAGTATCGGTAGATTGGCTCGAAATAACTAGATCTGACCTACATTCTGAAATATGCATTGACAAAAAAAAAAGACGACCATGCGAAACGGAAACATTGTGCGAGGGGGAACGTACGCGATAGTTCCAATGCGAGGTATGTATCTCTCTCACAAAAACTGCATGTCGGCGTACACGGAAGCAATACAGAGAGTCGTATGAAAATTGATCAAACGTGGAGCATCACCAACACAAAAGCTAACATTTCGAACATGCTATATCGGAGAACAATTGACACTTGACCCACAAATCAATTTTTCAGTCAATAACGGCGCCGACACGTTAGAACCGTCTCGTCTATCCACAATATATCGATATTGAGTCATGTATCATCTAATATTAACTTGCTCATCGCTGTTGCGTAAAACATATATTAAATTCAAATTTTTTAATGTAACATCAGCGTTATTCAAACTGCTAAAAAGGACTAATTTTTTAATTCACAAAATATTGTCATTTAGACATTAGAAATCGCGACTCATTATATTTCTTGTATTTAGCACAATAATATGATATGGTTCAACACATTTTTACAAATTTATCAAACGCAAATTCGCGTTTCTCTGGACAGAACATAAGAAAAATTCACTTAACAAATATGCATCGAGAAACGATAGTTTACTTTCACAAAATCAATTACAGAATCTATCTGTACGATAATATATTTACGCCGGTATTCAGCAACGGTAGACAATTTCGATCGGATTATGTCCTAGTCGGTCGCAAATCGTGGGGATAAGGCAAGTGATCAATCGATCGATTTCTTGGCGTGCTATTTGATTCGCGGGCGAGCAAAACCGCCAAGCTGTACCTATGCAAAAAGCGAGATACGACTACCTGGTTACACTGCGTGATGCAATAAGGCGTTGCAAGAAAGCACTGTTTCCAACACGCAGCGCAAGGAATGAACGTAAGAAAAACACGTGCTCGATTCTGTTGGCCTGTGACGAAATGGAAAGGCGCTGGGCGTGCGGAAGCGACGGAGATACACACATACTCCCTTGCTCCGAATTATTTCGCGGCGCAAGGTGCAACACGCGTGAGATTTATTGCGGCCAGCGCAACCGACTGGGCGTGCAACCAAGCGCGCTTTGTCACACGAGGAGAATTATTTTACTCGCACGCGGCGGGGGAAAAAATGTAAAAACACGGGGATAAAAAGAAGGGAAATTATATGTCAGCGCTTTTTGCATTTTTAATAAAAATATGCTAAATCGTTCCCTATACGGTCGGAGCGCACGGTGCAAATCAGAAAGGCGAACTGGAGAAACAAGCAAGCCGGAAGTGTTTACTATTGTCGTTTCGCGAAACGCAATATTCTACCGCTACCGCGTGACCTGATTTGCCTTTCCGCAATCGCAACGAAATTCGCGGGTTCGCGAGGAATCGAGTCCTCGCGTGCGGTGTCGATCGTCGCTGCGCGACATTGCGTTTTCCAAACGCGCATCGATCGTTTAACGAGGCTCGATACGGTAGAAATAATCGATACCGCATTCATTCCCTCGATTTCTCTCGGTCTTCGCGGTTGGAGCCTAGTTGGATGACATGAAACTTTGATTTCGGGCGGCCCTCTCTCTCTCTCTCTCTCTCTCTCATTGTCAGCGAAACTGGCGACGTGGATTCACAGCCAAACGATGTACACGGCCTACCGAGGACGAAAGAAAAAGGTCAGCTTCATTGTGAGCGAAATTCAATCCCCTACCGGCAACTGCGCGCACAAAAGAGGGGAGAAGTCTGCCTTTCGAGCGGGAACCGTCCGCCGGCTTCGGTCCGGAAAAGCCGGTATTCCTCTCCGTTTTGGAGCGTCTACCTGCGCTCGAGTATACGAAACGCATATACAAAAATAACGCGCGCGCAGCCCGAAGGCCGAACAAAAGCGACTCACACTCCACACGTGCACGTTTCACGTTACCTCGCTCGAACAAAAATGTCATGCCTGTGGTTATTTTAAATATATCGATAACGGAGATACGTTAAAAATTGCGGAAATTTTTGTTAACAGTATGTTCGTGGAGAAAGCAGAATAACCCCGTTTATTCCATTTTTTTATTTCAAACTGCATACTTCTCGTTTATACGATCTACGTGCGTGTGCAAGTATTTCGAAAAAAATATGTTAATTTCTGGAGCTCGCTGGAATGAGCGACTCATTCTTATTACTTTCTTAATCTTTTTTCTTTGGAGAAGTAAAACATTCTATTTATTCCATGCGTATTTATTATCCGACTATTACTCGTTAAATTCGTGTGCCTTGGAACAATTTCCTATCATTTTTATCTACTTTATTTCCTGTAAGCCCTGAGAATATACGCTAATTTATATTTAGAGAAAGCACAACGCTGCAATATCTCGACGATGTTTAGCATTATAGGTAGGTATTTTAATTCCAATATTCAATTTCGAATTTTACGCTGAAACAAAATGAAGAGAAATAAGATGACGTCAGTCGTCCGTGGTACATCGTCAAGAGACATTCCAGCGTTATCGTTAACCCCGTGGACTATTTTAGAACGTTGTTTACCAGGGTTTAATTTACCGCGTGCACGAGCGACCAGCAGCGAGACGCGACGTGGCTATTTTACTTTCACTCGGCCGACGCGACGCGACGCGATGCGTCGGGCCGGCGATATTCCTCTCGCCGTTAAATAAAATCGAAGAGAATCTCCACGCTCGTTTCGTTAAAACGAGCCGTGCGCCATCGACGACGGGCGTCTCTTTCTTTCTCTCTCTCTCTCTCTCTCTCCGGTTGCGTCGCTCCGAAAATGAGCGCCCCGGCTCTCTCGGCGTCTCGCTCTTTCCCACGCTCCCTCGTCCTTTCCCTTTCTCTTTCTCCCTCTCTTTCTCGCCGTCTCGCTCTCGCTTTCCCGTCCGCAGAGGCAAACGTAACCTACAACACTGTAATCCCGGCCGCGGAACAAAGATTCACAGCCGGGAGGACAGCGGACGCCAGTGACGCTCAAGGACATTCACCGTTCGGGCTCTCGACGCTCACGCGATTTCGTGCGTCTCGTTCGTCGCTGCGCGTTGGCGCGACAAGGAAGCGAACGAGGAACGAAGGGAGAAAGACAGAGAGAGAAAAAGGAATGGGACGCGAAAGGCACTCCGGCAGGACAGACACGAGCGACGGATCGATGAGAGTTGCGCCGTGCCGTCGTGCCGATTGGAAAAAAGCCACGTGTTAAAATTACAGAAACTCGCAGGCGCGCTTCTACGCGAGGGAAAATATTGTCAATCGCCTGTCACGTGAGGCGAGACGCGGGGCTCCCGCGACCAATCGTCGCGCCACGGGAAGCCTGACGCGTGGATGCGACCGGATTTTCGCAGACTGCCGAAAAACGCAAGCTATCTGCCTAACGATTATTCGACGGGAAAGCGAGACGGAGGGACGCGGATGAGAATAACGATTCTTCCCGCCATCTCTGGCCGGTTCTCTCGGGTCGCGCTGACGGAAAGCGTGGTCCGCCGATCCGGCGCCTTCTATCGAACCGACGCGACGCCTCGTGCAAACGCGACGAGGGAAGGCAGGCAGGCTGGCACGCAGCCGTTGATTTATTTAAGAGCGGCGGCGGCGACGGCGGCGACGGCCGAAGCGAGAGACGCCTTAGCCGCGCGCTCCGTTAATAACAATTTTAACGGTAAACACTTACAGGGTAGTACATCCCTTGCGGAGGAAGGAAAAACGCCCCAGAGCCCCACAGCTTGAGGCCGTTTTGCTCCACCGTTGTGCAAGAAAACAAATCCGTCGTTTCGCACCACCGTCTCCTCCCCCCCCTTCACCACCCGCGTATCCTCCTATCCTTCCTAGTCTTCTCCACCGACGCGTCGCTCTCTTCCTCTCTCTCTGTTCTCTCCTTCAACTGGCACTCCTATTCTCGTTCTCTCTCTCTCTTTCTCTCTCCGCGACTGCACTAGACGCGCAGCTCAGCCAGCACGCCTTCTCCGCGCGGCACGATGTTAAAGCACAAACGGAAACCGACGGCGATCGGACGTACCGTCCATCTACTACCGCACTCGGCGCGAACGGCGAAAACACACGCGAGAGGCATACGCGCGCGCGCGCGCACGAGTCGGAGCCCACGCACCGGATTAGCGCACGATCGAGAGACGACGGTGGCGGCGACGACGACGGCGACGACGGCAACGGCAACGACGACGGCGACGGCGGGGCTTTATGTTGCCGGGGTTCGAGAGCGCGTCACACCGTGCCGGACTGTTCTATCCACCCTTCCGCTCGGCGCCCGTTGTTCCAGTCCTACCCTTCGGTGTTCCGCTCGCGTTCGCCCCGTTTCTCTCCTTTTGTCTGTCTCTCGCCGTCTTCACGATTCTGACTCCACGACCGCCACCGTACGTGGTCCCGCTGTGACTAACAACGATCCCGCTATCAACCGGCGCCATTGACCACTAGCGCCGCCCGGCCACGCCGCCGCCAGCGCCGCCCCGCGGCCGCCCCCGCGCACTACGGCGCGGAGAGAGAGAGAGAGAGAGAGAGAGTTCGAACGCTCGATCGGGAGCGCATGTGTTGTTGTGCGCCGCGGTTAATTAAAGCCGTTTCGGCAAATGTTATCTTTACTTATACCTTATTTACACATACGTGCATGTATACAGTATTAATTATGCACGAAGAAAGGATCACGAATATTGCCTATAACATTAAAAGCATTTTCGTCTCTGCATTCTATCTGCAATAATAATTTATATGTATACTGCATTACGCAGTCTTAATTTTTAATCAAATAAATTAATTTGAAAAATAAAATTATTTCAGTTATTTCAGAGATGCTTTTTCCTCTCGCATAATTAATGTAATGTCGTTAGGATGTATTTTCGTACATACATATTTTATATCTTTATGCAATTACAAATATTTTGAGATTATATATAATTTTGTTAATTTGCTTAATACTCTTTTTGCATCAAATAAGGTTGTTTAAATATTTCCTTAGCTCGTGCGTTAAGAAAATAATTGAGAAACAATTTAAACGAGTTACGAATTCGGACCGCGTCGCATCCCGAATCGCTCTTCGGAGGAAAGAGAGAGAAATGCGAAGATGCGGGAGGACGATAATCGGTTTCTCGTTCACTTTCACGATACCCTAGGTACGTGCCCGGAGCCAGGCAATTACACACGATTGCGGAATCTTTCACCGCTCGTTACTCGTCTTCGCGCGATCGCCGTCTCGCGTCGCGTGCTCATTATCGCTTTAATGCCGCTCGTAAACGGCATTTTTTCCTCCCTGATCTCTCCCGATAAGCAGCGTCCGATGTGCCCTTTTTCATTCACCCCGCGATCTTAATCCACGCGCTCTCGATCGCCTCAACGTGAGAATAAGTCGCTCGCCGGCTCCGTAATCCGTGTTTCATTCACGCGAGTGTGTACCGCCTTAACAAAACTTCTCGTATAATCCCCGTGGATTATCCATCTAATGGACTCTCAAAATTTTACCAACTCCTGGCGGTTTAAACTTCGTCGAATGAAATACTTAACGCTCCTTCAACATCGCAAGACCATCAAAGATAATTAATTACACACATCCGACGTGTCGCTCTATATATATCCTCACACGATATACTTCTCAGAAAATAATTTCACAGAGGTGTAATTTTCAAACTGTTTCTGATTGACTTTACGCGCATTTAAGCATTAATGCAAAATTTAAACATTCTCACTTTGATGTAAAAATTTAAGTGAAATTGACAAAATTGTATGTATCTATACAAGCTACTACTTGACGGTTTATTTTCCGGAGAATTTAAAAAAAAAACCACAATCCTCTTTCTTCGTATAATTAATCATGCTAAAAGCAACATTAAAAAGAATACGGGATGTATCATATTTGATCAAGAACTATTAACTTGAGGTAGGCTTGGTATACGTGCCTCGAGTTTCCGAGTGATAAGTTATCGATCGCGGTCTGTAATTATGACGCTGGTACTGGTAAGCCCGGGTTACACCGTCGTCTAGAGGCGGCAGACTATTATTTCAGTCTGCCTCGTCGCGCGTTCGTCGCGTTCCGTCCGGTTCAATAAAGTCAACCAGGGCGGCTCGGAAGTTCGTGCCGGTGAAATCGACTGACGAGAGCGCGTGGAAAAGTTTGGTGGAGGAGCTGCCGGAAGCGCGGGAGACAATGAAATCCCGACAATTTATACCCCTGGAATTTGGCCAGGGACTGTCCATTTCCGTCTCACGCGCGCGCGTTTGTCCGCCGGCGCGGAGACGGAGAGACGGAAAATGTTAAGCGCAATGTTTCGCAGGGTGCCGCTGGTAATTATAATTTATAACGCTGGACGAGACGCACGATTTTTTCTCGTTTGATATACACCGCGACGTACATTCGTTAATTAGCGGCGTAAATCCGCGCGGGATTTGGCATTCCGCGATACCGATGGTTGGACGAGCCCCCGACGTCAAGTTCGATATAAGTTTACGGTTCGTTATAATTCATCGCGACGAATCGATACGCCCTCTCATTATTCTACATCACCCCTTCTCTGATAACAAGCGATGACAGAAGGATATAAACGTTAAACGTTATATTGCGGACAGCCGTCGCTCGCCGGGCAGTTACATATGCAAAAAATAGGAAGTATTTCGCCTCTTATGGATCGCATCGTGTATGTATAACCCGAGTTATATATACCAACCATCAACCTGCGAGGCGACCCACAGGGGACGCGAACCCCTCTTCGAATCACCATAGAAACCAAGAGATGGGACGAGAGGGTGTAAAAGCTATAGTGCTTAGAATAACGCAGCCGAACGGCCTCCAGATAGAAAGGGATTCTCACTGTACTGCCGGTGGCGTGATAGAGTTAGAGAAGATATAAAGATATTCTCGTCTATACAGGATATATGCACGCGATGCATTTACTATCGATAAACATAAAACGTATTGTGATATCGAAGGAAATATCAAACGCATACGGTTCGCCATAACCGATGATCGCTGGAGTACGTTTTTCTCAAGAAAGAAATAAAAAAACGTCGGTAGAAATTTATAAATCGCTAAAAGCGAGAACAAAGTCTACTTAAAGTCTAATTACAGATTTCCCGTGAATTTCTTCTTATTTCAAATAATTTTGTATGTAGTCCTTACATATTTATAAGAAATTTTAAAAGGCACTGTAAACAGAAAATTATACACCATTTGTCTTTGTATCAATGTAGCAAATTGTTCTCCGATCATATTATTATATTATTTAAATGAATATTAATTTTGTCATAGCAAGTATCAAAATAAATGTAAAAATTTAATAAAGATTTTTAAAAATTTACTTGATGCTTAATTTGACGATTATCAGTTTCAAAACGACCCTTTTCTCATATGAACATACACGACTATGCTTTTTGCGCCGAATTGTCCGTAAGGCAGTATGCGATATCAAACTGGGCGTTGTAAAATCGCGGCCTATCTCATTTTCTCTCCCACGGACTCGGCTGTTGCTGCTGCTGCTGCTGCAGTTTCAAGTGCACTCGGGGTGGCCGCGCGCGCGCATATTTTTAGAACCCTCCACGCGTGGACGTGCGTTACAGCTGGAGCGCACATGCGCGCATCTATCCGACAAACGACGACGCCATTCAGAGTCCTGGTATGCCAGTACCCCGCAGCTTGCACGGTCCTGATACTATAAATGTTTTACGTTCGACCTCACGGACGCCGCGGGGCGAACGGGGAATCCTAAGGGAGAAGGATAAGGGCGGACGGAGAGAGGAAACAGAAAGAGGGAGAGAGATCGAGGAGGATAAATTTATCGGATCTCGGAGGGGAATAAAGTACCACGCGCACACGCGAGGTATTATATGAATATGGACCGAGGAATCCACGCTCGTTGTATCAGAGAAAGAACATTAGAGCTGACGAAGATAATTATCTGCGCGATAATAATAATACGGGCGATGCAAACAATACTCCTGACGATTAACATGGAAATTCTGCCGTCGTGCGCCGCGCGATGAAATCACGGATAAATTTAATAATTAAATGATGTTACATCTAGACGATCTAATGAATATTTGATTACGGCCCGGTTAGCTCGGAGCTTACGAGCATGTCGGTGGTGTATTATTATTGTCACTCAGTTATTATTTGTGTTATTAACTGCTAACGACAATTTTACTTCCGCTCGATAAACATTTGTCATACATGCAGAGCCTCCGCACTAAATTATTTATTTCTAATATTAGGTCATATAAAATATTCTTATCTATAGCAGCTATATGACGCTATTAACAACGTGATCTCCTAATCTTGAATTGAAATTCAAAGTAACGTTAAAAAGAAAAATGCATCGGTTAAAGATTACCGAAGGCAAGTGCGATAAGCTACGCGAAATCACCATGGAAATGAAACTGTTCTAAAAAAAAAAGGAAAAAAGATCGATGGCACATCGCAGGAAAATCGCATAAGCTCTCTTGGAAAAATCCAGGCTACGTCTCTTATAGTCAACCTAACTATAAAATATTTCCCTAGAAAGAGGAAACGACGGCAGTTGGCCGCATCGCGACCGTTGTACCGCAGCGATGACATCTCGGTTTATAGGTCGCCTTCGATTTTCCGAATCCCTACTCCCTTTTTTTACGATACCCCGGAGGCCCTGCCGCGGATTTCGGAGGCGACGAAGAGAAACGGAAGAGGCACGTTCCATAAGCTGCCGACGACAGGAGGATGACGCGGAGAGATCTGCTCGGGCTAAAAAAGCACGATGAATCGCTTGTCGCTCAGAACGCGGGATTTCGCGAGGATCGCGCCGAACGAAGCGTTCCGATTTAGCCGCTCCGTATCCCTTAATACCGTCGAAGGACCGTTCCTTAAGTATCGGTATCACAAACGTCGCTCTAATGGAGGAAAATAAGAGAGTTCCGTCGTCTCTATAGCAAGAAAAGATACCGTTCCATCTGCGTGATTATCGGTCTCGAAGAACCCAGATTCAGCGCTCAGTCGAATAGGCGGATTAGCCAATCAAGTAAAAAAAAAAAAAAAATCGCGCGTATTATCGAATAGATTAAAATGAATATATTTTTGCATCGACGAAAGATTTCGCGAACCTTAAAAAGATATCCTCAAAGAGGATTGGGAATAGTAAAAGGATATAAGATTGTGGTTGATACGTGCGCGATCGGCCGATCCGTATTATCAGTCGATATCACGATCGGCATTACTGTCCCACAAGGCTCGACATTACATCCGGGTACTTCTCGTGAAACTGCCTACACTCGACGAGAGAGAATCTCGAAGAGGCGTTTCCATGACAACTACGAGAGCGAATGGCACAGAGAATCCACTAGTGTGCACAGTGATTCATCGCTAACGTCGCGATAATTTCGCTCGACGTGTAGAAAGGCAGATTCGAAAACACTGTTCCATTACGAGCGCGATGCGAATTAAAAGACAAAAGTTGATGCTCGCCGTCAGCTATCGCCGCGGAATTGAACTTCCCATATTATGTAGAAAATCTCCTCGCGATACAATCGAGGCGCATTACGCAACGTGGAAGTGACATTTCTCATACAATGAGAGCTAAACAAGTTCAAAGCTTCTGTAATGAGAAATGTCACTGCCGTATTGCGTAACATGATTCAACCGATGGCATCGCGCTCTGTGCGAATTTGCTCGTCCGTTTCCGATCAATACGCGACCGACCGACAAACAGTTGTCCAAGTCTCTAATCGATATTGATCAACAACGATAATGGACTGTCGCGAATCAATGTAGGTATCTCGTCGCGTTCTCGAGAGACTCGCAAAATTAATTTATGGAACAATTACGCGGACGGATGCAATATTCAAAAATGCGATCTATATCGATTCTAATACTTGCAGCTAGAATGAGACTTTACGAGACATGAAACTGTCCTCATCAAATGTCTTCGTTACCGTGCTTGCAAAGTCTTTTTAGAGCTCTCAAAAAATTAACTGGCCCGCTAATGATTTAGCCATCGTCATTCGCGCGACGCGTGTGCCTCTTTAACGGATCGGTCACGTAATTGCGGCGAGAATTTTCCCTTCTTAATGGGCCGTCAGTTTAATAGAGGAGCACCATTACAATTTTAAAAGCTCTTCAAAGAACCATAAACATCTTGAGAATTCAATTCGCGATCGTCGGGGCAGACATTTCTTTCTCGCACGGAGGAATATTAATAGAGCGATTTTTATAATGGGAACGATATTATTTAATTATTTCCAATATTTCAAAATATTCAAAACCAAAATGTTACTTTCTCCCCTCCCAGATTTCGAAGACGATATTTTGGATAATCTAAAGTTAGTATCGAAAAATACCGTCACGCGAATATGACGCTTCTCACACCTGCAATGTCTCATCCGCGTGTCAGTCGTGCAGTGCCAAAGTTGCGACAGGCTAATTAATTTTCAGTAAGAGCTCTAAAGTGAATCCACGTGATGAGATATGGCTCTTTATTTAACCTATTTAACCTCCATACGATTTGAAAGAAGAGAAGGTGAAGTAGATGTAAAATATATGCGTTAATATTCCCAGTGCAATATGCAAAACATTATGATATTCAAGATAAATCGAATAAATCATTACTTGATATTAGAAAATTCCAAATTAATCTTTTTATACGACTTTAATACGACTTTGTTCATTCCAGTCGTAATAAAAAGAGAAGAGATGATAATATAATATAGCCAAATTAATATTTCACGAAAGAATCGTTCACACATTTCTTTATTTGAACAGATGTATTAAGCGTGCCACCTTCTTTCAAAGACAATTTAACGGAGAAAAGTGCTCCATCTTCCTAGCGAAACGCGTACAAAACATGCTTAATACCCCAAAGCCATAATGCTTGTCGTAAGCTTTTCAAAGTTTTTTTTTTTAAGTTAGTTTACGTGGTTTTACAATTGCTTCCAATATATCATGACGACCTTAACGTTACACACGACGACCAGATTAACGAGGACAGCTCAGCGGTAGAGAACACGCGATGCACGACCACGAACGTTTTATCTCGCGCGAGGGGCGGGACACGCTCGCGCTCTTTTTCCCCTTAAAACACATATTGTGAGGTAAAATACGATAGCGCGTTCGAAAACGTGTGTGGCAGCTTTTATCCGTAGCGCAAAGTTCGAAATGTCAATGATAATACTGCGGATACAACGCGCGCTGCACTTTTGATAAAGTACATCGGAAAACTTTCTCTGTCTTTATTAAATGTGCAAAATATCTTTCTTCTTTCTTTCCGCTGATACATGGTCAGCGTTGGTTAAAATTGAATTACAAGTAAATCAGATAACTGTATAGTTGTAGCATGATAATTTGATAGAAAAGAAATCTAGGATATCTGTCAATATTAATATTTCGAAATAACAATGACCTATAAAATTCTTCCAAGATCTGTTAGTTATACGAGGATTAAATCCTCTTGAGAAGTTCTGCTGTCGAGAACTGTAAGATATTTAATAAAAAATAAAAGGGAAATTACACATCTTTCAAATGTAATATAATCTTGAAACAAAAGAAATCTTCCATGTTACTTTTTCTATAGTTTCATTATGGCATCATTGAAGAAACAAAGTAACATTAAAATTATTTGCTGGGCGGAGAATAGCGAGGAATGCAAGCGTAAAACTTTTTGCAAATCGCGAGACAAGTGCAACGACGCTTTGACGAATTGGCTCCCTCGCTAAGGTCGAATGTTTCTCAGACGCAGCTGCAAAATAAAATTCAAGAGGATGGCAGTCGGTTGTAAAAAGAGCAACGCGAATTCCGAGCTGTCTACGTTCCGGAACGACTCGAAAATAAGAAACGTAACAAATTTATCTCAAACAATTTTGAGATACAGGTATTTCGCTATCCGAGAAAGCCTTTTTCATTAAAAAATTAATTATACATTAAATTAAAAAATTAAATTTAACATCGCACTCAAGAGATATTTTCAATAATTATGATAGAATCTTCAATAATTAGAACCAATTTTACTTATTTATTTTATATTATTATTATTACTTAATTATATTTTATATAATTATATTATATATTTTTCTCTCTTTATTTTTGTAAATTTAAGTATAAAAATATTTGTTTCTATTTTATAAAGCAGATTAAAAAGATATTTTTTTAATGATATTCTTTTTCAGTTTTACATTTTTATAATTTAATTATATTTAAAAATATTTAATTAAAATATCTGTGAGTTCTGTGAACACTAGCATTTCCTAATTTTACATTGAGGTAAGAGTTATTGGAAATTAATAAATTAGCTCACGTTCAGATACTTGGATATCTTTTTCCTATTATCCGGATATTTCTCAATTTCAATTCAATAATTAAATTACTTAAAAATTTTTCACACAGATTTTGTATACGCCATAATCCTTATCTTTTTTCATATTCTCTCACATGCTTCTGGTTCCTGTCAGTCAAAAATCTATGACAGTATATTTCTCTTGCAATAAGTATACAGGCGCCATCCGGTAGTCAAATCAGGGAGAGATCTTAACAGGCGTGTAAACATGGCAGTGTTTAAAAGCGCGCGCTAGATCTTCTCGTGTAAACGACGAAAAGACGGAGTTTAAGAATTATCCACATCAAAGATTATTAGATATAACGTTCTTTCAAGTCTCAAAATGGACTGAGAGATATTTATGTAAAGATTAAGTTCGCAAAAGTATCTGACGGACGGTGAATTCCGTAATGTACAAACATGTATAATTAGCATAATATTAATCATTCCTATATGCGATCTTTTATACATATATATAGCCAAATAATCGTATGATTTCTAGACATTTTTGTCGATGGATATGAAACTGTTTTCAATACGAATAAGAAGTTGATTTAATTAAAGGGTGGAGCACGAGAAAATAGCTCAATCTCATTATTGCTCGTATCGGATAAATTTAAATGAAAGACTATTCGAGATTGAATTCAGAATTAACTCAAGAAATATATTTCCAACCCAATTTTTAATTAATGATAAATTTAACATTGAAGATTAAAAAACCTCATTTCTACGGACAGATGATAAAAGTACATTTTTCATTTAATTTCAGGTGGATTTTACTTTGACGGAAGTTTCATTCCGGGCTGAACTGTTAAGATATTCAACGTCAAGAGATTGAAACATTGAAAAGTAGAGAAATTGAAACCTCTTAATATAATAAAAGCGAACGTTAAATTAATATATTCTGTCAATATAATCCGTTATTGGGGCATGTAAATGTAATTATAAAGTCAAATATTGCAGGCTGCCACGCATGTTGCATAACCTGACGACACGTTATTGAACAAGAGGTAGGAAATTTCGCGAGATGTGAGATTGTCGCGTAATCCTCGTTTCGCCAGGCAAGCGTATTCGATTCTTTCTCTCTCTCTCTCTCTCTCCCGCGGTTCTTCGATAAGAATAATTATTTTCAGACGCGGATGACGTGGTCGCGCACGTGTAGGTCCTGCGGGAACGCGAAAACATCCCCCTTCGCCGACGGAGAGAGGATCGGATTACAGGGCTGTATCCTCTGGCACGAATTCAATTTTCCAGCTAAATATACGCGGTGCGTATATTTGGCGAATCGGTCGGTTGTTTCAATCGTGAGCCTCACCACGCCTCGGCAACGCCATGGAGAGTCCCCGAGCTAAAATCAATGGCGCGCGTCTCCGGGGGAGAGGACAAACGCGGGTCTAGCCGAAAATAGGCGATAATCTCGATTGTTTCTCGGCAATGGAGAATCTCCGTCTTGCGCGCGTAGACGAATCGATCGAAACATATCGTGACGTGACGCATCTTGCCGTGAGCATTTATTTGAAAAAATCGATTCGCGGAAAGCTAAATAAACAAAAAGAACGCAAACATCTTTCAAAGCCTTGGAAAGATTAATGCCTGCTTATAATTAGAGATTTCTCGATAAAGAAAATCGATTAATCACAAGATTATCAGTGATGAATAAAAATCCAAAAATGTAATAAACATTTGTCTGAATTCATTATAGAACATTAAAAGTGTTAAATATATCAATAATATTTGAACATACAGATTAATTATAACGCGTTGAGCAAATTGTAGCTATTATTGCTCGTGAAAAATTACTCAACGCATTTAAAAGTGGCGAATTTTCGCAAAAGAGAAATTTCATTACGATCGTAATGTGCGATAAACGCGTTTCCAAAGCATTCCGGGCGCGCTGGACTGCTTTCGTTGAGTCATTGCAAACTATTTTCAGTTAATTGAGCAATGGAACTTCCCATCACGCTTCCACTAACGTTTCGTATAAAGACAAACACAGAATTATTTCCAACTCTATCCGTAACTCTATGCTATTTATGGATCATTAATTGAAAATCTATACGATGAATCTGACGATAAGGTTAATGATTTAATTTATTACACAATATTATTGAAAGAGAGAATTAAAATGGAACAATACCGAGCTCACAAAATTTCTAAATCAATGGCTAAATAAATAAATTATAAATGAATTCATTTAAAATTCGAATTTTCTTAATCAAATTATACCAATTTTCCAATTTAATGCTTTTAATAATTATCATATCAAATACAAAAACAGAATCAATTCCTTGATCAAAGAGATCATGATTGTGCATTCCTTGCAACATTTAAAGAGTTTTCTGGGAAGTTTTTTATATATAATTTTACTGGTGGGGCATAAAATAAAAAATGTAATAAATATATATGAATGAGTATAATAAATGTGTGTATAATGTGTAAATGTTCGCAGACTGTAAGCTCGGGTCCGTGGGGTTCGCTAAGCCCAAATGACTGTACGGATCAGCCATCCCTGCGGGAATCCCTGCAAAATCATTTTCAGGATCAACCTGACATCTCTCTCGCATATCGCGCGATTTTAGTCGACAAGTCGGCCACGTGCCGACCGCTTATCATCATCTCGCGCGGAAATGTGCGCGCAGCTCGTTTCTACCGTGTAATTCGCGTTTGTTAACGCAGCTTCCGTGCGACTGAACAACATTAAATAATCGGTTACATTGTACATCCGAACGATTTCCATCTTGCCTGAATAACCGCCGGCTATTCAATAATAAACAAACGCGTCGGCGGATCAAAGTATAATACGCCAGGACGATTGTTCTCACTATATTCTAATTATTAATTAATCGCGCACGTTTCATCGCGCTGGAGAAAAGTTATCGGCGAATAAAAGCTATCGGCGATAAAAAGACCGTGAGTCGTTGCTGCACGAGCGAAGAGTCGAGGAAATGTGCAGGGAGCTGCGTTATCGATACACGCGGGACCGTGTCTATCGACAAAGCCATTCGAGTCGCGTTGCGTTTTCGGAGCACACGGCGGATGGCGCATGGAGCATCCGCTAGCTCGCTCGACGGGCGAGAACGCCGAGAACGTCCACGGGACGGATTCGGCCATTTTTAAATTTCGAAGGGACGCGATTTCGCGTTATTACTTTCAGAACGATCCATGATGACTGTATAAGCAGTATGTAGATTAATATGAGAAAAGTTGAAGAGAATCTCATTCGCATCCTGTATCCCTACAAAATACCAATAAATACACCCTGAAATGAGACGATTCTCTTTCCTCGCAATATTTTTCGTACTGCATTATTATTATTAAGTATTTGTGGCTCAACGTTAAAGTTTTGACTAATCAAGTCCAGAATAATATATCTAAAATATGTGCAGCCGTTTCGAAGGTGGCGAAATATCGATTCTGAGAGACATCATGATCGAAGTAAAATTAATGCATTTCATGCAATGACCTAATTACGGGAGCTCAATTTTCGTCATTTTCGGAATAAGTAGCTCATATGAAAGATATACGTCGCGACGTGCTCAGACAAATGACTACAAATCGAGAATGAGGCTCTCTCGGAATAAACGAATCGCCCGAGTAAATTTTATGCATACAACGATCGTACGCGATTCTGTGCTTTCCGGTAAATGCGCGTAAGGCTCACTTTCACGCGAGCGCCATACAAATGTCGCGGACATCTTGGCGTGAAAAAGTACATCGCGACAAAGGTTGCGATTGAGAAACGATCTCTCGGCGAAACATACCCAGATCTCGCGACACAATTGCTCCCACTCGTGATTCAGCTCATAATTGATCCGGATGTTACGCAGGCGGACAGTCCTAAATGTTTCATCAATCGATTTTTGGTCCAGCAGGCCGTGACCGCGTCGCGCTCTCCGCATGATCGCGAACAATTAAAAAGGATGTGCGTAATTTTAAATGATTTTTGCGCGCGAGCGCCGAAACGCGGTCGGTGGCGCCATCTGTGAAGCAGTGCGAAAAGCTTTCGCGGCTCGATCGGCAATACAGAGATCTGAGATGGATGAATTATTTCAAAACATTTTCAACATCTTTTTAGCTCCATAAAAATATTCATGTTTATAATGTTAAATGTAATAATTACAAAATGCTCATATTTATAATTTAATTGCATTTAATTAAATTTATAAATTAAAAACATGTAATCATATGTTTTTAATACAAGGAAATATATGTATTTAAATGTTTACGTAGGATATATGTTACGTGTGTTTCATACAAGTATATGTATTTAAATTTATAATTCATATTAAAAATTTGATTATAGAAATGCGAGCGGAAGAAAAAGCGTAGCTATTTTAAACCGTCTGTGCTATATGGATTAAAATATTCTATACAGTTCACAGTAAAACATGAATTATTGATCTTTGCATCAAGCATTTTATGCTCACTATTAACATATTTTCTTCTTCTCGTTTAAATTATTCGATTAATTTATAAAAAGCAGACACCATCAGCCTGCATAAACAATAAAGGGGGTAAAATCTAAATAATTCCAAACGGACCTTATATTTTAAATACAGCGTAACGCAGTATATACCTTAATTACATTTCCGATAACTCCATTAATATCGTTACCGAGCTCTCTAATTACATTCTTAATTACGCTTGACCAGTACACGCATGTATTTTCAGTAACGAATATAATGTGCAAAATATTCGTTTTATTTAGCGATTTTGCATCCGAATTATCGTTAATATTATAACGACTTTATGAATATTATAACTCGTAATATTAAAACGAGACAGCTTTATTCAATAAATTACAGCTTTATTCAATAAATTACAAAGCCCGGAAAGCCCGATTAAAGATTATGTTATATCACATTTTATATAAAAACAACAGGAATCACATTCTTTTTATCAGAGTCTATTATATTTTCTATTTTAGGCAAATAACATCATAAATTGCTTAGGATTCAATGAGAGAAAGAAAGAGAATATAGAAGACAATCGCGCTTTCTTCGTTATTTTTCAATAAATCTTATCTCGGCTTAATTCACACATCTATTGTATTAAAATTCACGATCGTTACATCGGCGTGACATTCCGAGTTGCCGACCTCCAACAATAAACAGAACGTAAAAATATTCGGACAATCCGCGCTCGTTAACTGATAACGAAGACCACTCATTTCCGGCTCTTTTATCTGTCTATTATTAATTCAGTCGGTGGTGCCGGAAAAGCAAATACTTTCGAATTATTCATAATCCCCGTAGCATTCGCGAGAAGCGTAATGGATCTCGGTGAATAAAAGCTCTTACGGTCTCGTTGGCTCTCTATCGGAACACCTGCGAGTGCTCGTTGCAAATTAAAATCATGCGGGAGAGAAGGGAATCATCACCGACGCGGAAATGCAACCACGGAATTTCTCCATTCCGGAGATTTCCGGTATTCGTGACACACTACGATAGAAATGCTCAGGTGTGTGATTACGCGTTTTGTTTTCAAGCAATTCACGCCTACTCTATACCCGATCGCAATTTTTATAAATGTCACTCAATATCGTAAATTATTGCATTGCTATCTGCGATTTTAAGTTGTACATAATTAAATTATTTATCAAATGTACTTATTTTTGTTTGCTAGCTATTATAATTTAAAAAAAAAGAAAAAATATAAAGGAATATAAATAATTATTATTAAGATTATTGTCGAAAATATAAGCAATTTTTTATCAAGTTAAAGATGATAGTGAATTAGCGCATTTCTTATGCAGCTATCTTTGGTAACACATGTTTATAAAAAAGAAAAGTTAATATTCTACATTTAGAGAATAGAATGCTATTTCTTTATAACGTTGATTAATAAATACACGTTGATTAATGTTGCATATAACGCAGAGTATTCGCACATATCGCTTTGTGCAGGAATTTCAATTTTAATGAAAAGGAAGCCGCTACGACACACCGACGACAGATATAGAGGAGAGAGACTACCCGACGCGTTTCCTGCAACTGACGTTCTGTCTCCGTTCGCCAAAGGACTAATTTGCAAGGCAAGGGATTTAATTAGTGAGAGCGCAAAGACAGCGACCGCACGTTAATGTCGCGTGATATGGCTCTTTTTAATCGCCCATCTAATCTAGCGCGTTTGATTTAGATTCCTTATTTGAACGCAACTTTTGAAAAGCTCTTACTATACGCAAAACTTTCCAGTCTGAAAGCAAATTCCTAGCTACACGCGCGAGAAGGAAGCATAAAAAGTAATGCCGACTCCGTTATTTTCTAGAATAATGCGTTTCACCTTCTAGGGATGTAATTATACGATCGTAATACGTTTTCAAGATTTCATTGTATGTGCGTACAATTTATGCCGATGATACAGTTACGTAATAATTCTGCGAGGATTGATTTACGTTGTTGTTCATAATTAACGTGACAACTGCGGCTTTATCGCATAGTATAATCACGTAACGATACGATCATAATTACGAACGTAATTACAACGATGATGTCAAATGAGAGGCCGTAATTACAACAATGTAAATTCGCTTGATAATCGATGATTCACATGTTTTACTGTAAATCATATAAAATCCTTTTTATCCAGGCAATATATAATACCTTATTTTTCATTCATGCCAAATAAAATTTTAATCAATATTAACTTACTTTTTACTTGCTTAATGAATATAATAAATAATTATAATTTTCCCTTTTTTTCTTATTTCAAATAAATCATTTATATTTTAAACTCTAATTTAATTATTTTTAATAGTTCAATCAATTATTCTTAATTGTTCATCACGATTGATTTTATGAGATCAAGCTAAACTAAGATTGAATTTGTAATTAAAATACTACGTGCAAATTCACACACTCTTCAAACCGCACTCGTTCGAACGCGTATTTCACTTTTATCACAACTCTTTCCGCTCAATAGTCGTACATCTGCATCTGCAAAATTATTAAAACATTTCCCACTAGAGAGATAGCCTTGCGCAGGATTATTAAAATATTTTTCGTTGATAATCCGTTTCGCGTCGTCGAGATGCGCACATTGAATTTTCGTCGAGCACTTTTCGCTTTTCCCACGACTGGCTTTCCACGGCGACCTGTCCTCTTTTCTTTCTTCACATATATAAACGCATATGTACACGTACAGACACACGCATCCTACCCTGTATCCTCCTGCTTTTTGCTTCCTTTTTCACGTCCCCAGGAATACGCCGGATATCCTCGATTCTAATTCAATCGCACGATTTTCTCCCAGGAAATCCCACCCCTCGAGATGGCTTTGCCCAATACTACCTACTCACCTACGATCTTGCGAACCTTTTCTCATGCTTGCCCTCTTGTGCCGCCGATGCGTTTTCAATTCCGACCTCGAGGCCGCTATCCGCCGGACTGCTGCCGCACGATAAGATTTAAGGGTGTCTCGACGAGAAAGGAAACGACCCCGCGGAGAGGCGGTGGGATGAGTTTCCTTCGCGGTTTCGCGAAAATTTAGAAATTCGTACAAGACAAAATAAAAAGAGGCATAAACTTAATGGAACACGGGCGCCGGAGCGGACGGAAACGTACAATTTATTTTTCATCCTCGCCAGCGCAATTATTTTTACTTTCTTATTGTAAAAATTCTTGGTTTCATTAAAACGTTATCATACGTTATAATATGACTATTTATAACACGCACAAAACTTCTTTAAAAACTATAAGAAACTGCTGCAATATTAGATATCGAAGATGTCTCATATTATTAGAATTGTATGTTTAATACTTGACAGAATTACCCGGTAGCTGTGACATAAAAAGTATTTACGAGTAATACAGCACGTTTCTCTCGTAAAAAGTGTCAACTTTTTCAATCCAACTCCGCCTGTATTCAGCAAGATCCGTGTCTCATCCGCGAGATTGTAAAATACTCACGTTTGCGCTTCTACATAGCTTTGAAAGTTATTTCCGTGAGTGTTTGCTCCGTATATTCCCTATGTCCCCGTTGCGTAACAGCACAAGATTTACGGACTTTTTCCCCGGATCTCCTTTCACGATAATTAGATTAAAAACGTCCGCATCACGTACTCGCATTAATAAATTTTATGCAGTAATTACGCGTAAGAGTTTCATTAATTCTCATGAAAACAATTGTTTCTGAATTTATTATAAATGAAATTTATTAAAAGATATAATATATAAATGTATTTATTAAACATCTTCCTCTCTAGCTCTTTTATTTCGTGCGATATTTAATTTTCGTGCGAGCACACCAGATTAAAATGTACCAAAGTCGTACACGTAATTAGCGTCATATCCATTTACGCTCGAAACAAGGCGAAAGAGCTTTCGCTATGTGATATTACTGAAATTTTTAATATTCCTTTTCTTTATCTCGCGAAGATTAAGTTTATACTGTGCGCTCGCCGAACGGAAGTACGTTAAAACTAAAACAACTTCAACGACAACTCGCTCGACAATGCCTTGCCTCGAAATGTTCGTTTAATTTCAAACTTTCAATTCAGCATGAAAATTAAAATTCTCTTGCACAAAAGTCTAGTAAATTCTTTATGACAAAGACGGATATCAATTTTCATTCTCTATATTTCACCGCGCTCGGTTCAACGATCTCAACGTGCTAATCGATATTTACACGCGATATTTCAACGCGGAAAATAATTAATTATAACTTTCAGACGGTGAATCATTTTTTACAAAGACTACGTAAATATCTATCTCATACCTACATAAATTAAAAGAAACTGTCAGCCGTTATAAATCAATATATAATATTTTATTATACTGTATATTCTTTATAAAAATCGTTATAATTTCTTATATTCCTTCATAATATGATGACTATGAAATAATCCATTTCGTCAAGATGTACTCACTCCCAACAATATTTTTATTCTTCTGACAGTTAAATTTCAATTGAAATAAAAAGATTTTTATCTAAAACATTTACGTGTTCACTTTCTTGCGCGATTTTGCATTTTTGAAAAACTATGTTTATAGTTATCTTATATTACAGTATTTGAAGAAATATCGCCGACTTTTCACGTATTTCAGCATGAGCAATGCTCACATGTTACTGTCAAGTTTAAGGTCAAGCAAAAAGCGCCATTTTCCGGCAGTGGCCCTGTGACGGACGTAAGAGGATTAAACTAGTTTTCTTTCCACCGGATTTGGTGCGTCGTACCAGCAGCTGCTGCTGCTGCTGCTGCTGTCGCACAGTTTCCCTTTGTACCATCTCCTTTTACGTTAACGCAATTAACGCGAATTTTCATCCACCTGTGTGCCATTGAGGCTCCATATTTGGCGAATAGTCACTTGTTTTAATTGTTTTATTGTTACTTGATCGGAATCGTTTTCTAAACACAGAGTTTCTCCCGTACTAACATTTTAAATGTACTCCCCGTATAACATTTTAAAAGTGTATAATATAATAATATTATAATTAGAATTAAAAATTCTATGAAACTGTGATTAACAATAACACAATAGTAATATAAAACTTTTCGAGTTGTAAGCAAAATTGGTCAATATATTTCCTATATATGTACATAAAATAATTAAAACACTTGATTCGATAATAAGAGAGTGAAATGATGAAATATCCACCTCCTGATCCGCTGTTATCCGATACCTCTCACAAGTTGTCAGCTCTCTTCCTCTTCTCCGGTTTCTTCATTACTCACTCGCGAACGTACATACTCACTCGCAAAAACACGATTGCACTACACTTTTCATTTCCAACGTTAACCGTTAACGTTAATGACGAGACCTTCGAAAGCTATGTGGCACATTTTCAAATCCGAGTAAAAGAAAGAAGTTCAAAGTTCAATTATCAAAGAAATAAATATCGTCTATGAAATAACAATCTACGATTTTTAATTCTCTCTGTCACGTCCAATCTGGGGTATGTAAAAGTAAGTAATGATCGTTTCGATATTACAAGTTGTCAACTATAAAAGTTAAATGAAAGAGTCGATTGTTACTTTTATTAATCGTCAAGAACGATCGCGTTTCAATAAATATTAATTAATACAGAGCGGTTCGCGCCGCTGCATGTCGGATCGAATTTCTTTGTGCGAATGATATAGCAAAAACCTTGCGCGTAAACACAACACAACAGAACGTCACGCACCTGCCAACTCGCCACCGTTGTAAAATATTTATATTACTGTTATAAAGTATTTAATGTCGTTCTGCTCCGTATATTTTCGATTAATTACGGCTATTATCTTATGGCTTACGAAAAGCTCTTTACGAAGTTTCATTCTACAGATGAGTCGGTGATTTATTTATTATTGCGTGTTCTTAATCCGAAAACTGTACAAGTGGATTACGTTTAAAATGTCGAAAGCGATGATGTATTTAAATGCACGAGAGATATACATGAAACGTATGCTAAAAAATCCAAGTGTCGTTAAAGAAACATGTAATTATCAAAATACATGGCATATTGAATTATAATTAAAATTCTATCATGAAATCTGGCATAAATTATATATTATAATTACACACTCTAAAACAGGTTAAAATTAAAAATTAAAATAATTTTGTTTAATATTAAAAATTTCTTATTAATATTGATCTTGTCAATATTGACAATTGCTGTAATGTAATATTTACATATAAAGAAAGAAAATACAAAAACAGAATCAGCGGGATAATAAAGATTAAGCATTTATATGTCATGAAAATTAATATAAAATAATAAACAAATACGCATGTAAAAATAATTATAGGTCTAAATGAAGTGAAATGTGAGTGAACTATACGCAATATTGACCAAGATTGATCTTATAACTCGAAAATAATTGTATAATCTCAATAATTTGTGGTATTTATAAAGATACAATATTACAGAATATTATATTTCTTTCTGAGAAATCTTAGGATTAATTGCAAATTAACGATTTCTATATTTAATTTTTTTTTTTGTAAAAGAGAGATAATATAACAATGTAACACAAAAGGAAGAAAAATACATTTATGATGTTTTATATTCGAATAACCTTTATCAGGTTTTTGCTTCTCCAATACATTTCCATATTGGAAAGATAGCCTTTCATTTAGTTGATACTTTCAACAATACGAATATCTCCGATGTTATTTTAACACAGTTATTGTATTTGCATAATAGCAAAAAAATTCCTATATAATATTCTAGATTCATTAAGTAAGTTATTGTAAATTGTACAGTATTGCAGATTCATTAAATCCGAGTTTAATCACAAAGAATATTTGATGGATTGAAGTTTATTTTCTCTCAACTATGCATATGCATATACATGCACAAACATTAATAATTTTTAAATTGTATAGAAGATAAAATAAGAACAGGTCTTCTTTTCGCTCTAATAAACGCTAATTGCTAGAAACTAATAACGAGAATGATGTGCAGCGGCTATTATATAACAAATTTTTTGTTATCCGTATAAGTAAGAATATCTATTCTACCTGTAGGATAAATCTCAGACTTCAGCCTGCTAGCACGCTTGTGATTTAATTGAATATTTATGAGAGATGTATTCCATCGATTTTTTAATGCGTTTAATCTTATGGTCCACTGTATTATGTAGGGCAATCTTTCTTATTTTACTTTAAGCAAAGACGATAGGATCAGATTAAAGTTTTTGCGGGACGGTCCACGGAAAAATCGATATACCAACTCTATAACGAGAAAGCGTTCTCTAAACTCATCCCAGGATCAAGCCGGATTAAATGCGCAAGGGATTAAAAATTACTCAAGCACTGGATTACGTCGACGCCGAAAGGAAATCATTTTCTATCATCCGCATTATCTCTTTAAAATCGTTTACGCATAGTATACTGTACATATTGAAGAGAATATTAAATTCCATGAATTTCGACAGTCGTACAAAATTTCCAATAATTGTGAGATGGAATGTCACTTGTACAGAACATTAAATTATAGTTAATAAATATCTTGAGGAATTATTTTACATTTGTAGCAATATCATCTACTATTGAGAATTCAATATAATTAATAATAATTTTTCATGCGTTGATAATAATCTGAATTGTGCAAAATAGCGTCAAATAAAATTTTATTGATTACTTACAATATGTGCTATTCGATGTGGCGTTTTGGCGCGATAGTTCGACCTGCAAAATAAAAGGAATTTTTAAATATAGTTTTTGTATTTGTGTATTACGTCATAAATAAATGAGTTTAACAAAAATGCTCTTTGGTTATTTTAAAAATTTTTCTTCACAAAAATTTATTAAATGAGATTAATTAGACGAGACCAGATTAAATAATATATATCCTTCTTCAAAAAAGCAATCGCAACGTATAACACGAAGAGGAACGTCAAAATTTACTACAAATTCACTTCAGGATACTGTATTATGTACTCTTGAATCCTGAGATTCACTTTAATCTGCATAACTGAGACGTCCGACTTCATACCAGCTTCCAAAATAGTGGCACCGCACGAGCTCCTCGCAGAGAATTTAAATTAAATTCAGAGGACGCGCGAGCGAGTCTTGCTTATAACTCTATCGAGCGCGCATATTAGCATTGAAAAGAGGAAAATATCCCCCGCGTTTTTACTCTATTTTTCAGATCGATCAATTGACCGTAAGGTCGAAGAATTCTCATCGTTCATGCGCAACACCCAATAAGACGCCCAAAACCGAAGCTGAGGGATTTCGCAAGGTGAATATGCAAGAATGGCTCTAGCATGGAAATCGCGGATGCGCGACGCGGATCGGTTTCGAAAATCGCGTCGGATAAGAATTTCATCGCGATCCCCAATGTCCTCTCTTGTCGATGTCAAACCGCGTCTCGCAAGAGAGACAAGATTTGAAGGGAGAGTAATTGAAGGGCCGCAACTGGGTCCAAACATGCCACATGAGAATGCAGTTTTCGCAGCTGCAGCTGCGCGAATCGACGCGAAACGCAGTTAGTGGTACGTCATACGTACCGCGCGATTTCTCACGAGACCGTTTGGTCGCGTTGGTGCGCGAATTAATTACGACCCGGATACAACGAAAATAACCGTCAGATGGAAACCGCCGGTTTATTTTCGCCGGCGGAAAATGTTGCGGCTTGTGTGCGCACGTGTATGCGTGTGCGTGTGTGTATGCGCACACGTCAGAAATCACGATTATTATTTCCTGAACGCGCGCTCTTACAGAGTCGAGTATTTGCCTTGGTAGGTAAATGCCACACTCCACGCGGCGCGGAGCATCGATGCGTTTTCGCTCTCGCCTCTCGTGTTGCTTACGCGAGCTTATGTAACGTAATTACATTCCGCATGATGCATTCTGTACGTGAAAAAGGAATACATGTTACGAATTACGCGCGCTGGCTGCGCCGTGAATTTTTCAATGCCGCCTACCTGAAACATTTTCGACGCGGCAATAAAATACCGTCTTACGAGAGAGAAAGAGAGCGCGGGAGGCGCAGGCGCGCCTCGTCAGAGAAAAATCCGATTTCGATGTTATTAAAAATTAGGTCAGTGTGTTCGCTATATCGTAAAATACACGCTCTGATAATTCGTTATTCCGTGTTTTTTTTTCCCCTTTGCAATCTCTGATTTCTTCGCGTTTTCGATTGCGAAGCTTGCGCGAATTCCGTGATTGAATCTAAGTCAATAGACGAAAGAACTGCAAACGGCGATCGGATCAATCAATCGTCCACCGTCGAAACGGATAGCGCCATAAATTCTATCTCACGAATTTCGACAGGTCCGTGTGTGCAGTCGGGCGCAACTGCGGGCGAAACTGCAACTGCAAACCGACTGTAATTGGAAGGGCCGTGGGGCGCGCGCTATGTACCCGTCGCGTATATGGAAGTTATCGCGTAGAAGGACCGTGATCGAAATCGAAAACCTCCGGGCGTGCACCGATAGCGTTTTCGGCTTCCGAATTAGGCGCGTCGACACGTAACACACTAATCGAATCGCCACACACATTCGAGGCTGGCACTTGCAGCTGCGTTACAAACTTTCAATCGTGCGCAAATTGGCCCTCATAAATCAACGCCATCGCCGTAAGTCGCCAACGTAGGTAATTCGAATATTACTTGCCATGCGACTACGCCGTGACTACGCACCCTGGAAGCGTCACGACTTTCCCGTAACGTTAGGGCTCAATTTGCCAGATTTGGACTCGCAATTTTATATCAATTTGTAACATTGTAATATGTTTTACCGAATTGTAAATTGCGTGCATTATATATAATTTTAACAATTTGTATATTCCATGTATAAATTTCATACATACCTATACATATTGTATGTACTTATTTATTTATATATAAATTTTTAACATATATTAAAATATTATGTTATATTTGCTATTACGAAATAAAGATCAACATTTGCAAATTAGTTTACCATTATGTTAATTATTTTGCAAACGATTTGTCATTATATATGTTAACTATATTAATATAGTTACTATATAAACGTAATTTGAACGGACATTCAGTAATTAATTGTGTAATATAATTAGTTCTTGAACAATTAAAAGCATGCAATTAAAATAATCAACGTTTGTAATATAATTTCATGCACACCTAAAAGTAACATTTGTAACAAAAAATGTTAACGTATGCAAAGAAAAATATTCACAAGCAGCAGTGCATAATTACAATTTTACGTAAATTAGCGTAAAATTTGTATTGTGTACATATATAATTAATATGTAAATATACTTTAATTTAATTCACGATTGAATGCGCATTAATAGATTCATATTGCCTTTTACTCATAATTACGTCACAATCCAAATTATCTATTACTTTTGACAATTGAATTTGAAGAGCAGTACGGTCTCCAAAAATATTGATAACGTAATGTAATTAGAGCACTACATTGCAAATATTTTACTGCAATACTGCCGAAATCTATTCCAATATGTTTGGAAATGCTTTAACGAGGTCATGATGTAAAATCCACCGACTGAATTTTCGTTTAAAAAAAAAAATTGTCACACACGTAACGCTCTTGTAGACCCGTTAGTCTGAAAAACTGCACACTTCCGCATTGTCTTTTGCGTTTCCTCGCGTATTTGTCCACGAGCGTCCACCGTGACGATAACCGTAAAAACATCGTTTCCCCGGACGTAAAATCCATTTCGTTAGTTTGGAAAAAGCTATCAGACTCTGAGCTTTGAGCTAGTACGAATTTGCGGACAGTGACGCTCGCGCCATCGATCCTGCACGTTGTAAGCCGAGAGCAATTTATTTTGCTCGAATTTAATCATTATATATAACACTTTGTTTTTAAGAGATTTGTATTTATGAAGGACACAGAGCTTGACAAAATAGATCCGAGCTATTCCGGAAAAATTTAACCTCACGTCTGTGTAACGAGATCGTCGTTTTCCAGGTAAAAAAGAAGCTTTCGATTTAAGGAACCTTTGTTTATCAAATCACGTTACTAGATTTTTGCTAACGACTTTATGGAGAGTTCGCAGATTTCATTTCCGAGTGGGCCGTAAATCCTAGAAACTTTTCAAATTAAATTTCTAAATTGCGCTTGATCTAGCGGAGGGCACTCTCGGCCTCGCTTAACTACCTTCCTTTATTTTTCAAGCAGGCGAGAAAGTCCGGACAGTTTGACGAGCGTTTACCGAGTTTCGTTCGGGAATTCTCCGCGCACAACTTCCGGAAGTCCTGGTCGAGAAGTCCTATGGTGGAAATAATGAATAGCTTCGCACTACGGATGATAAATGTAGCCTTGATAAATCGCAACATCCGCCACTAAATTTGTAGTATGATATAATGAAAATATGCTCGTACAGCTAAAGCTTCCCGTCTTACCTGTTATCAGGATTAATGAACTGAACTCGAAAGGTAAGAAAAATTCTTTGCAATTTCGTTATAACTTCAACTAGAAATATTCAAAACTTTTTGTCGTAAAAAATAAATCGTTTTTTGTTTCTCAAGAAATAAGTAAACGTTGCATACTGCGTAGAATAAAAGACATCGCCCATTTTCCTACAGCTCTTTCTTTCTACTGATTTCCCTAGACGAAAGTTTTATAAGATGTTATTCTTTTTCAGCTCTTATTAAATATCTTCGTTTTTAATCTTAAAATCTTAAGAGCTTGTTAAAAAGTGTAGTGCATTTGATTCGTATAGAATACACAAAATTATCGTAATAATGATGTCATCCTTAACGATATATTAATAAAGATTCTAATATAATATTGTCAAGGCACTACTAAAATTCATATTAAAAAATATGCAAATATTCAATCATGCTCTCTTTCAAGAAAATCAATCGTATAGGCATATTGGCTTTTTCAACATCCTGAAATCTTACGATCATCAGCGATATCGCTGAATAAACTAAAGCGGAGGTTTAGTGTATTAGCCTGGAAAACTGAACGGGCTAACAATGTCTCGAGATCGTAAAATCCAAATGGAAGGAAGAGTAAAACCGGAAGGTATACGCTTAGTAATGGGCAATGGGAAAGGAAAGAGAGAGAGAGGAAAAAAGCCAGATGAAAAGAGCTGACCAAATGAAAGTTAACTGAATAATAAATCATTCGGCAAAGTATTTTTCAAAGGCTGGAGCGTCATAAACCTTCTCATATCCTTCTCAGAATAAACGTATGAAAACGTGCATCCTTGAGTTCGCATGAAGAAAAACAGAAAGGTGAAGATATATAAATTGAAATGAAATGGATATAAAAAAAATTAATCCCCCTCGGAAAAATAATAATTGATTATTGAACTTTGATTAATTTGTAGAAGTGCAAAAATGCGCGATGAATATTCTCAAAAGAAATGTATCCTTTATATATTTTTTTTCTGTTTACGTACTTTAAAATACATACATGCCATTCTTTGACTGAGACTTCAATTTCAATTTAACGCATGCACTCTTTCGTATATCCCTCCCGGCAATCAATCGCTCTCACACAGTGTGATAACTACACACGTTCGCAATATAACAGTTACCTCGAAATTCTGAGCACACATGCCCAATATTTCCAGACAGCGTCACGTTTCCCCCGTATTTCCGTATCGCTTACGAGGTACCTTTCATCTTATCAAATTCTCAGTACCTCTGGAAAAACAGAGGCTGCGTGGCGACAATAAAAATACGAAACTGGTAATATTCGCGCGACGGGTTCACGGGTTTGTGAGGAAACTGTGTGATTGTAGGTAAATATACGCATACTTGCATATGGAATCGCGAAAATGAGTATTATACTTTCGATGTAATATTATTGTGTCATACAATAATGGAAAAAGTTGCAAATTGAAAATTGCTTCATGCAATATAAAATATTCATGTAATATAAAATTTTCGTAGGATTCATATAATTTTTTCGTTATTATTTATTATATTTTAATATTACATAATTCACTGTAAATAATAAATAGTTTGTTAAATACTGTAAAATATTACAGAAATTACGTAGTAATCTCTGCACATTTATTATTATTAATTATGAATTGAATAATAAATATTATAAATTAATATTATAAAATATTGTCAAGTATTAATTTTAAAAAATAACAAAACATTCAATAAATATTATTTCAGTAACAATATCTGATTTCAAATAACTAAAAATACAAAAAAGTTACTCTTCCATTGAAAAACAATTGGGTCGGTAATAAAACTTGAAATACATAATAATTTCCATAACCGCGCAACTTAATAGCTACGATAGAAAGTTACGTTCCTGAGATGCACGCGGATAACCATGTACGTGGTAATGGATACGTGAACTGCAGTTGTTCCGGATAATGGTATCATGGATAAGCCTTGCAAAACGGTAATACGTTCGACAAGGAAGATAAAGTCCCGTCATTACGAGCGAGAAGGAGATATCGAAGAAAAATTTATCTCATTTCAATCGGTATTCAAATGCTCTAAATTTATCTGACCTAAATTTGTAATTTCATATATGTATATCACTCTAAATAAAAATTTGATTGTTTATGGGGGTAACTCATATCTTTTTAAAAATAATTTAAAAGATTCTCCATATAATAAAGATCATTGCTAGGATATTCAATCTTAAAAAATTCCAATTGTTAATTAATTCTAAAATCAAATCATTAGAAAATTAATAAAAACCATTTTATACAAAAATTAAAGTTTTTTTTATTTTAAAGCCAAAGTATATTTTTTACTAAATATTTCTTAAAAATTTTCAGGTTTTAAAAATACGTGTTATTTTTATGGAATTTTCAGCGAAAAAATTGACACACTTTCGAAGTTATATTTGTTTTAAATTGATTGGAGATGTAAACTATTGATAATATTTGTCGATGTAATAGCCGATGTAATAGACAAATAGTCGATGTAATAGACAAAGTTAGTAACATATGATGGCAGTGCCAATATTGTCGTTCTAGTTTATGACAGAATCAAATACATTCTCTCACGGCGTTCTTACACGAAAAGAATTTTTTTTTATTGTACGTGATATGGTCGAAGAAAAAAGTGGCAGCGACATAACTGAAATGAACGGATGCTCTGTGTACCGTAATGGAATATCCGTGCAGCAATTGCATCAGTTAATAACGTCGCGAACATGAAACAGCAGCGGTACGTACTCGTTTAAGATCAATGTCCATCCATGGATATAAAAATAAAAGAAAATTCGTGTTTCGCAAAAACTAAAAAGTGGAGCGGATAAACTTAAGAAAACGATGAAATTGAAACTTTTACTCTAATGTAAAAGATACAATATTCGAGAAAAGAAACGATAAAATAAAAATCTCTTGTCTCAACATTTCTATCAAATAAATTATTATTGACTGACTGTAAGATATCTGTTAACAATTGTAAATATCTGTTTTTTTTGTTAGAATATCTCGAATAAATTAAACAAGAGTGAAAAGGGGATTATAGTAGAGAATCGCGTAGATCACGATTATGTTTCAGATAAAACACACCGGCGCGAAGAACGAAGAATCTAACTTTCTAGGTCCACTTTATTCGAGTCTTGATCAAGATTCGCGGCAGGGTCTCAATAGACCACTCGATCGACCGGAAGTGATAACAGAATGCACCTGTGCTTTCTCGTAATCGTTCGAGGAGCTTCATTGTTATTGCCGCGCTTCCCTCAAAAGATTGGAAAACGGAGATATTGAGATTGGAGCAAGAATCCTCCCTCTATCGATCTACGATCTTCAAAGAGAAGCGAATGTCATCGTTTTATCGAATCGTGATTTATGGAGATTAATCGAGTGAACTGTGATGAAACTGAGTCTCGTATATAATTAGAATACCGCACATCATTCTTTACTTGTCACATTTTGTTATGTTAAAAAATGCATTTGTTTTCATCGATATAATTCTATATAAGTATGTCTATATAAACTATTTCATCTTTTAAAGAAAAGACACATTTTTCAACAAAGTTATAGATTTTGTAGCAAACCTTGAGAGCTTTATAAGAGAAGTACATAAACTATGTACATAATAGAAATAAGCCTAAAACCATATATTCTATGTCGTAGAACAAATAGATCAGGTAAAATAAAATATAAGTACACACAAACAACAATATAATCTCGCAACATCAATTTTAAAAAGCAGATAAACATAGCAGTATAACCTTTCATCTGTCATGTTTAAATATTAAGAGAATTTGAAAAAAGCGCATCAAATATACCACCGTTTATTTAAACGTCAAAGCGAAACGAAACAGATCGTTCAAGAGTGTTTCATTTGTGGAAAAAAAAAAAAAAAAAAACGTACCATCCACAAACTGCGGCATAATTTTAATGCACGTATATTTTACAGAAAACTATCGTGTCCACTCTTTCTGCCGACAATTTACACGAAAATTTACTGCTCTCCCCCACTATTTTTCCTCGCTATTTTCCGACGAACACTGGGGCATTTCTCTTCCGAAAGATCGAGTTAAGGTACGCCAATAAAGGATTATTTCTTTCTTCTGCCTTGACCCGCCGCCCTCTCGAGAGTTCGCGAGGGAAAGACGATCGATCTCTCCGAGGCTTTCGTTGGCGAGAATTATTTACACAGCGCGGGCTCTGAAGTCATTATAGAATCATTATTTCCATTTTAATAGTTCGCTAAACAAATTGCTCTACAATTGTAATACTAAACGCGAACTATTTTCACTGACGATATCGCACTTGTGTGTGATCAATTTCGACGAATAGCGTCATTCGGGATAAAAATGAAACCCCGCTGGAGTATGATCGAATGTTAGTACTATAATGAAATATTCACGGAATATTGACCCAGCCGAAAATGTGAACGCAAAATATGTGATACGTGTATCCCATGTTGTAACTGAATATTTGTTTATGATTAAATATCATTTCTCACGTTATTCATCGAAAGTTAATATCTGTGTACACGTCACGTTACACAAAATATGTTGTATAAACTGACCGGATTCAATTAAACGCGGATACGATATATGCTAATCCACGTCAACGCGGATCCGCGCATCATGCGAATAAAAACCTATATGACGTTTCCTAATGGAACTAGCTACCTGAACGCGAAATCCGAACGTTCGTTTCTACGTGCACGCCCGATGACGATCGTTATCTTCGTCCGTTTCTAATGGACGCAATAATTAAGGCCGTTGCAGTGAATCGCGAGTAAAGTGAATCGCAAACGCTTCGGCGGCGAATTTTATCGCTCCTGCGGCCGCAACCGCGCCGACATAAAATTTCGTCGCCCACATCACGACCGCGGGGCTTCGCATTGTTCGCACGCGGTGGAGGATAGGATTTACTCGCCGTAAATTATCGCCGGGATCCCGTCGTCGACTTTTTGGCGTGACATTTCCGCGAGTCACGATCGGCGGATCGTGTAATCCACACGACGCGACGCGACGCGGCGCATCGCGTCGCGACGCCCCTCGTTGAGAAGCGAGACGATATCGGCGCGATATCGAGCATACAAAAAAGTCCGCTCCATGATAAACGAGCGCGATCGATCGAGAAAGGATCTTGTTACAGCGCGGTGGTATGGATCCTTAAGAAGTGCGACGCGGATTTCCTCTTGCCATTGCGGCGACTTCTCGTCGCCGCTTTCTATCGCGATTTCACCGCGCGCTGCAGATTTTGCATTTTTTTCTTCGTTCCAATTTCCTTTCTCCACGCGATGTGATTTCCAACGCGCGCATTCCGTTTCATTTGCACATTCTTTCATCGAGATTCCGTGAGATACACGAGGTATCGTAAATATTTGACTATTCTTTCGATAAAGCGCCGACTTGCGCAAGATATTAGACTTTGTATAGAAACTCTGTATAAAAAACTAAAAAAAAAAAAAAACATTAATCCTTATGTATGAAATCATATATTGGCTGTACATGTCTCACGTATCGACATTTAGTACCAACATTTTCATTCCTAGAATTCCTTGAACGCAGTCCACACACGATTGTCACAATTTTTTAATTTTTAACATTATACATCTTTTGCTAACTATATTTCACTCTTTATTTTTTTTATTTATTTTTAGTGATTTAATCATCCATAATAACAAGATTAATTTAAGAATAGAAATTAACAATTCGCAAGCAGGATGTACCATATATACAGTAAATCGTACGATTTAAACTAGTTGTTATCAGCGAGTCACTTTGTAGAACCAGAGCGACCGCATTGCAACGGTGAAGCATTAAAGGGGCGTCCCGAAATAACAAACGTTTAAAGCCGCTTTGCAAAATTAAGTCAGCAACCAGGTTATCCTGGTGCACCGCTAGGATCCAGGTCACCTAGTGAAATTTACGACGGTATACATGTATCCTGTAAGAGAAACTCAATAGCTCTGCACATGGTGTAGAAACGCGTACGATGCAAAGCGAATTAATTCGATGATAGTAAATTTGTTTAACGCACGCATATATTACATCTTTAACAACATCTGCACGCTATTGTTTAAATTTAAACAGAGTGTTCCAAACTATGTCGAATTCTATTGTTACCGTGATTAATTAAAAGTTAATTTTTTTTAAATAAAAACATTATAAAAGGTCAATAGTTACTTAATTAGTTAGTTCAGTTTAATCAACTGAAAATAAGATATTTTGAGAATTGAACTTTAGAAATGCATGCATCAATAAAATCTTATTTCTTGCGTTTGATTTCAAGTGAACTTTAATATTATACTTGTTATTTAATGTAATAAAAATAATTTGAATATTGAAAAATACTCAAAAATAGCGAGTTTATTTAACATTTTCATCAACTGGTATAAAAGAATTCATAGTAGAAAAGGATAAGATATCTTATATACCCAGCACAGTACTCCAAGAACTGGCTGCGACATTTTTGTCACGAAACTTAAAGCGAGTCTTAGCTAGTTTGTTGAAAAACCTTGTCCGACGAGTAATTTTCTTGCGACAATTTTCCTAGCAATTCCACGTAAACGTGCATGTCTTTTTTCACCTCGCGAAAGAAACTGCTGCCATAAGATATCCAGCTAGGATCCAGATAAGGATCAATCGAATTACAGCGAGCAACATGATATATTAAAGCGTGAATTCACGCAATCTTACAGAAATGCAATTTTGCTAATGCAATTTGTTAGTAGAGCCAACACAAATTACACAGAATGTGGAGAAAAAGATATTCCTATTATGGATATCATTCTTCTTTCGTAAAAATTAAATGTACAAGATATTCTTAGTACCGCCACTGAAAAGTAGAAAATTAAAATCAACGTGAACTTTTACAGAAACGAAAATAAATGCATAGATTTTTACTCACTTCTTTATGCAAATAAGTATAAATAAAGGAATCCCAATAAAGATACAAAAAGCAAGAGATCTCTTTTCTTCCTCTTAAATAATATAGTTAAATCTTAGAGTATCGAATATAAAAATCTATAATATACGTTTCGTTAAAAAAAATGTAAAGTTGATAATATTATGTTAATATGAAGATAGCTCAGAAAATACTTAATGTCTTATATTTTTTTTCTTCAGCCAATAATAAAGATAAAAAAAATGAAGTTTTATGTGCTACAAATTTAATGTGCAATTTAAAGTTCCTTCGAAATTGCATAGCATTTTGACAGCATAGCTGCAGTGAATTATTAAAATGGTCGATTCGCGATTTCCAAACTGTAATTCTATTCTTCATTGCGGGGAAGAACATTTTTTTGTGGTATACCTTTACAAATGTTTGCGGACTGTGTATGAAAGTTGTGCACTCAAAAGGAGCATTGTTGGTTAATACGCATAGAAGATTAAAAAGCATCGATCATACAACTGCTACTTTCTATTTTCTGAAAACTTTAATTGAGATCACAACAATTCAGAGATCACAAACTTCATAACTTTCATACACAACACACAAATGTTTACGAATATTCATGACAGTTTTCTTCTCTATATCCAAAAATTCAATTACAGCTCATTGCTTGTAACACGAGTCAGGCATCAGTTTATTACAGCTGTTTGTCGAAATGCTCTGCAATTCCAAACACAAATGCGGGAAACTTCAAATTTGTAGCATGTTTCAGTTTTTATCTTTATTAGGGTCTAAGAAAAAAAAGTGTGAGGCATTATTTTCTGAGCAATCCTCGTATTGTACAAAAGTGAATTTATAAGAAAATATTTAACTATGTTAGATGCCTACTTAAAAAAAAATCTTTTATAAACTCAATGTACGTATTTAACAATCAGAGTACTATTAAATTTCTTCCAGAGTAACATACGATTATTCAACGTCTCATTTAATGGCGATGCTGCGCTGCAATAAAGATCTGCGAATTCACTCTTCCTAACAATAAGCACCGCGTGTCAACGGCGTCATTATAATATTACGACTGTTCCCAAAGACGCACTTGGCGACTTGTTCCTTATTCCCCGTCGTAACAACGTCGGCGTGACTTATTTTCCCTCGCCGGTTATATGCCCCCGCCCGCCCTCCGGTTGAATACAACGCGAGCCACAAGAGAAAAGTTTATTCATCCCGTGAGGGAGTATCGCGGAAGTTTTCTTTCCGCGTAACTGCTTCTAAGACGTCTGTGTTTTTCTGTCGCTACCAAAAACGAGCGAATAATACTCCGACTCGCGGACGAGGCGTGAAGGGAAGATGATAGAATTCCTGATCGCCCTGCGGTCTTCCCCGTAATTAGGACGAATAAATGCATGAGTGACGTGAAGCACTCGGCGATGAAACTTCGCGACCATTTCGCGACGAGAAGCAAGACGAAAGGCGGAACAGGAGAGACGGAGATAATGCGGCGGAGCAGGCTAGAGTAACCGCGAAGAATATTTGATGGCGATGCGTCACTCACTCACTCACGGCGGTTGGACGTAAACGGCTGGAAATGCGAAGGCTTAAAGCCGGCCGCGGCATTTACATGTAAATTTACCGCGGTTACACGGCAGGGAAATACGAGATTTAAATCCTCCTAATGAAATACTTGAGTGCCGGATTGCATCTGGACGCCGCTTCGCATCCGGATTATCCGAGTTTACGCGGGATATTGGATGCACGCATGGAAAAGTTAATAAATGCGCCACGTTATATAAGCACGAACACATGTAGGACTACATCGCAAATATCGTGATTTTTATTCATGCGTTGAAATGAGAGAAATAGAAAGGTATATTTTCCTAATGCACAAACGTAGATACTAAATTATTTTAACAAATTAAATTCTTAATCGATCCTAAAAAAGAATGTAGTTTTAAAACACACGTATCTTTAGTCTAGCAGCGGAGTAATTATTTTAGAAACATTGAACGGTTTGAACCGCTAGTGACACGAAAAAATTGAACGCTCAGGCAATTTCGTTCTTTTCGAAACAAGTTCTTGAAGCGGGGGCGAGCATATGGTGTCCTTTCTATTACGATTCCCTCGACAGTGAAATGATTCTATTCGAAATTGCAACCGCAAACTATATATAAATGTCAGAAAAATTCAGAGAATATTTCAGAGTAAGAATATTTGTCCACGTTGATACGATTTCTCTTCGCAGCGGAAACATCCGATAATTTGACAAAACCACCTTAAAATGGCTCGTGCAATTTTCCGAATCATATATTATAGAGAACGCTATGTCCCTTTTACATTGAGAAAAGAATCTCCAACCTATTTGCATTTACGATGCGTCTGCACATCTGGCTTTTATGTAACATAAAGCAGACTTTCCTACGTTAAACTGAAAAAGTAGGCTTCTAAAATTTTCCGCGGAGGAAAAGAGAAAAAAAAATGTAATGGCGTTCTGCAAGACTAGTTTACATAATGGAAGATAAAACGTGATTACGGAGAAATTCAATCGTGCAAAGATTGAAATTGAATTCTTCGTATCTGCGATACGTTTAAAGGTTTCAACAATATATCCATCTCAAGATCGATATCCTATAAGTAATACTTCCGTAATATCATCTCGATATTATCAAGTTATTATAACAGACTTCAATCATTTCCGTGCAGAAAGCTTTATTTCAGCGAGCAAACGTTCAAGCTCCGTAAACGTTATCAGACTCTTAAAAAGATTTTCCGCGGTAATTGCCGTTGAAATTGCGCCGGCGTGCAATATTTAGAGCTTCATTATTATGCATCGATATTTTTCGATATTGCATGGCGTCGACGTCGGACGATATCGTTCGACAGACAAAAGATAGATGACCGAATGATACCGATTTACAATACGGCACCGTTCTCGCCGCCGGTTTACAACCGGAGAGAAAGAGAGAAAGACTATTGGACATGGCACGAGCCACGCTGAAATATGCATAAACAAACTTTCGGATGGTCATAAACTTTCGCGCTCGCGTATTTCTCAGGAGCACTTTTATGGGAAACGCGATATTGCGTCTCGATTCCGAACGAATTTCGGTCTCTCTCTCTCTCTCTCTCTCTCTCTCTCTCTCTCTCTCTCTCTCTCTCTCTCTCTCTCTCTCTCTTCTCTTCTAGGAGAAGCAGGAGAAGTTCGGGTTGCGGTCTTACTTGTTTCTGGAAGAGGAAAACGCTCGCTTCCTTCGGCGAAAACACGTTTATGGCGAGTACGGCGGAGAGCAATAAAGGCCGAAACACGGTCGGCGGAAAATAATGCAAGGACACAATTGCGCGGCTGCGTTTCACTTCGCCGTCGGTTTTCCCAGTTTCCCTCGTAGTTCGTTTTTTTCCCCAAGATACACTCTACTCTAGTTTGCTCGCCGCGACAATGGCCAATAATGAAACGTACGCGCGTTAACCACGGAAAGGTCGTCCGTCTCACGAATATACCAGCACCACTACCAAATTAATTGCAGACGTGAAACTAGAACGTAAAGATTAAAAAGTTAATAATATTTGAATATTATCTGCACTATTTTAATGTTGACTTTTGCTTCATAATATTTCTGTGATATCTTTGAAAAGAAGGAAATAATCAGAATCTTACACGACCGAAATTTAAAAATACATAAATGAAATCAAAAATTGTAATCATCTTTTTATTAAATTTCGACAAAGATATATTTTAGTAAACATTTTTCCGAATAAATCTATAAATGCGATAACAATTATTATTGTTAAAGAATTATATCATCGATTAAAACGCTCTTAATTAAGGAGCCACTCTTTCAAATTACTGAAGAAATTTCGTGTATTAACTAGCTGCTAGTTTACTAGTTTCTTCGACGCTCATAAAACTGTCGCGCCATAAACGAGTCTAATTTACGAGATTATCGAAACGTTTCCCGCAATCTACTTAGCTGGAGCATTCGTTTCGTATCTTCGAGTCCAATCTCTACCACCTTTAATCTCCAATCTAAAGTGCTCCATATTCTAATTTAATTGTGAAAGGGTAAAGGCAGAAGAAGACAACGTTATATATAACATATTCGCCGGTGTAATCCAGTAACATATATTCACGCGACCTCTCGTAACTGCGCGAAAGCCACAGAGTTAATTCTCTCAAAGAAATAGCCTGATTTATTTATCGGTGCAACGTTCTTAATACTTACTCTTTCGCTTAGTTTCTTACACTTACTAATTCGCGATCGGGATAAAACTTATCGAGACCCGAGTAATATCATGACATAACGAGCCGGAAAATCTCTGAATCGAGCTGCCGTGGAATATCGAGATTCACATCAAACCGCATAAGTATGCAAATGCCTGGCGGCAGTTAGCGTAGATTTACTCAGTTGGCCTTTTGACGTTAATTAGCGTGAATACGTTTGTAGGGACTGTGTAGTACCACATCATCCGTAAGGCCCTCTCCATTGCGGTAGGATGTTCTGCCCGTTTTCTCATTCCACTTAATCCGACGAGAGAGCAACTGAACATGTATCGAGGTTCGTCAATGATGGCCGCGGAGAAATGCTTCATTATAGGAGATTGCGAAGAGAGCATTCAGTCAGCCGTAATATTTCTATATGCTCGAATATATATCGAGTCGCTCGTTTGTGCGATCGAATATTGAGAGAAGCAAACAATAACGATTTATTATCTTTGGCACAATAACAATTCAGTCGATTTTAATGCGACTTTTATTACAAGTTAGATATGAATATTTGAACGAATAATATAATCGTCATAGATAAGTTATATTTTGTATAAATTTTTATGCATAGTTATAGTGATTTACACCTAAGTACTTTTTCTTGATCGACGATTAAAGAAATTCTTAAACTAACTTGGCTAAAATGCAAGTATCAAATTCGTCGTTCTAAAACATAATTGCACAAATAAAACGGAAATTTTCTCATGAGCAACAAATGACCTCAAAGATAAAATTTCTGAAATTTTTATGACGATTCAAAACGCCCGTGTATTTCTGAGTAAAGCGAAATGATAGGAGATGATGGTCTGCATTCTAGCAACTGTCTGAAACTCTCTTCTTAGTGTTCTCCGTGGATTAAAGTGGCCGCTTCTTCTAGTCGTTAAGTCTGATAAATTAATTCCTCCCCGACCGCGCTCTTCTTCGTGTGCAAAAAATTGTCACGAACGGCGGAAAACAACCCCGGACATTAGGCCTCGCAATGACATAAATTTACGGCCATTAATAATTTATGAAAAGCTCCCTGCTGGCCCGCTCATAAATATACTCGACATTTTTCTCCGCTCAACGAGAACCGCATTTATCGTCTCACGCTCGTTTTTATCGCGTCACTCTCTTTCGGTATCTTTATTCCAATAACGAGAGTCTTAAGACGTGTCGACCGGTTAATGGACAGCTTTGTAGTTATAATAAATTACAGGCAAAAAATAAAGCGGGTATCGATAACCGTTTTGAAATCTCTTTCATTTCCCAGACGTCTTTAAAGTATTATTCAATGAGCAATTTATCTTTATATATCAATCAATCAAGTATTTATTAAGTATTTATTAAATATTAGAATAAAATCGTAAAATTAATACATTAAAGTACTTGATATGTATTAATAAAAAAGTTTCTTAATTCGCTATCATAATGTTTTTTCTTGCACTTTATTATCCTTCATTATCCACGCTTGCCATAAAAATAACGCTAATCTTTACTTTTATCGTCAATGGTATTCATCATTGCTGTTGGTGCATTATAAAACGATACGGTCGTTGAAAAATATTTTATGGCAAACTACCCCGTGCGCGGCGAAGTTTCAACAAAAGTAGATCGTGAGATCAAGGGTTGTTGCGAAAACTTAATGATGAGCGCTCGGAAAGTGCGCTCTATAATGCAGGCAATGCGTTTCGCGGCGAACACAACGGTTTAACGATTTCGAGCGTGGCGAGAAAAGGGGAGTATTCAGATACGCACGGGACGAACTTAATGCCCGGAAAATCGCCGATGCCCCAGAGAGATAAGCGCTCGTGCAATAAAAAAGAAAGAGAGGAGAGAGAATGCAAAAGAGCGCGACGGCATATTATACGAGCCTTCGCGAACGCCGTGCGCGGATTATCAATATCTTTCCTTTTTTTTTTTACGTCCACATAAAACTGTATCAATGCGATGCACGGAATACGAGAGCGACACGGACGCACGAGGGTTACGCGATTCGAATGTTTTACGTTTTCTGGCCAATATCTCTGTTAATCTACGAAAACGTACGCTGACAAAACGTCACGGATATAGCAGCGAGCCATTTGCTACGGTATTAACGCGAAAATTTATTCATTCGCGAAATAATCCAGAAATTTTTCCAAGATATATACAAGTTCCTCGTTTTTCCCGTGGTTGTGCCGTCGCAGCGGTAATTCTGCATTTACGCAAGCAGAAAGATCTAAAAATATCGTCGCGTCTAGAAAGAATAAATTATTTCCCACGGGACACATAATGCTCGGTTCATTTGACGCCTGCTGTCGTTTTGAAATAACAACTACCTGCTGACGTTAATTAAGTTCAACCGTAGTTTCTTTGTACTTCCCAATCTTTTCAAGAATAAAGAAAAAATTTCCTTATCCTTTTGTATTTATGTTTCTAGGGAGAGACAGACAAAGAATCGGAATTAAAGTTGACTGAGGTTGGTAAAGCTCGCTCTTAATCCGAGAAGTCCACACTTTGTAGTATAACCATGAAGTACTGGGATCTAGCGGACCCCGCAACTTCCACTTCCTCGAGAAATTTTTTCTTACGTTTCTTTCTTTCAAATAAAGAAAGTTTTAAAGATATTTGGAAGCAAAAAAATAATAAAGTATGAAAAGAATTCTTTTATAGCAAACATGTATACGTATCTTGCATGAAAAAGATAACAAAAATATATAAAAACTCTTATTTAAAACAATATGGGATTCGCCAGATCTGCAGTGTGCAATTCTGAGATTCATCTATTTTACGATGCTCGTCGCGCGCTTATAGATCGTTTTTCCATTTTGCGAGGTCTCTCGCCGCGGGTAAACTACCGCGATATTATAAATGCCGCGGATTTTTCGACGAGCGGCGAATGCGCGCGAATATTCCGAGTCGATCGATCAAAAATCAAGGATTCGCGAGGGCGACTGCCAATGCGATGCGTGAATATGCATGGGCAGCCGCGCGCGAGGACGCGACAAAAGTTCGTTTCGCGGCCGAGACCGAAATTTTGCGTTTCAGGCGAGAATTCTGTGTATCTGCCGAGCGTTTCAGACCCAATTCGCCCGGTTTCGGCATTTCCGAAATGCGCTGCCGCGTCCGAGGAATGTTTATTACAAAATTTTATTACTCCCTCGGCAAACGCTCCCAGCTTTACGTGACATTACGAGACGCACCGTATTATTACACGACGCGGGAACAATGCGTTCCACTACCGTATACACATCTACAACGTTCTGCTCCGCAGTCTGCTCCTTTCATTAAACTCACGCATAACCAGAATCATCAACACCATGATAAAAATTAAAATCCCGCAGTAATTAACTCGCCGTAGGACAAATAGCAGAAAGCAGAGAATAGTACTCACAGAACAGAATGTATTTTATATTCTTCAGCGTAATAACGAGTGAACACAAATGTAAACGTTTGTCTCATTCACAAATTTTTAATGCACTACATATTCTCTTTTTTTTCTGATAGGTCAAACCTAAAATTATATCTCTACTAAAAGTAAGATGGATTAAATAAATGATATAAACTTAACGAAATTAAAATGTATTCAATTTGTATCAAAAGATATAATATTTTAATTTATCTTATTTTTGAACAAGACAACCAGTTTCTTCATTCAAATATAAAAATTTAATTTGCGTTATTAAAATTGATTTTATCTTGATTTAATTCACTGTAATTTCTTAATGACAAAGCGAAAAGCATACTTTTGTTTAATTGAATGCGATAAAAGCTCCTAAGATTGTACACAGAGAGCAAGGTAAGAGAGAATGCTTAAATATGTTATGTTAGTTTGCTGTACGCTAACAGCTAAAATGTATTTAAATTATTTTCGCATAAACAAATAATAAATTTTGTCTAGACTCTGTCAAATCGTTGCCGGTTTATCCCTTAAATAACGAAACTATATTTTGTCGTGTAAATAAAAAAAGAGGCTGTAAAAATAAATGTGTTTACAGAAACATGTTCGTCTGATTTAAATTTCCTACAATTTCACTTGATAAACTCATGTTTCGAGATTTCGACTTTCTCAATGAACAACTCATTTACGAGGTTGTTTGCACGAGCTGAAGTGCAGAAGACGGAGATGTAGTCGCGTTATAAAACTGCATCCGACGTTACATCCGACGCTGCATCGAAACTTCGCAGGATAAGCAAGAAATTAGTTTAATGTGGGTTTAATGACGACTCGCTCGCAATCCGTCGCGTTAAACCGGATTATCGACTACGAGGCGGAAATTCGACAAGGATCGCGAACTCAACGTGAGTGGGTATCTATCTCGCAGTTAAAGTGTTATCATGCGATACCGCGCGCCAAAAGGTAATAAAAAGAAAGGAGAAAGAATTTCTGCACCGCATAATATTATCATTTATAATGAGCAATTAATACTAAGACGACCCACTAGCGAAAAATGTACTCGAGAAATATTTTACCCCTTGCGAAAAAAAAAACGACTTGAATCGCAATGATCATTAACAACACCAGGCGAGCTTCGGCTATAAACGTTTTTACGTTCGACATAATGACCGTGTGTGGCTCGATCTGCTATTCTCGTAACATCGCCGTGATTTAAACGACGGTGCACGGAATACCGTAGTAAAACGCATAGAACTACGCGAACGTGCGCGGCACGCGACGCCCGACCACGACGCTAATCGCTCCTCGAAATTAATTTGCGCGCGCCGACGAGGTATTCGCGTGGTGAATTTTCGGCGAAACTGGATCGACTCGCCGATATATATTCGACGTGTTGCGTTTTAATGAGATAGGAGCAAAGTATCACGACGTAATCGGCAAAGTTTCGCCGATAATCTTAAGCCGAACGCCGTGACGATCGAATCTGAGATCTTCAGCATCGAGCCAAATAAAGTAAGATAAAATAAGATAAAGTATAACAGATCGCCTATTCAGATTCAACTAAGAATGAAATAACCATGTGCCGGCGGTGTGCAACGGGCACACCGTATAATTGAGTTTTCTGACATTTATTGCGCCCGGTTTTCTACACGCAGTTTGAACGTGTGCATCGTTTACGCATCTGTAATTACATAGTTGTAAATTTTAACGAGCGGTAGCGCGGTACGCAAATTATAACTCGTCAAACAGCAAGAAACTTGTGCTAGAAAATTTACGCTAAAAAGAATTCGAAGTAGTTAGCCAGATTGTTAACAAATGTTTTAATAAATATTACTTTGTCAACGATGTTTGCGGATTACTGTAGATTTAATCCACAGGATGTTAGATATTTTTAATCCTCATATTCTATGCTTTTACATTCGTTTTCGTTAATTATTGACAGCAACAGACTGTAACCAGAATGTTCTAGTTAAAATACTCCATACGAGTGCAGATGCAGACGATCTCACTTTACTGGATCTTCCTGGTAAATTATATACGATGTGACGTATATGCGTAGTCACTTATTCACTTCAGAAAAGGTCTCTCTGTGCTCGTAGATCGGACAGCATTTCAACATTTCAAATAAATTATATTATACGGTTGCACAGTTATTAAAGATGAATCGCGGAAAACAGGAAATGTGCAATAATTATTTCATCAAGTCATTCATACCTTGCATGTTCGTATATTGCATGAAATGATGCGTTTAAGAAAATTTCATTAAAAAATCTCTATTTTAATTTTTTGCATTTAAAATTATAAAAGCGGCACTGACTTGAATGCAACATATATACATATATAACACCTACAATAATAATGTACAATAATTATATAATATAAAATCATAACCATAAAATAACATCAAAATTGCAATGCTTTTTTTCATGGTAGAATTTTCTACGGAGCAAAGTAACCATGATTTATAATAACGCAAATGTCTCGGTCATTTTGTTTGTTGTATATAGTCAATGTTAATGGTAGAGATGTCATCGCAGATATTGTCTACGGTATACAGCTTATACTTTAATGTTATGTTCGGTCGAGATGTACATTCGATAACAGGCAATGTATCGATCGTTATTGCCGAGTTGTCGTCGCACGGATAGGAAGCAGAGTCGTAAGCGTCAGCTGAGCGGAAGATCCAATTTTTCCAGCTAGTATCACCCATGTGTGCGCTTGTCGCGTTTTACCGCCGTAAAAAAAAAAGCACACGCGATCACGCGACCGCGTCGTCCGCTTTCCGCCAAGACAGGTTCCAGTAACGAGACACGGAAACTTTCTCTCCTGCCCCTTTGGTTCTAGAAAGAGCAAGGCAAAGATGCGTAAGCACCTTTTTAGTATCGAGTTTGTATCCAACAAGAGAAATCTGAGTCTCCCGTGAGCTGTTCTCCGTGGAATTACAGAATCCGGACTTTGGACACTTTCTTTAGCGTGCTTCTCTCTCGAATTACACGTATCAAGAGCAATCCCAATCGGCCGCATTTTATTATAGCGTAGAAAAAATTAACTAGGTTAATATAATTGCGCGGCAGTAACTCTGTCGCGTATATGAGGAACTCCGATCTGTTACAACTTGTGCCATCCGCACAAAAAAAGCACGACTGTGTAGATAGTCACGTCGTAAATTACCAAGTTTTATACGTCCCACCCTTTTATATGCGCAAAAGTCGCCGGTGTATCGAAGTGCGAAGTTCACCCCGGCCGGGAACTTCACAAGAAATTTCTCCTTTCCATTGTCAAGCTAGTGTCGTTAATTAAGCACGCGCTAGGAATTCGCCGACACCGAGGATCCAGGCAAATCCCTTGGCGCTGAGCTTGCTCAAAGACTTCGTATTTGCAGAGCCGGTCGTATACGCGCGCAGATATACGTGTCTTAATTCATTGTTCATCGTAACTTTTCCTTCGGCGACAGAATTAATTTTCTTCCACTTTCCGCTTCTTATCACCTCGCGCGTTATCGCGAATAAAACAGCAGTATATGTATATTATCCTCCCCCCTCCCCCGAAGGAAAACGGCAGGAGTGAACAGAATAATAACTATATTGAGCAAATGGCAAGAAGACAGGTTCGTAAACACCTTATGTAAATGTGAAGTCTCTTTGCCTATGTAATATTTCGTACATATTTTCTTCGAAAAAGCGTGCCAAGTCCATGAAATATTTGCGAGCTCATCGGAACATTTGATTTTGTATCGTAACGTAATTTTGAGTCAAAAATAAACTCCATTTTTCGTGTCTCTATTTCTTCCCTAACATTTCGCGTTACAATATTCCTCTCTCCAATGCTAAACCATCGATCGTAGTTCGTGCCGAGCTTTCCCAAAGACATTTTATTTTCCGAGAGCGAGAGCTTACGTCGGAGGATGCGCTCAATTCATTGCTCTGGGAAACTTGCGCACCGGCGAGAATAGCCAACAGAGCCGGGTCCTCCGTCGATGCGACTCCTTTCCCTCGTCTTCCTATCCGGCCTTTGTCCCCGCGTTCGTTTCTCCCTCAGGTCCTCCTGCGCGCCGTTGCACGACAGAAAAGACTCCTCTGCATGCTCAGAAGCGACGAGAAAAAGGAGGGTAGTGACGACGACGAGACGCTTCCTGCCGTGTTTCGCGAAAAAGAGAGACGGGGCTCGTTGTCGTTGTCGAGTGTTCCGGACAAGGGCTTGTTTCCCGCTCTGCAATACATATTTCTCAGCACGAATCTACAGATCGATATAGGCTCGTTAAGGAAGAGCGATTCTTTGCACTTTGATTCATGATGCGTTCGCCGATCGGCCGAATGTTTTATTTATCGCGGTTATTTACGGTTAGCTTTTATCGATAAATGGCAGGATTTATTGCTCGTAATTTGGGAAAGCATTCTTCAACGTTGTTTACTGCGTCAGAGAAATCGCTTTAAATTAGATGTTCAAATTTAATTAAGTCAACTGGGATTCATTTGAATTTTTGATTGTTTATTTTGGATAAAACGATACGATTGTTGTCAAATAATTATTTAGTTTATCTAAAATGATTAAAATACGATAAAAGCAATTCGTATTTGTGTAATTGAAAGCATGTATAATATTCTATTATATCCATGGAATTTGTACGAGTATGTCAAAATTGCATAATTATTATTTTACTTTTAAAATATTTCTCTACTTTATATTATTACATTTCAAATTTCAATAACATAAATATTGATCTATATTTCCGATTTATTTAATTTGAGAAAAATAAAAATATAAATTTGGAGACAGAATTCTATTGCGAAGCAATTTAACAGTTTGCGCTAATTAATTATATTATCAAGTTGTTAATTTTATTAACAATTTAGCAAAATTATATTTTCTTACACCATGAGAAAATAATTTATTATTATTTCCAATATATAAAATATATTTTCATTTATATATTCAGGAATGTATAAATTTCTCTAAAACTTCTCTCAAATTTGTATTTCATATTATTCTATATAAAATAAATAATTTGAAGCAGAATGTGAGCATACAACATTTGCTTACAGCCAAGCAGAATATTTTCTCCCCCAAGATCGGTCAACACAAATTTTACATTGCGCGATAGGCGGAAAACAAAGATTTATGACGTCGCGACCGTATAATCCCTAATCGGCGAATATTTCCACGGGAATTTTCTTGGACTGGTTTCAAGCAGGCAGGATCGGGTCGAAGTAAGCCGGGGATATATACGCATACCCGGGTGAAATCTCGTGGGGCTTCTGCAATGTATACGTTCTCTTTTTGCCAGGAAAATAAAGATAACTCCGCGTTTCCGGCGCGCCGTGTCGACGAATGCTACGGGACGCATGGCGCGATCTCGACATCTAGCGTGAATAAAGAATGCACGTCGTACAAGATTCCGTTTGAAATTTGCATCGTACGCGCATAACCCCGTCGAAAGAATGCGATGTCAAACCGGATACGCGCCTTTGTCGTGCTTACTGCACTTATTGCGCGGCATATCGTCGTCGTGATGCTGGAACACTTTTGGGAAGAATATCTTTTAAGCAGCATGGGGAAAAACGCCGGCGAGCGCCGGCTGACCGATCGCGAAAATCCACCGTGGAGAACGCGATGACTCCGGAGGAAGACGCTACTCTGAATTTTGAGGTGGAAAATTCTGTTAAAAATTCCGATAGTTTTAAAATGCAACTTTCAACAGATATGAGAACGCTACCGCGCTGTCACCCTTCACTATTCCCTATTTTTACAGGTCACGCGATGGTGAAGAGTTAATGTGACCGCGAGCACGGAAAAACTGGAAATGTCTCACGTTACAGCGCGAAACAACGGGGAACGGTCAGAATTTTATTCGTAGTAGGGAAGAGCAAAAAGTTCTACTCGTACGTTCGCGTTCGTGCGTGCCGTTCTGCCGTTTGCGCTTTACAACGACGAACATTATGCACTCTGCTACGAGAAAGAAATTCTGTTAAAAACACATCGCAACCAGTAGATCAATGTCATACTAGACATTATACCTCAAAGTACGTTTTTGAACATAATCCGTTTCATTCGATATATTGCGAAAAAAGAATAATACTAAAATATCTACTTGCAACTCTTTGTTTTGTCAACGTGATCTGCGAAAAATTATTATACTTTAGTATCGTTTCGTGTGCGAAATTCGGTGCACTTGTTCAATTTACATTAGACAAAATATCTCCGCTCACACAAAATTTTTAATGAAAACATTAAATATTCCAGTGCTCCATTTCGTATCTCGGTTTATATTTTAACAAAAAATATCAATTATCTTCAAACTAACATGGACTGATTAATTTTGTCAATGAATATCTAATGGCATTTAATACAAAAATGCATCCCTTATATACAGTTCGATGCACTAAAAAATAAATAGCAAAAACCAGGTAACATCTGCTTTTACCATGAAACGCGGGCCGGGAAAGGGAAATAAAAGTAATAAACTGCCACTTTTCTCAGCGCAGCTTCGGGACGAAATGTACGCGAATTAAAGTGCCGTTTCTCCGGCGGCGTTGTTGAAATATTTTCTCCGACGGGCTGTTGCGGAGCCCGGGGAGAAAAATGAGGAGATGATCTCGTACGTCGAGACGACGTTTCTACACGCGTCCGTATTTCTGCTCTTGCGGATTGCATTCGCTTTCGCCCTGCTCTCGTCGGACAAATCCGACGATTCAATTCGTCCACCCAATGGCCAATAGAGAGACCGCCGTGGCGGAAATTCTATCGAAAGGAGAGTCGTAGCCGAGCGTACGCCATGTTCGCCTAATTGTTAAGTCCGTTCCTGGTCGCTGTATTGGGAGATTAGCCGGGAGATCGGTCGAAGAGGGAGATACGGCAGGGATACGATACAAACCCGTGGCAATCTGTGTTTATTCAACCGATATCTAATTGCCCACAACATTCGCATGCTACAAAACTTTTGTTCCCCACAATTGTTCTTGACGGTCCTACGCCTAAGACATTTTGAAAGAGACATTAGATGAAAAAGCGTATCTAAAAACGTATTTCTACCATATGAATGATAGCGTTTAACATAATAATTAGATAAACACGTCTGTAAGACAGAGCATATCGTCCGAATTTTTAAACTATAAAAGATAATACAAATAAATTCTGCGTTCGTAACAATAAATTACTTCGAATTGTCATTACGACATCAGAGCGTCAACATTATCAGTGTAAAAAGAAATAACCCACCTATATTAAAAACGCGAAATGCAAGGAATTTAATAACGGACGTTAAGCGTATCTGTCTGTGCAGATAGAAACTCATAAACCTTTTTTCGAATATCTCGAGACACGGAATGCGAGGGGCAGTATACAGTAAGCGGCGCGCAAAGAGACAAAGCTAAGGACGAAAGAGGAGAGGAGAAGAGTCTTCTCGCTGATATATCCTCGAGTTCTCTCGTATCCGTTCCGAGAGGCCATTTGTTCTCCTCGTTGGCTAAATCCGGCGATCCAATTCCAACTCATTCGCCGGAAGCTCGGCGCGGTGACGGTCTTTTTCGAAGGCGGCAATCGACAGTAGCTCGCCTAAGTCTAGACCTTAGCAGCTGAGGATTAGATCGGGCCGCGGGAAGGACGTGGAGAACGAGAAATGAAAGTGTCACGCAGCAGCGGAAATATCGAGACAACCTTATCTCATCGTCACATATCAACTTTTGATGACGCGGAAGGCACCCTTTCCGGGTGTAAGAAAGATTACGGGAGCACAGAGTTCCATTACGCAACTTATCACTTGATATACATTTACTTAAACATTAATTTAATTCTGTGTTTCTCCTTTATCATCCTCTTATCTCTTTCGAAGCGAAATGATTTCAAATAAATTTATCAGGAAGGAGAAAGGTTTTAAAAAATCGTTCCTGCAGCAAGAAATTAATCTGTCCATCACCGCAGATTTTACCAAGATGTATTCACTACCTTTCACTTTTATTATCCACTTAAATTATGCACTTGCCTTTTTTTGCTATATTTAAAAATTACAGCCCGTAGAAACACGAACTTGAAATAATCGCTTATTACAACTTGTCAAGAAACTACAATCTTTCCAAGAAACTACTTGTTCTGTCGATTGGTTAAATAATTGCGTGACACTTTCATTTCACTGACCCTTCTACACTTCACGTACGACTTGCCGAGAACCGGCTTTTGATAACTTTCGACGCGAGTTTAACGAGTGACAGGCCGAGGCAGGCTAACACATTTTCCTCTCCTCCCGTTCTCTTCTATTTCAATGGATAGGTAATTTCAATAGACATTGATTATCCTATTCATGGTAGAATCTCTATCACATAATGGCAAAATACATTATGGATTATTTATCGAATACGATTCTCGTATGATAATTCCGATTGTATATATGTATGTACGTATGCATTAGAGAAACACCAGTAAAATAAATCTGGTTTAAACTGCTAATAACAATGGTTAATAATCCACTACAATTATCGATAATTGCGAATATTGACGTTGATATTGACACATGTACATAAAATGTAATAGAACATAGAATGCACGTGACAATTAGATTCTGTCAACGAATCACATAAATGTATTCAGCTTCGAGCAGAGATTATTGAATATTCTTTTATGAAGATGAAAAGATAATATTTAATTAATTTTTTATTATATCTTGCTCCATTTATGTCAAACATGATCTTGTTCTTAAAATTTCATAAAATTGTACATACGTATGTGTGTATAATGTATAAATGTATGCGCGTGTCCGCAATAATATTATGCTCGAGTCCGTACAGTTAGCTAAACGACTGTGCAGATGAGTTATCGCTGCGGGAATTATTATTCTTAACTTTCAACTCGAGATACAATGATGGTCGCAACAATAAGCGAAACCCGATCGCTTTCTGCATTTTAAATTAAATCGCGAAAATTGGATCTATATTACGACTGCTTTCTCTTATAAAGAGAACTCACCGCGAAGAACTTAGATTATTATTTACATTTCAATTACATTAGTGAGCTACGATTGCATTGCTGAAGCGCGTTGTGCAATGCAATATTGCATTTGTTTCCCGTTGAGATAATGTTAGATACATAATGCAGCATGCTGTACTAATTGTTTAGACAGAGCTGTTTCAGTCGGTGAAATGCAAGGTTATACATAATCCGATTTGCGTTCTAAGTTGTAATTAATTCCTTTGGAACCTGCAACGTGACAGCGTAATTAGTTATAATTAGATTCTAAGCCATGCGTGATATTCCTCAGTCGCAGCCCTCTCCGCGATGGCACAATTTTTCGTCGTTTCGTCGTTTCGCGGCCTGCGAGGTCAACCCGAGCAACGCTCGGTACCGCACTGGAATTAGCGATTAATTATTGCCGCAACAAGCCGTAATTGCGAAAGAGATAAATAACGGAATGAGAGAGAGAGAGAGAGAGAGAGAGAGAGAGAGAGAGAGAGAGAAGGAAGAGCGAGAAGAAAATTAATCGCGCCGCAGAGCGCATCGTTTGGCAATCGCGAGAGGGCAAAACGTCACCGTCGCCGTCGGGCAAATGGAATCGGTCCGAGTGAAAAATTACATCACACCACCACCACTACATTGCCTAAATTGCTGCTTTCGTCGACTGGAAACGCGCGCGGAACGCACACCTTTCTGCAACGACGATATAGCGGCGATTTTATCTCCATCGTGACACGACGCGATGCGATGCGACGCGACGCATGTGACACGACGTGTCGATCGCGAAAACCGCGTCAGAGGAAAAACTTTTCCTTTGATCTCGACGTTCGTTTTTCCAAACGATGTAATCCCGTTAACCGTACGGACGATTAAAGCACGCTCAACGCGTTATGGCCGAGACACGCACCCCACGTGATGGACTCATGGTAAATGCCAGAGCAATTGCGGATGAAATATCACAAATATATCTTTGTGTAACATCAAACATTGATTAATCGGAAGGGGAAAAATTCTCACAAAATTCGGATAAAAGAGCATTTGTATAATCGTCACGTGAGTCATTTCATATAGATCGTAATATAATTAATTTCAAATAGATTGACTTTATTATGTATAACGATTAAATAATCTATTTTCCCTTTGTTGAACAAAAAAATTGTGCTAAACGATAGACGATGATTGTATTCAGATATACATTCAACTTTTGTAATAAACATGTAATATTTTAAATACGCGTAACGAGAATAATCTCTCAGTTATCAAACGTTCGATATATTAATTGACTACGTTATTTCACAAAATAAAAACGACAGGAGCCGAACGGCGACGATCAATCGGATTGTATCGACTCGTTCAACAGCATTTGCATCGTTAGAGTCTGACCATTTTCGTGGTGAAACACCACAGCATCTAAATATTGTGTCTCTTTAACGAAGTTAATTCCCCGATGATTGAACGCTCGACGAGCATCTGGTGAAGACGTGGCTTTTAAAAGCCACCGATATAGGAGTACTAAGGACTAGAAAGGAAGGTCTGAAAGAAGAGATCGTGAAGTCTACCGGAAAAACAGCGGAAGAATTTTTTTCTTCATCATTGCCGTACAAAGTTATTAATCGAGACTTTACACTTTAATAATTAATCATAATTGCCAGTGGAGAAAATCTTATTATTTTTCAGATATCTTATCTGTCAGTTGCATACTTAAAAAAATTATATATTACTTATAAATTACGTGTAAAACAGTAACTCATACAATAGCAGTGCTCGTACGATGTACACAAAAAAATTATTTTTAATTTTGCTGAAATATTGTGTTAAATTTTGCAGGAAGCATTAACTATTTAATATAACGCAGCGTAAAATGATCAAAGCTAGTTCCCGTTCTCCATTTAGTTGTCTGCGACTACGAACAATTACCTTATTGCAATCCTTAATTGGACGCCTTTTATATAAAAGGAACCAAGTTCATCTTCCATCTCAAAACTGAGAAATAGGATTCTACATTACTCCCTGCACAAAAACGAATAGACACAATATCATGTAAAATAATTTGTGAGAATCTACATTTAATTAACACAACTCTGAAATTTATTTATCAATACTTTAATGATATCAACACTCGTAATATTTATTATCAAAAAATAAATACTTTTGAATATATCTCGAAAAAAAAGTTTTTATCTGAAAATAATTAAAATCGCGACTTTTCTTTTTATGTAAAATACCATCCAAAGTACTTTCAACTGAGAATTGCTAAAGTCCGCATCTTTTCTGCTTTTATACAAGAATGTCGAGCTCACGTGTGAAATCTTTCGCGGTGTCATCATCGCTCTAACACGTCCCGTGAATTCGTGTGTACACGGGAGTTAATTCCCTGGCGATTGAGCGTCCTGCGATAGCGGCGACGCCCGGCCTAGGTCTACCTTTCAAGCGTTTGGAATAAAAGCGAGGAAGGAAGAGAGAAATCGCGGTATAGGGGTTGGCTCGACTGACTGGGGTGAATATCGAGGGTAAGGCACGTATCGCCGGCATAAAAGCCCGTTCCATTTGCCCGCTCCCTATCGCACGTTCCGTCACGTAGAGAGAGAGAGAGTCCTCCGCTTCGGTGTACTCGATGGCCACAAACAATCCGAGAGCGGAAAGTAAAGTACGAGAGAAATAGAAAAAGAAAAGAGGAAAAGAGAGAGAAAGAGAAAGCCAGAGTGGGCACATACCCCGGCGCAACATACGAACACCTTTAATCCGCTCCGACGGAAGCAAATGAACAGTACGCTTGTGGACAATGCTTCCACCTACTCCCTTTGACGCCCTTTTCCCCTTCGACGACGAGATCACCCTCTTTCGCTCTCACTAACAACGCTTATTCCGCGGTTTTTCTTTTCTTCTCTGTCACTGTGATAACGACGTGAACCGATAAGCCGCGATCCGGATAACAACAAAGTATAGTGTATCTCGTTGAAAGGTAGAAAACCCAAAATTGAAAGTCCCTTGCCGAAAGGACGACTTGACCGCCTAGCGCGATTATTAAGTCGCTATTGCGACTTATTGAACCGAGGAAATTAGTGTCACGGGAAAAAGAGAGAGAGAGAAACCTTTTGTTCCTATGCTTCGTTAATCACGAAGCACTTCGAGGAAAGTAACTGCTCTAAAGAAAATGGCGTCGCACAATGCCGATGGGCGGGCATGCGAGAGATTTTCTGTGAGCGGATACACGCTCCGACGTTTCCCGCTGAAATTACATGATGGGACCCGTGGGGAGGATTCAAATGTCGGTTTTTACGAGCCATCGATCCTCCATGAAAAAACGTCACGCTAGAAATAACTCTTGATGCATGTCGGTACACTTGACAATTGCATATGATTACGTGAAAGATATAATTTTGATTGTAGAAATTTTTATCCGCGCAGGAAATTTCTATACCACTTGAAAATTACTTCGTCAGACATTTCACTGACAAATTTTTCTGGTCTACATTGAAAAACGCCAGTCAAAATATTTATGGCAATCTTCTATCGATATGTCTAGACTCTCAACTATCTCCGTATAATCTTATCGTATCGTTTCAGCTCACTGTTATTTTTACGTTACGATATTCCACGTTAAAAAGAAAAAATCCGTTGAAAAAATCTCTAACGTTTTGCTTCGACGTTATATACATTCGAGAAATCTCCATTGTACATACAACTACGTGAATTATATGTAACTGAGAAACTAACCATAATAAAATAACAGATACTAATTATATCTCCGGGACCGGCCCATATTTCATTTTCTGCACTATCGCGCGATTTGCATGCACGTGACCTTTCATGTTAATTTTCTGTCTTGCTCGGCTTCTCCCAATTTACCAGCGTAGTCGGTGAAATTAAACCAGAAATCGTTCCTAACTCGTTTGGCGGATCGTTCACAGACTAACTGATAACTCACGGCAATTAAAGTTCGATTCGTTTAAAATACCATCTCTATAACATCTTCGCGATCAAAAAAGAATTTCTCTCAATAATTCGCTAGCTTAAACGGGCTAATAAAAATAGATAAATGAACTAAATCTATTTGTGACGACGACATAAATTTTACGATATTTATGCGATATATTTTCAGTCTGGCGCATATAAGGCAAGAACTTGGCCATGCTTTATTTTAGCTGTACGTACATCAAACAGTGGAAGCTACAGAGTCTCTCTTCGTCGAGAGACGAAGCGTTAAATTAACACTTGCGCGCACGAACGATTCCACGTGAAAGAACTCAGCGAATTTTAAGGGCCATGTGATATATCTGACGCTGTTGACTACATCCATCTCTATCTGCAATTTTGCATGTACTATATCTGCAGAGCGGCATTTTTATAACGAAAAAAATACCACAATACACGATTCTATCAACTTTGGTCGAATCGCAATTTATCGTATCTCTGTCTATATAGTGTTAACATTCAAAGATTGAAAGAAACGTAGAAAAATGTAACAGACATAAGATAAATTACGAAGTTTTAAAAATAAATTATAATTCATGGCCTAAAAATGATTATTTTTTTGAAAATTGCTTTTTAAGAATAAATAACACTTTTCTATTCAATCATATTTTTGGAAAACTTTCCTATAGAGTATCGCCGAGTATCATTAGCGATCATTAGCATCGATTATAATTTATTGTATTGGGAAATAAGTTTCATTAAAATTTGATAACATGATAACCATCAACTAACTGCCATGACATGTTTTTACATCACAATAGTACCCATTCCTTTCAGCCAGTTTAACTAGAATCTGGTCCTCGTTGGACCCGGTTACAGCCAAAAAGTCCGTAATGGCGAACAATGTGTGCGTGCAAACACGAGAAGCGAAAACGGTCGCATATACGTGCCAGGTCGTGTGCACGGGCGGAAATCGTCGGGGATGTTAATCCGTGTACGCATGGACCATTAATAGCGGACGTCGTTAAACGGATTGCCGTCGATACTACGTAGCATGGCGTGCACGTGCAGGCAAGTGCCATGGCCAATGGCGTGGAAACGGCCTGGCTATTGCAACACCGCGAATGTTTTCCACGCAACATTTTACCCTCTCGAAACTGTTTACGTTCAACAGTAGCATGGAGAAGAAAATAGCTATTAACGGCAAAACATTAAATATTATATTACACCGATATCATACAAATTAGATGGGATATTAATGAGAGTTTTGCAATATTAAATCATGTACGTCGTATATTTAAAGTTGATGCTAAATAAATTTTCTGATATGGACTTAATTTACATATGCAAAGTTATATGTAACGTCGAGACGACTACATATTAAATGAGTATATTTTTATAACAGTAATTATAGATTTACGATTTTCTTTTTAAAAGTGGTACACAGTCGTTAAGAAAAGATCTCAAATTATTTGTAAATTGCTATATCAAATATGTACATATATTTTATTTTAATTCTTCGTCATTTATCTCAAAAAAGAATGCGTAAAAAATTGAGTAATAAACAAATCTTTCTTCTATTTCGTAAAGGCATTCTTCAAAAAAGATCTAAAAACACGTAATAAATTTATTGAACTCCATCTTTCACGAGGGATTAAAAATTCTGTCACCAACTCACATCGCACATCGTTACGTATATCATCGGATTCAAGTTGAGGAATGTATTTGCACATTCGCGTCTGAGTTCGTCCAAGTTCGGTACGATTCGGCACATCTCTGCACCAGGAAATATCTGTAATAATTCAGTGTCAAATGAACGCGGATATGCTGAGAGTGTTGGCGCGCAACAATGTGAACACCTTACAAATCGCCCTACACCACTGATCGCATCAAATGTGCGGGAATGTTACGCCGTGAACTAGGTATTCGCACGCGCATTAGATCATACGCGGGTGGCGTATGTACCGGTTGCCGTGCGATGTAAATTGCGATTCCTTGTTAATTACAGCGGATCTGGCAAATCTGCACCGACCGCTAGGTCAGCCACTAAAACGCCTCCAAATTCATAAATGATATTAAACTCGATAGTGCGTGATAAAAACCCGCGGTTAAATATTAACTAATTTTTAAAAGAGTAACTTTTTTCATTTTTAACAAAAAGCGCATTTCATTACATGTATTTTCACTGAAAACAAAGTACTGTTTGACAGTTTTACAAAATAAAATAATTAAAAAGTATAATTAAAAAGTCAAAATATAAATATAAATATAAAGTTAAAAATATAAATATAAAATTTGGTTATTACAAAAATTAATAAAAAACAATAAAAAAAATTTAAAGACAAAATTAATATTTTCTAGCTCAAATAGTACAATATTATGTTACCACAGAAACATCATAAGTCACGAAATATCATGAGACTTGGCGCATATATACATATATTACTTTACAATCACAAGACAGATCATAAAATTGTTGATCGTATCGTGAACAAGCTATCGATGCGTAAAGCCATTGAAGTGGAATTATGTGTTACGGGCAGATTTCGACGACAGACTTTCCGAGTTTCCGACTTTTCCATTCGTAAACGGAGACATTGCGCAAAAAAAAGAATAATTCATAGCCCGAGTAGAGGACGATTCGCACATCGCGTTTTCCCCGTGAAATTAACGACGCGCGAAGATGAACGAAATTTACGAAGCCGAGCTCGTACTTTTTACGACTGTGTGTATTTTCTCTCTCTTTTCCTCTTCTCTCTAGCGTAGAGTAAATACCGGGTAATATACTAATGAGCAACGTCGGCGCTCGCCTTAAGTGAACCGTTATAAATTCGTTTAATTCCCGAAGATTTAATTTCTCCTACCAGATAAAACCGGCATTCCGGAAAGCCCTTATACAGAGCGTTTCACAATCTATCCCTTATTTTTAACGGTAAGCTCTTTAATGAGTTTGATTTTTATTTGATTCTTTACTAATATAAATTTTTTCTTAACAATTTTCTTTTCGAAAAACTAAAACTGATTGCATATTATTTAATTGCAAATTGACTACTACTTTCAAAAAGTAGTACTTTGTCGTCTGAATTGTGTATATCGAAAGTGCTACTAATTTATGTAAAAAGGGATCGGAAAAAGAGGAACAATCCGAAGGATTGCCGGCTAATTCCACTGTAAAAAATAGAATAATCATACGATAGTAGATTCTCTTTCCGTAATTCGCAACGATTAAATTATTTAAATAAATTTTAATTATATTCAACTTCTATTTTTTTAAATATCTATTTATCTATAATCATTCATCGATGTACAGTGAAACTACGTCATGCCCTTTATTTAGAGGCAAAACAGTTTGAACAATTGAGATCTCGATACAACAGTTTCTATCGAAAAGTTTCTTCGTCAAGTCGAGAAAACTTTTTCCGCGGACTTTCGTATTGCAAGCAGCCGTCCAGTCAGATCTCGTTTCCCATACAAGTAAGAAATTTTGGCGGCTAGAATCGTCAGCTCCAATTAGCAGTCCATTGTCAGGCAGATCCGTGTGTACGCAATCGGGAGTTCTATTGAAAACTTCCCACACGGTCCCGGACCGGGATGTGGGATGAAATAGCGTTCCAGTTTATTTTCCAACCATCCGGTACAACGAGTTTCTGCAGCGTTCGTAAGGCCGTTCGAAAGCTATTTGTCCGCCGTGACCGCCTCGTCCGTCATCGATCGCCATCGTGACATCGAAACGGGGAAAATTAACGAGAATGTGAGAGAAAAGATGAGATGAGAGAGGAGAAAGACAGAGAGAGAGAGAGAGAGAGAGAACGAAAGGTAAGGGAAAGGGACAATGTACCAAATACATTCCTATTAAATTTCCAACCTTCTCGTTGCTTTCGAGTGATCGATCGCGAAGGCTTTCCATCATCGGTGTCTCTCATTAACGAGAGGATCGATGGTCTAAAATCTAAGAATTGTCTATCATCGACGACATGGACGACGTCATATATCCGATTAAGGATTTTCATCTTTAATCCGACAGTCAATAAGCTTATACGCCGTAACAATTTCCTTTTTATCCCATGTAATGTATTGGTAATAGAATTCTGTCAGACATCCACGAAATATATTTACGACATCGAACGCGTTAGAATAAATAAATTATAAATGAAAACTGAAACTGTAATTGTGAATAAACTAAAACTGTATTCTAAAGATATCTCTTTAGAAAATTAGAAAGGAAAATATTGTAATATGAAGCATTTAAAAAATCTAATTATTATCTAGCGTAACAAATTATATAAGTTTGTCAAGATATTTTATGTAAATTATTTCGTATAAGATAAAGAAATTGCTACAATACATATTTTATCAATGGCTTTTAAATTATTTCTCAGTATTATTTTTTTACTATCGAGATCAGTGTCTAATGAAATATTTGCTGGCGAAAAAGAAGCGTTTTGAACGACATGAAAAAGACGGAAAACTGAAAGTCACTGGTAACAAACTGTCAGTTTCCTCAGACGGCACAAAGTCGATAGAGTATCCTCGAGCGCAACTTGGCAATTGCTTCCGAGGACGTAATGTATATTTTTTCCTTTTTTTTCTCTTATCAGACAGCTCTTCGACTCCATTACCGGTAGACGAGCGACGTAACCAACTTCGAGAGGCACCGGGGGTTTCGCTTCTTTTTCGCTGCTTCCAGTTGTTGACTCTACTGCCGCGCCGGGCCCGACGTGCTTTTTCGAAAGCTCCATAAACACGGGCTTAACGATCGTGCCAACTCGAGCAAATTTGAGAGAAACTGCTGCAGACGAAAAATATTACGCTTCGGAGCGAACACGTGAGATTATGACATATACGTTCTGCACGTTGCGATAAAGAAGTAAATAAATTGTTTAAAATGTACAATCTTATTCCAAAATTCTTATTAAATTAATAACACATAAAATAATTAATATATGAATTTATTTTTCAAATTATATTCTATTTATGTCAGTAAATAAAATATCTTTTGTCGCTAAAAATTATATTTTCAAGTTTTCTTCACCGAGATATCTAAGACAACACGAAACGACTTTAAACGACGCTAAAATGACTCGATTCCAGGAACACCCGACACATTGAAGACCTAGTAATTGCAAAGCTTGAGATCGTGTGTGAGATCGAATAATATACTGACCACTCAATTGATGATCTATTAACGAACCATGTTGTCCGCGAATCATCGTCGCGGGCTCATTGCGAATCTGCTCAATTATTGTGATGGCAGTCTCGGAAATTCCGTCTCCGTAAAGATCCCTAATGACGTTTGTACTGATTACCCAACGCCGTTGTCCCACGCAAACTTGCCACTTCAACTCGTGCAGATAATGGCGATGCGATGCGGCGCAGCGCGGTGCGGAGCGTATTGCATTGTTGCATCAACTAATTGGATGCGAAAGAGTGCGCGCGAAGAAGAATGGAACGGACACGTTAAAAATCACGGACATGTTTCCATGCCGTGAACGAAAACGAGATGGAAAGAGACGCGCAGAACGACAGTCGAGGAGCGGTTTGACGTGATTGATATCTTTCATGGGCTTCATTTCATTATTTATAATTAACATAATAAATTCGTAAAATATTGCCGAACAAATCCCTTTTTCTCAATTAATAAGAGTAATGACATTTCATATCACAATATTCATTGTATCTTGAATTTCCAAAATATCTTTCGCGTTCACGTAATTTTATTTCCGATACTTTTACAGACGCGTATTTTCTATGAAACAAGAAAAAGCTACCGTGTTCAAGCTGCCCACATGAGACTCTTTGTTGGTCTACATTTGCAAAACAACATGATGACCTTTATAAAATTCGATATCGGCGATTTTTTTCCGCAATTCGGCACCGTAGTTACCGTTTTTGGATCAAAGCCCGACGATGAAAGACATTGTGCGCATGAAAAGAATAAAATTTTATCAAAGAACGTGTCATCATTGCGCCGCGCACCACGAAATGAACATTTTTTGCTCGGCGATAAAACTTTTTACTCTGACGTCGTCAAAATGTCGAAAGACTTCGGTGCGATGAAATTCTATTTATCGCGAGGTTTATCCCGAATCACGAGACATAACGGACTTATGGGTAACGAAAATTGAAGGAAGTTGCCCGTCGCGATTTTTCACGATTTTTCAGGAGCTTCCGACCGAGTCGTGAATGAGATTGAGAGTGTTCCGTGATGGCCCCGGCCACGTAAATGCCTGCGCGTGACACTCGCGATTTAACGTCAATCTACTGTGCAGGCAGCAGAGAGAAAAAGAATAGACAGATAGAAGCGACCCTTCGATCCGTGTAACAAGCTGGCTTGTCTTTACTTTTTCGAAAGAATACAGAACTAGTGCTACAAAGAAGAACCTATTACATAAACTTGTTCGTGCTACTAGAAGTAAATAACACTTTTCACGAAGTATGTAGTACAGCTACTAAATTTGTAATCTTTTTTAAATTCGCAATTTTTATCAAATACAAAATTCTGAAGAGTCCTAATAATGCCACATCGTGATTTATAATTTTACTTCTATCTATAATTTTTAAATATTAATATATTAATATTAATTATAACATATTCTTTTTCATAATTTTCCAACTTTATTTATCAGGTCTGTAAAGTTTGCACCTCAAAATGCAAATTTTTATAAAATTGATACGGTATTTAATTATACACAACTTGTGCATTTTGCAAAAAGAATTAAAAAGAAACGAAAGTTGAACAAATTTCATTTTGAGAGCAATTAAGTATATTTTTTTAAAATTATATATGGATTTTGATTGCTCATCATTTTGTCTATAATCATTTTTATAAACAAAAGTGGACAAAAATGATTATTTATAAACAAATGTGGACAAATAAATGTCATAAATTTTGCAAAAATTCATTTTGGAACGCCAACTTTACAAACTTTCATTTATCACGATATTAGTTTTAAAAATCACCAGTATTTCATCAGTATTAAAACAAATGGCATTTTCAATAAAACTTTCAATATCTATAGCTCGATAAAAGCGATACAATATTTGGGATGCTCCGCGTATATGTATATATTCGATTTCATAACAACAATTATCATTCAATTTAAAAGTGTTAAATTAATTAATATCATATCACAGTAGCCGCATCGTGGAAATATCTCTATCCTTCATCAAATTATTGCTGACTAACGTTATTACTGCATCACTGCTCTTCGCTAAGAGGCAGCTAATTCAATCACGTGTTCAGTTGCGACCAAAGCGAGGCAAAACCCGGAAACGTTCTTTCTATTCTCTCTCCCTATCTTGAAGCTGGATTCGTCCCCGCGGGATATAATTTCAGTTTTACAGTTTCGTGGACCGCATTTTCCATATCTCGCATAATGGAAAAAGTTATCCAACAAAGTGGATTTCGTCCCAAAAGCAGACTTAAGAAGTTTAAAATTATATACTAAGATTATACTATATAAAGAATGATTTCTTCTTTAAATATTGTTAATTCAATAAAATTGAAGAAAATGCACCTTTTTATTTTCTAGCCTTTTAAACTTATGATTTCACTCATAAATTTCCTGAAACTATGAACATTTCGACGCGTGATATCACGATTACGGCATTGAAATGTTATATAAATTAGTATCGTAAATGTTATGCGCAAAAATTGCGCAAGAAAGATTAAAAGTTATTTGTATCGATTTTAACGCAAAATTGCACGTAATTTAATTCGGCAAGGTATATATTAATAAATGCTTTTGATAAATTTGTAGAATGCGCAAATTAATTCGGTACAAATCGGACATTGATCAAACGTCGAATCGTGTATTACGCCACGCTCTGGCAGGCATTTCACCAAGATGGAATTATCTCAGGCAGCACAAGGGCACGTCAAAACCAGGAAAATCTCCGCAACCATTCGCGACAGCCATAATTCTAGATCTCTGCGTCCCGTCTCGCGCGGCCGTCGACGTTTCGCCTAATCGAAGAAGTTATCGGGCGAAATTGCTTTCTGCGGCTTTAACGTACAGTCGTACATCGGATGGCGCGCCCGTGGGAGGCTGCTGCAGAAAGCTGGCGCATATAATGGGACAGATCAAAGGAGCTTGCGGCCAAAGCTTATCCGCTTCGTGTACTATGCGCAAGATAACGCGACCGGAATATGTGTGTATGTGCGTATAGCTGTGCAAATACGCGCTCCGTCGAGCGCTCACAAAGAGGCGCGCATCTCTCTCGCTTTCGGAGACGTAAATTATTCGCATATTACATCTGCGAACCCTCGGAAACCAGGCATGGCGCGCATTCGGACGTGACGATTAATATTCCAGTGAATCGCGTCGATACTTTATCTATTTATAGGATTAACGAGAAATCACGAACGCAGCCAACGACAATATATGTATACATTTTTATATACATATTATTAATTATATGTTAATAATCAGATGATAATAGATCAAACTTTACGAAGAATAAATAAATTTTGTGTGCAAAATAATCTTATTTATTATCATAATTTATTAAATTGTTAATTATTTATTAAATAAACTGTTCGTGAATAAATCGATTACGATATTATATTTGGATAAATTTTTCGTTCGCGAAAAACTTTTTAATAAGTAACTCACGCGCTGCACATTGTTTTTATTTTACGAAGGGCGTTGGCATCGAAGAACAAGTATCTATGGTCTACTTTCGGTCTTTTAAGTTTCCATTATCGAGTAACTCCTAACATCTAGATGGATGCGCGCGTTTTCTTTCCCGCTTCTTTTTCTACTTAGAGCATCGAGGCGAGAAGCAATTTATTGAGCATTACTCGAGAGAGCCGGTACTTTCCTCGCTGTACTTGAAATAATATTTATTAATATGCATCAGACCAAATACCTACTTGTGTTCACGTAAAATGCAACGCGTGTCAGTCAATATACATACAGAGCTTCGATAAATCAATACGCAACGTTAATATTTGTATAAACGTCGCGATTGTTTATTCAGTACGATAAATCACACGAACAAATTGCAAAGTCTAGTGTAATGCGTCAATAATGCATCGACTGTTGAGAGCATAATCGATCACGTGCGCTTGTAAAAGTGTCGTTTGAAGGCAGATACCGCCGGCGTCGGATAAACAGTGAAAATATCAACTCATTCATTCAGTGTAATTGACAGTGAAACTGTAGACGGTTATCGAGAATTGCGGCGTTTGCGTTTATGCGCTTTTTGTGTTGCTTTACATCTCGATAAAACGTGATCTCGGTGATAAAAAAAAATGTAATAAATTACAACACGAAATATCGTTACAATTTTTCAACATTACATCATTTTTATTTTACTATTAATCCGAAATATTCGTTAGGAGAATTAGTTTACTTAAAAAATTAATGTACTTGATTTGTGTATTTGAATCTTTGACAAGACAAAATATTGATAATAATATAGATTATTATATGTACATCCTCGATCTTGCGATTGAACGAATAGTAAAAGAATTCCGACCATTGTGAGAATTTATATCAATTAAATAAGTTAATAATAGATTTTCATATTTCACTGATGTTAATCATTCGCACGGTCCGTAATTAAAATACGCGTTATTAAAATATACATGATAATCGATGAAATGAGATATTGAAAGCAACATTAAAACTGCGCCGCATCGTTTAAATTTAAATCCATCGTTTGTTGGGCTTCGAAAAATACGGGACAAACATATCGCGATATCATAAATGCGAATTGCGGCGGGCTGCGTTCATTAATTCGAGCCCGCCGTATAATCGGCGCAAATGGCGCTGAAATCAGAGAAAACGAGCGAAATTTGTCACTCCGCCCGTGATTCACGAAATTAATAAGTCCCGGGAGCGCGTATCCAATATATCCGCGCATTAATTTTACCCGGAATGAGAGCAAGCGCGAGCGCACGCATAATCGATACACTACACGGCCATGTAAAAGCGTGTGTGCTATGTAAGATGTATTTACGTGAGTTTGTCCGACTGACAGACTACCTCGCAGGATGCCATGCCAATTAGTAATCGCGTAATTAGCCGTGTGCCGTTGGTATTGGACGAGTATTATTGTTCCGTGATTAACAGAGGTTGCTGCGGCCCCAAGTAAAATGGATCGAATTACTTGGGGAACATCGCTCGCAGCTGTTTCAAGATTAGTTTATGGGGAGGAGATTACTTTAAATACAATTATAGCGCGAAGGGAGACGTAGCGGAATTTATTTTGTGAACTAAACGAAACGGGAAAAATTGCTATATCATAGAAAGCAATAATTATTTTTTAAATTTGTAACTTGTACATTTCAGCAGAGTAACCACCTATAAAAAAATATTTCAAGCAAAATGTTATAACTCGAAAATAATAGAAAGTTTATCGACAATTTGCACATTGTACAATTTATATAGTAAAAAGCAATCGGAGCATAAAAATCTTTTTTCATTTTCATTTTATTTCTAATCGACGATAAAATATATTGTTAGAAATTGGTTCGTGCATGTAAATGTAAAATATAGTTCCGAAATATAGTTTATCATGCAAAAACAAATTATAACAGATTCAAATTTTGATTGTGATAAATAAAGGCTCGGTGTTGAAACAATGAAATGATAGATTATTTCAATCTGAAATGTAAATTACATCGCTTGTCCGCCTTTTTTAAAACACACTGTTTCCGACGGAGCAACAAGTGACGAATGAAAGAAATAAATTGTTCACTATTATTACCAAGTATGTCATACAAATGCTAACTCGATGGACGAAAGTCGAATGAATGCATCATTAAACTCGTATACAGAACGCAATTGTACAATTTCGAGCGCAAACTTCCAGGCGGTTAGAACGACGAAAGTTGCATGTCAAACGGTGAAGTGGAAAATTTCACGAAGGCGCACGATGGTACGTGACGAGTTTCGGCGGTAAGAAGTTTATTAACGGCATGCGACAATACCGTTTTGCGGAATTATAAATCACGTAAATCTAGTAAGCACGTACATAGCAATGTTGTTATTATGACGTTAGATTAATGATAGGCACGCGACTTGTTCTTTGTGTAGCATTAAAAGATCAAGTACAGTGAAATTCCGACAGTCCTTTCAATAAAACATACAAAGCGTACAAATTTATCATGTACTCCTACATGGATTCCTACATGAATTCTTTAGATAATTTGACGAAAATTCTAAAAACTAATTAATTTTCCTTCTTCTTGAAATTATTTAGACTTTATTTTTCACGTTGTTAGATTTATCTCGTTCACAGCATTATCTTTTCAATTACTCAATAAAAATAAGAAACTAATTATCTATTCTTACATAGCATAATAGATTAAATGACGCTTTTATTGCGAAATGCTGTCCTCGTGATACAATGTCCTTGCTTTTAAAAGGAAAATTTTTAATACTTCGTTAAAGATTCTATCTCGAAAAAGCAAGACGAAAGTTCTTTACCGGAAAGAATAAAGCATGTTGCGATGCTTTTTAAGCACGTCGTTATCGTCCTCGTAGCGTGCTCGGTACAACTTTTGTTTTGTCCTGCAAGGGAATTTTTTAAAAGACGGAAAACAAGCGAAATAAAAAAATTGAGAAAAGGAACTTGTTAAGAAATTCAATCTTTATATTTTTACAGTAGTGACTGCTCTCTGCTGTGTAGACTATAGAAAGAAATTGATCTAACATTGTTAATAATATTATTCACATTTAGTTTCATTTCAAAATCCATCTTTCAAAATCACTATTACTTTCAAAATCCATTAATATCAGAAAATGCGAGTAATGCATTTTCAAAAAATGTATTAAATATCAGAAAATAATTATTGGAATTACTAACAAAAACATAAGAGGAAAAAAAGAAAAAATAAAAGAAAAATAAGCAAAGAAGAAAAACAGTTTCCAATAGTTTCCTCTTCCTCTTCTGTATCATAATTGTAAGAAATTGATAAATACTTGTATAGCATCATAAATATTTTTACATGATCATAGCAAAATTAGTCTGCAAAGTATCTTGATACCTGCACATTTTAATAATTTCTACATTAAATCCGAGTATGTCCAACGGTTCCAGCAAGCAATTCATCGTCGGTATATCATCGCCGCGTACGTCATTCTATAACGTTGAAAAGTTTCCCACGATTTTTCTTAAACCGGGGCGCGAGTTTCGAGGCGGAAAATATGTATTCTCCCGGTAAACGCTGACGTAACAAACGTCGCGAATTAAACGGCCGAACGAAATTGTTTCGCTTAAAGTTTAAGCGCAAAAACTCGATTCTCCGCTGCCATGGTAGCAGGCAGCGGACATCTATCTCTCCGGAGATGAAAAACCCTTAAACGAGTTCGTTCTCTCGTAAAGTTTCTCGCGCGAGTCGCCGGCGCGATCTCGCCCAAAGTTTTCTCGCCCGAGCTTTGGCGCCATCCCTTACTTGCCCGAACGCCACGTTGCACTTGCATACCAATGAAATCGTCATATTAAGCACATGCCGGTGAAGCGATATTAAAGAGAGTAATATAACTATCGTGACGTACGTTCGTTTCAATGTTCGTTCACTTCGCGCAAATTTTAATATTTAATTTTTTTTTTTAATTCGTCCATTTATCATAACTAATTTTCACATATACCACAAATGCAGAACTAGCGTCAATCTAAATGATGAGGTATATTTTTGTAATATTATCACATTTCTAAAAACTACAATACTATTATCATTTCAATCCTGAGATATATCTACATCGATCATAATAGCTTACGATGAGAATTACTTTTAATTAGTATTTCGTGCAGTAAGTTTTGTAATTTTTTGTCGCGTTTTAACACGAAGCAATTAACGCAAATTGACTATTGTACGGCGCGACTGTTTTGCGTGATATCCAAAATGGAAGTAACTAGTCTAAAGCCCAAACAGTTTTAACGCGATAATAAAACATTTTGCCAACACGGGACATATTATTCCGACGGTTCAACAAACTCAATAGGTACAGAGAATCTTGTTTATTCGACGAGAATAATGATTAGCATCAATACTGTTGACCAGCACGCACGAAACATCTAGCTGTGAACATTGAAAGAAAGCTTGATGGAATCAGACACGCTATTTCCATTTGGTTCTCAACCATTCTTTCTTGTTTCTTGAGAAAGTTTCAATGAGGAAACTGCGTTTTCTTCTACGTGAAAATATCGATTGGATATTTGCGCGACTGACTTTATGAGTATGTATTTTCCAATGTATTATTTGAAGAGGACGTTTTCTACATTACACCACGTTCAATAAGACATTCTTTGTAATACCATTGAATATAAATTAATTAAAAATAATTAATGTTTTTTATAACAATAAAAATATTTTCAAAACTTAGCGTAATGTTAATTTCGAAAAATTTAAATATAAATAAAATCACTTGGAATTATCTGCACAAAAAGTGTACAAAGTATCTCTAAATTTCGTTTTACATCTCTTCAATTATCGAAAAAAGATTTAGTATGATCTTTCGTACGCAAATTAAAATTTTACGTGAGAAGAGTAACAAATTGTAATTGAAGCTCTTCTTTATTATCCATGAAAGTGGCTCGTAACACGTTCGAACGGCGTCACGAGGTCTGCATTGCAGATCCTCCAACTAACTATAACAATACCCTGACAACGTAATGTACGGTGAAGTCACGTGTCTATAACGTCACGGGCGTCTTAATTTCATGCATTGGGAACAGATCGATGGCTCAGAGGGGGTTTCAACTACTATCCCCATAAAGCCGGTTACGGTTTGTTTCCACGCATACCGTCGCTTAAACCGAGGCTTTACACCGCCCGGGGGAGCTCAAAGTTTGCAAGTAACAAACGCGATTCGATAACATATTTCCGATTCAGTGTCATACTTCGCTTTATGATATCATTGCGGGACAAACGTATTCGTAAACTTGAGCTATAACGTGTATAAATTAATATATGGAATGAATTTCCACTATTACGTATCTATCGAATCGTTTGGAAAAAGTAAAACGCAATATTTCTGGCATAAAAAATTCTATATATACAATTCAATTGCTATAATTTATCGTGTCACAAAATATTCAAGTAATAAGACAGCCATTGGAATTGTCCCTTAATGATTATGACATAACACGCAAGCTAAAGCACTTAAATTAAGTAGGAAATTGGTTCATTTAAAGAGAGTAATATAGCTTCGAGTAATTCTTCATAATTACGAAGAAATATTTCATAGGGGAGAACGCCATCCTTCGTGTCAACGACCGAAATGACCGTCCATATTAAGAGGATTACTGAACTACACACGTAAGGTCAGTTTTATTCCGACAGATCTTTGACAAACGATAAATAAAAAGTGCGTTTCAAACATGTTGCTATAAGCCACCCCTTCGCACGTATAATACCTTTTATTATCGGATTACCGTGCCTCCGCATCGTCGGAGGGTCACGAAAGCTTCGAAGACAGATATATTGTTCAAGTGCAAAGGAGCAATTTTATCCGTTAACTCTGCCACAAAGAAGACGCGAGGGCAATCGCGTGGCTCGTCGAAATCGCACGCGGTAGCGAGATAAGCGAGACGAGATGTCGAGGAATTTCGAGAAACGGGCAATACGAACTACTCTTTACAAAAGACGAGGTGAATCTCGATTCTCTCCCCATAACCGGCGATGCGTGTAAGCTCGCAGTCGCAACATTCCAAGTCTTGGAATCTCCCTGGGCACTTCGGGATTCATCCTTGAGAGCCTGCCGTCGAGAGCGTGAAAGCGAGGGGCGGAAAAAAGCGAGCGTGAATGAAAAAAAAAAAGAAGACTAGCGAAGAGAGTTAAAGCGAAAAAAGAAAAGGCGTCGAGCAAGACGGGCGCGAAGGCGGCGACGCAGAAGTACCGCGGAATGGAGTGCAAGATGGTGCACGTCCATCCCATCTACCAACCTTTCTTCGTTCGCCAACGTGTTTCACCTTCTCTCCGACTTCTCTCTTTCGACCAGTTTTTCCTCTCCGTCGCTCCTTCGCACACTTTCAAGGCGACGACGGCGGCGGCGGCGACGGCGGCGGCGGTGGCGGCAGCCACACATCGATCGCGGGATGAAAAGTGCTACGTTACCGCTGTGGCCGGTTGAATCGGGAGGGCTGAGTGCATTTTCCATCCGTCACCACTCTACCGCCGCCGCCGTCCGATTTTTCGCCTTATCCCATCCCCCGCACCGCTATCCCACTTTCCGTTTTCTCGGTTTTGTCTGTAAACGCACACGCGTCGATACGCGAAGCTTGAGCGACGCACTTGTACACGTGCTTTTTACCATCTTTTACGATCCCTTTGGCATACAGGGTCGTTAACGAGTCTTTCTGCGCTGCGTGCTTTTCTTCGCGAAAGAATCTCGTCTGAGAGTATTCGTTATATTCGATACTGTTCCAAAGTTACGAGGAAAAGGTTTTCTTCGAACAAGGCAAACGAGATATTGAGTGCAATACGATATAACTTTGGTATAATATGCAATATTAACGCTAATATAAAATCTAAAATTCTAAATCTTATTTAATATCGAAATATCATTCAACATAAACGTGAATTAAAATTGAGTTGAATTAAAATTTAAAATCAATCATATAAAATGAATATATCATAAAATATCAGAGTGACAATTTTATTATAAATTAATAAAGCGAAAACCAAAAATATGTCTTACAAGAATTCTCAGTGATGCATAATTATTCATTTAATCTCATTTTCTATATTTATATAGATTTTTAAATATAAATTAAAGAGTAAAGTTAAAAAATAAAAACCCAGTTCTTTAGGTGCGTAAAACTTGCATCTCTGTATTTGTAACGATTAATTCATCCGACGGATTCATCACTATATGTAATGCAAGATACGGTATAAATATTTCTCTCGTTCGCTTTGAGTTCTCCATGCTTTTCGTCCTTCTTTTTTCAACGTGTATTCGCATTCGTGTTAGAGGGTCACATTTTCCCGCCGTGAAAAGAAGCGACGATTGTACATTCCCTTTTAACGACTCCTTTCTCGTTGCTGTCACTGTTTTCCGCGTAACGCGCGTCAAGCTCTCATTGCCTCTGCACCGAATGCATTTTCTTTGTACCGGCAAAACACGTTTCAATAATTCTCGCACAGAAATTTACTCGTTTAATAAAACTCACACTAGCCTGGAATAATGTACTGCGAATTCTTGACAAGTTCCGAAATCTTTCCGATAAAAGATTAGTTTTCCAAACTATGCCCGCAAAAATCCCGAGGCCTTAATTGCACCCGGGGAAGTGCATCGATCTACTCTACAAACTACGAAATATGCTTTACAATGCTTATCAGATTTTACAAACAATGTTAACAATGTTACTCACCTAACGAAGGGACGAAAGTCAAACTGGACGAGGCTAGCACGAATCTGGAACAATACAGATATACTGTTATTATTAGTCGCGCCAGAGTTTGTCGCGTAATTGTAACTAACTTCGACTTTAACTAAGCGAATAATTAGCTACCGTTTCCTGAAAGTTACAATATGTCGAAACAGTGTATTGTGAAATGCAATAAAGTATTCCATTGTACAAACAGATTTGTAGATTCTAACAAATCGCATCGCTCCATAGCAGCCATGCGATATTTATAGGAAAGAAAAGATAATCTTTCAGAATCAATGTTCCTCTAATTGTAAAAAAATAATATATGTTCCAAAATGGCACCATTTTCATGCTTTATAAATGTTTTTAATTTATTTTATATTTTTATTTGAAACCTTGAGACATTACGAGCTTTATCTTCTGATATAGTGATTACCGGTTTATCTCGTTGACAATCTGACAAGTATTGAAGTAGATATACGATTGATTGTATGATTAAGAAAAATATCAAAAATACAAAATAATAAAGATTGACAGTAGTAGGATGGATTCGAGTTGTACAAAGAGATTATCGCATATCGGTTAATCTGGTTTTCATGACAAGGAATGTACATTAGTACAGAGGATATCTTCGTGTCTCTCCCAAATGGGTACGGGAAGTGAAACTCGTATGTACCCGCAAAACGAAAAGTTTTCATGGAAACAGCGCAGTTTAATTGAATGTTAGAATGTGCATGACATGTTTCTCATGAAACTAACCAGTGTTAAAATTATATTTTTATCGCCGCTAGCAATTGAAAAAGTTTATCTTAGTTCTGCTTGATTTTGAATGCGATATGTACCTTTAAGTTAGAAAACAAATTGTCACACACTTTGTCGTAAATTAATGACACTGAAATAATCGTAAAGTTTTTAGTTATAGCAACAATTAAAATAATGTCGAAATAAAATGTTATAATATTTCTTTGCAATCCTAGAGTCGTTATAATTTCAATTTCTTTTTTTAATCATTGAGAGAATACAGATGCACCGGTGAAGGAATTGTCACGTGCTAGCACAGTTTTTAATGAATAAAAACTGTAGCACCGTCGCAGCTCGCAGGCACAAGGATATATGTATTAATCTCATGAATAAAATCTTGTTTATCACATTATTCAACCTGCCAACGAACGTAGGAAAGCGTACATTTTTCTGAAACACTACTAAAAATTTCATCGTATGGAAGAGAACGGGAGAAAACGCGCCGGAGAAAACGTGAAAATAAATTTCTATGGCCAATCCGGTAACGCGCTAGAGGATTCAGGATTACTAAGGTTTTGTTCCACCGTTAATCCTTTTTCGTCGTATTTCGTTTCAGTTAATTCCTGTTGGTGTTCCCCGCGTGACATCATTTATTAAACCCCGAGAGGCGGATTTGCTTAGCCTGCGCGCATGAGTTTGATGGTAAAATACCGTAAAATGAAAAATGCAGTTCTTGCAGATACATACACGTCGGTATACATGACAACAAACTTTCATCGGTTTCGCATGCTCACTTTAACATCTACGCTCGAATATTGCGTTTATTTAATACGACAAAGAAATACAAAAAATATTTGATCTGATCACGCATATAAATATTCCGTAATTTTCTTTATGTCGAGAGATTATTTAGCTTAAGCTTTGATCTAATTTACATTATTTTAAAATTCGATTTTTCGATATCGAAAAAATATATATTTGCATAAAGAGTTACAAGAATAAAAAATCTAGTTTTATTTTAAAATACAAGAAAAATATACTTTTTGCATATGAGATAATCATAATTTCCTTGTTCTGAAATAACAATAAAATTTAAGGTAACAGAGATTAGATCATATTTTATTATATCATAAATTATGCAAACTTTATAATGCTATTATAGTGCTATTCGTGGATTCAATATTCTACCGCGCTTTAGCTCGTCAAATATACAAATAATTAGCGTATTAATAAGTCTCTGAAGGCAAGGCAGTCAGTATTCTCGTTACCGCCGTAATGTCATTTATCAAAGAACGTTCTCCGACGCACCGGATCTCAATTTGTATGACAAAGCCATCCGATGATTCGTGTCGCCGTATAAATCTTCCGCCGGCGAAGAGCGGAATTTCATAAGAGAGAAACGTGTGGATCGAACTGCTACAAAACAAATTGATTTTTCGCGGCCCGGTATAAACGGGAGACAGAGGGAGGTGTGTCCGCGTTATATTCAGGTACTTCGCAAACGGAACAGTCGCATGGCATCGCGCAGGCATTTCCATTTCCGTGTGGGATGTATGTGTATGCATAAAGCTCGAAAATACCCGTATGCATACGCCTTCACACACATCGGGTGCAACGGCAAGCGCAACGATCGCTCGTAATTTCATATCGCCCATTTTGGATCAGCAACGTAACGCAAACGCGGATATAACAGCCGATTTTCAGATTAAATATTATTAAATTTACGCGGGCGACAGCATAAAAAAATATTTATGGAAATGTTCCATTTTGCAACTTCATAAAAGATGCGCTTAAAAACATATAATATTGCAAAATAAATGCGTTATAAAATATTAGTATAGATTGATAAAAAAGGCAACTGTTAATTATAAAAATAAACTTGATGAGATCATATTAAAATGCATATGTCGCCAATAGTTTCAATTTTCAACGAGCTGAGACGCCTTTATAAATTTTCCAACGATACATTCCGAAGATAAGAGATGATAACGTAAAATGACACGCGATTCGCAATGAAGTTAAAAGTCAAATTCTGTCAGAATAAATATCGGTGTGATTGTAATTGCCGGTGCATTCGATACACGGGGGAATGTTATCAAGATTTTCACGCAAACGTACATGTCTCCATACAGTGGAAAATTTTGGAGCACGAATTGAAGCGTGAGGAAAAAGGAAGAGAAAAAAAGAAGAAACCCAACGAATCCGGGGGGCAGACATATTTTTCTCTCCGTCGGAAGAGTTCGATAATCTGCCACCTGTTAGGCCTAAAAGTGTTGGATGAGTCGTTAAAGGGGTCCAGCGCTGGAAACCGGCCGCTGGAAAAAATGGCCGAGTATATGCGGCGCCCGGGGAACGGGAGACACGCGCGATATATTTGCGTGGTGAAAAACCAGCGCGGCGCCGGGGTGAATAACGACGCCGCGCCGGAACGAGTCGCCGGAATTTATCGGTGCGATTTTTCGACGAAACGAAAACTGCCCGCTTTATTTCGCGCAGTAACAAAGCTCGAAGGAACGCGCGAATTGAATCAAATGGTAATTGAAAAAAAAGATATAGAGGGGAAGAGAGAGAGAGAGAGAGAGAGAGAGAGAGAGAGAGAGAGAGAAAGAGAGAAAGGCAGGCTCTGTAAGTATCGTACGGCCTTTAAATTTAATAAACGCCCACGTTCCGGTAGGAAATTGTTGTAGGAAATTACAGACTAACTCTCTCTTTTCTCTCTTTCCTTTTTTGATAGATAAACGTGTTTCTTCTTGAAAATTCGAAAAACACGACAATTTTACAAACATTAAAGGGTCTTCTCTTTAGATACAAGAATAACTCTGTCATTTTCGTGCCATATCAATGTTCGTTATAATAATCCAGCAATTTTCAATGGAACGCTCAGGTAACCGCTATCCGCGTTTGTCGACCGCTATTGTTCTCACTCGTATTTCATATCGGCGGCAAAGACGGAAATAATTTCATTTTTCCGCGGTCTACTGACGGCCGGTTTAACGGGTCAAATGGACACGCGCGACATGCCGCCGTGTCAGGAATGAAATTGCCCCACGCCGCGCCGCCGCGCCGCCCGACGCTGGCTTTCCTGGAATTTTTATCGAAGGATCCCTTGGCAAAAGCCATCCGACGCCGCGCGGACACGAATTATTGCCACTGCGGAATTTTCATCCCGGTCTAACCTACTGGGAGTAGCAGCAGCAGCTGCCGCTCTGCTCACCTCCTCCGCTCGAATAATTTCCATTCCACGATTTGCTTAATTCTACCCCACTCGTCCTCTCCTCCGGCCAGTAATCTTCGCGGAATTAAGAAAACCGTATTATTTCTACCGGTGAAGATCGATCGTCAAGAGATTATGGATGCCACAAGCCCCCCCGTTATATTGAAAATTATATTACCACGGATATCGGCAATATTTTTTGTCCGAAAGTTAAAGACAAATTTTTGCTGACACATAGATGGTTTTTTAGAGATTGATAGATGCAATATACCAAGTTCAAATTGGGACTACGATACAAATCAAAGTTTGATAATAGTCACATATTTCAATTTTTACAATTCAATTGAACAAACCTTTTTTTTATACGAGCAGTGAGTTTTTACACTTGTATGTTATTTAATTTAGTCTTTAATTAATGACCTGAATGCTTGAATTGTATGTTAGAGGGAAATGTTTTTAGAGAAATTCACAATTTTATAATACTATGGCTAAAGCTATTATTATACCCATTTTAATAATAATTGTACGTAATTATATGTCAGTAATAAATAAGAGTTATGTAGCAAAATATGTAATATTAATCCCAAGGTATATAAGAAGTTTTCTTAAGTTCACAACATATTACATCATCTTTATAAGTGGATTTCAACAGCTTACTTCTACAGAATTTTAATTTTGTTGCAAAGTCACTTAAAGTAGAATGTTAAAAAAGTAAAGCCGAAAGAAAAAAAAAGTAGCTGTTAAAAATTGATCGAAGAATACGTATAATAAGACGCGTAAATCAGAAATTCTCTGTATTAGAGACCTTAGATATGAATTCTGAATATTTTTATGCGGATGGATTGATCTACTCCCTCAATGCTATTTCCTACAAACTTTTTATTGAACCAGCGTCATATCGGTGGTGGCTCGGTCTCTCCACGAGCTTTCGGGAGAAAAGCTGTTCGCGATGTCATCGATTTCGCATCAGGGCCACGAAGAATCAACAAGGACGAATCGACGGGACAACTTAATTAAGGAACGTTCCACAAGTACAAGCGCTCCCCGACCACTTCCCTTCCTTTAATAATCGCGCGCACAGTGATCTAAGAGAAATTTCATCGGCAAAGTTTTGCAATTTTTTTTTAATCATTCCAGAACATGGATAAAATGCAATATACCAAATAAAAAACTTTCAAAGGAATAATTTTATTTTTACTTTTGGAATCTGTATTTAAGCTTACTTCTCAGCTCATATCAAAATGATGTACGGTTCGTGTCTTTTTATTGTGTTTGAATAATTTCCAAACTTTCAATGTGTGTGATTCAGAGTTTGAAAAGCATATCGCTGAAAAGCACCGCCACGCGCCGTCACTCAAGCGACTTGGGATAACTCGTACGGGAACGGAAAATTTAACTGGGTCACGTTTCGTTTCGCCCTGCGATGGCGGCTCGCCCCGCCGTGAAATTGAGCTCGGCGCGCAACAGTGTCTGCAAAAGTGGACGAGCGAGCGAATTAAGTCGCCACGCAGATTGTCACATGGCAGACAGACAGAACTTTATAATTGAACCTGCAAATTTGGCTGGAATTCACAGTCGCGCAAAATCCACGGCCCAAAACGCAAACGTGGGCGCAAAGGGAAGCGATAGCTTTTGCGAGCTACATTTGATTCGTTTAAAAAGATGGATCGGAATGTAAATGGCGTACACGAGTGTTAATATGGAGATTTTTTTCAGAAAATGTTTTCTTACAGATTGTACTTAACCCTTGTCAGATTATTTCTTCTCTTAGAAAAGACTTGAGACAAATATACTAATATTCTCGCCTACATTTATTTTAAAGAAACTCCGATTTTGCCCACAAACTAAGTTCGGTCTTAGTCTTAAAGGATTTAGTTTTCACTTGTCGCTCATAGCAGCTACATCTCAGGAGCTGAATCCTCCTTGTAACTTCAGTCTCGCCAAGTCGCGCGTCGTGAAGTTTAGTCAAGTAAGAGGTCAGTATTTCTATTTATTTCACGTTCTTAAGAATACTACATCGCATCGCGTGTGTACAAACAGTGTACAAATTGACCCGTGATTCATTCCTCGCAACCCTGAATAATTAATTAAGTTGCAAATTTTTTTATATGCAGTTTAATGCCTTCATTTTCAGCAAGAAACTTGAGATCATAAACTATATATTTAATTATATTACTACAACAGCACGGACAATATTATGTAACTCGAGTGGCAATTGCCACTCCTTTTTTTTATACGCCAAGTATATATATATATATATATATATATATATATATATATATTGCAAAATACTTAAGCTAGTACAAGTGATATTAATTAGTCAAATAAAATTATCTTATTCTTCATCGCGTATAAATTCTCCTAATAAAACAACCATAAAATTTAATAAGATACAATTTATTTTATCTTAATTTTCTCTGAAACATGAAAATTATATAAATTAAAATTTCTTTAGTTTTTATTCCCCAGAATTCCACTTTATGCTTTTTCTCTAAATGTATGCAATTCTTTGAAAATATATTTTTCTCACATTTAAATTGTAAAAGAGACTAATTTCTCATAAATAGCTGCATTATCAAAGTATAATATTACTTCTTGTAAAATAAGCAGATTTGTACAAATTTGTTCAAACAAGCATCCGTTTTAATTCAGAAAAAATATCTGTATAAATATCGTGCACGTTTTAAAACAATCTTTGAGAAACGATTTTCAGTAGTGCCATTAGATATGACTTTATAAGCAATCTAATGATGATGTACGTTTAAGGATCAGCATGACATCGTGCATGACGTTTACACACCTGCGACAACGTGCCGCGCTCATGAAGTCTAAGATGCACTTTAAGCCATGGCTAAAGCCGGTTCATAATGGTAAACCTCAAACTAGTTCATGTAATAATTTTCAATCATGCTTCGCATAAAACCGTGCATTCGTCGTGACCGCCATTAAACCGGCAACGCGTAATTGCAAAGGGACACGTGCGCTCCCGGTCACGAAATTCCGAAAATTAACGACACCCAAGGCATGCGAAAAGTTTGGGTGTTGCTACACGATTCGCGTCCCGAAAATTTCTGTGGCGATGCGCCGTGACCGCGGAACTTTCGTTTTTGGCAGAGAGCCAGAAACAGCCCGTCGCACACCGCTCGTCCTCTTATCACTGCATCTTCGATTAATCGATCGCGGCATGAGGCAGAAGTTGCGGGAAAGGAAGTAGTCTTCAATCAAGTACGAGAGAGGGAAAATAAGAAAGCGCTCGAAAAGTGAAGCATGCCAAGATTAGAGAGTCTGAAGATGATAGCCTATTAACAGCGAAGAAGACGAGAAATCGAACTTATTTGTCGCCGGTGCAGATGTTTCCATTTCGAAATTGTTCCAGCGATATACTGCAAAAAAAAATAATGCAAAATATATTTCTAAAGATACGTGCCGGATCATAATGCCAGACAGATTTTTACGGACATTACGTAAATTATGAAAAAACTGAAGAAATTCGAAATTGAAATATTTTACATCAAACGCCTCTTAAAAATTCTAAAAAATATCCATTTATATTTCCTATTTTAAGCACTGCTTATGTTCTTTTCTTTATGATCATAAATCTCCGTTTATTTTGCAGACAACATTTGACAAGTAGCTCGAATGCTTATATTTACACACAATGTACATACGAGAAGTTAAGATCAATGCAACTCCAAAAGCGGTCTTAGTATAGCCACGAAGAGCTCGACAATCTTTCCTCGACCAGCTATAAATCTGGCTTCCTTCGAGCACGTCGTAACTCTTGCGGTGTAGGCCTGCCTCGGAAATTCACGAACATTGTTGCAAATTTAGCAGATATAAGTTGCGTATCCTCCGGGAGAGAGAGAGAGAGAGAGAGAAAAGCGCATCGCACTTGCAACTTTTGCTGTGCGCAAGTACAAGTTCTGCTGACTACGCCGGCGAAGAAACGTAACAGGACAGCATGCAAACTTCTAATTAAACAGAAGACAGAACTCAACTGTTGCAAGTAATTACTACAGTCCAAGCGATAAATATGTATTGTCAGCTGCAAATTTTCCTTTCGATATCCATGTAGCTATCATAATGAGATTTTCAGAATATTTTATTCATTACTCGAACATTCATTATGCATGACTTTCTGTTTATCAGAACATTATTAAAAAATTTCAATAATTAGTAATTTTTCCTAAAAATAAAAATTAATATCTGCAATTTTAGAATTTAATCGTGTTTATAGATACATAAATTAATCTCGAAATTAATGATATAACTAAATACTAATTAAACTAATTAATAAAATTAATAACTTCTTAGACCTCATTAAAAAATATATTTTTACATATTAAAAACGCGAACGTCTTATAAATCCATATTTTATTTCATAGAAGCAATTAAAAATTTTGTCGTCGTCGACTCAATCTATTTGCAACCTGATTATCGTTGAAATATGTTAAATCTTTAACATATTTTCCTAAAGAAAACGTGGTTATTTCACGTGCACCACTCAGCATAACCCAATTTCGTAGAAATCTCGCTATGTAGAAGTATCATATATGCTATGCGGTAAGGATGTTATTTAAATTGTTGCAGTGAGAACGCGCCAATTATGTTACCATTTATTTTTAAATGACTTGGCAAGTTCGGCGGATGAGTTCGCTCGCTCGCAAATGAACGTAGAATATTGATTACTCTTCTCTATTAGCGTGTCCTCCCACGAGACCGTGTGCGATAGCATGCGCCATATCGAGGAATCGAAACTGCAGCGTGGAGAGATAGGAACTGTCCGAAATTAGTAGCCGCGTTATTCCACACAATAATATACTGTAACCCAATTCTCTTGTTGTTGTTAGCAGCAGCGTCGCATGTACGTCGACGCGATTTGATTACTAGCTGCAATTCTCGCCGTGTTCGGATAATAGTTACAGAATTAATTAAATAAATTATCCAATCACGCGGCGAAGACTCAACACGAAATGTCTTTCCACGATAAAATTGAGAGTTGTTACGTGGTGTTTGAATTTCAACTTTGAAAGGAAATACCGTAAAATCAATACGCCGCAATTTAAAGTCACTGAGATAGATTTTTAAATAAAAGAAAGATACGAGGTTAAAAACGTTCCATTCAAAAGGACTTAATCAAAGGAATTAATCAGGCCACTTTTTTCTTTTCCAGATAGAATATGGCTTATTGATAATACTAATTCTGTTTTTCAATGCATCTCAATATAGGTCGCTTTCAGAAGATGCATCTTGTATATTTCAGTTTCCACGCGCATCATTGCATGCTGCAGTATTATGTTCTAAAAGTAATCGTGATTCGCATCGACGACAGCTTCATCGATTGATTGAACAAGTGTCAACGTGCGTCACTGCCATAATATCTGAATGGAATGTGCTAGTGATTTACGTGGAGAAGTTCTCCTGTCACAGCGATAACTTAACGTATTCCTGATGCTCTCCTCCTTCCGACTTGCATATACATATGTGTTCGGTGTCACGCGATATTAAAGTACGCTCCTTTGGCGAAGTGCCAAATCGATGTTGCCACTCCTCTCCCCCTCCTCTCTCTCTCTCTCTCTTCTCTTTCTGTCTTTCTCTCTGTTTCTGTCAGAAACCGAAGCTTTGGCGAAGCTAGGACATCGTCGTTCAAGTATATAAAGTTTCCCCGTCTTCTTAAATGATAACTTTCTCTATTTCAAATCTATGATAAATATCTGTCGATATGACATTATAAAAATATGCGGATATCTTTTACAAAAATCAAATGTACAAAACATCTACTCTGTTACAAAAATATTTTGCCTATATAAATGAAGAGTTTTAACAGCGGAAATAATAAAATGTAATTGAATCTGATATTGTATAAATTTAATATTTTATTTAAACTATATCTAATCAATCTTTCTCATATCTCTTGAAATAATAGTTTAAAAATAATTTTATAAAAGTACGTAGAATTCAAAAACTGAACACAAAATTTTGTCAAAGCTAATTTTAGCTCGCACATTTATATAAACGTATGTGAAATTTTCTGTTCAAAGTACGTGGGCGTTTATTGATTACGAATACACAACCAGGTTCTTGAATTTCAAATTATCACTTGTCGAAGCCCGGACAGTGACGACATCCAGTCGTGGGACGTACGATTAGGAAAACAATATCGCGCAGTTGCCACGAGGCAAAGATCAACCTTTATTGTTCAATTCGACCAGAATTTCTTGGTAGCGATTAGCATTAAACGTCCACAGAAAAGTGTCTCACGGCGAAAGTTTATTTAACCATGTCACGGACGCGAGAAACCAGGCAGAAGTCCTAGAAAGGAAACAGAATCTCTGGAATGACAAGATTCCGGCGTCTGTCACCGATATGCACAACTTGTTAAACAAAGTAGCGAATGTTCAAAGTCTGCTTTTGAGATGAGCACGAAACAACCAAGTGACACGCTATTTTCCGAGATGCACCGTGTAGCCAAAAGTGATGGTAACAAAGTTCTACACCACTTGAAATTGCTAATAACTATACACATTTAGTTTTATTGTTAATTAACTATCATAGATTCAGCTAAAAACTAATACAGTTGTATCAACTACATATTATAATGGATGAGTTTCAAAATGCTTAATTCATTTCCATATTTAAATACTTCTACAAGAAATGTCTATCGATATAGCGGAAAATAAATATTAATTTATCAATAACTTACATTTATATAATGCGAAGAACAAATTGCGGCATGAAGGAACAAATTTCGCTCGATTGCACCACGAAAAGCGACTGAGCGATTTATGACGCGCGAGGACACGCGATAATCGAAAAGTTCGCTCGATCGCAACGCTCCGGCGAAATTCACGAGCGCGATAGGAGAGTGTCTAGAGCCTAGAAAAGGGAATGACTTTTCCCAGAAGGTCTCCGGTAATGCTGTACGTTCCTAGACCACAGTCACACACATACACGCGCGAGCCTTGTGAGCCTTTTCGATGTGTGTGTGTATGCGGCCCACATAACTCCTAAGCATACCTGAATTCACGCGCGCGCGCACGCGCGCGTGTGTGTGCACCGAGTGTTTATAGATACACGCACACAGAGCGGGTATATATGGGGTAGAAAGCTAGGGCACGGTGGTAACGTCCCGGAAGCCAGGATCGATATCCAGACACGCCATCACCACCCTCGACTCTCCCTCTTCTCTTGTCTCCCTCTCCTTCTCGCTCTTCCACCTTTCATTCTCCGTCCTAGAGACTCTCGTCTGTTTATTTTTCCCTTCTGCCGTTTACCCCGCAGTGAGGAGGGTTAATGGACCCACCGGGGATGTCTTCGACGATGCGAACGGACTCGCCGCTCACGAGGAGACCAGATTTTTCCTTCCGCTGCATGCAGCGAAGCGCCCTTTCACTTCCGTGACCACGTCAAGAAAACATAATGAACCCATGTTCGATGGAACAATACATGAGAATTCGAGCCTTCGGTAAAGTGACAATCAACTCCTAATGCAACACGTAATGAGAGGGACAAAAAGCACTCGAGGTAAATAATGATATAGAATTAACTGCATTATGAAAGAACAAATAGCATTGCTATTATAAAGTGGAATAAAATTACAACAGAGAGTGAATATCGATATACCATTTCATATCTAAAATAACTCGTTGGTTTTCATTTTGACACTGCAAAATTGTTGTTTATTGTTAAGTAATTTTGTCGACGCGGTATCAATTTTTCTTTATTCTGCCGTATATTGCCTGCAATGCAATTAAATCCAATTTTTCGCTATGTCCATGTAGTTCCTATGTACACTTATATATTACATAGTATATTTTTCCAGCTTTATTTTCACATTATATTGAAGCTACTTGTGTTAATGAAAAGATTATCGCAAAAAATAATCTACAATATTATATTTCAAAAGCAGTACATGAACAATTGCATTTTCGATCAACTAAAGTACCATCCCTCTGGATTTTTATAACATCATAAACTATCCTGTATAACACAGAATACGGCTGGAAGGAAACAAAGGAAGTCAAGGGTGAAGCAGATAATAGCGCCTGCCCCTTTTTCAAACGACCTCGAAGTACTCCGTAAATTGGATTTAACCAACTGCATTGTGAATTGCCCTGCAATCGATTTTAGGCCAATGCACTATTTTCTCTACGTTCTATTCAGGTTAAGAAATCACCACACAAAATTTAATATTAGTATTTTTAATAATCACTGCCCCTCTCTCCATCTCTATTTTAACCAGAATAAAATTATAGCATACTTGGTTTAAATTACAAATAAATCTATGCTTTCGTAAGTTAAATATTAAAATAGTAATATTATAACGTTGCATTTTTAGCTATGTATTTAGAGTTTTACACATTTTTATACATTCTATTATATTGATATTAAATTAAAGATATTAAATTAAATTTTATGCATTCTATTATATTAAAAACGTCGCTAAAAATAATTAAAAAATTGATCTAAATCCATTTTCTAGATTAAAATGTTCGTTTCTCGAATAGTTTCCACGCATAAGAAGGTATTATAAATTCTTTTTATACTACATCGCAAAAATCGCATTATTCAAGTCCGGCCATAAAAGTGCTCTCTTCTACTATACGCCGTTTCACTAATTTCCGGGGAAATGAAACACGGAAGGCATATAATGGAATCTGATAATAATAAAAATAGAGTAAGACTAACGTGAAGCGTAAAAGATGGGCGTTGGATAACGTCGACAAAAATAATTGCGATAAAAACATAATAATACCGAATAATAATTCATGAATAATAATGCCATTATGAGAGAGAAAACGTTAAGAAAAGTAGTTAATATTTCCAGAGATAATCACCCATTTAGATACGTAATGCAATAAGACATCAACAAAAATTTTTCATTTTTAACAAACTACTAAAACGTATAAAATGCAGGTTGTAAATCTTTGACGAGGATCACGCTGAAAAAATGATTGCGACTTTACAACCGTAGCTCGTAAGCTCGAAAGAGATCTCTCCTTAGGGGGAGCGCTAAGTTTGGCGGAAATTCAATCTTCTCGTCGAAACGTGAAGCGGCACGGTTCCGTGTATCAGACTTGGCGATTTAAACGATGAAGTATTCATTTCCAATTACGTTCTCGAAACAAGATGTTACAGGTGTACCGCGGGTCGTAAGGTATAGTTATATTGCATATAGGATGCAAACATACTCCGGTATACCAATACGCACCAATTCAATCAGCAAATTAAACTGCAATCCATAGAATATACGTCTAATAATTATTATCACTTTATGGTCGGTCTGAGAAGTACGATTTATTATCGCTAATTTATTTAGCATTACGGTTAGTTAAAATATAGGATTATTAAAACATATAGATAGGATTATTAAAACAAATTTGCATTATGCTTCAAAACATATTTCATTTAAATAATGCGTTAATTTACGTTTAATTTAACGTTTATCATGTGATTACTTTTAAATGATTGCACTTTTCATTATCTAGAATCTAGATCATTTTTATTAAATGTACTTGATCAAATATATTCTTCGTTTAGATATATGTTCATTATATATCATCAAACGAGACTATCCTTTTCTTGTTTGATATTTGAGATACAAAAATATATATATACTATTAATATATATTTTTTCTCTTGAAAAATAATTTCGATATTAAGTTCTATAACTTAATCGAAGAGAGCTTAATTTAACAGCTTACAAATGTTGGCAGCGATCATGACAGATGCTTTAATTAATTAAGTTGCTAGGATCACCAAGGGATTATAGCGAAGATTCAGTGGAGCTGAGTGGATTGTAAATTAGCATACCTGTCTAGTTTGATTATTTCGATATTGATACGAATAACGGATTATTTGTGTGATACTGCAAACGGAAATCTCGATTCGATATGAAATATTTCGGAATCATTTATCACAAAACACGGAATTCAAAAGAGTTAATCGCATTTTCGCCGCTTATAAAAATATTTCTGCCACACATACGTTCGGACAGATCGACGGTAATTTGAAAGCGAGCAAAAATAATTACGTCGCTGCAAAATTCATACGCTGGTGTTATGCGGGCGGATAAAACAACTCGCGGGAACGTCCGCCGCGCACGCACCCTTGCATATTAAATTCCTATCTGCAAAACCCGCGTATCGTTAACAACGCCGATTCTTTGTCCGAATTAATGAACGCTTATCTTTGCGCACGAAAAAGTATCTACATTTATATGAACAGTTCTTTCAATTAGCGCAAATAAGCTTATTATTTGATTCTCAGTATCTTAAGAGAGAAAAAAGCAAATCTAAATAATTAGATTTAGTACAAATTAAAATAAATGCTATTTATTTTATTTAATAGTTGTAATGAAAAATAAAAGTAAAAAAAAATCGATAAAATTTATCAATGAAAAAATAGATTATTTTATTAAGAAAATATTCGGTTGTATGTAATTCGAGCCAAACTTTATTTGCTATTATAAAAAAATGTACAAAGTAAATTCAGTGAGCCACATTCAAAAAATAGGAGAGACGATCGATTTTCTAAATAAAAAAAAAAAAATTATTTGAATAATACAAAAGTACATAAATCAGATAAAAATCTATAAAACAGAATAGAATAAAATGTCAATTTAACTCCAGTTATTTCAGTTAATATTGATAAAAATCTCTATAGTTTTATAAATTCCAAGTGATTGAAAAGAGGGAAAGAATTGCGGATTGACGGAATGTGGCGGATAAATCACTGGCTGCCAGTGATTTTCTTGACTGCGATAACGTCAGGTTGTTTTTATCAAGTCGGCCATTCGCGAATGGTGGTTTATGCGAAGCACGAGCCGCGATACGTATGTACAATATATGGGAGCGAGAAGCCGACGTCGGTAGTCGACGGAGAAACATAGCGCGGGGGTGAGTTAAGGGAATGCACAAAGCCGCCTCTGTCGAGAGGGAATAGAGGCGTTCTCTGTGCTTTCAGACATCTCGCAGCATTATGCATCGCGTGCACGACAGACCGACAGACCGTCTAGCGAGACCATGAAGATCCGGACCTCGAGATGATTCCCTTCCTCAAACATTTGCAGACTCTTTCGTGGAGCATGCATGGACCTGGCCCTGAACGATATCTCAAATCCGCCAGAGAGAAAGATTTATATACGCGTAGCTCTTTTCGTGTTACGATGAAAACACCGCGTGCAATCGTCTTGTCCGGAAAAGTAGATCTTTCAACAGGATTCGCAAAAATTGTCATTAATAAAAATGAGCAAGGCTGTTTTCATATTGAGAACTACACCGTTAACACTGTTGACATCGGAGACCGGTAGAATTACGTGAATGTTAAATTCGGAGTAAGCTCCCTCTCTCTCTCTCTCTCTTGTCGGTCTCAGCTTCGTGACGCTTGCGGTAATTCGTGTTGATCTTATCCGTCACTTCTCGTTTGCAACGATTGCTTAGTATACTTAACGTATTACGTCAAGATTTTCGGGGTCAGATATTCCAGAGCAATATTCTGCGGTTTACCGAACAATTATTTCTAATATTTAATAATAATGGCTTAAAGGGCTTACTTAGCGTGCACCATCATAATAAAAAAAAATATCTTATATAAAACCTGTGCAGCTTGTTGCGAGAAATGTACGTCCATTATTTTAACTTACGTTTAACTCACGTCACAAGATAATTATTCACGTAAGATAATTATTTTTTATTAGCCTATTATTTGTTATTACATCTACCAACACAAGCAGCAAAATTAAGAGCTGATAATCTTATACGATATCTAACTTGATATCACGTAATAGAGAAGTAATTACATTACATATTTACGACTTCATGTTACTCGACATATTTATCGCGCATTCAGAACAGACGGAGTTTACTATAATCATATATGGCATGTGTGCGACTATTTTGCTAGTACAAAACAAAAAAATATTATGAAGATCGATGGGGTGCGCGATAAAAAAGTTTCCATCGCGCTCACATCTCGTTAGGGTTATGAAAACGTTACAATTTGAACAAATGTTTGGCATAAATATTTTTGCGGGGCGACGTGGAGTTTGAGAAATTGCCAGCAGCGTCACGAAGCGAAGAAATAAGCGACGTGTGCAGTATAGCTGAAAACTCACGACCTATTTTATCGATATGCTCCGAGCAGGAAATTGAGCCAATTCATGTGAGTTCAACTAATCTCGCTTGCGAGAGCTACGTGAGGAAGAATCCGAAGGGTCTATTTTCTCTTATCCGTGTACATGCGCAAACCAGTTAACACGGGCGGGAAAGAAGGTACTTTGTTTTAAGGATCTATTACACGGTCTAGCTTACACGCCATTACACGCTATGTTTTACACTGCCGTCTTGCGAAGTAGACGATACTTACTCACAGTTGCCCTGAATAACAGGATCCAAGAGGGAGCAAAAAGCAGTCGAAACGTACACGTAAAAATTCTCAATGTATTTTTCATAGCTCAAAAGTGAATCTCGAACGGAAGAGAAATCGAGTTTCCTACAGAGAATAGTAAATTACTATTTTAAATATACTAAGTCTTGGCGTTTCGAATGAAGCGAAGGTATTTTGTAATTTATGAGCGATGTGTGAAAAAAACAAATCAGATTCTCGCAAGGCAAATGCATGATTACGTCAGCGTTACGTAACATCGCAATCAAAGTTTTATGGTGGCAATGAAAAACAATTTTCCCTCCTCTCTTTCATTTCTTGCAAAGGATACTGATATTTTCATTGCTCTATCCTTTATCAAGCAAATATAAGGCATATTACAACGATTCAATATCACGAGAATCTCATTAACCCAGCGAGTTTACGTTCTGACAGTTAATTACCATCATTGTAACAGTACAGCTGCAGCTCAATTATCACCGCCGTCGGAGAAACGGTTCCGCTTTGTCGAAGCCCGAACACTAAAAGAACACCTCTCACCGCTCGATGAGTATCGATCGTACGCGACTAATAAATCCCCGAGCAAAAGGAACCTTTTATTCGCTTCACGCCGCGACGCCGGAAGACGCAGATTTTTCTGCTGCGTCTGACAGTTTCTCTCTTTCCTCTCTCTCTTTTTCACTCTTATACTTTCTCTTTCTTTCTCTCTCTTACTAATGGGAAGCCATAATCATTAAATTGCACTTTCATTGGCCGGTGGCGACAGCCAAGAAAATGTCAATGATAAAATCGAACCGTATAACGGACGATAAAAGCTCGTCGAAATGTCTAACGACATGTCTACGGGCGATTCAATTCGTGAAACGCTACCAGAGATTTACGTCATTCGGTACGAAGTAACGAGTAAGTGAACTTAAAAATCGCGCAAAGCTGTTCACTTTCATATACGGAGTATATACGGAGTCTTAATCATAAAAGGCAGATAATAGAAAATGATACTATATTCACATAAAAGAATATACATATATTCTTACGCAGTATTAAATAAATGTCACAAGTAATATTTTTTTTCAACGAGAATGTAGAACATGAGATAATGCTATTTAATTGCGAATGTCGTAAATAATTATATTAAAAGCTGTCAATTTTTTTACAGTAAAACTAATGTAGAGAATGTTGAATTATTAATTTTATTAGCAGCTAGCTGCTTTAAACTTGAGCAGTAGTTGATAATACTGCAGGAATATAGATAACATTTTGCAAGCCGGCTCATATATTTACTTTTGAACTATGTATTGAAAAGACGGATTAATCTCGTATGATAATACATATTTATATATCATTCTCGTTTATTATTAGTGCTACGTTAACTTTTCAACCAGTGGAAAATGAAGGAAAACGCTAAGTCGATTACGGTAGAACTGCTAAAACCGATTTCACCGTAATAACGTAAGTGCTGCTAGGGCGTGAAGCCGCCTGACCTTATCGCTCATATCGGCGCGGTGCTCGATTGCGGCGGTCCTTTCCAGATCGACGGAGAAATTTAATTTCCAAGTTCCTCGGCCCTTCTCGCGCCGCGTGTCAATTATTACGACGAAAATCTCATTATCTTACACACCATTAATATCTGCGATAGCGAGGGGCGGGTGCGGATTGTTCCCCTTTTTAATGGAAATGAATCTCGCTCGAGGGACAAGCGGAAGAATCGTCAGTTCGATAAACGGTACTTCCCAACTAATGCAGCCGTATCGAATATCAGTGTTACTTGACAACTTATAAATGTATCTCAAGATCGATCAAAATGTTAATACACGCGTATCTAAATGACAGATCTTTCAGATAAGCACTCCATCGATGGTACATTTTACAATTTGTATCGAGTGTACGTTCATAGAATGCAATAATAGAGTATTTGCGGATCACGGATAATATCGATTTTTTTGACACATCACGCGAAAGCATACGGCGAAGTGCACTCGAATACTCAGATCCATCTATGTATCTATCGTAAGTTCCGTAATGTAAGAACGTCCAAGAATTACGGATCGCGAACTATCGACAAGAAGAGCCAATCGAGTTCCATCCTAACTGCTTTCAAAAGGATCACTTCTGCAGGATGAAAAAGTTCCGCGTCAAGGGAAGTTCGTTCCATCCTCACTCGCGAGGCTCATCCTTCTATTCTTCGGACTTTTGTTGAATGATCGTATTGACCCGCCTACTACGGAAGGATAAGACTTCATAGCAGTTGCACAGTGAACAGAGGCCGATAAACCGGAAAAAATGTCAATTCAAAAAATGTTTCCTGCAAATGTTATCCTTGACTTAAAGTCTAGCACAGTGTACTCTGATCGAATCCTTTCACTTGATTTTAATTTCTCATTGAAATAATTCTTACTGAAATCATGAAGCATGCACTCATCAAGCGAAGATATAAATTTGCAGAAACTAATTTAAATGAGCTATTAATTTTAAGTCCAGCAGTTTACATTTAAATTCTTTTTTAATATTATTGCTGTTCAGAAAATATTACTTGGGATAACGCCAAAAGTTACTTGGAACTCTAGCCAAAATATACCACAAAATTCATTTAAAATTATCAAAAAGTATCGCTGATAATTTGAATTAATGGTTCAAATTTAAATAAGTAGCGAACTAGATGCCACAAACAACGAGATGTATCGGGAGTTAAGCTCACGAGAAGAAAGCAAACAAATCAAAGGGATCTCGAGTGGCTGTTCCGTGAGACAGAAAACTTTCGAGGTAAAGTCTGTTCAACCTGCACTTATTACGGAAGCCTCTCCTCTCTCGTGAAACAGCCAAGCAAAGTGCTTGTAAGGTCACTGACAGCAAGGTGGAACCCGAGTTTGTAATCACGAGACAACAAAAAGGAGACTCAAGATGAAGGGTAAAATAGTAGGGAGGAAAAGAAGAAGTTAAAAGAGATGTACGAGAGAGAAGATAACGCGATACTTGACTTCGTCTGACCGTTCGTTCGATTATTACGGCTCGATAATCAATCGGAAATCCGCTTGGGTTAACACAAAATTCAGGGATATGTAATACATGACTGTAATCCTCAAAAGGAATATTTTTAATTTTTAAGATGTACTTACATCTCTGCATTAAGTATTTTACGCTTTATTTATCAAAAATGAATATTGCATAGTTAATTTCAAAATGCGTGTAACATTTTTTTCAAATTGATTTTAGATAATTTTTCAGCTGTTAATAATTAAAGATCTTTGAATTTTTTAATAAAAAGAAAAGAGAGAATAAAATAGTAATAACCAATTTCAGAATATTTTACTATAATTAAATGTAAAACTTTCAATTTCTCAATAAAATGAAATTTTTTTACTAGATTTGTAAAAATCTTTAAAATCATTATCATTGACTCATAATTTATGTTTGACTTATAAAATGTATTAAATTTTATTATTAAAATTTATTATATTTTGCATTATATTTAGATACTCATGTCCAATATCAATTTAGATACCATAACTATAAAACCTATTCTTATATTTCTTTTATATAATATATAATCCCTCTTGTAATATAAAACTGGCTGAGACCAAATGGATGCCATTACTACGATAACAATTTTATCCATCAGAAACTGCATAAATTACATATAGATTATATCCGCATCAATATCTACTGAAGAAAATACGTTAAAAATATGTTAAATATTATGCGTATCTAAACATATTCAATCTAAAATTAAATGAAGAATTGATATCTAAATCTAAAAAAAAAATATCTTGCAGTTTATAGAATTATATATCAATTTAAGTGCAATTGAGATTATATATACGTACATATATATTTATGAAAATCACAAAGTGCTTATATACTCACGAAAATCATTATACATAATGATCAGTTATTTTTTTACAAAGATTAAAAGACTTTTACGAACGTAGATATCATATTCCATTCGAAATGTTTCTTCTTTTTTGGCATTTAAGCTTTCGATGGCAATATAAAACTGATCGGTCAGATCCTGCATAGCAATATCTCGACTGCAACGTCCGCAATATTGCAGTCGATCTGTCGTCACGCGCACCGGAGAAAACCGTTCGGTACCGAAGCGACAAGAAAGAACCGACAAACGTATCGGTGTCTCGAGGAAAAATCGTCACTCGCCTTTCCAATTACGAGACACTACATCACGAACAGCTTTCTACACAGTTCCCGGAGGGACATGTGTCCTCCTTTAAGAGATCTGTATCTTCAAAGTGATCTATACCGAGTGATCTAGCACGAGTTCGTTCGCTCGCCAACAGTCGTCCGACTTATCTTCTTAAAGTTCTTTTCGAGCTCTCACATCGTGTATCACGCGACATTGCGTTCGTGAAAGATACAAGTTAATTTCCGCATTCTTGTTCTCCTTTTTTTAAAACTCATTATTAGATATGTATCCCAGTGCCTCTTAAAAGAAAGAGTCACGATTTGCGAACTTGCAAATGTAAATGCATTAAAAAGAAGTACATGATTTATAATGCCTTATAGAATATATTTATTAATAACATTTTCAAATCAACATTTAATATATTAATTAGAGATTAATTTTTACATTAAAATAATATAATAAATTATATAATTTAAAAAAATACCTTAAAGTCTAATTTTTTACTTTGAAACTCGACTTTGTGACTTTCATAAATGTATTATACATATATACACTTAAATTCAATTTAATTTTATATAACAATGTTTAATTAACGTCCATGTTCGTAAATCTTTTTGTTTCTAAGACATGTATTATATAGCTTTTAAAAACAAGCTAAATCTCTGTGGATCAACAGCTTATACATGTTATACAACTGTATCTATTAATAATTCGATAATCGATAATTTTTCTGAGAAATGTCATTCATCGACTTAAGCCATTTACGATGTCTCGTGGAAACTAACTTATCTTGTCGGTAATGCATCTGGCTTAATACATACGACAGAGGAGAGACGCGCATTAATGTATGATTAGGATATATACACATATGTACACGCATTAACATTGTACACATGAGACACTTTAATTAAGTACGTGATATACAAGCAAGCATGTATGTATCTGCACGTACACACGTGATACAGGACATCATAGAACACTGTGCCTTTTCTTAACGAAGCCAATCTCCCAGGTTCATCCCAGGGTCAAACGGGATAGGACGTGCCTCAACGAGCGTCACAGACACGAAACAAGATGGTCGATACGATTGATCCGTGAACCGAAGTAAGAAAGCCGCAAGAGAGTGTCCGCCACAAGCCGCCAAACATTCACGAAAGTTTATGGTCCCAAATGGAATTGCTATGTCGGATCGCGCAGACTGTCAAACTTACAATGAACACTCTAGTAAGTGATTAATCACAAACTCAATTATTTTTTTCAACTGCGATGGCTATCAAAATATCAAATCGATCAAATCAAATGTGCGCTTGAATTTGTAATTCTAATTTTAATAAATATACATTCCTGCTAATGCCTCACTCAATTTTCTCATGTATCGCAATTAAAATACTAATAGTATTAAGCTTATTTTGATTAAGTATAATGAAATTCAAGAGCTCGTTATAATTATTCGGAGAGTGAGTATTTCCGCTGAAACTGAAATATCGAATCTGCCAACGCTCTACTAAAGAGATGAGCGTTTCATGTCTATGCATCTCTCATAATCATAACTAATAATAGATTGTAACTCCGGAGATATAACGACCACAAAGCGAATTCCATGCGACTCAGTGCAAAATCTTAATCTGTATTCGAGAAGAGAATATTGACATCCGTGGGCGAATAGCGCTCGAGAGAATCGTCATAACTCCGAAATCGTAACTAGCCGCTTTAGAGCATTCTGTGTCGAATGAGACTACGTCATGCATCCGGGTCGAGTATGCATCCCGATTAGAGACATGTACTACGACGGATGCACGTCAATGATAGAAATGCGCAAAATGTCTGCACGGGTAAAAAGATATCAACAGAAATTGAAACAAGTAGAAAAGAAGAAGGAAAGATTCGCGACAACTTTGTAATTGCATTCGCCGCGCCGGATCCGAACGTAGCAATAGAAACTGCATTTATCCAAATAGCACCAACAGGATCTCTTTGAAAGATTTCATTAAGATATTTATCACACGCGCGCACTTAACATTAAATATAACTTCAAGATTGCAATGTTATGCAGAAGAGAGATATTCTCGTTTATGTAAAGATCAAAAGTTACATAATTATATTTCTAACTAAATCATAAACAAAATCATCAGATTTTTTTTGTTAAATGATTCAAGAAGGATCATTTTTAGATTTTAATAAAACTTTTAGATAGTTCTCAGAATGTTAGATAACTAAAAGAAAAAAGTTTACCAATAACGAGCTATTATTAAAAACTGCTTATAAAATCTATTTTAAATTAAAAAGTTAACATGGACATAACAAGCCCGGTGAGTATAATAACGAGGATGCCTCTCTCGCATGCAACCCCGTAAAGACAAGGAATCTCTGTCTTTCGGGAAATTTCACCATGGGGGTGGATCGTGCGCTGGAAAGGTTGCTTAAGGAGGACTCGACCTATAAATTCCAGCAATCCCCTACGGGCTGGGCGGTAATTGCTCGTTTCCCTGACTGACTGGTCCCAGGGCACATAGAAACCGTCACTGGCCCATTGTGGCCAGCGGACGCATAGAGTCTAACTGCATTGTGGATAATATGCGGCGGCTAATATGACGGCGAATACGAAGCATTAACACAGTTTTGCCCGGCGGGGACGAGCTGCAAATTACAGCCTTTAACATTATCAAACAATTGCAGAGAGAATTCAACTACCAATCGCGAATCAGAAATAAATCGTGATACAACTAATGTAACGAAAGCAGATACAGCTAAAATGATTAAGATACTTTTTGCTTAATAGAAAAACACTACATATTCTTTTAAATGTATGTAAATCACGTAAGTAATATATATATATATATATATATATATATAAAAATCACGTATAACAACTTATTACAACACTGTATATTAATCTATTATAATATAGAAATATTTTATTAAAATTTTTTTCTTAAAATAAAAGTATTTTATCAAAGTTTTAATAATTGTTTTATTTCTATTTGTATAAAGATAAATCGATAAGGTTTATCTACAAAACAATCCCTCAGTTGTTGTACATGTTACATTCGCTCTGTGTTTCAACATTCGTGAACGCATTCGGTAGTTCTATAATCCCACGAGAGCGTTTTTTTTTAATTTTTTTCAACTCGTGATTAAAATATTCCACGCTCAAACGAACGCCAATGTTCATCGTGCCAATGTTTCCTCTTTTTTTTCAAGTGATTTTACCAAACATTATCGAATATTCGGCTGGACGCAGTCCCGGGTTCAACGTAAAATATTTTTAGGTTCGTTTAAAACATTCCGTTCATTTATTTCGACTAAGAACATTTCGATATAAAAACGAGAGAATAACGATAAAATCCTTTACTGTGATTTCGTACGCGTGTATAACAGATTTAAGTTTAATTGAGTTTAGAATAATATAAGTTTATTATATTTATTATCGTGACGGAACTCCTGCACACTAATGAAATTTGCATGTTGACGAAAGTCTTATAAGAAGATCAGGATTATTAAAATACGGCCAAATTATTAAATGCTTATTATAACAGGCAGCAACTTTATTAAAGATGCAACTTTATTAACGATTTGTTAAAAGAGCACGCGTTTTTTAAAGAATTTTTCAAATTTTTCATCATCATAATTAAATACCTCTTTTATCGTTATTACATTTTAGCATACTTGCCAAGCAAATTTTTGCTATTGGTTCATCGAAGCTAATGCAACTCACAATATGTATCCTAACTGCATTGTACGCAATCTGCCGCGGGCAATACGACACACGATAAACACGTAGGCGAATCCTCGATGCATTAACACAGTTTTGCCCCGCGAGAGCAACCGCTCTGAATTCTCCCTCCTGTGTGTCAACCAACATAACATACGGCCAACTACTTTAACAGAATTCACGCACAACGCACTCCCGATAATAAACTGATTATCTATTGATTGTTAACGCGACACGAATATCAATTTTCGGAGTCGTTATTTCGGAAAATGCAATTATAACTGAACAGGTTCATTATCGGTCGCATTTTTCGCTTCTATTCGTACAATATTTCATCTCAGGCTAGAGAATTGTTAATCCCCGCGTCCGCCTACGCGGCTTTACGTAGCATTTATAAATCCCTCTTTTTCCATAAATCAATCGTTTAATTTATAAAGCCAACGTAAAACTAGAGTAGAATTTAATGCCGTTAAATTATTTTAAAATACCGATTTATCGAAAAATAACATAGAGATAAGTTTATAACAAAGTAATTTCAAGCAACTTATCTAAAATTGTATCAAACAAAGTAATTTGAAACAACTTATCTAAAATTGTATCAAAATTAGTACTAGAATATTTTTCATAGAATATTTCTTATAGTATTATCGGGTAAATTTCCTCCATAAAAGACGTTCGTGTTTCACTTCAAGATGACATTTCCACTGATGAGAAATATGTCTATCAACCTAGAATACCTACATAGGCACAAAACTGTGTGTAAGGGATAGTGTATCAAATTTCAAGCTAGTACATATGAAAAGCACACATAACTAGCACTAAATTATAGTGTAAATATATTTTTTAAATACTTCTTTTTTTTAAGAGAGTATTTTAACTTTTTTCAAAGACAGCGCAAAAATAATTTCTTGCAAAACAGTTAGAACAATAAAATCAGAATTAGAGCACATAAAGCACATAAGCACAAAGAGCACTAAATTCTCCATACAGTTTCGTATGATTGTGCCTATGTGGGTATTGTAACTTGATAGACATCTGAGAAATATCTTGCGTGAAGAAAGCTACGCGCCAAAGCAGCTTTTACATTCCTAATAAAAGCGACCTTTATATCCTGCCGCGTCATCGCACTTTTTTTACTATTTGTTTCATGCCACGTTGACCGGAAAACCGGTGCACGGAAAAATCGACAAACGCCTATGAGAAGCAACAGTGGAAATATCGGCGACAAGTTCCAACAATGTTGCTGGCGATATAATTGCATACTGCGTCCAATTCACTAATGGTTCGTGCATACGACTCCTCGCTCACTGCTTTTACGCATTCATCTGGCAACAGTTACACCATTATTAACCCAGTTCGTTACTACGATACCCAATGATGGATTGCTCCGGCCATGCCCCGGGAATGATTCATCGTTATCGACGCGTTCGACATGATCTATCGAGATTAACGATCATACATTCGGCTCTTTCGACTGTTATTCAATGATCTTTGTTGACGATGATCCTAGCGTATACAACGTGTCGGTGGATACACAGTGAGATTGACATGCGATCAGGTTTTTTCGTATATCCGATAATAGCGCGTTCGAGAAGGATACAGCGAAAATTAATTCTTCGATAAATAAAACAGCGATACGTTTTACAACAATAGGCGATAATTAATAATAACTGGGAAAGCACGTTTCTTATTTATAATTTTTATGATAAGTTCTTTTTAAATACTATTTGTATGCTGAACCTTATACTGAATTAAATAGATTATCAGATTCTTCTTTCTTTTATTCCCCCAATCGCGTTTATCGCGTTTCTCCGTAAAAAAGTGATTATTTTTACATAGTTGGAAAATGCACTTTTTTTTACTAAGCTTTTCTATTTCATTTATTAAATAAATAATTCCTTTTCAGTGCAACTCGAACGAATAGAAAACAAAAATTTCAAAAAGGTAATTCTTTTTAGTTTTAGTGAAAGGAAAACTTCTACGGTAACTCTCTCGACTTTCACATAACAATTTTAAGGAAGTGTTCGCAAGTCTGTCCGTCGTCACGAGCTGCCTCAATCTTCCTTCTCCTTTTTATCTTTTTCTATTCGCTTGTATGAATATATCCGCACACTCGTGCACCGTCCACTAGCCTATTCAGCCAATATTCTCTAACCTCGAGCGCGCGCTTCCTTTATCGCCGGACCTTGACTGTAAAATACGGCCTCCCTTATTCTTCGCTCTGTACCTCCTCCGCCCCTATTATACTTCCGACGCGCCCCGACGCGACGCCAGCGAACGCGATAGCGGAAAAACTCGCGTGATAGCGATGCATCGCGATTAATTCCGTTTCACGTGATCGCGCAACACAATAGAGCAAGCCGATGCATCGCGGAAAATAAATGCGCGCACGGCAATTTCGATCGTTATACAACGATCAATCGCCGTAAAACGCTTCCCGTTAATCGAGCCGAGTAAACGACTTTTATATACGCGTCTATAAAAAATTACCATGTCACAGCTACACAAATGTCTCTCAACTAGAAATATTCCATTGTCCCTCCGCTCCAATATTATACAGCAAATTTCCCTTGCCTCCCTATTAATCATAAACATCCGTACACAAAGAAACCTAAGTAATATTAATGATGTTGGATCATGAAATTTCTGAAATTCAAATGTTTCGACGAGAACCTGTCGCATATATAAATTTAACGAAATGAGACAACTTTTGATCAAGGCCACAAGTGGTCCTTAATGTGCTCTTTTTTTAAAATTTAAAAAATTTTTATATCTAAACGTGGATAAAGTTAATCGCGTTCCCGATATATCACAGCCTATTGTATATGCGCCTCTCGTCACAAAAACTCATGTCGTATCCTCGCTTTACGACGCAGAGCCCGTTTTGCATTTACACGCCTTGGTTAAAGCCGCGGACACCGAGCGGGCCGATACGTGGCGGTAGATATGCCTGGCGGCCTTGAACGTATGCAAACTCACGTAAAACGAATGAAATCATCCGCATGCAATTCCGCGTCGCGCATTCGTAAAGCGGCGCGGCGGCACGTGGGTGGCCATCGATCCCACCAATCTCATATATATCGCTGCCGGCGAGTCTCCTCTTCGTCAACGTTCGAAATTAATTGAATGGAGCTCTAATAACCAACGAGATTTATTAATCGGCTGCGGCCCGGAGTGCGGCCTAGACCGCGGATTGCACGCGGCAATATTCCATTCCATGGCTATTCGCCGCAGGAGATTGCGAGAAATTTCCTGGTTGTCACTAATCTCGTAATTTGGTATTTTCAAATGTATTTGCATGCGCAGTCATAATGCTTCGTAAAAATATCGTCCATCATTAAAATTTATTATATTAAATCACATTATGCTTTCTAAAGTATTATCTTAGAAAATATGTATGTATATAGTGATGAAATTTATATACTTTATGTATATCATGTCTCTACATATATTACATGATATAACATTCTTGCGACGAGACAAAAATATCAAATATAAGTTTCAATAACTGATTTCCGATAATCCATTACAAATCAAAGGAATACAGATTATATAGGAGCGACATTTTATATCCGTCCTGATTTGCAAACTATATTGTTCCAGAGATTCAATAAATTTTTGACGTAAAAACTACTTTATCGATATATAGAGTATACAAGTATACAGTGAAACGCGGTTCTAAACTTTTCACGAAATCCGTTGACAAAAAACTCGTTGTGTACAATGCAATATACCTCCTGCTAAAAATTCAGCTGAGCTTTATTTACTTTGGCTATTGTTATCTTTATCAGAACACAATTATTTCCCAATGCATATAACTGAATATTCGTATAACTAATAAAACGCAAACAATGGTTACATGAAAAGTTGCCCATTTGATGTAAAATAATAAATAAACCCCGGAGTAAATTGAAAAAATTATCTACCTGTCGAAATGTCAATTACTATAAAATCCAGCGATTAATGCCATTCGCTGGATAATTTAATTTATTAATAGACAAAAGATGTATATTCTCGAAACAAGAATGCTAATAATAAATAAAAAGTTGTCTCTCACAAAAATATATTGTAATAATTATTCAATAATGTAGATAAATGATAACTGCAGTAATATTATTTAATATATCTTCAGATAAAGCCATCTGTCATTTAAGATTGTTATACTTCATAATTATAGCTTTTAATGGCTTGAACAAATCGCAATTACACGATCATCAAATTTCTCAGCTGTCAGGCATAATAACGGCAGCTGAAAGCATCTTTATTGTAACAAATCATGTCTAAATCGAGACACTCTGACGTATGGTCAATGCACTTATTTACGGCAACCTGATAAAATATACGCGTCATATTCTTACTGTTTACTTAATGCATGTAAATAACCTATCAGGCGCAAGTGTTCTATAAACGAAGTGAATGGCTGTACGTAGATTGTATACATACTTATGAATGGCATGAATGGAATATCTGATTTTATATACGATTAGTTCAGAGACCGGTGTTGTAATGGCATTTCACGGCAACTTTCGACGGATATTAATGCGCTTTTTTGCGTAAACTATGATAGGGACTTTCGAATCTTCGCTGTGTGATTTATCATCCCTTCTGGGAAAAACGATCAGGTAAACGTAGTTCAACGCGTAATTTTCCTAGCAATTTTCTTCGGTATTAATCCTCTCATTATCGAGCTCTTTAATAACCTTTATATAAAATCATCCATAAATAAAAAAATTTTAAACTTTTAATCAAATATTACATAAACGAATTTTTAATGCAATATCAGATTTATTGACAGAAAACACTCATTGTTAGTACTCTTATTTTTTTACGCCTGTATTTACTAATTAATATTTGTTTTATATTAATTAGATATAAATAAAATAAATTAAATTGTATATAAAGTAATATTTGTTCATATAAGCGATTTAGAGTTTATTTTCTAACTTTTCGCTACTTTCTTCTCTAATATAGTCTAACATAGTTCTTCTCTAATATAATCATATATATTAAACACTATCTAAGACATTTCAATATATTTATTGCCAAAATCAATACTAAATATTAATACTATCTTTCATTACATGAATATGCAATTTCATCGTGCTGCGTATTTGAGTGAAATTTACTCAGTAGTTACCAAATGAAAGTTACATAGATGCGCGACAATTCACATCCCGCTTTCTGCAACCTGTCGATTCCATGAGAAAACCATAAATACGCGAAAGAAGAATGGGGACACATTAAATTGGAATACTAGCGATTCGAGAAAAAAATTACAGCCATATGTATTATTAGTAATACGTCTCATTGCTAATATATGATTGCTAATATAAAAAGTTACTTCTTTAAGAAAGAAATTGAATGCCATTCCACGACAAGTCGAGGTCGTAAATTCGCGTAATATATAAATTATCGAATATATTTTCTACTTATTCTTCGATCAGTAGAAACCCCTTTTCTTTTAGAATACTTTCTAAAATATCCATTTAGAAAGCGCGAATTTTCATCGCACCATCTGATATCATCAAAAATATTTTCTACGAAAACTTGTACCAATAAAACTGTCAATATGTCTAACTAGAAGCAGAAAAAAAACTCTCAACCTCGCAATCAGTTTTATGAACGTGCAGTAAATCGAATTTATTTCGAAATAATAGAAAACTTTTAGCGTGGTTCATTGGAATATAAGACTTCTCTATGTATGTACATTCAGATTCTCATTTTGCACATTTACATCTCTGCAATAAATTTTACTACAATTTTCTATCGCGTATTTCACTCGATGGTTCATAATATAAAGTGTGCCAGAATAACGAATTAAAGCGAAATGAAAATACTTCCTATTTTTTACCACTGTTTTCATTATTGCATTTGCAATTACCGCATAAAAAGTATTCGTATAGATAGATCTAGCCTAAATTATTTAAAAAGTGTTTTAAAACAGAAAACAGAAAACAGACTTATCGAATCAAGGACATATTTGATCTCCCAACGATTTATTTGAGTTTGCATTCATTTGCGTTCAAATCGCGCAAAATAGAGCTCAAAAGAGAGAAAGAGAGAAGTTGACAAAGTAAAGGAGAGAGAATCACTCAAACTTTTGCATCACATTGTCGTTTCGAAACTACCGTGGTATGACGATATCGCAGGCGAATTTACGAGCGGTCGCGCATTGCAGTTTCGACTTGGTCGCCGGTCGTTAACGTTCAACTCGTGCATCAGCATTAACCGCGGCGTACCGACGCAGGACCGTCGGAAGGGACAGGTGCATTGTTAACGGTGGTTCACAATGAGTAACAATAGCGGAAGCCACCCCGCGAATTAGTCACCGCAAAATGTTTCACGGCGCGAGCACCGTGATTAGGCGCAGGTGTAGGAAGTCAAACTGCCCGGCGTTTGTTTCGGAAACGCGCGTAATCCTGTATTGCCTGATCTCAGCCTCACGTTTGCTTGCATTTGCGAAGTGACCGAACATCGCAAACAACAGTAATACGAAAGAGACGTCAATCTCTATGAAGGAAAAAGTTCTTTACATACTTCTTAATAATACACTTAGAAACTGTCACAATACGAAAATAACAAATTCTAATGTAATCACAAGAAATGTCCTAATCATGTTTTAATAGGAGATTTTAATGTAATGTTACATATCTTAATATTCTTAAAATTAGATTCTCACAATATCTAAGAAAATCGTTGTTAAAAATAATTGTTAAAAATTGTTAAAAATAGAAGCAAAATAATGCAATCCGGAATGACGCGGATCGCCAATATGCAACGTACCTAAAAGTAGTGCGTATAAAACCGAATCGTAAAATACAACTCTCCTGTGTTTCTAAATCCTTTAAAAAAATAAACTCTGCTTTTGTGAGGCGATGATTTATGTAAACATAACAGATGCAATATACGAATATACTACTGTTTCATCGAATGAACGCAATCACGAATCAATCTCTTTTTATATCTCTATCTTTCTCCCTCTCTCTCTCTCTTCTCTGAATAACATACATCAAAGTTGATAAGGTCAATTGTCAATATTTTCTGCTCTGTTAGCGAACACAATGATTCGTTAGGTATAGATTATTCGCTGCATTTACGGAATGTATCTCGATATTCGACTTTGCAAGATATTATATATTTTGTACAAACTAATATATAAAAAAATTATATTGAAATAAGTATATTGTTTCCATTTTAATTTTTCGAACATTTGCAAAAACATATGTATATTCCATTTAATATTTAACTATGATATTTGTGACGCCTTTTTTGACAAATAAATATCCGGCATATAAAACACGTTCAAATACTACAACTTGCATGTCGTATTAAATATTCTTATTGATATTCTATAAAATTATTTAAAAAATATTATAAAATGTATTATTATAAAAATATATAAATATATTATAAAAAAATATTCTAATTAAGAATATTTCTTAAACATAATATAAAACAATATTTATTTTTAAGAGAGAAGAACTTTACAGTTCTATTTTACGAAAGAATAAATCTTATTATTGTGATGGAATAGTATAGCCTATGTATAATGTGTTGTACACTGCGCATTTATTTTGGAGATTAAAATCTATTCTTGATTAAAAATGTCAAATGTTAGTAATAGCTTTCGAGCTCTAAATGATGAAGTTGATTAATAACGTATAATTCACGTATTCAAACTCGTAACTATGCTTTCATCAATCGAATTATCATCAAACTAATTAAAATATGTAATTAGATATATGATTCCTATTGTTTTTTCATATATTTTTTACATATTGCATATATATTACATATATATATCTTTTTAATTTTCTAGCTATTATTTTCTTGCGTCAGTTTATTGTAATATTTAATCCTGAAATAACAGAGATGCCCAGCATAAGTCTCAAATTTCGTTTTAAAAATACTTGGGAAGAGAAAATAGATAAATACCTCTATGTATTCACAATTTTTTCCTATCATATTTTACAGATAATAGTTTATTTTTATTTCGTACAAATAAAATATATAAATTTTTAGTTTTCCGAATTTCAGAGTTTAGAAGATCATAAACAAAATCATATAAAAATTTCATATTTTAAAAATATATTACATATTTGTTATAATTTTATTTAATTTTTTCCCCTTTTTTTTATTTTTCACTATTAATCTAAGCAATAATCTTAAAAATTTTATTTATAATAATCAATTTTAATAATGGATATCAAAAGTGTCTAAATTCAAATTTATGAAGATGGCATTCTGAAGTGCCAATTTTTACAAAATTAATATAATATTTGATTGTCCATAATTTATTCATATTTGTTCATAAATAATAATTTCACATTTTGGGATACCATATAAACCTCCTAAATATTCTAAATTATTAATATATAATTTCATAGCATTAATGCTATAAATCATTTATAAAATGGCAAATGATATAGTCAGATTTTGAAATAATTTTTTTTATAAAATTACTTTACATCTCTATTATGAATTTACCAGGATTAAATATTAGCACTATTCTGATCTAATTCATTTTAAGATAATTGTATCTCTGTGAGATATTAACTTTATGTCTTATTTTAATGCTATTAATTATACATATAGTATATATATGTGTCCATATACCTAATATATTTAAAATTTAATTTTTCATAGATCCATAAATGATAAATAAAGTATAATTTATCTCTTACACAGATACGATATGCGTATTTATTTTGATATAAACTGCATGGAACTATAAAATATGAATTATAGCAACGTTCAAATTAATTAATATTTAATGCAATATAAAATATTGCATGAAATAATTATAAACGATTAATTCGGCAAAATAATTAATAATAAATTACTTTGTTGCTCTGCCGTCTCTCGATGAAATCCCAAGCCTTCTATCTCATTCCTCAATTTTTTTGTTTTTTTCTTCATGATTCTCTCGCGAAGAATAACAAATTACGATTGCACAAGCACTAATCGTTAATATTTTTTTATACCACGTCACATGAATGTAAACGAAGTAAACGAAGTCGACGTAATAACTAATTCAGTTAAGTCGATATGTTTCAAAACGCATACCACATGTCGACGTACGACGTACGACTTCCCGTTATGTCAATTACTCGGTTCGAATAAGCGATTCGCATTCATTACTCCGTAAGTTAAATCTGAAAATGATTGGAGTAAATTACGTTTAAGTGGGCGAAACAATTCATCTCGATTCCTCCTTGAGATAAGTAGATCGCGTATTACGTCTATTTGATAAACAACCCGTCGTCTCACACACTCGCGAGTTTAATCGCGAAAATCGATTAGTACGAATGCGAATTAATAATCACTCGATTGCGTTTGACATCGCTTCACGACTCGCGATCACATTTCCAAAGAGTAATGTGACTGGAATACGGAGCGAGTCGCATCTCGATCACTAAGCGAATCGTTCTCGGCGACCTTGCGTAAACACAACATGCGCCATACATCGCGCAATAAACAAACACCATAAACTCGCTGCGCCAGCCAGCTCCTTTAGAAAATATTTTACGCTTCAAAATAAAGACCGAAATCTAGCCTTCGTATTTCAAATTGCTATCGCTTGAATTAGCTATTACCATACATTAAAAAAGCACATCTATGTAAATCGCGTAAGTTCATATTTTACATATGCATATATTGTCACTTACATTACATACATGTATTCACATGTATAAATTAATATTCATCATGTATCTTGGTACATGTACATACATGTACATACGTAAGAAATTAAAAAGTCTAATCTTTTGCTGAATCATCAATCAAAAATCAATATCACTTGAAAGAATTATAAAAATCGGTAAAAAATAATAAATCGATATGCAATAATAATAATTGTGGATTTAAATAAAACGATATGATTGGTTCTTAATTACTTTTAGCTCGAAAGCAATTACACTGTTAACATTTTCGACATTAAGATTTTAAACGTTAATTAATCTCTAAAATACGCTATTAAAATGTTATACAGTAGTTGCAGAGCATCTCGTATACACATATTCAGACTAAGATTAAAAAATAATTTTTTAATAGCTACCATTACGTGCAGCGTCGTTTCTGGCATTTTGCTTGTGGCAGTGATAAAGCGCCCGTAGAATTAAGCGAACGAAATGGTTCGCGATGTGAATAATGACGTCCTCTTTTCACGTACGCATTTCGCGTTAGATTTAATTAAATTTCCCGTTGTGTTAGAACTATCGTCTTTACTTCCGAGTACTGTCGCGTTTGCAAATGTTGTACAAACATGCGCAAATGATTTATAGATGCAAATTCGGGTGGAATTCTAAATCACATTTTGTGGCATTAAAAATCTGGAGTAAATCATTTTCTCCTTTTCGTTCCTTAATATAATTCTTTTCTTATCTTTTCAACATTTAGACATAAAACTGAGAATTCCAAGTTAATTTTATTCAGTAGAAATATCGACTTTATTAATCAAAGATATGAACCTGCATAAAAAATTGTATTTTTAATTAGACTTTAATATGACAAATTTCTTAAAAGAAATCTTTTGGAAGATATCTCAGCCTACTAGTAATATAGGAATGAGTCATCGAAGAATCAATTTTCAAATGGAAGTACGCTGTGAAAAATTAATCTCCCTGAACGATCACGATTATAAACTCCTAAATAACAATGTTGCCAAATAAATTCGCAAAAATTATTATATTCTCTATTCTTATTTTTTTATTTGCAAGAGTACGCCAAAATGTAACACCATTAATTCACATTAACGTTGCACGACTGTCAAGAGCATGCTGCTGTCAGTGGCAATGACGTAGCTTTTGGTGAAAGCGGCGATTAGGCGAACGAATCCCCCCCCTCCCCTCCTCTCCCTCACCCTTCACCGATGTAACGTGCTCGCTTCACGAGAGGGAACAGCGACGTTTTGTCGAGCTTATCATCGACGCAGTGCGCATGCATGTACGCACGTGTGTGCATGACGCCGATAAGGGTCATGGTACTCGAGACGTAACACATTCGCGATTATCATTCGCGCGAACATAATCGTCTGTCGACACAATTTTGCGTCGCTTATATAAATCTGTTTTTACCTGACAACCGAGCGTCCGGTCTTCCCAGCTGAAAATTGTATGTTAAATTTTATGCGCCTGCACCTGAGCTATAATGTAAACACGGTTTGTTTATTTCTGCCATCTGCAATACGCAAAATTGAGTCGGTCGATAGCGACATGGACGCGCCACTAACTTTACCACTTTTTTTTTCTCGTTTAAACCCGTTTTACGCAATCCATAATTCACGACAGAATTGCATTCGCAGTTTTGTATACCGCGTGCGATGCATATAAACATTTTCAATGCTCAGAATCTAGAAAAATCTATTACACAAAATTTTTTATATTTTTATAAAGCAATAAATTATAATGCAATTAAACTCTAAAAAAACTTACTATCCAGATAATCTCTATTGATTATTAATTAAATAGTATAATTCAAGTTTACGATATATATGTATATATATATATATATATATATATATATATATATATATATATATAGATATTCTATTACCTGTATAATAATATTGCATACGTTCATTATATGATATTAAATTATGGATATTTTTTCCGTCATCCATATTACAAATAGAATTATTATAGGTCGTGCAAAATACGAATCATGCCAGACCCTTTATACGCGATCACATATTGCGAGCACATGCACAGGCAATCACGATGAATTTACCGGCAAACGGGAGTTCATTTCGACGTGAATTTATATTCAACGACCGATAAGTTTGATTTGCGCATAAATCGCATACAGGGTATACTCGTCGTAACTTCGCGGTAATTGAGTCTTCCAGCACGTGTAACATAGAAGAGGTTCGCTATGTAGTTTCGGGTAATACAAAATCATGTTACAGTTCGACATACCAATAGACGATGCACATGATCGACATGCAATTTCAGTGGCCGCATACATATACTATCAGCGACATGGCTGCATATAACTTTTTATTGTATTTTTCATTTTGCGTTAACATCGAAATGATCGATGTGGTCGTTACATATGAAGATACGCATGAGAGGAACGGCCGGCTGTTTTCCAATAGTTTTCAATGTAATCGAACCCATGGTAATTTACTATAAAATTCTATCTATCTTCTTCGGTTCTTTAATCGCAATTTTCAGAATACGATTAACCTTCGTTTTCCATAGGTTTTGAGATAAAACTCCCTTGAAGAAAATCTAATTTCTTAAATTCTCTCGAGTACCGTTCGCCGAAACATGAAATAAAAATAGAGCGGAAAAGATATATCATATTTCACGACATTGCAATATCTTCGCAAAATGTATCTACATTTTCTTAGAGAATTATACCCTTCGAATTCTTTCACGATTTCTTTCGTATCATTTTCTTTTTATTCTTCTTATTCCAATTCAATTACATTTATTTTAAGAAGCCGTTTTCACATATTTTTCAAATTAAAATGTATATAAAATCACTGTGCGTACTTACTTGTTCATTTGTGCAAAATTCAAAACGCTTAATAAGAACGATACTGAACACGTTTTATAAGTGGAGAAAAATGCATATGAAAATCTCGATTGTAACAATCAAATTTCGTTGCCTGAGATTCATTTTTGTTGCCAATCTTTCAGCTTCGTTGACACCAAAAAGAACGACTATTTACGTAATAGCCCATCTTAGCATTTACGCCTTTCAAATGTCGGTGTCGGCGTCGGAAATGTTGCATATTTCATGCATTTTTCATCAGGTTTTTATGCAATATCGTCATGCAAACGATACGAAGCGCACGAAAGAACCAAGAGTACGGACGATATAGCTTTATGTAGCAGACCGTAAAAAGCGGCTCTTCGTCGATGGATTGACAATCTATCGTGCCATTTATTCCTATTCTTTGTACTTGATGCCGCGCGCGAGGATTTTCTACCTTTATATATATTGTGAAATATTTCTCCCTGCCTGTGCATGTATATATGCAGCTTTGTGCGAGTATGAAAGTCAATGACCGACTGATAAAACTATTTTTTTACAATTGAATACAAAAAATAATTCAGATTAAAACAATTTAAAAAAAAACGCCAACAATCGTGTCAGTTTTAATGCCTGCTTTTTGCACGGCAAATATTTTTCGTTCAAAAGTGATGAAAGTGTGCAAGATTTGAATTAACTGAAAGATTTTAAATTTAAACCTGTGATTCCCATCGGTGCATAAATGAAACTTGTAGCCGAGTTAAACCCCAGGCAACTCTGGCGGCGAGATCGATTTATTTACGGGAAAACTTAGTGTCTGCGTCGACGAGATACGAAACTTACGACATAGACGAAAGGCCGAAGACTAACAAACCAAGGTTCTCCCAACAACTCGAAACCCGATCTCGATAAGTGCTCACGTGTTGATACGCGCGAACTGACGTGAAATGAAATGCGGATTTTTATACGAGAGAGTGCACGAATCCGTGGAGCAAATCTAGGAGATATTACTACGCTGTGTGACTTGAAAAACCCGCGGATGTGTAGGTGTGAATCGCTTCATATAACGCAGGAAATGAATATTTTCCGAAAGGAAAATATCCCCGGATATGCTAGCACTTTGGTCGGGCATCGATTAGCATACAAATGCCTTTAAATATTTGTAATCTCTCCAAAATGGCCGTAAAAGCTACATATAATAGGAAAAAGCGCAAAGAATACTCGCGATATAATCGTGAATTGTAAACATTCATGAAAGCTTGATGTACCTATCTTCCGTGAAGGAATTCCTTCGTAAATATTCGCGTTTATAAATGAAGATTCTACAATAGATCGATTTATTTTGATCTTACACGCGTTATTAAACAATATATGTATAGATAAATGAATTTATGTTATCTCATACACTACAACCTTTTTATAAGAGCGCAACAGTTAGTATACATTTACTATGGAAAATGTATAAGAGATGAGGTAATGCATGACGATAATAAAGTAGTTTTCCAAAGCATTATTCAGACACGTAAACGAGTGTTTACGAGCTAGAAATTTTATATTAAATAAAATATATGAATGGAGGAGAATGAAAAAAAAAAGTTAAAACATACAGATGATTTTTAAAAGGGAAAAAAATTTAAGAAACTGGGACGAAAACATATTAGAACGTCGCGTAATTAGAACATTAATGAAATTTCGATCTTTGCTTGATTTAGATTTAAATTCCGCTACCGTTTTAACACAATTTTCTCGTATCGCGTTGCATCTCCAACGAACTATAGAGAACGAAGCAACGTGCTTTTCCATTTCCTACATTCAGCGACGATTCCCGACTAGGTATATCCAATTTCTGAGATTGAAAACTGCAAAATAGCGATGGTCGCTCGGATTTTACGCAAAATCGAACACGCAATGAGAACGAAGACGATGAGAACGAACGAAGAAGGAAGTCGCGCGACGAGGAACAACAATGGCTATGAAGACTACAATCCCGACCTATCGTTTTCACAACTCGACGCCCGATTAATTATTTCGACGAATTCCTTACGAAAGTTTTCCCCGCCATTTCTTCCCGAAGCTCCGTCTCAACTCTACCGACGAACACCGAGAAGTTCTTCGACAGTTTGAGACGACGTCTCGAATCGTTTGCACGTTTCTTGCTTTGATCATCGATCGTTACGCCGCTCGCGAAATGAGAAAAGTCTGACGGTATTTCTCTGACACGAAGACTACCTTTCACCGATGCAGATATTCCAAAGTTCGAATGAGACTTGCGGCTGATTTTCATGCTACGTCGAAATCATGAAACTGTGAATCGATTGGGAATGATTGAACCTAACGCTAATATTCCTATTATTACAAATCTTTTATATCTTTCATCTTTTATGAATAAAAGTTTGTCTACATATAAAATTGTATTCTTTCAAATCTGTCTTCTTCGAACTATTTAAAGTTTATATAAAAAAAATCATTAACATAGCGAAAGATCTTTTTTGCACTTTTCTAATTTTCAGATTTCTGTAAGTTTTATTGGTACATTATTATTATTAGAAATTATACATGTATATATTATCGTTCAAAAGTTTGGAAGCAGTCATACTTTTTAGTTAAATAAAAAACATTTTGTTAATATGATAAAAAAAGAAAGTGCTTGTAATAAAAATTTATTATATATTCTGATCACTTTGCAGAAAACATTTCTTTTCTCCTTCATAAATTCTTTGTTTTGTAGAATTTCGTTTACACACTACTGCTAAACTTTTAAATGGTAATATACACAGATATATATTCATATTATATATTTAATAACATACACATGTCAGTTTTGTTTATCGAAATGTACCACGGTCTTTCGTAATCCCAATACGCGATGCAGTATTCGTCGTAAAGTCACGTATTGTCTCGGTTACCGATCACCTGGGACTGGCACTTCTGGTTCGGACAAGTTCGAAGGCAATTTCGAAACTCCATTCTAGTGACATTCTACCGTACGGTGCAGCGATGGTTGGATCGGCGAGCGGTATAGTTATTGGCGTCGCTCGTATTCTCGAATTACTCGATCGCTTTTACGAGTCGGAGGAGAAAGGGCAGGAGGAGAACAAATGCAGGCGGTGCACGACGAAATAAATGACGTAAAGAGCGAAATGGGAAATAGGTCAAGCAAAAGTAAATAAGGCAGAAATGGAGTAAATTCGAGGTGGGAAATTACTGGGCGACGAGTTACAAAGCACGGGCGCACCGACGTGCGTGCACATCGACAGTCGCGATGGGTGGTGGGTACCAAATACTATCGATTGTTAAAGTGCGGACAGAGACGACGAATAAATGGGCCGAAAAGCGCTCTCGGGGACTGTTAAAACGTGGAATACATTCGTTACGGAAGAAGTCGTGAGTGCTTGCCATGAATATTCAGAGTTCTACTTACAATGCTGCTTCGTACGATTCGTAACGTGTCTAGGACACCTCGTTTGATGGAAAAACAGCGCTTCTCATAAAGTTTTCAGAGGCCACATCACTTTTCGCCGCTGGCGATAAATCTAAAAGAAAGAGCAGAAATATATATTAGATAAAATAGTTTTCTTCTTTTAAGATAAAAATAGTTTTCTATCTATATATTTATTTCTACATGTACATATATCATGAAACGTTTAATAATACGTGCATAATATGTGCATTTCTAATATGAATGAAGCTATCGAGAATGACTAATCGTCTTCCTTAAATCAAAAGATCACATTAAATCGGTTAATTAAGTTCCTAAAAGATCGATCCATTATGCATCCATTATGCAAAAATCATAAATCTACTTAAATGTTGCAATGCACTTATGGTAATCTCAAAGTTGAACAATCTATCTCCAGGATTTGAATGTATAAACGTCAGCGAAGTCGAGTAATGTCGACTTACGAGTTTCAAGCACTTACTATTGGCGATATAAATGTTATACTGTTTCCGTCCATAAATATCACATGTATGTACTAGATATGTGTATAATTTCTTTTACTATAAATAATTAACACCTAAATCTCTTAAATATATACAACGTTATATTTTGTACAATTATTAATATGGGAGAATTGCAAATTTTATTTCAGCAAGTCACTTCCTTTAATACTTCTGTCTCATACATATTAATATAATCGGTTATAAATATACAGCACATCAAAAAGCGTACGTTTTGTTTATATTTATACTCTATCCTAGATAGACGTTTATTTTTGCCCCAATTTCCGCGATCGACATCCCTTATCTGAGCACAACATTACTCGACTCCCATCATTCGAGCGTATCTAAACGATCCGCGGGGCGAATAGACATCGTTACGAGAAAACGATATTTTAGATCGAAATTGCGAGCGACTTTGCTATCAGTGAGAAGTGAGAAGATGGCAAGGTGCGCGAGAGTTCCCAGAAGCCCTCCCGTCGTCAGCTTGAGCCTCAAAGAGCATCGACGTGTGTACACATTGGCATCGGAGCACATCGTTTCTTGCATGCATTGCTCCTCGACAATCGGATGCACCCGCGTGCACACAGGCTCACGGTTCGATGCACCAGTCGTACCGAGCCGCGATGACGCACACTGGAGCACTATATATTTACCCAATAGACCAAACCGCCATGTTGTACTCGCGTATACCCGGGAAGACTATGTTTCAAGTAATAATTCGCACGACGACGTTGTGCAAAGTATGAAAGTAATTATTCAAAATTCATCTTTTACGATAGAATATATATTATATATTCTATCGATTTTAAATTAATAGAAACGATTAATAGAAATGGTCATTAGACTTTCATAAATGTAACTTGTGCAAATACTATGCAGGATACAAGGTAAAGAGAAACTAATAGTGAGATAATTAGATAGGCGATACAAACGAGCTATTCCAACCCTTCGATCAACAATTGTATTGTTAAAAACGATTAATTAAGCTTCGCTTTGTTAAAATAAAGATTTGTTGCAATTATACGATTTTGACAAATGACAATTGGATACACATCGCAATTTGTTTTGTTCAGTGATAACGCTTTTATTCAAAGGAGACGACGCGGAAATAGAATAAATATTCAGAGAGCATGTTTTAATAAATGCAGGACCCTCTATCGAGGGAAATATAAAGAATTTCGTTCAGTCATTTTTAATTTTTCAATAACTTTTCGATATTGATAATAAACTACCCTACATAATTAAATTTCGATTAAATTAAACTTCAATTCAAATAAATAGAAAAAGAATTCAAGAGGGAATTAATTTCTTAATTCTCTTGAATAAAGTTGGTATTAACTTTCCAATATTAAGTAATTAGTTAATGAAGACTGCAGTAAAATCTTTATTGCGCGAAATCCGACGCTGAAATCGCATTTCAAAGGAATGCATCGCTATTACTGCTTTCAAGCATTACACCGTGACACTTCGTATATGCGAGCGCGAAGTGAACAGGCGAGCTTTCTTCCTCGCTTCGTACCTTCGTACCGCTTAAGCTGACTTCCAGCTCGATGCTCCGGAACTAAGTTTCCCGCGAAAGAGATGGATTTACGGTGAATTCTTCCTCAACTATTTCCCTCATTCCGCTCGCCAAGGGCGAAAAATTCATTCGCGTCAAAGTCTCCGAATAATGTAGGAACGCACGAACATCGTGATATACGACCGCCACTAGATTTCCATCTTTCTGTAATCCGAACGCGCGAGCGCACAAAAATCGGTATTATTATTGGCCCATTCATTAATAATGATTATCGCGACGCAAATCCGACGCGAACCGGCGCGGCGCGCCGCGCTCGGCGTTGTTTTCCACGGGCGGACATGGATCAATGATTAAATGCCGCGATTAGTAGAGCGCCACTGAGATTATCATTATTATTTGTCATGCGGCGGAACGAAAGCGGAGTGTCATTCGTGATGTTGAAAATATTACGGATCGATGGCGAACGAATTTCCAGCGATACGCGCGCGCGCCTACACACGATGATGCGTGCGACGTGTGTTTGTGCATCCTTTTGACTGAATACCAAATGGTATTACAGTGACTCAGCCAAAGCGATCGGTGATTTTCCAAAGTTTAATTTATCGTAGCTCGCCGCTGCCGGGTAATTTTTCGTTCGTCTATGCAACGGACAGAGAATGATGGGGAAACGCGAAAAGAGGGATGTCTTTACTTTTGTCAGGTAAATTCGAATAGTGTTTGTTGACGTCACTACCGTCTCGCTTGCAATCTCGCGTAGGAGCAAATTTATTTACGCAAAACGATTACTTGTTACCGATAGCAATCCTATGTAGAAAAGCATGATAGAAATAGCGACAGGAGAAAGAGAGAGTTTATCTTTCAAAATAGATCGCTGGTATTTTCCAAATTTTTTCATTTCGACTGGAATACGGAGGTCGTCCCGGCATATCGATTTTCGTAAAAGCTTACGTTACACTCCGGCTCTGACGTCAACGACAGAACCGCAATTGAATAATGCTAATAATGCACGGACACTAGATAAGATGTAGCCATTCGGTTTGACAGCCAGGCTGCGACATTAGCGAACAGTCCTTCAGAAATCCGGTCGAACGTGATCTGATGCGACAACAAAAGGAGCGACTGCGCCAGTCAATCAACTTCTTGCTCATTCCGATCGAAGTCGTCGCGCGAGTTGTCCTCCGAATCGATTCCTTTTCTAGCATCGCGATTTTCCAGCATGATTTCAACATGATTTCAACATGTTATTGGCGATGACAAAGCTTATCGCCAAAAGATTGGATATAAAAATAAAAGGTATGCGAGATAAAACGTACTGACAGATGAAAAATGTTGTTTATATTGCTAAATCAAAAAAATGTATAGCAAGAGTAACGGACAGATATGGTAATCAAATTCGAGTTAAAACATAACATATAAATAGTTTTAATATATTTTCCGATCGTATTAATTATATATAATTTTTGTAATAATAAAATTTCGCGCGAAATGATGCAATCATGTTTTATATCTTCATCAATTATTTCAATATAAGTTTTTCATTTAAATACTAATATTAACATTAATATTAACATTAATTGTCGAAATCATGTGTCCGAATGACGCTCAATATCCCCTAATCTTATTATGCAAGCCCTCGAGATTTTCTCACGACTAATCATGTTTTCGCCGAATTAACGACCGGAGGTACGACGCATTGTAAACATTGCGTGGATGAGAGTCAAGTCGCAGAGAAATACGAGAATAAAATACAGCCGATAAGGGACAGCGTATATAGTATTACCGATACCATACTGACAATGAGATAAGAACACCAACCGTTACAGAAGGTGAATTAGAAAGCACGTTAGAATAAAATAGATGAGTGATGCACACTTATTACTGGCATAAAGAAAAGATAATGTTCTAAAGTTGGCTAGAAATAAAATAGCGCGCAGTCTTCTTTAATCTAGACGTCATGCATTTTTAAGAAAACGAACTGTAAATGAATTGCCGAAGAGACAGTTTGATACTTTTTGATAATTTCGCGTTTTGTCGAGCTTTTTGGCGGTATTTCAGCTTGATGATTCGTTGTCATAGTAACGATCGCATAAATAATCGCCGCGTGCTGAGATTAGCCGGCATTTCGAGTAATCCGGTTTTACAGAATTTCCAGTTGATCGGAAATCAAGTAAATTGTAATCCGATAGTTCGGGTTTCAATGCGAGGCAGCGGCTGTTACTGTGTATAACGTATGAATGCAATTTCCAAAATAAGCCGTTGAGCACGAATAAATCATATCTATATTGCCCGTATTTTGCAAATCAAAAATCTGCATGGAAGATACGTCGCAATATGGACTCATTATTATTTATACGTCCGTAATCATATAGATAAACACAAAATATTATGCCGTATATCGAAATAAACGAAATAATTTCGCCGAGCGATCGTTGGCGCGAGGTATACGTACGTATATATATCCATGATTATTGATTATGTACATTACAATTCCGCCCAACGTTTCAACTGTCAATTAACTCTCCGAAGTTAATCGAAAATGCAAAACGCTACCTTTATCATAGAATTTCGGCTACCGCGCGCCGTGTAACGTGCACCAGCCTTATTCTGGCGATGCATTTAACAGCGCGCGCGGCGCGCGTCCGCGACAACGCAAATGTTTTAACGATAGAAATACTGGCTGTCGGGGTTCATCCGATCCGTTAATCCAAGCACCGCCTGCGGATTGACCACATTTCTGCGTGAACTCACGTTCCGCGTGAACTCGCGCGAAATTTATTTATACTCGCGCGCGCGCTCGCGTACGTCGCAGCGGCGCTCGTTCGGAAATGCACTTTGGTGCACGCTCGTGCGACGCGCATATTTCACGACATAGACATTTAGGTGCATGGAATAAATCGCTTGCAGCGCGCAAAGGTCCATTTGCATACAAACGCAAAATGCCTTCCCCGCAGCCCGCAGCCCGCGATTATGTGCGTAAATAAACGGTCGCCGTGAACGCGCCCATTTCGCAGCCACCGCGACGCTTCCTGGACACATTAATCGCGCAAACGTCGCTTTCTCTCTTTCTCTCTCTCTCTCTCTCTCGTCGAAACGCGTCGTATCTGTACATACTTGGAATTTGAAACCGCGGCGCGCCTCGAAATAACACGCTGGAAAGAAAAATAAAAACCGGAAGACTAATAGAAGCGATAACGAACCTCTCCTCGCGTATATCGTTTTCCGAACTTGTCGCAAATCGTGCGTCTCGCCGAGGCTCGAATGTTATTTCAACTATGCGTCAGTGGGGGCACTCGGGTCAAGACACAAAAGTAAAGTACAAGAGTAAATATCAAAGAATAAATATCAGAATTCGATCGATAGAAGCTTTAAAATGCAATACGTCTAGATTAAAGAAGACTATGCGCTCTTTAGCTATTTTATTTCTAGCCGACTTTAGAACATTATCTTTTCTTTATGCCAGTAATAAGTGTGCATCACTCAACTATTTTATTCTAACGTGCTTTCTAATCCACCTTCTGTAACGGCTGGTGTTCTTATCTCATTGTCCCTTAAAGGCTTGCCAAAACCCAGCTGAGTTTCTGATTATTAAATAAATAAACAATGCAGTTTCAAATAAATATTTCGCTTCACGTTGCTTTCATAAAATTTCCATGCACTCTCCAACAAAATGGAAAAACCGAATTGTCTGGAGAAAATAACGAGATACAAGCATATGGAACTCTGCATGGAACGGTCGTGGAGCGACGTTCAAGAGAGCATTTTACTGCCTGAAGTCTTTTTCAGACATCGCCGAAGGAACTGCTTGAGCGAGTTTGAGAGCTAATATTTCAGATTTTTAAATCCTTCTTCGAACAACGCCCGGCAAACGTTTCGCACAAAATTACGGGAAATTCGTATTCCACTATTTTTGCCGTTAATTCAAATAAAATTCTTTAATTTCGTTAAAAAGCTCTAAAAATTCTAACAATCGAGTCCTCTCGTTTTCTCTCTCTCCGTAATTGAAAACTGACGAAGCATTAGCGTATGTACAGGCGACTTTACTCGCGCGAGCGACCTTTGAAACTCCATTTTGCGCACTTGAGGACGTAAAAACCGAATCCGCGGAAAGTTTGCCGCCCTCTCTTCAAGCTTCGGTATCGAGCGGTCACATCTGCCTACCTCAAGAAACTGTTTTCGACCCGCCTGCGAGTCGGCCGCGACGCAGGACATAAACAAACCATGTACATGTAATTCACGCTCACCGCCTACGTCCGTGAGGGTCGCGTAGCACAGGAATCCGGCTGCGCGTCCGGGCTGCGATGCGAAAGCTCCCGCTGCTACCTTCACGTCCCTCGGCCGAATCCGCCTCCGTGTGCAAACACAACTTACTTTCGATATATATATATATATATAAAACACACTTAAAATCACTGATCACTCTTTCGGTTCCTCGCGCTCGTCTCGTCGAGACTATCAATCACCAAATGCAATGTCAACCACCGCGTAGCGGCGGAGCAACAGGAAATAGATGCGGCACACTCATTCAGATCGCGAACTGCAGTTCGGCCAGGCCGACGACACCGACACTGGCAGCTCACACGAAGATCGGACGTCCAACGTACACGAACGACGAGCGACGGCTCGAGTGAGAGATCGGCTCGATCACGGTGTGCACACTGCCAAGCACACGCGACGCGACGCGATTTTCGAACGAGTGCGCGAACACGAACGCGACGTGAACCCGTCCGACTGACACAGTGGCTCGCGCTAGTCTGCCGCTTACGACGCGCCACGGCCGGCGCGCGTCGACCTTAGAGGACGAAGCGTCGCGCGCAACTTCGCGCCGTTACGCAGCGAATCAGCGCGCGCTCCGGCCGCCGACTTTCGCGCGGGCCTCTCTCGCGACCGCGGCGCGTTAACCTATTCAACGACAAGTTTTATTAAGTATTATTACAATTATCACTTTTTTTTTCTTCGATTTTCATTGAGTTTATTATTGCTACTTGTTACAATCTGATCGTAGAATTATAGCTGTGACATATTTGATATGCCAATAATAATGGAACTGCCTATTTTTTCTTTGTTACTTTTATACTTTTAACTTTTATCGAGAGTCTTGAATTAATTGTTCATTTATTTATATGTGACGATTAATAACGTATCGTCGAAATCTGTGATGTCGTTTACGATTTAAACCAGTCGATAAAAAAACTTTAATTTACATGAGATTTAATATACATGATTGCTAAATATTTGACACCTATAATTAATTATATTAGCAATAGTTAATTTCTATACCGTATGTTTAAAGAAATATAGACTGAAAGAAAAATATAATTACTTTTGGCCTCAACCATAATTTTATAATATTTCTAACAATAAATATAATTAACTTAACTATATACATCATTATGTTAATCATAATTGTCGTTAGAAATATTCAAAAATTGTGGTTGAGGCCAAAAGTAAGTATATTTTTCTCTCAGTGTAGAATTAGAAATATATACATATATAATAGAATTAGAAAACTATGAGAAATAATAACGTTAAGAAGTTGACTGTAATGGCAAAGATACATAAACAAGAAAATAGGTATATTATATGAAATGATCTTGGTGAAAATAATAATTATTAATATTGATGGTACAAGGGACTTGGGTGTGAGTTAGAGAGCGAGCGTAAATATTGATGGTACAAAAATAATAATTGTTAAATTAAATTGCACAATATACGTTAATTGTAAAATACTCTGTTGATCGTACATTTTTTCCGTACATAAATATACTATCCAAGTTTCATAAAACGTGATACATACTAGTTGGTATATTCAATAATGTCACATAAAGCTTATTTGAATTTCTGACCGTGCCGATTTTTAATTTATAACGGCACTTTCACGGTAAAGTGTAAATGTTGGTTTTAATTATACGGCGAACGAAAACAGGCTCGACCGACGTGTGCGCGCGCTGTTTGAATATTTGTTTACGAACTGCAAAGCGCAAATATTTTTCTAGTATTTTTAATGACGCGGATGTAACGGCAGGACGAACGGATTAAATCCGAAGGATTTTATATTCAATGAATGCCAAGCTCCTAAAAATAATCGCGCGCGCAAAATATTTAATGCACTTTAATATATTTGTTTGATAAACGTTAATAGAAATTTGATAATTCTAACCGTATATATTAGGAGTATACGATTAAATTACCTATAATGATATATGCGAAGCGCAAATTATATAAATACAGTTTATTTATAATACGCTACATATACAATATGTATGTACGTGCAATCCCTTAATATATAAATTATGAAAGAGAGAGAGAGAGAGTGAGAAATGATTTATAGCTTTACACACAATTTCACTGTTCGTACCCGAAACCTCTTATCATAGCGGCGCGGTATCAGCGACGAAATGCGCACGCACTATCAATCAAGCCCTGTATTCAGACAAAAAAAAAGGGCATGTTGCATCTGCGCTCAGCCCAAGTCAATAAACCCCTTTTATCATCAATCAAAGCTCGCTTGTACAGAATCTATCGGCCTCACTCAGTTATGCAGCAGTTTGTGCGTTCGGTCGGGATCGCGCGCGATCCTAGGCTTTATCACGACGCGATGCCGTTGTTTCGCGATAAACGCGACTCGCGGCGAGAACGCGCGTTTTTCGGGGCTTGCCAAATTTACGCGCCGCGCCGCGCCGCGTACGAGCGGGTTTAGCGTCCTTTTAATTACCGCTTGTAATTCCGAATAAATGCCAGTCATCGGGTTTACGGTCGTTGCTCGCGTCGCCCGTGCCGTAGGCATTCGTTTACCGAATATTGTTACCGAAATCAGATTGCGCAGCGCGCGCGGCCGATATTGTTTTCGGTAACGCTCGGGCGTGCATAATCATATTCGTGGTGCCGTGGAAAACCGCCACGCCGCACGCGCACGGACATATACCCATCAAATGAAATTGGCCTGACTAGGATACGTCAAAATCAATATTCCGGGGGAGGGACGGGGTTTGTCGTACGTATGCTCGTACATTCAATGTCGCGATTGTCTTCCCTGGGCCTTTTCAGAACAGATGTGTTGCGAGATTTCAATCATATTATATATTTTGTCATTAAGGATAATATCGACAAGTTTCACAGCAATAATTGGCAATTTAATGTTGTAATAGTAGTTTGATGTACATTTATTTGCGCTCTTAATATCTGAGAAAAGGTTAAGTTTTAAATAGAAGAGAAGTAATTTTATTTAAATAATTTATATATATTTAATTTAAATGAGACTACTATCATAGAAATCAATTAATATTTTATATTATTTTAATAACACCTCTCTAAAAGTATTCAAGAATCTTTTAATGAAGGAGTTAAAAACTATTTTTATAATTAAAAATTTATTTACAAATATTTTAATTTTCTTCCTGGTCCTTTGCTTACTTTAATTTTACGGATTTAAATAATTTATTCATTTATGTAATAGGATTACATATAAAATGTAACTGTAATATACATACTGCAGTAATTTTATTTATTAATTAGTGTATTAATTAAATCAATATACATACGTATTATTATAATTAACAATATGAATTAATAATGAGCGCATTACGATTATCTCATATTAACACTAGGCCGACTATTAAACTCTGTTTCAAGATTATTACTTTTTAAATTACTTATTAAGAACTTAATTATAATATGATATAGATTGTTGCCAATATATTTAGACACGACGTACATTTGTTTGAAAAATGTCCATCTAAGGAAGACATTCGCAATGTCGAGTATACACACATGTATCTGTGTACAAAGCAGGCGCAATTATAGGACGAGCGCGTACTAGCGCAGCGTGGTACACAGTTTATAAATTACCTCGTAAAAGTTGGAAGGGTCGGGATCATTTTTGCAGGTTTCGCGATTCTGCGCGCCGATAGTAATCGACGCGACTTGAATTTTTTATTTCGAGTTTCGAATTCACCCGACAGCGCCGTTGCAATTCAGGGCGGGAGAGAAAGAGAGGGAGAGCGAAAGGGAGAAACGATCTCTCATTGCGCGGGGAACGGGACGATACATTAATTAACTCGACGAGAGCGGTGAATTGCAAAATAATTCAGCTTTTTATTATTACGCGGCACGAACTGAGAGTATAAAATCGTTTACTCTTTTCGATGATCACAATTGCAAAATGCCATCGGGTTAACGAAGTCTCGTCTGCTATGCGTGGCTGCGCACTGTGTATCGCCGTATGAAAAAGTATCACGAATTAAAATTAAAGTTGCCCATCGTAATTTATACCGGCATAGCCAAACGGTATATAATGTTAATTAAAATTGCGAGAAAAGCTAGTTTTTCCATCACTTTTATACATTTCGCAGAATGACTCTTCTTGCGCCAATGTTTTCATTTGACGATTGCCAGAATGATAAATTAATAATTAAATAATTTTAAAATATGCGAGATAAAAATTCTCATATTCGCGTTAAATCTTATCTTGTCCGTTCTTTGTAAACGTTTGAGAAAACGAGCACAAATAAATATATTCCGAAAACAACAGCGACTTGATATACAGGGACAGTAACGAATTTTGACAGGGACAATAATAAATATACAAATACATCTTTTCCGTGGAAATTCGTCGGAAATTCATATTCCATAAAATTTTTCATTTTATATGTCGCGAGGGGAAGGTTTCGAGTTTCCCAGAACAACTTTTTGAAGTAACATGTCGGGAGCTGCGGAGTTCTTCGGAGAAAAGCCACATACACACACACACACACACACACACACACAGACACACACACACACACACACACACACACACAGAAAGAGAGAACTTGAAGCAATTATATCGAAATTGTAAAAATGGAATGCTAATTTCACGGGGGATTCTACGCTGGCATCTGTTGTACCAGAGAATGCAACTTACAAAGCATCCGGTATTTCGTAATTGATTATTATATACCGTAAACATTCGCATGCCTGTTCGCGTTTCCCTATTATCTTTAGCGGTATGATTCAATATTCCAACTTGAGGCAGAATACGCTTCGAGGCGGACTGCCGTGCCGGTTTGCAGCGCATTATAATTCCGTAAGCTGCTGCACCTGAACGAGCATCATTTTCGTTGATATCACTTTCTGCTACGATGTGTTGTAGCCACCGCGCCGGTGGCTTATACTACAAAGTCTGACATGCGCCTCATTCCATAATTCATACCGCAGTGGATGTCATGCAATGATAAAGTGATATTGTGTTGCAAATTTATATGACACTCGCCCGCCATTGGCCAACGCGTTTAGATAATGAGATTCACTAAGAGAGGATATACAATTGACGCGTGGGCGGTGGTGATGTTCCTATGATAAATATGGGTTTAGAAACTTAACTGACGATAAAGCTACGTAACTCTTTGCGCGCGACGTGCATTTCCTTCTCAATTAATGTCTCGATCATCGTGAAATATTGACTGTAAAATCGCACGTTTTCTATAACGGTACGCATTGTATTCGATATGAAACACTCTGTAATTTTGTTACTCTTTTATCCTTTTTCCGATAATACCTGCTTTTTTGAAGTAATAAAAATAAAATTTAATTTTGGGATTATTATATATAATTCTGACAAACTAATACTTATATTTATATTTTTGTAGTAATAAAATTTGTAATAACAAAATAATTAATTCCGTAAAATTGCAATGTTAAAATGTTAGTGGGCAAATTGTTTACCATCATTCTTTTCTCTACACACTCCAAATTTCTCTTTTTTATTCTCCTATTATTCCACTTTAACGCGGAGCGAATCGCATAGACTCAATATGCAGGTTTCACGGTAAAATCGCGCATGATATCTACGTAATTTATGCCGCAATACGTATGTATATGCGAGAACGTGGCGTTGTTTGGTTATACGGATACAATAATAAATACAGTGAGAGAACTCTTGCCTATTCATTGCCGTCGCACGTATCCTGGAAGGTATCTCGATTTCGAATTCAGTAATTATTACATTTATTAATGTCCGTTCGTGTCCGACATTAATATGCAGAATATGCAAGATAATTATTTTATTTAGTCTGTTATCCCGATAAATATTAAACCTGGTTGTATATAATTATTAGTTAATATTCACTATTAAACGATATTTATTCCTACATCACTTGAAATCGCATTCATTTTTCTTGATAAGAAGAACAATTTAAATCAATATAACAAATTAAATTCAAATTACGTTATATAACATCAGTATTACACTACATCCAATTATATCTTTATGAAGTTTGAACATATACATATCTTAATACATTTTTTTAATCTTCAACTTTAAGGGAAATAATAAAGTTAGCACCCCGAAATGCAAATTTGTTCAGGATTGATATGGCATTTGATGATGGCAATGATTATCCATCATTTGTCTATAAATAATTATTTTTGTCCATCTTGTAAAAAAATTAAAAATAAAAAGTAAATCTTTTTCAAAATTAAAAATTAAAAAAATGTACTTAGGGATACTCAAGATGAAATTTGTTGTGTAAACAAATTATGGTCAATCAAATGCCATGTCAATTTTATTTAAAAAATTACATTTTGGAGTATCAATTTCACAGAACTGAATAAATATGAGACGAATAAATTTAACAGAAAATGTTAAATTTATTTTCTGCAAATTTTGGATATTTATATTACCATTCAGTGATTATGTTTATATCGAGATTAATTAAATCATACTTGAATCTATCGCGACGGTAGAGCATCGAATAATCCGATTTCAACTTAGTCGCTTCGGCAGCGATTGGTTAGACAAGAACAAGCGATTCCTTTGATTCTGGTCGGCGGAATTTTGATATATCTATAGTATATCGATTGTACGAGCTCGACCGTGCGCAGGTCAGTTTACGTAAGTTCTGCTTTCCCTAATTGTACTTGTTGCACTTCACCGGGTCAGATGCATACGGCTCTGGCTTTGGCGTCTTGCCAAACCCTTGACAAATGACGCCGTAATACGGCATACGTCATCCCTTCCTAATTCCACGTGAAATTTACCGGAATTGCCGTTTCCACATCGATCCCTTTTTCCCACAAGAATTTTATCAAAGTTTTTCCTAGATCCATCGAAAGAAACATTTTACGTTTATTTACAAAACATATTAAACTTTTATGAATTTAAGCATAGCTTGGATATTGACAGAAACCATTTATTTCGCTTTTGTTTCAAATTCACCAAATTTTGACAATTTATATTAATACATGCTCATTCAAATAACAAATCGAATGCAATTAAACTATTCATATTCAAAATATATACATATATATATATATATATATATATATATATATATATACATATGTATACCACAATGATATATGAATAGATAATGTCTTTAATTAAAGACTAATTTAACGGTTGACCTATTGTGACGATTAACTCTATGAATGACAATGCGAATTAGAAAGGAATTGCGAAATTTATATCTGATGATATTCGTACACTGACAATTAAGTATCATTAAATCATACTAAAGCTCAATAATTAATGATCATTATCACGAAAATGCAAGCTATTCTAATCGCGGTTATACGCTAATAAGAGAGCTTCATTCTTATAATTCACCATCCATTATATGTATACGCACGACATTACAAATCTTTCTTGATAAGTTCATGGCAGACATTAGTGCAATTTTAGTGCAAATTAATAAATAATAAGATTCTACAAATTTAATAAGAATATATTCATTCAATGAAAGAATGACATTTTTCCATTGAAAATAAAAAACTCGTTTCTCCAATAATTTTTGACATAATTTACGAGATTTCATTAAACACATTAAATCTCAATGCTCAATATTTCAATATAAGATTTTTCGATTCTAATTAATCTACAATAGTAATGCGTAAACTTTTTACGATCTTTTTTCTTAGGCAGAAATTTAATGCAACATTATTAATGCTCATTAATGTTTTGAAAATCCGTATAAATAAAGAATAATATAAGAATTGTAATGTGGAAAATTTTATAATTTATGTACATGTAAAATTTAATGTATTTTTGTATTTTAGTACATATAGTTTTTATATGTCAAATAAATTACACATTCTATACAATACAATGATGTGCAATATATTACAAACAGATAAAAAACTGAAACAAAATTTGATACAAACAAATAAATTTTTAATTTTAATCAATAGGATGGATGTGCATCCATCAACTGTTGGAAACAACAATTCTTTTCTGTTTGGAGCAATATTGGAGATAACCAGTTGCGATACCAGTCTTCTCTTATTAATCAATGCTACGGACAAATCGCCGTACATTTGTGAAGTGAATAATGCGCACTACTGGTCCAGGTTGACAATTGATTCGTGTACGTACATGCAATCTCACGTCGCGAACGCGGACGTTCAGGGAATGGGATAGATCTTGTTTGCCTGCGTGTCAACGATACCTATTATTGTCGATCCTTATTTGCATGGTCAATAATGTGAGGAAATCTGCTGCCGCCCCTTTCCGCCTAGGAATTGCGGAGAGGATTTGCGATATATTCGATGCTAAGGGGACCACCGTCGTACCGAGGGAGCTTTTCAGGGGTGCATCGATAAATCAGGGACCCACGACACAATTGTGTATTGCCATCCCAGTTTGTAATAGCGCACAAATCTGCCTTAAAAGAGAGAGAAAGAGGGAGAGCGAGACATCGATACAAAATTTCGCGGCACGCAATTCCGTTAACAACGGAATGCAATTCTCGCGGCTTTCATTTCCTCCTTTATATGATGGCTCGCGCGAAATGCGATAACGCGGTCAAGAACCTTGGTAAATTGAGTTTGAATTAACAATTATAGCCGCCATGCGACTATGAATATAATTATATTGGGTAGACTAAACATTTTTTCCAAAATAATAACAGACGCATTTATATGTGTCTAATATTGCGGTATAATATTTTCTAACTTAACAGAGAAGCGAAAGAAAGAATAAAATTATGTAGACATAAGTACATATATACATATACATATAAATTATATATGTAAATACATACATGTGCATATATTAATTCAATTTGTAAAACAATATATTTACTATATTACACTTGTTATTTTTATAATATGTTATTATTTATTACTTTAAAATAATACTGTAAAGTAAAAAAAATAATCGTTCTGAAAGAGTAACTTTTCTTTTTATATTAAAAGAATTATCTCAAATTATTATTTGTATAAGAACAAGGGATTTTTAATTACAGACGTAAATACGAGCCCTATCCTGGTCCGAATAAGTCTCTTAATCGTTGCAATTCGATTAGTCGCTCTGCCATCTGGTACTTAATTACACTGCAATTAAATCAACTTCTATTACTGTAGTCTACCATTGAAATTACCTTGATTTCTTCTGACTTCTGCTTTTATTAGCATTAAAACAATGTCATACAATTTATTATGTTTTGTAGAAAAGGTGATAATTTGCAAATTGATGGAAAAAATATTCAAAATCGGATACATATCGTAAATAAGTCATAGAATACATAGATTTTTTAGGATACTTAAAAAAAAATTGCTAATAAAAATTACTGAATCTGTCAATGGTTTTAGAGTTACTCTTTTATCTTAAGACAAATAATATCTTCAGATATCAATGTCAGATATTAATGATATTAATGTAAATTTAGTATTTATAGTATTTAATATTTCTATCCCAAAATTACATCGACATATAGCATATTGCGGTTATATATATCCGCAGGGATACAACGTACAAAGGGTCCTCGTATTTTATGATCGTTCGCCGTATTTCATTGTTTCTTATCGTGACGTCCTAACTATGAAATACGTCACCCGGGAGAATCGCTCTTGCTTATCGTTCTCTCTCTCTTCGAGGAGAAATACATAGGTATGCAAGGACGTTAATTACGTTTGTACCGACAAGATATAATTCACTATGCAGAGACGAAATTTCATCATTCCGTTTAAACAGAAATTTTCATATATCATTATACGATATCTTAGGTATTTTTAAGCGTAAAATTATTAGGACGAATTATTAAGATGGAAAATAGTTTATAGCAAAATTGTACGAAGTTTCTATCGTTTTACATTGTACAGAGAATGTAATTAATTTACAATCAGAATCTTCAATTAATCTTTGACAGGCGCAGCAACGAATTTTATGTCAAGTGTATACCTAACGGTTTAATTATGAATTTCAATCGAGCGAGAGAAGGTAATTACGATGAGACAAAAAAGTAGCCTGTATTCGAGCTTAACACCTGGATAATTATAATACATCGGTCCAATCGATATGGTAATTATAACACGAACAGGCAGGAAAATATCAGTTAAGCAGTCTGTATTAGATTAATAGATATTATATTATAGGAGTATATAAAAGTTACTACATTACTGTCAATAATAATGTAGCTTCTTAAATTTTTTAAATACGATACATTTTATAACAAATTAATATAGCTTCGAATATAAATGTATGTGTAGTTATTCAATTTAGGTAAAATTTTACATACGTAAAAGATGCATTTTATTCTATTTTATCCTGTTTGATTGTAACATTCTTTTCTTCTTCGTATTTTGTAATAACATTGCTGCGTTCTTTAATTCTTTGACTGCCGCATGAATTTTTGTAGTCGGTCCCATAGTACCACACTATTATTTACTATCTAATTTTCGTACAATAAATATAAATTAGTATTTAGAACTTAACTTTTTTTTAAAATATCTGTGAATGTGTGTGTATCCAAATTGATACACACTACGTCTTGGACCCATATAAATGTGCATCCAATTGGATACACATGGTAGTCAAAGTATTAATAACTTTTACAAATGTGAATAAATGAATTTGAACTGAATGTTTCACCAAATTCAATTGCGAAAGCAAATTTGATTCTCACACAAATTTGATAACTCTTATATTAAAGAAGAGATTATCTGTATGCCTGTGTAGTTTCAATTAGTTCTGTCTCTTTTCATTATCTCACCGAAATATTTCGCGTCATAAAACCCATTGCATTAATTCTATGCTACAGTATACCGGCAATATAATTTTAGAAGATTGTTCAGGAATAACTGATTTGTTTTCTTTAAATTTTTTTCTATTTTAGCCATAATTACATTACAATCGAATCGCTTATTCTTAGCAAGACATAATTTGAATATAGTAAATTTTCGTCAAATTAAAGAAAATCTATTTTAACGAATAAACTATATTTAAAAAGTTTTCTAAATAGTATGTTTTATTAATGACGGAATGATTTACGGAATTATTGTCTTTTAAGCGATTCAGTTGTATCATACTGCAAAATTAGAGGGAATTGTCGGGAAAGTAATTGCATGACTCAATTACAACACATCGATTACAACAGAACTATGAACAAACGCACAAACAGAATTATGAAAAACCTGGATGATTATCAATAACGTTGATTAAATCTAAAGCAAAGAACAAGGGAAAATTATTCCTGGTTGCGACATTTCTTCGCGTTGTTGCAACGGGCTATCGGTGCAACTAGCCGAATATTGTAATCACGCGAGGGACAAGAGGAACATATCGGGCGAGCCAGAACTGTTGCTAATCGCCGCCAAAATCTCGAATTAATGGCACGAAAGCCGCGCACGGAATTTGGAATTGGTGGTGCACAACGCCTAACACGGCAAAAACGTTCGCCGTCTCGTCCAACGGTCGCATACACATTGAAACGATAAATGCTACTGTGCTCTGATGCATACACCTCGATACGTTTTATGCAAATATCGCAGCTGCGCTGCTATATAGAGTTATTGGTAAATTCACGCATGTCACTGCGCGAATCGCAACGGCGTCGAAAGTTTACGAGAGTCACCATTAAATTCTATTAGATACGCGTCTTACAAAGATAAGAGTTTAATAAAGGTACGTTTATATGCTTGTTAAAATATAAATATTAGTTTTTACTAAAAAAATTTTTTTAATTATACTGTGAAATATTTATATAAAAAGTAACCAATATTAATCAAGCTTAAGCTATATTTTAATTTAACGAGAATACTGATTTCATATTTGATCTTATTATTTATATAGAAAAGCCTCATGATGTAATATAAATTATGTTACATAATTATAATACCTTTCCTACACACATGCAATAATTTTATTGCATGCACAACTTTGGTTTTAACAAGGCGAATATGCTGAATAGTAAATAATAAAATATAAAAAGTAAAAATAAATAAAAGTAAAATTAATCTTTTATTTTCACACAAGAGGTAAGATATGATTAACACTGCAAAAGACATAAAATAGCAAAGACAAAGATAAAAAATACATATAATAAGAATGTATATGAAAAGAAAAACTGCGCAAGATAAAACCAGAAGATTCGATTAATAGCAACGCGTTAAAATATTTGATTGGAATAGAAGAAGACAGCACGGACTTTTATGGATCAATGTGTAGTTGACAAGATAATAAGATCTGATAACGAGTTTCAGAAGATTAATTAAAAAAGAAAATAAAAGTTAAATGATCTGTAAATATAACAATATACAGAAAAGAAATGAAACATGGTCTTAACGCCAATTTATATCTACTTAATTATCCGACACGTTTGAGAAATATTTAATGAAATATTCGGTATAATCAATAGTCAACCCTTACGATTAGGTCTAAAAGTTTCCTACCTTCCACCGGGAAACTCGACAGAGAAACCGAAGCGCCATCCTCGTCTATTGATCGGTCACTGACTCCGCTCAACATGGCGGCGGGGGTGGTATTCGCGCTCAGCCTGATCCTCGTCGTCGGCAACCTCCAGGAAGGACCAGGATCCCTCGCGAAGACCTTCACATTCCCGGAATACCCGTATAAGGAGACCACCAAGAACGTAAGTCTTCCGTACAGTTCATCAAAGTCGTCCTTCACGAATGGTACGTGCTGAACGCTGATACAGGTTATGGGGAACAACCCTCATTTAGGGGTGGCAGTTTTACGATACTAAGGACGGTAACGTTAACGCTAAGCCGGATCGGTGCACCAATTTTCGAGTTAAACAGTTAAGAGCAATTTTCAAATCCATCTTTACACGTAGATCATTAATTGATTTTAAAATAACTTCTATCTAAATAATTGCGTAAATAAAAAATAAATTATTATATTGCAAGAATTCGAATTAATATAAAAACCTGTTAACATGTCTATGTCTAAAGGAGAAATATATCTGGAAACTTGAAAGAAACATTTGGTAATTACCACTTATAACCAAGGAAAATTGGAACAAAGTAGTAAGTTGGTGAACGGATCGAACAATCGATTTGACTTTAATTTGAGAGAAATTTAGCTAAAGGTCAAAATGTAATACAAATGTAATCGAAAGTAATTACAAATATTTGCACTTAGAACAACGTTCAAAACAAATTCACGATCTAGGCGTAGTTATCAAAGAATTTTCTTTTGTCAAGTTTGAGCGGAGGATAAACTACAAAAATTACATCTTTTTTATAAAAAAATTAAAGATAAAAATATGTATGTTGAACGTTCTCAAAAAAATGCATGGAAAATGTATAACTGAAAATAATTTTTTCGCGATATACTTTTAGGGAGAAGAAAAATGGTTGAAATTTTATCCGAGAGACTTTTTGATCAATTTAATTTTACGAGCAATCTATTAATAACATCTTAAATATGAAGCTTGCTATTAAAAACGTAGTCTCACGATCGTATCTTCGAGAAAGTGAAATAAAAGAACGTTACGTGCGTCTTGTGTTACGCTCGGCAAATATTCTCCTTCAAAGATCTCTCGCTGTAATGCTTTTATTTGCGCGGAGAAAGGCAGAGTTATTTGCGAAGGAAATTAAAGGCGCATACATGTGCCATGCTGGAAGTCGCATTGGCTCCAATTGAGGTTAATCTTTCGACATGCACAAATCAATTGTTGCATTTCGCTTTAACTCGCCGCGGCGTGGAATGCAAAGCGCTATTTTATCAATACCGTATAAATTAACAAAATAATGTTCTCGCGTACAAAAATAAATATTAATAAATCCCCGCGTTTCCGAATTTAATCACAAAATCCATTTGCAATGCTTTATGCCAGATCCAAAATCCATTTTGTAGTGTTTTATGCCAAAGTAATCAACCCACGCGATTTATTTCAGCGAAATATGAAAGATAGAAAATTCGAAAACGATTTATTTTCAGTATTAAAATCTTTCTATGTTTAAACGGCTAAATATTAGATCAATGTAATTAGAATATTATAATTGGAATAACTGCTAAATTTTGCCATAGGAGCTTCTCTTTCGGCAATTCGAGCAGGCTTGCGAGGAGAGCGGCGGTTGCAAGATGCTATCGCAGCACAGAATCGACGGCGTCGCCAAAACACGATGCATTCGGGAATGCGTGTCGCCGTCCTGTTACAAGGAGATCTATTTATTCGATCAGGTACAGGTATATGCCGAATACCAATTGTGTTAATTACATTTGGTTACTATGTCACTATACATGCTCTATATCTATGTATCCGGGATACAATTTCATTCGTACGAACTGTGCATGGTAATGAACAATGAACACATTTCAGCTGGAGGAGGGCGAGATTGACGTGAGATTAAATTCCTTCAAGGGTTGCTTCATGCAGCGAAACGGTCGACCACGGAAATAAGAAGAACACACTCGCGAAAAGTGATGCAGGAAGAATAAATTTCTAATCGTAAAACGAACGATTATAAGGACAAGCCATCCTTTAAATGGATGACTATAATCGTGCAACAAAGAGCACGCGCTGCGATAACAGTCCGCCATTCTAAGAAACGCTTCTTGCTTAGACTTTGCCATCCCGGAAGGATTAAATTGATGATGTAATGTGACCGCTGCATGATATGCATGGAGGGAGACGTTCGGAAAAGCACAAAAATAAAAGACGAAGACGAAAATGCATATCATGCACAAAGATGAAGTTAAACAATGCATATCGTGCAGTCCCGCATGGAGATGAAGCGAATTCTCCAAGAACAATCTTTTTCTACTTTTTGTACGTACATATTAACTACGACGTTGTTGCAATATTGATAATAATAACTGCACAAAGTAAACGAATAAAATTGTTGCACCACTAATTTCAGCCATCTTATCGCTTTTATATATTACCGTATTAATAAGAAAAACATTCTTCGAATAATTCGAATAATTCAGTATACGATAATGCATGCTACTCGAATAACGCAATTTTATTATATAGAGAATGAAAAGTAGCATTTAAAACTATTGTACACATTTCATTCTTGAAAAAAAAAAATCTTAAAATGACCAAATTTTTATAGAAAGTATAAACTACGTTTATTAAATAGAAAATTTAGTATCTCGAAGATAAACCACGTTTCACAACTTCTTCCTTAACGTAAACTACTTATACTGTGATATAATGTAACACAATTTACAAAATTGTTACTATTCATTCAAATTGTTGCAATTAAAACAAAAATATAAAAATGTAAAAAAATATATAAAAATATATGAAACAATGTATAATATTGATTAATTTACGAAATATGTAATTTATTCCAGGATTTCCACAACAATATTTACCGCATGTTGCAAATCCAATAAGCATTTCTTAGCATTTTATTATTAACGATAACATAATATTCTTTAAAATAAATCCAAAATTTTATTAAAAATTTTACACAGCAATTTAAAATACCATATACCAGCTTTGATGCCGTAACCGTACGTGATTCGAGGTTATCTACCGAAATCAATCGTTCTCGAAACTTTAATTGTGAAAAACTTTTTAACCAACTTTAACATGTGAAAACGAAAGATCTGTTGGTTAATGTGAAAACGAAAATCTATCAATTTATGCTGTTTTAAACGCAGTAACCGTGATTCGAGCTTATCTACCTAAATTAATCTTTCTCGAAACTTTAATTGTGAATAACTTTTTAACCAACGGTGTGAAAACGAAAAATCAATCCGTTTGGGAATGTGCAAACGAAAATCTATCGATTGGTGCATCGACCAGGTTATAAATACGTTTATCTCCCCATAACCAGAATTAACATTAATTATTTTAATAATTGAACAAATAATAAGAAACTCTCGCAATAATAATAATCGTCAGTTTGTCGCTATTCTGTTATTGAAAACCATTCTACAAATAATAATTACCTTTTCAATAATGAGCTTCGGATACATGCAACTTACACGCGCTTTGAATTTAAATGCGACTAATTATTGAAATTAAGAATTCGCGATATAATATTCGACATAAACTTCTTTTACAATATGCGTTAAACGTTTTGTAATACCAATAATTGACAAAAGAATCTCAGCGCGCAATGTTGAGCCGGCGCCCAGTAGTCCAATGGCGGCAATGGCATAATGTTCGGCGGCGCTCGGTAGCGGTCGGCAGCGGTAGGCGCGCTCGGCGCGCCGCTGACTCGGCAGTTCCCGCGCAATTGTCGTCCCGAGTGTTGACCGACCGTCGAGCGTGCAGCGAGCGAAGTTACCGATACGTTTACCGATACGCGAAATTTCACGAAACGGATAAGTTATCGGCTGGTGCGACGAAGAATGAAACTGGACTGATCTCTGTCTCTCGTAATTCTTGTGGTAAGTCTCTCGAGCGGTCGCGGCAGTGAGTAGTCGCGCGGCATCGCGGAGTTGAAGTTCGCGGTGCTACTTTTTAATCGGAGTGAATCGCGGAGTGAAAAAGTGTCGCGACGACGAATGGATCGAGCAGCATCGCGAACCACAATTTAATTAGCGAACGATCGCTGTGATTACCGTCGTACTGCCTGGAGATTCGCGTTAATCGAGTGGCACAAGTGTCTGGATTTGTATCGGCGATCTCTTTCAAGACTCGCGAGGTTTATTCGAGAGAGTGACGGCGAACATACGCGTCGCAGTGCTTCCGTGGCTGTCTTCAAGATTTTCGTGAGTCCGTCTATTCATTTCCGTTGAAAGTTATAACGTGAGATGCTGAAAAACGTTCGGAAGGACACAAGCTGCTGACCTTTCGGTCAAAGCGCGGGAAACGTAGAAAACGAGTGCATGGCGGGAATGCGCGCTTTCTCATCGTCGCTCGTCGTGATGGGTAATGATCGAGTGTTGTCCGTGTACCGAAACGCGATCATATTTTATTACGAACAAGTTATCGACTCGCGTGAATAATTAATTTTCTCTCGGATCTACGATCAAGTGACACTGAGTGCTCAGTGAAGTGAATATTCCGCACTGGCTAATGCCTCGTGCGTTGAAATTGACGATTGCTACTGCGAACGAGAGTTTTACGTTACCGTTTCCCGTTGGGACATTTTTACATGTACGGAAATTGTTACTTCGCGTATCATATGATACGAATATTTTGCGTATGCGCATCGCACTTCATATCGATAGGAAGCTTCCATCGTTTCACTCGAGTGATCAGCGTACGCGCAATTGTAATTAACTGTGAGTGAAATTGTGAATAAGTGCAACGAACGTGGAGAATTCTACTGGAGGAGGACTAACTGGAGAAACGGAAGGAGCTTGAGGGAGAGACGTCGAACCCGACATGGATATGATAGGACACGCAGCTGCTTCGCATCATACCTGTAAGTTAATTACCAGATTATTTTTTATTTTAATAATTGGTGAAATTAGATACTTTCCTTGCGGGTATCTCGCGCGATTTATCCACAAAGATTGGAGCGAAGAGAGAATAGGAATACATTAAATTAACGTTCCGAGCTCGATTTAACGACGATTTATGTAAAGACGGTTACTTTTTGAAGGATAATTAAACTCGAATGCGTCGCGCTTCGAACTCTTTGGAGATAATTTAGCCTTCGCATTGAGTGCCGCGAGTAAAACGCGAATTGACGGATTGCGCGATTTATATGACCAAGTACGCAGAGCGATTTAAATCAAATGATTTAAATAACGGAATATAATGATATGTCGATCGTTTAATTATGTTGTATTTCGCGAAACTTGTGCGTTCGAATTATATAGCAAGCGCGTATAACATCAAGTATATATTTTTAAATTAAATGGCTCGCTCGATATTACTTGCTGAATAAACTCACACAGTATTTGCGCAAAGTCAATATTCATATTGTCGACATTCGAATTTAAATAACAAAAGGATCCAATAATATATTATTTTATTTCGAGATAAATTTTTGTTTAATAAAGTATTGTCATATTGCGACAGTTAATTCACTCTCAATCGCGTTACTGTGAGTATTGAATCATAAATGTATGGCGAAGAAATTTGAATGAGGAAAGGATAAAGACGAGTCTCGAGAACCATCAAGTTCATTGATAAGGCATCGTATTAGCGAGTGGCGAAAGGACGGCGAACATATTTCGCTTATAAATTCCGTGGCTATCTTAAAGATTTTACTTTGTCTGTCCGTTAATTTATTTAAAAAGCAACAGACTATAATAACGAGAAAAGTAATTATTAAACTATCATACTCAATGTTGAATATCTTATCTAATTTTTTTTTTAAGACGGTTATATTCAAGTAACAAATATAAATGTAAAATCTTTGCTGCTACTCTTATTAGTGATAATTTTTTATTATTTATATGTCTTGTCTGTTTTATTGTTAAGGATATAAAATAAGAATGAATTATAATTTAAGTACACTTTTATTTAAAGAATAATTATTATATCTATTTTGTACAAAGGTACAAATTAAACATATAAAAGAAAAATAGAATTTGAATAATACAGAAATAGAGTAATTGTTTGTACGAAGAAAAATAATATGTGTTTATTACGATTATGTTCTGACAAAGAAGGAACAAATTCAAGAATCGGCAATTAGTTGAGTTTCGGGCAAAAGTATTTTTTCTCCGGGCTTGAAGGCAGGCATTCCAAGATAAGGGCAACTAGCACATCTGAATGCATCTCCCAGATAACACTATATAAAACATTCATAAGAGATTTGAAATTTAAGTTTATATAATTGTATCACTAAATACGACATATTGATGAATTTCGAAAAACAGCGACAGTATGAAACGTACATTTCCACAAGAAGATTTTACAGCGCCTTCCGGTGCAGCTTTTCCACTTAGCTCTTCTGCGAGTCCACATGAACAGTCCTTGCAGGCTTTTCGTTTGCCCGTTGTCGCGCACACTGAAAGCATTTGATTTGTTTAATTTACGCAAATTCGTGAATTTCATTTGTTCAAAATAAAAATAACATCTATTTCGTTTTTAATATAACGGTAATCTCACCTCTTAAGGATGACGCCTCAGGTTTTACAAGATCCGATTCATCCAAAAGATCATCTTCATCTATTAAATCTTCGTCTACCGGGTCATCTAGTTTCCATACATTAGTCGATTTTTTTGCAAATGAAAGGGGAATACTGGAACCTACCTAAATTATCATAAAAAGTTGTACACAAGGTTTCTACTGAATGTTACCTCTATAATGCACGAATGAAGAAAAACAAATCAATTTACCTCAAATGGTGGTTTACTCGCTGATATCTTGCAAACGTCTTCCACATTGCTGTATACTTTTAGCAAAAGATTTTTACTTTCCAAATCCAAGTTCGTCTGCTCTGTATCTTTTACTTTAAAACCAGACAATTTTAATCTAGATATTCTGTCGGAATACGTAAGTACTGTATCTGACTTTCTATTTGCTGATAGCGGTTCAAAAATGACCAGCAAACCATTGGGTTTCAGAATTCTCAATGCTTCCGTTAAGAAATCCTCATTCGTGCACGGTTGTTTAAAAATAGCAATGACGACGTCAAAAGTAGATGCATCACGATTTTCTAAAACCATGTACAGAACAGATTAGCAATCTTATCTTTGTTATGTATAAAGTTTCGCAAACGATACAAACATATTTACGTCATAAACCAAACGTACATACACTCACCCTTCTTCACATCTGATACATTCGCAGTTTGCAATTTGCCGGAATCCCCGATACGTTGCTTGATCGTAGCAATAAAATCTGTCGTGTCATTCGATGGCACGTCGTTCCCTGGCACGACGAGAACCTGGTTTCCCTCGTTGACAGAAGCCGTCATGTCGCAACAGCGATCGAAGTGGCAAACAATAAATCTCGGGAAATCAAAACTGCAAAAAATTCTTTGTAAAATGTAACGTTAACAGAACTGGAGGAATAGCTAGTTTTCGGAAACTGAGTTTGCGCAAGATTGAATAAGCGTATCTTTTTAGCTCGAGTTTTATTAAGGAGGTTACCTTCTCTCGAGTGAATGACTGTCTAACTACGCGCGCACGCGTATATTACTGTATATACTATACTTCTGTACTTCTTGCACTGTTAATCTGTTTTCTTTCTTCTTATCCCGTTAGAAAGAAAAAGAGAAAAGCTGTACGGTGCAAAAAGTCAGCTGAGCACTGACTTATTATCTCGTTCAGGAACTGTCAAGACAACACGAGGCCCGGTTCCTTTATACTTATTTCTTTTCAAATGCGAAAAGTCACAAGGAAATGCAAATAAAACGTCGAATAGTTTTTCATGAGAGACAAAAATCAAACTGTCACCAGTTGTTCCTTTTTTTTTTCATCATTAAATCATTTCTCTCTGGACTAAACACATGCAGATTTTGAGACACGTGCACACATTCGATACCGAGTATGCCCCAATTTTTGCTGTTTAGTATGTTAAAATTTTTCCATTTTTCAAAAGTAGATATAGATTTTATCGCATACCTTAAAATACATTATTTTTATCAGGATTATCGCTTCATCGAGTCATGACAGACTTACGTAAAAACTTTATTTTTCTGCATAATTTATTCATATAAAATATATGTACATATAAATAAGTAAACGATTGATATCATATTTCATATTGTATAACGTAACTGAATAAAAAAAATATATATATATTACAGGAATCACCGAACTTATAAATACAAATTGCCCCACGTTAAATATCAATTTTAAATATTTCGCTCGTTTTTCATAAAAAATGTTTCAGATTAGAATTCTATGATTCTAAGATAAAAACATGACGCGGGAAATGAAAATGTTAAACAATATTTTACAATGAAAGCTGTAAAAACTCTATCGCCACTGTATATTCCCTTTCTGAAATCATAAAAAAAAACCTATATTCGAAATTTCTAAAGTGTGAAAAATAAATTGATATACTTAAGGTAAACACTCGAGATGAAATAACTTGTATATTATTAATGTTTCGGATGTTTAGAATCAATCAGTATAATTGCAACAAAATAAACAGGATATTTTTTATTTAACAAGATTGATATTTATAAAAAAATGACAGCCACTAATTTAACCATTTGTAAATATTGAAATTCTCCTATTCACGTGGTCGCAATTATTCCGATTGTTTCCACGTTTATATTCTATACCGTGCTGCACACTTTTAATTATATGTATGTACTTAATGTCTTCAACAGCTCACAGGCATATATAACCGTCGCAGAAATGCAAAATTGTATACACGTAAAATGTACATACAAAATATCTTCTCTGGCAGTCGTAGTCATGTTGTACTGTGGGATTTATTATAAAATATAGGATTTGAATACGCGAATACAAATTCACGCTCGTATTTCGTACGTGTCTACGAAATAAGCGATGCGCCAAGTGATGATTTATGTTGTAATACAAAACTCAATATAAAAAAAATGATAACCAATAGAATTAAACCGCGAGAAGTTGTAAGAGAGAGAGAGAGAGAGAGAGCCGAATTTTATTAGAAAAATATATAGACGAATACAAAAGAACAATGCCGTTATTCTGATTCTATCGCCGCGATTAATACTAATGCAGTTTAGTTCCGTCTAAAATTAATATTATTCATCACATATTACATTTTCATTTCGTAGAACATTTTCTCTTCTCGTCACTCTCAAAGCCAGAATCTAAATCGTCGCTCTGACACTTTTTCAATGTACAACCTTTGGAGTTTTGCCTGTAAACGCCTCGCTCTATCAACAACTTCTTAATGCTATCTACTAAATGTTCAAAAAAATTCGGGTAACCGTCGTATCCGGGAAACACGTTAACATCTATTATCGCGTATTTCCCAGTATGATTTTCAATTACAACATCTATTCCAACTAAAATCAGTCCAAATATCTCTTGAATATTCTTAACAATTGTTTCGAATATCTGATAATTTGGCTTCACAGTTAAAGGAATGTCTTCTTCGGATAATATAGACCACTTGGATCTACTACAGCTCTTTGATATATCATGCGAGTTGAAGAATATTGTACTCAACGAATTACAGTCTTCTTGGTAAAAGTTTTTAAAGCTAGGGCGCTCGACCACGTGAAAACGATCGCCTACGACGAATACTTTATATAAAATAGCGTTATGATTAATAAACTCCTGAGCGACGCAAGGTAGTTGACAGTCTTTCAAGTCCTTTTCGTTAAAGATAATCATCATCTGAAATTTAAAAAATTTTAACTCGTTTCAAAACAATTTTCTTGCACGAAATATTTACCTTGTGCGCGTCGCTCGAACCGTATGCAATAAGCGGCTTACAAACAAATGGATATTTAATATCTCGCTTCTTTAACGTTGATGCTGTCTCATGGACATTTCTACTTTTGATTTCTACAAAGTTAGGAGTAAATATATCTGGAAAAAAAAATTAATGTTAAACATTAGTTAGCTCAATTTCTTTGCAATGCTACTTATATAACTATATAATTATAAATATGCACCTTTAAACCGAATACCTTCTTGTATAAATTCGTAAGATTTCCATCGATTGCTTAAGTTCCTAATATTGTCCAGAGGATCGATAACGATCAGATCTGGATGCTTGGCAATATACTCTTGGAGTCGCGAAACAATATCTTCAGCCTGTAAAAGATATAGAATCATCGGTATCCAAATGGAGTAAATATTGTTCTAAAAATTGCTCTAACATTTAACATACATTCTTATCACCACTTTCCGCATGTGACTGCATATCTGTCAACTTGTGTAGGAAAACGTGTAATGGTCCCTGTTTCTCGAGGCTTGAATTCACATCAATCTGAAACACAGGAAATTTAAAGACAGACATTTAGAAACACTCCTCAACATTGCAGAATATTGCAAAAAATAATGAAACAGGAGGAACATTAATGCATTATTAAAAGAGAAAAATCCCACAGGGATGACTGATCCGCTTAGTCATTTGGGCCTAGCAAACCCATGGACCCGAGCTCACACATTGCGAACAACATACATATTTACTACAGTAGAAATTGTCGTCGAGATAACGTATCTCGAACGTTCCTCGCAGAAATAAGCCGCGTCAGCGGCAGACAGCTCACCATCTTCAACCGGAACCCCTCGTGCTCGCATATGCTCTCGAAGTCGGTCCAGTTGAACTTTTGCCGCTTCCTCTCGGGCACCCAGTAGCCGATGACATACTTGTCGCACATTCTGCCCTCCTCGCTCGCGTCGGCCACGTCGCGCTGGCAGCGATCACGTGCGGATCGGCGCTCGCTCGGCGACGCCCGTCCCTCGCGTTCCTCGCACGTCGTCCCCGGGGCGAGACGGTCAGCGGCTCTCATCCTCGCGACACCGCTCGCGTGATCCTCCGCGAGGTCAGACTCATACCTGCGCAGCGTGGCAGCGGGTTGAGGTTAGGTTCCGCCGCGTCGAGACTCCGCTGTGTGTCCGCGCTCGTCTGCACCGTCGTCGCCCGTCGTCGCCCGTCGTCGGGAGATCGTCTCTTCGCCGAGACTCAAAAGCTCGTCCTCGCGATCGCCGTCCTCGCTGTTCGTCGCACGTCGGCACGTTGCACGTCGTCGGCCGCGGCGTCGCTAAAATCCTATTGTTTACCTTTCGACGCACACGCCGCCGGAAGTATATCCCTTATCGGACGTGCGTGATTGTCGGTAAACACGCGCCCCACCGGCCGACCGGTTTTGCGAGCCTCGAAGCCGATCGCCGGCTTTTTACGACCACGATATTCAAAGGACCGTGGAAAGATACACTGTTTTCTTGAAGCTTGTTTTCTAGTTCGTTCAAATATGCTTTTCTGAGCTTGAAACTGGGATTTGGGATCCGTAATCGCTGAAGAATGCCGCGCAAACAACTTTCGATTATCGAGAAAAATTAAAGTGTAAAGTACGATCAATGCAGGGTTAAACAGATAACACTCGATCTAATCTGTAAATATATTTTTATATATAAATTGTCACTGTTACACTCTGTTTCAATTAAACCTTAATTAACTTGCAACTTGAAACGTGCAAAAATTTTTTTCAATTTTATGTCGTCTAATTAAGAGAATTTTTTTATATGTGATTTTAATCCTTTTATATTTGTTATCATTTTAAGAAAAGCGATGAAAGATTATTTCCCATACACTGCAGAATATTTCAGCAATATTACAAGCAGACAGCGCGAAACATTCCAACAATATTGCAGGAATATTGTAATACGCAATCTCCAGATAGCAGATAGAATTCTTTTTGAATTCCCAAATTATGAAATAAATTCTTTTTCTATCTCATTCTATATTAAAAACATTCTTAAAAATCTAAAAATAATTCATTTTTATATCACCAATTCTGAGCTCTTTTTCGAACAGAAAAATTCTTTTTATACACTTCTGAAATTCTTTTTGAAAAGATTTCTTTTGAGTTCATTTGAACAGATTACTCTAATTTATAAACAACTTTAAAAAATAAATCCTTTCGGAGATCATAACGATCATGCGTGTTATTTGAGTATGGAATTTTCCAATAATTTCATAGGAACGGTGCAACGTTTTCTGAAATGTTCTGTACAAATTGATAATACAGCCCGTTATCACGACATAAAAGTAAAAATCGTTGAAGAGGAGATCGGCGCCGTCCGTGATAGTGACGAGGTGACACGCGTCGCGACGGAAAATCCTCGGCTCGCTCTAAACGCGTCCGGAGCTTTCCAACAATGACTGCGACAGAATGAAAAAGCATTAGTACAGCTTCTTATTCATCTTCTTCTTTGCAGCTTCTCGACACACTTACCATCGTTGAATCGTTCAAGGACGTTAACATACTTTTGGTGACGAGAACTGTCACGCTGCTGTCGCGATCCATCCCGTTGTCCTCGATTAAATCGCGTTTCCTCAAGACACGTACTTCACCGAGGGAATACGAGCATGAGCTCGGCATGTACAGCTCACCCTCGGAATGAGACGTCTCGGGGGTGGTTCCGATCTGGAACCGCGAGTTAATTTACCTCGACATGACATCGGCTAATCAGGAATTCTTTCCTCGCCGCGAAACTTAAATATCACGCAATAAAATCCGAGGGTATTACGCCGGAATCATGTCATTACATTGTTTTGCAGGGTAATTCGGTTAATGCGATAACATTTAATCGCATTACTACGCTAATTTATAACGTCATTTATAGCATTAACATAAGTAATTTATGACATCGTAATGAGAGAAGATGAGAACAGCGAAAATTTCCTCGTATCCGACATTTGTTTCGGCTTAATATTATTAACAAAATTTCTTTCATTGTATATTTTATGCATTTTTGTCTCCTTTCTTCCTCATTACTCTGTAACAATTAAAATAATAGTTAAACATTTTTTTACTTACTCTTCTTGCGTTTGAACTCGACATGCCATTGGTTGACCTGCGAATATAATAATTAAATAATTTTAAAATTGCGATTAAATTATTAACAACGTTTTTAAATTTACCTCTCGTCCAGCAGCGTACTGCTGACGCTAGAATTAGAGCTGGATAAAACATCTATTTTATAATTCCGCGATCTCTCTGTCAAATCAATCGACTGCCGTTCGTTATCGCTTCTCGCGGTCTTCTGAAGTCTTGAGCTCCCATTTCTGTCTTTGCGGTTTTCGATCGCCGCGAACGTCATCGATTTGCTAATTTCCTCGTTCCTCTTATCCCTTATTAAATTATCCTTTCCATTGTCAAGAGAGATTTGCTTGTTACGCGATGGAAATTCCTGCAAGGATGACTCGCTATTTTTTACAATGCAGTCTCGCGGAGAATCAGCCGAGCAATTATCCACAGGATCGATCTTTTCCTTAATTATAATCTGTCGCGAATTAATTTTTGTTTCATGTAAAGATCCAGGGTCTTCCTTCGTCGACGAATGTACAAGATCTACGTCTGTTTTCCTTGAAACCTTATCGATAAATTTTGATCTAACAGGGCTTGCATCCGAGCGAACTTGCTCATCCTTTATCTCCGAAACTTCCGAAAGTGCGAATAATACCCTCACTGGCGTGATAATGTCGTGTATTTTCTCGCTTTTAATTTCTTTTACAGCTTCTTCCGGAATATCCGATTCGGTCACTTGCTTGGTTTGCGCGATAATTTTATTTGCATACTGATTTTTATTAGCATCGATCGATTTATCTTTTCTAAACTTTTCGTTACTTATATCATCCTTTTTATTTTCGGAGACTGCGATCGCGGTAATCGAATTGACTGCTTCTATTTCACGTTCCTGTCTCGATTCTGCAGATGCAATTTTTGTAGATAAATGTTCAGGATTTTCTCTGGGATTTTCGTCATTGTCGTCGCTACGGATATCGGAGATCTGCTTTAAAGACTCGGCCTCCGACGCCGAGTTTCCCTTGCTGTTGTTCTTGCTGTTATTCTTAGAGCCTCGAGCAAACTCGAAATGAACAGCCGAACGAACGCTTTCTCTCGTCTCCGGAAACGCGGGAGAAACAGAGAAATATTTATCAGGTTTCTTGGAATCTTCAAATTTGTCGGCGCTTAGTCCGGTGTCGCTCGTATTATTTTTCGCTTGCGTTTGCAAGATTGTTTTTTCAATTGCGTTTGATGTCGCGTCCGTCCGAATCAAGGAACCAGCGACATTCTGAGGAAGTGTTATCTTCTTTTTCGGACTGTTATCATTGACGCTTTTGTCCGCCGTTTGATTTTTAGCGTCGATCGAAACTGTTCCCGCAACTTCCGCGCTTTTTGTTTGACCCGTGTCTCTCTTACTATTGTTCTCAGAGTTTTGAGTAGACGCGCAACGAGCCGTGGAGCGAACGCTTTCTCTTCTTTCGCGATATTCGGAAAAGTCGAAGGAGTTCCCGCCAGGACTTTTGAGTTCGTAAGAATTTTTGTTAATCCGTTCCATCTCGTTTGCGTCGATTTTCGCTCGCGTCTGTTGCGCCTCTTCTCCCTGCGATGTCAATTCATCGATCACGATCGGCGGTACTTTCAACCGAACCGAAGAATCAGGAATGTCTCGAGAAGACGTTTCCTTGTCGTTCGTGTTTTCTTGATCAGGCTGGCTTTTGACGTTAATCAGGATATTTCTCAAAATGTCCAAGGTTTCCGTTTGACGCGCGTCGCGGATCGACTCGGCCTCGCGCAAGTAATCCAGGAGCTTTTGCACCGTCGCGGGTGTGATCGCCGACTCCTTCAAGGCGCTCGCGACCTTCCCTTCGAGACTCTGTTTATCGTCCTGCAGGATATAGGCGACAAACCGATCGGTCGCCTGAAATGCATCTTTCTGCGAAAGCTGCGGCAAAATTTCGTTATCAATGTATTTCTTCCCGGAACGACGATTCTCGCGCTTGGAGAATTTACTCGTGGACGTGACGCGTGACTTCGCATCTGCGTGACGATCATTCGGAACGATTTTTTCTTCGGGAAGACGACACTGTGTCTCCGTGTGCGTGCTAGATAACGCGGGTACCAGGTTGGAGAACGTCGTGATGTCCGATCTATCTATCGACGAATCCGCGAAGCGCGCTTTAACCGCTTGAGCCCTATCGCTGTCGCGAGATATCCTAGGATCATCGCTCGCATCCGACGCCGGAAACACGCTAGATTCGACGGAATAATTCTTCGAGTAATTGCTGCGAGAACGAGAATTGTCTCCCGCTGATGATTTCACCCCTGTCGCGTTTGTTCCCTTTGGATCTTCATCGGTTCGCTGTATTTCTGAGACTGTCAGATCCTCGTTTCTCAATTCAGTTTCCAAAATTGACGATCGAGCCGGTTCGTTCAACGAATACTTGTTATCTTTATCGGCCAACGAGTCCTGATAAAGTTTCTCATGATTCGCGTCTTGCGGCACGCACTCGTCTTCATTCAGCTTGTATATCGCGAATTCAGGGCCCGATAGTAATGCCGAGAAATTCCTGGTCATACGAACGACCCGCTCGATCTTTCTGTCGTTAGAATGCAGGATTGAATCCAAATCGTCGAGACACGGCCGGTACAGGTCGGCCTCATCCAAATCGTCTTCCTCTCGAGAAACATCCAAGCTGAAAGTGCGACGTGCGACATTGCACAGTCCATCTTGTCCGTTATGACTATTGAACGTGTGCGAGAGGTGTCCATCAATCGTCCGATAAGGTGTCGGACTTTCCGCCTCTCGACAGGTGATATTTTCGCGCCGAGGAAAAGCCGTTTTCCTTGAGGTGTCGCCGGCAAGCGATGGCTTTGATCGATCACCTTGCTTTTCCTCCGACTGGATCTTATCTACAATGTTTTCGTCGTTTCGCAGACGGCCAGCAGCGCTCCTCCCGCTGAATATTCCACCATCCTGCGCGTAACGGATCTCCGTATCGCCGGAGGCGATTCCCTCGTGGTTCTCCTTTCTCACTTTATTCTGCAATTTTTCATTCCTATCGGTTCTCGGAGTCGCAATCACAGCGCACTTAGCTCCTTGATTCATCGCATTTTTCAGACATTCAGATGTTCCCATGCCTTCGGCATTTTGTGGGTCAGGATTCTGATTCTTTCTCTTTGAAGATTCGATTCGTCCGTCATCTTTTTCAGATTCAGAATTCGTGAACTTTTCAAGGTCCTTTTTCGACATGCCCGCAGAATTCGTCGGCATTGTTTCAGTCACAGCTTCGATAATCAATCTTCCGATCGGTTTCTCTCGTTGTAACGCATCCAATCTCACGCGTCGAGTTGTTGGTATTACTTCAGGGTCATTCGCGTTTTGGATGACATCGTGATGCAGAGTATATGTAGCTATATTTGCGCGATTCTGCGCTCGGGACGACTCCGGCGAAATGTGCACATCCTCCAGATCCTGCCTGGTTAATTCCCGGTCAACGATGTGCACCGACGGTCCCTTTTGGATTCCGCACGTGTTACCTCGCGCTGACAATTTCCGTCGATGATCACGAGCACGATCGTCGCGTGCCGTCGACTCGTTCGCGACCCCCATCGAGTCCCTTGACAGTACTTGGGCAGTCGACGCACGTTCACGCGACCGATCGTCACTTCCGTATCCCAGAGACGACCAGTCGGCACGCCGTCGTCGCGACACCCGAAATTTCGGCGCCGACAAATCGATCCTGCGAACGGTGACAGGAGGAGAATCACGTTTTTCCGAGTGATCGCTTGTCTTGCCGGTCGTCTCCGATAATTTCGAAGAGCAGGTATCGTGAAACTTGGTGGCTACCAACTCGCGAACGTACATCCGCTCTTCTGCCTCGTCGTCCAACGGCGGCTCGTCTGAATATCTAAACACGATAATACAAATTACACAAAAAATAGATTACGTTACACATTATATAAAACGATAAATATAGTATAAATTATTAAAATAAATTTTAAGTATTTCAGTTTTTATTAATTTTATTTTATAATATCGATCGATGGATAAATTTATGTGAAATCCAATTTGAATATCGTTAAAATTGGACAGTGTTTGTATTGAAGTCAACGAGTTATCTTTGAAATGGATATTTGTACATGTGTGATGGCGATATATATACCAAAAATTACATTGCAAATTGATGGCGAGAAAAATTGCAATTCTGGAAAAAGAGACCTGTGACTTCTAAATAAAATATGAAATTGAATATTGGTTTCCGTAAACTAGATTTTTGTTCTACTCACGTATTTCTGCTCCGTTGTGCAGAATCGAAGCTCGATGTTGCGCAGACTTCCATGAGTTGTATCTTTGCATTGTTAATAATTTTCTCAGCATTTTCGAGCGCGATCGATGTTTCGGGGCTCAAGATGGGATTGGAAGGCTGCGCTTCTACTGAGCGATTTGTATTAGGCTGCAACGGATAACGTTCTTATCGTGAAAAGTATATTCGGGTGGTTAAATGTTAAATAAATAAAATGTACCGTTCCCCCCTCGTTGGTAACACATCTCGCTCTTTTACGTGATTCCCTGCCGTTTCCGCAAATTCTACTCGTAACTATCGATTTTTTAGATACGGCCGCAGGATGTCGATTCCCATTGTGTATTGTGATATCATTATCCTTCTTGCGCGCTGCATTCTTCTCATGTTTGCAATAACACGTGCGAACGGAAGTCATCTCCCCTGGAGATGTTGTAGAACAGACTCCGTTGTTGCACGTTTCAGGAGAACTCGAATTTTCCCTATAACAGGAAAGAGGTATCCGTTTGGAATAATATTTTCCTCCACATCGTCATTATTTTTAATATTTATGAAAGAAAAATCTTTATTGTAACAGAATGATGAAACGAAAAATAATCGTCAATTAAATCGTGAATCAAATTTTCAAAAAAAATGTATTAATTGCTAATCTTTCAGTTATTTAAATACAGCAAACTGCAGGTGAGCTTAATAACTTTTAGTTCATGAAAGTACAGTTTAGATTATGAAAGTTATGAAGCGACGAAAGTTTCTGTGCGCGCGCAAGCGGTAGTAAATAATTGGAGTAATCACCTGGTACATTTCCGACCACGTGTCGCGTTAACAGAGTGTGAAAAAATAATGCGACTGCTCTTTCTCGTGCGACACACATTATTGTGTGTCGCATGTCTTACAATGAAACATTAACGGCTAAAATATCCGTATCGTCGTGACCTAACAATGTCTATCGTACGCTTTAAAATATGCATCAATTGGCACGATACTTGGCGTCCTTGGACATGCACGTGGCGTTTAACCCCAATTATAATAATAGATAAACAGTGATGAGTATCATTAAAAAGAAAAGAATCGCGAAACATCGTGCGTGCACACGTGCAACTATGAAACAGACATTTCAATAACAAAGACCAAACATTAAACTTGCAAAAGATGTGTATAACACTTTCTATATCCAATACTTTTTTGATATACATATATATGTATGTATATACATACATATACATGTATACATTTGTCACATATGTATACATATAACATGAAATTATATGTACAATATTATAATTATAATTATATATTTAGAATGTGATATTCTAATTAATGATACAATTATAAATTTCACATTTTACGATATAATAAATGAAAAATTATTAATTATGCAAATATCTTTTCACAATCAAGACTTGCACTTGCATTTAGTTGGAAAATAATTTTATTCAAATAAGTATAAAAGCACGAGATATAAACTCGTACGTACGAGTACAAGAGTGTATAAAATAAATATAAAAATAACTGTTCCTATAGCGAACGGTATCAATAAAAAATGCTGTAACTCGGATAGAGAAAATGAGAGAACGGAAGAACGTTGGCGTTACGTTCGAGCCGCAAAGGCGGGTTCAAGGACCGGCGATAATAAAGCTCTGAATCTCTCTCTCTCTCTCTCTTCCTCTCTCTCTCTCGCTCTTTCTTTGAAGCGGGGGTGGTCGCCCTCCCGTTCGCTCCAGCTCTTTCCCGACTACGACTGGAAATCAAGCAGTACCCGCACTACGTTCAGCTACGTCGTCGAACCTTCTGCGATCCCGGCCGGCTGCAACCAACGTTTCTATAGACAACGGTATCGATCCTTAAAGGGGAGGCTCCAAATTTCCGTGTCGGAGTCAACCGTGAGCACTTTCGTCGTCACCATAGCTGTTAAATTACTTCGAGACTCTCCTCCTCACCTGACGCCGATTTCCGTTTTCCATTGAAACACTCCGACAGAATTGTATTCCAATATTTTAAAGAGATGCGAAAAATCAGCCGAAAAATCGGTGAAAAAAAAAGAAGGAAGGAGAGGGACACACAGTGCGGCTCAAGAATGTTCTCCCGGCCGATACCGCTCGTAGCGTTTGACCTGTGAATAACACGCCGGCGCTTTTTGCTGCGCGAGTAACTCGCGCGTGAAACACGCGTGTTACACGGATGACCGTTTCCCGCGTCTCGTCCTCCCTATGCGTCATCGCGCGGGATGCATCCTCCGGACCCTCCCGCCCCGCCCCGGCGGACGCGTCCACGGGGAAAATCGCGTTGGCATTTTTTCAAAGGAAATGTCAACGCTGGGCGTGCCACAACAAAGCAGGTGCGCGTCTCGGCCGGCGCGGCAAGGACACTAATTTAGCGAAAGGCCGTCGGATGCGATCGGACGTCGGATGACGTCAACGATCCTCTCTCCTCCGCTGTATTACACGTTTAGCCTGCCGGAGAGAGAAACCCTCGGCAGCCGCTTTAACGCTTCCTCGCGCGCGTGATCAATAACAGTACGTCAAAGGTACGTAATGCACGACGTCCTTTAAAGACGATAGACCGACGTGTCAACCCGTGTCCGAGATTCGCGCCTTCTCGCGCCCCGCGAGGCCGCGGTCACCGACCGCGCGCGGCGAGAGGTTCACTCGCTCGAAAATATAATCAAAGTCCTTTACGTAATGAAAGTCTCAGAGATGAAATATAAATCCACGAATGTATATTTATAAGTTTTAAGCTGATGTTAATTCTTTCAAGATTTAATTGAATTCGCCCTGGAAAAAATGTTTCGTTCAATGAACCAAAATTTTGTCGGAACGACGAAACATTTTGGTTAAAATATGCCCACCAAAATTGTTTAGTTGCTGTAAAGAAATATTATTTGGTTATATTTTGTTAAATCATTTGGTTTAGAAAACAAAACAGAAAAATATATTTAATAGAAACAGTTAAAGATATTATTATATTAAACAAGTTACTTGGTTGCTGTTAAAAAACATCAACTAAACAGTTTGGTTGAGGTTTCAATTTTTTTCCCAATACTATTTCACCAAGATTCTTGGTAAACTTTTATCAAGACTGGATTATTATAATCAATTATGATCAATCTTTTTTTTCCAATAAATTATAATAATCCAGTCTTGATAAAAGTTACCATGAACTTTGGTGAAATAGTTTCAATTAAACATATAGATATAGATTATGACAAAATAATGTTATAAAAAATGAAGTGATCATAATTATTATCAAACGTTTTGTTATTATTATATTTGGCAATAATAACTAATATTTCAAGAAATTGCACTACTAAATGCATCTAGAATTTTCCAGGTCCATTCATGACCGAATATACGAAATTCAATTGTTACAATCTCGGATACGCGGTCTGGAAACATTCATTGCCGGCGAGACGCGTGCGGTATCTAATCTTCAAAGTCAGGGCGATTAACGTGCACGCGGAACGCAGCTTGTTTGCAGGGCGAGGTGGCAGGGAGGCCTCCCAATATCTCGCAATTTTATTTGGCGCGCGCGATCGCGAAGGCGTGATCGTCGCCGGCCTGCATTAGTCACCGCGGCTGTAAGTAATTTACGCGGCGCGCTATCGCGCACGGCTTTCGTCACCCTGTTACGGCGAGTTATCAACATAATAACGGTCTTCATGCATGGTAACGGTCGGGAATGTTGACCCTTAAAGGCGAAAGATAGCTCGGCCGCGAGGCGAACCGGCCGTGCGCGCGCGCGCCCGACGAGCCGATCCCGCGTTTTCCGCGAAGTCCGCATGGTACGCAGAGAAAGAGAGAGACTTCATGTTTTTGCTAATTAAACTGACAGGCATCTAATCTTTTAAAATCTTTACGTTGAGCGTTTTTTAGCGCTCTCTGCACATTTTTTTTAATGCTGCACCCCAGTCGACACAAAGCATCAGTTACATCTATGTTATAATTTTGCACTCAACAATATAAGTGTAATATAATATGTAATACAACATGTGTTATATTACATTTATATTGTTGAGTGCGAAATTATAACATAGATACACTGAAAATAAGATTGGTTATAATTGAGTCTTGAAAAAAATTACCAACAACCTTGGTAAAATAGTTTCAACTAAACATATAGGTCATTATGACAAAATAATGTTATAAAAATAAATAAATGTTCATAATTGTTATCAAATGTTTTGTTATTATTATTGTTTATATAGTAATACTAAAATCATACATAAATATTTACTAAATAGTAGTACTAAATAGTAATACTAAATATTTCAAAAATTACATTACTAAATATATCTCATAAGTTTACATAGAATTTATTTTTCATTATGTTACGTCACTAATGCTCTGAGTCGACTGGGACTCAAGAATACATAATCGAGATCTCGGTTGCCATAAATTTTTGTGCGACGCAATCGCGACTTTTAAAGATTTTTCAAAAATATCCATTCTTCTTTCATTTTTCATGCATGTCTATTGAGGGAAATTATATTTCCGGTTCCGTAGGGTCGACCCAATCTCGCAGAGATCGCATCGTCCCATCGTAATTAGCCCCATCCGAGAAGGATCGATCTTATTTGCCTGGTCCACTCCGTCGCGGTGTATCACGGGCGCTGAATAATTTACGCCCCATCCGCTTTAAGCGCGCGGAGTCATCGCGCAACGCCATACCGCGCGCGCGGGGAGATGGTGCCTTCCGAGCCGTCTGGAACGTGCACAGATCAATATTCCGCCACGTTGCGTTCCTCGTTCCGCCCTCCTTCCTTCATCCCACCCACCCCAGCTGAAATTGGCATTGATTTTCACGGTTCGGGAGGGCTCGCCGCTCCTCCTCCCCTCGACTGCGGACCCCAGGCGGAACGTTCGGGCTTAAGGTCGCTGTATACGTTCTCTGGCGTTTGTACATATGTTTGTGTGTGTATAATATACACACACACACACACACACACACAGATTTTCGCAATACTTTCAGGAACAGAAATCGAAGTCCAGGGGATGAACAAACATCTAAAATTTCATCAAATCGATCGCTTTCATTAGCGACTTTTAAATTTAGATCGAAAATATTGGCGAATATCGGGGCATGTCTTAGAAAATGAAAAGCTGAAGCCATCTAAGATAATAACAAGCATTATGGAAATTGACACGTCACGGTCGATCTTCGCGCTTGCCGCGCTCCGCCGGCGTAATGGAAGCATAGCGTGAAAAATAACGGCGTAAATAACAAACGGTATTACGGTCTAAAACTTTCACTGTCAAGCTGCTTCGCGATATTATCCGACCGTCTTCGTGAAAGGCGAGCAGGCACGCCACAGCTCGACGGCAGAGATTCGTGCGGAGGTGGTTGGGAATTAAAAAAAGAAACGCATTCGTTCACATCAACACATATATTTTGTTTTTTTTTTTGCTTGTTGCATACATACGATAAACAGTACAATGTTACGCGTTTCCTCGAGGTATGGTATACTAGAAAATTTTCATTATCCACTACTACAATTGCTATTCGACATATTGTTTCGTCATATCTCTTCGACTTCGTGTATCTGCGTCAGCTATACGAGAATCGTTCAAGAAGGAAGGGGGGAAAAAATGAAAAAAAAAATTGAAAGGACGATATAGGAGACAAACGGAACGAATTACGATACGAGCGCGAGAGTTCCTCGTTTCCCTCGATCGGGGAAGGTCCCTCCTCCGTGCGCGCCTCATCGAGGAGAGAAAACTGGCGACTCGGCGGCTTGGTCGTCGCCGACGACGGATGGAAAGTGCGAACGAGTTGCACGAGCCACGATCACCTCGGCGTAATCCCGAGCGTCGTCGCGACACCCTTATTCCCTGCGCGCCCCAATTCCGCTCGTCCCCGGTCAACCGTTAATAATGACAGCGACGACGGCAACGAAGACAGACGGAGGATGACGTGAAGCAAACTCGATAATTGGCAATTAATTCGTATCGCGGAGTTCGCGCGACAAAGCACCGTCTTGAGAGAAACGAGATCCCCCTCAAGCGGGCGTGAAACGAGACGTCTCGCAGAGATCCTTCCGCGGAATTGTTGTCCCGCGGTAGAGAGAGAAAAGATGGAGAGACACGACGGATACACGTACGGAAAGTGCGACGCAGAGGATGATGCGACGACCAAGCCGTCCCCCGTGGTCGTGAGAGGACCTCTTTCGTTTACAAGGATTCGTTTATGGATTTAATACGTGCACTGAGAGAGAAATATACTCACTTTTGGCCTCAACCACAATTTTATAATATTTCTAACGACAATTATGGTCAACACAATGATGCATACACTGTGAGACTCCTATTTTATTGTATGAACAAAATGTGAGCAATCAAATTTTTCAACTTTTTCTTGTTCATACAACAAAATATGATTCTCAGTGTATAGTTAAGTCAATCATATTTATTGTTAGGAATGTTATAAAATTATGGTTGGGTCAAAAGTAACTATATTTTTTTCTCAGTGTGAAAAAAGATTGCGAGCTCGCACGTGACACGCGCGCGCAAGAAACTAGGTGTTCATACGTGAGAAAGATCGCGAGCCGTCACCGCCGAGTGCTGGCCGAGTCGAGGATCGTCTCCGTGTCACCCTCTCGACCGGGACTCGACGGCGAGACGGTCGTCGTTACAGCTGTAAAAGGTTTTGCTATCGAGCGCTTTCCTCGACGTGTCGTCGCCAGACTTAACGTCGCGCGACGTTAAAGAGCGTCTAGATTTGCAATTTTAGGACGTATGCGTCGGGAAAATCGGCGTAATGCACGAGGAAACTTAGGGATGCGTACGCATGCTTATCGATGAAAGTTAAAAAATAATTATTCATATACACGTACGAGTTGTTTAATATATTTTATATCTAATTAATCGGTATCACGTGCAAGAGACGCACATTTCAAGAAGTATGCACTTCTCTCGCATTCAGTACTGACTGAAAATCAATAAAATATATTTAACAATCTGATATAATTTAGTTTACTGTTGTCAAGTAGACAGGACCCGTGTCACTCTCGATCCTTCCTTTTTACCTGTCAGTTTTAATTAACGTGTCACGGGCAATCGAAATCGCGACCGAAAACGTAACATATTGGTGTATCATCGCACTGGTAACTTTACAGCGACGCAACGTAATAATATTACAAATTTAGACGCACTTTAAGCAAAGACGCCGCTTCGACATGCCACCCATCGCCGCTAAAACCGAGGGTGCGTGCCGTCGACGAGGGGACAGAGGATACCTCGAGCCTCGGCGGAATCCGTCCGCGGTACGAGGCGCGACACGAAAAAAAAAAAAAAAGTTTTCTCTCGTTTTTTTTAATCTTGTATTTTTCCGAGCGCTTCGTTCCCCCGCGACAACTTCCGACAACCGCTCCCCTTTCGCTTATGTGTGTATGTGTACGTGTGTGCCGATCTGTTTGTACAAATATATACAAAAGGAGCCGCCCGCGCGCGCACGTGCCTAAGAAAAAAAAGGGCACCCCTTTCCGCGAGAAGATCGCTCGATCGTCGCGCGAGAAAAGGATTCCCCCCTCGGGCGCGTTCAGCGAGTGCCTCTGCCTGCCTTTTTTTCCTCCCTTCACTCTTGTTTTTTTATCGTTTAGACATAGCGAGTATGTGGTTCCTATTTTGACGGGCGTGCCTTTTTCATCGGTGAAAATGAAAAACCAAAAGGCCCTCGACTTAAGGTCTAGCGCGAAAAACTAAAGGCGAAAGTGGACGTTGTACAGTCGGACATTATCATATTACATAATCCGCTTTGCGGAGTGACTGGATGGCGCGATGTGCTCACGTGTTTCACGTGACTCTTCTACTTTTTTTTTTCTTTGCTTATTTTCCCCTCCCCCGAAGACCGGACGAGCGCGATTGTAAGGAGCGCGAGTAAAACGCAAACGTCGTGTGCCTTCGCGAGCGAGAAATCAAGTAAGGGAGACGTCGCGTGTCTCTACGTGCCAAAAAGCGTCTTTCAAGAGACGACGACGAGATACAACTTCGTTCACGAGAACAAAAAGACAAGAAAAAGAGACGAAAGCAAAGAGAGAGAGAGAGAGAGAGAGAAAAAGAGAGACAGAGGATAATAATAATTTAATAAGTCAAAACACAAAAACGAATATAGATTTTTTTTGTACACTTAAAACGTTAAAAAACGTTAAAAATTCTTTTAGTTATACGCTTTATTAATAATATAGGTATGTACACATATACACAATGTACAGAAAACCCGTGCGCTGGGTCCGAATGTCTGGCATATGTTTATTATATAATACAACGAGCGAAGAGTATAGGTAGAAAGAGTATACAAACGAAAGAATAGAAAAAGGGGCGACGATAACCGCGGAGACGATATTTGTCTCTCGCGTTAGTCATTAATTAAATTCACGAATTTCAATCATCCAGTTGGACGAGCGTGAAAAAAAAAATAAAGTACAATGCGATCGCGTGCGTTTCGCGATACCAAGTCAATGTTTCCGTTTCGAAGTGAGCGTGAATTGTGTTCTTGTATATTGTATATGGTGTGTGTTTGTGTCTGTGTGTTGTATCGTGTATGCGTGTGTGAGAGAACGCAAGCAATTATGCCCGCGATACAAGAGACAATGAAGAAAGGCATATCGAGCCTAAGTACAAACCCAACCGGGCAACAAATTATCAGCATCATCAATGCCGTCGCGACCTCAATGTCGCGCGTGCTCCTTCTCTAATCCACGAAAAATAATGCGCTGCTTCCGTCGTGTTAATTCAACCGCTCTCTACGAAATCCGTATGTACATGTGTAGCAGAACAATCGACCGCCAGCATGCAAATTTGCCAAAGACTTCTTCTCAAATCCGGTCACAAAAGATAAAATACCGTACGATATCGATCACATCGTCAAAACGCGTCATTAACCGTCGGCTTTGAATAAAATCAAATCGTCCACTTTCCCTCCCCCAAACCTACCCAACCCTCTCTTTCTTTTGCCCACCCCTCTCATATTACCCCCTTATCATTGACGTCAACAACTTCGTGAGAATCCGTATCGCACCAGACAACGTCTTTGGCTCGAGTCGTTCGTTGGCTCTCCCGCGCCAACGAGTATTTATCACCGTTACCAAAAGCGTTCGGTGAAACCCTTCACGGTTCCAACCATATAACAGCCCCTCTGTATAAAGAGGAACAGAAAATTTGAGCCCTGATTCGACATTGAAAGAGGGTCTTTAAGTTTCTCTCTCCTTCTTGACTTTGAGCCCAGTGCCCGTAGTATCCTCGCCCAGGATGGTAGCTATCTCACCCTGCATGAAGGCCCACGGTACCTGACTGTTTGCCAGCGGGCATTTCTCACCGCTCGGACAATAAACCTGAAGCAAAAAACAAGAACGAAAAACATTAAATATCATTGATGAAATATTTGAGAGAGAGAGACAGTAACGCGCGATATTCAGGATACTCACCTCGGAGCCAGCACCCTGCCTCTTTATGCTGTCCCGACTGCACGGGAAGCAAAACTTGTGATGCGGTACGCTGGGACACTGCACGAAATGCGTGTCCTCCAGACGTTCTTGGCATAGCGTACACTTGAGGGTCGGCGCCGTGACCGGTTCAGCGCCGGCAGCTTGAGCAACTGCACCTTCCGAAGATGTCGTCACGGTTGTCGAAGATACCTGCCGTGAACTACTGGACCGTCTGCCCGATGAGCCTGTAAATTCATATAAATTTTTGCAACTGTTATTTAACGTTCTTTATTGCGTTGTAATCTTATTGTCAGGACAAACTCGATTTTAACATTTTAAAATCTATAATCTCTATCATTTTGAAAACTCTCTATAATCGTACGATTCGTCAATAAGTCTGATAAGATGTATTTCTATATAAACATCAATCGATGATATCAAGAGGATAGATAAAACGAAGATATGACAAACAAATATATATAAGTATGTATAAGTATCTATAAGTATCTATAAGTAATTTATAAGTATAATTATACTGCTGCAATTACCTGAACTGTTCGGGCTGTGCTGGGAGCCTCTAGAAGCACTGCGTTGCTGAGCGTTGGCCGTGGTCGGCGGACTTCTGCTGGTAGGACTGGGATTGTTCGGTGGCTGTGGCACCGGCTCGGGCGATGTCAGATTGTCAGCGACTGACATTAGGGCGGCCATCGGTGACGGGCCGTTCGCCGTGCCCTGAAAGAGGAAGCGCCATCCTCACTTGGCATTCTAAGATTACAAGCTTATAATGGGCTTGCTCGCGTAGGCGTTCAGCAGGCCAGAAAGCGCGCAGAAACGTTGATTGCGCGCGGGATAAATATGGATCGTCGCCTATGAATGGACTGGCTGAAGCCGCGCTAGCTGATAATTAACGCGTATCTCGCGCGTACCTGATGATGATTCGACTGTGAATTGTCGTTGGTGCCTTCCTGGCTCGGCGGCGGCGGCGGCGGCGGAGGACTCGTTCTTGGACGAAGAGGCGATCCTCCACCGTTGGCCGCGACGTTGGCCGGTGCCAGCGGTATGGATGGCCCAACATAAGCTCCTGAAAATGTATATACCGTCAAGTATACATTTTAATATGTATTATACATATGTATACATTTAATGTGTATCCGAATATATGATCAGCGTAAACATGCAAAACGTTATGCTCTGGGAACTTTCCGAGATGGATATTCAACAAAGAATACAATTTACACAACGTTCAGGAATTTGCTCGAAAAAAAGATACAATGATTATGCAAGATTATAAGTGCGAATTATGTAGTTTCACTTTTTGCTTCCTATTTTCAATCTGTTTACTCCTTTTTTTTTCCTTCAAAGATATGAATTATTTTTTTCTTTCGGGATGCGACGTTATATCTCAAGCATCTTTTTTAGAGTAAACTCCTAAATTGTTATTTTTTTATGTGCGAAGCAGAGAACAGTGACACCCTGCAATCAATGTAATCAAATTCAAACACACATTTTCCTAGTTTATTCGGCGCTGCTTCTTTTATTGCGTTATTTTTTAAATCAAAACTCGGGTTTTTGGATCCGCGCAAAAGAATGAATGGACATGGGAGGTTGTTAGGGGGTTTCCCCAAGGGTGAGATGCGAGTGATCGATAGTGCGGCGCGGCACGGCGAACGATTGCAATTTATTGTGAGCCGAGATTGTCCTTGCCCACGTCCACTTTTTGCCATGTGCAATCTGCGCGGAATGTTTCCCCCCTTATAATAATCGCCTTTATAGCACAATGACTTTATTGGCGAGTAGAAATAAATGTCGTTTTTCTTCTGAACGCCAACACCGATAATGGCAGCGAAACAATTACGCGGTACAAGGCGAGAATAGAAGTTAATCGTTATCCGCGCACGTTAGATTACGTCAGTAACGGCGTTTGTCGTGCTCGCTCGATGGACCTTGAATCGAGATCTCCGCGAGATCTCTCCTACGTGGATCCACGCCTCGACGGGGAGATTCAGTAAACTAAAATACTTTCTAATCGTTATAAAGTTAAATATATTTGACCTTTGACTTCTCTAAGTAGAGAAGCCTGTTTCTGAAAATATTCCAGTATCAGTTAACCGATATATAAAATTAAATAGAAATCCAAAGTAAAGTGTCTTTATCGCTCTAAGATAAATCTGCATGTATCGAAACTTGGATGGAAGCGCTACTCGGCCTCGCGCGCGATTTTAATCGTAATAAGTATTCGCGAGACCATTAATTTCAATTGAAAGACACCTTTTATCGCGACGACACATGACTAATGCGTTTTTATCAGCAAATTTTATCTTATGCAAATAGTAACGTAAATTTTCGGAAATGAGAACATCGTTGCTCATCGATTTCATTTTTCGCGGTAAAGGCTTATCGTTATGTACACCGAAAACCCAGCCTTATTCGCGACAGCTGTAAATCCGCGCGTCGTCACGAGGCGGTGCATTTTAATAATGTTTACTTGACAAGCCACTTAAGAAGCAGCCAAGGCGATTAACACGCAGGTCGCATACGAGCATACGACAACGGCGACATATCATCACGGCACGGCCACGTTACCGTATTGCGTCGTATCGTCATTGGCCTTCGACACGCGCCGATCGTTTACCCGATGTTTTATGTATCGCGAACCGATTACTCCTTTCAGTCACAGTCAGCTTCATCGTGTCACACACTACATATATTTTCTGTCAACATTATAATCCCCACACGCGTCTCGTCTCTCTCTCTCTCTGTTCTCGTGATCTGTGAGCTAATAATAACAACGTCACAATTGGATGATTTTGATAAAGATTAAATCATTATGAAATATAATATTTGTCATACTTGTCACGTAAAATTGAAGTTTTAAAAGAACAGAATTTTTACGAAATCGAAGAAAAATCGCCGTCACACTCTTTCTCATCTACACTGAGAGAAAAATATAGTTACTTTTGGCCCAACCATAATTTTATAATATTTTTAACAATCAATATGCATCATCATGTTAACTATAATCATCGTTAGAAATATTATAAAATTGTGATTGAAGCCAAAAGTAACTATGTTCTTCTCTCGGTGCACGAAGAAATGTTTTCATTCCTCTCTTTCAAGAAGAGAACTTCGATTTTCCAACATTGCATTTAATACAAAGCTCGCTCCCGACGGAGAAACGACAAGCCTTTTATATCAAGCCGTTCGGAAGTTCGAAGCTTGTAATTTCCGCTCCCTAGACATTCCATTTAGCGCGTGTGTCGAGATCAATCTTCCAAGAATTGTCAGCGCGGCTCGAGGGATTAAGTGGAGCGGCCCATTCTGAGAATACGGCGCGCGCGCGCGATAGAACGCGCATAATAAGCGCGACGAGCATCTTTTTCTTCCATCGCCCGATCGCTCGTACGTCTCGCTGCACTCGCCGTGCCTCTCTAATCGCAGTCACGATCCGTCCGCGAGCGAGCGGAATACATACTTGCTTCAATTACGCGCATTTGGCGCGACGCCTTTGTACACGCCTTGTCGAGAGAGCGGCCACTCCGTCCTCGGCCCTCCGCGGGTTTCCGCTCACGTACGGTCGTTACTCGTCTCAACGAAATACATTCCAGATACTCCGCCCGGCCATCCGGAACTTTCGAAACTTCGGCGCCGCACCGCATCCCGGAATCCCGGAGTCTTCGTCATTACACTCAAATGATTCGATAAGCGTGATAAGCGCGAACTTTGAAACGCGATATCCCGTATTTCGATTCTATGTTTAGCATATCGCGGCCGCCTGATATCAGGTTTTTTTCCGAACGCGAGGATGCGGGGCACGATGTTATCGCGCACCGGGAGAAGTGATTTGTCCACGCTTGTAGCGGCACGATTAAGCGACATTCGGGAACAAAGTAGCGCGATAGCGTTGTTTACTAGGGTTTCGGAGCTGAGTTGTACATGGCGCTCACATTGACCCTGGAATATCGGCGCGAAAATAACTTTAGATGATTAACACGATTATGGGTCGGTTTTCCCAGTTTCTCGGTAAGATAACTAATAGTTAAATCATACTAGTTTGTCTTTGTTTTATCTTCATGTTAGACTTCAAGTTCAGATGGTTTAACTATTAGTTAGCTTACAAAGAAGTAGGGAAAGCCGATCCTGTATCGATTACAATCCCAGAAATTAAATTGTAACTAATAAGGAACGAAATAGCAATGCCAATTATAAATTTCCGACGCGTATATCCATAACATAATGATCGTGAACGGAATGCTAATCCTCAGATAAATCAGAAGTCCCATAAGAAGTCCTGAGTAAAAGGAGTTTCAAGAATTCGCTCCAAAATCGCGTCACGAATATCCAAATGTCGATAATAATCAACGACCGTAAAGGAATTCTTTCCTCACCGCCTTCTGTTTTTGCAAATGCGAAACGTCATCCACGTCCGTCAAGTGCTATTTTTAGCCGCGGAGCTAAAATATGCGGCGATGCCTGTGTATCAACATCGCCCCTCTCTCTCTCTCTCTCTGTGTAAGGCGCCTACGGTACATGTACGTCGAATGCATCTCTCTCGCCAAGGGTTAGAGGTCCGACGGCGACGACGAGGCGACGAACGGCGTAGAGGCAAGGAACGCGGGGCTCGCATACACCGACGTGCGGCCGACTTATTGGCCGAGCGAGTGTTGTGCGCGCGAGCGAGCGGGAAGAATCATCATTCGGTCACGGCTGTTCGCGGTGACACGCAATCCCGCGCGCAGATACGCGTCCTCCGCCTCCCGCACCCGTAGTATGACGATGTGTACGCGCGCGCGCGAATCACCGAGGCCTCGCCTACGGCACGCGGGGCAGATAGATGGAAAGAGGGAGGAGGACAGACGGAGTGCCACCGGGTAAACGTGTGACCGGTACTTTTCCGTGACGGCTCCGATAAAGCGGCGAGGACCGGCGAGCAACGTCTCTCCTCATCCTCGCGAGATTGCGCGAGAAGGAAGAGGAACGTCGCGAGGCGAGCGGGGAAAACGTACGCAAGCGCGCAGCATTCGTGTCTCTCGTTCTCTCTCTTTCTCTCGCTTTTCGTAACCGCGACACATCGCATCACGCACGTAGGCGGTCACGGGCTTAGTCACACTCGATCAGGGCCGTGCCGAGCGTGCGCTCGCAATTTATTCGGAGCGGCACGGGATTTCCTCGGAACAACTGCGCGGCATTCCCGCGGTTTCCCGGTAAACGAACTTGCTCGCCGTTTTCGGACGTTTTAATTTAGCCGCGCGCGAAAGTCACGCCGCGGCGAGATCGGGGAGCCGGAAACGATAAATACCGAGAGAAGAGAACCGACGGGATCTTTCGGTAGAAGAGGAGTGCTCTGCATGAATCGCGATACAAGGACACTTGTGCTCTAGAGTGACACGTTTGGTGACACTTATCAATAGCGAGATAAATGCATTTTTTCTGGATCACATACTGTACATATCGAATTTCTAAGATCATTTTTCCAGAGTTACAAAATAATATCGCAATTTACAGAATTGTAATGGAACATCTTTCATCGTTTTTCTCGGATCTTTCTTTTATTTTTCAATCTTCGTTTCTCAGGTTTCTCCTTTTACAACGAAAACTACTCGTGTTTGTGTCTGTAATCTCGACGCTCAAATAGATATGTCTCTACAAATGAAGCCTCAGTCAGTTCTCGTCATACCGTTTATCTGATAACGTTAAGAGTTTAATCTTTAGAGAGACGAAAAAAGCATCTAATCTAATCGAACGCTCCGTCAGGTGCACCATTTAGTGTTGCTAGTCTAGGAATCTAACTGTAGAATATATTTGCACAGCTATGTGTTTAATAAAACTGAAAAGATTAACGCCGCAAACAGATGCAGAAATATACACATCGTTATCGGGCGAAATTTTTATGTACGGTAACTAGCAGTTACGCGATTACACCAATAACGTACGGCGATAGAAAAATGTGTATTTACGACGTTCACGCTGCCGTTTCTGTCAGAAATAAAATTTTATTATTTTCGATGACTCACGGTTAAAACGCACAAGCCTAGGCAGTGATTCAAATAGACATCTCATATTCCTCCTCAAGTATAAAGCAATAAGTATCTTCGTAACGTGAAGATTGGAATCTTCATTGCAAAAGAAGAAATTGAAGAAATCTAATCTTATCGCTTACAAAGTTTCACCCTTTAGCCCTCTTTATCTCCCGAGTAAAATGTAAACATTGTTAAATTTCTTCATCGAGAATTATATAATATCTTCACGTGACGCAGAATAAATAAATATTGACTCGTTGGGATCGTGTTAATATTTATATTAAACTCTGTCGTTACATGTACATGTGTACATATCTTAAGGAATCGTACTGAGAAAAAAAATTCTAGGTAAACTTATAAGATGCATTTAGTGCAATTTTTTGAGAAATAGTTATTATTACCAAATATAATAATAACAAAATGTTTGATAATTATGATTATTTAATTTTTATAACATTATTTTGTCATAATAATCTATATGTTTAGTTGAAACTATTTCACCAAGATTCTTGGTAACTTTTACCAAGACTGGATTATTATAATCAATTATAATCAATCTTTTTTTTCAGTGCGGAATCAACTAAAATTATGAAAGATTAAACTAAACTATTTTTTCTCCAACTTTTCCAAAAACCTTCATTTCTAGACTGATGCTTATACAACAATTTAGCTCGCGGAAAACACACTGGCGAATTCTTATCTGGACGTTCGTGTTCGACAGAGATTACGCGACGAATGTACGATTCGCGTTCGACAGGATACAAACGCGTGTATGTACGTTTCGCACGTCCCTGGACAGTGCGTATCGCTGGCCGGCGTATAGTGGCCTTGTTTCGAAAGTACAACCCCCCCACAGGCACGTCGGCATCGTCGTCGTCGTCGTCGTCGTTGTCGTCGTCAATATACGCGCTTACCGTGTGTGTACATACACGGCGCTCCGCTCTGCCATACGTGTATACGTACGTACGTGAAACCCGTCCCGATGACGTAGGGCAGGAGAGCGAAGTGCCTATCTGTACGCGATCGATCGGCCGCTCGCAATACGTAACAACGATAGTTGTGAAATCCGCGACTCGTCGAGGTGCACTCTATCTATCGCCACTACAGCTTACTACGATTCACAGTGGCATTCATCTCTTCTCGCTCTTCATTCTCCGCTTTTTTTTTTTAGAAATTTAAAGCCAATTACGAAGATAATTCACTTTTCTCTTTTAAAAAAAGGAAAAATATCGAGAGAACGAAGCATACACGATCAACAAGTTTCATATTACATTCTTTAATGAATAAATAACGACCTACGATATGTGACACAGCATATAACATATTCACGTGACACAGAATAAATAAATATTGACGGTTCTCGGTCATCGAGCGGGATCTTGTTAATATTTATTTTAAATTCTGTCAGCATGATGTGCAGTTAGAGCCACTACGACCGAACTCCGGTTAACTTAATCAGCGAATAATCCAACCGGTAAAACTACTTGCAGCAACATTTCGAGCTATATATAATTTGATGTTCTCAATTCCTAATCTTTCTCTTTAAACAATAAAAGATTAATGGCTTAAAATAGTAGCAGACATTACTTGGCAAATTAAACGCCAATGAAGCAATCGGAATTTGATTGAAGCCGTTGAATATCTTCAGAATGTTTACGAATAATATTTTCTTTCCATCGCACTTGACGAAGAAATTTTCATCGAAATTCATACAATTAATAATTTATTTTTCACTCAGAGAAAAATATAGTTGCTTTTGGCCTCAACCATAATTTTATAATATTTCTAACACGAAATATGATTAACTTAACTATATGCATCATTATGTTAACTATAATTACCGTTAGAAATATTATAAAATTGTGGTTGAGGTCAAAAGTAACTATAATTTTTTTTTCTTAGTGTTCGCGAATAATGTATCTCGGTGCAAGAAGTATTTATCTTGGATCCTCGAATTTCGTATTCGGATGCTGAATCTTGTATTTGGGTCTCGGGCGCGTTTGTCGCCTCTGATTTCCATCTGTTCGATTACAGGAGAAAGACGCATGAATACGAAAACAAAGTCTCCGTATGCGAACATAAGTGCGCGCGCGGACGCTCTGGCCGGTCATCAAACAAGCTAGTCTCGATGGACCGTATCTGCCGTCGCTCTTGCCGCATGATTGATCGCAACTGACGTTGCCGCACGGAAACTGACTGACGTAACGTACGTGCTTAACGTTCGCGAAGCGAGATGCTCTCTCGCAAACAACCGGCAGATCACGTTCGGTTTAATTCCGAGAGCGTTCCGAGTCGGTGAACGTCGGACACGAGAGGCGATCCTTCTCCTCCATTTAGCACCGCCAATCCATTATTGATACGTTAACTCGCGTGAGAAGCTGCGCCGTTAATACGAAATATCTGAACGAAAATGTAGAAAATCGGAAAGATTTGCTCGTCAATCTTAAATGAGAAAGTCAATGTATGGAATATTATGGAAATAGTATTCGCGTACCCACATATCGTACGCGTTAATAAATCACGTTAACTCGAAATTACACAAAATGTATCTGAAGAAATATCTGAACGAAAATGTAGAAAATCGGAAAGATTTGCTCGTCAATCTTAAATGAGAAAGTCAATGTATGGAATATTATGGAAATAGTATTCGCGTACCCACATATCGTACGCGTAATAAATCAGCGATCTCGAAATTACACAAAATGTATCTGAAGAGATAAAAATGATCAAGCTTCAAATTATAATTGATTTATCAAATCAACTTTTCCCGTAGAGAAATAGCGAGAAATAAATGAAAATTGACATTGGCAATTAATTCAAATGTTTGAGAATTTTTAGAACAAACACAACCGAACACGTCGCAGAGTACAATAAAGAATTAAATTGCCATGGAAACTTATAGTTACAGCCATGTCCATTTGCGAGATTCAGTTTCCATTAAGGAAAACGATACTGTCAGCACGCGAGAGCATCCGTTCGTTGTAAACGGCAAATGCTCCAATGATGAATGACAGTCAAGAATAACGTAGGTATAAACGCGAGAAATAGTTGATTTCGAGTTTCAGGTAATTTATAATATCATTCCGAGAAATGAAATCTCGACGATTAATGGATTAGCTGCAAAACGACTGATTTGTCGAAATGGAGACTAACAAAAAATTTTATCAAATGATGCAATAAAATGCATTAAATTATTAAATTAAAAAAGTGAATTTAAAAGTGAAAATAATATCTCTATTACACACGTTATTCTTATACGTGAAGTTAAATATTTCTCACATTCGCAGTGTTGAAAATTCGAGGTCGCTGGAAATTTTATTTCAGTCCCTGTTAGAAATACGCAAGTCTCATTTGCGGACTGGAATTGCTCTCTCGCGATGTGTAAATCAACCAATACGTTGTCGAGCAGATCTATCAGGCATTTAGTTACGAAAGATCAATAATCGATGGCCGAATCAAACAACAAGCGAATTTCTCCGGATCTTGAAGAGTCTTTCTCTCTTTCTCTCTCTCTCTCTCACCTTCTCTCTCGCAATCTCCGCGTTTATTTCCAGACCCCAATCTTTGCCAGCGGTAATCTATTTTTATCAGAACTCGCGTATACGTAAAACGCGAACGCTGTCTTTTGAACGGAAACAGTAACCTCAAGGATAAAAAAAACTCGGCAGGAAAAACAAGCAAATCTCGCTTCGTCGATGGGCTTTTTTTCCACTATTACTTCGTTACAATAGTATTTCACGATAGCAGTACGATGTAACCACATCTCGGCATCACGGATAACCGCCAATATTCCCGAAAGATGTAGCAATGAATTTTTTATGAAGGCACGTGGATACGGAGTTAAGATTTTGATTAGGACACTTTTAAGCGAGTATTGATGTCGAAAAGTTTGTAAGAAAAACGCAAAAAAATGACGTAGAATATCGACACGACACAATTTCAAAGACATTGTGTGTTTTATAAAACTTTCCATAGAGATAGATTTCTGTGAAGAATGCGATATAAAGTATCTTCTAATATAACAAAACGATCAGATATATATTTCTTAAACAGATTTCTGCGATTTTCAGTGTAATCAATCCGATATTCTCGAGTCTATTACGCTAGGCAATTCAAAATATTTTAATAAAGAGCACACGGGCAATTCGTACGCATTGAATAACAGCGATAACGCGCGACGGTTCGTGATCGCTGATTATCTTGCAGCCGTTATCGGGTGAGATAACGCGACTGATACCAGACGGCGCGACAATATATTATATATTCAGCTGTTTACGTGGCGTTTTCTACGTCACTGCATTGGGTGTCTCGAAAACATCGCGCGCGCGCGCGCGCATTTCCAATCTCCACCAGGTTATCGTCCTCCGAGATTTATTACTCATGGACAATGAATCGAGAGACATTTATTTTGTTATCCGTGCAAACTCCGTTTCTACGCGTAGTATTCCATTTCGGAATATAACAACTGTAGACTAAAAGCGCGAGAAAATTTAGAAATCTTATTTTCTAATCAAGACAGAGCATTATTAATGGCATCTCGGAATGAAAATTTATGTGGATTCTCGGAAGAGAAGGGAAGTAATCTGCGGATTCCAAGTAGATAGAAGACACAATAGACAACTTTCTTTCGAATAATTTCAGAGAACCAACTAACAATATAAATGATCTTTAACGAATGCACCTACTTGCCGTAGATCGCCTACTTAGAGTGTCAAAATAACGGATCGGCGAGCAAGGTCACCGTGCCGCCAGCGCGCGTACGATCAGGTTAGATTAGGTAAGGTTGGGGTAGGATTACGCGACAGCGACGTGTCGCCGTCATCGTCGCCGCATCGTCAATGGGCCGCGTATCTCCGCCGGCGCGAAAAGCAGCGGGCAAGAAAAGGGGGGCACGCTACAGTTATCCCGGCGAAATGTCACGGCGCGTCGCGTCGCGGCGAACGGCGGGGACAACCTCGGGACCGGTTTCGTCGCCGCGATGCGACGCGATGAAAGAGAGAGAGAGAGAGAGAGAGAGAGAGAGAGAGAGAGAGAGAAAGAAGAGCGAACGACAGGAAGACGAAAACGAGAAGCGCGAGACGCGAGAAAAGAGCGGCTGCATGACAAAGGAGCGGCGAGAGGAAAGACGAGAGATGTGAGAACGCACTCGCGCTTAGTTATGCAGCGGAACGCGATCGAACGTTGCGCGCGCAAGGCCGCTCGCGTGCCGAAAAGTCCGAGCCTCGTGCGATCGTAGAAACCCGGACTCTCGTCGTGATTTCCGGTCGAAAGGCTTCCGGGTTCCGCTCCGCTTTAATAAACTATGAAAACTCGGCGAGAAGGAAACCAATCAGCGTCGGAGCGGACGTTGAAGGGTAACGTCGGGCAGATTCAAGCGGATAATTGCTCAGATTGCTCGGAACGTTCATTCATCTCCCTCGCGTTCGTCGCGGGGTAGAAGAGTAAATCCTTGTATCTATTCCGAGATAAGAGTCCATATATTTTCGGTGGACGACGGAGATAATTGCTACGCGCGTGACGGACCTCGCTCCGATCTCCAGTTGATTCCGCGCGTCTCGTTAAAAGGCAAAATAATCGCGCCAATCGTGTGACATAGGAGGAGAGAAAGCTCACTCCGCGAGCGTGCTTCAAACAAAACTTTATCGTGGCTCGCGAAGTGCACCCGCCGCTTCCTCGTGATCTCGCTTTATCTTAGGCGCGCAGCGCGTAACACGGTATCGTAACGTAACGCGAGAGAGACGAGTCCTGTGGAAAATTCGCGCTCGCGAGAGCGGGACTCGAGCGTTGTTGAGCGACCGGCATACAACGGTCTCATTCATCGAGTATAAATACGGCGGCGAGACTGCGACGGCGGCGTGACGTCACCTGATTGAATACGTCATGACATGGCAACTGAATGTGTGTGTATCTTTTGGTCGTCCCATCACGTGCTCGATGTACGTCTCTTTTGTACGCGTTCGGACGCCGATCGAAGGCAGGGAACTAGATAGAGAGAGAGAGAGAGAGATAGAGAGACAGAGAGCGGGGCGAGGACGCGACGGAGGACGTTGCTTCCTTTTAATACGATCTCCCTGCATCGTCGTCCTCGTCGACGTACACGCGTGTGCGTCGCCCGCTCGCGCCAGATGGCCACGAACGAATGACTGTGCGCACAGCCCTCCTCTCCAACTATTTATAGTAGGGACCGATAAAAACGCCAGAACACCGCCCGCGAAAAAAAAATTATGTCGAGCTACCGCGCGCGCGTAAAGGCCGGAATGCCGGAGACACTTTTTGTCCAATATCCGCGTATTTATTCCTACATGGAAACGAAGACGACAGTTACCGCCGATACGAGGCTCTCGTTTCGATGTTGTATTATTATTATTTTACACCGGGAATGTAAAGTACAGGAGTAGATCGATGGGTTCTTTCGCGCTAGAGGAGAAGTGCTTTGACTTTTGACTTGACAATTTATTGTTCGAGAAAAACGAGAGGCATTTACAGTTCTTGGGCTATAATATAATCTCTAGGGAAATTACGACGACTCGGCGACAACGAGACACTCGACAGAACTCGAATTTTATACTTCTGTCGGGCGTTCTCCATTTAAATTGGAGATATCAATGAAAAATATCAATTTAAGTGTTTTAAAAATGCAGTCTTTTAAAATCTTTCACACAGTCATTTTTTTAAAGATCTTAATCTGCTAATGACCCTGTAGTATGAATGAAAAGTTTATGAATGAGTTGTGCATCTGTAGAATCTAATCGCCAAGAATGGATTTTTACGAAGATTTCAACAGATTATGTTTACCAATGCATCTAATAGCAAGAGAGAGAGATCGTTTGTTCGCACAAGTCAGTACAAAGTGCTGCGTACTCGGTTTATCTCGTGTCTACGCGCTGTAAATACTCGACATCCGGAATAGAGTAGTCCTTCTCGAAATGGACTTTACGACGGAGGCGTACGTCCGCAAACAAACAAAGCCATCGAGCGACACGCCGCTGCACGCCGCCGCCGATCGAGTTTCCGCGATGTTTTTCCACCTCGTCAAGTTCCCAGAGGGTCGCGACAGAGTCCTCGCGAGGATCGCGGATTCGGGGGCGAAGCCGCGATCGATCGATGTCGCGTAGCGTCGCGTCGCGTCGCGGCGGGCGCGACCCAAAAACAGAGGGAAAGCTCACCGTTGGCCTTGAAGGTGGTGGCCGTCTCGAAGCTGGGCGCTCGCACCGGGTGCTTCTCCTTGTTCCGGTCCTGCACGTAGCTGACGGCGAGGCTGACGGCGGGCAGGGAGTCGCCGCGGGTAAGCGGCGGCCTGACCGGATGCTGCTCCTCGAGGGAGAGCCGCTTCTCGGCGTGCTCGTCCTCGTCGATCGCCGAGATGCCGCGCTTGAGCTGGGTGATGCCGCGATTGTGCAGGGTCATCTGGTGCGCGGCGACCGCGGCCAGGTGGGCATTGGAGAGACGCGGCGGATTGTTGCGGATGCTGTTTGCGATCTCGTGGCTCTCGTCGTGCTGCTGACGGCTGACCTGCTGCTGCCTGGCGGCAGCGGCGGCCGCCGCCGTCCCCGACGTGAACTCGGTCATCGAGTTACGGTGGTGCATCTGCGAGTAGCCGGCGATGTTGTGGTGGCTGCGCGCGTGGCCCGCCTGCGGCGTGTTCTGGATCGGCAGGACGTCGAGATTCGTCCCGCCGTTGTGCTCGGTGTGGCCGCCCGCGGACGTACGGTACGTCTTGGACGCGGACGGCCGCGCGTCCTGGAAGCCGTGGGCCTTCTTCAGCTGCTTGGCCGACTCGAGGACGAGGTCGATCCGGTCGGCGCCCTCGTAGTTTACGCAGCCGCGGCACACCGGCTCCGAGAAGTCCATTATCATCGCCCAGGGCATCCTGGGCAGGTCGCACAGGTAGCATTGCGTTCGCTTGCCCATCATCTTGCCGCCGGGGTACGTGGGGTGGTCGGCGCCGAGGGGCAACTCCCGCTGCTTGAGAATGATGGCGGTTGTTGGCGGTGCTCTCCCGATCGTCCCAATCGTCCACTGGCTATCGTCGTCGTCGTCGAGGCGCTTATCACTTCACATCCACTGTTTGTTTCTCGCGCGCGCACGTAATATCTCCCTCGCGTTCGATCGTCCGCTTTGTCTACTACCACTTCTCCTCCTCCTCCTCCTCCTCTCTCACGGAGATCACTTCTGCCCGCGAAACGACAATTGATTCCGAGCGCGCGGCCGAGTCTCCGGCACACCGCTCGTCGTCCTCCGAGAGATACCCGCCGCTCGAAATAACGACGACGACCAAGACGCGAACGTCAACCACCTCCCGTCTCGCGCGCACTCCGTCGCCGCGACTCGCGGGCACATGAGCCGCGAAGGAGACGAAAGCGACGTAGCGACGCCCGACACCCTTACGGAGCGAACGACCCGCCGAGAGGATCGCTCAACGATTCCGGGATTTCCGCGATGGCGCCGAGAAACGATGGCGGGAATCCGCGCGCTGTCCACTACTCCACTACTCTACTACTACTCTCCACGGGTGGGAAAAAAAAACTCTGGACGCGCGCGCGCGCGCGCGCACACCTCGGACGGGGCTACGGGACACCCGCGTGTGCACCGAATCTGTTATACTCTCTCTCTCTCTGTCTCACCACTGGCGGCCCTCTCGCACACGACGCACCGGGAAAGGAAGCGAGAAGCACCGCAAGCGCGAGGCACCGGAGCACACGCGATCACGGCAACCGCGTTGTCGCGTAATACTTCTCCCCCCTCTCTCTCTCTCTCTCTCTCACCCTCGAGCGAAAGCACGAGACGGTCAACACAACGCGAAATTAACACGGAATCGCGACGCGACGGAGACGTGCGCTCGCCCGTCCGGCTGTCGTACGAAGAGACGAACGCTCGAGAATGCGGCGGTAAAGCCGAGCTAGACCGTCGCGTTCCCACCTCCCCGCCTAGTCCCGTCTCGCTCGCTCTGGCGCGCGCCTTTCTCTCGCTCCTTTGCGTGCCGCTCGCATTTGTTCGGCCACGCTCGGCCCCGCTCAGTCGGGCTCCCCCTCTAACCCAACCGTGGCTTCCAGAAAGCACTCTCTCTCTCTCTCTCTCTCTCTTTCTCTTTCTCTCTTTCTCTCTTTCGCTCTCGCTCTCGCTCTCTTCTTCTCTCACGCCAAGAGCCATTGCCAAGCCGTCTCTCCCCGCGCCCCGCAACGCCGCCGTCCCTAAAAAACAGCTACGACGACACGACGACGACGACGGCGACGACGCGCTCCGCCAATCGGACGTTGTGGCGTCATGGTGCATGACGTCATAATCGCGAGGCTGCGCAGGCGCGTCGCGGCCTGCCCTAGGGGGACACGTAGGCAGTAGAGTCCTATAATCAGAGAAGCGACATTAGCGAACTCCTTTTGATTGGTCAATTGAGTCACGTGGTTTAGTCGCCATTTTGTGTACCACTGTCGGGCTTCATATACAACAAAATAGCGTGCTCCGTACTATTCAGTGCTACATAAAGAGACAATGTAATTAGAAATTATAAGGTAAAATCTTATTTTATATAATATGTAATATTATTATATTATTATGAGTCTGTTTCTTCAATGTCAGTTAACTTTAACCTATATGATTGTTATGTGACTGTGTGCTCCAAACCCGCTTTGTTGACGTCACCAGCTGTTACAAGCTCATGGACACTCACTCACACACTCACGGATCAGCTCCTAAGGTACACAAGATGGCGAACCAAAGTCATGGTGGGGGTAAATGTCGCTTCTCTGACTATAGGACTCTAGTAGGCAGCGACCGGGATCTGGCGAGCGCGAGGGGGTGAGGGAATGAAGCTTGGAGTGTCGGGGATCGAGGGGAGAACGATGGAAGGCTGCATGCTGTGTGCACGCGCGCGCGCGCGCGCGCGAGCTCTCCTTCTCTCTCTCTCTCTCTCTCTCTTTCTCTCATCGAAACCCGGCGCCCACTCTTTGCAATGAACAGCCGGTTTTACACAGCCGCGAGTAACGCCGAGATCGAACAGTATTCCGTTCTGTATTAGCGATTATTCTTATCGAGGTATCTCGACCACCGCGAATGCGAATGGAGAACTGGTATCGGCCGGCCTGGCGTGACGTTGCGACGGCGATCTTTGTACGCGATTATTTGTAATGAAATACATCGAGTCACGTAGAGGCTGCAATTTATCGCGCGAGCGGTGTTTTTTTTTTTTTTCAATAATTTGAGCGAACGGCGAATATCGTTAGCGTTGATGAGACGCCGGCTGTTGGCGCGGATCGATAAGCGCGACGTCGAATTTTGAAGATGCCGAGGATGCGTGTGTTGGATGCTTCAGATGCGTTCGAGTACCTCGGCGTCTTCATCGAGCAGCATTGTATACTCCGATCGTCATGAAATCGCTATTACTTGTCACAAATTAGCCTTTTAGAGATTTATTCTTGTAATTATTCTGTTAAATTCTTCAAAAGTATATTTTTTAATTCAATTTAAAATTTAAATTTAAAAAAGATCGGATTAATGTTAAGTACTTGTCAAAATACCTTTTTAGAAATTTATACAAATTATTTCTAATTATTCCGCTAAATTCTTCGAAACGATTTTAATTCAACTCGCAGGAGATTTAAATCGAAAAAAAATCTTGCAAACCCAACTACGCGAAAAACCGGTGAGAAACTTGTATTCCTCGTCGCGATTGACTCTGGCCGCTATCCCCTCTAATCTCTGTGGCATAAACAATGATCATTATTATCGTCGCAGCCGCTGAGTCGGCACGAATGGCGCGTTATTTTATCGCTTTTTCTTAGCGATAACGTGGCTGGTGATAACGGTCGATAGGAGCACCGAAGTGTAGGTGCATTATCACCAGTGTTATTGAGACGAAACGACACACGCGCCATGCGTCATCCTTTCAGGTCGAACAATTCAGTATTGAGAGTGATCGCGCGTATAAATTTTTAACGTCCGAGGAACTGGATATTGACCATGTCTCGAGCAGTCGTACAGTTCAATGTTAATTATAGCGTTTCAAGTATCAATAATTAATTTACATCAATAATCGATTTATGCTAAGTGAGCGGGGACAATAAAGCGTCCCGATCAGAAAGGTGAATCAACGTGACGAAATTGGAAGAAATTTCAGCCATCGTCACTTTCCTCGAATGTTTTCGTCGCGGCCGGGGCCTGATAACGATTTATATAACTCGCCGGCGGGATTTCGTAATCGCTGTTGCCGCTACGCTACAAGAGTCGCGAAAAAGAAGTCGCGCTGAAACAAGCCGTCTCTCCCGAGGACCGTATGAATGATGCGAGACTTATGTTTATATCTCGCATATTTACATAATACACCGCGCCGATAACGCGCGGCAGTTTGCATCATATCTCGAATTATTACACGCTCATTAATGACGATCGCGCAACGCTCTAGCTGAACGTTCGTTCGCTAACGAGACCGACGATTGAGACGGCGGAGACGTCGATTATGTCGATCGGCACGTCGGCGATCTGTCAGCGTATGGAAGAAGGAAAAAAAAAAAGAGACAAGAAGAAAGAAACGAGCGTAGCACTGACGTCACGGGCAATTTGGTGAACGTTGACTATCGCGGCTGCTTGCAGCCTGCAGGCCTGCACTCGCTCTCTCCCTCTCTCTCTTCGCCCAGCAAATGACATCAATCTGACATCATAGCGTACAGCACGAGATCGTAACGTGAAACCCTCTTCTTGGAGGGGGACGATCTCTTAACCTCGACCATGGCGGGGGCAAGGAGAGGGTATAATTAGACGAGTTGGCTTATCAGTGCCCATTCGTCGCCATCTCCGCTCGGATCCGGGTAAACAAACGTTTCTCGCCTGCCTGAATACATATACATACACATGTGCGCGTCTCCCCCTCGAGAAGATTAAATCGAGGAAATCAGCGGTCGAGGAAAACCGCGATCGTCTGCGAGATGTGGCGTCTACCAGATAACTGATAACGTACGCCGCGTTACGTAATAATATGGGTAATAATAAAAGATAACGGATAACATAAATTACGCAATATACAGATAATAAATAGGTAATATAAAGATAATAAATTCTTACCCGCGGGGAAAAAAGTGAGTAATATCCGAGCAAGCGAGAGCACGGACAAGAGCAAACGAGACTGGACGGTTCGCGATCGCGTTGTATCGTCTCGTCGATCCCACCGATTTCTTCGTTATCGCGAGCTCGTATTTAATCGCGAGGACCCATCTTTCCTCCCGCGGGAGCGATAACGAGCGATGCGAAGGCCGAATCGTGAGGCAGCCCGCAAACACGGCGGCCGCGACGGGTAAATCGAACGGATGCCGCCGCGCCGGGGCGATTGGTAAATTTGGCCTGACCTCTGGATAACTCGGCCACGTGCCGCCTGTATATTACGGTGCAGGGCGTAATGCGCCAAACATTATTTATCGCGACCCAAGAATACACACCGCCCCGACGGAGATAACGGAGACAGTTCGCTGATTGAGACCGAGTCGGCCGCCCCTTCGCACTGCGAATCAGTGTTAGCGTAATAAAACATCCGCGGCGCACAACAGCGCGACCCAGTGAATATTATCAGCGTCTCCTATATAAGCCGGGCAGAGTGCCCTTGCACCCGGATTCTGAGAAATCCACCGTAAGCCATGCGAAGAGATATATACATATATATTTCGCATTCCGTTTCGCTCCCACTTGTCGTTATTTGCGAAAATTACCCCCAGGAGTACCGTCGATCGTCGCATTTGCTTCTATTTTTAATTCTTATCTGATTCGAGTCAGATAACTTTCGTGAAAAGGTCAAAAGTCTTTTTTAGCCGTAGCAAGGAAAGGAGTAGACGAGAAAGACGAATATCGGGAAAAACAGTTTCGTAGGTGATGAGATTTTACAGTTTTACAAAACGAGTTTACGTTCTCAGATTAGATAACGTGACACGGCGACGATGTGTAATTTTTCATACTGCATTTCAATACTATCGTCTATGTAAAGCAATCCTTCGCTCTCGTTGCAATAACAACGTCGGTCGTCGCGCGAAGCGAGAGTGTCGGATATTCTTTCGCGCGGCTGCGAAACTTTTCCATTCATCGTCGGCGGATTATCATTTTCCTTCAGATCGGCAGATAGGGCAATCTTAGTAGTGTGTCGCGTTGCAAAATAATTTCCGGCCGGGACTCGCCGATGAGAATCACTGCGCGACCGTCTTGACGTTCGACGGTGCAGCTGTAAATCGAACAAGCCGTCTGGCTTCTAATTTTATTGCGCGACAGACATGGGAATGAATCGAGCGTGCCGTAATTTCGCTCGCGTTCGAGGCGGTATTAAAATTTCGTCAATGAATCTTTCGACGATTCCGCGTCGCCCGCTGCGAGAAACCTGCGAACGCTCACCGCGGAGCACGTTGCATCTCTCTGCGATGCAACTCCGTTCGATTGCATCACAGGGAGAGAGATATTAATTTTTTCAAACAATATCTGAGCTGTGTGTGAATAAGAGATTACGTGTCTAAACGATAAAAGACAGATAAGAGCTCGCCAGATATATCGTTCAAACATCACGCTTTCGCTGCGACGTGAACGTTCGGAAATAGTGCTCGAGTGTACGTAATCCGGCGTTTCGAGCGCGACGTACGCTGAAAGTAGTATCTCCTTGCCCTCGGCCTTATCAGGGCGTTCGAGACGTTATTTAAAAAAAAGCACGCGTCAGAGACCGTGATCGTGCGTATCGTTTTCTTCGTGCTACCGCGTGCGATACGCTCGGACGTCGTAACGTGCGGCTGATTACTTTATCTCGACCCTATTCCCAACGTAAAGGCGCTCTCTCTTTCTCTCTCTCTCTCTCTCTCTCTCTCTCTCTCTCTCTCTTTCTTTCTTTCTTTCTCTTTCTCTTCACCGTTATCATATCAGCTTCGATAACGATCTGCCAGTGGAAGATTTCTCGCCGATAAGCGAGACGTAGAGCCGAACGAAAGGCAAACTGGCTGGGCGACGCGGGACGTGATCGCGTGTCGCCCTCGTTCGATCGATTCGTGCTTACGCGGGAATCAGACGCGGAGAGAATTTCCGCCGACGAGGCGAATCGATTCGACACCTTGAATTCGCGAGGCGGCGCGTATCCGGCCGCGCGATCGAAACCCCACGTGATGATTATTACGTAATCGCGCGCTCGCCGGCTCGTTTTTAACTTCCAGGGCCGATCGAAGTTTTCATTCTCCCGTCGGCGCGGGAGGGGGAGCGTCGAATGTTTTGTGAATTATACAGACGCTCGACGTGACGCCGCTGATGTCTTATCAAATTAACGGTGTTAAATATTTATTTTTACGTTATGATAGAAAAAAAAACTGTCGAATCATTATCGTTATCTTGTTCGTACGCTTCTTTGTTTTCTGATACGACAATGGAATTTTTAGTATCAACGTACGATAGGAGAGCACTAAGTGTCTCGATAAACGACAATGTTAGCCGGGTCTTGAACGACAATCTCACTTCTCTCCTGATCTCGCGAAGTAACGGAAGGTGCGATAGGACGGCGGGCTTAATCGCGTTGAGAAAACGACGGCGCGTTATCGGCGGCGTGTGTGACGTAAGAAATATATATCTCGTATCGGTTATTTGCGACCGTAGCTCTTTAAATCGATGGAAACCCCAACGGGGTTGAGATGCGAACGCGTGTGTCGCATGACCGATAAGATGTCAGAAAACTGCTCGCTTCGTTATTTGCAGAAGTCAGATAGCTGTGGCCGCCGACGTCTTGTGAGACTCAAATGTGCTTAATGCAAATATCAGAATTGGCCAGAAAATCAAAAGACGGCATATGCAAAGCAACCATGTTTATATCTCGCCTCGAAAATAAAGTAATCAATTTTAATAAACCTCTCAAATTGTGATTTATACATGTAAAAAAATATTCAAGAGAGGAGAATCTTCTTGATTCTTTCGACGAAGAATATGCGAAGACTAAAAAAAAATGATAAAATGCATGTAAAAAAAGTACGATAAAAAATGGAATATTTTTCGTTCATTTTATTCTGTCGAACTCTGCCGCGCATAATTTTGTCGTTTCGTCCCGCAACAAAGGGATCGTTGTACTTTCTCGCGTGTAACTCAGGCTTCGGCCAGCTCGCCGCTTTACGTGCTCGCCCCAGAGTCGTATGTCTCGTGACGTCATCTCGACGGGGGTCTGGCAACGTCGCGCGGTGTTGCCGGCTCGAGCCAGCGAGGAAATGTGCGCGCGCGCGCACGCGTACACACACGCTGGACCCTCTCTTTCTCTCTCTCTCTCTCTTTCTCTCTCGCCGGAAATTCGGGACGTCTGGTTTCTTCTGGACCCGTCGTGATTTCCGCTGGCATTCCTTTCGTCACGCACGCGTGCACGCATGCATGCACGCTCGATGACGAGAGCGTGACTCCACGCGAATTCCACGTATACTCAATACAACCGCGAGACGTAACGTGAAGGATTTAAGTCGCGATTCAGACTGCATCGACGCATACTTTTACGTCGCGAATACGTCGTCATCTGAGAACGGAGAGAATCCGTTTTGGCCGCGACAGACGAATAGGTTCGCGAAGATGTTACGCCCGAGGGCAGTACCTTGGCCCGCATATCCGAGAAGACCTGAGAAGATGTATATGAATATATCGGTTTAACTCTGTCTAGATCATTTTTCGGTCCATATTCGCATCGCATATTTATTATTGTACATTAATGTTAAACATGACACCGAAAGCTACGAGACTTTGTCACTCTTAGGTCCGAATTTTGATCTAAAAAGATTGAAAATTCAAACATTAAGGGCTTTTCCGGTTTTTCCAACTTCTTATTAAGCTAATTAATAATTAAATCATACGTCTAAACTAATGTCTAATTTGAAGATAAGACAGACATATGATTTAATTATTAGTTAGCTTGCCAAGAAGTTGGGAAAACTGGTCGTAATTCTCGAATTTTGTTTTGAAGTAGGTCGGAAATTGATTGTCACGTGGAGAATAATATTATGAACTTCAACATTCGGAGCAATCATCCTGGACTATAAATACAATCGAGATACCCGAATTCCGAATCAATTCACGTACAGCCCGAGAGAACGAGGGAATAAGGAAATCAATAAAAAAAAAAAGGTCAAAAAGATCCGTCTGAATCGGGCTTTACGCTCGTTGGCGTAAAACCGTAAGGACGACGCCAGCAGCCTCTTCCGCCGATTGTGGAAAAGCGACGGGCCGCAGGTAGCTGGGAGCGGATAATATCGTTCTGTCACGTCACACGGTCCCCGCCAGTCGGTCGGAGAAAATCAATCCGCTCCGCGCGCGCGGAACGCTACTAACTTTCCCGCGGAAAAGCGGGCGGCAGCCGGCTACTACCCGCGCGGAAAACGTCGACGCGCCTCAAGGGTCCGTTGCGATATTGACCCGAGGTTGCGTTAGGTTATTTCTGTCGGGGCGAGAGGACGGGGGCGAGGGCGAGGGAAGAATAGGGGGGTTCGTGTACCTTTTCAGGTAGAACGCTCGGGTTTCCGCGAACCCACTTCTCTCGCTTCCTTTATTTATTTTTTTTTTCGCGCTATTCTCTTTCCCCTCCCCTCCTCGCCCACCCGCGCTCATTTTTTCGCCTCTCTCGCGCCCTCGAATCCTCTCCTCGCCCCGCGGGAAAGGGACGGGCAGGGAGGGAGGGAGGGCGACGCGCGCTGATCCGCGCCTGACGGCGTGTCATTTCATGAATATTGGCCTTCGACTGTGTCCTTGGCCCCGTATCGGTTCGCGAGGGATATCGCCGCGCGTATTGTTGCCGCTCGCTCGCTCGTTCATTCGTTCCGTTCGTTCACGCCCGCCTTGCGCTCACGCCGGTCGCTCCGTTCGCTCGCGCTCACGCGTTTGCGAAATCCGCGGAGTAACGGCCGGCTCCGAAATAGAAGCCGTCGCGCGCACCGCGCACTTTACGGAGCGCGTCTCTTTCTCTCCCTTTCGTTCCTTTCTTGCCGCCGACGTTTCCCGCTCCGACCCACCGGGTTTCTTTACCGCGCGATTAAGGCTCACGCACACCGAGCACATTTGCGTCTCTGCTCCACTCCTTCATGCGCGGAATTTTCTATATTATTATGTTATTGTTACGTCATTTTTTTTATAGTATTCTATTAGCAATCTCATATTCTTTAAAAGATCTCGCAAGTTCTAGTATTTCTTCGTCCTCAGGTAATTGCAGGCCTCTCTGGACCTAACTTTGTTAGTTTAGAAAATGTCTGTTGTCTGGGAAGAGTCGTCCTCTTTAAAAAATCCGGAAATCTACCAACTTTTTGCATGCGCGGACGTGATCGGACACTCTCGTCATTGCTATGAGAATAAATCAGGGGACTTTGCTTTGCTATCGGAAGAGCTTCGCACCGATATTATAAGACTTTTCAACGAACCTTTCTTCTTTCCGCTATCGTTTTTGACCGTATTGTAAGCGACGGAAAAAATAAGGAACTCTGCGACCGGGATTCAAACTCAGGATCCTTCGTTCCGAAAGGCACTCTTATTGCTAAGCCAAATGCTCCACTATTAAAGCTTGATTCTCTGTACGCCTCGAACAGTATAACGGCCCTAAATATCTTACAGTATTTTCTATTCGTGAGCATGTGGTGCTCTGTGGCTGATTCTTTGCGATATTTCGATAGAGAAATTTTCATCAATATGATTTAACGGCCAAACTCTCCAAACGACTGCCAAGGAAATGAGCAAATATATGTATATATACTTTGAGAGAGAGAGAGAGAGAGAGAGAGAGAGAGAGAGAGAGAGAGATTATCGGTAATTTAATAACTAATATAAAACTAGTATAAAAAATCGTTACAGAAAAAGCGACAAGAAATTACTTAAGATCGATTCTCCATGTCGGTCGTTTTAATTACATTGTCGCTCTTAGTTTTAATCACTGGCGTATATAATTACTGTTGCATTATATCAGGATTTACAATTGAAAGGAATTCTTAATGAACTCACACTTCATCAATAATATAAAGTTTAACAAAGCAGGTCACATGACTAATTTATAATTATTTTAAAAATCACTTAAATTTATAACAGTACAGTTTTAGAATTTTTCTGTGATTTTTGCAATACGTAAATGATTAAATTGATCAATTAATTTGCCCTCTTCCCCTTTTTCTGTATAAGTAAAAAGTCTCCGATCACAGATAGTTTTATTGTTAAAGAAGTAGATAAATCAAATGTCAGTTAATCTTAAAAAGTCGACCGACACGCTGGACACGTTCGTACATTGGACTTCAAACGGATAGATAACTGTAGTGTTTCGTAGCGTTTCAACTTTTACTACTTCACGCCAGTTGTACGATTAGTAATGGTTAAAGTATGTACGTGTATACCTGCGGTTAAGAATACGGAGTTTAGAAATTAGCGACCCTTACTCGGCACTATGCTTTTCAAACAGTTAAACCCTCCAGAAATTTTGACCTGAGAGAAGTTACTACGGAAAATTTACAATTCCCAGCAAGTGTGTGCCTGCCAGTTTGCTTTTAAATGACCCGTTTTACCGTCGCGTTATTTAAAAGAACTTACAGAATTACTTTATAGAGCTTAAGAAAAAAAAATAAACAGTAAAGGATTTTTTCCAATTCCCTATTTAAATTTTTTTCGAAAGAAAAGAAAAAAAATGAAGAAACGAGAGCGGACGTGCATAAAATCGCTGCACGATTATGGGTCGAGTAAAGATCGTAAATCTTCATTGTATCTTTTCCTAGGTAGCAAAGAAGACTGCAAAACTGCATTGTTTATGAACCACTTAAACCAATGTTAAGTGGAACTCAGTTTCTAAATCAAATGTTTATTGTCATCACGTTGTGTATTATGACACGCTGCAACCTAAAAATTGAAAATCTACAGCACCTTGACTCAACACAATAGTACAATATACTTTGGATTTAAATACACCCTTCTGAAAGAGCAACTTCCTTATAGTTCTTACAATTGCGTTTTGAAACAATTAAGTTTGCAATAATCTCCCGAAGCATCGGCTCGTCGCTGTTCCCTCACGAAAACATAAATTATTCGTAGAAGAACAAGAGTATTTATTACATCTTGATTTTGTCACAGCGACAATATACGCGCTGCGTGGTACGGGGTCCCCCCTCCGCCCACGTTGCAGCTATAAAGAGAAGAGCAATGGGTCGCTAACCAGGATTAATCAAGCCGCAGACTGCCGGCGCGCGATTCGCCCTTTAGCCGTCACCTCGTTAATAGACACGTCGCGGCACAAAGGCCGCGCGCGAACTCGCGCCGGCAATTTTCGAATTTGCCAAACGAAAACGGCGCCGTTCACCATTGTGATGGTAATGGCCGACGTGACGAGCCGATCGTGCCGGTCCGTCCGAGCGGGCGTGTGCATCCTTTAAAATTTAAATCGACCCGGCGATCGGACGGACAAAAAAAAAAGAGGAGGAAAGAAAGAACTGACAGGCCCGGGCGGTCGACCCAATTCGGCCGGCAGGCTGATAACGGTGACGTCACGCAGCGTGCTCTACTCGTTACTAGTCACGGACCGTGGTACGTGACGAGCGCAGTGACGAGCGTGACGATAATAGTACTACCATCGCGTACTACGTGTGTTACGCGTTAATGTTAAACCCGCGTCGCTCTCGTGACACGCTTTCGGCCGGCGCGGCGGTCTCGCGCGCGCCGATTGACATCTCGACGCCACGAGGCTCCGGGACCGTTGATAGCCACTGTCGCGGACCTTATCTCGCGTTCGTACTGCTGTAATACGGGGTCATGCCGATATATTCGTCGGCTTCGCCGCGCGTAACGATCACTTTCCAAAAATAATATGAAGTAACGTTAAAAGAGCAACGATATCAGAGTTGCTCTTGATTTTATTTCAAATAAACATTGAAGTGAAAATCAGCAGACAGAGAGAGAGAGAGAGGGAAAGAGAGAGCCAGCGTGAAAAGGCGAGGATTAATGCGCGGGAATTAAATTCTCTCGGGAGGAAACTACGGAATATTTCCGTGCAGCCGGCTGCGATATTTTTGTCTCCCGGGTGGGTACTGCATATGCATATGTGTGTGCATGTGCGCGCGCGGGGTCGCGTGTTCATTGCGGAGAAGCGCGAAACGTGAGAAAACGAAAGTACGGTGGCCGGGGTCGCTCTCTCGCAGATCGATAGCGGCCACGAGAGCGGCTCTTTCGTCGTCAACATCATCGTCGTCGCCGTCGCCGCCGTCGCCGTCGTCGTTGCCATCGCCCTTCTTCCGGTCGCTGGGCGAGCTTGCGCGGTGATGTCATATATTCGGCCGAGTTTACGAGTGTTTGTAAACAGGCCGAGCGAGAGAGACGCGCGACGCAAGGGGAGAATGAGAGGAGGGGCAAGCGTGGGGGAGAAGAGCGAGAGGGTGAACGACGGAGAGGAACTTCCTTTCTTCAGGACCGGGTTCAGATGAACCCTTTATTTGCCGGGGCGATTTGTGCACCTGCCGAAAGACTGTTAATGACAATGGAGATTGTCAGAATCGATGCTAGATAACGAGGCTAACCGCGTTCTTTGTGTTAAATTTAGCTTGTTAAGTTCGTTTAAGGAAAAGTTGAACGACTCTGATGACCCTTTGTCTACCGAGAAAGACCGTCCGTCTGTTTTGCTTATCTTCAAAATGAATCTTCATATAAATACATCATCGACATTATTCATTAAATATTCTTTTAAGTAAATTTTTTATGAAGCTATTAATGGGGCTGAAAAAAAACATCATAGTTGACTCCTGGAATACGTAATCGTTTAAACGCATTGTCGTGTTACATTCTCGAACGTAATGAAAGAAAACGAGCGAGAAGAAACGTTTGCGATTGAACGACCGGCTCCCACGTGTCTCCAGCACTGCAAGCTGGATCTGCGCAGACGTCTCGCGTGCGTTCCTTCCTCGTGCAGCTCGTGCTTTGTCGAGCCTCGGTTGCGTCGCTCTCTCGTTTTCTCGTACGCGTTCGTGACGTCACGCGCTGTAAGTCGAGCCACGGAAAAGAGAGAGAGAGAGCCCACGTTGATACTGGATGCGAAAGAGAAGCGGTAGTCAGGCCACTCAGGGGAGAGAGAAACAGAGGGAGGCACGCTATACCGGGTGTTCAGAATGTCGCGTCCATCGGTAAATCAACAAATCGGTAAATTCAATCTTCCCCTGATGAGGAACTTTGATGAAAAATTGAATTATTGACAAATAAAAGTTTAGGAATAACGTTTAAGAGATTTAAGAAAATTTTAAAAATTTACAAAAGATTTAAGAATTAAAAACTCATAGTTTAATTCAAGTTCGCGTAAATTGATAGCGGAATTTCGTTTTTCACTCAACTTGTATCTGAAATATTTATCACGAAAATGGAAACGGCAATCTCGCATCGAATTTGAAGTAAACCGACCTGAAACTCATCTCCGAATTGAGAGTAAAAGAATGTTTGGGACACCCCATACGCGAAACAGTGCGTCGAGCACGCACGGCTGTTACCTACGCACGCGATGACGCCGTCCATGTGTGGCCTTTGCGGCCGGTGAATTTTGGACATGCTGGACAATCTACGTCGACCCGACAGCATCTCCGGATTCTACGAACGAAACAATGCATCTGCATGGCTGACGATACGCGCAGATGCAGACGCGGCTCGTGACACGCGTCCATCGTTAAATTATGATCAAACAAGTTAACTTGATATTAAATATAACCGTTATTTTTAATAAACAATTAGTCACGTTTAATAATCTAGAAGTACACACAAAATACAAAATTTTTATTTATTTATTCTTATATAAATCTCATATTCTTATATAAATGTGAGCTAAATATGGAATATTGGACTCATATTTTTTCTGTTATATTAATATTTAAACGTATGTAAAGAGATATGCAATCGTGAATTTTTATGTATTTTCTAAAAGTCACCTTTTTATCTGGGATAACAGTCGTTTACAAAAAAAAATTACTTCCTCATCTGCTACGTAATAAGGTGATTCAGAAACATTTCTGAGTCACGTTTCAATGTTGCATCGCATGTATCATTCTCCTATCTATCGCAATAATCGTCTATAACCGTTACTGCTTAACAATTCGTTCGCTGTTAGGCTATTCGTGCTCGGCTTTTACGAACTCGTGAAGCATTTCGCAAATGAGATCGTGACGATTCGCCGACGCTTTTCACAACCGTGCTGTATACAGACTTTATTCCCATAATTTTTTTCTCCTCTTCTCTCCCGCTATACGGCCCTTACATGCAACGAGAGAACCGTCGACATTCTCTTGAACTGTTCAGTCATATGTATATTGATCATATGCCACGTCATATATCCGTCATATGCCTCTCTTCTCCGCGCTCGTTTGCATTTCATCAATTGGCATTGATGCACTCTCCGTGGTTCACCAATATACTGTCTCTCGATTTCTCCGAGATCAAATTTAGGCCAGTCTTCAAGTTCCCGTCTCGGCCGACTGTGTTGGTTTTACAATGTTGAATATGAGGTATTAAGTAAATCTCTTCTTCGTGACATACGTCAAGAGAAATGAGTTTTTTTTTGCGAAATAAGATCTGGACAAGAAAATAGAATTTTAATTTAACATTAAGATGCTTAAAGAATTTTATCACATTGTCATTTAGAAATTTATCGTTATAGAAAAAAAAAACAATACTTTACTATTAATATTTTAAAACGATATTATGATAAAATTATACGCAACAAATATTTATTTCAAGTAAAAACAAAAAATCTCTTACATTGTGACAAAGATTATCATTGACTTTTTGTTATATTGCTTCGTCGCGAAATGTTTATTTATATTAAACTCGCAGAAACTGATCGTTCGTCACTATGAACATTTTCGTATTCTTTATGATTCGTGTTCTTCGATTTTGTCGAGAAATCGCTCTACTGGTGTATCAGCACAAATGGTAAACAAATGAACACGAATTCGATAAATCTCATACGAATCACGAGCTACAAAAGTCTGATGTTAGCTAGTTCACGTTCGAGCTCGCGTTTGGGATCCGTCGCGATTAATTTGTCTCACTGATCCGCTGGGCAAACAGCGGAGATAAGTCGGATGACGTCGGTGACATGGACAGCGAACTCGTGTCGGACTGGTTCGGGGTGCTGGTCGCCCGCCTCTTTCTTGCCTGCTGCTGCTTCTGCCTCTTCAGGATCTGAATCATTTCCACCTTCTGCACGATCGAGAATATCTTGGTCTTGGTGACATTCAAGTAATAGGGGCTCAGGGACTTCAGAGTCGGCGCGAGGCTAGCCAGGAAAGTGTCCACGGAGTGGGACGATGCGACTTGGAGCTTGCGATCGTTGCTCTCCGCGGAACGCGAGTTCGTTGATTCGGGGATAATCAATCCTGACTCATTCTGCTCGGTCTTCACCGTCGATTCCTCGCCGTTCGACTTGCTCGTCTTGTCCTCCGTCACCTCGGAACTGGCGGTCGGTCTAGTTTGCGAATCGCGGTTGTCATCGCGCTTCATCGGCGGCGTCTCGTCACTCTCGTCCGCTGTCGGCACCTCGTCGCCTTCCCTGATAGAACCCGCGTGATTGGGGTCTCTCTCCCTTATGAATGGTAGCAGGAAGGTTAACTGGCTCTCGTATTTGTATCTCCTCTTCCTGGGCTGTCCAGTCAATCCGCTTCTCATGACTCGTTTCTTCAGGGATTTCCGGTAGTTGTCCCTGATGTTGTTCCATCGCATCTTGCACGTTATCGCTGAATCAAGTAACAATGTATTCTCGGATTACTATGTATAACGTGGCTGCCTCGAGGATCTGCCTCTTTCGAGAGAGCTTGCCTCTCGCAGCGATTTCGCTCTCAAATTTCTTAATCGAATGCGCTTTCGACTCTTTATTCAATCTACATCGGAATGAATCACAGTCCCGACTAATTGTACATAAATGAATAATGGCGCAAGTTAGCTACTATTAATATCCAGAATTAAGTGACGCATAACTTGTTACTAAATCCGTAACTAATTCCGCTTCTAACTATGGGTAAGTTCCATTTAACGCTCGCAACGCTCGTGAAATCATTTCATCCTTGTTGTTTATCAAATATTAAACAAGGACCAACGATGCTCGCGAGCATTAAATGGAACGTAGCAAGTATAACACGGTGTCCTAAAGCGAGAGATGGAACAAAGCGTAATCGGTTTACCTGAATGCCCGAGGTATTTCGCTATCTCTTTCCACACGCGTTGCTTGTGAGCCCAATTGATGTATCTCTTATCGGAAACATCGTACAGCTCTACGTGCCGTCGCACGCACTCGATGAGCTTCTCGTCATCCATCGGAGATAAACCGACAAATTTACGCGTTACGAATTTCTTCGATTTCTTCATTCAAGCGCATGCCGATTCCAAGGGGAATCGTCTAGATACTAGACGCGCGAGTACAATACCAGCCACGCCGGTTCACGGAACGGACGTTACTGACTTCGATATCACTAGCTCGGAAAGAACTCCTTTTAGCAGTTCGCCTGATACGGACTGGCACGGACGTGCAAAATCCGACGCCGACCGACACTGACGACGGACGAATTTAAGTTATTTAAGAACGTGGCACGCAGAAAAACACAAAACATAAGAAAAGCGAGTCACGTCACGAACATAAACAGTTATTTTGAAATATAAGCAACGCTGAAAAATTCCCAATGAATGAAATTCTTTAAGTTACAGATCCGTATTCATTCAGAACGCGTTTATAAAGATGTTTGCGTTTTTTTGTTATTCTATCTTTGTCTTTCTGTAAAACAAGGACAAAGTGACAAAAAAGCACGCTGACATCTTTATGAATGCGTTTTGAAGACAGCCTTAGTGTTTAAGTTCTTTTCTATGTGTCACGGCCTTTAGCAGCAATTAACACTTGTGACGAGTAATACTAATTTATTTTCTTTCCTTTTAATCATTGGTACCAGGAAGGATTTTTTTAATAATAAAATAAGTATTAATATAAATCGAAGGATAATATAAAGTATCGAAAAATATAAACTGGAACATTTTTACGTGTTATAAATAGTACAGAGCTTTGGCATGTAAGATTTTCAATTATCTCAAGTGTCTGAATTATCTGAAGCGATAACGAATTCGTAAAACGGAACGCGAAACGTACGGTCGTAATCGATTCGTCGAAATTGATTTAAGGAATAATAAATGTCAAGGATAGCACGTTCGCCACATATTTATTTTTTAGCGCTCGTTCAATGTTTTCACGAATCGACTGGCATGCGGCGCGGTCAATGGTTACAACTGTGTTAGACACAGTCACCGTGTTGACATTCGCGAGACTCGAGCCGGAAAGGTAGCGACACGAGCATTCCGTGTCGCCGCGTTATTGTTTTTCTCGAAACGCGATTGCGATGAGAGAAGCAAGAGAGAAACGCCGGTCCCATATAATCAGTTAGCATTCGCTGTACCTCGCGCAATTAATTAAGTCCCAGTTGCGATCGAGAATTATTTATGTAACGTACGTCGAATTCGATTGTACATTCTGCACATTCCGAATTTTTCATCGATTTAAATCTAATTTGCCTGCCATTCTTTATGCAGTTGAGTGCGCCCGATGTATACGGGTTACCAATCGCGTTTCAAATAATGAAAAGCCGCAACGACTTCATCAATAATACGTAAATTCTACAAAATTTATTTGTTCGAAATATATCATGCACGTGCGCGTAATACTGGATTTCGGATAGTCTCTCGCATTTTAATTAGCCGTTAATTTGATTCTATTAGTCGCGATGTATCGCACGGTAAAACTGCCGGCGCAATTTTCGAACCCTTCGATTATTAACGAAATATCGGATATAAAACGGATGGATTCCGCCCCGGGCAAATTAATTAATAAATGTGATCGTAATTAAATAGTATTTCTTAATCGTCAAATTCTCTCGACGTTCATATAAAGCAGATATAAAAAATTTCTATCGTTCGAGACTCATCTTTTGTTTCGTTCATTCGCAAAATATCGTATCGGGTGGATTTCAATTCCTTATGCAATCACACTTTCCTCGCATTATCTTTTCGTTATAATATGATAAAATGTGCGTATACCACGTACAATTAACGTTAGGAGTGCCGGATCATAATAATCCGCATTTTTGCAAATAAATTTTGTTTGAGTGCAGTGAAGGACTTTGAGAGGAAGAGATATCGAATACGGCGGAACAACCATGAATAATTTAATTCTTATTATTTCATTTGTTGCCTGCAAAATTAATTGTTCGTAATTATTTGATGCAATAATTATTTTTATAAATCAGGAAATACAATATAAATTGATACAAGAAAGCAATATTCAGAGATTATTTTATATGTACATTACAAATGGTACCATATTCTAACTTACTTGAAATTTACGAGAAAACTTTAATTACTAATTATATTTATTCTCTAAACATCAATTTTTATTTTTCATAATCTATTCATTATTACAATAATTTTATCAAAATATTAATCATGCGAAAATTGTCAATACTGCAACTTTATAAACGTACATAAATATGATATCGTGTAAAGTTTCCAAGCAATCATATATTCCATTCGAGAAAGGTAAGCTCCAAGTAGAGTATTCGCGCCTTAAATGGAAGGGAGGCTTGGCCTAATCTAATCGCATTCGTCGACGGGTGCACGTCGCCTTCGTGGCACCGCGCGCGACTCTGAAAAAGCGGCGAAAGCGGGCGCTCGCTAAAGGTGGACGTTGCACCGGCTCGTTTTCTCTTATTTTCGCCGGTTGATTTTCGGGTCGAGTCGATCGACCGGCCCAGGTTCGCGCCTTCGAGACCGACGTCCTAAAGTGCATATTGCACCGGTCCGCCTTAATGGCAGGATGGCGTGACGGCTCGCGGGAGCGCGGGGAGGCGGCGAACGGGACGAAACGAAACGAAACGAAACGAAACCCGACGGGAACGCGATGTCGCGTGTCCTACGTGTCGTGCGTTTCGCGGTCGCGTGTGTCGCGGATATTACACGCGAGCCTTGGACCCCGTCCGAACTAAATGTCTCGCCGCACGAACGGGCCTTTCGCAAACTCGCCTCTCACTTGCACTTTTAATTTCTTCGCTCGTTGCGCACTCGACGTATCGTCCCGTCTTTCCTCGCTGCAAAGGCTCACGATGCAAAATCGTAACGGGAAATTGCAATATCAATGTCAACTCTCTTTGATGTCGATCAGTAGTGTAATATCGAAACGTTTGCAATTTGTTTACCGTCCCCGCTTTGCAAAAAGTTCCTATTTTTATTGCTCTCTCATACAATATTTATTTTCGCATTATTAACCTTTAGGTTTTTCTATGTATTTTTTTATATTAAATTTCAATATTTTTATGCGACAGCTGAATTTCATTTTGACAGCTAAAAGTTTCGACCATTTCAATATATCGGCTTATCAATAATTCCTGAATGAAAATTTCAAGATTAAATTTTCAACGTATACCTATACGTACGGTTGAAATAGAAACGTTGCTAGATTATCGGCTCTGCCATCAGAAGAATCGATTTCTAGTGACTCAAATGGGCGGTCATTAAAGTAATAGCGATAGTTTCGGCACACCTTGATAGATATTATCCCGCGATATCCCGGAGATTTCAACTGTACAATTTGCTTTTTAATTTTACGACGTGCAATCTTAGCTGCCCAAGAAAGCTGCGGGATATTATTAGACCTCCGTCTCTTTCTCCAGTGAGCCAGGCGTCGCGATACATGTCCCAAAGTTAAAAGGCGAAACTTCTTGGGCGAAAAAGGCCGTGAGTTCCCAGCCCGGCGTGCCACCTTGCGCAGTCTCGCGTATCTCCCTTCGGCTGAGAACTTTGATAGCATACGTCGACATGTTCTCCTGTTGCGTGGGAAAGTGCTGCATAATGACACGGTCATTCTTTGCACGTCGGGTGAAGCCAATAGCGGATGCGCTGTCGGAAAGTCCATCAAGACGGCGGGTAACTGCGTGCTTGACTGCCGCCAAGATTTTCTCTCGTTTTACTCTACACGTTTGAATTCCCTCGGATATTAACTGAAGCGATGGTAGTACGCGTCTCAGGCCTTCGTGTAAAATTACAGAAATATATTATCCACGCTTCGTTGGCGCGATTAGAAATAATTCGATCGTTAAGGCCGAGTCGTTAGTCAGCTACTTATTTCATTAATTCAATCTCTTCATCGCTATACATCCGGCTGCGACTTTTAAATCCTCCGCGAATCACGCGCGTTAGCGATTTCGCCTTTTGTTAACACATTCGAAATAGGAGACGGACGCAATCGTTGATCCAATATAAAATAGTAGACGAGATTTAGTCCGATCGCGCCCGCGATCGAAATTCTCGAGCATTTTCTGGACTCGGAAAGATGCGGAATGCCGATTCTTTGTTCCCAGTCGCGTTGTGCCGTTAAGCGGCTTCGCTGCTGAAACACCTGACGTCGCCAGGCGGTCGTCTGGTCAGGCTGGCAGGCAACAAGCAGCCAGCCAGGCAGCCAGCCAGCCAGCCAGGCAGGCAGGCAGGCAGGCAGCCCGCGTCGTACGTAAGTACATACCTGTGGCAGGTGAATCGAGTCAGGTGCTCCAACAGATGGGCGCCTTTACTCGAGAAAGCGTTATAAAAGCGGTCTATCATAAATGTGGGTTACTAGCTATGACTAACGCCCGACGGTAGAACGAGCTTGCGCTCGCGCGCGTCTGTAATTCACGAATTACTTTCGCGCGTTTTCACCCAATAGCGCTCGCCTGAAAAAAGGCCTGAGATTTTCATCTTTAGATATCTCGACGTGTTTAGGGCAAATTTCACCAATTACGGTTTAGACTAACCGATAGTTAAAGTTAGCAGGATGGCCAATAGATATTCTCATTAAAATGTGAGGTTACACTATTAAACTCGTAGTGTCAAAATTATACTCAATTTTAGTCATTTTTAACTATTCCATAGGTCGCCATTGCTTTTACTCAATATTTCATTAATTTTGACTAAAAGGTAGGACTAAATTTGACTAACATGGAAGTTAAATTAGATAAATTTTAACAACATATTGTGCTTATTCAATATGTCGCTAATTTTATCTCATTGTTTTAGTTAAATTAACCGAATATTGAGTGGGAGCAATATTGAGTGGCAATCCATATAGGAATTTACAGTGTATAAATATGACAAAATTTTAATATCTATTGACCACCTTGCTAACTTTAATCGTCGGTTAGTCTAACCGTGGTTGGTGAAATTGAGGCTTATTCGGGAACTTGTCAGGACGACACGTTCGCGAAACTCTGAAAGGAAATATATACGGGAGAGACTGCATAAAGCACGGAGCGTAATCATGAAACGTTTTTTAATCTTTTTTCCTCGGACAATTTTTCGCATATTTCAGCAATACGCAAATCGGTTTGACGTCAGCTTTATTGTATTTCGACTGAGTGGAAGGCCATTGAAGATCGAGGATTTAAATCCTTGGTCTACCAATCTGAGAAAGAGGATTCTCAGCCGCGACGAAAGCCCGACTCGAACGTCCTTCAGCGGCGTTTCCGCGCGTCTTCGAGAGGAAGGAGCGTAATGAGCGTGTCTTCTTTTCTTTTCTTCATTCTTTTCGTTTCACGGACACGTGGCGTGAAGCATGCGGCGCATGCATGCGAACGAGTCCGTATATGCGTGTATGTACATACGTAAGAGCGGAGCCGTATGTGCAGTCACGTGTAAGAATGGGACAGCGAAAACGTGACGCGATTATGCATTCTCGCTACGTCGTCATTTCTAGCTTGGTGCACGAGTCAGCGACGAGATAGCGGGTTCCACTGTGCGGTATGGTAATTTTATTAAATGTTCCTATTTAAAGAACACGGCATAATCGCGGAATAAATCAAGCGTCAACGGACGGAGTGTTATTATCATCTATCGACTATCCTCGAACAATGTTTAGTTGTCGCGGGCGAATAATGTATTTCTGTTTGAAAAGCGACTAATTGATCACTTAATCGAAGTTTATGATAGCAAATGTTAATTTGATCGTCATCGTTGTCTTTAAACAATAGATTGAAATTAGCTTACAAATGACTTTATTCTTTTACATTTCCAACAGTTTGGTTTAATTTGATTTAAAAAGAAAAAATATCTATAACACAATAAAGCAAATTAATTTCTTTTAATACAATTTATCTAAAATACAACTTGGACAACAATTATTGTAAATATATACATATATTTATGCGAATAACATTTTAAACTATAAATAATAAATTCGTCAATGCAATATAAAAATGCATCTCATAAGAAAGCATCGTAAAATCAGCAAAATCCAAGAACCTCTTTCAGGACTCTTGCGAGCGTACATGGTGAGAAATAAAGTTTAGTTTATCACGGTCACGGAAAATAACTTTTCGTCACTTTCGAGAATTACCTGGGTTGATAGTCAGCGCGGGCATAAATCGCAACGAATTGGTGCCTCCGAGAACGAATGTCCCCGTACACGAGCGGAACGCCCGGACTAATGCTACGAACAGCTGCCGGCACTTCGTCTACGTCTGATTAGACGAAAGTAAAATATGTTTCCAAGTAAGATGTTATCGTTTCAAATCATAGCCGCTCTACGTTTCGGCCGGGTCAGCCGTCCCTCTCGCATCGCGCGACGATCCAGCTGTTCCGAAAAATCATCAGGCCACCTTTCGACGTTCGCGCACGTGCGGGAGATACACGCTGATCAATATCCCCTCCCTCCCCCCAAAATAACCGGACGTACTAATTAATTGGTTCCGCCAATTAAAGATTATTATTTTGGAGACAATTAATTATTTCTATCTTCAGCACTTTTACGAGAAAGATCAATTGCAGGAGAAAAAAAAAAGGATAATTTTACTTCTAGGGAAAACATCTATAAATAGCGTAAATAATCGTGCATTTTCATGGCGCACACTCTGCATAATCCAACGCGTCATTACTGTGAGAAATTCAATTATGTTGCTCAATGCAAGGCTACTTTATTTATGAAATGTTTTTTAATGCGAGATATACAACATTGTGAGATGTAAAAAGTGCGATAGACATATCACGAGGTTATGCGGATTCTTACATTAACCAACATGTTTACGTCTAATGAGACTTATGTAATGTACGCTAATAGTAGTAATTTACCATTCTGCACCATTTAAAACGCAAAGGAGATCGAGATAAAAGTACCTTGCACCAGTTCGTCGCTATTTCAATGCGCTAGTTTGTTGCGATTTTATTACATAAATGATTCATCCTCCATGCCGCAACTATGCTAACAGTCTATAAAAGCTACACGGTATATCGCTGTAGTTAAGTTTCGTTTAACTGTATATAAAGTGCGGAAAAGTAATTCTTTCTGGCAATATCACTTGATGTAGCAGTTTAAAAAGACATTTAACGCTAAAAAAAATAAACAAGTGTTTAAACGAAATATATAAAAAAATAATAAAATAAAATTTTTAAATAAGGTTTAAAATTAGATATCTTCTTAATTAGAAAAGCAACGTTGGCATTTTGCACCCAACGACCTCGACGGACAATATCTCTCGCTCGCTTTGCGAGCTGCTACAATAACATCAATTTAATTCCAACGACATGGCAGCTCTACCGTGTTCTGTTGCGCACGTTCCTACGGACGGACTCTCGTTTTAATACGCGAAGGGAGCTCATTGTGCCCGAGCGAGTCTCTCTCTCTCTCTCTCTCTCCCCCTCTCTTTGCACCGATTCTTGCCGTTCGTCCTCAGCGGCCACGACGAAAAGGAAGGATTCAAGGTCAGCGTGTTCTTCTGCATCGCTGCAACTCGCGCACTATGCCGGCATTATATGCGCCTTTCCGTGGGCACACGTCGAGCCCTGTCTCTTATTACGCATATTATTACAGTGCCCTCTTTGAGAGAGCACGCATTGTTGACGGTGAATTCAATGTTTTAACTATTTCCTGCTCTATATATATATCACACGCACGCTCGCGCGCGTATGAAAACTTTTCAGATCAAGTGATTCTTGAAATAGTTACTAAGGAAGTTTCCAAGGCTGCATCTGTTTGAATATTTAAGAACGATTTGTGAGAACGATACGGCCGATCCTTGTAAGTCCAAGGTAAATTCGCACATGAGAATACTTATATTATGATGTCAGAAAAGTGAGAGAATCGCGAGAAAATATACATGAGTGATCCCTGCGAGGAATTTACGTTCACGTATAAATGTTTCTCTCTCTCTCTCTCTCTCTCGGTAAAAGGAAACGCCTTGATCTGCCTTGATCTAGAACTAGATTTTGGAGACAATGAGCGAGTTCTGCGAGCGAACAGCGCGAGACGTGATTTTCAACTACGTAGTAGCGATATTATGAATTGTAAGGATAGTCGAGCAGTTTTAAGGGGTAAAGTTATTTGCCAATTCGACGATATAGTATCGCGCCTAGTACTATAGCGTACAATGTGGTGACACATCATCGCGTCGACGTTTTATCGCTGAGAAGCGTGATATGGGCGACGATGTATATTTCGTGCGCGAAATCGCAAGAGCTTCTACGGCACACGAATAAACATTTATATCATTGCGGAACATTCGCTCGCGGGAGATCGTATCGTTCTTCCTTTACTTTTCATGGAGATGCGCATCCACGACAATTAACAAATGCTCTTTCTGCATACATTTTGTATTCTAGATAAAAAAATATCCAGACTGTCCCGAGTGTGGATTTTTCGAATATTTATCTTCATTCTCTCATGCGCACATAAAAATTTATAATTTAAGAAATAAACAAGAAAAACATTCTATAAATATCCTTTATCCTTAAATCATTTCGATTTCTAAAATTCTGAGAAAAATTCGTATATCAGTTAACGAAATGATAGGTAAAGCTATAAATTAATAAGCTTAATAAGCTATAAATTAAGTAATGGACTATTTTTATATAATTTGAAGGAATTTATTCAATGATATCAGCAAGTCACGAGATTACATTCTAATCACTTACTTTACCGTTATGGTTCTGTGGTTAAAAAACGTTATTAGAGCTCTATTATTAGCCCCGGCCAGTAAAATATTACGTCGTAGAAAAAGTTTTCCACGCTCCGAATTTTTTTATACAAATGCATATATATCTCCCTGCGAAACGCGTTTGTCGGGCTGAAACTTCAATTCGGCGTATCCGCGCTGAATAATTTTAGGGGGCGAGAGAAATGCAGAGAACTCGCACTCGTGTGCAACCAGGTAAAGCATTTTTGTCCCGCTACGTCCGACAAATTTCGCACACATTCGCGTGCAACACTCACGACTGCACGGCGCGGCGGACGGCGGCTCGCGTGAGAGAGCGAGAAGCTCGTAGCACGCGAAACTTTTCTATCGATCGACGGCCGTCCGGCCCGGCTCGGCTCGGCTCCACGAAGCACGGGGAGAGTCACGTTGTTCTCGCGTGTCGATACCGATACCGCGCCCTCGCCTTCGGCGTCGCCGAGCGAGCGACGCTCCGTTGTAGCCGGTGCGCCGATAAGGCGCTTATCGCCGCGCCGAGATACGCGGCGCCCCTCGGCTCGCGTAAGGATCGGGCCCCGCGAATAAAGACGGACGTGCCCCCGTCGCGACGCAGACGATGCGTGCTGCCGGTCGCGATGACATAAATCTCGCGGCGCGCTTTAAACCTCAGGGCTACCTCGGATCGTAGGGTTGACGAACGCATCGGCGATAAGCCCTTCGAACCTTCGCAGTACAACTCCGAGTACTCTCCCTACTCGTTGCTGACGATCGTTAAAGTGATCCGAACAAAGCGCAATTTTATATACCGCGAATGGCATACATGGAACAAGGCGTTCCATTGCTTTGCGATTTTATCTTCTGAAAATTATGTCTTCCTTAAATTTTAATTGCAGAATTGCGGAATTGTCACAGATATACATATACATGCAAAGTAATAATATCCGTGTGCAATATCTGTCTCTAAATTTGTCTGATATACTGCATATTATATTGAAATTTGAATAAACGGTGTATCAGGTTGTATCCGGATTCCTGAAATGTCTTAGGTTACAATAATATTCGCCCGTCATGGTTTAGTAATAATTCAACAACAATTTATCTTTTATAATAATTATACGGCAAAATGCGACATGGCTAAATAAAATTATAAATCAATTTTATGTGATGTAATTTTTGATCATCTATTATTGACAAACAAATATTACAAATTTACAGATAAACTTTACACGAACTATATGAATTTATTTTTAGAAAAATTTATATACTTTATAGAATATGCATATAATATATTCTTGTGGATCTCTTTGTCTTTTCGCATTCACCAACGACAACGTCGCCTCGTCGACAAAAAAAGTTCACGTTGTCGAAGCGAATAATTTTCAAACTCATCCTCCAAAAGTGTCGAAATGAGAGACGAATTTGATCGCACATAACTCCAATCGTTCTCCCCGCAAATAGTAACATTATTTTTTATCATCGCGCGGCTTTCATAATTACAGAATACTTAGTGATTCGTGGGTTGTGGAAAGCGACTCTTTTTCGAGAAAGAGAGAGAGAGAGAGAGAATCATCGCGACGGTGCTCGATGCGGGTCACGTAGGCCTCGTAGTTCCGAGGGTGCCCTGAGCACGCCGCGGAATACTAGAATACTATAGCAGCGAGAATGCACGGCGCATACCCGCAACGCGAGCGGATAACCGCGCGAACGACGAATACGACGAGATGCAACGACGGGCTTGGAATTTTCGGTTCCTCCGTTCGCAATGTTCTCCACGGTGCGCGGTATGGACGCTTTTGCCTAATGACGAAAAATTAATATTGACGTATCGCCCGTCATCTCTATATTCATTTTTATGTTAAACGCAGTGAATCCGCGTCTGACAACCGCAGTAGCGGGTTCCCGAAAGATCGAGCGATGAAGGTAATCTCTTCTGAGCAGTTAATGCTGAGCATTTCCTGATACACCTTCGTGAAATATCGCAGCATCTAATACCGCGATAAACGTGAAATATGATGAACGCAGGTATCGCGAAATTGCGCCTTTAAACCCTCCGCGTACTTACGCGAGAAGAAACATCCAGCGAAATGCGCGGCGCATCAGGAACGGTGGATTTGCATTTTCCTCGCGAGATAGGTCGGGCCTCGAAGGAACGTAAATCTTCCGCGCGCGAAGTGCCGAAGGCACTGTTATTCCGTATGCATATTAACGCGCGCGTGAATCTACTAAAAAGCGACACGTAACACACCGAGGAAGAAACGTAAGGAGGAAAACGTTACATCAGGCTGCGCGCGTATATGTAAATCCCGCGTGAGCGAGTCGACCGACTTTGAACGGGTTATCCCAAACGACAGCGAGCGTTTCATCTCGCGATCCTTGATCTTGGCGGCTGACGCGGAGCCGTATAAATTCTTGCATCCCGAATCTGCCGAGTGTGTCTCGCCGAGAAGTCGCCTTCGCTTTTGCTTCAAACCGAGAGAGAGCTACTTGGACGTTTTCGCCTGACTTCGACGAACCATTACCTCGCCCACGTCGCGAGCACAATCGCCTAAAGTCCTCCGATCGGGTAAAACCGGTTTTGGATCGCGACCAGTGCTGTAACTACCTACTATGCGGCTGGATTTCACGATCGACGGAGAGAAGCTCCTCGCGCCTTTTACGAGACCCCGCACGCGAAAGAAGAGCTCGCGACGATATTCCCCGGCGAATTAAACTGCTTCGGTACGTGACGCGAATCGCCGATCGCACCTTTCGCACGTCTTTTCGCGATTGGACAAAGGGACGCGGAATAATTCGTAAATCTTCATCGGATCGCAATTTATCCTCGCTGCTTCTCGGAACTATTTGTGCAACATTTGTTTACGCAAAAGAAATCTAAACTACTTTCATTTAAATTTACTTCCACGTGTGATTGAAATATTATCAGCTAAGAAAGAATAAGAAAATATGAGATGCATATAAAAATAATGTTATGAATTTTATAATTATGTAATATAATTAAATGTTTTAATTATTAAATTACATATTTTTTTGAAATTAATAACAATTATATAAGAAGTATATGTAATAATTATGCTCGTGACTTGGATAAGATTTGTTTGCATAACGATAAGTAATTAGATGATAATCAAATTGAAAAGTTCCGTTCGTATTAATTCATGTGACTTTTGTTATTCGATGAGGTAACTCGTTTCTGCGTATCACACCATCCATTTTACATGCATTGTCCCCAGCGGAAAGCTTTCTTGAAACGCGCGCGTGATGGAGAATTTTTTATTCAATAGCCGTTCGCTCTCCGCTCGTCGATGAGGCGCCGATATGCTAGCGAATGCACGTCGCTGGTGTCATAAGATAGGCGAAGCGGAGCGCAAAGGGTTAACGACATTCCACGTTGTCGAGAAAAAGAGAGAGAGAGAGAGAGAGAGAGAGAGAGAATTGCGTCGTGCAGCGCGCTGTTAACCCCTAACCGCCGTAGCACTCGGTCATGCACCCCCGATATGCGCTGTACGCTATGCAACCCTCGGCGGAAGTCGGTGGCGGTGGCACCGGCGGATCGATCGTTGCGCGCGCGTTTCTTCGTGTCTCCGACGTAAAAATTAGTATTCCGCTCTCGGCGTCGCGGTGGGCAGCAGCGGGCGCTGCGAAAACGGGCAAAGGCAAAGGGGATGGAGGGTAGAAGGCAGGACGCCGACGAAGCGAACGTTCCCAGGAACGTTCAACCCCTGTCCCCTCGTCGCGATTCCGCTCGTATAACCCCCGAACTCCCTACGTGTACTTATCCTCACTTCTCTCTCTCTTTCTCTCTCTCTCTCTTTTTCCTTATCTCTCTCGCTTTCTCTCTCTTGCTCGCGGTTTTCTCGCTTTGCGAACGTTTTACGGAAACGGCACGGCACGCTGTTCGGGGTAACACTCCTGAATATCGAGAACCGGACCGGGTGCCCCCCCTCGGCTGTACGTGAGTCGCATTCGTGTCCAAGACCGCGAATGCGGACCGAATACCGATTCGCTGCTGTCCTCTCCGTCCCTCCGCCCTCCAGGCTTTCTGGCTTGCGATTCGTTTTAATTGCCGGAATCTATCTCATCCTTCGCACTCCTAAATCGCTCCTTTATCGCAGACTCAACTGATCCGATACTCTGCTATTTTTCTTGCACTCTATTCTTTAACGAAGATACATTCTTCGCCGGAGCAGAGCAGCTATTGATCTGTTAACAGCTTCTTCATTGAGTCGTACATATGAAGGCAAATTAATTTTTGTCTTTTTATTTTACAACTAATTAGATTAAAATAGATTACAACTAATTAGATTAAAAATATATTACTAACAAAATCCAATATCGATATGTTTTTAAAAATTTGCATATCAGACGCTATATACTTTTTATTAGCAATCATTATATAATAAAAATTAATGATTTGCCGAGGTAAAAAAAAAATAAATCAAAGTCAGCAAGAGAATTGCATAAATATTGTACAAAAGTGCAGAATATTCAACAAAAATAATTTGCCTCCTGTGAGGTTTGAACTCACGACCCCTGGTTTACGAGACCAGTGCTCTGCCACTGAGCTAAAGAGGCTGACGTTTTTCACTCTTAGTCGGCAGTTGATACACCAAAGATACTCCTACTGTTTCGAATTTTGTTTAAATCGAGTCGAAGATTAATGAATATATATTATACATGCTAATTACATTCTGTCGATGTTAATAATTGCAATATATGAACATTTTTATTTAATTCCGTTCTACGTAATAATCCGTTTTCCCTTTTCTACGTCGCATCGTGCTTAGACACCTATCGTACATTTTTAAAGGGCGATTTGGCGGCTGCGACAACGATAGAACCTCGTTGGAACCTTGAAAAATAATTCGACCCACAAATCACGTGTGACGTAAAGCAGATGTCAGTTGCCACTTCCCGTTTCGCGCGGGCCGTACACAATGAGCCACGCTTTCGGGTTCCATAGGGGTAGAAGGGGGAAGGAAGAGAGAGACACGTGCGAACCTCCCTTTCCCTACTCTGGCCAGCCAAAGAGGACAGATGTCGGGGCCGTCTTAAAGATTTTCGAAGGGGCGACCCTTTTTTGGGGATCGGCGAGGCTCTTTGAGACGCAATAAAAGGGACTCAACGAAATGCGTAAGACCATTGTGCAATTTAAGCAGATGTTATCCAATGAATGCGCAATGTATAATATGAATCGCGAACAAAGAGCGATTTTTCTAGGGTGCCTGAGAATTTTTGCATCTTCGCCTCGTACGTTACCGCTACTGATAAAGAGATATCTTATCAATCCTTCTCTTTTGCACATGCGTCCAAAATTGGTTTTTTGTGGGTCCTTATTATAATAAATACTTTATTCATATTTCTCTCGATATGGCTAACTAACAAAATCGTGCATTTTCGAATCGTAGGCGTGTACCGATTTAACGTAATAAATTATTAAAACATCGAAGATTTCATTACAGACGCATATGCATACGTGTAATTAATAATTTCTAGTGTTATGTTTAAGTGTATAAAATATCGAAGATGGAAAATTGAATTTGTAAAATTATAAATTTAATTTCATAAAGGTTATAAAATATTTTGACATCTTTAATATTCATGTTTTAAATGTGTTTGTAAATGGTTAAAAAATTGAATGAAAAAGAATTTTTCTGGTTTTAATCTCTAAAAAATTTTTAATGTAATAATTGTAATTTTTTGAAATTTGTATTCAGAATAATTTTTCAAATTCAAGGACAAGAATCTTTTTATTTCTCTTCGACATAAATCAAATTATAAAATCAAATAACAATAACTTACAATAAATATTGTCATAAAGTAATACTTTTTTATTTTAATAAATAAATCTTTTATAGATTGAGTTATCGTTTCATATTTCATTTCATCAAACTGACAATATATGAAATATTAAGCATGCTCTGTCTCCAATAGATCCTTCGTGAATCTATCGGACATGTGCGGCGCAATATTCTCGTTGCTTGAAAATTCAGGGAATCCAATTAAAAGACCGGATGCCCCTTTAACCGCAATGAAACGTGTATTGTCTCGTCCGACACACGGGAACGTTATTACGCGTATCTGTGTTTGAAAATGCACGTGCCTGAAAGTTGCCATTTTGAATCATCATTTTATTTACATTTCTGCAATCACTCATCATGACGTGTGCACCAGGTGTTAAAAATTTCAGGAGAGATTTGATAACACATTTGATAGCAAATATATTAATTCGAAGCTGAAAAAAATTGAAACAATCGCGTTACAGATTAAAAAAGATAAACTCAGTTTTATAAACTAAGTTTTTAATAATATTAAAAATCTTGGTTTAAAGATCTTCTCTCCGACAAGAAATATTCTACACAAACGTAGAAGTGGAAACGCTCAATAAAATAGATATTAAAGTCTAAAAGAAGGCATCGGACGCATCGATTGGCTTGCAGAGTCGCGCTATCGTCCGATTCCTTTCATTCATCCACACCGTCGGTTTCGCTCGTTTGTCCCGACTACAAAGAACATCCAAGCCTTCAGCAAAGCGCGGGACGCGACGTCGCGCATCTTTCAAGTTTCCCGTTGGACGAAGCGAAGTCTCGCGCGCGCGCGCGTGTGCGAAACAACGGCCCAATGTGCTGCCGCCGCCGTCGCCGCCACCACCACCGCCGACGCCGCGACGGGGCGACGGCGAGACGAAGCCAACCTCCGCTCCGTACCCTTGAACCTAACAGACGCTCGCGACGTTGCCGCCTCGTGCAAGTATGCCGCGGCGTGAAGTGAGGCGCGAAGGCGCGGAGAAACACGATGTTCGTTCGGTCGGTCGGTCGCCGGTTGCGTTCGGTCGCGCTCGGCTATGCCCGGTGCGTGCTTTCTTCGCAAGAATTCCGAGCGGCCGTGCCGCTCGCCTCCCCCTTCTCCTTCGACTGTTTCATCGTCGTCGTCGTGGTCGTCGTCGCCGTCGGCGGTGGCGGCGGCGGCGGTCGCCTGGCGCAACGCCGAACGAGCTGACGTCACGCGCGTCAGCGTTACGCGTAGCGTTACGTAAAAAACGTGCGGCTGACTGGCTGGCTGGCGAACTCTACTCGGTGGAGCGTGTCGCCGCGTTGCGTTGCGTAGCGTTGCGTAGCGTCGCGGCGATGCGCGCGCGCGCGCGCTCGCATAAGCGGCATTCTACGTGCTCGGCCGGACGCGGCTCTTTCGCGCCGGCCGATTATGTCATTCCTTTAATAACGGAGACGAGCGACGAGTTTAGCATACGCCCTGTAAGAATGTCGGCCCCGACATTTCTGTCAATCTTTAAATTCCGTCCTCGAGATAAGATCGCCCCGATGGCCGCGTCTCGTAATTCATTTCGCGTTTAGCATGAAATGTACCGTCAGATCTCCAAGGTTGACTCGCGCTTGGCACGTAGATCACGTACGGCGCTTATCGCGACGATCGGATGGCCGCGATTAGCGGTAAACGCGATACACGGATGCGCGCTTCACGCGGTGTTAAGCCTGATCCTTCCCTACCGTCTTTGTTTAGCGTCGCGTTTAGTGCTCCACGTATGTACGTACGATACATACACACGTGTGCGCGCACGTATCGCGCATACGTCCGGCCGTCTCTCAACCGCTGCGCAGCGCGAGAAAAAAAGCCGGGCGCGCAACATAAACACCGCGGCGGAGAATTGGATAGCCATATTTAGAGCGCTAAATGCGCCGTGCGAATCTCCGACGATGCGACGGCCAAGAAAGCGCGGCGACTACCAGCCGATTATTTTTTCTTTTTCTTTCACCTGACGTCGCGCGCACGCTCGCTCGCGCGACTCCGTGACGTCAGCCGCGCCGGTCGTTCGGTCGGTTTTGTCGGCGGCGTCGTAGAGAAAGCATAGACAAACATAACCTACATAGAACGGTCCCTCGAGCGCGGCAGGGTCAACGTACCGACGAAACCGGAAATTCGTCGTCTGCCGCGAGTCCGGAGCTAGGAGAGTTCTCATTTCTTCCTCCTATTTTTTTTTTATCGCCGTTTTCGTTCGACCACGCTTAAAGCCACGTGAGCCCGCGTTATCCGTCTTATCGGGCTGTAAAACCGGGCTAACAGGACGCGCTCGGGCTCGAGGTCGAACTACGTCGGATTATATACGAAGGGGGGTTTTTTACAACAATGTTTCTCCGGGGATACAAGAGAAAAAGAAAGAATATAACCCGTCCCGGGCAGTTCAAGCCTACATTCGCGTTCCCCGCGAAGCAATTAATACAAAGTAATTGCGTCTCGGGATCCCTTTTTTCTCCCGGGAAGCCGTGAAAGACACGAGATCGGGAAAGTCGAGTCTAGATCCGCCGTGGACGTGAATTAAGTATACCGGTGCAAACTGGGGCAAATGACAAACCGGTTCCGAATATAAATAGAGTAACGATCCTTTTGCAAGTCGCTGAAAGAATCCCGCGCATCTAAAATCCGTCGCGGGTTCTCCTGAATTCGCGCCAAGGCTGTCGAGACTATGTATATATTTTTTTTTTTTTTCGAACGGGACCAGCTGCCCGGTCGTTTCTCCCGTTTCGGCGTATTTTCGCAGGAATTAGCAGAGTCGGTAAAAATTCTGACGGCTTGAAAAAATCCAACGTGTCTTGCAACGACAGACGTTCAGGTTCGTCCGCAGGCTACGTGAAACGAGAGATTAAACGAGTCCGACGTTTCCCTTCCTCGTTCGCGTCATACGACCTCGTCTCTCGTGGCCGCGTGATTTACACGCTCGCGGGCCGAAACCGCAGAAATCCGAGAAAAGCGAATTGCACACAAAGCAAGCACCGAGGCATCCTCCGTGCTCCTTTATCCGCAGGGCGCGCGCGCGTTCATGTCTCCCGTTCGCACGCCCGTGTGCCATTTACGAGGCAAACCGGTTTACGCTTTTTGCGAGCCTCGCGCGGCTCCACGAAGAATGTTGATTTTTGCGATATATACCGCTTGGGAACCTAACCTACATCATTATCCGGATGAGAGCTGACTGCGCTCGAACGCGCCGTGGCGCAAGTTACACGAAACTGTCTCCTTAGCGCTGACGCAGGCGAAAGAAAGCCCGAAACCGCGAAACGTTCGAGGAAAGGATTGCGCACCGCGCGGAAATCGTCACCCGGCAGTCTAATTTTAAACCTCGCCTGCATTGTTTGCGAATCGTGCCACTTTGTCGCCGTCTCTCGATTTTAAATAGGCGGGCATGAATATTTATGGCGAAAAAAAAAAATCCAGAAAAGTCGCATCTCCGAAACTATATTTCGTAACGACGCTTACATTAGCTTCGCAGACACGAATGCAAATCGAGAGGAATCGATATAGGACTCGTCGTACGAAATTAAAACCGGGTCCTGATTACCAGGGATTTAATTCTCAGACGTAAGGTCGGGACCTCAATTTCGAAATTCATATCGAGTTTAATCTTTTAATTCTTATTCGACTTTTGACCTTACCGACCCACCTAATTAAATTACATCATTGGAAACGTCGGCTCGATATTCTCGCGTTGCCGATATTTCTAGGAAATAAGAATGAGGGTTCGAAGCACCGACAGAAAGAGAGAGAGAGAGAGAGAGAGAGAATTTATTTGACATTTAGACTAATTTAGACTGATAATAGGAGGTAAAAATAGCCAACTTACGAGCGACTTATAGGTGGTAAATATTTAATACATTGATAACATCAGTAAACGTTTCGACCTTACTTGGTCTTCCTCAGTACATAGTCAAAATTAATTTAAGAGTATATTAATCGAATTAATTTTCGTTATGACTATGTACTGAGGAAGACCAAGTAAGGTCAAAACGTTTACTAATGTTATCACTGTATTAAAATTTAATAATAATGTATTACATTTAACACTATAAATCGCTCGTAAGTTGGCCATTTTTACCTCCTATTCTTTACTTCAGTACATTACAAGCTTTTCTCTTTAATTTAACTACTTTAATTAGTCTAATTTAAATTTAGACTAATTTAATTCGTAAGAAGCTTCGCGTTAACAGTTGGGAGTAATCTTAGTCTCTATTAAACCGGCGGGGTTTCCGAAAAACAATCAAAATCAACTGAGAGAAATTGACGAAGGTTAATTCATTCACGTTTCGTCGGATGGGAACAGTCTCACGAGATGCGGCGCGTTTCAAGCGGTTTTCGTGAAGGCGCGAGCGCGCGAGAGAAAGATACGAGGTATCCCCGGCCTCCAGCCGGCTTTTTAACAGTAGCGTCACGAATGAAAGATGATAATGAGACGCACAGTGCTGTAGGTTAGTGAGAACAATAGCCAGCCTGTGCTTAATGAGCCGCGACGCATGCGGCTCGCGTGCTCGTGTAGTAAAAATATATTTTCGGCGCCGTGTCGTGCTCCGAATGACGAGCGCGGGAATCGCCGAATTCGTCCTCGACCGTGGAGGCAAAGTCGTTTCTCCGCCGTGCCACGGCGCGGAATTGCAATTCCGTCCCGTGCGTCCCGATTCGCGTCGTTTCTCGCACGTGTCGCGTTTGACGGCCGTTTCGTCCGCCGATTTCGTGAATGTAAGTAATCGCCGACGTCTCAGGTCTCTTTGTGCACTGGGGAAAAAATTGAGTGACGTACGGGCCGCGATTTTTGGAAAATTTCTTACATATAGCTCATTCTTACTTATACTTTGTAGAAGTAAAGATGCATGACATAAATGCAACACAAATCTATAATAACGTATTATAAAAAAATGAGTTACTTTGATGATTTACTTCAATTAATTGATGAGTTACTTCAATGTTTAAGATAATATTTCCAGCCAAACTGTTTAGTTGAGATATTTTTTAACAGCAATCAAAAGTATTTTGTTTAGGGCGTTTTTCCAATTTCTTGGTAAGCTAACTATTAATTTAAATCATATATTTTTATATAGAATGATTTAAGAAAATGTAAGCAAATAATAAATTTGTTTACAGCAATTAAACAGTTCTGTTGAATTATTTTAACCAAAATGTTTTGTCGTTTCGACAAAATTTTGGTTTATAGAACAAAACATTTTTTCCAGTGTAATCGAGAGATATTTACATTGCCGCGATATATCGAGGACTTGAGACGAATAATTCTGCTCAGGTAGCGAGCCTCACGTTCCACGGATGTGACGAAACGTTGGCGCTTCGTGCAGATTGTCGCGCGTAGAGACGCAGAGATTCCGCAATCGCGACTCGCGAAATATACTTACGCGCATACAATTCAATAAGTAACGATGATTGAAAGAACGTCGAGTCGAATAATTTTTCACCGGATTGTATATTTCGCGAGCCGCGATTGCGGAAGGTTCTTGCTCTCGCGCGATGAGAACGCCGAGGGATCGGTGAACGACGATCGGCTCCCAGCAAACGGTACGCGGTGTGCATCCTACCGCAGCGGAGGCATTATCGGCGGCGAGTCACGAACGGGTCTCGGGCTGCGCGCCGAGATCGGGAACCGGTTGGACGAAACTTTCGAAAATTCCAGAATGACGTAGTCCTGCTCTCGGCGGGTGTGCGAGCGCAGCGGGCGAAGACGCACAGCCGTGCTTCTCTCATTCTTTATTTACAGTTACTTACGTAACGAGAGACGCGAGGTCTCTCTCCATCTCTCTCTTTTTCTCTCTTGATCTGTTCGAGGCCGATTCGGCTCGACCGCCCGCCGGATTCCGTGCATGCAATAGAAAACGTGCGTGTATGAAAACAGCCGCGAGAACGAAGCGCGTGCACTGCAAGCGGAAATGTTGCTCACTTACCTCGTTTTCTTGAGCCGCTGCTCTACCTAGGACACTGACAAGAAATCACTGGCGGGTAACAACGCGCCGGTGAACCGCACCGGGCAAAGACCGGGGTTTATTGTAAGTCACGGCGAGGAAATAACTCGCGCCGTGATAACTCTCGCGCTGTGCGAGTGAGCGGACGTAATCCGCTCCGCTGATCGACGGAAAAAGTCGTTTGCGCAACTATCGCCGCGAGAAAAATAAATACAGGATGGAACGGACGATTGAATTACGCGTATCGATGATACCCGCGAATATTACACGTGAATATTACTCGCCAGAGGATAAACTCGCCGATCGTTTCTAAAAAAAGGTTTTTATTACTCAACCGGGCAAATTCTGCAATCGTCATCTCCTGTCTCTCGTAATATATTGCAAAGTATAATCGCTTGAATTCTTAATAAACGCGCGTAACGTGATTATCTCAACAATGTAATTCAGAATAATAATTCGTTTCTGCGAAACACGCGCGTGTTTTCGCATCAGCATATGTAAAATTTCAATAAATATAAAGATCGCATTCCCGATAAGAAAGTTAAATGTACTCACGTGCGCCGCGTTAAACGATCAATGGCGGTGGAACTCGGCAATTCGTGGAGAACATCTGGATCTGGATCTTTGACGCCTGCTTGATCGCGGCTCTCTGGAAATTATGAAAATTTATTTAAGCATTAAGCATGGGTTTCCTTAAAGTTGAAGGATAAATCTTGGAACGATGAGAGAACTCTCAATAATAATTTCATCTCTATCAACTTATATTTCTATTTAAATCTGCGATTTACAATTTTAAATTCATTTTAAAAACGAATTATTAGACGAAAAAATTAATAATTAGAAAATATCATGTAGATTATAACAATAATTCGTTTTAAAACATTATTACATATATATAATGTTATTAAATTTTATCGTTATTATTTATTTTTTACCTTGGACGAAACTCTTCTCCGTCTCATCTTCAGTAAAGCAAGATTCGCGCTCAAATCCATCCGTTAGCTGTCCGGTTATTCTCCAGTCGTGTATTTCCTTCCGTAAAATGTAAATCGGATCATTGTTGCCCGCGCTGCCGACGCTGGCCTCGTCGGACAAGCGAACCTTGTGCTTCACGTCGTCGCGCATTATTTTATCTTCCCTTCGCGAAAGAAGCCGCCGTTCGCGAAGGCCTCGCGACTTCGCCGCGCAACTTTTTACGGTGTTTCCGTCCTTCGAAGATCGCATCTTTTGCGACAGCGTTCCTGAGGATACGCACTTTTTTCCGTCGAGTATGGACTTCGCGCGTCGCTCGGAAGAAATGTTTCTCGAGGATATGCCAACGACGGCAGTTCTTCCACGATTGCGATATTTAGTTCCCTGAAACATCAAACGGCATAAATTATTTGCATTAACACAAGGTAATAATAAATCAATGTACTATTGTACTGACAATAATAACCAACAAAAATAATTAATACCATGAAAAATTAATACATTTACTTTTATTTTATTTATTTTATTTATCGAGTAAATTCCAAGACAAAACTTCAAGTAGATTATTAGATGTATTAAAATAATATTCTGATATAAAATATGTTATAGAAGAAAGTGTTTGATTGGATTGCAATAAATCGAAAATAAAAAAAAAATAAAAAAAACAATTTTGAAAAATATTGCGATAAAGTAAGTATTTTTGTATTTGCCAAGATATCAGAATTAAATCATAAACAGTCTCCTTACATATTTACGCAGTGCATATTAAAATTAAGATTATGTCATAATAAATTTAAATTTAAAAAATTAAATTAAAAATTTTTAATTATATTATATTACACCTTCGATTTTCTCCATATATTGTGACATATATATTATAATATCTTTTTAACAAAAAAAATATATAGAAAAAAGGAAAAAATAAAGTTCAAATCAGCGTGAATCGCCATAACTTACAATCATTGCAGCGGCGACGTGTTAGCAACGGAGGTTATAAATCTACGGCGGCGTTGCAGCGCGAATTAGCGCGGTAAACAATCGAGCGATACATCATTCTCTACCCCCGGATATTCGGGAAAAAAAACAAAATTCTATTTATTGTTAATTGTCGCGTGGGATTCCGAGAAAAGCACGAGAAAAGTATGGACGGGCGATTTAACGCGCGCGCGCGCGCGCGCGCGCTTTTGTCCGAAGTTCATCGCGACTTGGAACGTACGTATGTAGTACATACAGCATGTTTCAGGTTTGTCGGGCTCGCGAGAAGCCCTCGGCTGTCAGCTGTCCCGGGCTCGCGCCACCGTAACGGAGACGAAACGTTATGGAGATGGTCGTGCGGAACGGACGCTACGGAAACCCGGCTGAACTGAGCGGTAGAACGCTTCCCGCTCACCCCGACTCGATTTTCTGCCATTGGCATGAACCTCAAGTTCGAAATAAGGATCGTCGAGACGGCTGATCGAGCTGAAGGCACAAAAACTCGCTCTAGATCCATCTATGTCTTTATAATTCGTGTCAAACTTCAGCATAGTGTTCTACTCGTCATTTTATTAATTTATATGCAATTAATAATTTATAATTCATGTTAAAATTCAGCATGTAGTCTTCTACTTATCATTTTTCTATTTATAACATTTGTACTTATACCTAGGTAGAACAAAAAGTCACAAAGATGTCAAAATGACGGCAAAACGTCATTATTATGTCATTTTATCGCTATTTTAGTGTTATTTTGATATCAATATAATTTTTGTTCTACCTGGGTATAATTTATGCAATCAATAATTTATATAATCTATAATTTAAAATTTAGACTTTAGAATTTATAATGCCTATGTTTGCCAAAATACGCGAGAGTCCGAATATACACGCATATATAAAATATTGAAATGTGAAGTCATAAATAAAAACGTATCGTTTTACTTACATTCTCCGTCCGGCTTGCGGATCGTCTGAAGTAGGCTTTAAAGAAAGGAAAAGGGAGACAAAAATTATCATCGAAAGTGATCTCCGTTCAGAGACAGCATTTTTTTTTCCTTTATATTCAGCGGAAAACTGCTTCCCTCGTTAAATAACGCAACGCGATAATGACATGTCGTCGGTCGTTTCGAAAGCAATATGGCGCGCAGCGCGGGCCCTTTTCGCGCTGCTCGATCCGGCGTCGATACGGCACATCTGCCGTTCGTTCGTCGCCGCGGGGACGCGATCCGCCAATATTGTCGATTTTTTTTCCAGAAACGGCGATCGAACGGTCGTTTAATCGGCCCGGCCACGGCCGTTTGACTTTCACCGCGCGTTCGGTTCCCGCCCAAAAATTTCTCCGCGGACTCACCTTTTAAATGCAGCTGCGACACGGCAGCAGCTGGATCCGAAACTCAAGCGAGAACGAGTTTCCCGTCGTTCTCGCGTATTTCTCATTCCCTTTCTCCCTCCCGCATTTTCGAATGGCAAATCCAGTCGATAAGTCGCTCGAAAGTGGCGAAACCGCGTTTCCTAACCGCTTAAAAATCTCGAATTCAAGAACGATGTATGTATACGAATGACATCGAATCACACTAATTTGGCGGACGAGCGTCCTGACGGTGGTTTAAAATTTTATTCAAACAACCGCGTTGCCAACCGCAGAAAACCATTTCGAGTGGGAACACTTTAAGAACGCCAATAGAAGCCAATGAATACGTAAGAAAAAAAAAGATTTTAAAGACGCCAGCGGACGTCAGTAATTAAAACAGTTGGCATAATTTGTTCTCAAAGTGCAATGTTTACCCAGTGAGAAATGATGATCGAAAAGACATCGAATCGATGTCGACGAGATGCCTTTTCCACGCAAAATACATCGAATCGCTATCGATTCGATCATCGATTTGACTAACCATTTCTCATCGAAAATGTTGACAGTGAAACATAAAAATTAATGGATATAAGTATAGAAAATAAATATATCTATGATGCTAAAATTTAATACAAGTTTTATTATTTGAATATTTTTTCAGGAAGATTTGACATGTAACTTTGATATTATCGTATACGTACGTGGTAAATCCAAATCATATAACATAGAAAGAAATCTCACAACATATGACAGGTATAATAAATAAATACATACATGAAAATTATTTTATTTAGTAGAACTGCTTTTTTCTTGCGATGTTAGGCTACTTGAGTTGGCAGGAATGACTTGTTATATTTGGCGACATGTTGTGCGCACGTGCTTCCTAACCTCAAAATCGCCCGTCAGAGTCCGATTGAAATTGAGCAAAAATAACCAAGAACCGATACCGGTTGCTGGCTGTTAATAAAGATTTTTTGCGCAAATATTGAGTTCTGATAATGGCGATGCAAGTCCCGACTGACGTGGATGCTGATCAAATTAAATCTGTATGTATTTCCGGCACATGAAACAATGTATGCTAAACTATAAGCAGTTCTAAGAGTATATAAATGTTATGCGTGAAGTATGAATTATATTTACACGCGTCTTCAATAAGATGATATAAATGAACTGCTACGCACATACAATGTAACTTAAATACTATATATGTGTTTTACAGTTTCGAGATTTCTTAACCTCGTACAACAAACTCTCCGAAATTTGCTTCGTCGACTGCGTAACCGACTTCACGACGCGAGAAGTTAGAGCCAAAGAGGAGAAATGTGCCCTTAACTGCATGGAAAAATACCTGAAAATGAATCAGAGGGTGTCTCAACGTTTTCAAGAGTTTCAAATAACTGCCAATGAAAATGCTTTGGCAGCTAAGAAACAAGGTTAGGCAAATTATTTTTGTCAATTTCATTAATTTTAATAGTGATATAAGATGAGCGGATAGATACAACAGTCCCTAATGTTACCTCCTCCGTGATTTTCTGTTGAATAATGGAAAATGGGATATATGTTACTAATCATTTGCTTTAGCACAGAGCATCATTTCAATTTCAATTTCATCATTAAACTGTAAATTACATGATGGTACCACGAATTTCTATTCGAATCTTATTATAATATCATAAGATTGCAATAAACAATATTTCTAAGTTTTTTTTAACATCTCCCAATATGATAGTCCAATCCATTTAATGTTTGTAATAGATACTTGTTCAAGATCTAAAAATTTTTATTTTGGAATTAAGAAACATTGATTGTACAATAAATTATGTATTATAATGTATTGTAATATAAAACGTTAAACATGTAAATTATGGAAGCGACAGAGTTAATGTATATGTTCTGAGTAAATGTATATGTATATGAGTAAACTTATTCTATCTTTTTAATATAAATATGAAAGTGAATTTGATTCTCAATCACATTAGTTTTAGATATATTATAATTTAGCCCAATTTCATAACATTTGCATATACATATTACAATTTTTACAATATTAATAATGTGAATATAACTTTAAATTTATATTTATTAATTAAAAGTTACAGTAAAATACTTATTTATACAAAGTAGGATTTCTTTGCGTCACGTGATTATTATAAATATTATCCTTTCCTGGCGATTCTAATAACGTGAGAATTTATACAAAAAACTTGCGTATACATGAACATATACATATATACACATTAATCAGAAAAAACAATAAATATATATGTATATATTTAACTAGATTTGGAATGTCCAAAATCAGAAAACTTTGGCTTTCCTTGTACTTCAATGTCCATGGTTTCGCTTTCCCATTCGAGCGAAGAAAATGTTTGTACGTTCGCTTGTATAGAGCCCAGATTACTTTGCGCTTGATTTATGATTTGTGGACTAAAGCACGTGCTGGAAACCTGAGGATCCTCGGTTTGCATCGTGGAGTCTGAGTTCGGTGAATTCGGAGGGGTTTTACGCAGTCTCTTGTAGTCTGAGAGTCTATTCAACGATACCTGATCCACGCATACGGCCTGTGTGGTATGTCGCGTCTTGTATAATATCGGACAGCCTTGATCGCCCTTCATGCTTAAACTGTACAAATTAGCGAGTCGACGCAGCTTCTCTCGCTCGGGTTGTCGCATAGGATGGAGCTTCAGCTCGCTCTGAGTAGGATCCTGCAGGAATCGCGAGACTTTCTCGTTGGCCGACGTTACGATGGAGTAACCGGGCTTGTTGTCGACGTGGCGTCGTCCAGCACGGATCTCTCTACCGCTTTGATAGATCTCACGAAAGCGCGGTATTCTTTGTCTGTAATTTTTCTTAGCTTCCGCAACCGAGTGTTCACCGTGTAATATCATTTGGAAGGTCGAATCCGACGTGGCTATGTCGTCGCTGGTGCTTTCTCCGTCATCCCGCCAACTCGACTCTCCGATCCAATCCGATTGTTCGTCGTCTCCTGGAAGAATTAGGTATGTAATTTATAATATATTGCGTGATATCTTGTACCACTTTCGAGTTCCTCGACATACCTTCTCTATCCTCATCATTTGTAATGAGACCTGCCTCCGAATCGCTGGACGAAATGCTGGAACTAGATACACGAGAACAATCCACAGTATCTTCGCCTTGCATTTTATCTCGATTTTTCGGTTTTGCATTTTTCGTTGGTTTAGACACTCTCATTTCGCAATCTATCGAACGTTCTCTACATGATCTTTTGCGTTTTCCACACCTGGAATGCGATTATGCAAATATGTTCGTTGTTTTTTCTTTGTTACGGACAGAAAAAAATAATTACATCTCATTTTCTTACCATATAGCGCCGTATCTATTTTTACAATCGCTTCGAAAGATGCGTTTCTTTCCGCCGAACGTTGAAGTCGACATAATTGCCACTGCTTGAGAAGTGGACGCGTTAGAATCCGAGTCGATTGCCATTCTCTTAAACTTTCTCTTGCGTCTAGTGTTCGCTCTTGGCACAAAATTTTCATTTACCGAATCGCTCTCGATATTAGTGACATTATTTAAGTTTGGAAAATGCGCGAAACGTTTGGTCTGATTGGTATCGTCGCTGTCGGACTGATACTTTGAAACGTTGGCAGTTTTCGGAATGCGAATTTCGCAAATGGAAGATGAGCTGTCGTCCGAATGTTTGTTCATGCTTAGAGCCGCTGCAAAGATGTATTACACATTAATTATTCAATACACTCGATAACACGGCAGCGATGCGTACTTCAATTCTCGAAGGTTACATGGAACTAATATTCGACTTCTTTATGCCATAGAAATTTGGTATCTACAAAGATAATCTTGATAATAATCCCGACTGTGTGTGTGTATGTGTGCAAAACTGCAATTTGCACAGGTGCGATTAGAATGTGTAGAACCTCCTTGGGTCGAACGGATTTTTAACATCACATCAAACCGTCTTCTTACACTTACGAATATTGCCCGTGGAGCGGGCTCTCCTCCTGATGCCCCATCTGCGCCTGAGATTCGCACTGTTGCTGCTCTCCTCCAGTGCCAAAGTCAAATCGTGCACAAGAGCCTCCATTTTTACTCTTAAATCCGCCGGTACAGCTTTCAGAACACGCTCCATTTGAAGGATGCGTTTTTTGCTGGAAAAACCATCAAATGAACTTTACTCGGCCGATCCCGGCGGCTGACAGTCGTATAATTAACATGAGTATCGATACGCGGGGTACGGAATTTACATGGCGACCGGTAACGTTCCGCTACTTCGGCAATCGCGTCTCCGAACGCGACGTTTGACTGTGAAAATTCTTAAAATGACAGCTGTACGATTCACGTCTCGCCTAATGCGTGACGCATTTCCCCAATTACGGCAATCAAGTCGCGACGTCGAGTCGCGAGCTGCAAAGAGTCTGCAAAGAGAGAACAACAAATACGCGGTGTTGCCTATTCACATTCCGATCGGGTTATCGTTTCCTACGGCGTGGATCCGTGCCGGGCGAGCGACGACGACGACGCGATTAAACGGCGATCCATCCTCGACGGGCAGGGAGGCACGGGCTGGCACGGGCCGGGGCCGCCGTGGGATCTCGCTGGCTCGTCTCTGCACGTCTCGTACGACGCGGCGCCGAAACGAGGTGGCCATCGGGGACGTCGCCGCGCGACGTCAATCGCCGAGGAGGGGGTCAAAACAAACGCGCGATTGCGTCGGCTTTTAGCTCTCTCGTCGGCGTGTGTGACAATACGTAACATCCTGCCGCTCACCTCTTACAAGTAATGTCCATGAGTCTCGCCTCAAAACTGTCTCATTGTCAAACGCGGTCCGCGCCCAGGTCGACCGACGCTGAATCGCAAAGGGAGAAACGCGGCGTCGAGCGGCGATACACGAGGGCTGTCGCGGGGCCGTACAACTATTTTTCACTGTAACGTATGCCCGCACGTCGCGGAAAGGTAAACGAACGGTACGCTTGTTCGGTTCGGGGGGCCGTGTGTGCGACGCGTCGGTCGCTTCATGAGAACTCGATCGTCGATGTGTAGTCACTCGTGATAGATAAAGCGTTTATTAACCTTTGAGGGGCCGAGACGGCTCTTTAAAGAGCCAGGCTATTTATTAAACGCTTGAATTTTGTAAAAAGAATACAATTGAAACGAAACCTTTCCTCTTGGCGAAAAAAGCCGAGCCTTAAAAATTCGAGTTAATATTTTAATAAAAAAGTTAATATCTTAAGTTCTAAAGCAAGTTGTTTAAGAACAAAGAAAATAGAAATATCGTGAGAAAAATTGAATTTGAAAACAATAGCGTGGAAACAATGAATGACGAAGTACAGAAGACAAAAGAAAGACACAAAGGACGAGAGTTCTCGAGATTTGCTTTGATCAAACTTGGAATAATTTAATCGACGATTAACTTTTGCTAAGTAATATCTATAGTTTATTATATTTTATTATTTAATAAGAAAGAGTGAAAAGAAAGATTGATTAGACGACGAATTGTGTAGTTAGAAATTTTGTTCTACGTCCATTCCTACCAATGCAGATTAATTTTCTAATCTTCAAAATTAGAGCAAAATAAAAAATAATTGTGAGATTAAAGATAATGGATAGAAATAGACATTAATTAATCTCGCCAGTTGAATTAATTGCTGGCTAAGTTAATCGGAATTTGGTTTCTCTGCAGCGTCTGTATTTTACAAAAGTTGTAATGAAAAGAGGTACAATTTTCTATCCGCGACAGAGTGTATAATTTTTAACTTTATTCATACAAAGCATATATAAATGAGAGCATACAAGAAAATACGTCCAAGATATTCATTTTAATCTAATTTTAACCTAATATTAATTTTCGCAGACGCCATCCGCGAATACAAGGAATCAAGTTCCAGGACGGTAAGAAGCGTTCCAAAAATCACCGGAAAAAAGTGCGAAATGCGCGCGCGGCTTAAGGTCCGGGCGGCGCTCAGAACGCGGCATGAGGCCGCTAGTGAGGCCATTTCCGGTGCCCCGTCGCGCAGGACCACGCAGGACAGACGCTCCGCGAGTGGATTTTTCCGAGACAGCGACTTTTCGCACGGAATTGGCGTGTCGACCGCGAGCGGAACGGCGACGGCCTGGCGATTCTCGTCGCGCGAGCAGCGGCGAGCGGACCTAACCTAGTGACGCCGCGTAATGTGCGTTCGCGCTCGTCGGACGTGTCCGACCGAACGCGGTTGTGTAAATAGCGTGTAGCGGCGGTCTGCGCACGCCCGGTGCGCCGCCGCGGCCAGATGAGCGCGCGATCGCGGCAGTTTGATGCGCGGGCTGCGAGGGGACTGTGAGACGCACACGCGAGGAAGAGTGGAGGGGGTGAAAGACGGGACCCCGAGTGATCTCCGTGCTTGTGGTGAACAACGATCTATTTGTTGGAGTATCCAAGCGAAGGTGCGAAGGGTCGAATTTTTCACTTGCGCCGATCGGCATAGCTGGCTGAACGTAGCGACGCGAGATATCGACGATCGCTTGATTCCGCGCGATGGACGGCGCGAACGTGAATGGCGGGAACGCCGCGGCACCGCGCGAGGATTCTAACCTCGAAAGTGGCGGCGGTAGCGACGGCGGTGGTGGTGGTGGTGGTGGTGGTGCGGTGGTCGTGCCGACGATGGAAGCGCAGGACTCGAGCGACAAGGTGCAACTGACTGCCGCCGGCAACGCGGACGCGCAGCAGGAGGTTAACGGCGAGCTGAGGGGCACGCCCAGGAAGCACGGCGCGCCGCTGCCCCGCAGGAGGCTGAGGAAGTTCAAGGCCAACTCCACGGGCACGATGGAGAGCGACGCGACGACGGAGATGCCCGGGACGAGGGGGCGCAAGCGCAAGCTTTCGGAGTATGAAGACGCCAGCTCCGAGGACTCCGAGGAGTTCAACGGCTTCGACTCCCAGGGCCTCGACGTGCAGCCGGGCAGTCACGTTTTGAGCAAACTCATTGGTAGGATTCATGAACGATGATGCTCTTTATTGTCAATATGTACATGCAAGATTGTTAGGATTTAAAAAATATTTTTATTTCTTATACATTTTATTGGATAAGTTGAGAGAAAGATTGAGATTCTTAATGAAAATTAATTTGCCTAAAAATTTCTTTGATTACTTTTGATGGTTTAGAAAAGATATTACAATATAATATATTATTTTTTTTATAAGATGGACAGCAGTTTTATTCATCAGTCTTTTATTCATATATTTGTATATATGAATTTATGAATTTTATATGATAATTATGAGAATATATTTTTTAATATACTGCATACTTTTAGTCGCTATGTAAATAGTAATTATTAAGTTATATATTATTAGTATATGTATGTTATTAGTAATTGTTAAATTACAAAATATATTATTAACGAACAAGAATGGAATAAATATAGATCATTATGTTAGAAGAAAGAATTTAAAAAGATTCATTTTGCATTACTGTAATAATTATATTATTCAGTTTAGCAAATAAAATAGTTTTTATTTCTATTAGGAGTTTAAATAATTTTGAATTTAATGTATTTTGTTGTAGCTGAAGCAGAAATAGCAGAAGCGCAACTTGCAAAACGTATGAAATATTCATCGAAGGCTTTCGACGCGAGAGAAAAGATAGACGATAATCAAGATTTCGATGACATGAGAACGTATGTTTATGAAACGGATAGTTTTGAGCATTTGGATATGACAAAGATTAAAAAAGAAAAGGAGTCTGATAAATCAGAAACAGATTCTATTGATATACCAAATAGCATAGATTCTGAAATTGAGCCAAACAAAATTGATATAACTTCCATTAGATCGGCGAATTCGTCGTCGGCTGCGAGTAGTCCCTCTGCAACGTCGCAAAGATCAAAAGGTAGCCTCGTTTCTGGTGGTGCAAGTCCAGGTGGTCCAGGGGGGAAGCAGAAAACGCCTGTTGATATGTCAAATCCTTTATACAAAGAGCCATTTAAATATGGGTGGAAACGAGAATTAGTGTTTAGAGCTAGTCATGACTCTTCCTTCAAAAAAATGGCTGATATATATTACTACACACCAAAGGGGAAAAAAGTCAGGAGTTTTAGAGAAGTTGCAGAATCTCGTAAGTATGCAGAAAAAAATAAATATATGATATAATTACGAATTACAGATATATGTAATTAAAAAAATATATGTAATTATAATTTTTTGTTACAGTTAATTCAAAGGAATTGACCATTGACAATTTCACATTCTTTAAAGAACCTATTGGGCTTAATGATCCTGAAAAAGAGGTCATTCGAGATGCTAAAAGATTGCGCGTACGTTTTTAGCTTTTATTTTTAACTAGTTTTATTATTATAAAGTTTTAGCATATAAATAATGTATTAATTGTTTTTTAAATCTTAAGCTTTTTTTTTTTTTACAAAAGATTGAATATCTCTTGTACATTGTAGGGTGGATCTATGGGTGGGGGTTCAGCAAAAAAATATAGTAAAAAACCTGTAGCAATGAAAAAAACAATACAGGAACCTGTAAAAAAACCAGAACCTGCAACAAGAAAATCGTTACTTGAACCTAGCACATCAAGAAAACAGACGGTACAAGAATCTCCTGCTGCTGCACCTGCACCTGCACCTGCGGAAACTTCAAAACTTGTTCCTGCGCCTGTGTCTATACCTACAAAAGCAACTAAAACAGCAAAAGCATCTCCAGCATATAAAACAAAGACAATAACAAAGAAAACTCCTCAGATAAGTACGTTTACATTAGAGAATTATATTTATATTATTTATATATTATGGTATCTTTTATTCGTTTATTTTAACAATTCAATAACTTGATATATAATTTAAGGATATAGGAGTTTCTAAATTAGATTTTTAATTTTTTTGTCTTATAATTTTAAATAAATACAAATCTTTAAAAAGATAGTTTTTATCTGTTATTTTTTATTATAAGATTGTCATTCTCATGAGTTTATTCTGAAATTTGTATCGCAGAAATGAAATCACCAGCCGAAGAAAGCGAGATGCTTCCACCTCAGCGAAGTACAGCAAATACGAGAAGAAGCCAACAATTAGTTGAGAAAGTTATACCGGTCAAAACCAAGAGATTGCTAACGTAAGTATTCTAATTATTTAATTTCACTTTTATTATAGGCAAGCAATGCATTACATTCAATATTAGTGATTTAATCAGGAAAATGAAATCCGTCAAAGAAATACAAAGAAACTGAAACATCCACGAAATAAAACAAAAATTATAGGCATTTAGCATATTCTTTGAGATGAGAAAGAAAATATTTTTATTATATGTAAAAGAGAAAATATAAAAAAATCTTTAAACTAACACATTAAGCAATTAGAAACTCATATAATTATGCTTAACATGTGTAAAACAATTTTTATCAGTATAATTATAAATCGGTTAAAAACACAATATCCTATAATAAATTTTCTAAATTATTTTATTTCGTTGTGTTTTATTGAGAAGATAAAGATATTATATTGAGATATTTTATTGAGAAGATAAAATTTATTATATTTTAATTTTAAATATCTTAATTTCTTTTTTTATATCAGAATTTTACATTCTGTTTTACACGATTAAAAAATATAATAATATATTAACTAAATTTGGTTTACATAAAGTGCAAACTTTGTGCATATCTATAGATTTTATTGCATACATAAATATATATAATTTAAAAATGCGCGGATAATTATATGGGATATAATTTTAAAATACATGCAATATGTAATATGTATGTACAAAAGTTGCTGACTTTGGATGAGAGAAAAGTTTATTATTACGTCTGTAATTTTCATAACTATTTTTCCCTTTGATCCTATTTCATACATCCTTAATGGGACTCTTGTGTTTTTTTCCTGATTTCCTTTCCCTCTCAACGCACATCTTACAGGCCCAAAGTTCAAGAGCCATGCAGCATAAGATGTTCGACAAGTATGGGATTAATACCAAGTTTACAATGTCGAGTTTGTCTCTGTTTATATCATCCTGAATGTGTCGATGGCATGGAATTTGCAGGCAATGATGAATATGTCTGCAAGGTAGGTTTATTGTGTAGTACAATTTAAAGAATTTCATAATAATAATTGATTTAGTTCTTTGACTACTATCGACATTTACATATTTCTGTTTCGTTTTTTTATGGAGAGAATATGTTCGTTCTGTACATAATTTCTATAGCTTGGCCTATATGAATGTTTTGTTTCTTTGCTTCTATATTGTTTGCAGTCAAAGGATTAATTATATATCAAGTTTAAATTGTAAATTTATTTATTGATGAATAGAGAATTGAGTAAATGCACATATTTAGCTATTAAAGTGTTCATTTTTTGTTTGTTATTTTTTAATCATTATTATTATGAAATTCTTTAAATTTCGTTTATTTACTTTTTTAGAACATTGAAAAGTTTATTTAAAAAAATGTTACTAATTAAAGAAAATTGTCTTTTAAATATATATAACATTAAATATAAATTGATTACTGTACATTCATTGAAATATTTTTAATATTTAAATAATTTGAATTTTTATAATGCCTATATAATAAATCTGTTATAGAATTGTCAGCCGGATACTAAAGAATCTCATATGCCAAACAATCCGTCTTTAACACCACCTCCATTGATTCCAATTAGTATGTTAGGTGCACAAAATACGAAATCAAAACATCAGACTAATTCATCTCCTCCGAAATTGCAAAGAATTCCAAAGTCCGAGGGTGCAGAAGCACAAACGAGAAATTCTTCCAAAACTACCAAAATACCATCTTCAGTACCAAATTCACCCTCAACTGTAGACAAAAAGGAAAGTAGTTGGTTTCCTCAAACGGAAAATGAATTTCTGCAAAGTCACGATGGCACGATGCCGAAACCTGCCCAAAATATCGCTGTAATGGGCGGCAAAAGATACATTGTAGTACCAAAAAATAATGCAATGGCAGTTCAACCGGCTATAACGGTGAAGCCAGATAAAATTGGTGATAAACCGCCGATGCTTCAAGACGGTTTACTTAGCGACATTTCGAATACCGCAGATAATTCCACAGCAAATTTATGTGCACCTCCATCTTTAAATACTGATTTACCTGAAAAAATAGATGTTACACCTGATAAAGAAATTTCAAAAGATGCAATCCATCAGACAGATGACCTTGTATCTTCTGTTACCACTGAAATGACTGAAACGACATTTATATATGATAATAAAGATAAGGATAGCAAAAATACTCCTAAAAGAGATAATCCTGAAAATTTATCAGAAAACGAATCTTTTACTGCCAGTATAGATTATGTCTCAGAAAAAGAAACAGTAGATACAAATTGTAAATCACCTGAAAGTAAATCTACATCAACATCAGAACATACAGCAATTATCACAAGTGCTCTTGAAGCAAATGTGGAAACTGAAACAATTAAAACAGATCAGCAGCAATCGTTACCAAGTAAAGTGGGTACAATAATAAAAACTAGATATAGCAAGTAAGTATATATGTTGGAAACACATAGGCATTCTTATTTTATTTCTTAGAATCTTTTTTTTTTTTTTTTTTCAAATAATTTAAGTTACGGCAACTCTTTTGAGGTTTTGGCAGTTGCTTTGTGTACGTATTATATTTACAAAGTTTAATAAAAACGATACTCTTTCTATAATAATTCACGCTTCACCTATAGAAAACGTTATATTCTTTTATTTTTCATATACTGTAAAAGCTTGATTGTACATTAGATTTTATATATATTATAAAATATTTTAGGTTATATATTAGAGTCTTTATATAGTAACACATGTGGCAACAGACATTTTGATACCAATTTTACATGTTGTAAAATAAAGTGTGATATAAAATGCAATATATATATATAGATATATATGTATGTGTATATATATATGTATATATTTATATATATTGATGCTATTATATTTGGAAATATAAAAATCCGATATTAAAAATGAATTTGATTTTATCTTATGACCGAAGCACACTGCCTTAGCTTCTTAGAAATGCGGCCAAATTTACAACAATTGTAAGAAATAAATAGGAGGTGCACCTGTTGGTTATCACAATATTTTATGTAATTGTAGTATCAAGGTAAATTAATTTTTTAATAAGTCTTATTCGATGTTAAAATGCACATTTATGTATAAAAATGAATGTTTACATTCATGCTGCAATTACAAAGTTACTGATAAGTGCTTCAATGGGAAAAATCTAATTCATTTTTACTTTTTATATTTGCAGATATAAAGACATGTGTGCGAGCTGAAACAAAAACTCTTAGTGCGTTTTCCCATAAATTCTCACAATCCTTTCCTTCCAATCCCATGACCTTTTTAGTTCTATATATTTATTTCTTTGTTTTCAATCTTTATTACTTTTTTGATAGGAACATATAAATTCTCGATCAGAGATTATTTTTATCAGAGGCTTTTTATACTAAAAATCATAATCTATGACAAATAATTTTTAATCATTACATCTTTAAAAGTCTCTTTAAAAAAATAAACTCTTGTCTTTATTTCACAAATTTTAACAGATAAGTTGCCTTTTCGACATGCGACACGATAAGCGTTTCCACAGACATAATTGATGTCAAGTTTTTAAAAGGCGTGTTTCTTTCAATATTTTCAGGAGGAAGCAAAATCAACAGGAATTAGAGCAACAGCAAAATTTTATGAACTCAGTGTGCGCCGGTTATCATGCGTTACTGCGTATTTTTCAATACCTTAAGGTCCAAGAGTTATTGCGAGCCGCGCGAGTTTGTAAAATGTGGCGTGATCTCGCTGCACATCCATCTTTATGGAAGACTGTACGAATGAAGAACAGTCAAGTAACTGATTGGGACGGTTTGGCGGATACGTTACAGAGACGCGGCACGCAGCATCTAGATCTCAGGAAAATGCTAATAGCTGGCGAGTCCGACAACATCTGGAAGAAATTCCTGACTGTCATACCACGAGTGACCAGTCTCGTGAAGCTTGAACTATGTAGATGTCCCGTTGTAGTTGTGGAAGAAGTTATTAAAAGCTGTCCACAGTTGGAGGTATTCAGTGCAATGTCAATCAAGTGCGACTCTCTCACATTAGAGTCGATCGGGAATTTGAGTCGATGTCAAGAACTCAGACTTAAAGCAATAACTGGAATGTCATTACAACAAGATCTTACGCCTTTACAGGACTTGAAGCACTTGACACAATTGGTAAGAATCTGTGTTCATAATGTTTATTACTATTATATTTGTATTATTTGATTATTCAATATTAGAAAATTGTATGCTATATTATTTCTTTTTTATATGCAGAGTTTAACGTCAGTTAAAGAACTCGGGAAGAAAAAAATTGATGTTATACAAGCGTTGACAAACTTGGAGACGTTAGAATTGGGCGAATGTTCCGATTTTCCCGACAAGTTTGGAACTACCGTTTTAATCAATTTAAATAAATTGGAACGTCTTAGACTTGAAAAAGGTCAAGGATCTTGTTGTACATTTGATATCCTCGAAGGTGTATCAAAATTGGAAAACTTGAGTCAGATGGAATTGGTCAATTTTGATGTGAAGAATGGCTTTGACAAATGTCTTGCTAATTGCAAAAACATCAAAAGGTTATTAATTATACCGACTTACATATCGCAATCGGCGACATCCAATAACATGGTGCTTGGAGGTGTCACAGAATTATCAGATAATTTGACGCATTTTATATGGGGCGTTACGCTCGAGTTACTCAGGGTCACAGAACTGTTCGTTGATCAGTGCAACCTCATGAGTAAACAGGTTACTGGGGATTCTATACCAGTTTTAAAACCTGTTCCCTGTTTAAGATTAATTGAGGATGTTGAAGATGAAAACGAGAACCAAAAAGGTACATATTAAATTCTTAGGTTTCCGTATCAGTCAGCTGATTAGTGTTATTTTCATGAATAATTTCTATAATTAAATATATTATAAAATGTTATTTTTAATAATCTTACAGGTGATGACAAGCAACAGCCACACCTAACGAGTCCGCAAGTCGACATTTTACCGTTGCCACAATTGCAAAAACTTCTTTTAACGGCATTGCCCAAGACACGAGTCAAGATCTTAAAAATTCCCTTTCATGCCACGTGGCGACAGAGCATTTCTGATACAACCACGCAGTAGAAAAGAACGAGATGATACTGGTACGAAGTCGGATGAGACAAACAGAATTAAAGTAACATTTGCGATAATTGGAAACTTGTAAAGTTGACCTTATGCAATGTCTTATATCTACTATTTTTCACGGATGGAGAATAACTTATATTTATGTACTATGAGTTTTATAATCTTCAAGGATTAATAATCTTGGCAACGTATCGGTACACACTGCGGTATATTTAGTATTTTTGTGATAAATATGTGGGACCATGCACCATTTTTGCCACAAGCAAAATAATATGACAAGCTGGTACCCTTGCATGGGTTAATTTAATCAAATAAAATTTTGTCTTTTATATGTCACGGTTTTATTTTCCCGAAGAGAGTGAAAATGGTATGGATTCGTACTATCGAACTTGCTGTGATGTGTACCTGCGTTGAAAGTAATCGAACATGATTACATACAAATATGTGAATGTTTTGAATTCTTACGATAAGAAATTAATGTTTATAAAATTACATATATTCATTAATAAGAAAAAGAGGAACGGAAGTAATCGTTTTTATTCAATGCTTTAATGCTAGCATTGGTCTTCTTTTATGATACCTACAACATGGTATTCAGTATCGTGAAGTAGTTAAATTTATTAATTTTACTTTACATAACATCAAACATCTATTGGAGTAACAGAAAGTATGATCGCACGATCTGTATGGCTCTATCTAGAGATTAGATTGTATAAAATAATGCTATATACATATTATAATATTATGATTGTATCTGTATCTTTTAATGTTTAGGATACGAGTTTTCCGCTGCAAAGAAACCGGCAAAATTTGGGGTAGTATAGAACGTGTAATATACTTATTTCTTCGTGCACAATACATAATCAAATATAATGTTACGAAAATATTCATTGGTTGATATATACGAGTACAAAATGTGTATTATTAAGTTTTCAATAATGACTTCTATACTCTTAATGAAATGCAACTTATTTCCTTGTTTCGTTGTCCCTGTCATTATCTTCTGTAAGAAATACATTAGGAGAAGGGGGAGGGGGAAGAGATTTATATTTTATACCGTGTAATAAGAAAACTGTTAAAAATACTAAACTTACGTTTTAAGTAATATAAATTGGGCATATTAAAATTATAATGTAAGCATTACTATCGTAACTTATTTTGTAAACGAATCCTCTCTACATATGTATATATATATTTTTTTTTCATAAACTATTAACATTTTTTTCTTAGATTCCAAAATGAACCTTTTTTAAATTCTATATAAATAATATTTTAGCATACAAAACATACACTTTGTTGTATGATTTTATTTATATCTCTTGAACGTCTTATGAGTTTGTATTTTTAGCTTTGCAGCGCGAAAATTCAGGTATTCACTATGTTTTATTGTATTATGTTTTGTTATATTCGATAATTTATCCATGTTAAATGGAAATTATGTTCATGATAAAAAAATTATATGTAACAAATTTTTACATTAATACGATTTGTAAACGTTAAATGTTTTTGAAAATTAAAAAAAATTATACTTTTTTAAGTGAATATATATATATATATATATATGTATATTATATATACACACATATAATATACATGTAATATATTATATATTATAACATATATATTATATTTTAACATATATAATTATATATATATATATTAATGTATAAAATATATACTTTTTATGAAGACAATAAGGAATTCATGAAAATATGTTTATATATATATATATATATATATATATATATATGTAGTATATTTAATTTATGAACACTAAATATATGAAACGCAGATACATGAAAAGAAAATTCCATAATATAGGTATACACCATTTTATTGTTATAAGTCAATATATTTATATTAATAATTTAATTTGTTTGAATAAAGATATCAAAGTCGTGAAACGTAAGTTTAGAAATTATGTTGGAACATGTTTAGAAACTATGTAATTGCATTAATTTTTCGTATATGTAGCATATATACGTCGATCAATTAAATCTATTGTATAAATTTCTCGCGTGTCAATTTGCAGCGAAGGGCATCATCAAAATTCATATCGTCACGGCGGCATTCCGGAATAGTCCCGGACGGGACGCGAATGATCGAGGGCGATCCAGCCGGGAAGTAGTTGCGAAAGTAGGTGACCCCTGGCAGAAATCAGAAAATCAATAGGCGCGGCGTGGCGAGCCGACGGGAGCCGCGGCACACGCGGGGATCGCGCTCGCGCCTCTTGGAGGTTATGTCGCGCGCCGTATTACGACACCCGCGTTGCACGCAGACCGCCCGTACGTGCTATTTTCGTTGCGGCGAAGACTGTTTATTCTCGCTGGTCGTCGTGGGCGCCGCGCGTTACGCACTATAATGCATCTGAATGCGAAGGGGAGCCACGAGAATACCGTGAGATAGTAGACAAAAATGGGCAAAAAGAAGAAGGTTCAAGTAGCGTACAAGGGTAAACCATCGGGCCCGTCACCGCAGCAGAGACACATATCCGCGGCGAAAAGGAACGAGCTCAATGTTCTGTGCGAGAAACTCTTTTATCGTGAGTATTCCCGCATGCCGAATTCTCTCTCGGCATGCCCCAGCATATCAGACAAAAATCCTTGAATTTCCCACAAATAGGATTTCATGAGGGTTTCAGGGCTTTAATTAGAACATTTGATAATAAATTAATGAATGGAGAGTCTAAAATTGAAAGAGATAGAATGAGTAGGCATGAAGGATTTGTTTTATATATATATTTATGATATCATACTTGTGGCACTTTCATGTATCTGATTGTTGGAATCTATTCCATAGTTATCGTTGGGAAAGTTATTTATTTTTACATGCTATTTTGGTGCATTTGCAGTGAGCAGCAATCCAGCATATGTAACACAGTCATGGAACAACTACTTGGATATATCGGAAGTTTTGCTGAAGGTTAAACGTCTGGAGGAGATGAAGACGGAATCGTCTCAGCGATCCCAGGGGATTGGACAATTCATAAACTGGCTGACGGAGAATGGAGCGAGGTTGGATGGCTTGAGCATCGCTGAGTTTCCAGGATTCGAACTGGGACTGAAAGCCGAGAATGACTTTGCTGAGAATCAATTGATCCTGGAAATACCCAGAGCACTCATCTTCAGCACGTACACCGCAGCGCCGGAATTGAGCGTTTTGCAAAATGATCCACTGGTACAGCATATGCCGCAAGTGGCATTGGCCATTGCGCTACTCATAGAGAGATACAGGGGGAACTCCAAGTGGAAGCCTTATATTGATATGCTTCCAAGCAGTTACAATACAGTTTTATATATGAAGACTAACGATATGATTGAATTGAAAGGCAGTCCTACATTAGGTATGTAAAACTGTTTTTATATTGGATAAACCTTATTATTTTACATTGATTTATCTAAAGATGTTTATATTCATGCATTGTCTGTACTTGACTGATATACAATGTATAATGATATTAATCTCGTATCAATAGTAGATTTATATGGCAATTTGTAGTCTATAATTAACATTTTATAGTAATTGGTTTTTATATTCTTATATTTATTCTTTATTTTTATGCAGAGGCTGCATTGAAGCAATGTCGAAACATTGCGAGGCAGTATTCCTACTTCAATAAAGTGTTTCAAAGTGATATCAATGTCCTCACAGGAATACTTGGAGATGTTTTCACTTACGAAAGATATTGGTAAGTAATTAAAACAAATTATAGTTTCAAATAAGGATGGGTAATAACAAAGCGAACACTTGAATAAATTTTACAATTTTATATATAAAATTTAACTTTTACAACATATATATTATATATATATATATATAAACCTATAAATAAATACATCTTATTCTATGCATAGAAGTTCAGCAATATAGTTTAGCAATTTTATGAAAAAATGCTTAATTATTGTGTCTAAGAAATCTTATTTAGAGAATAATTTCACTGCATATTTTAATTGTATTTTTTTCTCATTATTTTTTATCGGTTTATTGTAATTTAAAAAAGTACATATATACATATTATGGAACTGGTTTACCTTTTTCTCAGTAAAATAACGCGACAAGTAATTTAATCAATCAATGTAGCTCTTTCTAAACTATTCAATCAGCCTTCGGAGTATAACTCATCCTTGATAAGTATATGCAAAAATACTGGCAGTTGTCTATTAGATTGGCGCAAAAGGTTTGCATGTATTTCTATTAATCAGCTCTGTGAAATTGGTACTCCGAAATGTGAATTTTTACAAACTGATATTTGATAGTCCAAAATTTGTCTGTATTTGTCCATAAATAATCATTTCGTCCATCTTACAAAAAATATTAAAAATAAAAGTGGAACAAATTTCATCTTGAGAATCAATCCCTAAGTACGTCTTTTTAATTATACATGGATTCCAATTGTTTATTCACGTTAATAATTGTCATTTTTATAGTATCAATAATGGTATATCAATTTTGTAAGAATTCACATTTTGAAATACCAACTTTACAGATCTCTATTAATCTTTTGTTTTGAATAATAAATATTACGAAGGTAAAATTGAAAAGTTATTTAAATAGAAAATGATATAAAAATTCAAGATAATAATTTCGTTCAAAGTAAATATGTTATTATGAAATTAAAACGATAAAAAATGAACATAATTTTATATTTTAATTTTTACTTAATAAATAAGGCTGATATACAAATCTTCTACACCAAACTAATAGACTAATCGTGCAATTGTGCTGACAACGAATTACTTCGCGTAATCGGGTATCGTCTCCCAACTATCGTTTGCGTCTAACGAGTCGTTGTCCATATCGCTCTTGCTATCGAAATCGTCCACGGTCTCCTGCATCTCGGTTCTTTCGGGCCTTTTGGTCGTCGACGTGGCGACGACGTTCACCATCACGGCGCTTAAGCTACTGGAATTCGACAGCTTCCTCGCCGCCATAACCGGGCCCTGAAACACTGCGCGGGAGAACGTGTTTCTGTACGTGTATTTCTGCTTCTGCCGAATCCGACACACGATAAAGATCGCCAGGAACACGACAATCGTCACGCCCAGTATCGCGCCGCTCGCTATTATGCTTGGCTTCACCTTCGACAGGGTTTTCTTCTCTTCTCCGTCGTTCGTATTGCTTATCGTTCCGCCATATACCGTCGTTTTTATATCGATGACGTTGGGCTCCTCCTTCACGATCTCTTCGACGTATCCGGCGTGGAATTCGCTGGAGTTGTCCGATTGAAGAGTCTTCTGCTCGTCGATCACCACTAAACTCGCGTTTTCGTTGTTTATCGGGAATTTCACTCTTAGTTCGTGTTCGTTATCGTCAATTTCAGTTTTGAATTGACGCTGCACATCCTTTGCGAAAGGCAGAGAACCAAATGTTGTTAGTAGGTCGACGATCTGCACCGTTCGACGGGAATTCTCTAGCTCGTCAGTTTGCTCATCGGTATTCAGCGTATCATTTTCTGGATACGTCATCTCTCTTGGTGCGATTTTGTCGCGCTCGACGAGATCCAGCAATCTCGACATCGACATGTTTTCTCCATCTTTGTCGAAAAACGGATCGTGTAAGTAGCTCATGATGTCTTTGAATTGATTCATCGTTTCTTCCGCCGCTTGCCTCGCGTCTTCTTTTTCCGAGACCTTGTCTTCATTGAAATGTTTGTTAGAGTTGCTTGCGGATGAGAGGGGAATCTCTTCGTTGTTTATATTGGAGGTTTCCAACGTTTGACGGTTCTGCGGCTTGGACATCCTCAATCGCGACACTTCCGTCAAGTGTACCTTGCTGGAGCCTCTTTGACGGAGAGCAATCAGCTCCTCTAAACTCATGTTCCTCGACTTGAGAAGACGTTCCAGTCGCTTGCCGGCCGAACCGGACGCGAACAGCTCGAAGATCTCCGCTCGCGCCTCCGGCTCGATCTCAGAGACGGCCTCCTCGTAAGGCTTCGTATTTCGATGGTTCTCCAACGTGCGGTCACGAGTCCTTTCTCCCGGCGATCGAGTCACCTGATGATACTCGGCCGAATGATTCTTGTCACGCAGCTCCTTTCTATCATCAGTCGGATTCACGGGCTGTTTCTTCTCAACCTGACCCACAACAGCGTCAATTGTACTCGAGTGATCGTTTATCTTACTTTGTTTTCCGTCGTCCTGAAGCGTCTTCGGGGTATCGTTCTGATACTCGGCTTCGATAAACGTGTTGTAATCCTCCGCGGTGGGTACGCCGATAGGAACTGATTGACCGTTATCCCGAATCGTTTCTCTGTCATCATTACTGCTGGTGTCGTCATCCTGATTGCTCTCACGACTTTCCGCCGGCTTGATCCGCTCCGTGGGATTGAGAATCTGCTCGATGCTCAAGGTGGGCTCGGTATCGCGAGGCGCCTGCTGCGAGATGACCCCCTCGCTCGGCGGGCTCGACCAAACCGGCGCCGCCGAGCTCTTTCCCTTCTTGAAGTCTGTAAAGTCTGAGAACTCCATGATCTCGTCCTCGTCGAGACTCTCGAGTCTTGTCGCACGGTCGCTCGTCAACTCCGCGTTGCCGTCGTCGTTCAAAAAGTACTCTGCAGAATTCACCGCGATCGGCGGTGGCGAGGTCGACGTGGTGATTGTCGAGAGCGTCAGGGGAGTCGTTGGAGCTCTTAGCCAGGAGGACTCGTGCGCGGATTGCGTCATCTTCTCGTCATCTTCCGGTTCTTCTTTAAGGCGATACGTATCATTCGCGGGGATCTTCTCGAGACTCTTCGTTTTGCCCGTGGCGGCCGTCATCTGGGACACCGAGCTATTCGGAATCGTATCCGAAGTCGTAACTCTTATCGTGGTACTTTCGAAGGTCGCAGACGACGGCGTGGAGCCCCAGGGCGGTGTTATCGTCGCGGCGAGCTTCATCAGCGAATTGGACATCACCCTCGACATCTCCTCGATATATTCGTCGGACTCGTCGGCGATTCTCGATTTCAGGGCGTTGATCACGTCGGCTTTTCCTTTCAGGAGATCGCTCAGGGTCAGATTTCTGCGCTGCAATATTTCCGACAGGCTGGAGCCCTCTTCCTGCTGCATCTTCAGAAGGGACTTCAACTCGAGCGCGTTCTCTCGCTCCTTGGACAATTCCGTCGGGAGATTCTCGTCGTCCTTTGGCGGATGCCGAGGGGAGTTTCTCGATTCCTCGTTCTCGTCGTTGGACGACGCCTCGTTCGCCAAAGCGAACTCGTAATTCTGCGGCGGTCGCCTCTTCCTCGGGCGAGGCCGCAGGTACTCTTCATCGTTGAACTCGTGCTCGTAGTCGTTGGGACGTGCCTGGAAGGCCTCGCGATACCTCCAGGTAACTTCCCGATCGTTCAACGAGCTGTCTACGACGTTACGACCGCGTTTCCCGTCGATGCTCGCCGCGCTGTCGATCGTTTCCTCATACAACGTCGGATTCGGCAGATTCTTTAACGGACGACGTCTCTTGCGCGGATAATCTTCGTCGGGAGTCTCGTAGTCTCGACTTCGGTACGAGGCTCCGTGGTCGTAGTCCTCCGGAGACGGAAATCGTTTGCTCGAGCCTCCACGAGGACGATCCGGTTGCTCGATCGCGTAATGATACTTGAACGGTCGGCGACTCGTCTCCGGTAAGTCCTCCTGCTCAACATCCTCGACCTCGTCCTTTGCGTAATGAGAGAACGGTAGTAGAGGTACGGAGTCGCCATCGCGCCACTTCGGCTCGAGGGCTTCGCCGTTGCTTCTCCATTTGCCTACGAGAGACTCGCTCGTTCGCTCGCGAGTTTCCACGGAACTTTGCGGCACTTCCGCGTCGTCCAACTGCTCACGCGATTCCGTCTGAAAGAATAAACAATTTCTTAAAATCTTTTAATGAGGTTTTAACAAATCTTAATTAAATGCGTCTAAACTTTTTGCGCAGAGTTATGCGAAACATGGTCGGGGAAATATTTTAACGTTGAAATGCGTTTTTATAATACAGGATATTATATAGCGTAATTAAATGATTATATGATACATTAGATACATGAAATATGAGATGATACATAAGATATATGATACCATCATTTCACAGGATTATTCATTTTTTTATTTTTTCATCTTACAGTTACTTAGTAATTTTAAGTATTCCGCGGCGAATATCGTTTCCTATTTCAAAACAAGTTTCCTGATAATAATATTTAACGATCACGTTCGAGAAATCAATTTGTTTTCGTCATGAATCTTAGGAGAACAAATTAACTGCAATATTTACTATTTATTGAAATCGCTCGCAAGGATAAAATTAAACTTCGGCAAATTGCAATTCGTCATAAGTCACGCGGGAAATCGTTGTTAAACGAGGCATACGATTGTGAGCAATGGTAAAGGCCAACGACCATAACGATAGAAAGTATTGAGGTGTTTGTAACATTGTAACGCTTTACAAATATCTTCACGGAGCGTTTACATAAATGGCGAACCTCTCTCTCTCTTCCACCGGAAAGATTATATTTTTTAAATAAAATCACAACTCTCGCGGTTTCTATTAAAATTTAGATTGTAGTCCTCTCGGAGATTGAACAGTCAACTTTCATGATTTGCTCGCGTCCTTGATGTGCGAAAGTTTCTACATTAAAAGAACAGTCGTTGGTTTTGAAAAACTCTTTATGCATTTTCGTTGAAAAATTGTGTTTCGCGAACTGCCAGTACGCCGCGGAAGCACGCGTCGCGAGCACTGGATCTTGTGCACGTATCTTTCGATTATTCGTCAGGATCTTCTTCGTACTGAAAGGAGATTCGGCGATTTCTCGCTTTTACTTTCGCAAGCCGGACGCGCGCGCGTGAGAATGTGCGAAATAGAGAGCCGCGTGCGATTCTTCGCTCGAAGATGCTTTTCCGTCCTCGTTTTGCAGAAACAATCTTGTAGCCAAATTAATTCGCCATTGAAATTGTTATAGAGTAATTTAGATTAATATTTACTTACAATGGATAAAAAATAATTGACGTATGATGAATTTGCTTTTTAATTAATTTTTTTATATACATTTAATTCATTTATATTTAATATTTTTAATTATATTAGAGCTCTAATATCAGTTGTAACTGCATTAATTAATTCTTTTATTATATTTATATTTAATTCATTTATATATTTATAATTTATAATTATCTTAGAGATCTAATAAATTCAGATTATTTGACATTATTTGACATTATTTCTCTCTCTCTCTCTCTTTCATTGTTAAAATGGTCTGTTATACTGCTAAAGTATCCGTGCATTAGGCGAAATTAAATATAAGCGGACTGTTGTAGCATTTCATAAGCAGGCGTTAGCTCAATCGGCTCATTAGCGTTATATTAAAGCATTTCGTAACTTCATTAATACAAAGTTCCGTGCTTTCGCGGATGATTTTCACTTCGCTTTCTCGCCGCAAAAAAAAGATCGCTCGTGCGTACCCATTTTCCACGGTCCAATCTCACATATTCGCGAACCACGTGGGAAATTATTCTCAATTACTCTCTCGCGAGTAACGGAAATCGCGGGAGAGTAATTTACGCGACTCGTAATTTCGTTCGCGAGCCGACAATAGAAGAAGCTACGCTCTTCGGCTCTTCGTATTAGTCACAACTGTCTTTTAACGCTGGCGCTCCAGCGTGATATCACGCGAATCTATCTTTTTATCTTCCATAATATGAGTTGTTACATTTATAATTATACGTTTTCTCCAATTCTCTCAGAGAGAACTCGCCCTGAGCGCGCGCTTTTTATTATTAAATGGGCATTTTCCGTTTCTCTCTCTCGAAGGCCGGACTTTGCGATGGATTTCGTTCTTCATGTTCTCGCCTTCGGCTTCGAGATCAGGGATACGACGAATTACGCGACAAAACGCTCGTAAAGTCTCGAACTTTCCGCGCGCGGTACCAGCTTTCTCTTTCTCTCACGGTTTACGCGCGAGTTTTCTCGTCGCAGCGCATCGATCTCGCGGCCAGGCGCATCGACGAAAAATTCCGGGAGGAAAAGCGCCCCGACAGAGAATGATCTCGGAGTCGATTTCGCGGAATACAGCGGCAGCTGGGAGAGGTACAAGTAGATATACAAGGCTGCTCGGAAATCGCGCACTTTCCCTGAAGTTATAAACGGTAGAAGAATGAGGCCCGTTTCGATGTTGAGGTGCCGATAATTTTACGTATTTACAGGAGATCGGAAACTAGTTTCAGCGATTTACGCTTCAGTGAATGTTATTTGCCAAGATCTTAATATTTGTAGTGAAAGATACATAGGATAAAAAATGGAAAAGCTCGCTTTAAATTTGTCAATTCGTACCGTTAAGAAATTAAACCAAAAGAAATATCAAAAAGAATTAATTTAGGATTACAATCTTAAAATAGAAATGTAGGGCTGTGTATAAAAACTTGAAAAATAAAATTATAGTAATATAACGGAGAGAGTTAATTGGATATATTAATAATATCTATATATCGTAATTTATAAAGTACAATAAATTTAACCCATAAAGTAATTTTCTTGAAAATTTATAGCTATTTATAAAAACTATGTCTTTACAAAACAGGTTCTGCCAAATTTTCATTACTAACCCGCGAAGCCACGAATTAAAAAGGTTTACCGTGCGCTTAACTTGAGTCACTCAAGTTTAATGACGCCTAATGAACACAATTACGGCGGAACTTGGTTGAACCTGTCACCAACGAACGTCACGATTGTTTCGCAATCGGGACATACTTGCATACACGTATATCCCTGCTCGGCTTGGAATCATGCGGAGGTACCGCGTGATGAATGTCAGTAGAAATGTCACAGAACTTCGCAACCTACCAGTTTTTGCGAAAAAACACGACCGGTTAAAAGCGTCAGAGGCTTTACTTTCGGCTGTGCGACCGGATAAAACGGTCGTTCACCTCTTCTCGATCTAAAACGTCACTCCAGAAAGTTGCTTCGCGCTAAAATCAGTGAAATCTTCCAAAAAGGAAAATCAACATTGCTTCCTAATGTCATGAAAATTGCTCTCGGAAGCTTGAAAATTACATCAAACATTTTTATTTTATAATTAATTTTACGCATGCAATATTATATACGGCAAATTTAATTTAGTTTAAAAACAATCTTCTGAACCTTTCTATTTAAATTTTCGAAAAATTAACATTTTGGCTAATTTTTCGATGATTTTTTTTTAAATTTGAATTCTCGATTTACAATTGGATGGAGGATTTCCGCACGTGACATCTCACTTAGTCGAAGGAATGCCACACTTTCGTTGCAATTACGTATAAAATGCTCGAGGGCAAAAAACGATGCTTCTCACGAGTACCTGATACTCATAATCGCCGCTCCGTCCCGCAGCTTCCGGCTTCCTCGCGGGATCGCCGTGGACCAGAACGTCGCGCGAGATGTCACACGCGAATGCGATGAGCGCGAGTACGGGAAACACCCTCTGCATAGTTACAGACCGATCAGGAACCTCAATGCCTTGTCCTCGCGACACCGCGATTCCCTTTCGCCGATATGACACTTCGTCTCGCTGCCCTTTGCGATGAGGTGTATGTAAATCACTATAGCGCACAGAATAACAAAGATCGCGTTCTTCCGATTGCACAAACTTAAAATCACCTCAAGAATCATGCAGGCGAACGCGCACTGAATTTCCAATCTCGTCGAATTGATATCGACACACTCGTGAGATCGCACAAAGATAGTCGATTACGACGGAACGATCCCGTAATTAACTCTCTTTGCAATTACCTTCGCGATGCACTGAGATGATTATTAATCAGTCCGATGTATCAGCCGGTACCAACATTTCTAATCCATTGTGTAGCACTCTCGTTTACCAATGTTATACAATTCTAGCGAGGCAGACTTCGAGAAATATCGTCCTGCTCGATCAACTTTTCTCTTTGCACCCTTCTTCACTCTCTCGCTTCGGTCAGTTTTCCTTTTCTTCCCGCGTTCAAGAAGAGCAGCCTCCTCCTGGTCACCGCGCGGAGAACATCGCGCTCGCCATTTTTGATCCCGCTCGAAAGAGAGCCGCTCGCGTGTATATCTCGCTCGGGTATAAAACTTTCGCGGGCTCACACCGCACGTCTGCGTTCTCGGCAAATCGCCCCTGCGGACTGACGTCGCTTTTCTCCGCGCGCGCTCCTAAGTAAGCCGGTGAAACTCGAGAGGAGTAAAAGAGTCTTCCACCGCGAGTCTCCTCTTGCTGCCTACTCGCGATCGCCCGCTCTCGACGGGATGTTCCTTGAAGCCGAGACGCTAGCTCGGAGAGATGAATTCCGGTAATCACCGCACACGGACCGCAAAGCCGTGCAATTCGATCGGCTAACATCCGCGATCGGCGATGAGGCGATGCCGCGATGCACTCACTATCCCAAATTGGGAAGCCGCGTTATTGCACGTCGAGCGTTAGCGAAAAAGGAAAAAGATGACATCGGAGAAAGTCCAGCACTATTCCAGAGAATATTCAGTAGAGTATCAAATGATCGGGCATTAGAATGGAATATTATAAGTACAATCGCCGGGGGGTTACATTTTCCTCCGAAGATATGCAAATTCAGAAATCTAATATGGAACATTCAATACGTCGTATTTTATAGACAATAATTGCAGGAGGAAGAGAACGGTATCGTTAAAATTATGACGCAAGGATACGCGGTGTATGATTAAGTAACCGCGATTGGCACGTAAAGAGGTGTGATTGCGTGTGATGTGGCCATTACGAATCGATAGACTCTTAATTTACCCGCTGATGTCTCAATTATTGGTTTTACGTATCGCGACTGGCTGTTTAGAAGCCCGCGCGACCGCATGGGGAACGAAGGAGGAAGTCGTTAAATGCCTGATGCGAGAACTTTGTTAATGCAAATGCCGTGTGCGTATATCTGTCACCGCGAGAGCCTTCAATTGCGATAAAACTCACGCTTGCGGGATTTCACGCGACTCCTCGCGTATATCTCTGCGCATTTAGACGTGCGGCAGTAAACTATGCGAATGGTGGGTATTTATTTAACGCGATAATATATACACGTTGCGCCTATTTTTTCGCTGTCGCTGTTGAATCCACGTGTTTTGCACATGAAAATTATAAGGTTGGAAGGGAGTATTTCCCGCACAGTCGACGAAGTAAGGCAGGAGGAATCGCGTTTTGCCCAGCGTGTATTTAACACACGCTGCTGCATTACAAATTATGATCAGCAAATGTGAGCACAAAGTAGAAAAGTGTGTCGATCGTTTGCAACAATAGGCTACGCAAACTATTCTTTTACGCGTAATTTACGTAGACAATACTTGTAACAGCCGTGATTTCTCCTTTCTCCTCCTTTTAAAATGATATCTCTTGCCAACGAAATTTGAAGCGTAATTTATGATAATTTCCTGCAAATTATGATATTACTATACTTTTGACGAACCTTTAATATTGGCAGAAGTTCAGCACTTGCGTTGATGACATTTATCGTCTTCCCTTTGTGTATCTATCTCTTGCATTCTATGTATATATAGTTTACTCTATTTTTTCGTCTTTATACTTTCACGAATTTAAAACAACAAGTTATTAAAGCAACAAACAATTTCTTTCTCATAACTCTTAGGTTACTGTTACGCGGGAAGAATCTAGTTGGTCGCGACCAGCAACGAAATCTCTTGTTTCTCGAAAGAACGTGCGTGTGAATCCGTTATTTCTCGCGGAAAGTTTGTATCAATTATCGCATTATGCGAGCTAGTTATAACACGCAGATAGTTCGCGATTAACACGTAACGCGACCGAATAAAATTAACGAGGGAGGTCCCTCCGTGGATGAGAGCGGCAGTCGAGAGTTGGTCGCTAATGAACTGCAGTGAAGCGACGACGACGACATAATGACAATGACGGGGACAAGGATAATGACGATGCGGTTATTTCGCAATTCGTTGTGGTGCAGATAGACATCGAAGTCGGCTGCATTGTCTTATTGTTAGTTTGTCTTAGACGATCCGTAACGTTAGAATGGAATTTTAAATACAATTTCATAGGTTTCTCTTTCGGGCTTCAAGTCAATTAACATAAAAAGTCATTACAGTTGCGAAATACAATTAAACCGATTAATAAATTGAGCCTGTTTACGAAACACGATGATGATCTTTGTATCAATTGTGTAGACTCTAGAAGATATTTAGGAAATGAGCCTCAATTTAGAGATCGCTTGATAAATGGACTTCACTAATATAATAGCACACCGGGGATGGATGCACACTCGAGCGCACGTGGGAAGGTCGCGCGATGAATCGGAGATCGTGAGATCTTCTCTATGCACACTTTCTACGCGATAAGCGAGCGTGCCATGCCACGGCGAAGGGACTGACCGACCGGCCTCGGACACGTTTCACGCTGGAAATAATAGCGATCGCCTTAGTTTACCGTGCGTAATGAAGAATCTCGTGTTCTCGTAACCTACAAGGATGGTATTAGCGCGCGAGTACCGGCGATACTTTCCAATCTATCGTGCCGATGTAAGAAAATATTATGCACGATGAATTTTTCTTTCTCTTTCATTGAAACATCCCTCACTTTGCACCTGTATTCAAACTTTTCGCTCAATTTCTCGGTAAAATTGACCGTCTGGGGTTTGTCTGGAGAGACGTTTCAGAGATACGTAGGAAATGTGAAATTTTTTAACAGATAACTTTTGTATTTTTTAGTCAAATATCCAGTTTCCCCAATGACCTAGTTTATATTCTGATGGTTTTTTTTACATTCATACGTAAATGCCACCGTGTGGACGTTGTATGCAAGCACAAGTTGATTAATGACTACTACAAAACGCTGCGTTGGCAGTTTAAGATTTCTAACGCGGGAATCCTGTCCTGCAATGTTCCTGTCCCGGTTAACTATGTTACACATCATTATAGAGACTTTGCCAGTAATATGATGAAATATATTTATACGCTCGTCAATTTCGCATTACTTGAGCAACCTTCGAGCAATCCTTTCTGTACGCATAGATATAAATATTAATCTTTACATTAATATTGACATACTTCACCAACTCAGATATCAACTTATTGGCAATCTATTTATTTGAATCAATTAAGTTAACATAATACGTGTAAAAAATCATTTTCTGGTTATTATAAGTTATAAAGTATTGAGTTCTATTATACCTAGGACCAAAAAATTACTAACTCTTATTCTATTTTAACCAGAATTTTTTTTCCAGTGTATCATATTTATGATATGTGCGTTATTAAATATTGCACAAAGCGTTACAATTATATTAATAAAAACCAAACCTGTCAATGAATAATACAGAAATTTTGTCTGATCAGTGTGAAAAAGACTACCGCAAAAGTCAGAAACCCTGCGCGTGGTACGGAACGCGTTCACCGGTCTTACCGGTGTATTATTGTTAATGATACAGTTACAACCGTGACGTTGGTGAACGCTGTCGCGCGGGGCTCCGCGATAGATACGCGTGATCGCTTTCGCAGCATGCGGCGCGCACGCACACGCACTCGTATGCAAATGCGGACGCGGAGCGATTGGAGGTTTGGATTGATCGAAGAAACAGCGACAGAGCGGGCTAAGAGCATTGGAGAACGCGCGCTTCGCTACTCTCGACGATATCCCTCGCTTCGCGTATCTCGGCTCTCCGCGAGAGCCAAGGAACTCGTAAACCGCCGCGTTACTTCGCGCACTTTCACACAGATCCGGACTTTCATGACAGATCCAATCTTCCGAGCGCATCTCGATTAACGTCGAGGGTGTGGAGAACGAAACGTTCTCCACGACACACGGCTTACATCGATAATTATTTATAAATAGAGACTTAGAAACGGCAGCGCGTTCGATATACAAGACGGAGTTTCAACAGATCCTCGACTTATTATTCGTCTCAATTATTTCTGCATTGTTATAATTTCGCAAAAAATGTACATATGGAACGAGATTTCGCATTAAGCTGCGATCTCGTTGCAACATCGAATTATGAAGCGTGTCAAAAGCGCAATCTTACGATTTCATCAAATTCTTTTTCGAAAATACATTTTCAGCGCTCGCACTGACGCGCGCGCACGCGCTATCGTTGCTTTTAACGCACGAGTAATCTCTGTGCAATTCTTTTTTTTTATTGCATGCAAGACACGCTTCATGCGACTCCCGCAAGTTACACGAATTTACAAACTCGAGCGCCTGATAAATGCAGCGAACTGTCAACGGACCGTGAAATTTTATTCTCTTCGTAAGAGGCGAACCGACATTGAGGCATATTATTGTGGCCGAGGATGCTTGATTTTCTGCAATTATTACGAAGAGAGTTTGTTTTTTTTTTTTTTTCATCAATTTCATTTCCATTGTTACGACATGATTGTTCTGTCTATTGATTATTCGCTCGCAATTTTTTCGCACGCGGCGTAATAGATTACAGCGGTTCGCCAAGTAATGACGTATCATTTTGCGGTATTGCATACAGAAACCTGTTCTTGTGAGCCTATCTCCTAATCGAATCTAAATATTTTGCACAGGGTCATTGACTTTTTCATAAATCACAATCTCGGCGGCTTTTACTAGACAATCTATACTTTCAGGATAAATTAAATTTTTTCCCGAATTAAAGAGTCTATTTCCATTGTTTAAAGCTATATCTAAGAAAAAAAAAAGTGAATCTATGTGAAAAAATAACAATTAGAATTATGCTATGAAAAATTATGATTCAACTAGTTGTAAAAAATTTTGCGATAGGCACATTAGATTCGAAATTATAATGTCACAGAGTTTTCTGATGCAGATTGACGTAATTATAATTTTTCGTAGGATATTACCAATTGTTATTTTTTAACACGGAATCAAAACAATTTTGGAAATAAGTTGTCCGATTTTCTCCCGAATTCTAAATCGAAAATGTTAAATAGCGAGAGGGTAGAAGTAGGCCGTATCCTCGGTGGACAATGAGGCGTCATTAGCTTGAAACGGTTTACTGGAATTAATTTGTTCTACATGAGGAAGAGCTCGATCACGCAACCGACGCAGTGGTCGACTGTGTAGGCGCGCACGCGGACCTTATATACACAGGCGATAAAGTCCCGGGTTGAATGAGAGTAACACGCGAGCATCTCCCACGTGGAGGACGCGCGACGGTGAGAAGCGTGGCGTTTCTCCGGAGGAAAAGAGAGAAAAAGAGAGAGAGAGACAGAGAGAAAGTTCACTTCGTTAGCAGTGAATCCTCTCGTATGCTCATTTCCGGAATTCTGGGTCAAGTTCTTCTGTGTGTCCGAAAAAGCGGCTGCCTGCTCGCGGCGAGTTAACAATATTCTTCCTCAATTTCGCCCCGAAAGCGAAAGCGCTTCACGCTCCGGAGATTGAGACGCGGGTACGCACGCATTCGTCGTAACGACGACTTTTGATAGCCGACTGATTTCACCTCGGTTCTCGCGGCTCGCTAGATTCTCCTTGGAGGGAAAGATCTGGGATGTTGAACTAAGGAATCTTAATAGGAACGGCTATAATTGGGATGCCGATAATAACGCCGGATGAATTTTTCAGTTGGGCAGTTTCCACGGTGATGACGAGGCAGAATCTGATTCCGAGTCCGGATGGTTCGCGCATGATACACGCTTTAATCCCGATGTGGGACATGTGCAATCACGAGAACGGAAGGGTAAGTCATGGAGATAATGAGCCCGGCGCGCGGACGAGCAATGCGTTTTCTGTCATTACTATAGATTACGACGGACTTCAACGCGACCTCGGATCGCTGCGAGTGCTACGCGCTAAGGGACTTCAAGAAGGGAGAGCAGGTGTTTATAAGTTATGGTCCGAGGACGAACTCTGACTTCTTCGTGCACTCAGGCTTCGTCTACATGGATAACGAACAAGTATGTAAATTTATTTATTTATTTCAAAAAATAATGTTAATCTTTATTACTAAAAAGCTTAATATTGGAACTTCGGTGAAGGCAATTGATGTATCTTTACTGAAGAGAGATCAACGTCGATCTTAAAGAAACTGTAGTGAATACGAATCTCTAGACATTATTTACAAAGCAGTTCATGTTGCAATTTATAGGATGGCTTTAAGCTCCGTCTCGGTATTAGCAAAGCAGATTCCCTTCAGAAGGAACGGATAGAACTGTTGAGCAAACTGGATTTGCCATCAGTAGGAGAATTTTTACTGAAGCCAGGCACGGAACCCATCTCCGATACTCTATTAGCTTTTTTGCGAGTGTTCAGTATGCGAAAAGCCGAGCTCACGCATTGGTTACGCTCGGACAAGGTCTTCGACCTGAAGCACGTGGACTGTGCGTTGGAAACGGTCGTCGAGGAAAATGTCAGAAAATTTTTGCTGACCAGGCTGCAGCTTTTAATCGCTAATTATCCGACAACATTGAAGGTGAAAGTGAAACCTGATGCTGCGCCGTCTGTCTTCCATCGATCGCTCGCGGTTAATCAACATAAATATTTTCTTCTTTTTCTTCCAGGAAGATCTCGAGTTACTGGAGACCACGTTGCCGCAGATGAAAAAGATGGCAGTTCAACTGAGGGTCACGGAAAAGAGAATTCTTTCGGGCGCGCTTGAATACGTGGAACAATGGATAAAGGCTTGAAATGATCGGCTGTGGTTATAGGCGAGGGTATCAAGCACATACTTACGACTAAAAGCATCTTGAGAGAAACCAACTTTATTTTTACAATATTTTCGAACGACGATTTCAAATATAAAAGTAAAATATCTATATATATATATATACATATAAAAGTGGACGAATTATATGTAATAAAGCGTATATTTATCGTCTGTTAAATACGCAAACTCTTCGTGATCGATGTGCGCGCGCGCGTAATAATTATAAGAAAAAACATGCATTGTAAAATATACTGATAATTATATGAGTGATCGACGATTATATATGTATGTCTACGTGATATATAATGTAATTGTGTAATTGTGTGCTCAGCAAACATCTTAATTCTTGTCTTCATAGAATAGAGATTTTCAAACCTTTTCGTATTTCTTTCTAAAATTGCATACGAATTAAATACCGATTGATAAAAAATGAGAGATATAATGATTCTGATCCTATGATTACGAGAATTGATATTTTACTTGCTCTGCTTTGATACATAACATAAAAAAAGTATTCATACGAGAGAGAATATTGTTAATGAACATTTATTTTTCAGAATGAATACATAACAGAGCCGAAATTCTTGTTGTGAAACTAATACATATATATATATATATATATATATATATATATATATATATATATATATATATATATAATAGTGTAGGCCTACGACATATTTACATATGCCGCAAAATATTTCCTGACGCACGAGTGAATTTGAACGACCCGCGTAAATACAACCCTGCGAGGTGTTTCTGAGTGTTTTATCGTGCATTATGAATGCCATCGTGTTTAGCCCCGCGATTCTCATGTTACTGTATGAACCGTTACGAGAACGATACCGCATATCTCTTGCGTTGATTAGATCTCTAGGAAATACCAGATTTCGTGAATCGAAATTAATTAAAATTAATGAAGCTAATTATAGCGAAATGCTATGATCAGGCTACAGCAGGACTGATAGCTCAAAATATCGCTTTTTTAAATATATTTCAATATAGGAATAATTAAAAAAATGTTACATAAACATACATTATTTGACATATACGTGATATACACGATGAGATTTAAACCTAATAATATGATCAGTATATATACCTTTACAGAGAAGCTATAAAAAAATTCATTGCGATACAATTTTTCGAACGGGTAATCCACATAAAGTGAGCGTCACGTGTGATAGCGGAATGTATTTACATTATAAATTTCATTTGTATTTTGTATTTAGGGTCTGTAAAAGGTGACTTGCGTTGCTCGGAAAATTTAGGAACACAAAACAGAAAGTACAAAATTAGAAATAAAATTTCACTCTTACAAATAAAAATAAAAGATATAACGTATATATAATTAGAAATAAAAAATTATAACATATGTTTAAGGTTAATAAATTACTATTAAAATTAAATTTCACATTGCACATTGTACATCAAATAATTAATAAAAAAATTCTCATTTGAAATCGTAAACCGTATAATTGGCAAGAGAATATTGTGAAGAAACTTTCAGAATTCTCAAGACTCAAACTTTATTTTCATACGCGGAACAAATCTGTTAATAACTACTGCGCATAATATAATATATAAATCTACATACAATAATTATGAAATATTGCAGAAAGTTTTTTTAACACGCTAACAGCGAAATTGTTGACCAAAGAAAACCGTTTAAGCACCACAATTATTACAGCTTCTCGTTTCAAATTTGCTATAAAATGAATTTTATTTCGAGGATCATTACAATCGCTATTATTAATTGTTTATCTGAATGTGTTCCTAAATCTTCTGATGATAGCATATAGAGAATTCGATCGCACTACTCTGCATTAATACATGTTAAAAACTGCACCATAAGTGAAATTATGTAAATTAAAAAATATTTTGACTAATGAAATATGACATGTATTCTATCTAAGACATTCATCTGATATTTCTCATCACAATTAATGTTAATATATTAATTTTTATTTGAATAATTTTAAGTACAATACAATTTTTAGTATATCAGTGTAGATTGTGCAGAGTAACGTAGGCAGTCGAATTCCTTAAGTTCATCAGAAAATACCTGCTATTTCAATCATTTCACGACTATCTGTCCTATTTTCCTCCTTATCTATTTTCGGATTGCTAATATATGTGTTTAATTATCATCGATATATTTTATCTAACAGAAAACGACAGAAGAAGAATGTAACATGTGTGTAAAATTAACGTTCTGTGGTATAAATTGATATCAAAATCCTGAAGCAAACGATACATTTTTAAAAATAGCGCATGAGTTACATCTATAAACGGCACTTATAATTGTATCAGTTTTATTTGATAGTTCAACTTTAGTATCACTATTACGAGAATGCTCGAGAAGGTGTTTGACAGTAAGATCTATCGACCGTTCATAGGAAAAGTTTGTTTCGCTTTCGTTTTCACGATTTAAGTTCAAGCGATATTTTCTAGTCTTTATGACGGATCGTAGAGATCGGTTTCCTGCTGCAAGGAGTCGATCTCGTTGTCGTAGTAGCTGTCCGAGTCTTTAAAGTCAGGAACCACAACGATATCGATAGCGTCCCCCTTGAGTTCGTAACCATCGTTCAATTCGTCTCCCATAATCTCCTCCTCTTCCACTTCCACTTTTACATTGCCGACGTTGTGCTCCTCCGTGAGATGCGTGAGAAGAGCGGGTAAGGCGTAAAATATTTTGTCGCACAGATTGCATTGAAATGTCTTACCGTCAGCCGCGCGCAAACAATGCATGTAATCTTTCATGGGCTGATAAACCTTTCTGTGTAGGGCCATGTGTTTCTCGTGGTCCATGGAGAGGATAAATTCGTAAGAACAGATCGGACACTTTAGATTGTGCTTCGTCCACATTGTATGGATCTTCAATCGATGGAGACTCTCGTAGACCTCGCCGCAAATGGGACACTTGAGGCATATGTGATTCTTCAAGGTCTCCATGTTCTCGTACATACCGCTGCACTCGTTGCACTGATACGACTTTTGCTTCTTGCAGGTGTGCTTGAACCAGTGCTTTTCCAGCTGGGCCAGGAGGTCGAACACCAGCTCGCAGGCTGCACAGGCGAACATACCGTGATGATCGCGATTCAGGCCGCACTCCAGCAGGCTGGTCGAGCACTGATAATGCTTTTCATAGTTATCCTTGCGCAGCAGGCTCTCGTTGCAGGACTCACATTGGTTTTGATGCTTGGTGAAGTGAGCAAATAACATTCCGGGCTCGGCATTGGAATAATTACAAAAGTTACACATGTAATTACCGTCCGCCGTCGTATGCAAGTGAGAGAGCAGATGCCTCTGATACGTATTAGGGCTGAAGAAGGTCGCCCCGCATGCGGTACACTTGAGATAGGGTCTCTTCTTGTCCGTGTAGTGCAGGGAGAGAGGATTCGACTTCTTCACCCACTTCTTGTCCCTCTTGATCTTACTCGAGTTGTCGTACGCGATGTCCTCGATCTTGGGGATACGCTCGTGCTCCTCGGAGGAAGTGCTCTGGCTGGTCTCGTCCTGCGTCGACTGTTCGCTGCTGGCCACGCACTTCCGCAGGTATACCATCTTGTTGTAACTGTGCTTCCACCTGCCGTTCTTTTGATTCTTGGAGAGCTTATGCATGCTCTGCTCGAACAGCTCCTCCATCCTGACGCCCGCGTTCTCGAGGGTTTCCAAGGGCGGCATCAGAATATAGTCATCCTCGTTGGAGACACCCGGCTCGATCTTGCAGGACACGCCGGAGGAATCCTTGGTGAGGTACAGCAGGTCTATCGGCGTCTCCTCCTCCTGAGGCTCCACCTTGAGCGGCACCGCCTCCATGCCGCTCCGTAGCTTCCGGCCGCTGCCGCTGGCATGCTTGCTCTTCCTGTGGCCCTTGCTCTTCTTCTCCTCCGCGCTCTTCCTCGCCTTCTTCGGCACGTTCTCGTCCTCGATCTCGTCGAGCTTCAGCATCTTGTCGGTCTTCAGGTCGCGCCGCCTCATCGACGCTGCCGTTGCACGATCAATGCGGCGGGGTAAGCGTGTTTACCAACGCGCCAAACGTCGTGACATAACCTGACACCTCGGCGTGGCCTGTTAACAGCCGTGCGGACGGACATGAGAGAAGAACATGCGAAATCTCGCCGTGCCCGCGGGCAGCTGGCGCGTACTCACGTGTCGCAGCTGGTCGCATAGTCGACGGGCTGGTCCCACGCGCCTCACGACGCGCTGTCACGTTGCACCCCCGCGCATTGATTTTTCCGGGATCCCGATTTCTCCGGACGCATGGCCGTCCGCCTGTCCCAGGGCGGCGTGAGGAAGAACCCGCGACGACGCCCGGCGTGTGTGCTCGTCCTCCTGGGGTGACTCCTTTCCCGGCCGCGGGCCCTGGCGTTTCTCGCTTCCCGACCGACGCTGGATCAGCTGTTCCTCGAGACGGATACGAGCGAGAGAGACCGCACGATCTCGATCGCCATGCCGTGATGTGATGCCGTGTAGCGTCGCTCGCCGTCGCCGTCTCCGTCCGCCGTTCTGTTTTCGCAGTGGAAAGGGCTCGATAACGGGCCCGCGGCGGCTCGCGCCGCGCGAATCGATGCGAAGGAAAGAAAGGAAGGAAGGAAGGAAAGAATGTGCGAGAGGCCCTCTTTGCCCTCTCTTTCTCCCGGAGCAGCGCACCCAGGCTGATAAGCCCCCCGGATATTCGCCTGTTTTGTTTCAAACCGACTTCCTGTTTCGTGGAAAGGCGAAGGAAGCGGAGACGTCGCGCGACTTCTTCCAATTCCGATTTTCTTTCACGCTCGCCCGTCACGATTGTAGACTGAAAGATAAAATCGTGCTACTTTTTTCGCTTATGTTAAGCCTACGAAGTTGAGTCTTTCTAGCGAGAAAGTTTCTTCTTTCTTTTCTTTAGCTCTCTCTCTCTCTCTCTCTCTCTTTCTCTCTGCCATGTATACAGTGTCTTTCAAAAATTCTATGTCTGGGCTGTCCAAAAATGCGACGCTTGATATTAAATTGTTAAATTTACAGTGCGATACGCGGCTTATTAATGCATGGTTCTGAACCAGTGAACATCAATTAACAGTAATTGCATCAATAATGTTATATTATAATTTTCCATTTAACAATATAAAAGTAATATAACATAAATTGTACAGTAAGTGAACAGTAATTAACAGTAACATTGCATCAATATTATGTTATAATTTTCCATTTAACAATCTAAAAGTAATGTAACACATTTGTACACAATAGTTATATTGCCGAGTAGGAAATTATATTGATGCAATGTTACTATTACTTGATGTTTACTGGGAAACTATATTATTATCTAACAAAGCGATTTTCTGTATGTACGTGTAAAAATCTATTTAAACATTTGTCTCGACTGCGCACTTCTCGACGAGGGAGTTGAGAGAAGAAAAGGGAAGGAAAAAACTGCGTTGAGAATTTTATAAAAAGAAAGAGCATCCAGTCTCTCGGGTTCTCGAGGCTTCGAAAAAAAAAACGAAATATAGTAATTTTTCAATTTCCGTATCGTCCGCGAAGCGCAAAAAACTCTCGTTTACGAAGCCCTTTGATATATTTATAGTTCTAACTGGAGAATCCTAAAGAATTCAAAAAGTAAATCAAAATCTTTCCTTTTATTCGGAAATTTCTCTTAGAGCTATATACATAAAAGTCGTCGAGCGATCTCTTTCTATATACACTTTTGACGACCCTCCGCCCTTTTCTGCCCGAGTCAGTTCTTGTCGGTCTTTCTCTTTTTGTGCTCGTGCTCGTGAGCAAGATGGTCGGCATGGGCCGCATCGTGGTAGTCGTAACCGTGGCCGTAACCGTGCGCCAGCACGTGACCAAGCCCATGGCCGAAGCCGTGAGCGAGGGGGGCGAGGGGAGCGATGCCGTGGCCCAAGTGCAGGGCGGCTGGCGGCGCGTGGACGGGATAGAGGTGGTCGGGTGCGTATTCACGTGCATAGATGGCGCCAGCCAGACCGCCAGACGGGAGCAGCGGAAGCGCCGGGGTTGGCAAGGAATGTAACGGAAGCGTCGGCGGTAGCAAGGGCTGCACCGGAACCGGGACCGGGACCGGGATCGGCACGGGCACCGGGTGCTTCACTGGAACCGGATACGGCTGCTGCACGGGCACCGCGATCGGCTGCTTCACCGGAATCGGCACCGGATGCTCCACAGGAATCGGCACCGCCTGCATGGAGAATGCATGGAGAATCTTTGGTTAATTGCCACTTAAATAAAGATTTTATCCCGTAGTAAGTAGAAATTAAAAATAGAAATTAATAGAAATAGAAAGGAAAAGAAGTATGAAATTTGCAAATGACTGCGGAGGAATATTAAAATTTTGGTTGCAATTTTAATAATAAAAAGTGCACCCAAGATGTGTGTTTAGTCCTTTTTCGTATTTTCAATTTTCTAACAAATGATACACTGAATTGAAATTTAGAACAAGTAGATTAAGAATGTAAAGTTTTAATATTATTAGTTCAGCCGTTTTAAAAGTATCTAAATGGTACAGGTAAAAGATTGCAATTTCAATAAAATTGCATCTTTGTATAATTTCTTTTCAAATCAGCTGAGACAATAATACTGAGACTTTATATGTCTTAATTTGCTCATCCTAAGCTTTAATTCACGTATTATTGTTTCTTTATGGGAAAATTCAAAGTGCGAAAAATACTAAATGTCTTGGTCGCATTCTTTGGAAGTGATTTGTTTTTAAATAATAGATAATTTGTAATTTTGGTTTAATTATAATTGAGAATGAATTAATTTCTTTGAAAATAAGCTTGGTGCAACTGAATGAAGATATTTATAACAAGTTGATTCTACAAATGTGAAATATTAGCTCAATATTCACTTATAAATATAATCCACATATTATGAAATTTCCGTGAATTTTTTTTTCGCAAAATTGCTTCGATAAACTAAATTATTATTAATAGAATTCACACGCCGATGAAAGTGAAATTGTCGGGACGCTACCTGAGGTACCGGTACCGGAACGGGAATCGGTTTGTGAACGATTTTCTCGATTGGTACCGGCACGTGATACGGTTTCTCTATGATTATCGGCTCCGGAACTGGCACCGGCTTTTCCAATACCACGTGCTTCGTTATGTACACGGGGAGAGTTTTCAGAATTCCGGGTGTCAGGGCGATGCCACCTTTACCATAAGTCGCACCTGCCAGGTGCAATCTACAATTGACATAAAACGTATTTGCATATGTTGTTATACTACGATTTTTAGGAGTTATTTCAAAGTAAATAAAGAAAAATCACGAGAAGAATCATTTGATTTTTCTAGAATGTTAAAACTTGCAAAACACTTATATAATTTAGAGATTTGCTTCAAATTATTCTAAATTATATTAGCTTTATTTATTACTTTCAATAAATGTATTAGGTATCTTTACCCTGCATGTAGATTGATTTCGGGAAGTTTGAGTCCTTTCCAGGGGATGGGATCGATCGACCACGGCTGTCCATGTCCATAAGGATTCGCTAGACCGATCCATCCATCGTTACCGATGATACCCCGTTTTTGCTGCTTTGCATCTTTCGGCACTGACGCGAATGCGCTGGTGCATAATAATGTCAGGAACAGCTAAAGAATAGCATCGACATAAAAAATTCGAATTTTGATAAATTAATATCTTATAAAGAGATTGTTAATTGTTTTAATTATTTGATGCATCATATATAAATTAATTAAAAATTGGATAAGTTTAAGAAAATATTTGTGAGTTTTAGTATTAAAAAAATGATCGTTTTGGAAATGTGCGCGTGTAATCTAGATATTCTATACTTATAAACTTTAATCTCGATTTATGTTATTTAAATAAGAAAATACGGCTACTTACAAAAATCTTCGCCATTGCTCTATTGACGCGGACGAACTGTTCGTAAGATAGTAACAACGAAGCCTTTTATATTTACGATTCGTACCAGTGACGACTTGATGGATCCAGATCGAGGAACAGGACAAGTTCCCATTTACGATCAAATCGGAAACTCACCCTTGTGAGTGATCAATGTCGAGCTTCCGGTGATGAAAGTCGGCTGCTGATGAATCCAGTTCTAGCGACGTTTCAAAATAACCAAGTACCAGTCAAATTCCAATAAGTAAGGTAATAAATGTATATGTTATAAGGAATATCAGAATTAAAATGTGATACATATTAATTAATATTCAATCAATATATCAAAGAGAACAGATAAATTAAATAATTAATATTAATTGATTAAATTATTGATCATCAAAATTTAACACAGATTTATGTAGCATATTTATGTAGTATTAAAAATTAAAAATTAATGTTAACATTGGATATTATTTAATATATATTAATGTAAGTGCATTTGTATCTTCTGTGAAGAACGACACCAGTTTCTCACTCGATTACGAGCTCGTGCTCGCAATATTGATACCGTAATTACATTCGACGATCAAAGCACCCGTACCACTTACCTACATCCCTATACCTATTTAATTATGCCTGGAAACGTACTTCCGCGCACGTACGGTGAAAAGGAAAACGCTTAAGAATTTCGCGCGTCATTTAATATTATCTGCATGAGCGATGGATGAATATTGATATTGCAATAGTTAATTCTTAATTAACATAATTATATTGATACTTCGGATTAGCTAATTCTAACATATTGTCTCTATATTACTTTTCTAATTATATATGAGATATATATATATATAATATATATATATATATATATATATATATATATATATATATATAAAAGTAGACAATATGTATTATCTGTTACGTAATGTCTTGCAAATTTTATGAATAAATTGAAAAATAGTATTTTAGGTATTTAAATATAATAGAAATGTCGATATTTATATGCAAAAAGGCAGAAAAGGAAACGAATTAAGTTTTTAGAAATTCATACGGAAAAAAACGAGAGATCTGGAGAACATTTAAGTAACGAATGTTCTCTTCGTTTCCTCATAACAACATTAGTTCTCCTGTCGAGGCTTTTGGACTGCATGTCTACCAGGCCGTTTCTTTGTTATACTTCACCATCACGTATGTATGCATTCCGCTAATTCGCGATACATAGCTGGTGAACCTTGGCCAGCGTCATTGGGTGTGTTACGCATTCGTCGGCTCGGACTTGCTGATGAATAATGAATGGCAGGTAACGTGGCCGGCATTAGGAACGCGACGGCATTAGACACCTAGAAAATGAAAGTTAGGAAAGTTTACGCTATTAACGCGGAAGCGAAGAGGAAAAGGCGTCCGTCTCGATCTCGTTGACCGAATAGAGGATGTTGGAGAACGCTGAAAGAAACTAGAGTTGTCATTTGCATTCGCTGCCGCATATCTTTATCTCTTGCTGTTACGCGAAACCCAATGACTTACATCATTGTTAATTCGTTAATTTGTTGTTAAAAATCATTCAGATTTAGCGTTTTGCATACAGAATGACAGGGCGTTACTAATTAATTACTTAATTGCTATACACTATTATCATTTACTTTGTTAAGAAATTATCAATGATTTATTTAATAAATGCATTATTTCTTGATAATTTAAATAATCTATAATTTGTAAGATTTTTAAATTTTATAATTTTAAATTTTAATAAATTTTTATAGTTTTAATAAATTTTACAATTTATAATTTTTAGATATCTAGATATTTAATATATTACTGCATAATTTTTCAAATGTTTTTTATACAGAGTATAAAACTGTAAATAAAATTTTAATGTTAAACTCTAATACAAATTATAGATTATCTAAAGTTACATATTTTATAATATAATTCTCGATACAATACATTTCGCGCGGAACGATTCCAATCGTGTATTACAATGTGATTGAATCGAATCACGTAATGCGATCGCAGCTATCTAACGATCGGTAGACCAGCTGATCGTCGATAAGCCTTCGATTAACTGCGCTGCTAACGTATGCTCCAGAATTTTTCATGGCAAGTCTTCCTCCTTTATTCAACACCCTAGGAGAGAAAAGCACCCGCTATTTGGCTGCCGCCCAGGTTCGAATAGCAGCGAAAGTGTATCGGCTCATAGAATCGCTCCTCTTCTTCATTCGGGCGATGCGTCGCATCAGTAGATGCCCTATAAATACATATGGGGGTCACGATTCAAGAGCGAACTCAGTTTTTCGTCGGCATCGCAACCGGCAACTGAAACTTTTGAGCGACCATGAGGCTCCTCCTGGTACTAGCGCGAATTCTTCTTTTTTGTTTTTATTACTATCGATCGCGATCGATGTCATTTGCATACAATTTACATTCGGATGTACTGCGGCGAAAGATGGAGAACGCGTCACGTTGATTCAGTGACTTGTGTTCGTTTGTGAATTGCGATAAATGATTGTGCACCGTTTATATTATTTCGTGCGTTTTAACTCGATCAAAACTAATCGTAATTTAATATTGTAATAAAAATGTTAGAGTGAATGAGTTATACAAGTCTTTTTTTTTTAATTTCTAATTAGATATAATCAGAGTTTTATTTTCAAACTATTAAATTCAGAAAAATGTTATACAACTTCGGGCAGTGCTGTCGATTAAATTGCCGTTAAATGCAGTTTTACATAATAAATTAAATTAAAATAAATTGTCCGAGAATTCTCTACAAGGATGTATGTACATCACTTGACCTGATATTTTGTCTTTACATTTTACAGGTAATAATGTTGGTGTTAGCGAGTAGTGCAGCCATTACCGTTGAAAGGAATTTAGAACAACGACAGAACGTAAAAGAGAAGAAACACGGGAAAAGAGGTTTAGATGGTTTAGGATACGATCTGCAAGAATATAATGAACACATATACGGTCCACCATCAGCACCATCGCCGCCTGTTTATGAAATCCCGGCGCAAGACGCCGGACATCCGATATCGGAACCATCACCCCCCGTCGTTGGACATCCAATCGGTGAGTAAACTTTTATTCGCAGATGTTGATATTATCTTTATTTTTGTAACTTTCTTATTGATTTTAATCTTATCGATTTTAAATTTATTTTGAATCACATTAATATTACAATTAAAATTCCTTAATAGCATTACAACGTAGTTTAGTTAGAAGAATCGTTCATAAATTACCTTTTATCTTTTAATAAATATGCCTTGATACACTGAAAGAAAAATATAGTTACTTTTGAACCCAATCACAATTTTATAGTATTTCTAATGATAATTATGGTTAACATAATGATGCATATAGTTAATTATATTTCTTGTTAGAAATATTATAAAATTATGGTTGGGTTCAAAAATTACTATATTTTTCTCTCGGTCTGTAATAAAAAAAAGAAATATGATTTTGATGGCTTTAAATTTTATTTATTGCGTAAAACTAGAGATTGAAATTATTTCAATTGTTTAAATTGTGCAAATGATGATTTGTGAATAATATATCTCTCTCTACATTCTTTTACAGCGGCAGTACCTGTGCCTGTTCCGCATCCGGTGCCGCATCCGGTTCCGCAACCGGTCGCAGTGCCCGTGGCGGTGCCGGTCACCAAACACATACCGATCGCAGTACCCGTACCGGTCCACGTCGATCGCGCTGTACCGGTGGCAGTGTTGGTACCGAAACCGTATCCTGTTCCCGTGGAGAAGATCGTTCACGTGGATCGGCCGGTCCCAGTGCCTGTTGAAAAACCGGTGCACGTCCCAGTCGATCGGCCAGTGCATGTCCCAGTGCCGGTACCGAAACCGTATCCCGTCGCTTTCGAGAAGATCGTGCACGTAGACCGACCGTATCCGATACACGTGGCTGTGCCGGTGCACGTGCCGAAGCCGTATCCAGTACCGGTAGCCATACACGCCCATTACAAGCAACATGGTTGGTAATGTACTCGTAAAGTTCCGTTTTAATACAGCAACAATGGTATATTTTTGTTAATATCTCATAACTCAATATGTTCGTGTAATTTTGATAGTAATATAAGTGCAGCCATCTTATTTTTGTTATCGATTTATTACTGATAATTAATTATTCATTAATTATATTCATAGTTAATCTTGCCTGACTGAAATGTATGTTAGACATTGATTACTCAGTGAGTTTTTGTACTTATCTTCTTTTAATAAACAATATCACGTTAAGAAATTTACATTTCGCAGTTAGGCGTGTCTTGCTAAGGTCCTTTTATTTTTTCGTTACAATTTTGTGTAAAAATAGAGAAGTAAAAGAAATATTCTTCTACCAAATTCTGTGCAACTGTGTTTCGGAGCAACCTTGATAATGACATTGCTACCACGTATGAATGGCGTGAACTTGTTCAATTGGTAAGTATCTTTATCATGATTAATGCCGTGTATTAGAGGTAGTTACAAGGTGAGAATAATTTATTTATGCATTTATATACCTAAGGAAAGAATTTTTAAACTATTCAACGGCATGTCCTTGCTACTCAACTACGTTAAACTAGTTAATGAGCTGTTAATTATATATTTTATTTTATGTACCTTGTGTATAATTAATATATAATTAATATATATTTGTATGTAGCTTTAAAATATCAACAGTGTAATTTTTATTTCAGAGATTTTATCGGAACCAGAATAAGAAGAAAGAAGAAAAATATGACAAACGATGCTTTATGAGATTTTTATTACATTCTATACATATCGTATTAATTTAAAATATTACAATTAAAATATATATCTCGCGCAAACAATTTTTCGTTCAGAACGATGATTAGATATACAAATAATTCGCAGGCTGCATATATTTCATTTTACAGAATTTATCAAAATTAAAAGAGCCATAATTCGGGATATGCTAATAATCACATATACATGTGTGTAATTGCTTGAGTAATTAACTTTGAGGTCAATAAAATAGTGAAAGATGTAAGGGAATGCCTCCCTGAAATGCGAAAAGCATAATGATGGAAATTTGGCACATCTGTAATAAAGTTGCATTGTCTAGCAATTTTATTATTCACTGGAAGGAGGTTTCAACGGCCAATGAAATGCTATCGCGTGTCCTCTTACCTGTGCTTGCGCATCGAGCGATACGGTGTGGTAAATGTCGCCCCTACCGCCTACAATCGGAAAAGTGTACCGATGGAGGCGACAGGGAAAGGTCGCGTTTTCCACGTAACGGCTTTCTCATGCATTGTTGACGAGCGAATTGCTGGGCGAGGCGTCGTACGCTACCACCGCTCATGTTAAGAAGTGTATACTACTTTTGCCTATAGGCCCGAGAAACTACATTTTTCAGTAATTCTCGAAGAATCCGTGAATTTCCGACTATCTCCGATCTATTACAATTGATAGAGACCTTTTGATGTAGATTAATAAATAGATTAATAAAAAAATTCTAATCTATACTTCCCTCAATAATAATATAATTTGTACCTTCAATAATTACACTAATTAATTCTAATTAACGTCATAAATAAAAACTGCGAGAAAAGATAAACAATGGAGAACAATGAATCAATAATAATATTTTCTTGTAACTTTTCTTGTAACTGCTCGGAAAAATTATTTTATGCTGTTATTTGATGCTGTATTATTTGATGCTGTTATTAGTTGTTTAGCAAGTAGATTATAAGAGAAACAAACAGGCAGTATTAGCTAAGAGGGTTGCTCTACATGATCTCGATATATCAACGATCGTGTGAACAAACACGATGGTTTGCTGGTCATCGACCATCATTCACATCGATTATTTCATAAATGAAATGAGAAGACACGTGGACACGTTCTCGCTCCTATGTCATCCGAGAAAAGGCTCATGTCATCCGTCAGATCACCGTGTTCCGAAAGAAACCCGTAACCCCGTTACGGTGAACCGCTATCTTTCTGCCATCATAGCTCTCAGTATCCGCTCAGCGAGGTAGATACGCGGATTTTCTCTCTTTCTGTACACAACGCGAATGCTCTGTCTCCGCTAAGAAAGATTCTAGTCACGATCGTACATTGGTGCTCAGTTTTCCATGCGAAAAAGTTAGTAATCGTTCATATTAGAGTACTTTAGTCATTCGTAATTTATTTATTTACGTGATGTGATTTATAGTGCCGAGGATGAATTTCTCGAATCGATTTCTGCATTCAATATGCAGACATATGAAGCTATTTAATCACATTTTTGTTATACGTGTTACCTAAATACTCAAACGACTTGAAACTGAAAATAGAAATACGAAACTGAGAGATGGAACAGAATGTGAAAATAAAATTTTATTATCTTATATCTTATAATTACATCCTTCTTTTCTTAACTTAATTATTAATATATAAAAATAAAAATTTACTTGACAAGTATCAAATGTTGTTTTTTTCGATTGACGGTTTTAATTTCTCCTTTTTTATGAAGGTTGTAATAATAATATAGCATGCTGATAAATTGTATAGGAAAATATTAATTTCTACTGAAATTGTTATAATTTTTTTGTCTTTTTTATCGTTGAAGTATGTTGCTCTAAATGTAAGGTATTGTACAGGAAAAATTTATTGTTAAAATTTCTTCACAATGTTATGTGCGATTGCAAGTGTGTCTTTTGGTAGTCGTCAAAATTACATATTTTTTGAGAATGCACATTTAAACTTTGATTGCGAATTCTTTAGAAATGACTTATCTTTAAATTCTTGACTCACGCACGTGCTTCGGTTTTCTTTTTTATATAGTAATTTTTTTTTAATGGTACCTCGGTTACGGTAACTACGTCTACGATAGACATGAGTAATAATGTATAGAACTTGCTCGTAGTAAATGCTATAGGGTATCTATAGCAAGTTCATATTTAATTAATTCTTCGGCGCCTTTTACGCTCGATAGGCGTTACACTTGACACCAAAGGCGCGGATCCATAACATTGTCTTAGAGTCGACTTAAACATCGCCATCGCGATCGAAGAAAATGAACTCTGGATATCAATTGGAAACAACGCATAAAATGAATTATACTTAAAAAAATGAAATTACTTTAACTTCTGTCGATGTTATTTTTGTTGTATTTTTAAAATTCTTTATATGTTAATTTCTTAAATATATTTTTAATTCATTGTAGTCGAATGATAAATTAAAATAAATTATATATTTTTAAATTATTAATTTTTTAAATTTTATCTAAAATATATAGTTACAGTTGATTCGTTACACTTCGTTTAAGACTAATATATTTGAATTTTATTTGTTCTGACATTTATTTATTTATCTATAGTTTTTATGTAATAAAAATTTCGTATCTAATTACATTAAATATTTTATAGGTACAAAATTGGAGGAAATGTATAGCGAGATATGTATATTTCCCATTGAACTATATATTATATGTTGTATGTCAATGCGCACACAAGCGATAGATAGCAATTGACAATTATTTAGTGTATTCTTGTACATATTATAAAAAACTAATAATTTGTATTATAAAAATGATTTTTTTGTCAAATAGACGCTGATTATATGAAAAATTTCAAAACTTTCTTTCTTCAGAATTTTTATAAAATCAATTATTAACAATTTATAAAATCAATTATTAATACAATTAATATTTTTAAAATGCATTTGACAAGAATAAAATACTCTTAATTTAAATGATATGATTATTACTATATGTTATTAAAAATTAAATGTGTGTGTTCTCCAAAATTTACTGTTTGTGTGCAGTGTTCTCCAAAATTTACAGTTATATTTTAATTGCAGTCATGTGTGCAGTGTTCTCCAAAATTTACAGTTATATTTTAATTGTTTCTTTTTGAAATATTAGAAATTTTATTTGACAAATTATTAATTTATAATTTTAGCCTAATATTATATGAATTTTTAAAAGATTTAAATTGGAAATTTAATTTAACCGAAATTATTTTGAATTTATATAGTAGATGGAAAAGTTTTTAGAAATTTAGTATTTTTTATTTTGTAATTTAGTTTATCTAAATATATATTAATGATAAATATTACATAACACTAAAAGTTTAGATTTTTTAATGTTTAATATAGTTTTATAATACATAGTTATTTTAAATTTTATGAAAAAAATTTTTTTTTAAATTTTATATTAAAAACTGCTACTACTGAAATCTATATGTACATATCTGTTTTAGATATTACAAATTTTATATTTCAGTTTTTCTTTTTTTTCAAAGATATAAATTGCTATCATATATCTTAAAAGTATAAGGTAATATCATTGAATTCATTCATTAAACACTTGATTTCTTATATATAATTATTTTTTCTTAGCCAATAAATATAAATGTCATATAGAAAAAATCTTTCTGGAGAATTCTTTTGTAAAACTATTTTTATAGCAACTTGATAAACTTAATCAAAAGCTACTGATCGCGCAGTCGCAATATACCAATGTCCAATGTCGTCGAATCACAGTCAATGGTCAAACAAAGACATGCATGTATATGTGAGAACGTGTGAATATGAGAGCAACTCCGGGGGAGCGGGTAGTTTGCCGATGGGAAATGCTAAGAAGGACCGATAACAAGAAAACATTCGAGAGTGAAGCGCAAGGTATCAACAGAAGTGGACATTCGCACATCGACAACCTTTTGTGAAGAAGAATTTCTCCAGGTGTGTCATAGAAACCTTATGAGGACAGAATTTTGAGAAAAAAGGAATACAAAACCTGAAATTTTAAAAATCGAGCAGAAGATTTGTCAATTCTGAAAATAGGATCTTGATAATTTTGGAGCGTACAAAAACTTCTTACTTATTATGAAAAAGATATTGAGGAAATTAATTCTAAAAACTTGGGATCTTGTTAATTTTAGAGATCGTTAATTTTGTCAATTTTAGGAGAGAGAGATTTTTATCAAATTTGGTAATTAACGAATTTGGATTTTAAAAATCGAGATGTGAGCGCAGCGAGTAAGCGCTTTTCACGAAATTTTTGAAAATCTGCAAAACAACGCTCGTCCTGTTTTATATCGAATAAACGACGTGATGCATAATCCGAATATAAGGCTTTTATTATCCTTTTTCACGATTGCAAAAATTCTCAACATCGTGCTATACATTAATGACAAATACAAGGTGCTAATTTGCAGTCGATTATTTCAAGATAAGAAATTTAATTCAGTTTGTGTGATGTGTTCTCAGATTAATATGGTGTCCATACAAAGACTAGGATTCGGCGGCTCCTGTGCATTCTGTATTGGGCTTATCAGTTATATCTTGGGATTTCCTAGTCTGCTGAAATCGCAAGTTAAATCTGTGAGTAATGATTAATACATCTTACATTAATCTATTATAGCAAGCTTTGTTTAAAATACTGAAATCAGAACTGCAAGAAGGGTAATTCCTTCTTTTTACTTAGATTAATATGAATTTAGTTTCAAAATAAATGCTTTGATAGTAATTTTAAGTAAATTCTGCTGTGTAAATATTATATATTTTCATTTAAAGATTATTAATATAATAATTACGAATACCATCATTTATTAATAATTATGTAATGCCGGAAACAAAAATATTGCTAATAATTTGTCGATTTTATATTATTTAAATATTTAAGAGAAAAAAAGTTTAGTTCGTGCTAAAGTACTGTATTTTACACAATTTACAGCAAATTAGACTAAAGAAAGGAAGCGAAATACGTGATTTCTGGGAGAAACTTCCGCAACCGTTAGATTTTAATCTTTATGTCTTCAATGTAACAAATCCCAATGAGATTGCATCAGGATCGAAACCGATTGTTCAAGAACTAGGACCCTTTCACTACGAGTGAGTAATTTTTCTTGTATATGATACTATCATTTAGTTTACTCATATTAAGACAATTTGTAGTTTGTTATAAAATAGTGTGAATTTCATGTCTTTCAATATAAGAAAATAACATTTATTGAATAACATATACGCAAGCAAATTTTTATGTAATATATTTGAGATTTTGAAAAAAATTGGAAAGTATAATTTGCCTGTTTTAAAAGTAAACGTTTTTACTTATTATTAAATAATTTATGTCTATAGTGGACATAAATAAATAACGTAGAAGTACAATGGAAATTGACAGACGTCGATATGATTTCCAGTTTGTATCGAGACAAAGAGAACATCGTGGACCAAGAGGAAGACGATACTGCTGAGTATAGTTTGCGACAACTTTGGTACTTCAATCAAAACAAGAGCATCATGTCGGAGGACACGGAAATTTACACGTTTCATCCTATCATGATAGCAGTAGTTCTAATCATTCAAAGAGATAGACCATCTACGATGGGAGTAATTAGTACGTATTTACAATGCGCGAAAAAATAAATACATGCACATGGAATATTTTTACATCAATCAAAAAAGTTTAAATATCCACTTCAATGTAATATTTAATTAACGCGTATTTAATTATAATATTCATTTCACGTGATTTTGTCAATTTCGAATATCGAATCACTTGTCAGTTTTGTAAATCTTGTTTTCAAGAATCTCATTGATTTTGAAAATCAAAAGTATACACTGAAAAAAATTCTGGTTATTAATCCTGAAAACTGAAGATTTTTACTGTTCAACATTTCAAGTTATCGAGTAAATCTATAATGTGTATGTATAATTATTCCAAAATACATATCTCGTATGATGTATACATATTATATTATATGCTTCTCTCTCACTAAAAGTTATACATAACATAATAAATAAATTTCTATTTTGTTACGTTATTAATATCTCTCTAGACAAAGCGTTGGACAGTATTTTCAAGAAGCCCGAGTCGATATTTATTAAAACTACCGTGAAAGAATTGTTCTTTTACGGTATATCTTTTGACTGTACGGATGTAAAAGATTTCGCTGGATCTGCAGTGTGCAACGCATTGCAAGAAAGAGAACAAATATTTATCAAAGAGGAGGGTTTACGTTTCCGATTTGGTTATCTCGCTAAGGTAATGAACCTACATTATTTACGCAAATATTATAATTTTCTTGCGCTATTGTATTTTTATATTACTGAATATTGAATATTAATAAAAATGCAAAAGAAATGTGTCCTTTTACCTTAAAAAGGTATTAATTATCTTACATGAAACGCTTAAATAATAATTTTATGTACAATTTTACATATTGTTTTGAATGGACAAAATGCATTTTACATAATGTTGTAAAATCATTGTTGTAAAAATCAACGTCAAATTGGGACGAGATTAAATCCTAGGTGGATTATATTTTTTATTCCTGATTAAATTTCAAAAAATATATCGTACTTATCTACACATATTTTTATATTTTGAAAATGCTATCTGTGCGTTTTAGAGAAATGGAACCCTTTTGCCAGAACGCATAAAAGTATATCGCGGAATTAAAAATTACAAAGACGTGGGTCGTGTAGTAACAATAGGAAATGGAACGCAAATGGACATTTGGTACGGCAGTCCTTGCAACAATTTTCGCGGAACAGATGGTACCATCTTCTCGCCGTTTCTCAGCAAGGAAAAAGAAGTCTGGGTACACTCTGTAGATATTTGCCGAAGTATGGCCGCTTACTACCTCGAACCAGGAAAGGTCCAAGGTATCCGTGACTTTCTATCTACTTCTTTCAAATTGAGTTCTTGAGTTCACTAATTTTTCTTCGCGAGATAGATTAAAATTTAATGATGACCCAACGTAAAATTAATTATTAATAAATAATTGTATTGATTAGCAAATTTAGCTATCTTATAATAACATTAGGAAATTTTTATTTAAATTTAATAAATTTGGTTTAGTAATGCAAAGATCAATTGAAAAATCAAGTTTAATTGTAAAGACATGAATATGACACTCAAATGCTGAACTGATCAAATGTTTTCGGATCAAGTATTTTTCAAATTTTGCAAAAATATAAATTGTTCGCTCTTTGCCGATACTTAGAAGCAGAAATCTCTTGATAAGGTGATCTTGTTATTACATCTAACAAGATAATTTTGCAACGCAGGTTTCAAGACATTGCATTATACCGCGGATTTAGGCGATCCATCTAAGGATGAAGATGTAAGATGTCTCTGTGAGGAAGCCGAAGGGTGTATGCCTAAAAACGTATACAACGGAGGCCCCTGCATGAGTGTGCCTATAAGGATAAGTCTACCTCATTTTTACGATTCTGATCCACAATATCTCGATATGATCGAGGGTGTAAATCCGGATCCTGTAAGTTTGATAATTATTTATTTATTTGTAAAAATAAATATACCGGGAGCATTTTTCACCCCATGATTTTTTACCCATACGAAATAGTTTCTTTTCTTTTTATATAATCCAATAAAAATTTACGTGAATATATGTAAAGTTAATTTTAAGCGAGAAATAAGATAGATTATAGTAATGAAATTAATTTTACTGAAATAATAATAGGAAGCTTATAATAAATAAATTTCAAGAAACAGCATGAATTTATTATAACAATTTTAGACGCGCAAATTACTACTAATTATCAAACAATTATCAAACAATTACAATGTTTACGAGAATCGTGACGAAAGTTGCTGTTTACAGGAGAAGCACCGGATGACTTTCAACTTTGAACCGATGACAGGCACTCCAATACGAGCGTACAAAAAGATTCAATTTAACCTGCTAGTTGGACCCGTCCCCAAACTTCGTTTGATGAAATCTTTTCCGAACGTGCTTTTCCCATTATTTTGGATAGAGGATGGACTCGAACTTGGAGATATTCTCATAAAACCACTGAAACTTGCGTACACACAGATCTTAATTGCGAAGTAAGTGATAGCACTAATCTAGCATTTTCTTGTAAACGTTTTGCTTCACATTATTGTTTCGGCTCCGGTATGAAATGACATACTGAAAAACTAGCGATTTTACGAGTTTTCTTTAAGGGTGTTCTTGTATCAAATCGATGTTTGATCCATTGTCTTTGCAGGATAGTGATGTGGCTGATGATGCTAGGTGGTGTGGGCATGGTATGCGTCGCTACAATGAGATATTTCAAAGAAACTAATGCGGGAAAGGCTACGGCACCGGATCTTCTGCCGGGTAGTAAGCAGAGCGACGTGCCACAAGAGAAGACAACCATCAGTACTATACAAGCTGAATTGGTACCACCTACAATTGAGTAACAGGGAGTAATAATTACTATTACATGGTATTGAACAAGTTGGGAGGCGCGATATTTATCACACCATATCGAAAATAATAATTTAGGAGAACTCTTTACTTGGCTAATATTTTTATAAGATTTCGACGAAGTTTATTCCAGGTATTGTGATATAATTAGATAGAAATAATGTCCCCCTCGTGTTACACAAATGCGTGCAAGCCATAGTTGATTAAATGTTTTTATTGTATATTATAATATTATTTTGAAAAATTTTGTTGTTGAATGATACATTAGATATTAGGATAATATTATTTGAATTATAATGTTAGTCATTTCCAGATCGATTGTAGTAATGACGTTCATAATACGCGCATCAGTAGACCACCATAAATATGCAAAAAATTAATTATTAGCAATTATGGTTGTTTGCTATATGGATGTTATGAAGGTCGTCGCTATCATTGATTGAGGAACTCATGAATTCACTTTGTCGAAAAAATAGTGATTAATATAAATATTAATTAAATTGCTCCTCACGTCATTAACTTCTATTGCAATGCTATAGATACATAAGTAATTTACTCTTAATTAATAACCTTGCTTATATTTTTCAATAGTGCGACATGAAATTTATCACAAAGATCTATATTAAAAAAACTAAATAAAAAAATAGGAAATTTTAATACTTGCAATAGTTTACTTTTTCTTGGTTTGAGTAATATAATAATTTCTTAAGCCTTCATTTTAGATAATCTTGAATAACCGTAAAAATTACGTTAAAATTTCGACTCGTGTGAGGATTTTAAATGTTATTTACGTCTACCAAACTTATCAATAACTTAATTACCTCTTTTATCATTATTCCCGAAAAGATTAAACGATTTAGAAATCTTCTATTGACAAATTACGAGTAACATTTGTTTTATTCTAATAAAATAATTTCACCGTACACTTTAACAATAATTTAGTTTAATTGTGAAATGAATACTAGAATACTTTAATGAATATTTTCAATATTTTTCTGTAAGATAGAAAGATTTAGAAAAAAATGTAAAACAATTTAAAATAAAAGATCAGAATAGAATTAATATTTTGTACTTTCGTTTCAATTTTTAAAAATTAAAACAATTTAATTAACATAATAATGAATTAATTAAATTAAATTTAATAATTAATTTTATTGATTAAAATAAAATTTGACTTATAAATTGAAATATTCGCGCGATGTAGTTGCACAGTTAGTTCAAATTTATAGTATTAATGATTATCAACATTGTATATATTTTTTTACATATCACTCTCATAATAATTAGATAATGCTTTGTGATTATCTGTATGCTGAAGATATTTTGTGTAAAGACCAAAACTTCTCTACAATTTTTCTCTCCGTACATTTGTCTGTTACATTAATATATATATCGTGTAATTTAAGAACATATACATGTAGAAAGTGAGAATTATCATGACTTTAACATCGATCAGCCTAATTACTTCTTCAAGCTTTTCGGAAAGCTTCCAGCATTACGCATTTGCGAGTCAGCCAGTAAAATTGTGCATCTTCGATCGCATTGTCGTTGGTGCATCCGACTCTGTCGGAAATACCGCGTTATTAGATAGGGAAATCAAAGAAGACCATGACGAGGCAAGTAGAAGTACGCCGACGCCGGCTTGGTGTAAAACATCGGTGTCATTATCGCGCGGGCAGTCCGTTCGCGACGAGCCGCGCACGATCAACGGCGACGGCGACGTCGACGACGACGAGGACGATAAGGGTGGTGCGAAGAGTTCGGCCGGGAGATCGCACAGGTGCGAAAACGGTACCACGCCGGGAAGGTCGAGGCTTCCATCTCGCGATTCTTAATAGCTTAAGATATACGATTTTAAACTCGGATAAAGGGACGAGAGCAGTCTGTACATTGAAGAAAAGATCATGAGTGAATGAAGATCCCGAATTTGAATTTTAATACGAGCTCGTATGACAATCCGGGTTTTTCGATAGATTTAACGGCGGCGAAGAGATATAAACTCAGAGCAAAATCGTCTGCGGAAAAATCGACGCAAAGAATTGTGCGAAGAACTTTGATACTGATATTGTAATAGTTTTAGCATCAGATTATCAATATTGAATATTGAATAGGACTATTGCTAGTGAATTCCAAGTAATGATACGCAAATATTGAAAGAAGATTATGGTTTGGTTTACTTGTTTGAACTGCGAAGATAAAAATAGAAAGAAACTTAAATACTCACAGCATAGAATGAATTTTTTTCAGACATCATTTTTATCATAATAATGTGTAATGTGAAATTGTGATAAGTTAATTATTCTTTAATTTATTTTTGCTGTGTTATTAAATTCTAAATTTTAACTTGATATTGTTACTTCAAGAAAAAATTTTAATTTAATAGTGGATTAAAATATGAAGCAAGGAATGTATCCGTATAGTCATATATTCTTTGTTTCATATTTTATTTCATTATCAAGTTTGAGAATATTTTTATATTATTTTTATTGTTACATTTAATTTTTTTATTAATATTTTATATTATAATCGCAATCTATTTTTTACATGAAAGGTTGATTAAGAGAATCTTAAAGATTTATCGTAGGAATCTTCCTTCATCAAGTGTAGTGCAGCGAAAAGTGTCTTTTTTTATTCAGAGTAGTGCGAAATCGACAAGACTGACGTATCTGTGTGCTATTAGCAAACGTAATAAGGGTCACTAAGCGACGCGCGTATGACGTCGCTGTTCACAAACTTCGGAGGATGTACGATGTCTTAAAACGCTCGAAGCTGCTGTACATGTTCCCGCATGGCAGAGCGTTTGACAACGTAGTCCGCGCTTTCAAAGCATACAATAAGGTTTCGATCCTTTAATACCAATTTTCGATCTTCGCGGATCAGGAGTAGAGCTCCTGAAAAATCCTAAACACGATTGCTCTAAAAGGAGACCACGGATGAATTGTAATTTCATTTTTGCAAGACATTTTACGAAAGTCGCGTGGTAGTGTTCTGAGTTAAGCAGCGCAATAAGTCGCAATTAGTCGATATTAATTTCCGATAAATAGGCAATAACGTGTGATTATGTAATAAGTAATAATGTGCGATCACCAAACGTGCATTTCTAATCTTGTGTGTTATTCAGTTGCTTTTAAGTTTGTATAAATAATTGCTTATACTTAAAGTGTCTATTTCGGCTCTGCTTGTGTGCTTATGTCTAAATATCACTTGGCGTTTCTGCAGAGCGTTAAGATGGTGTCTATAAAGAAGCTCGGAATTGGCGGTGGAGTTTCGTTTGTCTTCGGCATTCTACTCTGGTGCGGATTCCCAAGCATAATTAGATCGCAGATTAAAAAGGTAAGCGAATAATGTTTTAATAATAAATTTCTATTGTTGCACGAAATATTTTAAGCTTATTAAAAAATGACACATTCTCATATCACTTATTTATTATTATTTATTAATTTTAGTATTATTTTTTATAATCTAACGTAATAAAAATAATCCACTACGATTTATGTAATTCTGATACAAGACATAATTATTTCGAATTGTCGGACGAAAGCGCGTACCGTTAAAGTAATGAAATTTTCCAGCCCATCCGTTAAACTTGAGAAATTTTCTCGCGTTTCAGAGAGTTTCAAATATTTTATACAATAATTTTATTTTTACGTAATTTGCAAAACTAATTGTCAGGAGATATGCTTTTTTAAAATGTCATACTTTTGTTTCCCGATTTGGATAAAAATGTCATTTATTATTAATTTTTGTATCATTTGTTGATTTTTCCTGTTGTCATTCTCAAGTCTTAGATTGTTCTAACAATTTTGTGACATGAGTGTCTAGCCTCTAAGTATTTAGTCGTTAACGTGAAACGTTCGAGTCATTCCATAAAAGTGTATGTCGTGAAATCCTTGAACTCTCGTCATAATATCATAATGTATTGTTATATTGTTTTGATATCTTATTGCATTATAATTTCTGATTTGAAAATGGTAGAATTAATAATTGTAATTGTTTCTGCCGTACTGTTACATAACAAGGACGCATTTTCAGAATTGTTTGCATGATGACTACTGATAAACATTTATTTTACTCCCATTGCTACAATTAACCGTAACATTCACCGACATAAATGCTCGCGTATGTTGCGCCAAGGCTGTAATTTGCGAAATTCACATGAATACAAATTTATTTTTAATCATAAAATTCTAGATATCACAGCAAAGTTTGTTGCGATAATCGAGAATTATAAATAAATCTATAATTTTGAGAAATAAATGTCTCATAAAATTGGCATTTTTATAATTTTTTATATTTAATTTGTTACGATCGATTTTATTACAATCGTAAATTTATTGTACATAGCAAATTACGCTGAAACCAGGAACTGAGATACGTGACATGTGGTCGAACTTTCCGCTACCATTGGACTTTAAGATCTATATGTTCAATATAACTAATCCTGATGAAATTAAAGAAGGTGGAAAACCAAAGCTGCAAGAAGTCGGACCTTTCTTCTACGAGTGAGTTGCTTCCATAATAATCACAGTATACGAAAATTTATACTTTAATATATTTAAAATCTAATATTATATTTCAAATTTTTAATATTATCACGAAGCTTTATGGTATCTAAAATTATCTTTATTTCTGTTTTTTTTTATTGCTATTAAAAATTAAATTCTATACTCGATTAATTCGCATCTCTATTATCCAATTTTATTTTAAGTCTTGAGTCTTCTTTATTTGATTTGCATTAATTGAGAATCCCGTAAATTTGTCCTCTGTTTTAAAATTTTTTATTCAAATATCAATTTTAGTGAGTACAAAGTGAAATTTGATCTCGTCGATCGGGAAGATGAGGATAGCGTCGAATACAGCATGAGGTCAACGTGGTTCTTCAACCCCAAGAAGAGCAACGGATTGACGGGCGAGGAAATAATGGTGTACCCTCACCTTATGATTCTCGGCATGGTAGCAGCCACCCTTTTGGACAAGCCCGCCGCTATGGGGGTTGTCGGTACGTATAGATACGATTTATCGAGTGTCATCACTTTTCTTTCAATGTCGCGTATCGATTGCGAATCGGCCGTATCGCACAGGGTCGACACGGACTATAATAATAAATGCGCACCGGAAGGTTTAAAGTGGAACGTGAGATACGTTTTCCTATAGCGTACGTACACCTCTGACGAAGGTGTGAATTATTTATAAGGTCTTCATTGCTACAATCGCTACAATATTCGTGCTACATTTTGTTGCGCGATTAAGCCCCCAACTTGACGAAAATAACGATTTGTGAAAGCGTAATAGGAAATATGTGTCTTACAATATTTTGTTCAAATTCATAAAGATTTATTCGAATATAGGCAAAGCCGTCAACAGTATCTTCCACAACCCGGATTCGATATTCGTGACAGCCAAGGCCAAGGATATACTTTTCGACGGTTTACCTGTTGACTGCACCGTGACCGACTTCGCCGGGGCGGCAGTGTGCAATGTATTGAAGACGGAAGCAAAAGATCTAGTGCCGGACGGTGAAAATCGCTACAAATTCTCCCTCTTCGGCGGAGTAAGTGATTTCAATCCGAAAAAAAGATAATAGAAAATTTATTAATGTGAATTGCGTACAATATGAAGTTCAGATTGCTTGGAAATTTTTAATAACGAATCCATGTATTTATATTGTCATAATTATTTTAAGCAAAGCTGATTAGAATTTTCCAAATACTGTCGAGTAATTTGAGTGATTTATTTTTTCTGAAATTAAATATTTTTATATTAATGCATAGTATAATAATAATATTCTAATACAGTTCTCTAGTATCTCTGATTTCTCGGAGGTACGATGACAAGTAGATAAATTAACGATCAAATTGCATGTTGAAAAAGAAGCGAGTCACGTTGCATCTGACTGTAATCTCGTTGTAAATGAAAGTAAATTATTACCGTTTCGCTGGATGTTACATACTTGCAAAAAATGCGTGCATAAGAAAATCATATAAATTCATAATCATTTCCTTTTCTTCAATAAAAAGACGATTTTACGAAAAATTAAACTTTCACAGAAAAACGGTACCAACATACCGGAACGTATGAAAGTTCTGCGTGGTGTTAAAAATTTCAAAGATGTTGGTCGTGTTTTGGAATTCGATCATAAACCCGCGTTAGACATCTGGCCGGAGGAGCATTGCAATGCTTTCAATGGTACCGATTCGACGATCTTCCCGCCTCTGTTCGGCCCGGACGATGATATCGTCTCCTTCGGCTATGAAATCTGTCGAAGTCTCAGCGCGCATTACAAGCACCACAGCAAAGTCAAAGGTATGTATTAAAAATTAAGTTTAATTAAATTAAGTTTCATTTTCATTTAAAATTTAAATTGTACGAAAAATCGCATCGCGATTTATGCCAAGAAGTGAAATTAGAGTCGAGGCTTTAACGCATCTTAAAATCCAAAAATGTTTCACGAAGCGGAATATTTTTATACTATAGAATGTAATGCTTTTATGTATATCTTTTGATAAAATTTATTTTATAATTATATATTTGTTTTATAATTATATATTTAAAATTCTGAAACAGTACAATGCGATGCAAGTCAATATATTTAATATATTTATTGTTACTTAGTTTTATTTTTATAACATTTTTGAATTCGCAGGCGTCAATACACTTCATTATACCGCGGATCTGGGAGACACGAGTACAAATCCTATGGAAAAGTGCTTCTGCCGAACACCGGAGACTTGTCTGACAAAAAATTTCTACGATCTGACGAAATGTTTAGGCGTTCCCATCATTGGTTCTCTGCCGCATTTTTATGATACAGACGGGAAATATTTAGCGATGGTGGATGGTTTACACCCGAATCAGGTAATCGACAAATAAACAAGATTTCAAGATATACGGATAACAGATAGATATAGATAGAGCATTAAATAATCATAATAGGAACTATTGTAAAGAGAGACAAATTTAAAAGATAAAAACACTAAAAAAGATAAATACAATAGGAGAATTGAATTAAAACGGGAAAATTGAATAAACTATTAAATATCCATCGACAGGAGGACCATGAAATTGACATGGATTTCGAGCCGATGACGGCCACGCCAATACGCGCACATAAACGATTACAGTTCAATATGTTTATACAACCGGTACCAAAGTTCAAACTGATGAAGACCTTCCCGGAAGCGTTGCTGCCTCTGTTCTGGGTAGAGGAAGGAATACTTCTCGAAGACGAGTTTGTCAACAAGGTGAAGGTAGTGTTCAAAGTGATGGCAGTTGTCACGTAAGTGTTACGGTTTGTTATATGTTTCTTAAATAATTATATTTGATGGATTATTTCATATAATACCAATATCGCTTATTGCTTAAATATAATAAATACCCTGCAATCAATTTAATATCATGCTTGTAAATACAACAATTATTTCTTCAGTTTCTCTAGCATTGGAGACTTCATCAGTGTGATAAATTGTCTATTAACTTGATACTTTGATTTGTAGTTTTTTGAAGTGGGTGATGATACTCGGAGGAATAGGCATGGGCGGCGCAGCCGGATACTTACAGTACAAAAGTCGCGATAGTGGCAAGCTCGATGTCACTAAAGTTACACCAAAGACCGCTGACGGGGAGGAAAAGAAATGGCCACCTGGCATGAACATCAGCACAATACAAGCGGCGTCAGTGCCATCCAATCTCGACAAATATTGAACGTTGTTAGCAGGAGGCTAATATCAGTATCAATGTCGTGAAAATTTGTTCCTTCAGTCCCGGATATCTTTTTTAATTAAAATCATTTTTAATGTATATATTTTTTCAAATATGGCGAAGGGCAATCTTTAAAAAGTTAAGCTAACGAACTATCCCTTTTCATGGAAAGAAAATGGGTTTTAATATTGCGGCGTTAAGTGATCAAAGTGAAAAAGCTTAGCATCGTAACACAAAATATATTTGGAGTTGATATTTCAGTCTAACGATATATTAAATAACAAATAAATCTATTTTTCTTTAAAAATAATCAAAATCGTACATAGATAAGGAAAGGATATATACCTGTATTCATAATCAGGTCTTATATTTAAGGACTCTTTAATTTCATCTTCAGATACTCTGTAGCCAATGAAATGATTCATAGAGCATCTAAAGATAAATTTAAGAAGGCCTTAAGTATAAGGTCCAATAAATACGGGCAATAAGTAAGGCTCACACAGACTGCGTCATGTGTAATATACTTAAAATTAATTATTTTACTACCTCGTTGTAAGAATGTTACAAAGCTTTCACTTTGTAATGCACTTTGTAATGTACAGTATGAATCAGCGGTTCTTAGTCTTCCTTTGTGATCGAAATCGATTACGTAATCGATTATGTAATATACATATTTAAAAGTTTTTAAAAGTAAAATTTTCCGAGAATTTTAAAATGCATTGTAATGATGACTTTTTTACTTTGACTTTACAGTGACTTGCAAAGATTTAGAAGGCTAAGGATCGCTGATGAAAGATATACACGAAGTTACAGATATTCTTAACGCAGTGAGATCGTTTAGATTTAGAAATTTTGATTATTTTCTAATAGATTAGGTACAAAAATATCAACAGCCCCAGTGAGAAATGGTTCATCAAATCGATATCGATTCGATGTCTTTTGCGTCGAAAAGACGTCGACGTCTATTCGACGAATGGTCGATTCGATGTCTTTTCGATCATCATTTCTCACTGGGCTACCATTATTCAATTACACATAAAGCGAGTAAAAATGGCAAACACCATCGAAGAAATAATATATTTTACAATTCTAATTTTGTTGAAATAAATAAAATTATTTTTAAACTATTAGGAGATCAGAAATCTACATTTATTTTAACAATAATTGTAACTATTCATTACCATTGATCTTCGAAGACGATGTTATCTCTTGAAAAGAAAAACATCGATGTGTCAAATTCTCATATAAATGCTAAATAATATATAATTACGCATTATTTATTCTTTATTATCTTTGTAATTAATTATATTCAAATGTTTAACTGGATATCAGCAGAGCTGGCAATCCTTTCTTACTCGTCGCCTGTTCACCTTTTACATAGTAACACATATTTATATGCGCTTCTGTATTCAGAACTCATCACGACATAGATAACAGGATTAATGCAGGTCGTCAGATAAATCAGTATATAGCCGGCTATATTGAGGCCCCGCCAATCGATCGTGCTATGGAAGAGCTTCGTAACGGTGATCGGCAGGTAGCACACCAGAAACGACACGAATATCACGAGGATCATCTGCAGCAGCTTTCGGTCCTTGGCAGACATCCTGGGTGCAGCAATCTCGCCGTTGCGTGTCCTGCCGACGCTCTTAAACTTCGATTGCCTTCGAAATATCTTTCTCGCACAGGACCGTTCGGGTGGTTTCGAATCCGAGCGTTCGCCATCGGCGAGCCTTTGCAACGAGGACTCTACCATGAAGGACGCTCGACCGGTCAGCCTCTCCAACCGACCGCAGGGGTTTTCCGATGTCTTCCGCTGCGACTCGCATTGATTCTGATTTTGGAACAGCCTCGTATCTGTGAAGTCCGATTTCTCGATCTCCTGATCATCTACGAATAGTATATCCCCCAATAGGCTGACGCGAGAAGCGTCATAATCATTGTTGGAGTTTGCATCTGAGTTGATATTCGTCGTTGAGTCATCTATACACATATTCGTCGCGTAATCTTTGTGTTGATCATTGAGCTGTTTAAACGATGACGAGTCTTCGTTAACGGATGGTAGCTCAAGATTTGTTCTTTCTGGATTAAGAAGAATCATCGACGAGGAAGGAGCGCAGAGGACGGAAAGCTCTTGGTCCTGATTTTTCGTGGAGGATGGTTGCTGTAAAGATGATTACCAAAAACGATAAGCTAGGTTTTAAACAATGTGATTGAAAGGATTGCAATTATATTTTTTCTTATTTATTTTCATTTATATTATATCTATTATTATATTTATATTTTATCTATATATTAATCTTGTATTTTCTTTTTCTTTTTTTTTTTTTGTGGAAATAAATAAATCTTACGTCATGACTGCTTTCCGTAGGTTCTCTGTTGAAGATCTTGTCTCTGCCTCTACTTTTTGAAGCAGTTTCGCGAACAATGTAGAAAATCCTGGCGTAGCAAACGATAATAGCGAGGCAAGGTATTAAAAACGCGAGAACGAAGAGGAACTCCTTCGGGCTCCGGCCGTTTACGTCCGGCAGAATCGAGCAGGATCCGATAGCAGGATCCAATCCGAAACGTCCGAATCGCTCCAACCACGTGACGATCAATAAGCCGAAAGCGATGATCCATATCGCCAGAACCATCGGTATTAAGTACTTCGTTTTATACAACCTTTGAATAAATAATATTTAATAACAATCAATTCGTGATACAACTAAGAAAATAATTCCAAGTGTAAAAAATAAAAAATGCAAAGCAAAAGAGATTTATGTTCAAGATTAATTTTCAAGAGAAATAATTTTAAAGATTGAAAAATCCATAGAGCATATTCTTTTTTTTTAAGTTTATTGTCATTTTATTTATCTATTCTATTAGCTTTTAGGTGCGCCATCATTTATTACTTAATTAAATGCGTAAAATAAAATTTGTATAGAAGAGAAACAAGTAGGATATTTACGTAGGATAGAGACCGGGATGACCGATCATGATGTAGCGATTGATTGTGATCGCGAGAATGTTGAAGAGGCTGACTGCAACGAGGCCGTACCTCAAGAGCGGAAACAGCCTACATAGAAGTGGTCCGTACAACCACGACCTATGCCAGAACGTTGAAGTTGCAAGTGGTAGATTGAAACAGCAGAACATCAAATCTGATATCGAGAGATTCATGATGAAGACTGCGGTAGCATTCTTTAACTGTGGTAAAATTAATTATAGAGAATTGTAGAGAAATAATATTCAAAATTAATATAAAATTAATAAAAAATAAAAATCATATATACATATAGCTTATTTTATATATACATATAGTCGATAGTGACTAGGGCAAGTATTCGATGCAAGAGTAATAATTAAAAAATCGTTAACGTGTTAAAAGTAATTTGCTAAAAATGTTAAAGTTATCAAATAAACTCTCTCGAATTTCTCGGAGTAAACACGATAAAATTGATGGAGACTTTCCGATTCGATTCTAGTCGATTATATCGGAACTGAGTACGTGAACCTTTGTGAAAACACAGGAGTGTATATACGCGCAGTTCCGCGTAATCGATTCCAAACTTAACTCATTGATGATCGACTTTCGCAGGAGATTTTGCCATAGAATCGTGCCGACGACCTCCGTTCATCATCAGTTATTTTGTCAAAAATATTTTGTCAAAATATGTTTTACTATGCAATGAAACAATTATTTCTTATATTTCAAAGATATTTTTAATAATAATAAAATTGCTACATAAAATTTATTATTATTATAATTAACGGTATTCCAATTATAGATATTAAAGAGATAATTAATTGAAAGGTTTGTCTCATTTTAAGTAAAGACAATTTTCAAAATCTCAATTTTGTAAATAAAAAAAAATTCAATTTAATAAAAAAGATTAGTATAAGATATCAGTGAATATAAAAATTATATAAAACAAAATCTTTATGAAATAAAACTCTGTTTAAATATATTGAATAAATTAAGTATATTAAAGAAATATTTTGTAAAAAATTTACTAAATAATTATCATTATAGGATCATTAAAGACGTTAAAGTCTTTTTATTATTGCTTGGATTAATGCTTTGTACGACTAAAGAAATATAATAAGTCGAGGTAAACCACTCTAGCAGTTTTAAGATTTCTGCATGTAAGCAAAGCCGGAAACATGAGTAGCCTTGCATAATACGAATTCATTACTTAAGCCTTTCCGAGTACAAGTCAGGAAAATTGCCACGAGTGGCACGAACTTCTTCAAATAACAATGCGTTAATAACAAACACTTCAGAATATTTTTTTAGAAGGGAATTTAATTGTACGACCAGCATTGAGTTTTCATTTTTCTGTAAATTGTTCTCTCTTTATAAATCGTCATCGTTTTCTAACGTCAAAGTTACATGAAAATTATCTATTAATCAATCAATTTCCCTCTTGAGCTGCTTTTAAACTTTCTTTTTCTCTGCTTATATTTTCTTTTTGATATTATTTACTATATAAAGTTATGTAGGACTACAGTTGTGGTTACAGACCTTTTTGGTGCGAAACAATGCGATCACCGTGATAAGATTTCCCGGAATGCCGACCAGCATGAAGAGGATGCAACAGACGGCGGCGAAACACAGCAGCCACCGTGGATAATCGACGAAGAGGATCACGGATCCCGGATCCTGCAGCATCTCCTCAATCGCGTCACTACTGTGGTTGTGCCCAGTTTCGTTGCTCCACCAGTATTCCAGCATCTGCGGAAAGCCAAACTCTTGCCAACGTCGACGAATGTCGTATCAGGGCCGTAAATAGACTTGACACTTTACATTCTGTCATTTACGAGATACTTATTTATCTCGATATTTTTAGGAGAACTCTTTAAGATAATAATATCGACTATTCATACTTATAATTATATTATATATCAATATATAACTTATTTTATCTATCATATATAGAATTTGCAGAATGTAAAGACTTCATTGTTGTAGCGTAATTAATGTTTTTGTTATTTTTGTACAAATTGATTGACACAAATTATTCAATTATTTATTATTTAATTATATACTTGTAATTAAGTTCTCAGGAAGATTCAGGGAATACGCATAAAAAATTTACACGACTTAAAAAATGACGCTTTTTCCTTTTCTTCTTCTTTATGTTATGATTTTACACACGCCGCGTGTTGGACCCAGCACGCCTCTTTTTTCTCCCTTGGTGCGTCGAAGAGGAACAGAGAGATCTATTTTCGCCACCTGAGACGATAAACTCTTTCGCCGGAGCGTAAACTCTCAGAAGTTTCTATGGTTCGAATCGACTTTTCGCGATCTATAGTCTCGCAGAGTATCGATGGTCAGTTTTGTATAGTTCAGATAGTCGCGAATCATCGCTGACAAGCAGATTAACGTTCGCACGCAAATTAGGTCACTTTCACTAGACGCATTAGAGTGAGCCAACAAAAACGTATAAAGCACATATTAAAAACGTGATAATAAATATGATTTTGCTTTCAGTTGTTTAATGAAAGAATTGTCTTGTAAAAATCACAGATTTTTAATTTTATGCCGTTACGCTTACCTTTGCGAAAATAAGAAACACATTTCCGGCGATTATCGGCAATAATTTGAAATCTTCATGGTAATCTTTTCTCGCTCCTTTCGAAAATGAGATAACGTTAGTCGTATTTCCGACTTATTCTTCTTCTCGGTTCTCATTTTGACCTTGGCATTGCAGACTCGAGCGGTTTTTTCTGGGAAACTATATATTTCGCCTGATTTGTCACCATTGTTAGATATTGTCGATGAAATGTATTCACAATAATTAAATTTGATGAAAAGGTCCCCTTTTACGACGAAATTATTCAAATTTATTCGTGGCACGGCAATGAGACATAGAAATGAAGAAATGAAATCGACATGCAAACGAAGCGGACCCGGTACAATTCGCGAATGAACTGGCGGAATTATTAGCAAGAATCAAGAGCGTATACAAGAGTATGCACTTTTCGCGGATGCTGCGCTTGCGCCAAATTCGTCTCCCCCTTTGACTCCAATGTCGAGATAATTTTCTCTTGGAATCGAAAGAGATCGTTTCTTTCACTGTTTTCTTCTATTTACTATCGTGTTTTTTTAAAACGTCATCAATAAAAGATATCAATTATTTGCGTTTTATAAAATTAAGATAAGAACTGAGGGTACGCTTTACCAGTCTTGTTATAAACAATTTATTATATGTGGGATGTTGTATATACGTGGTAACGAAAGTGTTAAAACGGTACCAGCCAGCCCCACATCGTCCCATTGTTGATATGCCACTTGTGTTAGAGCACCTACATGTCTGATCGGGAGCGTACCGTCCCCTGAAAACCGTGGCGAGAGCGTCCCTACATCCTTTTTAAAAATAATTGCATTTTGTTAGTAGTAGTCGCGAGGGACAGAGCCTCCAGCTGCGCACAAACGATCGCGAGCGGAAGCGAGCGAGTCGGAAGTGCGTTTCCCTATTTCGCTGCTTGTCCGAGTTCTGGGGGATCACTGAAATCTCTCACTACTTGCGTAGGAAGCTACAAAATATTGGTCATAAAATAGAACACATTGTTGCTTAAAATAAAACGCTATTATTGATAATTGCGTCTTATTGTAACAAAATTAAATTAATAGAGTTTATTAAAAAAAATCTGTCGAAGAAATATCCGATCATCGTAATTGATAATTAGTGGATAATATTCATAGTTTAAATAATGTTTAGAAATTAATCAGATGACCTTCTACGAAGTGTTTTAGTTTTGTTATTTTTTCAATGATAAATTTTATAAATAATTTAAAATTAATTTTCTCTAAACAAAATCTGTTCTTTCTTTTTTCTCGATCGATTCCTTTTTAATTAAACATCAAGCCCTCTTTATCACGAAATTTAATTACTAACAATTCTTCTCACTTCTCTACACTAAATAACTTTGTGATGATTGACATTTTTAATTTATGATATTACGTATATTATCTATGATGCGCCGGAAGAACATCCGGCAAATCTAGGACGCAGCACACAAACGTGTTATTATTATTATTGTATACACAATTGGATTGATTATTACATTTGACATAAATAGATTACACTGATAATATCAATTCTTTTTTTACACAGAATAAGTCTTGGTTATAGACTGGAAAAGCGGGAGAGTTTCGGTCGACCGAGCTAATTTCAGACGACCGCGGCTGGATGCGGGTCGCCTTTATGAAGCGTGAAACTAACGAGACGTTCGATTTAGTCATACCAATTAATCCTGCCGGTCAGTTCCACTTCGTTAGGTCTAATTCACTCTCACCGTGTCTTCGGTTGCTTACGCAATAAACGCGCCTGCGGTATTAAGAGCTACGATCTTATCGGCTGACCGCGAATAGGTTCGCGATTACTTGAGTTCTTGCGTGAATCTGGTACCAAATACGGTTCGCCGTTGGCCCGCCTTTGGTACCGCGGTTTGAGCTTATCATCAGTCGCGAGACAGCTAATTTTTAACCAGGAAACTTATGTTTAAATTATTTTAATTTTATTTAATATATTTTCAGTAAGCCAAATAAATTTTCTTTTGGAGATTCTCTTATAAAATAGGTACTTCTCTTAAGTCTTATGCCCACGATGTTAGAACTCGGTCCGAGATCCGAGTAATTTGTAGTCAATCAAAGTGTAGCTTTTACGGAAAAGTGGCAATTTTATTGGTTATACGTTTCTCGGAGTTCTGAAATACCGAGTTTTAGTATCGTGGACACAAGGTTTTAGACATAATAAAATAAATCAAATTAATTAGCTGGTTTGTTATAAGTTATAAATTTAATTTATATGTCGTGTATCAAGTTTATATTTTGTGATATTTAATTCTTCGTGGTTATTAATATTCTTGCCATTATAAGGTACGTGTAATGTCTTGCACATACATATTTGTATGTGACTCACGAGTCTCACGACGACCTTCTCTTTCTTAGGACGTTTGTCTCTTTTTGCATTGGGCAACTGCCTTACGAGAGACTCTCGTATAATCGAGACGGAAATAGAAATGTAATTAAAGTAAGATTTCGTCGAAACTTGTTTATTTCCTATTCGATAGAGATACAGTGTTGAAGGTGCGAATAATTTTTTATACTGTGATAATTTTTAAATTACTTTGCATAGTCGGCAAGGAAAGCTTTACGAAACGACCAATCGATCAAGGTAATTTGCATCGTTCTCGTCCTAATTAGGCGGTGTAACGAAAGAACGCGGTATATCGCAATTGCAGCACATTCCGCGCAATTTAAAAAGAAGTGGCCCGATGTGTCACAGCGAAAGGGTCAACTGGGTTTTTCCCCCATTCTCTCTCCAGGTCTTGGGTGCAGATGTGCCCTCGCACACATCGCCACGTTCGTCATCGAGCCCACACCGAGTCGCTCCCGCGCAACTCTCCCTCCAGCAACATCTTTTCTTCCTTCTCCTGCGATCGCCCTACTCGCGGGTCCCGTATCTAGCGTGTGTACAATCTGACGGAATGTTGGATAAGCAGCAGTCCATTCACGGTGACGCTGACGCATACACGGTGCCCGAGCAACACCGTTCGCGTCGGTGGTCCCCGAGTCGGTTCGGACCCCGCAGAACCGATCGAAATCGCGAGTCGCCGCGATCGTCCGGCTTGAGAGCAAAGTGATAGACATTATCCGGTAAAATAGACAAATTTTAAGACTCTTTAAAATAAAATTTAGAATAAGATCTTTTTAATAAAAGTAAGTGCATTCTTGCGAATAAAACGAGACTTTCTTTTGAAAAAAGAAACGTCAAGTGACTTCTGTGAAGATTAACAGAAAAGTTGATGAAGTGAAATTCCTACGAGGGATTTAGAGAAAAATAGAACGAAGAAGAAAAGGATCAAAAACAAGTTGACATAAAATCAAATCTGTACTAGTCAGCTATCAAAAGACTGCAAGACTTCGTTCACGAGTTAATTGTTTAATTAGACGATCAATAGAAGAACTGTGTATTTTTTTAAACAACTTTGTTAGTCTTACAATTCTCAGTCTGATCGTATCGTAAAGTGGTCGTTAATTGTTTTTCGTGAAAGCGTAGGCGAGGACACACTGTGAAGAGAAAGACTATTGTTAAATTGAAAATTCTCATCATATTTTTTGGTTGACAAAAGTCAGATTTATCTTTGATTCTTCTTTGATTTCCTATCTCATCGACAAACCTATGGCTGATCTGAGATAAAAGCAATTTGACGAGTGGTAAGTAATAAAATACTTTCTGATTCACTTTTCCCTTATCTATTTTTCTTTTTCCCAACTTTTACGGCATATCAAGTTATATTAAAATATATTAATTTAACAATTAAAATTTCATGAAACCGATTTACATAGAATTCGATTGCTCAAAGTCTCGTCTTAAGAGAAGATGAAATGAGAAAGATAATTGCTCATACATTCGGCTAATTCTGATTCTTTAAAAAATATCATTTCACTTGACGGTAATCGCGGTTTTCACTCACGTGAGTCCTCCCGATCTCAAGGGCGGCGTTGGTCTGCGATCTTGAGGGACCAATGCCGAGAACCAGACAAAAAAGCATGGTGAGCTACTCGATGGTCACGAGGGGCAATTTAGAAACGTGACGTGGAGAGAATTATGATGCATGGTGTAGCATTCAATTAGCTGGATCGCACCGAAAGTTAAAGTGTAAAAGTGGATCTTCGAATACTTAAATATTTATTGGACACAATTATTCGAATCTCGAGGTTGACTAATTAACACTTCATAAAAAATATCACAGATTTTTTAAATTCCTGTACAGATCATTATTACCGAAATCATTGTATATGTATATACAATGGTATATGTATATACAATGGTATATGTATATACATGGAACTGTTTTTCTTTCTTAATAAATTACAAATCTCTGTAAATAAATTCACGTAAAAATTAATTGCTATAAGAAAACGTTTTAAGTGAGGTATTTTAATGTCACCCGGCATACAACATATTTGGCACTAAATGCACGGTATGAATAGCACGACACATGTTTTGTGTCGTACGTGCAGACATTTGACATCCACACCACGTGGTGTTCTCGTGGGCGGGATACGAGACTTGTAGCGACTCGATCAACTTTCAACGATCTTACACCCAACACGCACATGTCTTTTCGCACGTTCAGTATTTGCTTCTTTTTCGCGATCTTAGTCACTGATATATCATTAAAAGAACATAACAAGTTTTTGTAAACTGAGACTTATATAATCATTTACATTATTATTTATTCGCTTTTATACATACTGCTGATGCTTATGATGCAGAAAAGTCGAAGAGTGATATATTTAAGTTTAATTACGGCATATAGTTTTTAGAATGATCTACTTTTCAATTAAATAATAATTTTATATAGTTGAGTTTTGTTTAATTAAATATTAGCTCCATTCTTCAATGAATAAAGCTTCAAGGTGAAACATTTCAAGGCGATGGTATCAGCATATATGTTATCCGGTATTAAGTTATATTGGAGACGGTAAATCGGCGGATCTCAGACCGAAGTATTACACGAAGCGCTGATATAAGCCTCTGATAAACGTAAATCCGCGCACAAGGTTTAAACGCGTCTTTGACCGACGAGGTGCAACGAGACGCGGATTGACGACGCATCGACGACTCGCGCCGATTCGGTCTGGTACTTTCACCGTGACTCAACTTGACTCATTCATTGCCGTTCGCCGTATGATTAACACGGAAATCATTCGGTGACGTCAATTCGTCGCTGAGCACTTCCACGGAATGAGAAATAATGTTTGCGGTTTTCGCCGCATCTTCCTTCGTCAACGAGAGACCGATTAGCTTCGCTTATCGAGCCGCTATCAAAGTCAAATACACGTTTCGAAATCGAATACCTACTACCTGATCAGATCTGAACTAGCAGAGGATTATTGTGTAATAAAATTCAATTTATTTTGTAGTAATAATAAAAGCGGATGATTTTTTAAATATTGATATTACTTTTTCAAAAATTATCACTGTATGCAGATTTTTCGTTGATGTTATTTAAACATGACCACCATGTTGTGATGATAAATGTCGAACTTGATATGCATAAACAATTATCAAATTTAAAAATTAATTTCTCTTTAAATTCGATTCTTTTTTGTCTTATTATTATTTTTGTATATTTCAGTTTTTCTAAAGGTTTTCTTAGATAAAATTTAACAATGTTGTGATAATATCATATATCTCGATGAAATGTATAAAACGAGACAACGACGCAGCCGACGCGACGCGTTGATGCGTTCCCATGTCTTCCGTAGCTTTCATCGTTTTTTTTGTCACGAGGGGACGCCTAGTACCGGGTGTCCGTTAATTTCTCTTAATTAAGCTCAATCGGGGTTAATGCACCGCAGCTTGACCCCAGTTTACCAAATCTAACGCACCCTCCGTTATGTGTTTGCACATAGATCACGATCGCGAATCGATAAATTATTCATGATTCTCCATTGCAATTCCTGAATGCAATTCCTGTAAGTTTGAGCATGTATACTTTTCAAATTTATAGAAGACTTTTCGAAAATATCTTAAAATAAAATTGTAATGTGTATGTGTATATTATAATAAAATTATAATATAAAAGCTATGCAAAATAGAAAAATTATATAGTTATATTTATTAATTTTTTACACTTAATTAATAAATTACATCTTACATTAGTAAGATAAACTTAATCTAGATATATAATTTGGAGAAATAATAATATCAGCACTTAAGAATAATTATTCAAATTGCAAGGAATTGATACGTGCCTATTTGAGTTTGCAATATCGAGTATCGTTACACATGTTTCAATAACACATGTGACTCATGTACCCGCAGTCATTAGTAAACTCAGTTATTCAGCATGGCAGCAGCTGAGTAGTCAGAGACAAAATAAAAAAGATTAATCATATGACTTATAAATTCTTAAGTGTAAATAATCGATATGTGTGAATTCGAATGCAAGAGAAATGACGTGAACATTCGACTCACGTCTAGATGCATGTCTTCCAAACAGGAAACTGGTTTCGCCTTAATTAGTATTCGTACGTAATTAAAAATAACATTTGATAGACTTCCTCCTGGCGATCATTAACGTTCATAATTATCGAAAGAACATCGCGTGAAAAAAATATAATCGCAGCAAGAAATAAGCAGGTGAGATTTTAATTATTTAAAGTCCGTGATATCAGTAATTCGGGATATTAATGAGATGTTATTGAGAACGAAGCATTGCCGATCAAATCGAATTATTAATAGTCAAGTGCACTAAAAAATAGAATTAGCGTGATGTCGTTCATTGCGAGAACCTCGCATTGTCCTCCGTAAATTCTCCGGACGGCCCATTTCCGTCGGTGGCGCCCTTCGTTGACGAGCTCATAAATAATAATAAATTCTTACGATCTGTCTTTCTAAACGTAAGTCGTCCTCTAGTCATTGTCCACGTCAAGGAATTATTTTAATGCGCAGAATCGCACGCGCGGAATTTGCATAACGCAAATGTCAAACGTCCCACGCGTCTTCAGACAATCGCTTTTGCGGATCCTTCACTTACAATTAGAATCTTCAGTAACTTTAGGAACATGATATATTCGTTCGAAAAATTACATTAAAATAAAACAAGGAATACAGAAATTTGAATTAGTGTTAGTATAAGTAACAAACGTAGCACGTATTATGAAGTTATTTTGTCATTTTTTAATTACTGGTAATAAATACATTTTTATAATAATAGCTTGAAAATTGTTTTATTGTTTTATTTAGAGTATTATTTTTAATAAATTTTACTTTTAATAGATTTTACAAGACGACATTTTAATTAGATGTACACATTTATAATACTTTCTATTTTAATTTTTTAAATAACGTTTTTTGCTCTTATGAATTTTGATAAATCATAGTAAAACAAATGATTAATCCGTCGCTATACGAACATTTCTCTGTTGCATTTAAGGAAATAGTTTAGAAACAAATGCGTCGTCGCATCCGCTTTGCGTCAGATCACTTCGAACAAGTGCGTCGTACCGGAATTTTAGATCGCGGTTTCCTTTTCGTGGGAATTCCATGTTACTCTCTTTCACGCTATAACCGTATCCCCTAGTGTACTAATCATTACTGTCACAAAGACAGCAATCGCACTAATATTAATATTCATCAGATAACGATAGAATAAAAGCATTGACATAAAGTCGTAATATTCCGATCTTTTCGTATTTACCATTATTATTGCTTCAATATTTGTTTCAAACTACGAGACTTATTGTTAGTCACTTGGTTTAGTCATTTGCAAAGGGAAACGCAGAACGAATATTTAATTCCGTTCTTCCGCTCGTGAATGTCACAGGCCTTCGAGGTCAGGTCGAGGCCGAATGGAATCGCTGAACCGGAACTTCGACCCCTTCGCCACGTGGTTGACGCCCATCATGGACAATGCCACGCACAGCACCATCGTCGACACGGAAATGTCGAGGTATGTCGTCTCTAATTGGAGCATGCAATACTTAGAACAGTCGATATTCCGATCATTTTTTGACGGCCTTGAGATTATCTTAACTAGACTATCTAAGAGTGACACTATGTAATTAAATCATAAATTAATAATGTGACTTAAATTTGAAATAATAAAGCACGATTTTAATTTTTACTTTAAACTTGCGGAATTTATATGTGCATGATGTTTATACTATCTTAAGCTTGCATTTAATTCGAAAAATTGGTTTCAATATTCCTAAATTATTTATTATACTTGTTAATGGATATAGTTGTGATAATGAGAATTGGTTGTTGATAAATGATTAATCTGTCGCAGATTTCCGAAGCCTTTGAGGACCTTTGCAGCGATAGTGGCGATCATCATCATGATTATTGGTCTATGCGGTAATCTACTGACGATCGTTGCTTTATGTAAATATCCTAAAGTTCGCAACGTTGCAGCAGCCTTTATCATAAGGTATGACAAATAGTTTTATTTTCTTAATTCATCAAAATTTTTTACTTAATGTTGTAATAAAATAAATATATGGCTATAAATATATATAATTGTAACAAATAGCTTTTTTACATATATATTCAAAAAGTTTGTATGTATCATTATGTTCCTAATTATCTCACACAAACGTATCATTTTCATTTAAATATTAAAAAGTTAACTCCTAGATTTTAGCATTCTTAAATATTAAAATGTTATTTTCTTTAACATTCACATCAATTAAAATGAATTTATTTTGTGCCACTGAAACAGCTTGTGCATCGCGGATTTCGTGTTCTGCCTGCTGGTATTGCCGTTCGATTCCATCAGATTCATCAACGCCAGCTGGGCGGACATACGATTCTTTTGCATCTTTGTACCTTTTTTACGGTACGGAAACGTCGGCGTTAGTCTGCTGTCTGTCGCAGCAATTACTATCAATAGGTATGTGTTTCTTTTTTCCTCAACTCTTTAAAGCCGAAGTATGTAGCTAAAAGCTAAAACTCTAGCTAAAAGATTTCCTTCGGTTCTAAGGAATTAATGTACGATAAAATTAAAATATAATATGAGATTTTAATTGAAATTGTTGTTTTTATAGATATATTATGATAGCGCATCACGCCATTTATAGCAAGGTTTACAAGAAATACTGGATAGCCACAATGATAGTCTTCTGTTGGCTATTCTCTTACGGGATGCAGATACCTACACTGGTGGGAGTGTGGGGTAAGCCACTATTTTAATCATTATTTAATTATTTATGATGAAAGGAAAAACCTTAAACGCGTGGATGAACAAAGATATATAACTAAATATTAACTATTTGACAAAATATTAATAAAGCTGTTACGTTAAACTTCTAATATTAATATAAAGATGATTTTTACAACTAATAAGAAATTAAAAGTTATATTTAAATATTTAAAAAATATATATATATGTATATGTATATTTCATATATGTATATTTACATTTCATTATTATTTATTGCTTATCTCTAATATTAGGTAAATTCGACTACGATCCCAATCTGGAGACCTGTTCCATTATCAAGGATCGTCATGGTCATACTTCCAAGACATTCCTTTTCGTCATGGGATTCTTGATACCCTGCGTCGTGATCGTCGGCTGTTACGCTAAGATATTCTGGGTGGTGCACAAGTAAATGACATTTCTGACATTTATCGTGTTTTTAAACAATCTTTCTACCATTATCTCAATTATATTATATTGTATTAGTACATTAATCAAATCGTAATTTAATTAATATTGCAGGTCAGAGTCGCGAATGCGAAAACACGCTGGACCAACGATAAAGTCGCCTCATACTCCCGGAAGGGATATTAGGGAGCTGAAACAAAAGCGCAGCGAATGGAGGATTACGAAGATGGTACTGGCTATCTTCCTCAGTTTCCTTGCGTGCTACTTACCGATTACTATCGTTAAAGTGGCCGACGCGGAAGTCAGGTGTCCCGGTAAGAATATATTATTTATCGCGTACTTAATTTCTGAGTAAAACATTTTATAATCTAATAAATCTTTTTCACCATTATGTTATTTTATTCGGCTCGATACATCTACAAAATCTATTTCTATCTTAATCCTCTCAACAAATAATTGGCCCGCATAATTATATTCTGAATTTCGTCATTAAGAAAAAAATTTTTGAAACTTTGTTTTCTCTCCCATTTTATAAATATCTACATATCCTCTTGATTTCTTCAAGATCTAAAATATTTACTACTTAGTCCTATACAAAAAAATCTTGCCAATTTCTATTTCAATGATATTAATTGATTTAATTATTATTACTGTACTAAATGCACGTTGTCACGTGAAATTGTTTCAGAGTGTCACATTCTGGGATATCTGCTGCTGTACTTCGCGTCATGCGTGAACCCGATCATCTACGTGATCATGAACAAGCAGTATAGGCAGGCGTACGCCGGCGTGATCGGCTGCTCGTGGATAAGGGCGAGTCTTACGCCGTATGGCAGCAGTGCGCCGGGTGGTGCCGGCGGTCTTCAGGCCCATCAGCATGACTACGCCCAAGGTAACTTCGAGCAACGACACGCGGTAACGCTCACCAAGCTCTGACCGAGCCCGCGAGCTAAGCGACAACTCGCTCACTTCGTAAGTCAAGGGCACCACAAGTTTGCTGCTTTCTATTTTGATAGCCATTTTTGGTACCAGTTTGGTCAGTCCGCGCGTGTATGTATGCTAACATCGATTAATTGCATCTCCTAATTATTGATTTTCTTCTATGCTCAGCACGTTCCTAATTCCATTTCTTCATGAAACTGATGAGACGAACGAGCAATGTCAAATTATCATCGCCTGGATGCTTCCTCACCTTCGATCATCGTTATAATCGATGTGCTAACAGAATTCTCGTTTTTCTCCTTATTAATAATTCGCTTGAACTTAACATTGACTTAATTTGTCTAAATGCAATTCTAATTTTTAACGCTACTTTTTAATTATTAACTAAATTTTATTAACATTTAGAATAACATTAGAGACTTCAATTTAAAAATTTAGAGGGAATATTTTATTTTCTTTAGATTTTTATGAGTTATATGTTATTACATAAATATTATGTAAACTAGTTTTGTTTGTTTAATTATTTTGTTGTTTTTTTAAATTCATATTTTTTTATAGTACTATATATTATATCATACAAAATATAAACCTGTAACTATATTTAAAAGTAACTCGTTTCTTTATCTTCTCTCTGACAATTCCTTTCAATGATCTTCTCTCTTTATGCATTTTATAATACATAAGACTGCGAGTACCTCTATAAAAATATAGCTGTATCTTATTCTTCGGCTAGACTACTCGAAGGACTTCAGCAAAACGATGGTATCGACGGTCTCTATTGCTATGAATCCTGTGAGAAATTCGCAATTCCGGGAAGAATTGTGAGACTAATGTTGAAAAGAGAAGAAGTGTCTTTCGTTACGAGAAGAAGAGGGAAACGGAAGAAGAGAGAAGAGAAGAGAAGAAGAAAAAATATTGCTCCTGATAACAGTGCAATAGTTACTGAGCCAGTTTGCATAATTTTTTACTTTGTCTAATATAATAAAAAGATAAAATACTTTATCATTATTTCATCATCAAAAAGTGAAATAATACTAGAATGTCGAATATATTGCGTACGTATTTAATTCTCGAGACATTCGCGGAATAAACAGAAAGTTACTTTCTGCTTTTACAAAAATGATTTACCAAAGATTGTCACGCGTCATTGTATTTTATAATAAAATACAAACTTTACATTGTTTTTTTATTTATATATATCATGATTAGCATATTTTTTTAAGCAAGAATTGTGGTACAGATAGACTGTTGTAGTAATTTACATTAAATTAAAATAATATTCAGATATTCATTTGTTGCATTGTTTCATATACTCCATATTTCGTGTAAGAAAGTGCAATCCGTCCTTTAAGAAGGTTGTACATCTACGTTCTATCTAGAAGATTATAGCGCACGTGCCATTTGCAAATAAATATAAAATTGGATAAAATAACGCATTAACAATTCGGCGAATCAAGTTGACTTTCGTTTATTATTCCCTTATTGCTAATCTTGTAATACATTATATTCGCTGTGTTTTCATGCGTTATTATATTCATGCGTTAATATCGTTATACAGGACTGACTTGACATATAAGACACTACTGTGTTTTTTGATAAATGTAATTAATTAATAAATACATTATTAATTTATTAAACAGTACATACAATATTAAATTATTATTAAATTATAATGAAATACATTATGCATTCGTTGAGACGCTAGAAAAATCATAAAAATTGTGAAAAGAAAAAGTTTAGGTTATGAAGAAAGCGAGAATCTCAAGTTCGCAGTCGTCTATGACTTCCCAAAACTCTCTCCTGTTACGCGGGTAGCATGTTGGGAGAGGAGGTCGTCGATAATATTCTAGTAGCGCCACTCCCACCTCCACTTGATTTCATCTCCATAGAAATGGCGTTGATGCCCAGCTTTCGACCAATCAGAATGCTAGCAGGTATAACTGGAAGAGGGAGAGGGCTCGCACGCACTGACCAATCACCGCGTTGATACGAGACATCGGGAGAGGCCATACTATTACCTACAATTCTTGTATACCTACTCGGTAATCCTGCTTTCCTGATACCTGAGGTGACTTTCCAGAGGTTTTCGATGCCGAGAATTCATTCATTTTCATCTAACCTCTCATTCAAATAATTTCTTTTAATAATTGTTATGATCTTCTACGCGTTAGCGTAATCAATTTTTCTTCTACCACTTAATTCTATCTGACATTAAAATAATTAATGTAATTTAATTATTGTCAGATTCATTAATTATTACAGAAATGTTCTAAAGCACTGTTGTATTTTCTTGTAATCAATTAAAACGGATTGAAATGAACAAGTCCTATACCGTTTTGCGGTCGAGATATTAATTATTAAGATATTATCTCGATTATTATTGCAAATTTTGCAAAATATGTCCATCTCGATCAGATTAAATCTACGCTAGATAGAAATAACAGTGCTTTGGGAAATTCTGTATGTGATAATTAAATCTTTATGCACTTGGCACGAAATATTATTATCTTTCTTAATAAGCAAATGTAATTAATAAATATATTATTAATTTAATGAATATTACATATGAATATTAAATTATTATTAGGTAATAGCAAGAAATATATTATGTATTCATCGAAATGTTTGAAAAATCATAAGAATAGTGACAAGAATAATTTAGAATAATTACAGATTATAAGAACGGCAAGAATCGCGAGTTTACAGTCGTCGTACACTCTAGTAGCGCCATGTCTACCCCCACTTGATATTACCATAGTAACGGCGCTCATGCCCAGAACTCGTCCAATCAGAGAGCTAGCGGGTAAACTCGCAATGGCAGCTGGCTCGCACGCACTGACCAATCACCGCGTCGATACGAGACACCGTCGGGAGTCTCGAAATACCTACTCGCTCTACGTGCTCTCCTGATACCTCAGCCGACTTTACAGAGGTTTTCGACGCCGAGAATTCATTCATTCTCACCTAACCTCTCATTCAAATAATTTCTTTTAATAATTCTTATGATCTTCTACGCATTAACGTAATCAATTTTTTCTATCATTTAATTCTGACATTAAACTAATTAATTATTGTAATTATTTTCAGACTTATTATTACAGAAATGACCTAGAGCACTGTTATATTTTCTCGTAATGAATTAAAACGGATTGAAATGAACGAGTCCTAAAACGTTTTACGATCGAGATATTAATTATTAAGATATTATCTCGATTATTATTGCGTAATATGTCTATCTCTATCAGATTAAATCTACGCCAGAGAAATAACAGTGCTTTGGGGAATTCTGTATGTGATAATTAAATCTTTGAGCACTTGGCACGAGATATTACCGTCTTTTTTAATAAATATATGTAATTAATAAATATATTATTAATTTAATGAATAATACATATAAATATTAAATTATTTTTAGGTAACAGAGAAATACATTATGTATTCATCGAAATGTTTGAAAAATCATAAGAATTGTGACAAGAATAATTTAGAATAATTACAGATTATAAGAACGGCAAGAATCGCGAGTTTACAGTCGTCGTACACTCTAGTAGCGCCATGTCTACCCCCACTTGATATTACCATAGTAACGGCGCTCATGCCCAGAACTCGTCCAATCAGAGAGCTAGCGGGTAAACTCGCAATGGCAGCTGGCTCGCACGCACTGACCAATCACCGCGTCGATACGAGACACCGTCGGGAGTCTCGAAATACCTACTCGCTCTACGTGCTCTCCTGATACCTCAGCCGACTTTACAGAGGTTTTCGACGCCGAGAATTCATTCATTTTCACCTAACCTCTCATTCAAATAATTTCTTTTAATAATTCTTATGATCTTCTACGCATTAACGTAATCAATTTTTTCTATCATTTAATTCTGACATTAAACTAATTAATTATTGTAATTATTTTCAGACTTATTATTACAGAAATGACCTAGAGCACTGTTATATTTTCTCGTAATGAATTAAAACGGATTGAAATGAACGAGTCCTAAAACGTTTTGCGATCGAGATATTAATTATTAAGATATTATCTCGATTATTATTGCGTAATATGTCTATCTCTATCAGATTAAACCTACGCCAGAGAAATAACAGTGCTTTGGGGAATTCTGTATGTGATAATTAAATCTTTGAGCACTTGGCACGAGATATTACCGTCTTTTTTAATAAATATATGTAATTAATAAATATATTATTAATTTAATGAATAATACATATGAATATTAAATTATTTTTAGGTAACAGAGAAATACATTATGTATTCATCGAAATGTTTGAAAAATCATAAGAATTGTGACAAGAATAATTTAGAATAATTACAGATTATAAGAACGGCAAGAATCGCGAGTTTACAGTCGTCGTACACTCTAGTAGCGCCATGTCTACTCCCACTTGATATTACCATAGTAACGGCGCTCATGCCCAGAACTCGTCCAATCAGAGAGCTAGCGGGTATAACTCACAATGGCAGCGGGCTCGCACGCATTGACCAATCACCGCGTCGATACGAGACACCGTCGGGAGTCTCGAAATACCTACTCGCTCTACGTGCTCTCCTGATACCTCAGCCGACTTTTCAGAGGTTTTCGACGCCGAGAATTCATTCATTCTCACCTAACCTCTCATTCAAATAATTTCTTTTAATAATTCTTATGATCTTCTACGCATTAACGTAATCAATTTTTTCTATCATTTAATTCTGACATTAAACTAATTAATTATTGTAATTATTTTCAGACTTATTATTACAGAAATGACCTAGAGCACTGTTATATTTTCTCGTAATGAATTAAAACGGATTGAAATGAACGAGTCCTAAAACGTTTTACGATCGAGATATTAATTATTAAGATATTATCTCGATTATTATTGCGTAATATGTCTATCTCTATCAGATTAAATCTACGCCAGAGAAATAACAGTGCTTTGGGGAATTCTGTATGTGATAATTAAATCTTTGAGCACTTGGCACGAGATATTACCGTCTTTTTTAATAAATATATGTAATTAATAAATATATTATTAATTTAATGAATAATACATATGAATATTAAATTATTTTTAGGTAACAGAGAAATACATTATGTATTCATCGAAATGTTTGAAAAATCATAAGAATTGTGACAAGAATAATTTAGAATAATTACAGATTATAAGAACGGCAAGAATCGCGAGTTTACAGTCGTCGTACACTCTAGTAGCGCCATGTCTACCCCCACTTGATATTACCATAGTAACGGCGCTCATGCCCAGAACTCGTCCAATCAGAGAGCTAGCGGGTATAACTCGCAATGGCAGCGGGCTCGCACGCATTGACCAATCACCGCGTCGATACGAGACACCGTCGGGAGTCTCGAAATACCTACTCGCTCTACGTGCTCTCCTGATACCTCAGCCGACTTTTCAGAGGTTTTCGACGCCGAGAATTTATTCATTCTCACCTAACCTCTCATTCAAATAATTTCTTTTAATAATTCTTATGATCTTCTACGCATTAACGTAATCAATTTTTTCTATCATTTAATTTTGACATTAAACTAATTAATTATTGTAATTATTTTCAGACTTATTATTACAGAAATGACCTAGAGCACTGTTATATTTTCTCGTAATGAATTAAAACGGATTGAAATGAACGAGTCCTAAAACGTTTTGCGATCGAGATATTAATTATTAAGATATTATCTCGATTATTATTGCGTAATATGTCTATCTCTATCAGATTAAATCTACGCCAGAGAAATAACAGTGCTTTGGGGAATTCTGTATGTGATAATTAAATCTTTGAGCACTTGGCACGAGATATTACCGTCTTTTTTAATAAATATATGTAATTAATAAATATATTATTAATTTAATGAATAATACATATAAATATTAAATTATTTTTAGGTAACAGAGAAATACATTATGTATTCATCGAAATGTTTGAAAAATCATAAGAATTGTGACAAGAATAATTTAGAATAATTACAGATTATAAGAACGGCAAGAATCGCGAGTTTACAGTCGTCGTACACTCTAGTAGCGCCATGTCTACCCCCACTTGATATTACCATAGTAACGGCGCTCATGCCCAGAACTCGTCCAATCAGAGAGCTAGCGGGTATAACTCGCAATGGCAGCGGGCTCGCACGCATTGACCAATCACCGCGTCGATACGAGACACCGTCGGGAGTCTCGAAATACCTACTCGCTCTACGTGCTCTCCTGATACCTCAGCCGACTTTACAGAGGTTTTCGACGCCGAGAATTCATTCATTCTCACCTAACCTCTCATTCAAATAATTTCTTTTAATAATTCTTATGATCTTCTACGCATTAACGTAATCAATTTTTTCTATCATTTAATTCTGACATTAAACTAATTAATTATTGTAATTATTTTCAGACTTATTATTACAGAAATGACCTAGAGCACTGTTATATTTTCTCGTAATGAATTAAAACGGATTGAAATGAACGAGTCCTAAAACGTTTTGCGATCGAGATATTAATTATTAAGATATTATCTCGATTATTATTGCGTAATATGTCTATCTCTATCAGATTAAACCTACGCCAGAGAAATAACAGTGCTTTGGGGAATTCTGTATGTGATAATTAAATCTTTGAGCACTTGGCACGAGATATTACCGTCTTTTTTAATAAATATATGTAATTAATAAATATATTATTAATTTAATGAATAATACATATGAATATTAAATTATTTTTAGGTAACAGAGAAATACATTATGTATTCATCGAAATGTTTGAAAAATCATAAGAATTGTGACAAGAATAATTTAGAATAATTACAGATTATAAGAACGGCAAGAATCGCGAGTTTACAGTCGTCGTACACTCTAGTAGCGCCATGTCTACCCCCACTTGATATTACCATAGTAACGGCGCTCATGCCCAGAACTCGTCCAATCAGAGAGCTAGCGGGTAAACTCGCAATGGCAGCTGGCTCGCACGCACTGACCAATCACCGCGTCGATACGAGACACCGTCGGGAGTCTCGAAATACCTACTCGCTCTACGTGCTCTCCTGATACCTCAGCCGACTTTACAGAGGTTTTCGACGCCGAGAATTCATTCATTCTCCACCTAACCTCTCATTCAAATAATTTCTTTTAATAATTCTTATGATCTTCTACGCATTAACGTAATCAATTTTTTTTTTTTTTTTATTCTGACATTAAACTAATTAATTATTGTAATTATTTTCAGACTTATTATTACAGAAATGACCTAGAGCACTGTTATATTTTCTCGTAATGAATTAAAACGGATTGAAATGAACGAGTCCTAAAACGTTTTACGATCGAGATATTAATTATTAAGATATTATCTCGATTATTATTGCGTAATATGTCTATCTCTATCAGATTAAATCTACGCCAGAGAAATAACAGTGCTTTGGGGAATTCTGTATGTGATAATTAAATCTTTGAGCACTTGGCACGAGATATTACCGTCTTTTTTAATAAATATATGTAATTAATAAATATATTATTAATTTAATGAATAATACATATAAATATTAAATTATTTTTAGGTAACAGAGAAATACATTATGTATTCATCGAAATGTTTGAAAAATCATAAGAATTGTGACAAGAATAATTTAGAATAATTACAGATTATAAGAACGGCAAGAATCGCGAGTTTACAGTCGTCGTACACTCTAGTAGCGCCATGTCTACCCCCACTTGATATTACCATAGTAACGGCGCTCATGCCCAGAACTCGTCCAATCAGAGAGCTAGCGGGTAAACTCGCAATGGCAGCTGGCTCGCACGCACTGACCAATCACCGCGTCGATACGAGACACCGTCGGGAGTCTCGAAATACCTACTCGCTCTACGTGCTCTCCTGATACCTCAGCCGACTTTACAGAGGTTTTCGACGCCGAGAATTCATTCATTCTCACCTAACCTCTCATTCAAATAATTTCTTTTAATAATTCTTATGATCTTCTACGCATTAACGTAATCAATTTTTTCTATCATTTAATTCTGACATTAAACTAATTAATTATTGTAATTATTTTCAGACTTATTATTACAGAAATGACCTAGAGCACTGTTATATTTTCTCGTAATGAATTAAAACGGATTGAAATGAACGAGTCCTAAAACGTTTTACGATCGAGATATTAATTATTAAGATATTATCTCGATTATTATTGCGTAATATGTCTATCTCTATCAGATTAATACGCCAGAGAAATAACAGTGCTTTGGGGAATTCTGTATGTGATAATTAAATCTTTGAGCACTTGGCACGAGATATTACCGTCTTTTTTAATAAATATATGTAATTAATAAATATATTATTAATTTAATGAATAATACATATAAATATTAAATTATTTTTAGGTAACAGAGAAATACATTATGTATTCATCGAAATGTTTGAAAAATCATAAGAATTGTGACAAGAATAATTTAGAATAATTACAGATTATAAGAACGGCAAGAATCGCGAGTTTACAGTCGTCGTACACTCTAGTAGCGCCATGTCTACCCCCACTTGATATTACCATAGTAACGGCGCTCATGCCCAGAACTCGTCCAATCAGAGAGCTAGCGGGTATAACTCGCAATGGCAGCGGGCTCGCACGCATTGACCAATCACCGCGTCGATACGAGACACCGTCGGGAGTCTCGAAATACCTACTCGCTCTACGTGCTCTCCTGATACCTCAGCCGACTTTACAGAGGTTTTCGACGCCGAGAATTCATTCATTCTCACCTAACCTCTCATTCAAATAATTTCTTTTAATAATTCTTATGATCTTCTACGCATTAACGTAATCAATTTTTTCTATCATTTAATTCTGACATTAAACTAATTAATTATTGTAATTATTTTCAGACTTATTATTACAGAAATGACCTAGAGCACTGTTATATTTTCTCGTAATGAATTAAAACGGATTGAAATGAACGAGTCCTAAAACGTTTTGCGATCGAGATATTAATTATTAAGATATTATCTCGATTATTATTGCGTAATATGTCTATCTCTATCAGATTAAACCTACGCCAGAGAAATAACAGTGCTTTGGGGAATTCTGTATGTGATAATTAAATCTTTGAGCACTTGGCACGAGATATTACCGTCTTTTTTAATAAATATATGTAATTAATAAATATATTATTAATTTAATGAATAATACATATGAATATTAAATTATTTTTAGGTAACAGAGAAATACATTATGTATTCATCGAAATGTTTGAAAAATCATAAGAATTGTGACAAGAATAATTTAGAATAATTACAGATTATAAGAACGGCAAGAATCGCGAGTTTACAGTCGTCGTACACTCTAGTAGCGCCATGTCTACCCCCACTTGATATTACCATAGTAACGGCGCTCATGCCCAGAACTCGTCCAATCAGAGAGCTAGCGGGTAAACTCGCAATGGCAGCTGGCTCGCACGCACTGACCAATCACCGCGTCGATACGAGACACCGTCGGGAGTCTCGAAATACCTACTCGCTCTACGTGCTCTCCTGATACCTCAGCCGACTTTACAGAGGTTTTCGACGCCGAGAATTCATTCATTCTCACCTAACCTCTCATTCAAATAATTTCTTTTAATAATTCTTATGATCTTCTACGCATTAACGTAATCAATTTTTTCTATCATTTAATTCTGACATTAAACTAATTAATTATTGTAATTATTTTCAGACTTATTATTACAGAAATGACCTAGAGCACTGTTATATTTTCTCGTAATGAATTAAAACGGATTGAAATGAACGAGTCCTAAAACGTTTTACGATCGAGATATTAATTATTAAGATATTATCTCGATTATTATTGCGTAATATGTCTATCTCTATCAGATTAAATCTACGCCAGAGAAATAACAGTGCTTTGGGGAATTCTGTATGTGATAATTAAATCTTTGAGCACTTGGCACGAGATATTACCGTCTTTTTTAATAAATATATGTAATTAATAAATATATTATTAATTTAATGAATAATACATATGAATATTAAATTATTTTTAGGTAACAGAGAAATACATTATGTATTCATCGAAATGTTTGAAAAATCATAAGAATTGTGACAAGAATAATTTAGAATAATTACAGATTATAAGAACGGCAAGAATCGCGAGTTTACAGTCGTCGTACACTCTAGTAGCGCCATGTCTACTCCCACTTGATATTACCATAGTAACGGCGCTCATGCCCAGAACTCGTCCAATCAGAGAGCTAGCGGGTATAACTCACAATGGCAGCGGGCTCGCACGCACTGACCAATCACCGCGTCGATACGAGACACCGTCGGGAGTCTCGAAATACCTACTCGCTCTACGTGCTCTCCTGATACCTCAGCCGACTTTTCAGAGGTTTTCGACGCCGAGAATTCATTCATTCTCACCTAACCTCTCATTCAAATAATTTCTTTTAATAATTCTTATGATCTTCTACGCATTAACGTAATCAATTTTTTCTATCATTTAATTCTGACATTAAACTAATTAATTATTGTAATTATTTTCAGACTTATTATTACAGAAATGACCTAGAGCACTGTTATATTTTCTCGTAATGAATTAAAACGGATTGAAATGAACGAGTCCTAAAACGTTTTACGATCGAGATATTAATTATTAAGATATTATCTCGATTATTATTGCGTAATATGTCTATCTCTATCAGATTAAATCTACGCCAGAGAAATAACAGTGCTTTGGGGAATTCTGTATGTGATAATTAAATCTTTGAGCACTTGGCACGAGATATTACCGTCTTTTTTAATAAATATATGTAATTAATAAATATATTATTAATTTAATGAATAATACATATAAATATTAAATTATTTTTAGGTAACAGAGAAATACATTATGTATTCATCGAAATGTTTGAAAAATCATAAGAATTGTGACAAGAATAATTTAGAATAATTACAGATTATAAGAACGGCAAGAATCGCGAGTTTACAGTCGTCGTACACTCTAGTAGCGCCATGTCTACCCCCACTTGATATTACCATAGTAACGGCGCTCATGCCCAGAACTCGTCCAATCAGAGAGCTAGCGGGTATAACTCGCAATGGCAGCGGGCTCGCACGCATTGACCAATCACCGCGTCGATACGAGACACCGTCGGGAGTCTCGAAATACCTACTCGCTCTACGTGCTCTCCTGATACCTCAGCCGACTTTTCAGAGGTTTTCGACGCCGAGAATTCATTCATTCTCACCTAACCTCTCATTCAAATAATTTCTTTTAATAATTCTTATGATCTTCTACGCATTAACGTAATCAATTTTTTCTATCATTTAATTCTGACATTAAACTAATTAATTATTGTAATTATTTTCAGACTTATTATTACAGAAATGACCTAGAGCACTGTTATATTTTCTCGTAATGAATTAAAACGGATTGAAATGAACGAGTCCTAAAACGTTTTGCGATCGAGATATTAATTATTAAGATATTATCTCGATTATTATTGCGTAATATGTCTATCTCTATCAGATTAAACTACGCCAGAGAAATAACAGTGCTTTGGGGAATTCTGTATGTGATAATTAAATCTTTGAGCACTTGGCACGAGATATTACCGTCTTTTTTAATAAATATATGTAATTAATAAATATATTATTAATTTAATGAATAATACATATGAATATTAAATTATTTTTAGGTAACAGAGAAATACATTATGTATTCATCGAAATGTTTGAAAAATCATAAGAATTGTGACAAGAATAATTTAGAATAATTACAGATTATAAGAACGGCAAGAATCGCGAGTTTACAGTCGTCGTACACTCTAGTAGCGCCATGTCTACCCCCACTTGATATTACCATAGTAACGGCGCTCATGCCCAGAACTCGTCCAATCAGAGAGCTAGCGGGTATAACTCGCAATGGCAGCGGGCTCGCACGCATTGACCAATCACCGCGTCGATACGAGACACCGTCGGGAGTCTCGAAATACCTACTCGCTCTACGTGCTCTCCTGATACCTCACCCGACTTTACAGAGGTTTCCGATGCCGAGAATTCATTCATTCTCACCTAACCTCTCATTCAAATAATTTCTTTTAATAATTCTTATGATCTTTTAAGCGTAATCAATTTTTTTCTACCATTTAATTCTTTACGATATTAAAATAATTTATTTATTTAATTATTATCAAATTAATTATTATAGAAATGTCCTAGAACACTGTTTTACTTTCTCCTAATGAAGTAAAACGGATTGAAATGAACAAGTCCTATATCGTTTTGCAGTCGAGATATTAATTATTAAGATATTATCTCGATTATTATTGCAAAATTCGCAAAATATGTCCATCTCGATTAGATTAAATCTACGCCAGAGAAATAACAGTGCTTTGGGAAATTCTGTATGTGATAATTAAATCTTTAAGCACTTGGCACGAGATATTACCGTCTTTCTTAATAAATACATGTAATTAATAAATATATTATTAATTTAATAAATAATACATATGAATATTAAATTATTTTTAGGTAACAGCGAGAAGTACATTATGTATTCATCGAAATGTTTGAAAAATCATAAGAATTGTGACAAGAATAATTTAGAATAATTACAGATTATAAGAACGGCAAGAATCGCGAGTTTACAGTCGTCGTACACTCTAGTAGCGCCATGTCTGCCCCCACTTGGTATTACCATAGTAACGGCGCTCATGCCCAGCCCTCGTCCAATCAGAGAGCTAGCAGGTATAACTGGCAGTGGCAGCGGATTCGCACGCACTGACCAATCACCGCGTCGATACGAGACACTTTCGGGAGTCTCGAAATACCTACTCGCTCTACGTGCTCTCCTGATACCTCAGCCGACTTTACAGAGGTTTTCGACGCCGAGAATTCATTCATTCTCACCTAACCTCTCATTCATACAATTTCTTTTAATAATTCTTATCTTCTGTGCTTAATGTAATCATTTTTTATCTACCATTTAATTCTGATAGAATTTTGATAAAAATAATTAATTTAATTATTATCAGATTTATTAATTATACATATGTATAATAATTGTATCATTATAGACTTTGTTATACGAAACATTACCGTCTCTCTTGATAAGCAAATGTAATTAATAAATATTTTACTAATTTAATAAACAAAACATTTAAATATTTAATTATTATTAAGAATAGCGACAAATTTATTATACATATATTCGTCGAGATGCTTGGAACAGTATAAAAATTGTAACAGGAATAACTTGAGATTATAAAAACGACGAGAATCTTGAGTTTGCAATAATCGTCTGTGACATCTCAAAACTCGCTCTTATTACGCGGGAAGTATGTTGAGCGAGAAGGTTACAGGAGATGCGTATTAATGCGCGCCTTTTTCCACTTGATGTCCATCATATAAATGGCGCTGAAGGTTAGCCCTCGAATCCCTCGATTAATTAAAGAGCTGGCAAATATAATTTGAGTGCAGTTTGTTTTGTTTGCAAATAAATTACTTCCGCGTAAGCCATCTCTTAGGATTTTCGATTGTTATGAATTCGATCTCATCCACCGTGAAGCCTTTGTTTATCATAGTTGGCACGACGTTGTTAGCGATATGAGAATATCCGTGTCCACCGAAATGTACCTTAAATGTCAATAAAATGTTTTCAAATGTCTGGTCGCTGGGATGAGAAAGAGTTAATTTATGAAAGTAATCGGGAAAAATGATGAAATTAAATATAAAATAGGAAATATGAAGCTCGTACCAGTCGATGTTTGGTGTGTATATCGTGGCTCATGAGAACTCGATCCAATTTCTTCTCTTTTTTCAGCAATGCAATACGCTTGACACGCTGCACATCTGACGGCATATCGACCGACGGATTCATCTGATAATGAGAGCACTCTGTACCGAACAGGTCGAATTGAATGTAACATTTGGTGGCATCGGCGAATTCCATGAGCTGCTCTTTTTTCATCAACGTACCTAGCAAATTAATTTAATTAATTGCAGCGACACGTTTGGGTGTCCAAATTAAAAGCTAGAAATTGATAAAAAAGAAGAAATTCTCTTACGATCTATATGAGACATGATAGCTCTGCTCGCGTCCCCACCGGCCTCTTGATAGATCCTCATTATTTCCATGGGCGCAGATGCGTCCCTTCCGGGATGAAAGCTCACGGAGCAGCGTAATTGAGCTTGCAGCTCGCCAGTCGCGCATATGGCACGTTTCTCAAAGTCTAATTCGAGTATTTTAAAATATTACTTATACATATAACATTCTGATATATTTTAATACATATAATATTTTAGTATAAGTGTTGCTAAGTAAAATGCATAGAATGATTCACGAATCATAATAGTAATTACGGAAAATATTTTGTAATCTTTTCAAATCGATGCGTGACTACGTATATACCTTCGATCGGCCAAGTACTGCCGACTTCCCCAATAAATCCTGCTTTTACATCGGGACATTCTAAGCAACTTTCTTCCAATTCTTTATGCATTACACTGTACATTTCTTCTTTCGTCATATTGAGAGTCGACGCGTTTTGCATGCTGGCGACGTAATATCCTATCCAAGTAAATTAATGAAAATGTATACAAATAATATATTATTCTTATTTTACATTATTACATACTTAATTGTAATAATGTAATAATATTATTATTACATTAGCATACCGGTTCCCGCGATCACATTAACTCCCAAAGACCGGCTAACATTCTTCATTAAAGGAATATCGCGATTCAAGCCATAGTTACTGTTTTCCACGATGGTTCCGCCGCCAGCTTCTTTAAATAATTCAACATCTTTATAGACAGCTTTCGCCGAGTCTTCATCGTAAAACTCCAAATTATATGAGCTGCTATATCTGATAAAAAGCGGGTAATACATATTTGTTATCTCTGTCTTCTTTAATCATTAATTCAATCATTTATTTATTAATGTATAATTATGTCGTTATAATAACGATTGCATGTGAACACTTTGATTTTATGCGAAACGAAGTATGAAGACGCGAAAATTATTTTCAATTTAACTTACGGGTACTGACGAATGTATCCAATATTTTGAAGAGATAGATAGCCGTCGAGGAAACGTTTAAGATGCTTCGGCGGTGATACGTAAAATTTACGAAAATCGAGAGCCAGATGCTCATGCGTTAGCGTTTTACCGAGCTCGGACAATCGTTTACTTCCTAGCACTGTACCGACAAAAATATAATAATAAACTTAAATTTTTAGAGAATATAAAACTCTGTACGATTTAATGCAATAATAAATTACAAAAATCATTGTTATTATTGAGCATTTTAATTTTCTTTATTTAATTTACTTACTGTAGTTATTTTCTTACTTAATTTACGCTTACCAGTGTTTACGCCATCCGGAAAATTGTCAGTCATCGTTATTTCTATTTTAAGAACAAAGAGTTCAGGACTCTAATCTTTATTCCACACTTCAAATTATTGAATTTAAAACATGTAATGAAACGGACGTTCTAAAATTCTATAAGCTTAGGATTATTCGCCTAAGTAGTACAGAAATGTAGTCACATCTGTTATGAACTGCGTGAGACTGTCTGACTTGGAACTGCTGTCACGAGTTATATTTTTCAACCTAACTCAACCTGGAAAGTTCATTATCTCTCTGCGCTCGGCGCTATTCTCAAACGCTTAAATTCTAATTAAACGCCTGATAAAATGTTATCAGAATTATAGCAAGCAGAACTTACTAAAAATTATGTAACTTGTATACGGGGGCTTGCAATTTACATACATAGATGACATACCTGCAAGATATTTTGTCTTTCGTCTTTTCATTGCGTCTGATACATTTCAAAAAAATTTAGAAAATTATTTATTTTCGATTGCCTTCAATAAAATCATAATAAATTTTTATAGTTATTTTTCATATAATTTATTTTTCATTGTGAATTTAAAAAACATTATTAGCTAAAAAATGATAACGATATATTTACTTTTTATTACTAGATGGTTTTAGAAATATCAGTATTTAGAAATATTAGACTGAATTAATGGAACAGTCATAATAAATCGTCATAGTTATTTTTAAGTATAATTTATTATGTAACATGTAAATTTATAAAGGGAACACTGTGATGCACGGTCAATAAATGATAACGACCAGTAACGATAATGGTTATCGCAAATGTGATACATTATGACAATATGTAAATCTTTCAACGATATATTTTTTATAGCTTCGTTTAGCTATCACACGACAATCTCGTTCGATAATTTCTCGAATATTTGTGCATCTCGTTCATGTCGATCGATGTATATTGTTGACAATTTTGGAATTATCTATCATCGATCTATTTGCAGCAGATAGATTTTTCACGAGTCGAAGAGCTCTCACGTCGTAATCGGATCGAGTCCCGTATACCGTTGTCGATTCTCGCACTCAGCACCTTGTCTACCAAATAGCGTATCGCTACATCTGTAAATGTAAGAATAACGTGCAATCAGTTCTCGATTCACTGTTGTTTGCATTGTGAGAGATAATGAGTGAATTGAATGTCTCCTCACGCAACTCCTAAAAGGAGTAAATATGAAAAACGTTGTACGTTACACAGAATTTAGTAATCTTGATATTTATTATATACTGACGATTGTATATTGATAATAATTTATATGACGATGGCAATGCAATTGAAAACAAATGTAGTATCAACGCATAATTGAGGAGTTTTCTTCCTCTCTTTTAGATTCATATCTCTATTATATTAAAAATATTAATAGTTATTATTTTCTAAATAAGAACGAAGATATAATAAGCACAAAAAACTTTTTAAGAATACAAATTTACAGGAGAGATGATTTGGAGGTAAGCTAGTCATCCACCTACCTACGTTGGTATTGTTTTTTGCGGAAGTCGCGTACCAGGCATAAATCTTATTCTCTCTGCAGAATTTTGAGATCTGTTCGTCGGTCACGGCGACTGTTATGTCACATTTGTTCGCCAGAAGCACGACAGGTATTCCTGAGCCGTCCGGCAGTGCGACCTTTTCCCTGAGATCGTTCAACCACTTCTGCATTGATTGGAAGGTCGCAGCACGTGAAATATCGAATACGAGAGCCGCAGCTACCCTACATGCAAATCAATGAGCGAAAAAAATCAACAATTTAAAAAAAAAAACAAGTTAAATTGCAACAAATAAAAAAACAATGAAAATTTTTGTATCGATCAAAGGATATAATTTTGTATCCAGTTTTATCTTAACAAGGCGTTAAATTGTAGCAAAATGTGTCTACTTATGTTATTAAGTTTGATCGGATGATAAAAAGTACGTTAAAATCATATTTACGCGTATTTATAATAGACCCTCGTCATATATCCGAATCGCTCGTGACCGGCGATGTCCCTGAAATATTAAAAATTAAATTATTCAGTCTTCCTCCCGCGTAATTAATTGTACCTTGCGAGATTAAGAATAATTCTGAGGGGTCGCAAAAGAAATGCGAGAGCCCTCGAGGACAATGGAAGAGGACAGTAAACAATATAAAAATGATGCGTCTACAAGTACCATAGCTGCAAGTTTATTTTAGTTTGCGGATCCCAATCGAGTGTTTTTATCGCAAAATCGGCGCCTATGGTAATCTTGTAATTCGAGGAGAACTTCCCTGGAAAAGACAGTTTCGAGAGTGTGCGCCGATGAAGTCCGGATTAGCAGTGTCATAATATCACAGCTGCGGCGTTTGACGCACGTATCGTTAAAACGGATAAGCCGGCTTGCATGCATTTCTTTTCCCTTCCTTTTTACGAATGCATGCTCCCGCAATATCCTCTCGCGACATGCAATGTCGCTTGTCTATGATCGCGATAAACACAAGTGATGCTGAAGATTTTCCAGAATTTCTTGGAACAATTCTAGCCGATAATGGGCAGGAGACAAATTGCAATGAATTACCTTCCGTGTATCTTCTGACCAACGCAGTTTTTCCTGAAATAAACAATTGCTGTGAAAGGATCTACGATTCTTCCTATATGAGAAAAGATTTTGTATTGAATTCCGTATTGGAATTTCAAAGACACAAAACATTTCATAAAGAACTTGTTTACAATTTTGTCAGAACACTAGGCATTATTTATTACGAAATTGACGTTTAGGTAATCGACAAAACCGAGGGGAAGATGAAGATTATCGGATATTAATGAATACTTAACTTATCTACCTCGTAAGAAAAAATTTATATTTTTGCAATTCGAATATAGAGTTTATCATTCGAGAGTCCGGTCGTGACTCACCGACACCGTAATCACCGATAACGAGGAACTTGAAGAGGTGTTCCTTGTGACCGAAGTTTGATAGAACGACGTCCGAGTCCCTCCTAGACCCTCGCAGGGTCATGCTTGCCGCTCGTTCCGCTCGCCTCATCAATTCGATCGCTTCACAACACACTTGGCGAACCACTGCCGATTCTTGTCGACGGCAAGAACGATAAACAGAAAAAGACGACCCTGCGGGTCGACGTCCACCGTCTTGCTCCCCTCTCGGTCAGTGTTGTATCAGTAATCATTCTCTCCGTTATCTCACGTCACTGCAAACATGCTACTGTTTTTCTTACAATTTTTAATATGCTACATTTTTACTTGGAACTACGAGTTCAAAATTCTTTCTCGATTCTTTCGCCGTACGAAAAGTCGCTGTAAACATATCGGAGACGAAGGGAGTGGGAGTAGAATCGTCAAAACAGCGTTCCGTAAAAAGTGCAGGCCTTTATTTTGCGCATACACCTTTGTAACGAATAACACGGCAGCGATTGTTGACTTCGATCGAACCTTCTCGGTTTTTCTGTATCGCGGAGGCTGTGTCAGCGCTACATCATCACAACTTTGAAATTATAAACGTATATACTTATACACGCCGTTCTTTCGGATGTAACACATTGCGATCTCTGTTTTCGGGGAATCCGACGGGAAATTCGAGGAATAACGGCACAATTTGCATTGTACACTTAATATCGATAGACCGACGTCGTAAACGTCATAAATTCTGTCCAGCACTGTTAAGAATATAATCCGACGAGTATTTCTATATATATATATATATGTATATATATAGACATTTGCGAGGCGAGTTATGCTAAATTCCAGATATCAAGTTCAAGTTCAGAATTCAAGATATCGAGATTGAAAACCGAATGTAATCGCACGATTACTGAATCACCGAAATCGCATTCGCGGTGCTTCGAACTCGTATGTTCGATCAAATAGAAGGATCTTCATGACGAGAATTGCACGATCGTCCAGCGGCCGCCCCGACATCGAGCGGCCAACGATATCTTGACAATCACTAAATCAACAATGATAATCATACGAATAATAATGATAGCGCTAATAGTAATAATAGCGGTAAATACACAGTAATAATAATTTACATTTACACAAGACTCCTTATTCGCGAACAATTAATTAATTATATTACCTAACTATATACGACATGCTTACGGTTATATTCATTCATCTTTTCGCAACATGATACAGTCTCCACTGTAAATCTCTAATACCTCGTCTGCGAGCGACAATTAAATCCTCTTTCTTATTACAATCGAGCCTTATAAAATCAAACTTGATCAGCTTTGTTTCCATTTTTAGGTTGCGTTTGAATTTAGCGGTTTTTAATTCCCGAAAAACGAGGTACGAGAGAAAGAGAGAGAAAGAGAAAGATGATTGAAGAGCGCATGAAGAAATATAAAGTAATCGAGCAATCGTAAAAAAATATACAGAGGCAAACGCGTAATGTACAAGTCGATGAAGGATACGACACGCGAATTTTCTATCGTCACAAGGACACTGCATTCATGTGTCTAACCTCGAATTCGTGCAATATGAAAAGAAAATTTGATGATATGGAAAAATAAAACGATTTCTTTTAACCGAATCATAAATGACACGGAATAGCTCGCAAAGACGTTGACCATTCAATTTAAATCAATGATCGCGCATCAGTAAATGAAGCTAAGTTGGTGAATGAGAAACGAATGACTGATAACGAGGATAATAACGCTTCATATTTTTTTTTTTCACGGAAGTCTTCTTGCATATTTTCATAAACTATCGTCGCTGTCATCATGAGGCTCAACCGAGATATTTCCGGTATGTGGCGCGGCACTTCCTTCTCTACTAGTTTCGACGTCCTGTTCCATCGAATTACTTTGTGCTTGCTGTTCATCTATAAGAATATAAAATTTTTAGTGAGAGAAATTCTTGAAATAAATTGTATACACTGTTATATTATCAAAATAATTCATATTTATGATAAAGATATCATAAACTATTTCAGTTACATAAATATAAAATAGCAAATATTTTTAATACACAAATGATCTTAAATTTTGAAAGAATTTAAGGAATTAAAATTCTATAAAGCTTTCACTATATTTGATAACCATGATACCTGATTGCGTCGGCGGGGAGTCATCATCTCCTTGACCAGGACTCAATATAGCCTCCTTAATTTGACTATTAACACCCTTCGGATCTAAATCCGTTGCCCAACTAAAGTACATTAACGCAAGATGGGTGTTGCCTAATTTTTTATGCACCTGTTCCAAAAACATAATATTTATGTAAGAGAATCCAAGATGAAAAATTCCGTTCGATTAACTGGATTCTTACCTTTCCTATCGAATAATAGACTAGAGATTCTTTGGGTACAATATTCTTTAGCTCCTCAAATTCTCTTAGAGCTTCCATATGTCGACCAATGGAGAAATTGATGCTCGCGCGATGGAACTTGCACAAAGTATTATCTGGATCGTTAATTAGCGCAGTGTTCAAAGTCTTTAATGCGAGGTCGGTTTTCTTCAGGGCGTGTTGCACGACACCTATGTGGCACATCAGCGCAGAATTCTGCGGATTTATTTGAAAGGCCCGTTTAAAGTGTAACTCCGCTAAACTAAATTGTTCCTGTTTCGAAAATATCGTCCCTAATCCGAACCTTTAACAATATGGAAAAAAATTTTACATATAAATTCAAAAAGTAAAAAGTATAAAACATGATACTGATAATTCTTTACAAAAATTTACCATGCATTATAATGTCGGGAATCGAGTCTGATGGCATTACGAAAAGCAGTAATTGCTTTATCTAATTCCTCAGTCAAAACGTATTCATGTCCTAGTAATGTATAGGCGTATGGAAAATTAGGATCCACCTAATAAATAATCAGAGTATATTGATTTTAGTTAAACAAAATAATAATCATATATGCACTATTAATATTTCATCATGTTATAACCAGGACAAACATACAGTACCTGAATAGCTCTTTGGAAAAATTTAATCGCAGTTTCGTGTTCCGTTTGCGCCGAGAAGAGATTACCCGTAGCGCACCATGCCGCTGCCGAATTACGGTCTTGGGAAACCAGATCTTGAGCAAGCGTAGACAACTGTACCTCCGCATGTAGATGCCACAGAACAGTACTATAAATTTCCATTAGGTCTGTCCTCTGTGGCTCTAACTGTCGCACTTCGGCGAAATAACTTTGTATGAAAAAAAATTAAGCAAACAATTTAAAAAAGAATATAAATGTATTAGAAAAAATGTTTTTGGTTGCACTTTCTTTTTTTTTCATTTTTTTTTATTCTAAAGTTCAAACGTATGTTTATTTTATTATAAAGTCAGAAATAAATATATTTCTTCATTGATATTTAAGTTTGTTACCTAGCAGCCTTCTTGTAATCCATCATTTCGAAATGTGCACGAGCCAGCATAGAAAGTACCCAACCTGTATTATAATGCTGTGTCGGCAATATATTTAGTATTTCAATCGCTTGCGCACATTTGAATTGACTCAAGTGCTGATACGCCGTCCCCAATTCTCGCAACAAAGACATCAATCCCTCTGAAAAGTTGCAGATAAAAAATTTGAAATTTTTCTGATGAAAAAAAATTAAAATAAATTAACTAAATATAATTAACGTACCTGCCGATTGCTTTTGTAATGTTATCCCAGAATGAATACTATTATTTTGGGCATTGAGTGCGTTTGCATTAGCCACAGCTTTTTCCGACGTGATCGTTTCACTCTTCTCCTTTTCGTTCCTATTCCTCTCGTTTAACTCGTTGAAATTTGTTTTATTCAAATTTGCCTTGGTCAATCTCGTCTTCGTCTTCCGAGATGGAGACTTTGGAGTTGCAAATTTGTTCCTATTGGGTGATTTATTGTTTTCCTAAAATATATGCATTATATTAAATTGCCAGTGAACGACAGAATGAGTGTAACTAGAGAAATCAAAGCAAAAAATAAAGTACTTTTACGGAATTGTGGCTGAAAAGTCGCGACGATCGTCTAACATTGGTGCCCTGAAACGTCGGTGACGGAGGCGAAGTTGGATTAGCCGCTGTCACTGTCACAATATTGGCAGTATTACTTGTATTACCCGACTGAGAAAATACTGATTTGCCTTGTTGCAACGGTGCTTCTTTTCTCGACATCAATTGCTGAAAGGCGCGATTGCAAAAATATTAAATTGTTGTACGACATTATAATGTTAAAAGATTACACTTACCCCTACATGAGCTCTTAGACTACTGACGCGTTTCGCCAAACTCTTTTGATCGTTGGCTTCCGTAAGTGTCGTATGCGAGGGTGGAACCGTCGGCTCAGGTGTATTATTTTCCAACGGCAAAATACCAAAGCTAGGCGTGAGCGGGCTCATGGAATTGCTGAACATGCTGCGATAACGCGACAATTTGGTCCTCGACGATATCGTGGAACAATTGCTATAATGAATCGGCGCATTTTGCGGAGTCTCTTCTATGGAGGAACACAATCGCACCTGAGGTACCTGGCCGCCATTTATCAGCGTTGGCGCTGTCGTCACGGGCGTACTGCAATGCGCAAAATATAGAAATGGTAAAATGAATTATTAGATTAAAAAGAACATTAAATTATATTTTGTATGTACGTACATGTTAGTGCCATTCGACATAGGTGTATTGGCGTTATTTCCAGTTACGATAAGATCCGGTGACATATCAGTGACATAGTTGAGCGTGGACATAGTACCGTGGCACATGGCAAAAGAATCTAATTTGTCTAGCTGAAAAACCTTGGCGGGATCCACTTTCTCACCGACGTTACAGAGCTCTTCGAACGAGTGCCAGAGGAAGGGATTCAATTTCAAAGCCAGCTTGTGCGCCTCGTTACCCCTGGCGGTACGCATCATTTTGTAATAAATCTTTGCTATTATCTGCAGAGAAAAACACGCCTGCTCTCCGAACTGAGTTATTATTTCTTCCAAATTTTTCAATTGTTTGTAGTACCCGCCGATTATCGCAGCCTCTGCTTCCGCATATCTAGGAATTTTCAATAGAGAATCAATACATGTTCGCATTATGTGCAGCAGTGCGCAAACAAAAATCATATCATGTTACTTACTTTTCCAGATCGTAACAACATTTTGCTAGCAGAAACCTACATTGTGCCGAACTAGGCGCCTTCTGGGATAATAAGGCATAAGCCTGTCTAATCCGGCCAGAGCGATAGTAACATGTTGCCAAAAGAAACAAGCTTTCTTCCGTGTCCACTGTAATAATAATGCATCAATATATATTTATATGCATATATTTGTAAATTTATTCTCTTTACAAGAATATAAGAATAAATCAATAAAGTAGAGAATCCTACCTTCTGCACACAACCGTTCCGCCAAAAATATAGCATCTGGATAAGCATAATGATTTAAACAATGCCATATGGCTGCCTAAAATTAGAATATTCAACTTATCTTGGTGATTATGCAATAGCAATATGAATTATCATATAAACGAGGAAAAATTATACCCGAGAAGTTATCGAGGCAGAAAGATACTTTTATAATATATATTACTAACAATATAATATATATTATCTATATTCTTAGGTTTCAATATAATATTGGAAAAGCATGGATATCCTCATTCTCATTATTGCACGAATAATGTAATATATCAATATTACCTATTAATCCATAAAATACATGTTTCAAAGTATTATTTTAATTAACTATACACATAAAATAAACACCATACAATTCTGGAAACATTTAACATTGCTATAATCTTTAAATTGGTGAGGTGTACAAATTATATCCACTCTATCACGTTCAATTCTGGATGATGAGCACCTTATTATTTAACTAATCTATACGCGCTATTAACAACATAATTTGCAAATACGAACAATTTAGTTTTTTTAATAATCTAGCAAACGCAACGGATCTGAATCTCAAAAGCGACCTTCCCTTTCTACGTTAGATTCTCAGAGAATTATTTGTCAAAAATTCATAAGTACAACAGTTTCACGCTTATTTATAGCCAGAGCACTTCCTTGCTCTACTCCCTGCGCTTTTTCGTAGCGAGGCAAGCAGAACCGTAGATGCACATCAGTCCAGAACATCAATAAAAGCTAGATAAGAAATGCGAAAGAACTGTCTGTAGACGATCCTGCCTGATCAAGAGGCGGCCGTTGTGGAAGTCGTCGGTCGCGGCGCCAGAGCCGTCGCGGTGCGCGCGAACGCAGCCGCGCGGCGAGGACGTCGACGCGTGGATGCGGCCCGATATACGAAATCTCGCATGACACAGCGGCAACGAGGGCCCGACGAAAATCGCAACACTTTTACTTTTTCCTCGCCTTCACCTCTCCCTCTGTTTCCCGTTTACCTGCACTGGCTCCTGCACGATCATCGTTCACACCCCGCGAGCGTGATCATAAAAGAACGTCCGGCCCTCCGCGGGCGCGCCTCCGTGAGAATTTAACGGCGGAATATTCCGTAGTCCTCGGCGACGATTTTCTGCTGTGTGTATAAAAATCTCTCAGGAGTCCATCTTTGCTTCGATTCTTTTGAAGCGAGCGACTGCTCGCTCGGGTCGCAGGGCCGCCAACCGTAACCTCGTTGCCGGGACTTGGGGTCTTCACGGTCGAATCTCGCGGCGGTTGGCGGCGCCGCAGGCGAGAGCCAATCACCCTTCGCTACGTTGATCCTTCGTCAGCGAGAAGAAAGAGACGTCGACGAAACAAGCGCAGGGAGCGCAAACTTGGATAAATTTTGATTTACTTAATTATCGATTAAATTGTCGATACATGCGCATTTAGAATTATTCTTAATGTTTGATTTATGAAAAAAAAAATTTGATTAGAGACAACGAGTTATGTAATTAAAAATCCAAGTAGTCGAGTTGATCAAGGTTAACCTCGATTATTTTAATTGGCGACTTATCATGCGATATTTGTACTATTTTGTAAGTGGAATGATTAATTTTATGTACAGAAAATTGTAGAATAATTTATAAAAGAATATTAATTTATAAAAGTTAATTTTTGTGGATCAAATTGTTAATTTTTGGAAAAAAAAGGATTAAATTGTACAACGAATTATATAATTGGAAATATCGCCTAAAACGGATTAGCCGGCTAAATTAATAGCTAATTAATCAGAGTCATTCTGAGCTTGGGGATTTTTCTGCGTCCCTTATAGCCAATCGCGTCGTCGCGCGAGACGATGTACGAGATTCAAATTGTTTGAAAAGCGACGGTTATTCTACGAACAGCGTCTCCTTTTGCGACCTACACGCCAGTCACAGTAAGTGACGACAGAACGTTATTTTTGCCCCTGCTGGTTTTCTCAATTTCGCTTGGAAACATGTCCGTGCTCGAAACGCCGCCGAGATGCAAGAGGATGACGGATAGAGCTGAATTAAATACGCCGATAAAGATACCGGCTTCGCCTTTTCTGCAACAGATAGGCTATGGCACTGGTATGTACCTCACAGACACATTTTCCACACTTATACATTTTCCATATTTGCACTTCTCTTGGGCCAATTCCACAATTTACTTTCATCGAAGTTTAACTAACAACACGTAATAGGAGAGTTTGTTTTATATAAAACAAATTCTCCTATTGGACATTGTTAGTTATAGCTCCAGTTAAAGTAAATTCTTCTGTTGTTAGTTAAACTCCAGTTAAAATAAATTGTGAAATTAGCCCTGAACCATTCAAATTGTAAACAGAACTTTTAGGGAGACTTCAACCAAATGTTGATTAAGCAAATCGATGATTGACTTAATTAATAATTAACTTATCGACTCAGACAACACAGAATATTGTGATATCATATTGTAATGTTGTAACTGTAATATAACTGGAGTTACAATATTACTATCTTATTCTGTGTTGGAAATATTAATATTTATTAACTTAAAGTTATTAATTTTTAATATATGGAAAAAAATTAAATTAGAACTGAATGACATATTTTCTAAAAGCCTTGCAAAAGCCTACTGATTGGATTAAGTTAATCATAATTTGGTTGAAGTTAATGCGATTACTTTATTGTATTGTTATGATTATAATTTTATTATTAAGCTATGGAATCTATGTGTGTGTGGAATTGTATTTTATTTCTATACTTTCTATCAGGAGTTGCAGTGTACATGTTGGAAAGATCACCCAAAGTAGGTTTCACACGTTCCCCATGGGCAGTAAAAAAATGGCTAAAGGGAAGAAATAACAAAGAGACAAACAAGAGACTCCAATTGGAAGCTGACGTTCTACGACAATTGAATCATCCCAACATTGTTGGCTTTAGAGCATTCACCAAGGGAGCAGATGGAAAGCCTTGCCTGGCTATGGAAGCATTAGACATGTCACTTGGTATTTACAAAATTAATTAATTTGAATATTTTTAAGGTGCTTTTGCACTTAATGATATTATATGTTGCACACTAGGTGACAAAATTGAGGAGAGGCGAGAAGCCTTGGAGGACCAACCATTCCCAACCAAAGACATTTTAAAAGTAGGTTTTGAAATTGCAAAGGGACTCGAGTATCTACATCACACTGCACACATATTACATGGAGATATAAAAAGTTGGAACATCTTGGTGTCTCATGGTTTCATCACGGTCAAACTGTGCGACTTTGGAAGTTCTCTACCCCTGACGGAATCTTTAGAAATGGACATATCAAAAGGCGATTTTTATTATGTTGGAACACCATGTTGGAATCCTCCTGAGATTATATCCGGTACATTTGTTTACTCAATTATGTTATGACAATTTTTAACTTTTCAAAATTGATACAGCTTACCATGATAATCCACAATCTTCAAAAGCACAGTTACTTCAAAAGTTTTTCTAATAAATTTTTAATTTATGAAATTTGGATTTTTTTCTTAAATTCTTAAATTTGTTTTCTTGTAGAAGACGGACCAGTGACGAGTGCTGCTGATATTTGGACATATGGCCTTGTTCTTTGGGAAATGATAGCTTTATCGATACCTCACTGTGACAATTCTGATGAAGATGAATCTTTCGATAAATCAACCACATCGGAAAACATGACAAATAATCAGCTTGATGAATTTAACGTTAGTATGGATTCTAATGAAAGTGTGACTTTCCTCGAAGAAATAATGCCGCCTAAACACAGTAAATATGGTAAGTTCTTGTAATTTGAAACTTTTTCGTTAATCATATATAACTTTATTTGAATTAGAGTGAATTAAATTACTAAAGTAAAAATATAATTTTTTAGGTACGCGTCCAGCTTTACCTGCTATCGATTTGGACAAAGAATATGAAAAGATACTGGAAATATTTTTCATATGTACTACAAGCTACAAATTAAGACCCAGTGCAAAAGCACTGGTAAATTATTACAAAAAATATGTTGATATTGACAAAAAATAATTATAAATTATATTCGCCACATAAAATTGTTCATAATTCATACTAATATTAAAACATTGATATAAGCTACATTCAAAAGATATTTTGTATATTTTTAAAATGACGCAATGATAAATAAAAGAAAAATTATCACTATCAGACTTATGATAATGCCAATCTTGATTTTCCGCTGTAAAAATAATGTTAACATTATAATATTGCATAAAAGTAGTGAAACAAGTATATATAACATACCTTTCTATGTCTATGAGTTCTCTTTTCTGATTTTTTTAGTTGAACGCGTCCACTGTCGATATTATCCGTAGTTTTATTAGCAAAATATTCTATGTTATTAATTTGTTCCCCCTAAAAAGATTCTAAGTGTCATCTTTCCTTTAGTTATACTTTTAGTAAAATTACATAAGTTTTCATAAGCTATGAAAAATATGAAGAAAAATTTCATAGTAATTTTATCACTAATGATGATACTTATGTTTACCTGTTTCTCGATTAAAAATGCCAGTTCCGCAAACATATCCCTGACCTCTGTGAGAGATTTTTCCAATTTTAGGACTTCATTATGTCTAACTTGTATGTCTGATAATTGTTGCCTTGCTATCTTGCTATCTTCTAAAATCTGCAGATGAATTAGATATTTGATGTGTAAAAGATTTGTAATAAATTATAATGTAATAGTAATTATTGTAATAGTAATTATAATGTAATTCATATTTACATTATCGACAAATAAGCTAGTTTCTTGAGCATCAAGCATATGGTCTAATTCCACGCTTGTAACTTGCCGTCTTACTATTCAACAAATAGTTCAATTACTGAGTAATCGATATACAATAAATTATTATAAAGAATATTTAAATTAGTATATTATAATTTCAAATTGATTATAATAAATGATACGAGTACATACGCAGTGAACGTTGCTGTTGCAAGAGCAACAGGCACTTATCGTGATATTTTAATAACGAGGCATTGTATTCTTCCATGATTTCAGAAAACAATTGCAGCATAGTCGTATATTGTAACAGTCTAATTCTCGTGTATGCAGGTCCATCTTGCATTGCAGTCAAATCATCAACGACAGTAATATCTTTTCCCATATCTGCAAAGGATGCATAAGCAGAATTAATGAATGAAAGGAAAAGAGAGAAAACGCATTAACACAAACTTTTTAAATTGAATGTTGCATAAATATATAAGTAAATATAAATAAATTTCACGATTGAGGTCTTACATGTATAAGTAGCTTTTTATTGATTAAATATGTGTAATTTAAAAAAATTTAAATTATTTGCATTACAATTTCTTGTTCTACTTGCAATTTTGTAATTTTTATCATATAATTATTTTATCTTTTTATGTTAGTATTATAGTAATTACGTAATATATATATTATTATTATTATTCATTGCACATTAATATTAACAGTATTAATCTATATAAAATAGTAATTACAATTAGTTAAATTTTAGATAGATAAAGATTTATGCACATATGTCTGCAAAATATATTATTTCATATGTAAATCTGCTGAATTGATAAGTATATGTATGTATAATAAATATATTCATGTGTGCATGTGTGAGAATCGTGCATCATGTGCAGTATGTGATGTATATATGATTGACTTGAACGGCTTCTGCAAACGATTGGCTATTCAGTAATTCAGTTTCCCGCTTATACATGGACGCTGTTGTCCGCCTCGCGCATCCCGTTTCGGCAGACGAAATGTGTCACGATAAGTTCCGTCTCACGAAGACACTCGCGGGCCACTTATACTGTCGAAACAGGACCGTAAATTTACTATCGATACTTGTGCAGAAGATGATAACCTGAAACCCCGCCGGAACATCACTATCAGCGACGCTATCGTGGGCGATAAGTTAAGGTTATGTTTACGTACGCGCGGGCCGCGTTCGCGGGACGAGAATGATGGCAGCCGCGTTTTGATACTACACCCGGGGAACCGATGGAGTCGCTGCGCGTTTTTCACAACTTCAAGCTCGACGCCCTCGACGAGGGCTGGATCAAGTCGATTTGGGACGGCGAGTTCGTCGTCTACGACGAGCCGCCCGACGAGGCCCTCGAGTACCTGGAGAGCGAGGACGCGAGGCTACTGTTGCACGAGTCCCGCCACATCCTGAAAGCATGGCTCGCCGCGCACGAACGCGACCACGAGAGCCCCGAGTTCTCCTGGCAGGCCCTGATGATCCTCAATATCAACATGCGCGGTCTGCTCGGCATGCTGGGTTACATAATAAGGGCAGGCCAGCACGCCGAGACCGACGAGGATGCCAGGCAGGCCTGCCTGGAGGCCACGAGTCTGTACCTCATGCTGCTCACGATACCGGGCAGCAACGCGTTCAGGGTCTACCATCCGAACCTGTACCAGAGAGCGATTGAGACGCTGAAGCTGTCGGAGAGTTTATTCCCCTCAGTTGGGAGCGATAAGGAAGTAGGCGCGACAAGTCCCGACAGACTGTTGCATTCCGAGAGAGCGAAGCTCGTAAGAGAATTAGAGAGAATTATTTCCGATCTCATTAAAATGTTGAAGTCATTTCGTTTTAAGGAGCACACCGAGTCCCTGGACGTTACCGTGCGCATGCTGCTGGATATCACGAGGCTGGAGATGTATGTCAAGTCACACAACGGAATAACGTCCCTGTCCCGGAACGCGTTTGCAGCCCTGCAAGAGCTGTGCAGCAGCAGTCACGGAACTGTCGCCTTGACCGTAATGCTGATAGCGCAGTACATGCTGCCGGATCTCCTGTTTCATCACGTAAACGCGCAGCCGAAATCTATAACCATCGTGCACGAAGCGGCTATATATTTTCTGAAAAATTTATTGAAGGTCCACGAGCAGGAAACCGTGCAGGGCATTGTAACTTTAGTACATCAGCTAATGGTGAAGTGTCCAGAAAGATTGGAGGGACGTCAGAGGCAAGCGGCTGTCGTAATAAAACTGTTGAACATATGTGAGGAAGACGTCGTCGAAAAGATTTTTGGAGACGTAATATTATTCTCACACAGCGGTAAGACGTCTCATAGATTATTCGCGCAGGAGATTGTAGGCAAGCTTTTGATAGAGCCTTCGCTACTGAGCAGTGACTTGAATCAAGTTATCAAGCTGAAAATGAGAAAGATTTTGATAGCGATTGTATTGTCCCGTTGTATGGATCGTTCTGCTTTAGTGAGAGGGAAAGCCATGGCCACGCTCGCTTCGTTCTCCGATTGCAACGACGCCGCCGACAAAACTATTCTCAAAGGCATGTTCGAAGCTCCAGCCTCGGGTAAAGCGTTTCCCATGCTTGACGAGCTAAAAGAAGCGTTGTTGGGGAACGTTGACCCGTTGCCAGGATCAACTGCTTTAATTGCAACGTTGTTGGACAGGTTCAACGATGAGCGTGCACTGGTGCGACGAAGTGCTCTGAAGATCTCGAGAAACCTGTCCGTCATGTTCCCGTCGCTCGTAAGCAAAATGGTGCACGTGATAAGCGACCGTTGCAGGGATCCCACTTTGACCGTCCGCCAATTTGCCGTGCACGTCCTGTCGGAGATCTTGCAGCACTTCCCTCACGATTCGAGTCTTCTCAACGAGTGGATACAGGCTGTTGTACCGCAGATATACGACATTGAGGCTAAGGTACAAGAAAAAGTGCTCGAGTGTCTGGGGAGTGTGCTGATAAATAGAATAACGAGCGCTACTATATACATTCCGGACGCTGTGAATAGTTTGCCGTGGAGGGTCCTGGATAGATTGAGTAACATGAGAATGAGGAAACACTTGTCGAAAGCTTGCAGCCTGTGGGTGAAGAACGGCGTTATTACCAAGTCTATGATATCGAATCTGCAATCGCACATCGGTACGGATAACACTATAGGCGCGTGGATACTGCTGGCCGCTCTAGCCGAGAACATGAGAATTCCGAATATAGATAAATATATCGCGGATTACAAGAAAGTCATCCAGAAGAATGATTTCCACGCGAGTTTGATTTTACACGTGTTAAGGTACGCCTGGCCCGTTTTGGAACGCGATTGCCTCGAGGATCTCTATCAGCATCTTTACAAATGTATTTGCCGTTTCGAGATCAATTTCAACTTGATCAGCAACTGCCTGGACATCCTGTGTAGTGTATCACGATATTTACATGCCGATAAAAGCAGCCTTTTGATAGAATCGGATATGGTGAAGCTGATGACGCTGTCGGAGGCGGAGATTCAAGATTTGTTGGAGGAGAGCGAGAGCTGCATGCAAGACACGAAAATGAGAGCTATGTTTACCCTGGGCCACTCGTCGCTTTTGTGCACCAACAAAATTTCGCCGTCAACTCTACGAATTCTCGGAAGATTACTGTTGCAGTGGGAATCCCTGCCGAATATGGTAAGAAATATAAAAGACCTCCAGGCATCCGCGGTGGTCCTCCTTTGTCAGCAGGCGCTGAGGGATCGCGAGATTGCGAAGGAAGTCACTCCGATACTCGGCAATCTGATGCGCCAGGAAACGAATTCGAGCTCGCCGATGAAGACCGCCGTCAAGATAAACGCCGCGAAAGCGTTGGCTGACATCTGCGTGAGATTCACCGCTCTGGTGGAGCCGTATCTGCCGGATTTATGCATCAGCATGAAGGACCCGAACCCGGCCGTGAGGGAAGCGATAGTGGTGATATTTATTCAGCTGTTACTGGAAGATTTTATAAAGATGAAGGGACCATTTTTCTTTCACATATTAACGATGCTGTCGGACACAGACAGAACGATACGCGAACTAACGATCTTCCTAGTAGAAGAAAGACTTTTAATGAAGAACAAGACTTTGATTTCCCAGCAGTTTCTCGAGAGCATATATCATTACAACAATTACCGTTCTCCGAGCGCGTTCTGCGGACACAGGATGCACGATCAGGAAAAGAAACTTCTGACGTTGCCCGGCCGGGCAAATCAGAGCAAACGTAATGTCATTTATGAATTTATGCTTGAACATTTGGACATATCGGCAAAGGCTACGCTGATTGTGAAATTGACCAAGTATATGCTGCGTGAGATATGCGACGAGAATTCCATTGACGTTACGACCGAGAAGGGTGCGTGCGTCTTGAAAGATGCGGTGTTCATACTCGGTAATAATCGTCTGCAACCGTCGTCCCTCGGTGAAAAACACAAGGACGATACGTTGGAGCTTGATGAAACGATCTCGACTCCCTCGAGTACGCCTAACAACAACGCCTCGAACATCATTATAGCGACAATGAAGAAACATAGTTTAGATCATTTATTACCTACGTTAATTACGCTTAAGAAGAAACTAGTTACATTGAAGTCTCCCTTGGAGAATGACGTGGACGGTCTGTTATTTAAGATTTATTCGGAATATGAAAAAGAGCAGCTGGTCAACGTATTAAATGAATATCCTGAATTGGAAAAAGAAATGGATCGTTATCAACGGTATGTATGTCAATCTATAAATGATTCTAAAGATCATATTTATTCTAATATAAAATAAAGTTATAAAGCTTTTGTGCGTTTTGATATTTTTTACGGTTTTTTTGTGCGGGCGAAAGATAAAAATTATCTTTTATGCCACGTATATTTTTATACGTAGCATAAAAGATAATTTTTATCTTTCGCCCATATGAAACATTTTTTTCTATAAAATATATATTATATAAATCTATAAAATAAAAAATTATGAACATTTGATATAGTATTCAAAGACTTAAAAATATACTATTATAACACAAACATATACTAATGCAATGTTTCAGGAGACTGAAAGACAAAATTAATTCAGAACATGATGACAGTATTAGTCCGTCATCTAACGTAAGTCATAAGGATTTGCTAATGGAAATGTGTAAGCAAACGACACCTCGAGTTTTACTTCACCGTATTTCATCCTCAACGATATCGCGATACAAGAGCACTGAATCACTAAATTCCGATAATTGCTTGCGAATCACATCACCTTACGACACGTTAATTAAAAGTCCGTCGGTGCATCTGGAAAGATTGCTGATACAAACGCCACCTCCAGAGCCGAACATTTGTACCAGCACGCCTATATCGCGAAAGCTAAATTCGTATTCCAATGAATCTCCTACTCGAGAAGCACGTGTGAAAAGGCCCTCGAGGAAGCGAGAAATGTCACCAGATATTCAACGTAAAAAGTCTAAGAAACAGCTGAGCTAATGATTTCGATCTCAATTTCAAACAGGAATCGTCCGTGAAATCTACGTACAAATTTACCTACCTCGTAACTTTCGCTGCACGCGAAAAGCCGTCTGCGAGATTGTGCACGTGCGAGTCTCCAGTTCTTTTTGTAAGTCTACAAATAGATTTATATATATAATGTATATATAGATTTTTCTCATACTACATTTGGATACTGCCACTTACCCTTATTCGTATGCGACAGGATATTGTTATGCAAGTTCTTCACGATAGAAACGTTTTTGACTATAAGGTGGATCAAAGCGCGTATTTCTTCGGCCTACATCAACACGTGTGTCTCGATTATTTCGACGATGAAAGAGTATAAAGTACACGTTTTGATAGAAACTCGATAATGTTTATACGTACTTCGTCGAGCAATTCCTTGAGCTTTTTATTTTGAGCTATTTGAAGATGTACGTCCTGCAAGAACCCTCTGCCAAAGGTACTGCTGTTAATTCGGCTCTGGAGAAGTTAGTACATTATGTCGTAATTTTGTACGGCTGTCTAATTTATTTTCAAGAATATTCATTAATCACAAGTGAGAATAGCAACAAACTCCAATTAATTCTAAAAGCGAAACTTTTATTTGCACACGATATCGTTATCTTTTATGCCACGTATATTTTTATGTGAAACTTTTCTATAAAATAATTTCTATAAATATTATATAAATCTATCAAATAAAAATTATGAACATTTGATGAAGTATTCAAAGACTTAAAAATATACTATTATATCACAAATATACTAACTTTAACTTGATAAAAGTTTATTTTTCGATAACCGACTCATGATTCATGCGCACAGACGCATTGTTCGAGACAATACATTCAACCGAGGATCAAGGTCTTTTTCTTGTCAACACATTTCTAACAATTATAGAAAAAGTGAAAATACTAACAGCACGCAAATCGGGCATACGATCGCGAACCATGATGAGTGTTCCTTTAGAATTGGCATGGAACTGATAACTTTCTGAGTGGAATAAATACGGTATGCTTCGTTATCTTTCTTATCAGTGCACTATGAAAATTTTGCCGCTTCGTACATCGTAGTCGATCGTATATCGTTGTCGTCAGAGAAACGCTCCACCACGAGTGTTTCTTCGACTGAAACGCAAGATGCGCTTCTAGAGTGCACACGATGTAGAAGATAGTGACAAGAGGTAGAAGATACTTTGCATCTGAAATGAAATAGGAAATGAGCACTTGGCAACTGTGTGCCAGAAGGCCGACGCAATTACACGTTTCTTTATCTAATTTATTAATTTGGTAAGAGAGCGATATAATATTACTTCAGTTTTGTTAAAAGTTTTATTTTTTTGTTTGTCAAATAATATTGAAGATGAAATAATTATTGCAGTTTCAAAAGAAATTTTTGTCAAATAACACTGGTTATTAATAATTCTGTCTAAAAATTCTTTTCTCTTTTTTTTATGACATTAAAATCAATAATACATATAACAATCATATAATGTTATTTAAAATAGAACTAGAACTTTAAATAGAAATAGAACTTTTGCTGAAAAATAAATAATAAATTTTTGATACTGACTTTATTGTCAAGTTTCAATTAGCTCATATAGCACTGAAAAACTGCCGATTATTTTTTCTTTATAAAAATATTTTGTTTATGAGATACATTTAAACAAATGCTCTGAAATGTAAGTGCAAATGTAAAATTAATCATAATTTAATAAACGTTGACATTTGATAAGTAATTATCTAGAAATTTTCTGTTTTGTTTTATATTTTTATTCGATTAATAATCAAATAAAATGAAAAATATAAAACAGAAAAATATTTCAAAATAATGATAACGTTCAAAAGTCTTATTTTTACTAAGTCAACAATAAATTGCTTTTATTATTATAACGAAAGAATATTTGAATTATTTTTTATAGAGATTAATTTTTAATTATATATATAATATATAATTAAAAGTATATGTATTAATTACATAATGTATAGTATATATTTTAAATTATTTTTAATTTATAAAATTTAAGAATTGTTATTGATAAAAATATATGAACATAATTTATTGCGATAACTTTAGTTTTATTACAGTATCACCTTCACAGAAATAATAAAAAGTTCATTTTTTTTAAATATATTCTTCACTCAAATGACATTTAGTTTAAAATATAATTTAAATTTATGATGTCCCTTTAATTTATGATAGAATGTATTGTGTGAACAATTCTGTGATAATGCGTGAAGCAAACCTGGCTAATGAATTTAATGATTCATGCGTATAAATAGATTAGTTATATAATAAACGAAAATTAATGAGAAACATTACAGAGAAGTACAAATAATTCAACGATAGTTATATAAAAAAAAATTCCGCATAATATATTTCATGAAAGAATAATAATCATAGTTGTTCTGTAATGAAGAATATTTATAATATATAAACTTTATATATTATTAAAAATTATTCGCTTTCTTTATTAATTTTCTGCACTTTTTCGTTAACAATAACGAATAAATTACATCTAATGAACTGTGTGCTATTTGTTAGGAAGACAGGATGCGTACTTATTACTTTTCTACAAAGCTAAAATTATTACAAAATATTTAAATATATTGAAATAAAATGTTTAAGTATCACTGTGTACTCTAACTTGGTAAAAGTTTATTTTTCGATAACCGAGATGTAATATATGCGAAACTTATGTGCTCATTATAATTTTTTAAAAGAAACTATTCGGTGTGCGTTGATACTTTTTCGTATTTTAATAAAATGTGTTCTAAACAAATATGACAAGCACAATTTTATCACCTCGCACATCCTTTATACAATGAAATAGATAAAAGATCTGCATTTTATACTTGCATAATAAAATATGTATCTCAAGGCAAATCAGTCAGTCTTATAAAATCGTCAATTTTAATAAATCAACTAATAATGTTTCTCCGATAATTATAATCAATATAATTCTGTAGACAGACTGCTGATATATGTTGAATTGTCATTGCATGTAATTTGCATGAGACATTAGATTACTGCTAATAGATGAAGTTTATAAAATCTATGCGTTACACTGGAATACAGTAGAAAGAAATAGATGAATTATTTTTCAACGTACACAACATTCTGACGTCATTTTGTACGTCTAACAATAGAAAACTGTATTAAAATATTTTTATCAAAATTTACGATGGAACGGAATGGTATCATAATTATATACACTACATAACAATGGGTCTGTCTGTTTTAATCGTACTTTTTATTATTTTCTGTACTTAAAATGAAACTGGCTTTGGAGAGAAAAAGAACGATATAAACAAACAGACCTAATCACTTTCATAAAGACGGATTCCTGCTCACAGTCTCTATTAATATAATCGACTTATGCTCGTTAGCGTCCGTTAACATTACTACATGAAATTAAATTTCTCTTCATTGTCACATCTTTCGCGTACTTAACATGATCATTGATATCACTTATATGACGCGCATGAAAATGAATAGTCTAATTTTATTTCTAGTGTCGATAAGAATTTTATCAGTAATAAAAAGGTATATATTATACTTCGCATTTTAAATATATATGTATATAACATTTTTTAATAATATATATGTATAATAAAATAATAAAATAACTTTTCACATTTAAACATTATAACATTCTTTTATCAGTAATAAAACTCCTATCGACTTTAAAGTCAGACTATCCTTTTTCACGACATTCTATTTGTGTACGCTACATCCTGGTTAGAAATACTGAGCCGATCTTTGAGCCGAACTCATCGAACAATATCTCGAGATTCTCGATATGGTAGTATCCGGATATAGGAAGTATCGCTAACAGGGTGTGGTTCGCACTCTCACTTTATCCCTCAGGTAATTGGCGACCTGCGTCTGCGAGTGTCGGACGGCGAGTTGAAGCGGCGTGATGCCTTCCTGATTTACGAGCAAAGGATCAGCTCCCGCTCCCACGAGCTGCCTCGCGACCGTCATGTGTCCCGTCAATGCTGCCGCATGTAATGCACTTTCGCCATTCTGAAATTGTAAAGAAACCTAAGAATTACTTGCACACAACAGAAATTATACATGTGAATTATATATAAAATTTTAGAGCATTATACACGAATTTTTAGATCGCTTCCATAACTACTTCGCAAAATTGCCTTGTCAATTCTTTTCTCTAATTCTCGCTTACCGGAAGCACGCCGAGCGAAGGACGGTACTTGAGCAGCTCGCCGATGACGGCGGTGTGACCCTTGTGGGCGGCTTTGAAAAGCGGGGTTGCGCCGTCCTGTGAAAGGAGATTGTTCGCGATGACAATCCACGTGCGTGGCACAATAGCAAGAGCGCACTTTTGGCGATTATATGCGACAGAGGTACTCGGCACGCGATCTATGCGGGACTTACGTGTCTCGTGGCATCGACCTTCGCGCCGGCTTTCAGTAGCCTCCTGACGATGTGGTCGTGTCCCATTTGCGACGCGATCCACAGTGGTGTGGCACCGTCCGTTCTCACCGCATCCGTTTTTGCCCCGTGCTCCAGGAGGACTTCCAGAATCCGAAGGTGGCCGTTCTGGGCAGCGATGAACAACGCCGTGGCACCGTCCTAACGAGTAATGTTTTCTTAACTTTCTTTCGCATACTAATGTCGTGTTATTATTCCAAATGCATATAAAGCAATCAATTGAGAGCCAAATTGAATCATTTTTAATCATCATAAATTTAATACTGAGAAAATATTTTAATTAGATTTATATTTAACAGAATAACTGAACCAAGAAATTTCGATATTACTTATAGAGTTAAATCAATTAAATATTCAAATTTCTTCAGTCAAATACACTGAGAATAGATATACTTTGTCTTACCTTCATGTGAGCGTTCGGACTGGCGCCTCTCTCTATTAAACCCTCCACGACATCCAGATGACCGTACTGGCATGCGACGAAGAGCGGCGTGCCACCATCCTGAAATCCACGTGGGACGATGTTAGCGTTAAAACAGATCACATTACACACTCGCGCTAAAAGCTCTTCCGCCTTGCTACTTACTATGCTGCACGAATCCACGATCGCGCCGTGCTCTAAAAGCAGACTGGCGATGTCCATGTATCCGCCTTGAGCGGCGAAAAACAAAGCCGTTGTCCCGGTCTGCGAATGCAAAGCAAATGCAAACGTTACCATAAGTGTATGTATGTTGTATGTATAGTCGCGTTGGACTGCTACAATAAAATGGTTCATTATCTTGAGCATCTTAAATATTTTCTGTAATAAATAATCTTCGACAAATAAAATTATACGGTAAAATTATATGAATTTACACGGTAGAAAGAATTTTTTTATAATTTCTTTTTCCCATCAATTAGAAATACTTTATTTCCTCAAGGAAAAATAAATGTCCTGAACATATCTTCTATTTCTCTTGACAATTGAAACGCTCGAGGTAAACGGATCGTTCTGCATTTGCATGGTCTGAGGATGGAGTATCGCGAGGTCGGAAATTCTTCGCGCTAGAACGTAACAGTTTCTATACAGGACGTAGAGATAAAAGCACGAGAAAAGAAGGAGAGAATCGATGATGTACAGTTTTATCTCCGAGAGGGGATAAAGCCCAGCTTCCTACATCTTCCTGTATAAACAATTTAAACATTAGAGCAACAAAATCTACGTTCGTTGTTTAAACGATAAAATAGAAGATGCGTAAAGTTAAAAATGGAATTAAAAGTAGAAAAAGATTAATGGCTCTTCCTGTTTTAATATGCGGATAAGAGGAATAAAGCGATTTATCTCGTCGCGACGTGTTGAAAAATATTTATGAAAGACATAATAATATAATAATATACCTTGTAATTTTATTATGAAAGATGTATGTAGAGATTGTCATGCCTTGGCGCGCGCATTGAATCGCATAGGGAGAATTTGACGTGACGTCGGTTGCCACTTAGCGATATGCAAATGTCACGTATCTCCCGTGACCCACCCATAATTTATACCCACGGTAAATCAACGTAACATGTGGACGTCTAGTCGGCAATTGCGTCGATCGCGTCATTAATAATAATATCGAATGGTATTTTATTGGTTGATGTGAAAGAGAAACGTCGATTTTCTGCGGAGCACGGTGCTCATTCGGATACAAACTTCTCTTTACGGCTCTCTTAAAAGTACGCCCAACTTTCTTTCATTGCCTGCACCTGTATACGCTTATCCATCCATATAACACGGGAAGCTACGATATGTCATGCTTAACGGTAAACTTTAGCGGCGAGAACCGGTCGCGAGGCAGCCTTGATATTTCGAGCAAATGTCAAATTATTTTCTAGTGAAGTGAGAAGTTATCGCGAAGTACGAGAAGATTTAGAAATTTTTCCTATTTACGTATGATGAATATCGAAGATACCAACAAACTAAAGACATTAATTTGCCGATAATTAATTTTTATACCGTAAAGTAGAAGCTGTATAATTTTATTTTTCACCGCATCGATCGGCCATTCAGTCTAATGTCGTTGTAAAGGATGATCTTATCGGTATTCCTGAGAGCATCATTGTGATTATTAATAAACCCATCGTTGAAATGCTAAAACTTGGTAGCTGCAAACTATCGATTTCTACGAAGCGACGTTTTACAATACAACATACACGTCCTTCACCCAATTAAGATAATGTCTTTCATTAAAGCGTGACTATCCGCCAGCCGAAGCACGTGTCGTGCTCGAATCGCGTAAATTTTCGAAACTTTCGTCGATCGCAGTTTCCTGTTTTAACTATTAGCTACGAGATACGGGCCTCTCTAAGCTACGACGAGGCAATTAGAATCCAGCGTTACGCTTTCACGAGGGAAGATAAATCCTCCTGGACTGTCGGGCCGATCTCGATCGTATCCTACGGACAAGAGCGGGAAAGAGTCGTAAAAGGCAAATTGGAAGTGAGAGGTCGGGTAAGAACAAAACGCTAGTAAATTGCCAAACTCGTGCGGTGATCGCTGAAGTAAATACAGCGATGCTCGCTTCCTGGAAGGGAACCACTTTCTTTCTGACATACAATGCAAATAGTCAAGACTGCAGAATTTTTTAAAATATGTTCGCGGTAATGCCGCGAGAAACGCGGCAAACGCATAAATTACATTTTTAAATTCCTCGCACATAAAATATCTCTCTTAAACAGATATACATTTGCAAGTACTTTCAAAATAGTAGTAAACCCGAGGAATTGTAACGAGATCTACAAGACCTTTTTAACATTGTTCAAAATCTCTCAAACGAGGAGTAATACAAGCTAAGCTCAACAGGCCGAATTCGTTTTCATTTTTTATTACAATATTTTTTATTGCAAATTTAATTTCTTATCTCTACAGGTATATTGGCTTCTCAATCGCGTGATTTATTTTAAGGCTCTCTTTCGTACAGCAGCCTCAGGCGCGCGTCACTAAACGACTCGGCGCGAGTAAAATGCACTTTCACTGCCGTAAAAGCTCCCGGCCGAGGGAGCGGCGAACTCGTAGCTTTATCCGTTATGTATCCTGCTGCTCCACACCCTGGCCGATCATATCTGCGAAAGCCGCAATTTGCGAGATACAACGCAAATTAATCCTTCGATATTACTTCCGGGGGGAAAGAGACCGCGGGAAAGACCGGAAACTTTGCGCTTCCGCTCTCGATCGTGCCGCTTCATTTTTCCTCCCTTTTTGCCTTCGGAGTTTCTCTCTTCCGCACGTCCCGTTTGCAACACGTGGCGAACCTTATTGTCCGTTTTTTTTTGCAACTTTGCAGCGTATCTCCCTGCCTGGCCGGGAAACGGGCCGGGCGGTGCGCACGCCATGGAGTTACGCGCGTCGCGATGCGTGGCGAACGAAGCGGAGACATAATATACCTATACCTATCTATTACCGAACCGCAGAAATTCTATATCTATTCTAACGCGACGATCATGTGTGGCTCGCACCGCCACCGATCGACGATATGTTCCTTTCGCTTCGGCGATCATGCATAAAGAAACGCACGTAAAAATCCGGTCAGCTCGAGATCAAATGCCATGTATTCGTCAGAAGCCACCGAGCCAGCAGAAAACGATTGCATCTGAACAGATCTCGAAATTAGATCCATAGAGATATTTTTCAGAAAAAAGCGTTTATCTGCAAAAGATGAAAAAAAATCCGCGAATGCTGCAAATGACAAATATTTAATATTTAAAATACAATTCACAAATGTGAAACTATATAATTTTTGATAGAATAATTCTACGTGGAAATAAATTTTATTTTTTTACACATTTCTTTATCTCTTTCATCTCTCCAAGATCTGTAGAATTTTTGTGCGTTTCATAGGAATATTGTGAAATATTTACCGGTAAAAATTCAATATCTTAATATAGACCGAGAGAGATCCGAACGGAAGATGTGCGAGTTGAAAATCTGATCGTAACCCAGAGAGATGGTCGCTGAATCAGCCACGGCGCGTGCATAGCGGTACCGTACTTTACAGCTTACGGATGCAAACCTCGCCGATTGAACATCGGGTCCCAAGTAGGGCAACGAAAGGTCAGTTATTTTCGTTTTGACACGGCACCGATTTTAATTAACTAGCCGGCAAACAGCCAAATTGATAATTAACAATAAACAACACGCGATACCTTCGTGTATTAAATACGAGATTGATTGACGAGATTAAATAAACTTAATAAGGTATGAAGTCATACGATCGCTGCAATCAACGTTCATTCATTGATAGCAGTATCACAGCTACACAAGACCTACAATTTATCGGAGACTGAGTCGAGATGACCTGACAGGTGTCGTTCACCCGCCGGCATTGTCCATTTTTAGACGATCGATAATCGCGGGTAGAATTTTTAGACGACATCTACTAAGAAATCTTTTTAAGTTCTTATCTCTACATTTAAAATTTGTCAAGGTCAAGATTGTAAAAATCGCAGTTTACGATGAAGTGAGATCTGTTAATGAGTTTGAAAGATTTACATTTAACAAAATGATTAAATATTGTACTTGTCTACAAAGATACAATCAGATCGTAGAAGATTGCGAGTAAACTTTACACAAGATATTAGATACAAAAAATCATGAAATTATAAATAAAAATCGATATATTTATAGATGTAACAAACAATAAAATATTATTTTTCAGAAACAGATCTTTTCCGAGAAATAGATAGCTTCTTAGAAAAAGTACAAATTGATAAACTGATTGCATTGCTTCCATCGTATTGATAAGTAGGTAGAAAAATTATAAAAGCACACTTTCCTGCAGCAAGGGAAAAAATTTGAGAAGAATTAAAAAAATATTATCTAAAATATTTCCTGTTCTCTCTAACGTTTTATAAACGGACACCTTGCTGGCGCGCACGTGCGATTTTCCTACGTATTGCGATGATATTTATGATAGTATAGCTAACACGTTTAGATAGATTGTAGACACACAGTGTCAGCGATAATTCCTGAACTTCCACGTTACCGTCGTTGCGTGTTTTGCACAGGCACTGCGCTATTAAGAAGCACATTAGAGTCACGCGAACTTGTACGCACGAATGTTATGGCACAAGCTCACGGTATACCTATAAGGCAACCTTGAAATATTGTGCCGGTCTTTTTCGTTTTCCTCTCGTGCAATTCGTTTCTCACCTCGCGATATTTATACTGTATATAGTTAAATGTTTCATCAGGTCACCGTTCCAAGATCAATGCGGCAATGGTAATTCCGATGGTACGGCTCTTGTGGTGAAATACTGGAGTTTTCCTCCTTAAAATTATCGCTTTACGCCAATTACAGTTGCTTGCCGGGGATTTATTAGCCGATTGCTACGCGTACCGATAAATTGACATGGAAATCGAAATGAGATACAATTATCTCTGTAAGTAACGGTTTCGACATTTCTCGAGGTATTAATTTAAAGATGATCGCATTTTCAAGTCCATGAAAATAAGCTTGGATCTCGAGCCGCCGATTGCGTAAGACGACGAACGCGTTTAACGGGTTTTTAATGAACGTTTGCGTAATTCTGGGCAGAACGCAACGTCGTCATCGTTTATGCTTAATCTCGAAGGAAGGGACTATGTGATCAGCACGTCGAATTATTACACATTCCTATTTCTGAGCACGTTTATTCATCGTCTAACATCTCTTTTTCTCGCGTGTTTTTAATAGTAACTATATCATCAGGAAGTTAATATTTATTTAGAACAAGTTTTGCCAATCACTGTCATTAAAACAATATTTAATATTTTTAATTCTTTATTATACGAAATGTATATACGATTTAAAAAATCGAAATCTGGATTCTGAAATACTCAGAAATAAATCGATCAGACTTTTCAATAATACACATAATGCGAGAAATAATCTCTCAATACAGAAGTATTAAAAAATAAGATTTATTATGAAAGCTGACTCTCCCCTAAATTTTTGTTGCTGTATTTATCGAGATATACAGTAATGTCGGTTCGTCCAACTCTGGTAATCTTGTCATCGATTTGCATACAATGCTGTAATTTTAGATAGCACGAGACATCGGGGGAGAAAGAAAGAAGCGTGGGCTCGACGATGAATCTTCTTGAGACGCTTAAAAAAAAGATACCCGACAGCTTCTTAGTGTACCGCATGATATGCGACCGGCTTTTTATGTCTCGCTGAGATGTCCGCGTGCGTTTAAAAATGATACAACACATTGCAAGATGCTGCTCCAGGAAGTTTCAAAAATTCTATTTCGATGTCACTCGATACTCGGAACGAGTAGTGTCTAAAGATAGGATCTTTGAAGAGGTTGCTCAGTCGAAATCGTTTTATTGAATCTTTGAAGAATTTAAAATCAAAATTTTTTAACAAAAATGTCATTTTTAATTATAAACAACAAGAAATGGACAGTTTTTTTACACGTTTATATTAAATTTCTGGAACGCAAGTAGGAATCTTATTTAGTCTTAAAATTCTACTTTAATAAATATTAATGTTGTAAAATTTTGTTACATCAGGATATTTAACATAAAATATTTAAAATTTATGGAGAACGGTATAATTTTAATTGTGAGAAAATTATTTCGAAATCACTCGGAGTTACGAAGTGATTAATGTAATATTCCACATACTCTCTATTCCATCCTTCAATCAAACATAATTAAATAATGAGATCCATTTTAGGGCAGTAATTAAATTGTAATCGGCAAATGGTCTCGTGATTGTAATATTTGATACCCCGATAATTTTATTATTATCAATATTAATGTCTGAATGAGAATAAACGTACAGTTCTGAAGATGTGTAATGAAATATCCTTTTATTTTCTTTATGAAGATTAAATATAAAAAAATAGCACATAATAAAAAAATGACGATAAGTATGTTACATTATTAGTACATTATTACCGTTATACGATCGTGATTATGATTATAAACGATACTCTGCGACAATTAGAAAGAGTACTCTGAGTTACACGCTACATTACTCAACGGTAATAAAATTCTCAAAATATCACTTATCTCATCAATGACTATCTTACTATCGCGATCTTGTTAGTAAGAGATAAATTGTATGTACAGATATAAATCCTTAGATAATGTTCTAATTTACAGCGAACAAGTTAAAAAATTAATAACGATCTTTTATAAGCAACACTTCTCTTCAATAAATAATAAATAAAAGCAGAAGCTATCTTCTCATGTATCGTTCTAATATGCGCTAATATTGTAGATATGCTGTGAATTTTTTGCAATTAATGATCGTAGGCGTGCACGTGTTATCTACTAACACCGTTAAGGCGGGTCTCACTCATTTCACAGGGATATCATTTATTTATAGATCGCTGAATCTTTAACATATCTTCAACTTACCAGTCTCTTGGCATTGGGATCCGCCCCTTGATGCAACAGCTCGGTCACGCCGTCGATGTGGCCACCGGCAGCAGCTAATATCAAAGGTGTCGTGCCATCCTGAAAGAAAACCGACCCAATTTGCAAAACTCCGCTCCGACGATTCAATTAGACGCGAAACTTTCCCGCTGGTGAACGCTACCGGTGAATGTATGCCGGTGTATATTTTCTAATCGATCTTCACGCGAACTTTTCTATTAAGATTCGCGTTAAACGTTCTAAGTCCGCTAATGCAATTAGCACATGTACACATGTTTTTCAATATATGTACGTATAGCTGCAATTTGCGCATAGAAAGATGTTACCTAATGTCACAAACATTTAGAAAATCGACGAATGCAAAATTTTGCAAAGTAGTGTTCGGTGTTTTGAATGGGCAAAAAGGAATCGCGAATGGCAGGAAGTAGCATTGACGCAGGATGACTAAAAAGACATATGGTAATTCGATTCGGCTCTGACACCGACACTATTCCACGTGGATGAGCTCGCAAAAAATACAACGTTGGTAAAACCGTGTTCGGTTTCCAGGCCGAAAAGTGGCACGATTAGTGTCCGCGCTGATCTAATAAACCACTTTCGAAACGCTGAGAGGAGTGTAACGTTACTCGTGCTGCTCGTTCCTCACAGTCGTTTGCATAATGAGTCGACCGGGGAGAGAAAATCGCGCTTTTGCCGGGATATCGCTGATCTATCACGAACCCATTGCAATCAGGAACGCGAGTTCCTGCCTAATCGATTTCCGGCAGCAATCTCGGGCGATCGTATTGTCTTGAGCTGATGAACCGATTTTAAGCTGATAAAACCGATTGGGGTTTCTCAGATTTCGCGTTTCCAGGAAGGTACATATTATTATCGTCACCCAAACAATTTTCTTCCAACTTTCTTTTTATTCCAAATTCCACATTTCGCAGAAAATTAATGTTCTATTTCGATTGTAAAATTTTGAAATTTTAAGAAACGAAGAAATGTCCACAAGTCTTACCTTCGAAACTAAGGGTATGTTATACGGAACTGACCTTGTCCTTGCAATCAACGTGGACGCGTCCGGAATCCAATAAAATACGAAGACGCTTGGCGTCCCCGCGTGCCGCCGCCAAATGCAGCTCCACGTCCCAAGGCGACTCTTTCTAAAAAAGAAAGGACAGATAATAGGTTAATAAAATTCTAATTAAATTCTTATTTCCTAGTTTACGTAAAACGGTTACGATCGCTAATGCGGAAAGTATCTAAAAGTTTACTTTTACGCCTCGAGAATATATTGAAACTATTAAAACATCATAATATGAAATTGAAGAAACCTACTTTCTTTGAATTTAGAAAATCTGAAATTGATTATAAAAGTTATATATATATATATATTAATAAGTGACAAAAAGTTAGTTAATGTAAAAATCTGAAATTCTTAATTAATTAATACAAAAAGCCAAGGAAATTAATCTTGAAACTAGAATTTAATTAGAACTAGAATTCTATAGTTAATTCTAATTTTATTTTATTTGAAATAATTTAAATTTTAAATTCCTAAAGAATTTTATTGTATTTAGAATTGTGATTTTTATTTTACTTTTCATGTTTTTATCAATTAATTTCGATATTAATATCGTCAAATTAGTAATATGAAACAAATTACTGTCAATTATCGTTTATCGAAGGATATTGTCATACATCCGAATCTCCTTTCCAGATTTCTCAAAAAATAAAAAAAATATTTCTATAGCAGATCGAAATTCGAATATATGAACCACGTATTGGATGTATCCAATACGTACCTAATGAAATATAAATGTAACTGTAAATATGGATGAACTCGCCGGATCGTTGGAACCATCTAAAAGCTCATCAAATATTTTTAGTGCCTCCATAATCTCGAAAATATACTCGCGGTTGTCATTGGGATCGATATTTCCGAGGATCGTCGATCCTCCGCAGCTTTTATTCTCCGCTTTTACGACGCTTCTAACGGTGAAAATGTTTTCCAGTCCGAGTATCCTCGCGGTCCTTCGCCGCGATGACGATCGAAATAATACGTTGACCTTCGTTTTCGAGTGTTTATGGAGTGATCTGACTCGCGAACGGTGCAAACACGTTCTTGAAGAGAGAAAACATTCCGCATGATTTCTCGGGGAATAAATGCTTGCGTTCGTGGCACGTCTTTCTCTCTATCGCGGATTTATGTCTTAACGGAACTCGCGCTCCGAAATATTTCGAGAAATTCCACGAATGGGCGGAGAAAATAAGCTCGTAGATCTGATATCTGTAGCTTTGTACCCGTTAGCCTGTAGTTTACCGATTCCGGACGCGCATCACGGATCGCGAACGTAAAATTGCAGAACGCGTCGGGCTGTACGCTCAATGGCGCGGAAAAATCTTATTACAGGATTTTGCGGCGATACCGTTCGGCAAGGAGCCAAGTTTCTTTCGGATATGTAGAATACGAGAAACAAATTGTCTCGTATCACGAAATCAGGACACTGTAACACTTCTTTTCCATTAAAACATTTCCAAATACCACAATTAATTTTCGAATCATTTTTTTGAGTGAAAAAGTAAATGGTGTATAAAAACATGTTTTAATAACTATGAATTAATAGAAACTAAATGTTATTCTATTTTGTCAACCATCTGCCAATATTACAGTTGAGAGTACAAATTCTAATAAAGAAAAAGAAAAATTAAAAACGGCAAATTTATAATTTTTTAACATTACAATTTTTGCGATATTAAAAGACAATTATTAAATATAATTATAAAACTTGTAAGATAATTTTTTGAATTGTGCAACCTCAAACTTATAAGATTATGGCTGCGTTCCGATATTCACTGCCAATACTGCAACAAATCTACAGTTTATGTCACACACATTATAAATCTTCAGTATTGGCAGTGAATTTCGGAACGCAGACTAAATATTATACGTATAATCATGATACTAAAATATTCAGCGTTGATTGTTATATCTACGAGAAATATTTTCATCCTCTTACACTGCACGAACTTCACACTACATGTGAAAACAAATTGCCTGCAGCTGTTTCTTATCCCAGCAAGTCTTTCCAAGTGCTCAGTGAATCGACGATTTACTCTAATTGTGCGCATGTGTAATTTATGCATAGCATCGTAATTGCATTCGAAGCACATCAACTCAACTTTGAGATAAAATGTATAATTTGCTCCACAATTAAAAGGTATTAAACAAATTATTTCCAGCTTTGTTGTGAATTCATAATTAGATCTGAGGTTCAAATTGATGGCATACATGTACCATGGTCTGCACCTAACAATTTCGCTTAAAGTTTCGCATCTCTGCATCGCGAGCACATGTCCTCGGCGACGATAATTTTCAAACGCGGCTCTCGCAGAGCCGCTATATTTTTCTCTGTAGTCTCAACCGTAATTAGCGTGCACAACCGACATTAAAGCTTTAATTAAAATATCAAAGCAACGCGTGCCCCGAGAATCATGCCAGTGCCAGTATAACTTTTTCTCTGTCATTCAAGCTTAATTTGTTACAATGTTCTAATATCGAAATTGTCTTTTTTTTAAACAGTGTCGTTATTATCTTCGAAACTTTCTTTAGAATCTAATCTCGAAGCATATTACAATACTTGTTCCCTGAATTTAAAGCCCGCTTTAAATAATCTAGTAGTTCACGTCAGATGTCAGAATGGAATTTATTTATAAATCCATATATTTATGATTTATGTGTGCATTTTAATGTATATCTTGCGCATATTTCGATTCTTCAAATGTTCTTTGTATCTGTGAAAATTTAAAATTATAAATAGAAGCCTTTCTTACAAATGTCTTTTGTATGTGTGAAAATTAAAAATTACAAATAGAAGCATATCGCTTAAATGTAACATAATAAAAATTATGAATATGTAACTAAATCGTTATTTACAATTAAAAAACATAGATTTTAAGTATCGTAAATTAAGTTACAGTAAGAGGCTGTAATGCGCAAATCTTTTGAATTCTTGCGACTATCGCGGGATTATCAACCAGTTGTTAACAAGCCTGATTCGAGAAGTCTGATGTAAATCTTATATAATGCAGATAGGGAAAATATGATGAACAAGCAATTAAGCGCCGTCGACGTCGACAATGTGACCGGCTCTAAAGCGGACTCTACACACCGTTCGATATTATGCAACGCATGTCACGAACAATATCGCGTTGATAATATCCGTCCGTAGACCGTAAACTCTTCAAGTACGTTGCAACTATGGCAATTACGCGATTACAATTGTCAGCGGATTAAAGCCGCACAGCTCGTTCCGTTTCTCGATCTCGCTGAAAAACAAAATAGTCGGATAAATCGGCCGTCGTATTGTCGCGGTCAGTTTTCTACGGAAATATCCGGGTCGGTAGGCGCGATCGAGCGGCGCCGCGCGGCCACGGCTGCGACAAAGCTACGACTTTCGTTTTTAATCGCGCTCGCGCAGGTGCACCCATTCATCGCCGCGAAGCAGAAATAACGCGCGGCTATAAACGAGAGATAAGACGCACGTATGTATTTTCCTCGTCGCGCTTTTAATACTCTCGATGCTTGAGCACCTCGAGTTTTTCGCTCGGCGCGGCGGCCGACATGAATCGCGCTCGACGTCGCCTCGGATAACAATTGAATAAAAAGTATCAAGGGCCGATCGCGATAAGAGCGACATTTTCTCCCTCCCCGGAAGAGAAAACAATCGACTCGCCGGAGATAAAAGCGCGGCAGCGATAGGCGACGAAGCATCCGCGAATAAATGAACCGTGCTGGGAAGCTCGATGCGGTAAAATTAATCCTATGAGGTCCAAATTATTTTTCAGACGATAAAGGATTCGTCGGATGAGTAAATAAAGTATTTCGTTAATTTCATTTTTTTTTCGCTGCTTTGTGACGTGACTTAAAGAATCTTTCTTATCCGGAGGAATTTATAGCGATCTTACAAATATAACTTATCGATTACAAATTTGAAGAATAGAGAAGAGTTACAGACTCTTGTTGATTTATTTTTCGATACTTAGAGTCTAATAAATATAACGATTTAGTAATATATGTATAATACAATTTAAAGAAAGCACGATTTAAAGATTTATAAGATATTGCAATGCTAAATTCAATAAATTGAATTTAATAACATATGTATGATTTAAGATGTTCGTAGAATCATTTCATCCTTGTTTAGTAAATATTAAACAGGGATGAAATTATTCTACTAATGTTGCGAGCGATAAATGAAACAAATCTTTATATATCTTAATAATACATGTATAATTTAAAAAAAAGCACGACTTAAAGATTTATAAGATGATAAATTGAATTTAGCATTGCAATACCTTATAAATCTTTAAATCATACTTTTTTTAAGACCAAAGATTCAATTCTATCCACCGCCGAATGCACGAAGAACTCTCTCGAGTCTAATCTGAAATTGGAAACAAACCAAATAACAAATTATTGTTTGTTTCACATAAATCGAGGAGATAAACATCTCAAATTGGGCGAGTATCAGTGACACGCGAATCAATTTCCAGTTGAAAAACAAGCTAAATCAGGCTGAATCTCAATTTCAGACGACACGAGAGGACACAGCGAGGCGTATTAATTTCCCCTTCGCACAATTATTTAACGTATAACCCATTCGACGACGCGGACGCGAGGGTCCTTCCGAACTCCTTCGCGACCTTCGCGTCGCGAGAAACCGAAGACGGCGTCCAGGTGGCCCGGGGGGAGGAATATCTCCCGTAGGATGAGGGAGGGAGGGAGAGGGTGGTACAGTCAAATCTCGGCGCTTCTCCGGACACTCACCTTCATGGACATGTTGAACCGCGGCCGTGGGTATCCCGATCAATCCCTCGTTCGGTCCTCTCGAGGCGCATCGTATCGCACGTCCGCGCCGCACCACCGCTACCATCCGTCCGTCCAGAGCGAAGCGCGCCCCGCTACTGAACCCGAGCCACTAACGCGGCCCGCTCCGAAGCACCGTTCTCGCCGGAGTGTTTCGCTCGAGCGTCGTCGACGGCAGCAAACGAATCGCCCGTAGACATAGTACGTACGGACGTAATCGCGAGTAGGAGTGCGCGCGCGGCGTCGACGAACTGAGTGACGCGCGACGCGGCGCGACGGAGGTGGCGGGGGAGGGGGACTGCGACAGAACGGGAAGTGCACCGGACGGTCGCCGTGTCCCCGCCGCGCATGCGCGGCCAATCGAGATTTTAGCCGGAAAATTGTTAGAATAAAATATGTGAATATAATATCGATTTAAATTTTAAATCTTCATTATAGATTCATAATAAAATGATGAGATAATTGATTTGATAGCCTTCAGGATATTATAGGAACGGGTTTAGATATTTTATCCCGAAGCTGTGATTTGACATTCGCCTGTTTTTCCCTGATGCAATTACGATGTATGAATTAATTTTGTAGCAATAAAAAGTGTATAAAAGATGTTTCAAAGGAAATAATAAATTAATAAAGTTTTATATTAATAAATACTTGTAAAAAAGATGCGCTATCTTGGTCTACGTCAATTAATTGTATACTGTTAATAATTGTATACTGTTTTCGTAATTTTTTAAACGCTACTGTATATCTATGATTAATAAAAATACGGGAGGTAATAATTTGCGGAGCGTTATTTTGTACATTTCAATATAAAAAATTCGACTTGATACGCTAATAACGTTTGTCATCTTGCATGATTGATAGAAATTTAATGAATCAATTTTGTATATTATTTATAACGATATTTATCGTTGCAAGCAACATTTTATTGATGCAAATGAAGCCAAGAAAAATATTTTGATAGTATTTCGAAAAAAATTTCGATTAACTTGATTGACGAATTTATGCTTTAAGAAATAATAATCTACACGTATCTTGCTAACGTAGATAGAATTATTACAATTTTATTAACACTAAATATAATAGAATTATTATGTTTTTTGTTAACATATGGGTATAATTATTGTCCTTTCCAAGACAGCACAAGATCTCCAAGACATGTCCTATGGATATTCTTAGAACATAGGAAAGTTCTTAAAATGTTGAGATGTCTTTGGAAAATTTGTGCTATCTGGGATTTATTTCTTGCTTGACACATGAAAATAGATTAAAAACAATGAATTACATCACTAGAATTAATGTTGCTTTAAACAAATTGTCAATTAAGTTATTCAGAGTTCAACGTCCATTTCTACTCCTATATGTTAATTTTAATCTTGGTTTACAATTTAACTTTTTTTATAGTTTTAAGAAAAGGTAAGAAGTAAATTATATCGTAAATAAAGTTAATTCAAATTGATATATAGAAGGTATAAATTATTCGAAGCCGCTTTTAAATGTTGCTTGCTAATAATATCAAGAATGAATATAAATATTTAAGTTACGTTCCGAAACTTTTTTTTTAAGAAAAACTTTTACTAAAACGCCATAGTTTATATGTTACGGATAATATAGGCTCTTTAGTAAAATTTTCCTCGGAGAGGAAGTTTTGGGATATATAATTTTAATAAGTTATATGGTGGTAAGCTTGAACGACATTTTCGCATGCGAGATTTGTTCTTTGCGGTTAAACTTTTTGTTTGTTTAATTTCACGTCCGTCTTCCTTCGAGTACAGAAAGTGCAGCGAACAAGGTGCAGGATTTACAATTTTCACACGACGCAGGCTCGTTCGTTCTTTCCGTTCCGCAGCCATCTTGAGCGATTGACGTGCACTTGTAAGCGACAAGTATTTACTAAATAATCAACTCGATCGCATTTCGCTCGGCCGTGCAGCACGCTAATTCCCCGTTTCACTGTATTGTTGCAGCTGTAAAGAAAAATGGAGAACGATTTGGGAAATCTGGTCGATTTGTACATCCCCCGAAAATGGTAAGACGCGAACGCACGTGGCTCACGTAAACATTATTCTTATAAACTTGAAAGCCGAACGCGAGCGAGAAACTCGTGCCGAGACATTCGATAAGATTCACGCAATTTTCTCGCTCGACGAGATTTGAGCTCGACGGTCGCGCACGCGACGAATACGCAGCGATTCGGAAGTGAGGTTAGGTCAGGTGGCTCCACGCAGCCTGCGAATCTGCCGGCGAAGTCTGCTCCGCTTCGGCTGTTCTGTCCTTGGGTTCCATTTTTCGCTCGCAACGTTAGAATGGTAGAATTATTTCATTCTTTAATGTTTGCTAAGCAACAAGAATGAAATGATTCTATGAACATAAGCGAGCGATAAGTAGAACGCACCCCTTGTAATGCCCCTCATTGTTCTAAACGTGTGTATTCGCAGACGGATGCTCTGTTTACAATGAGGATGATCCTATTTGTGGCCAAATACATAACGTAGTAAACGACGGGCAAAAATCATATCTAAGTCTAGTAGTAAAAGAGTAGTTAGATGAGCCACATATAGGATCATCCTCTGGTCTAGACAGGACAGGACAGAGGAATTGCAGGAACATGCGTGTGCAAAGTGTATTGGTGCTGGAAAGAATGGATTTTAAATCTCTGGTTTCTCTCTGTCACAGCTCGGCGAGCAACCGCATTATCCACGCCAAGGATCATGCGTCTATACAGCTGACTCTGGCCGATGTCGATCCAGAAACAGGACGTATGACCGATACCCACAAGATGTACGCGATCTGTGGAGCGATTCGTCGAATGGTGTGTTTAAGTTGTTACATAGATTTGTATAACTTATTCCTTGATATTTTTTGAATACATAATTATACTATTATTTCATATATTGTTGCGATAAGTTATATTATCAATATTGCAATATTGATATAAATTAGTATTGGCATTGACAAACCTAATGTTGTTCTACTTTTATGTTTGCAGGGAGAATCTGATGATTGCATCGTGAGATTGACGAAAAACGATGGATTATTATCTAAGAACTTTTAATCTAGGTTATGTGACTGGTTTATTTTCAATAAATTAAAAATGATAAAATAGATTTGACAATTGTATATTTTTTTGGAAACCCTTGCAATAATTTCCTTTGTACATAAGTAGTACTGCATGTGTTCATTTACTTGAGATAGATAACAGTAATTTAAAAGATATTCTTAATGATCTTGTATAAAGAATAGATTTGAATAAAGGAATAAGATTAATATAAATTTTTTTAATTAGATAATTATTTCATAAATTTGATTTCAAGTGTTTACTTTTATACTTTTACGAAAATAAGTATATTACTAAAAGTTGACCGGCTTCAATGTTGCTCCTTTTCTCTTGCGTGCACAAAATATATGTGTCCTTTGTATAAATTATAATTTAATTTGAATATTAGAATGTAACTAGATAATATCAACAGATTGAATAAAAGAGATCTTTAAAATTAAAATTTAAGATTAAAATATCTTTTATAAAAAATAAAAATATTAAAAATTGCGCAGAGGAACAGTTTTCGGAGAAATATCGTTTAGTTTCTATTTGGTAGGTATCTGTGATCCGACTTTCTCATTAAATTATATAATAATATTCTAAATCTTTTCATCCTCGAATGATGTATTAAAATGTATAAGAACTATTAATAACTGACAAAAATATTGTTACATAAATGAAACAAAAATGGCGAGAATTTCGATATATTGATTTAAAAAACGCACTAATTCTCAAATATCTTTTTAAGAAGACTTAAAGCGTATTAATCTTTCTTGTGCATTTTGACAAAAGATAGGTATTTAATATTTATTTATCTGACTATAAATAAATATTAAAATATTGTTATTTAATTTAGAAGGGCGATTTCGCCGACGTAACAATGTGAAAGGCAATATTCGAGAATCATCTTGTTGATGGAACAATACATGCCTTAGTTATTGTATCCATCAATTTATTTACAAAATAGTCAACGAAATAATTTGATATACATCTTGTGTTTGTGAAAACAATTACATAAAAATGGTTTCTATCTTATATCTCATAATAAACATGCGAAATTCGTTACCTGATCTTATGTATGCATGAATTATTAACATGAATTTTATTAATAAATATATTAATAATTAAACAAATAGAAGATTTTGATTTATATCTACATTTATATTATGATTAAACGAGAGCGGAATTTTAATTATACGTCCGTAGATACATTTGAAAAATCATAAAAACTGTTAACAGAAATTATTCGTGTAAAAGGTTAGTCAGAATGGAGTTTCACATCGTTTAAAATATCCGAAAAATTCTTCTCAAGTATCAGGAACGCATGATAGCGAGAAGATTCACGGAGGTATTCCGCGCGAAGGTGCTGTTGGTATCACTAGCGCCACCTTTGCTCAACAACTGAAAGTCGGTAATAAATTAATGTGATGGTAACTTACCGGTCAGTAGGTAAAGTAACTCCAGTAACCTCCTCGCCACATATGCTTTCCTAATAATAAGGCGGAATAAATGGAAAATTATGGCAACACGAAATCCAGTTTTCTCACCTTACAGATCATATGAAAATGTTCTTTTAATATAACTTTTACGTCTTTACGAATGTTTCAATAGACTAATCTTATAGATATTTTTATTCAATAATAATCTAACAATAAAATACTTCGTTTATTTCATTACTATTTTATTGTAGAATTATAATTGCTTAAATAATTCACGCATATACAGAACGTAAAGACATATTCTATACGTTAAGACGTAAAATAATTAATTTAAGAAACCATGTGTAAACCATGTATTTTCTCTTTTAAACATTGAAATACATATAAAACTATTAGTCAGAATTTAAATTAATCAGAGAAATGCATAAAATATTTTAAACATTGTTGAAAAATCTCGAAAATCATTAAGTTATTTTAGATGTGCAAAAATTCGCGTTCGTGTAAAAATTAAAAATGTAATAATATTTTGGTATTATTTAATATAAAATTCGTAAAAAAATACTTATATCTTCTTCTATCTACAAAAATCTTTATTAAAAAAAAAAAAAACAGTTTCCTCAAGAATTATTCTTTTATATCAATAAGTATGAAGAAATAAATAATTCAATTTAACGATCTTGGTACATTGACTATCGAATCGAGAAACATATTTTTTAACAATAAACAAAACTAATTAATTTTTTAATCATTGTCATCATGAAGACATTAAGTCGTTCATTGTCGTGCGTCAATATTCAGGAGGTCCACATTAATTTTAAGGTCTTATTAATTTTTTCTATACACACACATATATATATGTATAAAATGAAAATGAAAATGAAAATAAAATAAAATTTTATAATTTCATTTTCATTTTCATTTTCAATTTCAAATTTCATTTTATAACTTCTGAAAATGAAAATGAAAATAAAATTTTATAACTTCTGAAATTATAGAATTTTAGAACTGTATCTTTTATACTTAATTTATACTTAATTTCTTATGTAAAAGATACAGTTCTAAAATTCTATAACTTCATTTTCATTTTCATTTTTAGAAGTTATAAAATGAAATTTGAAATTTGAAATTGAAAATGAAAATGAAAATGAAAACGAAATTATAAAATTTTATTTTCATTTTCATTTTCATTTTCATTTTCAGAAGTTATACTCTAGACATTACTGTTCACACGATACACATTATCTTAAGAAAGAAGGGGTAAATATTTAATGCAAGAAAATTAGTACCGCTAGACAAATTGATTAGAACGTCTATAAAACTTGATCAAAAATTTATGTGATAATTACACGCTCTCATAATAACAAGATCCCAATGAAAGAGGAATCATTTGGAATGAGATTGATTATTGCTCAAGCGCTTCATGTATGACATTTATTATGTATTTTATACATACAATTACAGGTATGAAATATCTTTATATACATGTATAATACATTGATATAATACGACTTCTCCATATATAACAGATGCTATCGCTTTGCTAATTACGCTAAAATTATGTTTGTGTATGTGTGAATACTTTAGTTATATAAAAATAAAAACTATCATTAAAGTATGTATGTAATCATGTTGTGCCATTGTACAATTGGGATTGGCTATTCTCAATAAATTTTAATCAATTAAAAAAGCTCTATGTATTTCTTACATTAAAATCTTTATTTAAAAAAGGAGAAGAAGTTAATCGGTATTTTACTATATCGATTTTACTATCGAATAGTAGATCTTTCATAAAAACAAATGATTTGATACTTTTAGGTAATGTCCGTGTACTACGTAATTTCTTACCGTTATTATCATTTAAGGACTTTTAGATTAATTTATTTTTCGTATCATGATTATAAAGTTTTCAAACTGAATGAACAAGATACGATTTTCATTTAGGAAGAATTTCATTAGGAAGAATTCGAAATTCTGGAAAAAAAACTGTCTTCTAACTAATTGGTTTCTCCTTTTCATAATGAGTTATCCCTGTAACTTATATACTGAAAATAAAATCCCAATACTTACTGAAACTCTTTATGAATGAATCGACTAATAAAAAACTCGTATTATTGGAAGGCAATGATCAATTATCAAATAATACTGCATATCAAAATTGTTACATCATTTCGTTAGAATACATATATCAGCTTTTGCATCATTTACGTATATAATTCATATTGGGTGATTTCTTATACATATTCTTCTATTAGCAGTTGCTTAAAAAAAATTAATGTAAATTCTGAATTGGTATCACGGTTAAAATTACAAAAAAAAGTTTTACACTATTAATTCTGTTTATTTAAGATAATGTGACATATTTTTATTCAAATATTTCATATATTCGTATATCATCTTGGTTTACTAGAATTTGTCACTGATGTGAAGGAAGATTTGTAGCATGATGTCAATCAAGAAAGAACTTTGTATCTACTTCGAGACTTCATAACGTTTTGTTAAAAATTTCTTAAAGTACAAATAATTTTTTTAATTTCAACAATTTCTTAATTATATATTCAATATTTTGAATTGGTTTTTATGATGGTTAAGAATATAATGTCTGAGGAATATGTAACCTTTGTATATAATAATGTAAAGTAAAATTAAAGAATAAAATAAATCTAAATGTAACCAACTATTGACATACAGCCGATATTCATGTTGCAATTCTTACAACAGTTTGATTTCTGCAGAAAACAAAAATAATTTAATATTTCCAAATAATTCTGTGTCATTTCCTTAGATATTTTTCCTTAAATTATATTGCGTCAGTATTAGATGTTTGAAAATTTATATTTTAAAGAAATAAAATTGTTTTCAGATTTTCAGTTTCAGACCCTGAGTATTTACTATTGACGCGCTATTATACATTTGCAATGATTGATAAGATAGGCCGATATATGGCTTGTCAGAGAAAATTTTAAAAACTAATGATAGAATCATTGTTAATAGATATATTAAAAAAATAATTATATTTTTATGTCTAATAATTTGGAATATATCTAGAATTACATCTATTTTGTAAAAGAGAGAGAGAAATTATTTAATTAAACAATGTAGAACGTATTATTTTATTCGCAAAAAAATATAACAAAAATTTAGAAAATAATAAAAATCCTGATACAATTTCTTGATATTGTAATAAATGATCTTGTGTTATTTATCATCATATTGTTATCATATTGCACGTATCGTCATTCATGCAAATGCTTTTCTCTCCAAATTAAAATTTGAAATCTCTAATAATAATATATAAATCCCTTTTAAGCATTTCTCTGTTTTCTCCTTCGTCAATTTATCTAAGCCTATGCATAAAAATAGATGTACTATTTTCTTACACGTTGATTACCATGTGTCATCCATTCAGAGTAGGTGTGTCTGATAAGGAATGAACCCGATTGAATCTACGATTTTTCAATGTTGTCATAGCTTCCATGAGGTCGGTTCGTTTGCTGAAAAAGTCTACTATTGCCTGGCCGGTCAAAGCAGATGCCAAAAATTGCTCAACAGTTATTGACCAATCGGGATCAGCAGACGACGCTATGCTTGATGGATTCCCATTACGGTCGGGTGACTGAAAAAGAAAAGAATATTGAGTTAATAAATTTCCTACAATAAAGAGCATCGATTACCAGTACAAGTACCAGTAAAATACATACTCTTTCAATAACTGAAGAAGCTTGTTGAGCTGCAGAAGCAGCTAGAAGCAAGCTATCTTCAGATTCTTCTCTCTCTACATAGAATTTCTTACCAACGTCTCCTAATTGGAGCAAAAGGGTACCTACGGTTTTTGCATTATTTTATTTAATTATAATTAAACAGTGTAATTACTAGAATATAAAATTTCTGAATATATACAACAATATAAATATGTTACCTATGGAAGCGATACAATGATATGTTTCCTGTTCTTCAGGTTGAGCAGGAAACATGTCATAAAGAGTTTTCCATAATGCTATAAAGTGTCCTTGAGACATTTTTGGCACTGTTTTGAGGTCCAATGGACTGTCCTTTGATGCTATCATCGAGCGCAAGCTACCCATACTCTGAACTTCCCACGATTGATCACCTGGTTGGCTATTCAAACTCGTAGATCGTGATAAAGTGCCTACAGTCGGCTCTTCTGCCACGCTAATCGGCATTTCCAAGGAAGCTACGCTCTGCTCCATGCTGTCGAAAAAATCTGTAGCTTCTGCTGCCACTTCGGCTCCATCTAACAAATTTATAAATTTACATCGTACCATATTTCACATAAATTAACGTACATATGACTATATATATGTATAGCTGAATACTTACCTGCTGAATGTGTTGGCGATTCAAAGTCGGCAGGCATGAGAAGGGGCGGTAAATGCAACGTATACAATAATTTTAACCTTTGTGTCAAATCAGCTGTTGCTGTCATTCCTATAGCCTGCACTAGTTCCCGAAAGTTTAACAAACCATCACGATTACGATCCATTAACTAAAAAAATATTTTTTAAATAAAGTTATTATATGATAGTAATTACTTACATGATAGTTATTACTTTTGTTACGCTTGTAATCAATTCTGGTAAAACATAATTTGTAAAAAATTTGTTTTATTATGCAAAAGTTCATTGTATGTACATTGCGTGTTCATCAAATTAGTTTATTTCATCAATTAATTTATTTACAAAGATTGAACTTACACGGAATAGTCGTGCAGAAAGTGATTCAGCTTGAGTGCATTTTCCCCACGGGGATAAACCACCAAATAATATTCTGAATAAGTCAAAATCTACTTTATACGCTTCGTACGGCGGTTGGGTCGGATCATAGCGATCAGGTTCAGATTTTCGTTGGCTCATTAGTTCTTCTCTCACTAAACTTAACAATTCCTATATACATAGCATAATTAAATACTTATAATACATAGCCCATGATTTTTCCATGTAAAGCCACATTTTAAATTACCTGCAACTCTTCCAATTTCATATATTTATCAACAATAACACTTCTAATCACATTCTTTTCAATTCCATCTTCGAGGCTTTGAACTACCCTCAATCTATGTTTCAGACGCAATCTTTCTATACCACCAATTGTCAAAGATCCATATCTCGAGTATGCTTCATAAATTAATGTTTGGACAGATATACTCTACAGTAACAAAAAATTTGAACTATATTAGAGTCGGAAGTTAGGTTAGAAATACATAAAATGTGTATATTCTTGCCTTATTAGGTGATGCACTGTCAACTGGTCTAGGAAATATTGGGCCTTCATCATTATAAACACCACCAAGATAATCTGTTAACAGTTGCATAGCTTCTCCATCATCGCGACAATTGAGTAATTTGTCTTGATTCCATTCCAACACAGTCAATGCTATCTGATAAAACAAAAGAGATTTAGTTTAAATATCTCTGTGTTTATTATATATCACGAAATAGTTTAACTAAATACAAATATTTTAATAAATTTAAAATAAAATGATTTTTTTAAGAAAAATTATCTAAAAAAAGATTTGTTAAATTAAACTTATTCGCAATAAGAGCTTACTATACAATAATCTATTAAAATTTAAGAATTATTTTCGCATTAAAATATTTTATTAATTGAAAATATATTTAAATTTATGCTTATTATATTTAGCTTATTACCTGAAAGATAACTTTTGCTCCATCATAGAAGAAACAGTCCATAATATTTACAGCGCTACTGGTTGGCATGACACTCAAGAATATAGTTAAAAACCAAGATAACGAGATAACTTTAATTAAGCCAAGCTCCTGTAATTTGGCGTGTAAAATTGGCAAATGCTCAGCTGCCAGTTCTTCTAAAAGACCTTGATCAACGAGAGCACCGACTACTCTCCGATCATAATAATCCGGTAGTAATGATTCACAAACATTGCATAACTGCCAGAACGCTGACTCTTCAGAACAGTAAATTAGTAGAACTGAAGCTACTATATTCATTGCCTGACAATAACCTGCAAGAACACAGAATTACAAAAAATTTTTAATTTGTATTAATATAATGCTGCTAAACAGCAGTATTTAATTTTTTTTAAATAGATTTTAATATTTTATGTTTTAATATACTTTTAATTGTTGACTATTAATAAATTGATATTCAACAAAATTGAATTAAAAAATTCTGTTTGTTATAATTAATTAAAAGATTCGGCTCGTAGAAATTTCAAATAACTATTAAAAACAAATAGAAAAATATTAGACTTGCCAATCTGAGGATTTCGCCATGCATAGGCAGATAGCACTCTTCGCAACGCGTTGATTCCAGTGTCCGACTGGAATGCTGGATGTTCCGGTAACGATCTATGCAGATCCCTTTCGATTTCTTCATTTGCTTGACATGATTTACCAAGGGATTGTTCGACCAATGATTTGTATAAATCCGGGTTCATTGCCTTTTCATTTAAAGCACCTAAAATAAAACAATTTATCCTATATATTAAAATTCAGTATTATTTATGAAATATACTATTCATTCATATCTTACCAGAAAAGGTGAGCCAAACTTCCCCTCTAAGGGCTTGTGGTATTCCTTGAATAATGAGTTTTGTAGTTTCCGTGGTCCTGTACATTGTAATTCCTCTTCCGTATTCCGCAAAATGAAGCTCCCATTGCTTCTCTTTAGCTTCTTGCTTCAGTGCGGCTTCGGGAGTCAATTGAGCCTTGAAAAGTATCATTAAGGGCGGTTGTGGTTTCCACTGCTCTGTAGGTTTCACTTCCTCGCAATTACTGATATTGCTCGAGGAATTTGGCAAACATACGTTATCTCTTCTACAGGAGGATTACTCTGATTATTATAATTTGCAATGTTACGTCTATATTTGATATCAATTGAAAAATGTAATGCAAATACATACGTATAATTAAGTTTAGATTTTGCTAAGAGCTCGGAAATTTTCTGCACCACGAAGTCTCTATCGTGTATTTGGGCAAATAAAAACGACGAACGCGATGTTGTAACTAATATCGACTTATCCGCTCCCGTGCTAGACTGATTTTCCGCTGATTCAACGAGTGTTACTTCCCTCAGAGGTATAACTAAACTGACCTGTCTTCTTACCTAGACAGATATAACAATTAATTTTACAATCAATTTCACATTTAAAGTTAGTTTATTCATCTTAGAAAGATATTTACCCTACTTTCAAAACAAAGATAGTTTTGAGATAAATATATCTTTCCCCAGACATATCTTTTGTTATATGGAGTCCATAAAGTGGCATCGATGCTACCATCTAATTTCTCAGTTCCTGGTAACCTAAATTGAAGCCTGTATGTTTCTGAATGTGCTCTTGCATCCAGATCCCTCTTCAAGAAAGATGGCTTCTTAGGCACATTTTTGCTAAATTAAGAATTAATTTAATATTTATTTTTATATAAATTATTTTTAGAAATATAATTATATATAAATTTATTACCTTAATTTATTCAGTAGGTCTCTATCCTCGTTAAATCCACTTTTTTCATCAATAAGTCTAAGAAAAAGACGAATAAGAATTAACTTGATAAATTAATACAAAAATGTAAAAGTAATTTTTTGTTCAAATATTTGTTGTATACTACATTTTAATTAAAGTTAATACCTTTTCATAGCAATATTGGTCAGTTGTTCCATTAACGAATACGTTTCTGATTTATGTAAAAACATAGAAAAATAATGCTGTAACATAAAAGAAAAAGTTAAATGTTGAGAAATAATTGATTGCCACATGAAATGTATCACGACATGTATCGATAACAATACATAGAAATGTATCTATGCACATTAATACTTACCTCTTTATTGTCACGTGTAACAACACGTATACTATCTGGAACTATAAGGGAATTAGTTTTGCTCAATTCCGTAATATCTGTCCATCTTACAGTCAATTTCGTTTCTCTTGCCAATATGTAAGCATAAAAACACATGTGATTTACAGATAAATAGAGCCATCCTTGTCTAGGTAATCGTGATTTCCAATAACTGAAAGAAAAATATTTATCCAGCTCACAATTTACCTCCTAAATGTATCTGATATACTTTCATGTAATCTATATATTTGAAATATTAAAGACCTGCATGAATAATAATTGACCAATTTGTCCTCTTTGGGTACACTGAACAATTGGTGGAATTTAAAAGACACAGTTTTAAAAGACTCTGGGTCTTCTTCTGCAAACAATATTAATGCTCAATTTGTGCACTGACGCAATCGCTCTCATAATTTATCTAACGATTAATGATTCTACCATCTGCAAACTGCGAATCCGGGATGCTATTTGCTATTATGGATTGAATTTTGCAGCAAACAAATTCTGTTATCTCTTCCTCGGTATCGAACGATGTAAGCGTAGTCATTAAATTCGAATGGAGCCATTCCCAATCCTGCAAAATCTCCTCGCGTGTCAAGGAACATGCCACTTCTGAAAGTTTCGTAAGAAAATACATTAGATTCATACTATAGATTCAAATGAAGATTTAATTAAAATGAAGTTTAATATGCTAATTTTTTCAGATTGTAATCGCATAAATATAAAACTCAATGTAGGTGAACCTATCTAACTTCTCGTGCTCTTTCAGCAATCGCTGTACATAGCTGACACAGCTATCATGCTAATGTGCACTGTTATCAGTTATTGTACTACTATCATTGTTACTAAGACAATACTCGCATATATTCTTATATTCATTGACTTTACGTCCTTTTAAATGTGTGAAACAAGTAGGAAAATTAATAATGTAATTACGCAATTTAATTAATTAAATCCACATATCTATAGACAAGAATTATCTCTTTATTGTCCCTCTTTGCCTCTCCTTCAGATATTTTATGTTTTTTATATCTTATATTAGAATTTTTAATTTCAATTATAATCCAATACCCCAATAAACTTCCGACGATGGTGTCTGATGAAGAATTCTAAAGGGTGGTGGTTTAGTGTCGAAAACACTGTCCAACGTGCCCACCAATATGGAGGTAAGACCTTTTGTTTTCCCATGTCCTTTGCGACGTTGCAAAACGAAATATACAGTTGCCTGCTCGGTAATCCTATATTATAAAACAATCGAATTACTATATTATATAAACGTTTATATTAAAAAAAATAGAAGCTTTTAAAATAAATAATTTTAGGATAAAATCAAAACAGATCTCCAACAAATACATAACAGGCATTCAAAATATTATAAAAAAACGAAACTCAATAAAAGATACAACAAATTAAATTAAAAATTTAAAACCACTTTTCCCTTAATTAAAATATAGATAAAAGATCTTAAAAAAAAAGACAAATTTCAACTGATTCAACTGATTTACTATTATCGTTGAGATTTGTCATCGATTATTATCTCTTTCTCTCTTCGTTATCATTCAACGCTACTGTCAGTCTTGTATTAGCAATATGTGTATATCTGACGGCGCGCCAAATTAGCGTCAAACTATTCTCGCTTATCGTGGCACAAATTTCGACATCGCCGCTTATCGACATCCAGACCAGACACACTCGCGCGACACACAGCGAACTTTCAGCACGTACATTTTCACGCCGGGCGTTTACGCGTTATCTGCGCGGTCGTGAGCGGGTTCGTCGCGTCGATGACGTTAACGCTCGTAACCGATAACGCCGTCGAGGCGATATGCGAAGACGATGTCAAGAAATTGACATTGCCGAATCGCGGGGCCGATAAGGGCCTCGATCCCGATATACCTCCCGGACCGGACCTGCCGTCAGCTGTCTCTCCCCGGCGCGATGTAAACATTACGGCGCGACCGAGCGCGCGTTGACAGTCCCGTCGTCGGCCCGCTCGACGGGCGCGACTCGTTGTCGCGCTGCCGATCCGGTGACGATCGAGCTCGCAGGCAGCGGGAATCGTCGGATTTTACCAGAACGCGTTGGCGAGCAGCACTTCCTGCGGCTTCACCCACATCTCGACCGCCGTGGAAGCCCCGCGGGGTACATATGGCACTGACGAGAGACGACGACGACGACGACGACGACGACGATGACAGCAGCGGCGACGAGGACGACGAGGTTGACAAGGACGACGTCGCGCTCGCGCGCGCGCGCGCGCAACCTTCTCCGAGGAACGGCCGCGAAAACGCCGACCGCAGCGGAGGGGAAGGCAGGAGGCAAGCCAAGAGTATACAACAGTACACCCACGACGGCGGAACGATCAGCTGCGACTCCTCGCGAGGAACGCACGCTCGCCACGCCACGCGGCCCGAATGTCACTACGCCGAGAGATATCGTTATTGGCGATCGATATCACGATCCTCCGGTGCTCTCAACGCGGTCACCAGCAGCCACGACGGCGAGCCGAGTGCGACTGGATTTTTAGACCGGCCGCCGATCGACTTGGGCGACTTCGATCAATAACAAAAAACGTGACAGGGATACGAATAATTCGATAAGGTTAGGCGTAATTCAGTGTTTTGTTGCATTAAAAACGTTTGTGTCTATCGTATCTCACGATTGTATCTTTTTCGTAGGGAGTGTCGACTGCGTATCACGATTTTAAGCTGCTAACTAGTCCGCATGATTCTGGATATTCTCATCGGATTTAATTTAAGCTGTGGAATTTTTAATTATTAATGAGACCGAGTGCTGAAAACAAGGGGCATAGAGCACTGAAAGTTACGTTGAATTACTTTGACCACCAGTCTGCATGATTCTGGATCGTTAGATTTCATTTTATCGTACCGTGAACTCTAATTATCAAAGAGATCAAGTGCTGAAAGTAAAGAATAGTAAAGAATATATAAACTAACAAAGCTAATATTAACGTCGAGTTACTTGGACAACAGAATGGAATGTTTGGAAAGAATCGAGCACCCAGGATCGTGGGTGAAGGAAAAGTATCAAGAGGTTCAGAAACTGTTGAGAGAACGCGACCCAAAGTGCGATCTGAATAAACTTTACGAGAGGAAGACAAAAGCTTTAGAAATTCTAATGGAGATCCTGGAATCGCTTACGCACTGCAAGGAGACCCTCTGCACCGTGGCAGCTGCGATAACTCATTTGAACATAGGTATATTGCAGGCCGACTTGGAAGATCTAGGACTCGCCACGGAATACTTCAGAAAGTGCATTGACTTGTTGGAAGAGAGCAAACTGACGCCCAAAGGCATTTTACCAACTATAAGCGCGAATAATCAATTGGGTCTGATTTATGCGCAACGAGGTTCGTACGAGGAAGCTAAGGATTTCTTGAAGCAAGCGGAAGGCCTATACATCACATTTACAGAAGACATCAGGCTCGAGCCTGTTCATATGGTGACCATTATGGGTATCGAGGAGATAGAAGGAGATTTATGCGCTAAGAGCATTCTCGAGAAGCTTCACACGTTGACTCTGTATTACTTAGCGCAGGTCTGCCGCGAGTTAGATGACAAATGTAACTTTGCTCTGTATTGCCACAGAACGCTGAGCAAGCAGCTGAGTCAGAATAAAATAACGCAAGATCTGGATTATGTCGATTGGGCTTTAAACGCCGCGACAATATCTCAGTATTTTATAGAACAAGAGAAATTTCCACAAGCGAGACATCATCTGGCTGCAGCGTCCTATATACTGGAGAAATATCTGGAGATCCTGAAGGCGAAAGGTACGAAGGAAACGAGCGAGAACATTGCTGCGGAATATGAAAATTACGATCACAGATCAGCGAGTGTCGCCAGATGCTGGGCGAAGTACGGTATTGCTCTTCTGGGCTCGTCCAAGGAGAGCTTATTGAAGAAGGCCGAGCAGGAGGATCAGGACTCGGAGCCTGCTGAAATTTCCGAGGAAGTCTGCAAATATTCTCAAACCGAGATCATGGAGGATCCGAGATTTGTAGATCTGGAACCAGAATTAGAATCGATTACCAATGAAATCACAGACGCGTACTTGTTAGACTTTAACGATGCCAGACCAGTATTTCTGAACGTTCGGAAATGGTTAGATAAGGCGAAGGAATACTATACTTTCGAGAATCACGCATCAGATTATGCCTGGATCGCTCAAGATCTCTCTCAAGCGTACAAGTGCTTGGCGTTCTTCGAGGACAGCGAAGACCGGCAAGCGAGAATGCACAAACGTCGAATAGACATTCTAGAAGAAGTGGTTGAGGGATTATGTCCACGGTTTTACCGAATTATCTGTAGAGAAATCTGGATCGAGCTGGCGGAAACGTATTCGGAGATTCTGGACTTGAAGATCGATCGTTTGCAAGCATCCGATGAAAAACCGACGGCGCAGGTGGTGGCGAAGATTGAGCGCCTGGCGAGAAGTAGCATAAAGCATTATCAGTCATACTTGAATTCTCTGGAGATGAAGAAGTCCGAAAGCGGAGTCGAATCTTTCTCAGAAGATTTGCTGTATCCGGCGTTGTATACTTATTTCCATGTGGGAAGATTGTACAACAAGATCATAACTTCTGACATACAGCAAAAAATAGAGAACATGCAGAATAGCGTCGAGGCTTACAGCTTCGTCGTTAATTACTACGACAAGCATCCTGAAAAACAAAAGAAGTTAGACAAATACGAATTTATAAAATTATCCAAAGAATTTGTTACATTGCTGCCGCTTACAATAGATAGACTGAAGCAGCAACAAATAAATCAGCAATAATCCTTTTTTTTTTCATTTTTTATTTTGTATTTATTGTATTACGCTGAAAATGTAAAATAATATTTTGTTATATTTTCTTCTGTACAGCAGATGATTTTTGTACCCTTTAAAAATCTATATCTGCAATGCATGTATTTATGTATCGCGTGTATTTAAAATGACTATTCTTCCGTTCATTTGTAATCAGCTCATTTCCTCGTATATATTTTAATGTACATGACATTACTATATATTAAAAATATATTTAAGATGAAATATTTATTACTTTGTTGTTTTTATATTCCAATCTTCCTATTTATTTTTTGTTAAAATACGAAATACAAAAAATGAATATTCTGTCTTAATAAAATAGTATTAAAAAAGGCTTGTTAATTGGTACTAAGTTAATTATTATAGTATTTGGTCAGTCATCCTTAAATTGATAATAGTAACAAAGTGAATATATATTACATAAATAGTATATAAAGTATATATTTTTTAATAATTCGTTATTTTTCGGCGCATTTGAAAAATCAATATACGTTAAAGAGTAAAGTGTACGTCGTTGAGTATAATTTTAAATGTTACAAATTAAACATACGCATAATTCATAAATTTCTATCTATAATTATATTTTTAAAAATTATATAACTTCTTTTAACTTTTCAATTTAAAAAGAAGTTGCATATCTCCTACATTATAATTATATTTATTTGTATATATTTTAATATTTGCGAATTATAACGCAGCGTTTGCCTGATAAATAAAAACAAAAATTGGACAAAAACAACGTTCTATTGCATCAGTCATCGCTTCGGCTGACTGATAAAACCGCTCTGAGAGTAGATGTCAGCACGTGCCGTGAATTTCCTTCATAACCCACACTGTTCGTAGTGAGGAGTCAGAGTCGGAGGAAACCTCGTCAAGTCTCGCAGCGGCAGAAATACTGATCAGAGTCCGACTCGTCGCCGTTGCTCCTCGTCTGTTCGCCGTGAGTGAAAAATGGCGTCCCTGGTGGGTGTCCGGTTGTTGGCGAGGAATGCCGGCTGCCTCAGGAACTCGTTCAATCGGCTACGTTGCGCGAGCGGCACGCTCGTTCAGATGCGATGCGAACAGAGGCTGTTGCATCGCGCCTCGCGGATCGTGCCCGTTGTGCCGCAGGTAATATTGACGGACAGCGTGACACGTGTGACTGATCATCACCGAGTGATCACTCGCAATAGCGTGGCGTGATTCCACGGCACGCGCATTATATAACTGAAGCGACCTGAGATACTTGCAGAAATGCGCAGCGACAGCATCACCGGGAGTCGTCGCATCAGGCGTGCCGGGCTTGTCGGTCAATCAGTTTAATTCGCCCGAGCTCGACGGTTCCACTTGTTTTAGCTGCGCTTTTTTATGCTCTTGGTGCTTGTAAATTTTTTTATCCACTTGCACTAAATAATGGATTGTGTATTTAATTTGGAACCGTGACGAACAAATATTCCACACTCGATCTGGAATTTAATTTATGCAAAACAGGAGAAAAAGGGAAAAAGAGAAAACGAACATAGACTAAATTGAAATAAATACATACTCAAGTTTTAGGAAGAGTATTGCAGAAAGCGCAAACAAAACTGTAGAGTTTACCAAATCTGATTTTTTTATTTTCAATCTATGTAGCACTCATCTTACTGTCTCATCCTGAAACATACAAGTTCATTTTTATTAGTTTTACGTGTGTAAGATTTGCACAAGTAATTAATAAGAAAATGAAGTTTGAATTTTTAAAATACTTGATATCTGAGTAATACAATTCTGGCTTTAAATATCCTTTGATGAGATACTATAAAATGCATTAGGATGTATCTTGCAAAGTGTATCTAAACACACTTTAGATTTTTTCATGAAATACTGAACGTTAAAATGTATCTGATAAATGCAGGTAAAATGCAATCGTGGATACTGTGAAGAAGTTAAAGCAAAACCGAAATCGATTAAGGATATCGAAGAGCGCGTGTTGAAAGCAGTGGGCGCTTATAACGAAGCCATCTCAGAAAAGGTTACCTAAAATTACTTTTTTTTTTTTGGGAAAAATTTTGCAGGGTTTAAGGGACACACGCATCAAGCAGGTGCGCCAGTACAGTGATAAGGATCCGCTAACCCTTGACATTATCAATCAGCGGGTGCTCTTGGTTCTGAAACTTTATGATAAAATTGAAAGCTCAAAGGTATCCTATCAGAGATCAATATTCTTGAAATATTTACCAAGACATTTCTGTAAATGACAAATGTTCCGTTATAAGTAAAAAAATATACAAAATTTCATCCTTAGTGCAATAGAACTTATTGTAATCCTTCAAAAAATGTGTATAAATAAAATAGCATATATCTAAATATATAACTTTATTAATTATAAATGAGTTTTTTTCTGCATGATATAATTATACTGTTTTTTTATTACTAGTCTTTTTTGTTGAAATGTCTTGAGAAATATTTCTTAAAACAAAGGGTTAACACCTCGCTTGATCGTGGCGTCTATGTACATACTGACATGTGGATACAAATCTATCTTCATTAACTCTTATTTAGAATATAATAATTCGCAGTATTATTAGCATATACTACTGTTAAGAAATGTATACGGCAGAAGAATGTTCATTATATACATAATATCTGATTCAAATTTAATTATATGAAATATTCTCTTTTCCTAATATATTTGACTCAATTAATTTTCATCAGAAAGACATGTCAGTTGTACAGGAAGCCCAGACGCGTGAATGAATCCTAACTTGATGTTACGTTGAATCTTCAGTTGACATTGGAGTCGCATTTCATGGACGACTTGGGTCTGGATTCTCTGGACCACGTGGAGATCATTATGGCGATGGAGGATGAGTTTGGCTTTGAGATTCCAGACATGGACGCGGAGAGGCTACTAAAACCCAAGGACATAGTGCGCTATGTTGCAGACAAGGAGGATGTGTACGAATAACACGCCTTGCGTTATTTAGGCCCACGCGGTTTTAGTCAACATCTACCGTTGTTTCGCCTGGAGATAACGGACCACGGCGTCTTATTTTGCTGCCGCCATTGTTTTTTCTGTATATAGATCACTCATCATTATGTGAATAAAAAATAAGCGAATTGTTAAATCGAATTTCTCCTGTATGCGAGCATCCCAAAGAATTACAATGTAAGAAATATACATAGAGCCGTTTATGATTATTACAATTTAATACTGCTTCCCGATATGACAGTTTTTGTTTTGTAATACTTCTGTATGTTCTTAAAATTCATTATTAAAATTATGATCAACTATCGCAACACTGTCGTGATAATTAACTTCATTAAGAGCACAATACTATGTTTTGTTACCAATCTCATGCTAAAAATTGTGTCGCATAATTTAATTATTGAATATTTCGAATTAGATTTCTGATTGTTCTAATGAATAAAATTTTTTGCGTTTTATTCGAATATACTGGATTCTGTTGTGCGTGCTACGTAAATTTATTATCTTTTTATGATTTTCTCAGGATCTTCAGTTTATGGAAATTTTTAACGTGATTACAACCAGACATGTGAATTTATCGTCGACAAATATCGGTTACGCAATTCATTTTTCAATTATGAATGTGTTCGAGGCGGCCAGTAGCGAGCGCGTAGGCACGCAAAAAATATCTAAATAATTTTTACGATTCTACAAAAACTGTGAGACAAACATACGCTAAATTTTTACGACTTTAAGCCTGGCGTCCCATGAAATTTATTTCCCGCGTAACCAATCAAAAGCGTTATTCGAGAAATAAATAACAAAACGTTATGTGATTGGTTACGCGAGAAATACATGCCATAGGACGCCTGACAGGAAGTTATTCAACGCAGTCAGTCAGCCAGTTTAGCTAAAAAGATCAGACTTATAGCGTTTTCGATTTACCGACTCGACCCGACTCGAAGTTGGGTCGAGTCGGTAAATCGAAAACGCTATTACTTATGACTGCTTTCGAGTTTCTCTCTACTTGTATATTTTTAGGGTATTTCACTTGTATATACAACGAACTTTTCCAACGTGTCGATTGGCTGCAAGTGGATTGTGCAAAGCGAAGGAACGGACTCTGTAAAATTGCGCATGTGCAAGAGATACCGCATCGTGCTCAGCTGTGCCGGAGAAGATTAACTTGACACTTACATTTACCTTTCGGGAAAAGCGCACTTCTCTTGACCGTACAATCCAATTTTGTCGACGGGCCGAACTCTGCAATGACATCAAAATTGAAGAACAGAGAATGCGCGAATAAAATCAGACATGGCGCGCCCAAGTTGCAGGAGGTGCTGCGAGAGGTTGAAAAATCATTGTTTACCTCATACTATTTTTAAGATTTTCCGAGTATGTCGTACTAAAAAGTAGTAATGCGTAAACGTGACATGTATTCTTTTGTAAGCATTTTCGTGCGTGCCAGATATTTCTCGCGTCTGTTTTTCTTCTTTGATCGAAAGTTTAATATTCTTGGTATTCTCAATTTTAATATCTCTATGAACCTATAATAAAAAAGTTATTAGAATTGAAAGATTTATAAGGGAATAATGTTTGTGATATTTTATAACAAAGCTCCGTTTTATCCTATTTATTACATTGTTTTATCCATTTTTAGCGATGTCGCCAGAGAATGCGAGAGAAGCGGGATCAGTTATTTAATAAACACAGAATCGGCTTGGAAACTAATTCGAAACCTGTGCAGGATACATTGACAGAAATAGTACGCCAAGAATTTAAGAATCTAACGTCATCAGACAACAATGGCACAAGTTTTACATTAAAAAAGATTGACGAACCTTTAACTGAGGAAGAAGCGATTAAATTAGAAAACGAAATTGTTTATGAAGAAGGTTTGAACTGTAAACTTTCACAAGTTAAAATTTGCCATAAAATTTTACATTAATGTTATATTTTGATAACTTCGTAATAATTGTCAGTTATTTATAACAAGATTTTGATAGAAAATAATATTGTTACAGAACAATGGATATTCCAAGAATATGAAAAGATTTTACAAGACGAAATTGAATACTTAGCAATGTATGACAACGAGAATAGAGAAGTATTCTGTCCCATATGTCAGAAAGCCATACTGGCAGAGGAAAATAATTGTGTAAATTGTCCAGTCTGTGGACTAAAATTGGCAGGCCATACCATGCAAGAAGTGAGGCATTTAATTAACCAGAGTGTAAATATCCATGCGTTCAATTGTGTTCAAATACCGTCATTTATGGTAATACCTGATGATTGTAATCTCAATTTGTTTCTCATATGTCATGACTGTTCTACCATAGCATTAATTTGCTGATTATTTAGCTGACAGCTTTTAATTTTCTAAAATAAAAACGAAATTGCTGAATCATTGACATATTTTCGTGCAAAAATATTAAATGCTGTCAATATTAATGTATCCAAAGATTGATATAACAAAAATATAATTTGCATTAAAACAGAACTTTAATGCTAATTATAATTTTTTTATATTAGGTTTTTTTTATAAGGAAATATTTATAAACTTAGCTTACAAAAATTGTTTCAATTTATAAAATTCAATAAAAATTAATTATGAAATTATATTAAATAATATTCATTATGGAACCTTTCAAATCATTTTCAGTACTATTTCAAGATATAAAAGAATTTGTTATTTGTATTGTATCTGTATTGTAATTTGATTGTCCTATTTAAATTTAATTTAAATAAGCAACATTATTCAGTATATTATTTATAATAACTAAAAGCAACGATCGCGAGGTATAGAAAAAAAATGCAGTAATTTGGATTTCTTCATGTTGTTATAACATTTGAATAATAACATGTAAATTTTTATGATTATATGATACATATTGTACAAAAAAACATCCCTTCGATGAGTTCACTTATATTATTTATCACTTATGCATTGTACATACATGATGTAAGTTGAGTGAGGGCATCTATATATTGTATAAAAAAAAATATTCTGCTCTAAAACAAAATAACAAATTAACAACCTAACATTATATAAAGTGTCAATTTAAAAAAGAATTTAATTTTCTGAGAATTAACTATTTTGTTCTCTTTTAACATCGGACTATGTACAACATTTCACAGAGACATTACAATATGCAGAAGCCCTTCGTAGTTTAAGCTATATTCGGTATTTAAACCTTTGCAAATGATTTGTACATTATCACATCAATTTTCATATTAAAGATCTCATTTTACATAAAATGTGAACATGTAACTTATGAGCAACCCCCTTTTTATTATTTCCACACAATTATAAACATATACTCCTCTTATTGTGTAGTATAATAGTAGCATAATTATATCAAATAAGTGATAATTTAGAAAAATGATTTACATCTTTATTCTTGAAGAGAATTATTTCCCCAAAATTTATCTCTTCAGTCTTTGAACTATTTTGCAGTCCATCAAAACGTATATGGCACTAATTTTATAATTCTTAATTAGTTACTTATTTTTTATCATATTCTATGAAGAAATAGTCTAAAACTAAAGAAAATATGCGTTCACTATACCGTCTGTACTAATAGCTATTATGATAATTTCTAATCACAATCATATGATAATTTATATAAAATATTTTCCGAAAGATTAATAAAAGTATTAATATAGAAACTCAATCATTTTTTATCAAAGATAAAATTTTAGATTCTGTGTATTTCTGTTAAGAATCGTGTTTATTAAGCTCTTGAAATAAAGAAAATCTCTCAAAGATATATATAAAATAAATTTTATCATGGATTCATTATTATAATTATTGAAAAATTGTATAAATATATAACTTTTCTTTACTGTATGCTGTTTTGTTTTCTTTATTGTATTAATTACTCTATAATGAGTTTCTCTGATCTTGTGTATAGTTCATAGTACAATTGAGAGAAATAAACGTGAAAAAAAGCACATGTGATATTTTTTTAAATCAAAAAGTAATTAGCTGCGATTGATTGTGCCATATCAATGATGTCAGCATCACATATATGTATATGTATTATACATAAATTTCTTTTTGCTCACATCTAAAATTACTTAATATAATTTTATAGATTTTACAACTTTAACGGGGTATTGTAATAAAAAGAGGAATTGCACTTAAATTCTTAATTCTTCGGTTATTGATTAACCGAATATTACGTCTTCTTTTTGTTTCGTATAGACTAACTTAAATTATACGGTAACTATCATCCCTTACATATATATCTAAATCTTAAACCTTTTTTTATACAAACACGCTGTTGAATTCACGCACTTGATTACTGCATAGATCGTCGGCGTTCCGTTCGATTAACTGCCGCGAGTGCTTCTTCGGGAAGGCGAGTTGGGTCAGTTAAAATATCAGTGGCAGTACATAATGACCTTAGAGAATTTAGAACAGCTGAAAATGATATTTTAGTTAAGACAGTAGTCATACAAATTCATTGCATTAAGTTGCACGTATGATGGCTTTCTTAATATATTACTTAAATTATGTTGTTATTCTTATATTATTATCATATAGGAATTGACATCTAAAAAACATATTTAAATATTTCGAAAAACTGCAACGTCTAGCTCTTGAAAATAATAATTTTGAGTTATTTTTTTTCCCTTTTTGTCACAGTTGGCTTTTTGAAATATACACACTTTGTATGATTAAAAATAATAAAAATATTAAATGTACATTTATAAATGTCTCCTTTGTATACGAACCTGGTCTGAGATCGACGAGAGAACAATGTTGCTCTACCCACAATAATGTACTTTTATATAAATCATCGATACTTGCATTTGAAACTGAAGTATTAAAGGACAGCAACAGCGGTTCTAACAAGATACTGAACTGATTATTACATTGAGGAAAATAATCTTCTGGAATCTTGTACATTTTATAGTGAGTCAACGCTTTCAAATATTATGCGTAAAAAAAATATAAAAAGGATACAATCCAGAATTTCCAGTTTTGTTGCGTGCGCACACGTACATATTCGTCAAACATTTCTTTCATTTTGTTAGTTCTGTGTCTCGAAACTGGAGCACCCGTTGCAGGAAGCATAGATTGACAGGTACTATAAGAATAATACCGTGAAGCATTCACGATTATCCTATTTATATGAGTAATTATATATAAAAATTATAAATTTAATATATTTGTAAACAATGTCACTAATTAAATATTATTTCTAATAATCATTATTTATAACGTCTTCCTAATTTATTAGAAATATGACTTGAATATACCTAATAGACGTATTAAGGCACTCGATTTGCTGTCTTAAACTATCCATTTCCTCCTTTAATTGATGTCTCTCCGCTTTAAGTTGCCGAATATAATCCGCCCCTTTTTGTAGCATCGCGGCTTTGCTCAGTTTCGCGTTAGAATTCTGACTGAGCTGTGGTATCAAACTGTGCAGCATGTCGAAACCATTCTTGATGTTATATCTACGCTTTTGTTCCGCATGAATATGGCCGACTCGCCTCTGCTCTTTATACTGTCCTCTTTCCGATTCACCCTTCATATATCCACGAGTGGGTGATAAAGGACTACCTATGCTCATAGGGCTGTGTAGAGGGCTAAGGCTTAAAGCTTGTGGACTATGTGCGTTAGAGTTATCCTTTGGTGAACCTATTGGACTATTGTGAGACTGATGCGTTTGATGTGACTGATTGTTTGCATTTAAGAGAATCTGTTGGGCTGTGGATGGTTGCATTGTCTGTAAGATATAAATCATGGATTCTGAATAATTTGAGATTAAAAAATGTATGACAAATAAATTCATTGATTTCTGTACAATACCTGTTGCTGTGGTTGTGTCTGCTGTATACTAGAAGTTTGCATTGTTTGTACAGTCACTGGGGTCGTGATGTGTTGTGCTGTTGTTACTTGCGTTACTTCTATCATAAAGATAATATTACATACGAATCAGTTAACATTTATAAAATATTTGTCTTATTCATATAAAATTAAATTAATATTATAAAGATATTGCATAATTATATTCAATGGATTTGATAAGATTTTTACATTTTTCGTAAAAGAATAGATAAGATTACGATAAAAATACGTACTATTCGTGAGTAAGTGTGCAAGCAAAACGTTATTATTCAAATTTAAAGCTGGGTCGCTCACTGCAGATACTAGCGGTGGTGGATGTATCCTAGGCGCTGATAAAGAAGAGCTGCTTCGGGATCTATTTCTCCCTTTCATTTGATACTAAAGAAATATAAATAAATATATAAATAATTTGATTCTAAAGAAATATAAATATGATATAATTTTATTTATAATTAAAAATATTTTGACTGATACATTTAAACATTTTAAGAAAAAAAATTTAATACATTCTCTCTAAATTATTGATTTATAAATTCTCAGTCTTATATGTCAATGTAAGTAATACCTTTGGTACAGCAAAGACTTCTTCTTTTTCTGCGTTGGACGTGGTTGGTTGAGGTAACAACTTGGTATGCAAAGTGGATGCGGTAAGGTCCAACCCAGATGATGGTCTACACTGCAACAATATCTGTGACTGCGATGGTTGCTCCGTCGAAGAAACCGTTAACACTTGTTGCGTGGGATGCGTCTGAGAAATAAACAACATGCGTTAATTCCATATAGTCGTGACGTTCGACAAGCGTTTATAACCACAGTTTATTTACCTTGAAGCTATTGGTGCTAAATTTACACTGTTGAGCATTGAGATTTTGTACGAGATTTGGAAACTTATAGCATTGCTGCTGTGGTTGAACGATCTTGTAAGGTTTGCTGGACATTGGCGAGGTAGTCGGCAAGGGCCTTATTGCTTGATGCTGAGTCTGCAGTTGCGAATTGATGGCTTGTGTACCATAATTATGCTGTACTGTCACTAGATTTTGCACGGTGGCGGCAGTAATCGCGGGTATCTGACTGGCATTAACCGTCGACTGATCATTTAGCGTCGCGATCTGCACGGATTGCGGTTGATTCTGCACCGGTGTTAATCGCACTGCTTGAATCTCCATTGCGTAAGACTGCGGCTGTTGCGATTGGAAGCCCGAATTCTGTTGCTGCGTGGTCGCTTGATACATACTCTGTTGTTGTTGCTGTTGGGATTGCTGTATCACACGATTATTTCTCGCCAACGACGTTCTGCTTCTACTTTTTTCTCGTATGGGTTCGTTTGTTGTAACAGACGCCTCGAAGTTCGGCTGAAGTGCGTAATCTTCACTCATAGCTCTAAATAAAAGAGTATATCCGCGAATTATAATCGAACCTCGGACTTTGCTCTTTATCCGCTTATCTGTAAAGACGTAATCATTTTGTAATACTCACATGTTATTCCTATACATATTCGCTGCTTCAGGTTGAGGCTGAGTATATATTTTGGCGGTGTACTGGAGATTCTGCATACTAGCCACTTGCTCTTCCTGAGGTAGCTGTTGTTGCGAGGCTTGTTCGTTTTTTATCGTTGAATTGTTGCCTATTTCGTTTACTTGATTAATCGGTGTCATCAGGTCCAAATCAGAATAATTAGTGTTTAGACTGCCATTCCGAAACATATCGTCTTCTTCGGGTACGGGAGGCAATTTCGAGTTTAAAAATTCTTAAATCAAGATGTACAATATGTGAAAAACAATATGTGAAAAACGTACGAGAAACAATTTTACATAAAATAGATGAACATTATTGTGTACCTTGTAATGGTTCCAGAGTGTCCATGAAATCGTCCAGGTTCGGTTGCAAAGGACCCAGGCTAGGTTGAATGAAGTCTGCTAAACTGGCACCTCGCGCTGTTGAACCATATTTTATACATAATAATATTTGTAATATTTCTACAAATAGTACAGTTTTACAATCATCAAATATTACAATTTTTCCAAAACTGAAGAATACAAACGAATAACTTCGGGATAAATACTTTGAAAAAAAATTACCGATTTCTCTAGGATCAGGAAAGTATATTGGTTGATTTGAGCTGATGGTTGAAAAGAGTGTATCAGTCATCAGTTCCATGTAATCCTCGTCAACCATCATACTCTCGCCACCTGGAGCACCGCTCGTATTCCCGAATGCATACGATCCCGTACCCGCTCCGAAGTTACCGGTAGGTCCACATCCACTGCCCCATTCGAGCATGTCCATTGATTCCATCTGAAAAAAAGTAAATGTATTTGAATGTATATCTCGCATCACGTACAACATGTCACATCTTATTGTACAATAAAAACAAGGAAACCTTTATTCAAGCAAACGTAAAGTTAAATATAATATGATAAAGAAACAATAGGATCTAAATTTTTTTTAATTATCTGTATCATTTTGCATCTTTCAAAATAACGGAGATATTTTCTCAAATACCCTACTTTATATATATGCTTTGTACATACCATTTCTGTACCATCTTTGTTCGTCCAGCCAAGAATTTTGTTTCGGTAGAACATACGCCATTTCTTGTATTCCGCTGTAACGGCTGCGAGCTTTCGTTTCCAGTATTTTCCCTCTAAGACCACCGCCTGATAAGAGATACGCCGTTGATTCACGCTCACTAAGCGCAATTCTTATTAGCGGACGTAAAAACATTTTACGACTTTACGAGCTTACTCAATAATCCTTATTACTTCAAGTATGTGATGCTGTATATACGCGTGTGCAATCTGCTAGTGACACTTCGAGGAATTATAACTGCTACGAATTATCTAATCAAACGAGCTGTCGCCAATTGCGATAAAGACAGTTTCCATTGCCCAATTGCGTAATTGGGCAAAACCGAATAGTGTAACCGAGCCATTGCTACTTAATAATTAATATTGATATTTGATGTTTGATTTGTTGTTGATATCAAGATCCAATTATTAAAGAAAATTATAATGATCAATTCACTAATCTTTTGTAACTGTTCAAATATGGAGTTTATTAAAGGAGACATACCTCAGGCTTGTTATGAGTATCCACATCAAGTGGCGATGCAAACTGACACACTAGAGTGTTTTGTTTCAATATAACTAAAAAAAAAGAAAAAATTATTTTCCCTTAAAAATAAATTTTATAATTCATAAAAAATAATTGCAAATAAATTGCATAAATAAATATATGAAGATGTTTTCTCTGATATGTGCTTCACTTTATTAAAATCTCTTGAGAAAATTGTTATCTACAAAAATTGTTGTAGATATTTGATTCTAGAGATATTCTGAGATTTTAAATATATGTAATAAAAAACTAATGTTTTTTAAAGAATATATTGAATTGCATTCATCGTAAATATGATTTCAAGTATATTTCATCCATGTTTTTGCAAATTGATGATAAACCGAACGCATTTATTAAATTGTTATACTTAACTTTTCGCTACAATTATCAACCGTAAGATATGCCATACGATAAGTAAAAGTTTAAAAAAAGAACTTTACTCAATTATAAATAAACCTATTAAAAAAAAAAAACGTATAGCTACAGTCAATTAACATATAAACAATTGCAAGAGACGCAAAATAAAATTACATTTATTTCTAGATAATTTTTAAAATTTAAACTATTTAAAGTATTTATATAGATTTAAGATTTTAAAAGTTTTATACTATTAACCGCGAAAGACGAACAATACATTATTTTTTCCTCAATGTTATAAATTATTTTCTTATCTCAACATTTCATTCTAGCTCGATTTTTCATGTTTGATGAACAAATTGGACTAAAAGAGTTGAACAATCGTGTATAGATATATATAGATAAAATACGAGGCTCTTCGGGTCGCAATGATAAGTTGGACTCGCGCCAGGTGAGTATTGATGCGAATGTAGCACGCGGAGATGGAGCTCTTTAAATAGACGGATAATTACTTATCCGGTCATTCGACGAATAGCAAGACAGCCGGTAGCTATCTGAACTCGATAAGCAGCACTCTGTGTACATCACGATAATTGAAATATCAAACGGATTGAAAAACTGAAGTATATCAACAAAAAAAAGACAAAAAGATTTAAGTCCAAAATGCATGTAAAATCTGCCTTAAATATAAAATTTACCATTTTTTAAATTAATTCTCTCTATACATATACAAAGCTGCATTTAAAATGAAATTTACAAATTATGTGAATTTTTTATTTTTATATTGAATACTTCAATGGAAAAGTACTTCAAATGTAGAAACACTTTTAAGAATTAATACAATTGGTTTATTTAATATCGAATGATCGATAACATGAGAATAGATTAGAATCGAGTTTGCGAATACGATGATATGCTGAAAAAGATAACAAAGCAAGTCTGAAGCTTATCAATCAATTGTATTACTCTGCGTCTTCTTAATAAAGCAAAGATAAGTTTACAAGGATAAATTACGTTTAGATCAGAAGATATCCTGGAGATATCTAATTCCTCTGTTTATTTTTAAAATATATCTGCAGACAGAAGATACTGTTTTTTTTCTCTTACATTGCATGTGCCAGCATCTCCAAATCACGTTGTTCAATCTGATTTTGTCTTTCCATCTCAGTCTGATGCCTTTGAAGCGATTCCACTTAGGCGATGTCAGCTTCTGTCTGGAACAAATCCAAATGCCCATACGTCATACCCACTGTGGTAGTCAAATTCGAATTCCGTATAATCAACATGAAAAATAATTTCTATGTTTATGAATAAAACTTATTATTTATTTTTTTATTATAATAAAATAATAAACGAACACAAAGATTATATACATTGTTTCAGGAAATTATTTCGCTTTTACATATAAAGTATATTGTTAAAAAATTTATATAAACTTTATTTCAAATATATATTTTTATTATTAATTTGGAACTTGGGACTTTTTCTTATTGTTAATAAAAATTTGATCAAATGCCATTTTTTTAACCTCTCGAATTTTCTATATCAAATATCGTGATGTTTAACTAATTTCTTAATAAAAAAAAAATCGCTTAAAAGAACTTTATTTTATTTTAGATTCAATAATAGTGTTAAAGATGAATTGATTCTGGTTATTGTATTATGCACCATTCTTTATTAAAGAGATGTCACGATTTCTACACTCTTCAGTCTTACAAATTTAACTCGCTTTATGTTTTCGCACGTGCTTAGTCTAGCGCTCACCGAGAAGGAGTGACTCACAGTAACGAATTTCAGGTACTCGTTTCTCAATTCCTCCCAGACAACAAAATGTCTAAAAAATGTTTAAAATCGGGTCATAAGACGTCTTTTAGGCATATTTCTAAAAGATGTCTTTTAGAAATATACCTAAAAGATGTCTTTTAGAAATATACCTAAAAGATGTTTGAAAAACGACTTTAAGATGTCTTATGACCCGATTTTAGACATTTTTTTAGACATTTTGTTGGCTATAACCGCTATTCTATCTTTTCGATTTATCTTTTTCGACTTATCTGTTTTGATACACACGTATAGCTTAGTGCTCAATATATAAATTAACTCTCACTAATAAATAGCTTGTGCTTAAATTATACATGAGATGGAATATAATCTACATATAAGAAAACTTTTTTTTACTTGCAATAAAAAGAGAAAAAAATTAGTTAGCAAGTTAGTGAACTAATAAAATTAATGTATCAATAGTTTGTATTGCTGCTGCTCCTCGGAATATAATTCACACACACTCAGCGAAACATATGTGAATTTAGATTGCTGTCTTCAAAACATTTCAATTAGGCAGATGCATCGCAGTAATTTTAAATAGACGTAACCAATAATTTTGATTCGTCAGTGAACAAGTCTTTGTAATTTCGACAAGCTTATCGGCTCTCTATCGCGGAAACACCCGTACACTTTATGCGAGCTTTCCAAGGCGTAGAGCGATTAGTGAATTTCCACGCGAGAGTTCATCAAGGGCACGCATATATATTTCTTCCTGACATTTGCGACTTATAAATTAAAGACACACTTAAGGGTTCGCTTTAACACTAATAAAATATTATTTGATTATTTTTATCATAATGTTTATCATAATTTTTATCATAAGAATTATTGTTGGTGTTAACTTTCTTCTTCCTAACATAAATCTCTAGTTTGTCAAATTATTCACAAATTTTTATTTATAAAATTACACAAATTCGATTTCTTATGATTGTAATTTTTAATATATATATATATAAATAGATATATAACACAAAATCAAACACTGTAACATGGAAACAATTATATGTGTAATTATATTGTGTGAAATATCTTTAAATGTCTTTTCTATTATTATCTTAATTAGTTATTTTTTACAATAGGAATATTTAAAATATATTAACAAATTTTTCATTAAATTTTACAGAAAGAAACATTTATTTTGAATTTTTGAAACACGCAATCACAAAATCCTTCGGCGAGCTTTACGTTATCGTCTTGTTCGTCGATAAATCTTTGCCAATGAAGAATCAAAAAAGATAAAATAATCTATAGTCGGAAGATTTCCACTTGCTCATATCTTTGCGACGAACGTAGCGAGGGTTCTTCTCCTTGGCATTAGACCCTGGTCAGCTGAGTTCTTTCCGAGTTATTGCCATTTCGATTTTTATAATTTTCTAAGAGATTAGATAAAAGACTACAACTTGAAAAATACGGCAGAGAAAAGAAATATCTATAACGAATTCAATATCGTTTCGAAATTTTTACAAGACGACTTGTTATTCCGTAAAAATGCAAGATTGATAAGTAAACAAGAATCCATAATAATCACAAGAAATTATTATGGAAATATGTACTAGATTAACTGATCATGTGGAATTAATTAAAGTAAAAGAATCCGCTAAAACAATTAGTAAATATGTGTTTTCCTATATATTTATAGCAATTCCAGTGAAGTAAAATTTATTTTTTATTATTTCTAATTAAAGCAAATACTATAGAAATTTATTTATGTATATTTATATGTATATACTATAATAATCAACAAAATAAAATATATAGTCATTCCACGCAAATAGTTATACTGCACGAATGGAAGGGATTAACTAATTTCTCTACATATTATCAAATAGTAAAATTATTCCATAGTTAAATGCTAATTTTATGTCAGTGATATGCATAATTAATATTGTAAAACTTCTTTACTAACTTTATTGTTAATTTTTCTTACGGATTATTCGGTAGTTATTATAATATGATGACACAAACGTAACGATGTCGTAACAAAGTTACAATATTGCATTACGCTGATATAATATGATCTCAAAAATGAACAAAGTTCAAGGCAAGAGTAGATTCTTTGTGAGCAATATTAATTTAAAAATTTCAAGAATTTTTTAAATAGAAGGAAAAGGAGAAAAAGGGAAAGAAAAGTTATTAAAATCAGTGCTTTAATTAAGCAGGTTAAAATATATATCGTTTAGATAAATTCCTTTACTATTTATATTTGCTATTTACTGATTGATTATTTTTATTTTTATTATTATATTATAATTGCTATTTACTGATTGATATGACAAACACACAGCATAATGCAAAAATTATATTAATAAATTCCTACTTTCAAGAGTCTAGATGCTCTTTTATTATCTTTTTACGATTATAATTTATTAATTGTTAGGTTTGCATTAAACATTGTTCTAATAAAGTCTGTTTGTCTGAAAATACGCGAGTCACCGTCTTTATTTGCAAATTCTTCATTTTCGCAATATTAATGATACCCAGCGCTATAGAATCTCATTATCAGATAATGAGTTATTTGTTCATTGCACGATACGCCGTTTGGTTGAGATCAACCATCGTGTAGCAGAGTTGCGATTATTATCGTATCGTCGAGGAACTCAATGGTGTGGTAAAACAGACATCACTTCGCACTTTGTAGAGATTTCCGAAAAAAATACCGACGATAAACAAACTGCTACGCACAGAATGAACAAAAGAAATACAAGCCATTCGCTTCGATAAGCGGCATGAATTTCTCGATACTGTTTTTATTTTAAGCATTTAATTATCTGAATTATAAGAAGAGAGCAAAGAGCACACCGTGGAAACATGACAGTCAAACTAGCCGCACAGAACCAGCCGCATTCAGGGATGAATAGCCTCCGCAGGGCCCCGGTGCAAAAAAATTTATATTTTGCCTTTAAATTAATAAAAACTCTACAGATCAGTTATATAAAAAATAAGCATTATCACAAAATTTATTTCAAACACATCTGAGCATGCTGAGTGAAGAAACTTGCGATTTTCCCGCATTTTTCATTACGCGTCGCAGAGATTCGCGACATATATTGATTATAATAATTTTTAACGGTCTTGTGCCACCTCCGTATCAGTTGGAGATTGTTATATAGAGAATAAACAATAGGAAAAAATTTATTTCAAGTGCATCTGAGCATGCTGAGTAAAGAAACTTGCGATTTTCCCGCATTTTTCATTACGCGTCGCAGAGATTCGCGACATATATTGAATATAATAATTTTTAACGGTCTTGTGCCATCTTCGTATCAGCTGGAGATTGTTATATGGAGAATAAACAATAGGAAAAAATTTATTTCAAGTACATCTGAGCATGCTGAGTAAAGAAACTTGCGATTTTCCCGCATTTTTCATTACGCGTCGCAGAGATTCGTGACATATATTGATTATAATAATTTTTAACGGTCTTGTGCCACCTCCGTATCAGTTGGAGATTGTTATATAGAGAATAAACAATAGGAAAAAATTTATTTCAAGTGCATCTGAGCATGCTGAGTAAAGAAACTTGCGATTTTCCCGCATTTTTCATTACGCGTCGCAGAGATTCGCGACATATATTGAATATAATAATTTTTAACGGTGTTGTGCCACCTCCGTATCAGTTGGAGATTGTTATATGGAGAATAAACAATAGGAAAAAATTTATTTCAAGTGCATCTGAGCATGCTGAGTAAAGAAACTTGCGATTTTCCCGCATTTTTCATTACGCGTCGCAGAGATTCGCGACATATATTGAATATAATAATTTTTAACGGTCTTGTGCCATCTTCGTATCAGCTGGAGATTGTTATATGGAGAATAAACAATAGGAAAAAATTTATTTCAAGTGCATCTGAGCATGCTGAGTAAAGAAACTTGCGATTTTCCCGCATTTTTCATTACGCGTCGCAGAGATTCGCGACATATATTGAATATAATAATTTTTAACGGTCTTGTGCCATCTTCGTATCAGCTGGAGATTGTTATATGGAGAATAAACAATAGGAAAAAATTTATTTCAAGTACATCTGAGCATGCTGAGTAAAGAAACTTGCGATTTTCCCGCATTTTTCATTACGCGTCGCAGAGATTCGTGACATATATTGATTATAATAATTTTTAACGGTCTTGTGCCACCTCCGTATCAGCTGGAGATTGTTATATGGAGAATAAACAATAGGAAAAAATTTATTTCAAGTGCATCTGAGCATGCTGAGTAAAGAAACTTGCGATTTTCCCGCATTTTTCATTACGCGTCGCAGAGATTCGCGACATATATTGAATATAATAATTTTTAACGGTCTTGTGCCATCTTCGTATCAGCTGGAGATTGTTATATGGAGAATAAACAATAGGAAAAAATTTATTTTAAGTACATCTGAGCATGCTGAGTGAAAAAATTTATTTTCTCTTTTTATGTGTCGCGTCGCAGCCATGAAGGCAAGACTAGAGATGGGCCAGCCGATGAAGGCAAGGCCAGAGATGGCCCAGCCGATTGATACGTATTGTTTATTCTCTATATAACAATCTCCAACTGATACGAAGATGGCACAAGACCGTTAAAAATTATTATATTCAATATATGTCGCGAATCTCTGCGACGCGTAATGAAAAATGCGGGAAAATCGCAAGTTTCTTCACTCAGCATGCTCAGATGCACTTGAAATAAATTTTTTCCTATTGTTTATTCTCTATATAACAATCTCCAACTGATACGGAGGTGGCACAACACCGTTAAAAATTATTATATTCAATATATGTCGCGAATCTCTGCGACGCGTAATGAAAAATGCGGGAAAATCGCAAGTTTCTTCACTCAGCATGCTCAGATGCACTTGAAATAAATTTTTTCCTATTGTTTATTCTCTATATAACAATCTCCAACTGATACGGAGGTGGCACAACACCGTTAAAAATTATTATATTCAATATATGTCGCGAATCTCTGCGACGCGTAATGAAAAATGCGGGAAAATCGCAAGTTTCTTTACTCAGCATGCTCAGATGCACTTGAAATAAATTTTTTCCTATTGTTTATTCTCTATATAACAATCTCCAACTGATACGGAGGTGGCACAAGACCGTTAAAAATTATTATAATCAATATATGTCACGAATCTCTGCGACGCGTAATGAAAAATGCGGGAAAATCGCAAGTTTCTTTACTCAGCATGCTCAGATGTACTTGAAATAAATTTTTTCCTATTGTTTATTCTCTATATAACAATCTCCAGCTGATACGAAGATGGCACAAGACCGTTAAAAATTATTATAATCAATATATGTCGCGAATCTCTGCGACGCGTAATGAAAAATGCGGGAAAATCGCAAGTTTCTTCACTCAGCATGCTCAGATGTACTTGAAATAAATTTTTTCCTATTGTTTATTCTCTATATAACAATCTCCAGCTGATACGAAGATGGCACAAGACCGTTAAAAATTATTATAATCAATATATGTCGCGAATCTCTGCGACGCGTAATGAAAAATGCGGGAAAATCGCAAGTTTCTTTACTCAGCATGCTCAGATGCACTTGAAATAAATTTTTTCCTATTGTTTATTCTCTATATAACAATCTCCAACTGATACGGAGATGGCACAAGACCGTTAAAAATTATTATAATCAATATATGTCGCGAATCTCTGCGACGCGTAATGAAAAATGCGGGAAAATCGCAAGTTTCTTTACTCAGCATGCTCAGATGCACTTGAAATAAATTTTTTCCTATTGTTTATTCTCTATATAACAATCTCCAGCTGATACGAAGATGGCACAAGACCGTTAAAAATTATTATAATCAATATATGTCACTAATCTCTGCGACGCGTAATGAAAAATGCGGGAAAATCGCAAGTTTCTTTACTCAGCATGCTCAGATGTACTTGAAATAAATTTTTTCCTATTGTTTATTCTCTATATAACAATCTCCAGCTGATACGAAGATGGCACAAGACCGTTAAAAATTATTATATTCAATATATGTCGCGAATCTCTGCGACGCGTAATGAAAAATGCGGGAAAATCGCAAGTTTCTTCACTCAGCATGCTCAGATGCACTTGAAATAAATTTTTTCCAATTGTTTATTCTCTATATAACAATCTTCAACTGATACGGAGGTGGCACAACACTGTTAAAAATTATTATAATCAATATATGTCACGAATCTCTGCGACGCGTAATGAAAAATGCGGGAAAATCGCAAGTTTCTTCACTCAGCATGCTCAGATGTGTTTGAAATAAATTTTGTGATAATGCTTATTTTTTATATAACTGATCTGTAGAGTTTTTATTAATTTAAAGGCAAAACATAAATTTTTTTGCGCCGGGGCCCTGCGGAAGCTATTCGCCCCTGAATGCGGCTGGTTCTGTGCGGCTAGTTTGACTGTCATCGTGGAAACTAAATTTGTCTGCCTGTAGTATCTCATTAAACAACGCAAAGACGATAAAAATTTTGTTAAATTAATTTCACGATGAATTTTGATTTACATTATTAAATTTCTGGATTTAAACTTCTTCAATAAAAATAACTCTTCAAGAAAAATTAAAGATTTTTATAAAGAAAAAAGATTCTAAAAATTTAACGATTCAAAATTAATCTCTACCCGTCCGCGGAGCTGAATTTTTGTAAAAGGATTTCTTCGTATTACTTTCATAGATTTGGAAATCCTTTTACAAAATTTTTTATTAAAAAAATTTTTTTTTAGTTTCAGAATAAATACTACCGAGCAGACACATATTAATGTCTATACTTTCATTTTGTAAAAAGATCTCCAAATCTATTAAAATAATACGAAGAAATCCTTTTACAAAAATTCAGTACCAGAGCACAGAATCCCCTTAAATTTTGAAATTACCATTAAAATAAAAAAATTTCCTTGTTAAATGACATGTGATAGATAGATTATCGTCGCAAAAGCCGCAAATGCTTAAATAGCCACAGAATGATAAATATCGTCCGTGTAATATTATTGATCACTGTAATAAAAATATACGGCGAGTATATGCCAAATGGCTAGAAAGCAGAAATAGACTGGCCACCGATTGGATAGGTGGGCGAGCCTCCTTTTGACTCGCGGATTCTTGGTCTCGCACGTCTTGCTTGTTGCTCGTCGTGCGGAAGCGTTACGTTGCTGGCGCGTATACACGCTACGCGCTACAAGCGTGTGCTGATGATGACGCAGTGGCCTTGATCGATAAAAGACACACCGAGAAGAGGAGGTTTTTACGATAATCTAGGCGCGATTCGCCGTTCGAGATCCGACGACCACGACAACGATAGAGATCAGCGTGTTCCGGGCAAGTCGGACGTACCCGACGTTTTCAAAGGATTTTAATGCCGAAATTTTTTACTAAAAGTTTGTCCAGTGGAAAAGCAAGGTTTCGTTACTCATTTGTGTATCTTGATTACTTCCCAAAAGGCCCGTAATCGTGAACTGTCTCTGACCTATGTATGAAACTGTCAATGGCATCGATTCAAGCAACTCATCATTTTTTATATTTTTAGTTTTGCTAATCCTGGCTTCGGAGATGCAGCGGATGTGGAATATGCTGATGTAAGACATAAAGCGATAGTATGCAAAGAAAGCAAACCTTCTCATACGAATAGTGCTTGTGTAAGGAAAAATCTACAATTTCCTGACCGTAACATACTATAAAAATTACGTGTGTGAGTGACTGTAAATCCGATTCTATTTTTCTATTCTACAAAAAAAAAAAAATGTTATGTAAAATAAGTCGCATCAAAATTACTCGAGATATTCAACTCCGAAATTATTATTAACGATTCTCGAAAATTTAATTTTTTTTCCTTTACAATTAATATTTTATCAGAATCCGCATTGTTTAAGTCCTCAATAAATACACAGATTATTCGATGAAATATATCTTTCGTCGACAATGACGCTCATAAATTGTTCCGTCGAAGGATGTAAAAGACACTTGAAGAGAAGATAAACTCTACCTTTCGCAATTCTGCGTAAGTTTTTTCCGAGCATGGATGCTCTTATTCTGCGTCATTGTCGCGAATAATTTTACGATCGATTCAATGATAGCTGCATTTAATATACATTATACAACGTAAGATGCTGGAACGGATGTTAATGCGTGCGCTGTAGCTCTCATAAAAATCAGATTAACGACATAAATACGGAAATTCCATCCATTCATATCTTTTTTTGAGTGCGGCGTGATGTCGCGATAGAGAACGCAATCGGAAGTTCACTGATTAATCCTGTTTTGTCGAATGACGTATATTGCTGATTTGCGCAATCATTTGCTTTGCTATATTAAGAATAGGAATAAATAAGTAAAAATATGAATAAATAAATACAACGTCAATAACTATATAAATTTCTGTAAAAAAAGTTTAAAAAACTTATAAATTTTTATTTTCTGCGTTATCGAAGTTTTAAATATAATAATTTATACAAGAGTTAATATTTTTAATATAATTATATATATAATTTTCTGATAATACTTTAATTTTTCAATACATTAATTTTAATATTTAATTATAAATTTAATCTCAACGCGATTCATAGCGTTTACAAAGTCTTATTTTTTATGTAAATTTTTTAATAAATATGTTAGCGAATAGATTCAATGGCGCGAGTTTTATATTTCATAAGAATGAATAAATGTAAATCTGCAAATACGTGATAAAATGCTGCATCCCGACTATTACTTCACTAAGATTTTCCCCCTTCTATTGATGATCTGGAATCGCTGACGTAAAGAGTGAATATCGATTATTGTATTGTGGACATAAATATTTTTCATGATATTCAATTAAGATGATGTGTTTATACTATATGTTTATATTATAATTATACGATAAATGTAATAGCATAACAATAGCACGTACACAGGCAGTTTTATTATTATAATAAAAATTTATTTTTTAGTTATGTCGATATGAACTTATCGTAATCCATTTTAATTCGTCATACATTCTTTTAACGCGATAGGCAATAAAACTCGATCAATATCACGATCTTCAAATGATAATTGCAATTTAAAAAAATGTTAAATTTACGTACCGAGTTAAGTTTGCGTAGCAGGATGTTTGCAAAAAGATATTACTTGAAAACCAATCGATAGAACTGTAGGTCGATGTCATTATATCGCAAGGAGAAAAATGCTCGAAGCACTCAAAGACTATTCTTTCTAAATCACTTTCCTAACTCCGTTTAACTTTAGCGTGAATTTTGTATGGAAATAACGCCATCCTAAGAAGAATTCCAACAGATACGTTTCAATCGGTAGCTATTACTGTGCAAACTGATCCTTAATCGCTTCATTTATTCTTTTTTCCGCAGTACAACGCCCAGTCTAACAAGTCTTGATTAAATCAACATCTAGTTATTCAAATTCATGTGCGTGAGAGTCGATGTTTTGCGCCTGGAAACTACTCTTAGATCTGAGTAAAGATATTCTTACTATGTAAGAGAGTTGTCGTTTAACAATTCGAGTTGATCGTCAAATTTTCAAAATGATTGTGATTCAGGAAAAACTAAAGCAAATTCATTAAAATTAAAACATAAGTAATGAAATTTATAAATATAATTTTCAGCTTTTAAATTAGTAAGCAATGTAACATTTAAATATTTAAAGTTAATTTTATAAATGTTGTTTGCTTACATTTTACAAAACAGTACTTTTAAAATTTATTAATTTTCCCTTTGCTAGAAATAGTATTTATAAAGAAAACGCGAGTTTTGTTGGTTCGACATACGATATTATTTTTACGATTGTTTACATTGCATTATCATTTTTTTTATTCATCCCAAATTGCGTTACGATAATTATAAAGAGGAAGAGTGCAATTTTTTCAAGACCTTATCGCCGATAACAAAACCAGATCGATCTAGACATAGCGCGACTTTTCAGGGTCGGCTAAAATATAATTAATTTGGTCTCTTGTTTGTCAAAGAATTAAGGACAGAAGCTGATACCATGTGCGTTATCGATGCTAGATTTACCGCGGAATTGATAGAAATTACATTCAATGTAATATTAAACGATGCTGATTGACCGAATTGCATTATTGATGTTACCTTCAAATTATAATGTTTATTTTTTTGACAATTCCAACTCGTGGTCTTATACAATATTAAATCTTATTTATATTAGAAATCAAATCAAATCAAATAATATAATAAAATAATTTTATGTCGTAAGACACAAGGAAATTATTATCTTAAATTACAAGTTACTTAAAAAATAATGTTTGCAATTTCTTTATTATGTTCGAAAAAAAAAAATATATATATATTATAAAAATATATAACACAACTAATAAAAGAGAGATACGACAATCTTTTACTTAATTCTTATATACACACACAAAATGTTAAATTTCGTTCCTTACCATTTCCTGGTTAACAAACTATACTTAATAATTATTACATTAAAAAGATTATAAAAATCGCTTGCCAGTTTTAGTTCATTTATAAATTAATTAATTCATTCGAAATATTTCTGAAGTTATTAAAAACAGCCACTATATATAGCTATAAAAGCTAAGTGCCGTTAAAACTGCACGTGCGACTATAATAGCTTTTGTTGCAAGCGTGCCGCAATTAACTGTAACGTCACTGAATGCATCTACATATAAGAAGCACATTTATGTGACAGATTTACATATTATTTATCTGTATTGTAAATTAAATTTTTCTCCATCATAAAATTACTTTTTTTCATGATGTTAATTATTATCTTATATTCCTTTAAAGTCATGTTTTATGAAATGATTTTATTATTCGCAAAGTTTTTAATTTTAATAGATTTCCGTAAATTTTTATTGGTGTGTTGATAAATAACTCTGTGAACGTTATAATTAATATCAGGTTGATACACATATAGATTCTACAAAAAATGATCACGAAAGAAAATATTGTATAAAAAACAGTAAAGTATTATGTAAATCTATGCGAAATGAAAGAAAGAAACAAAACAATCTATTTTTATTGAGTTTCACAAATAAAAATGTTAATTGAATTTCCGTTTTTCCTTTGATCTTTGAAATAAGATGGATGTTAGTGAGATTGTAATTAAACCTGAGTTTCAGTTCAGTTAACATTAACTGAAGTGTTTACAGGAACGGAAAACAATCGTGTGAGGAAAACGGAAATTGTCGGTAGAAGCCGTGTGTTCGCCGACGTTCACGCGCGACTTTAGCGAGGCCGCACTTAATTGCGGTGTTGTCGTTTGGTTCTACGGCCTCTCTTTCATTAATTCAATTGTCTTTTATCAGCGGGAATGCTACTGGTTAGTCCAGACCGGGAGCATTTGTTCGGTTGCCCAGCAAGACGGGATGCTTTTTTATTTTTGTTGTTTTTTTTAGAACAAAAATACTTCTTTTCCTTCAGTATACAATTGTATCGCGGATATGATACCTGTTTTAGCTTTTCTTTGCGTTATTTATACCAAGGAAAGAGAAATATGTACTCCGGAAGGAGTAAATGATTGAAGTTACGAAAGTGAAATTAAAATGAATAGATCTATCTTTGGCATGCATGTTTTATCGTATTTAATTTCGCGATTTAATCGAATTATTCACTTTCGAGAAAGGCATTATTCTCTGCATTTTTAAATCTAATATAATTGAATTTGCTGAAACAGCTTCAATCATTATGTTTCTCGTTTAGAAAGAAACAAAAGAGATGCGATCTTCAATTCAATTTTACTTCTTTCACTGTATTACTTGAAATTTGAAATATTGTATTCGATAATATTGTAAAATTTATGTATTAAATTTTCGTTACACTGATAAAATTAAATTAAAGAAAAATTAAAGAAATAAAAACGAATTGATTTAAGCAATTACTTTTAATTTAAGTAAAATCTAATTTATTTCTACTTTAAGTATTAACTTAATTAACGTTACATCATTAATATAACATTATCCATAAGAGTAAAAAATATTTCAAATTTTCTAAAAATAAATTTTTAAATTTTAATAGAAAAACTTTATACAGATATTAAATAATCCAATTTATATTATATTTTAGAATTTTTTTTCGGAGATATAAATATGAAATCAAGAATTAAACTCTCGCAGAACTTTGTAAAGCACAGTCTCAATTAGAAAAAAATAAGTCAATTTAGAAATAAATCACGCAATTGTGAATCGAGTAAAACGGGCTTTACATTGCAATTCGTACCGTTTTATTTGATAGATATCAGAAATCACCGGAGAAAAGGAGGAACTCACCTGTAGGCAAGAGACATGCACTGGAAGAGTTTGTTCAAGGACGTCTCGATGCTCAGCTGCTGGGAAGTGCTCTTGTCATTAAATGAACTCGCGAATGCGTCATGAAAGAAACCTGGCGGGACGATCGAGAATCTAGTGGTCTGCTCTTCCTGGTCCGGCACCGGCACAGCAAGATCGTCCTCATCATCCTGCGCCTCAGCCTCAAAGTCCGACACCATGAAGTGACCCGAGTGTATCGTCTCCCGCGAATCTCGTCCGCCGTTTTTCTCCCGCTTGTTACCGTTCCCGGGATGATGAAAACCATCCTGGCTCGTCATCGCTGACGGTTTTCGGTAAATCAATTCCGCCTGCATCTTGATATCGATTCCCTGCGGACACGAACAGTCCCATCGATATGCGAATCTCACCTCACGAAATCTACGTCTTCGATTGTTTTCAGAATGGAGTTGAAATTCGAACGCGAAGGTATTTAATGAGATTATAAAATAATATTGACAATGTACGATAATACTGTATTTTTTATAAAATAATTTCTTCTATATCCAATTTATGTACCAAATATATGTTAGAATAACCGATAATAAGAATTCAATTAAAAATCGATAACAATATAAAGTATTAATTAAAAACTCATATTTTAAAAATTTTTATCGATTTTTTGCATAACTGAGAGTGTGTGTGAGAGAGAGAGAGAGAGAGAGAGAGAGAGAGAGAGAGAGAGAGAGAGAGAGAAATATAAAGAAATATGTTTTGCAATATAATAAGACAGACTTGAGCAGCTTTGTTTCATTGGTTAATTAAGTGATAAAAAATTTTATAGCTTACCGATAATGTAAGCGATTGTAGCAACAAATTAAGAAAACCAAATCAAAGAATTTTGCTCTATATTTTGCAGTCTAAAATGATATGTAATAGGATTAGACGACCTCATTTCAAGAAATCGCGCACCGCAAAGTCTGGGTGATAGAAGAAAGGCTCGACAGACATAACAAGTCCCAGTTATCGAGCCTGTGATAAATTCAACGTAATCCTTTTTCCTAAGTATGCATATTCTAGTATCGATGGAGAGAAAGAGAAAGTGTGTGTGTGCTTGTTGTGCATGTATCTATCGAAGTATAACCCATAAAAAATTAATACGACTTAAAAGTGCTATCTGTATCAACATTACAGAATCGATAACACGTGCCTAAATATTTTCGGAGATGAGTCGTACATAACATTACTTCGATAATAACGCAACGAGATCTTCATTAATGTTTTTAGCAAACAAATATACAGATTAGAAGAATGTATGAAAAAAAAAAAATGGTACACCTGCAATCGTATAATAAAATAAAAATCGCAAAGAAGAAATTTTTATAATTAAATTAATATCAATTTTATCTTCGGTCTATTCCTTAATACGAGAGGCCTCCGACTGGCGCCAGACTTCCTGTCAATACGCAATTAACAAGTTCATTTCGCGGGGAACGATCGTAATACCCCATCGGTTGAATGACCATACCGAAAACGATGGTGTCGTCTTTTATAGTCAGAACATTCATTTTTATGAGCGCAACTGTAAACATGTGGAATTTTCAATGGTCAGTGACTTCTTTGAGCTATATATAAAACTTAACGCAACAGAGATAATTCATCGTGACGACGTGTTCCACGTAATAACGAATCAAACATTGATCTACCCGGTGTTGCGCAACGAACTTTCGTGTGTGACTTATCTGAGAATTATCTCTTATTTTATCTCTAATTATTTTATTTCCCGAATGTCATAATTTTAATTGTGAATGAAAACAAAACTAACTTCTGTTACCGACGACATTCCATGAATAAATCTGTCACGAAGCTTGTTTTAATTCTCTGACGTAATATATTTCAAGTAAATTAATTTCGAGCTTGTGTTGAGATAATTTATGATTACCGAATGTATATCTAAACGCAAATATGAGAAGGGAGAAGGTTGTTTGTAAGATGTTCACGTGTTAACTGAATGGATTAATGGAAACATATTCTATTTATAGTCTTCTATTTATAATAGATAAAATTTGTAGATTTTTTCATATGTACCTTAGCTTGAAAACAATTTCACACGTCTGAAAATAACGCCTTTTTGATACATTTAAAACATTTATACAATGATATACAATTTATAATGTGATATAAAACATTTATTTAATAAATGTTTCTCATTATTACGTGATATGTAAAATATAAAAAAGCAAGAAATTAAAATGTACCGATTATTACTATTATCAATTTTGATAATTACTGATATCAATATAATATTCATTCTGATATAGTTATGTGGATTTAGATTTCTATTCCAGTCTTATTCCGCCTTATTTAATTGATCATTAGTAAATTATTCATTAATAATAATATTATTATAATTTAATTATAATTGTATCGTTCTTATGATATTATTAATCATATTGATTCCTACACACAATCGTTCGCGGGATTCTGTAGTCCTAGATTTCTTCCGACACATTCTCAATTTATCATTTTATCATGATACATCAAGAGACACGGTCTCATGCCAAGCATCGGCTACACATAGTGAGACATTATATAGGTCAGCGCGCTATGAATACAAGAAATTAGTTGAAACTTTGAGTATCAAGCTACATTTCACACGGTGACGAAACAAGAATTTGGATAGGGAAGCGATTCAATTCCATTAAGGCGACCTATTAACACCGATTGCACGGAGCGAGCATGTATTCGAGAATCGAGGCATCACCCGTTATAACCGGTTTCCCGCGGGTTCTTCCCGTTCGTTATCCAGCCTTTAAATCTAGATGATACTTCAACAGGAAGTGATATCTCTGGCTAGGATTCAGATACGACTGTATAATCATATAATCAATCAAGTCATACGACTGTATGACTTGATTGATTATACGATGGTCGATTATCGCAAGTTCATACACACCAGGTAGCTTGCTTTTTTTTTCTCTTCAATCTTACGCAAGTACTTACGACAGCTCACGCGTGATTTTCCAGCGAGTGGATTCAGTGGTATGGTATTAGATGTCGAGAAATGTGAAGGTATCTCACCGCTGCGAACCGTGAGCACAACATGATACGTGGAAAACGATAATTTATGCACGTGGCACATACGATCCCTTTGTATATCCGCGTTTCATTTCAGCAACGTATCGTCAAAGTAATTTCGTTAATTGTGAAGTCTTCACATTTTACTAGAAACGTCTACAACGTCTCAGAAATATTATTGCTTGAATTATGGCCAAACTCTCCGAAATTAAATCAATTTTCAACATAAAACTAAATTTCACGTTAAACTTTCTTTTAATTGTAAATTTCATAACAAATTTGTATGATTTCTTTGTAGCAAAAATAGCAAATATTATCAATTATCGTTCCAAATATTAATATTATATGTTTTTCAAATCAAACTCAAAAAAAGTATTTCATATTAAAATTGTATTAACAAAAGAAATTTGCAAGAATTTGAAAATTTTAGATTTTAGTATATTAAATATATTAATCAATATTTAATTAATTAATATTGCAATTATTTGATTTCTATATCTATATAATATTGTTTCTAACAATTAGTTTTCTGGACAAGCCAGTTTTTCAACACTATTCCGTAATACGCCGGTACTTCTCGCTATCTATAAAGTATTAATGCCCTTTGACCCTCTCAAGCTGACTATCGCAGGGCGAAGTCAAATGCCTTATCCGTTCACTCATTAACGCTCGTCGTGCGAGCGAATGCACCGTTTGGATTTCGGATCGTTCATATAAAAACGGAGTATTTACGATAAATAGCGTGTAAAGCAAGCGTTTCCTTGTAGGTACAAGAATGTCTTGTTTAAATAGAATCACCAGACTACGAATACCGATTTCCAAGAGCATACAAAATAATATGATTAAGTTAATCAATTGTCATAAAACAGAATTCGTAACCCTGATATCGATGCGCGTTAATAAAACTTTAATTAACGACATGTTTTTGCCATTTCTCCGTCTGATGCGAAAAAAACAGATGCTGTTATAATTTAAATCGGACAGTGGAAAATCTCGTGATTCTAATTTAAGTGTAAAATCCTATATTTTTTCGTAAAAGATTATCTTCAATTTAAAAAAATCATTCTTAAAATATTATCTATGTATTTAAATTGTTACGAGTCATAGATACTTAATGTGAAATCTGATTGATCAATATGATAATTAGCCGCGCACGCGCGCACGTATTATTAATATGTATATTTATTGAGATAAATAAATAAGAAAATTTTTTAATCAAATGAAAATAGAAAATACTAATTCAATTTTATGATTTTTATTAAATGACCACCTGACAATCCGTATAAATCAAATTCTAATAAAATAATAGAATTATTTGCTACTAGTTAACTATATTGTGCAATTATTATATTAGATTAATTTATCTAATGTACTATTATACACAGAGGTATTTATAACGGAGAAGAATATAGATCAAGCTCAAGATTAATCTAGAGTTTACATTTTATTATATAATTGTCATATCATACAATTATTACTTTTAATCCATTTTTTGTAATTGATTTCCAACATCGATCCACGTTTTTCTTATATTTGTCCAATTTAAAAACGACTAGATTTATTCAAAATTGTCATTCCCGTCGAACACAGATTTCTATATTTTGCCTTGAAACGCTCGACATCACCTCAGTTTTTAAAATAAAGTAATGTAAAAGAACATGTGAATATTTTTTTCCGTGCAGTTTTTATCATCACTCTGTTTTGGTTCGCCAGAAATGCCAAAAAAAAACCCACTTTTGTAATATTTCTCACATATTTACACGCCGGACAAACAGGAGTAACTCTCTTACATTAGTAACAAACACGTTCAGGAATTTCTATAACCTTCCATTGAATTCGAAGGATTATCGAGGCGAAAAATAGCGGTCAAACACGCGTGTTTACATATTACCTTCTACGTCAATTCGCGTCCAATCGCATTTGCAAAACCGGGGAATTTGATAGCGCACATGGTCTTGTATTTATATAATAGGCGACTCTAAAAGAACAAAAAATATATTCCTGCCTTATATATTCTTAAATACAATGTCGAAATGCTACGTTATTATTTTGCCGACTGGAATAGACGATCTTAAAAGCAGATTTAACAATCTTAACATTAGAATTATCAATAATTAAATTTATTCTACTTCAATTTAAATATTTTATATGTATATATATATTCTTTAAGAGATGAAAGAGAAAAATAAATTAATCAATTAAAGTCTCAGAAAAATGCACGCTATAAATTTAATAAAAAATTTTGTCTTTCGATGATTCTAGTGTTAGATATAAGATTGGATACACATATAAATATATATACTACCCTGAGATAAAACTATCTCAACGCAATGGAACGTCCGCCTGTTTCAACATCTTGAAAGCTTCGCGGCCAGAAAGGAAAGATACGGAGAAGGACAAGGAAACAAAGAGTGAGTAGCTAAACAAACGGACGACGATGGTACACAAGAAGCGACGATGTACACACGACTTCCCTCTCGCTCCGTAAATTTTTTTTGTATCATCGACCTCCCTCTCCGTCCGTCTGTTTAGATACTCTAACTCACTCTCTCTCTCTTTCTTTCTACGGGATGAGCTGTTCGACGCTCGCTCGGAATCGGCTCAGGCGCATCACGACGGCTCTCCTTATCGCGGCCGCGTCACTCCGCTCCGCGCCACGATTTTTATCGCGAGCCTGGCTTCACATTTCATGGAAATCGCCCGCACGTTTCTCTATCGTCGCCACTGCTGCTGCTGCCGTTCGTTCTTTCTCTCACACACACACACACACGCACACATTCCCTCTCTCTCTCTCTCTCTCTTTTTCTTTCTCTATCTCATTCTCTCCACCCACGGATCAAATAGCGCAGTTAAGTCTCCGCGCTCACAAGTCGTTATCACTCCCGTTTTGCGTCCACGGGCTGTCCCCTCGATGATCGAGGAAACGGCGCATCTGCACGACGTCTCGCGCGCCAGATGTTGGTCCGCGATCCGCGAAAACAATTTGCGTTCGAGCGCGAGCGCGCGCACACGCACACCTAGGCACACGCGCGAGAGAACAAGCTGGGACGGGACGGGACGAGCCTCCGACGCACTCACCTTCTGGACCTATCTCACAACTCCTCGTCACCGCTCCCCGTCGTCTCTGTCGTCGATGTGACTCCGACACGGCTCGGAGGGGGCACGCGCTCACGATGAACTATCTCTCTCCCTCGATCCCGTCGGCGGCGAGGGGAACACTCTCGCCAGGCGCACACGGTCTCACGTTTCCGTGCGGCGCACACGCTCGTCAGGCTGGGCCGCGAGGCACCGCGCCCGGACGCGGCCCGTACGCGCTATTGCACGGCACGCACTCGCTCATAACGGCACAGCGACGCCATTTGCGCGGCGCGAGTCCGCATTGCCCACAATTGCCCGCGACACACCACGATTCACGACTGGGCCGCGGACAGCCCGACCACGCGCGCCACTACGCACAGCTGACGGAAGAATGCGGCCGCTGAGCGCGCCGGCCAATGGTGACGCGCGCAGCCAGCTCTCCCTCCCCCCCACTCCACCGCTGCTACAGCCAAAGGCGGCAAGACGGCTTGCCGCCGACGCGGCTTTTTTAAAATCGCGCACTTCGAAACAAAGGCTCGAGTTGCACGCGATTGTTCGCTCATTGGAGACACTTGTGACTGAAACTCGAAAAGTTTGAACGAAACATTTCCACGAGCTATTTGAATTGTTACATGATGAAAACATCAAAAAGTGATTTATTAACATTGTCAAATGTCAAATCAATATTACACGATAATTAAATATTGTTGCAAAGAATAACTACAAGGTTGATATGGAATTGAATTTTGCATGTATAGTAGACAGTACGCGAACTCATTAATGACGTAAAAATATTTTATTTAAAATTATATTATTAATAAATATCTCAATCGATTATTTTATTTGTTTCTGCAATTTATTTACATTTTATGTTTCCAACTTAATATTTTTAATAATTTTTAATATTTTTAATAATTTTTAAATATTAATTATAAAATGTAAATAAGTGAATTGCAGAAACAAATAAAATAATCGATTGAGATATTTATTAATAATATAATTTTAAATAAAATATTTTTACGTTATTAAAGAGTTCGCGTACTGTCTACTATACATTCAACATTAAAAGTCAATTCCGTATCAACCTTGTAGTTATTCTTTGTAATAATATTTAATTAGCGTGTAATATTGATTGGACGTTCGCACCGTGGCGCGCAGTTAAAATGTGCATTTCACAAAGTTCATATGACCGAAGATGAGCGAGCGAACAATCGACAAAGCGAGGAATATATGTATATTCGAATATTGCAAGCATCACGTCTCACAATCAGTGAAAAATAATTTTTCAAATCGACATCGAATTGATATCAAATGATTGGTCAAATCGATGTCGAATCGATATCGATTCGACATCGATATGACCAATCATTTCTCACTGAGCGCCACAGAGCACCCTTGGCGCGCGAAGTTGCCCGCGCTTGACCATCTTGACGTCATTCTCGTTTCACTTCCAGAATCCACCGGACATGGAACGCCACGGCTCCGGGATGAGTGGCCTCGCGGTTTATCTACGTGGTATGTAATTATCAATTTGGAGGTAACCGTAACTCGCTACGTAATGCTTGTGATCGTGATAGCATGACGTCGACGTTCGCGTCGCGGTACGTCGGAGGCGGGAATTCTGCTCCGCTCGATATCTTTCCGTCACGTATGTACATATGTCCGTTGCGAGGTGACGCGAGTCCTTGCGACGAGTCTATCGTTTTGGCGCCTTTTTCCATTGTGACGTAGCAAACCCAGTGAGACATAATTGATCAAGTCGACGTGATATCGCGTCGCGGTCGAATCAATCACTTCGCGCACTTTGCTACGTCACGATGAAAAAAGCCACCAAAGAGTAGACTTGTCGCAAGCTCGCGACACCTCGCAACGAACGTACGTGATGGAAGGATTCGTCGCGACGTCTAGCGGTACGGATGGTAGCGAAATTTATTTTGTTGGTAGAAATAATAAAATAATTACTATGACTGTGATAATAATAAAAATAGCAATTTATTAACCTTTTTCGTAGGACCGATATTTGGCTACTTTGTTCTACATACATGTTTAGCGCTGATGTTAGACCAAGTTAGATCGGTCCCACGAAAAATCCGGGATGGCCGTTTTCAGGTTTCTCTCTGGTATTAAATGAGAAAATAATAATTAATGATTTTATATCCTGCGAATGAAGACAAGATGAAGAGAGGAGAGATTCTTTAAATCTATCTAATGTATAGTTTTCATTAGTTTATTATAAATACAAAAATTTGTATTCTAATCGAAAAATTTGTTTAACACCAATTCGCGGGAAGTTTTTTATATTAAGATCCGTTTATCTCTAAAAGAATAACGAAAATAAAGAGTTTACAAAATAGAATAAAATTTTCTATATCTAAATTTGATTAGTATTACTTTAATTATGTCTTTAAATATATCTACAAAAATGCAATTCTAATGATAATTATATGATATATTTTGACTTGAATAAAATTAAATAAGCACTGAATTCTTTAAAAAAAAGAGAGGTAAAATATTAAAAATAATATTTTCGATTTTCGTAATTGCACAGAGAAAATTTTTAATTCAGGACAGTTATGTAAGATAATTATAAAAATTTATTTATTGGAGAATGATGCGTCATTTATATCTTATATCTTATTATTTTTGTAATCTTTATAATTATGCAATTTAACTGTTTAAAAATCTTGAAATTCTTATTATAATCAGAGAAAAATAAAATACAGAATTATATTATTTACTACAGATATTTGGATTTAAGAAAAATGAAATATCGATTACGTAATAAAAGATTACGTATTCATTAATTAAGATAAACCAGATTATCAGTGATTGCTAATAAAGAAATAATATTATTTCTTATATTAGTAAATTATTTTTTACGAATTACTCGTCTATTAAAGCAGTTATAGAATGTAATTAATTGTTATACATCAACGTGTTGTGGAAGCAAATAACTTTTCAAAAATAATATTTTGTAATTTCATAAACGACTAATTAAAATGTAAAATAAATTTTTTTTAGAAAGGCTACCGACGGTAAATTATTAAAATTTTAATCGAAAATACAGCTTACTTATTTTTACATTTTTCGAAATTGTGTCGATATGATTACTTTAGTATCTTTGTCATTATTTTTTGGTAACAATTTATAAAAGAATTATATTTCTATAACAATATAAACGGTTAACAAACTTTTTTATATTAAAACGTAAAGATCGCAACATATATTATCGTATCTATCTAACTTTGATAGATAGTTTATATCGAGAACTTATTTCAAAAATCGATATCCCAGCCGGAAAATTCGTCTGGTGGAATATCGCGGTCAGGTGGATATCTTTCGAAATTACGTGTGTCGAGTTGATGTCGTACCTAAAAATGCAATAATAAAATAGATTTTAATATAAATGTAAGATTTTTGTGTGAAAGATAAAAAATTGAAATGACACGTCGTTTAAATATAAGCAAAAGTGCAATGTCTGCAAAAGTTTTATAAAAATTAAATTTTATAAATATACCGTTGGCACAATGGGAGCCGGTAAAGCCAATCTTTGAAGCGCGTGCCAGTTAAATCCGGAAAACCATCTGTTGAAAATAAAAATTATTATATTTTCCATGGAAAATAGCTTTTAAAATTTTACAAAATTTTACAAAGTGTTTTCTAACAAAGATATTTGAATGTGAAACTTTTCTTAAAAATACTATACATAATATATTTTATGAAATATTTAAAAAATGTATTTTTCTTTCTTTTTTTTAGAAAAATTTTCTAACAACTTACTTGTGATCGCGAATGTCTTGTATCCCATTTCGTTGATAACCCAATCGTTCCGAAGCGTTCAAACGAAGTAGCTTTTTGATGATATTATTAGCGCTTTTGCTGACGATGCTCGGTATACCAACCATCTCGATACCCTTCAGGATTTTATTGTAAGTCGTCATATGATCGGAGCCTCGGAAAGGCGGCTTGCCAACGAGAAGCTCATGCGTTAGGATGCCAAGAGCCCAATAATCCACCGCCCTAGCAAAATGAAGAAACAAATGCGACAGAAGAAATATATAAAAAATTAGGCAATGTAATAATTAGATAATAAATAGGGACCAATTTAAATTTTTCACCTGTCGTGTCCTTTATTCAAAATAATTTCCGGTGCGACATACTCGGGTGTGCCGGCAAATGTCCACGTTTTAGCCGGGCCAATTTTCTTACTAAAACCAAAGTCCACCTAAAAGAAAAATAATTTGTTTTTTTTATTGGATATCTGTGATAATAGTGATTAAATGATTTACCATCAAGGCTTTTACAAAATTCTAATGATCGCACAATTAGATATTATTTAATAATCAAGAATCTCACCAGCTTCAAGTAGCCCCGTGAGTCGAGCATAAGATTCTCTGGTTTAAGATCTCGATAAACAATGTTTAATGAGTGAAGATGATCGAGGGCTTCTACCACGCAGCCGACCATAAACTGGGTAGTGGCATCGTCAAAATAACGCCTTTTTTGAAGAGTCGTCCAAACGTCTCCACCAAGACATACTTCCATAAGAAAATAAACGTACTTGTTATCCTTATATGTTTGATAAAGTCTGAAAGAATACAAAATCATATTTAATTCAATCTAATTATTATTAAAACTGTCTGAAAACTTTTTCATTACTTAACATTAGACTTTATTGAGCAATTATTTCTTGTAAGAGATTCATTTACATATTTTTATTATAATTTTATAATGCTAATCATTTTACAATTTAGCAATAAGTATCATATTTCACAAATGAATTAAAATATTTTATATTGATTTGAAACATTCTATATCAATCAGCATCAATAATTTAATATGTTGTTATAAATTAATTTTGACATGCATTACAATATTGAAAGTTTTATAACAACTTACTTGCATATGAAAGGAGAATCGCACGCTTGCATAATGTGTTTCTCATTTAGCACGTGTTCTTGCTGTTGTTGTTCGACCATGACCTTCTTCTTGAGTTTCTTTAAAGCGAAGCTTTTATTCGGGTCGGATCTGAGTGTGACGAGTTCCACACGACCGAATCCACCTACTCCTAATGTTCCTCTTGTCTCAAGGTCTATCAAGGTTAAACTTGCATACTCGTTAGTCCACTTCTTCGGGGTCAACGAACGCTTTTGCTTCTCGTATTCCGCCAACCAGTCTTTGTTACGAATCTCATCTAGACTGCCCAGATAGTTCAAGAATGACCTGGTAATTTTTTTAAATTATGTAATATTACATTTAATATTTATAATATATAAAATAAATAGTTTCACACAAAATTACATCGTGTATTGATTAAGTAACACAATTAAATAAAATAAAATATTACTGTTTTAAATAAATGATAGATATCCTAGATTAATTAATTCTATACAAATTAAAAGAGTTTTTGCGATTTACGTTTTCAAACTCATTTATGTTTCGATTACAGGTAATTAAATTTTAGAGATTCAAATTAATTACTGAATATGTACTAATTAAACTCACGTTCTGTCCAATGTTAAGCATTCAACACCAGGTGCAAGCGCGATTGCGTTGGCACGTCGTTCTCCCCCGTCATCGTAGAGAGCCAATTCGCCGAAATAATCTCCTTTGCCGAGGACGACGAGTTCTTCCTCGCCTCCGTACTCGGTGTCTTTGGTGATCCGTACGTTGCCGCCGCTGATTATATAAAATTTTTCACCCTTCTCACCCTGCCGCAGTATTTTTGCTCCAGCCGGAAAAAATTCCTACAATCATTATTATAATGTTCTTAAGCTATATTATAAACTAAGCGACAAATAGAATAGTATCCTTTAAAACATTTCTTTTTACTTACTACTCTTATAAGATCAGATATTTTCGCGAGCACGTGGTCCTTAGGTTCCGGAAGTTTTTGGAGAACGGAAACGCGTTGGAGGAAGCGGATGTTGCCCTCCAACTGTTCCTGAGCTGTTCTCATCATTATAGTTAGAAATACTGATCTGTCGAGCACCCATACTTTTCCAGCTTTCTTTACTAAAATGACAACGTTGGAAGTATTAGCTTAAAATAAATTCTTAGTTCACAAGAAGATTTCTAATCTTCTAAATCTATAATATATCATAATTTATTTAATAATATTGTAAATCACTAATTTACGTGTGTATGTTTTGCTTTAACCATTTTTAACATATACCGCTAATAGATCGAAGTCTTTTCGTATTGTACAATAGAGCGATCTCTCCAAATGCAACTCCTGGTCCGAAAGTTCTTTGGAATTTATTCCCCTCGTAAATGTCGAAATCTCCTTCCGCCGATACGTACAAGTGTGACCCTGCGAATAAACAATATTTGTTTGAAACTTTATATATAATTACATGCATTAATATTTATTATAATTATTCTGAAGATGCGCGAATTAATATTTTTTTATATTTATGTAATAATATGTAATACTTTATATAGACGTACCTATATCGCCCTCGCGGATGACTAGAGTATTAGCGGGTATTTGTTTGGGGTACATAGCAGAGACGAGCACTTCCACTTGATTTTCTTCAAGATTACCCAGAAATTCGTTCTCCAAAATAGCTCTTTTAATTTGCCTCGCACTTCTACAAAAGTGATAATATTATGTTTTACTTTTCCGAAATTGATTTAAAATGAAACTTATGCCGATTAGAAAATAATTACATAACATACAATTAAAATATTATAATTTTCAAATTAATACTCTTTATTTTATTGTATTTCTGTATTAATTTCAATGTTAGAGCTTCTATAATTTGTATTACTATTTATTATTAATATTTATTATAATTGGTCACACCTGGCATCTTTCTCGTACACGGGCGTCGGTGCCGATGGTGGCGTTGGTGTCCTTCCGATGACGCCACCCCTTGGATTATTCACATGTTGTTCGCCATTGTTCGTAGCAGCTGTATCTTCTAATACGGACTGTTCTTGATGTGATGGAAGATGATGAACATGATTGGCTTCAGACGGTGGTGACGACACTATGACTTTCGTGAGTGAAGTGGATGATGCGGACTGGTGAGTGGATGATGGTCCGGTGCCATTAACAGTTAGCGAAGGCAAGGTACCGGGTAATGGACGTATCTAATGGAAATTGGAATAATATTTTAATGAAACCAGGTTCTTAAGCAAAATTTTTTAATCAATTAAAAAGTCGACTTTCGTAAACTCATGTCCCTTTCAATGATGAATGATTCATTTATAAATTACGTTAATAAGACGTACGACGCCTATAAAGTTGTTAGAATCCTCGTAGCCGGACAGAGGGGTGAGATTAATGCTACCCCTCTGCCCGAGGATATTGGCTCTCGGGAAGCACGAGAACCTCATGTTATCTTCGTCCAATGCATGTCCAAAGCAAATTCTTTTGACGCCTGGAAAAAAAACATGTCAAAATTTATTTTAAGCAAAGCATTATTAGAGTATTATTTTATTAGTGTATTACTTTATTGCAAGAAAGATGTAGATTTACATTGTAGAAATAAGATAAACCACATGCAAATTACATTGGACATTCGTAGTGTAAACATTAATTTTATTTTTTATACAATACACAAGTTTTCACAAAATTTATATAGTATACGATAAAATTTCTTGTTTTATCAAGATAATTGCATTCCTGTTGCATGGTGACATGTTAATTAATATATAAGATAATTTTTATTCATAATTATGTTGTAATATTTAGCATTAGAGAAGGATTTCTCCATTAGTTTGTCGAAAATTAAAGTCTCACAACAATCTAATTATTTGCGTAGGGCAATTATTTTAACTAAAGGGATAAATTAATTAAGTAGCAACTAATTTAATTAATTTTTTAAATCTAGGATGACTCGTACAGTTTTGTTCATCACTTGAATTATACACTTAACATTAACATATTCCGCTAATAATTATTTCTCGCTTGCGTCGAAGAAATATATAATTATTCTTTAATTAAATTAATAGTCATAATTAAGCAGGGCACATAATGCTAGGACAATTATTTCGGTCACTCACTCACTCACTCACATGTCACGTTTCTTTCTTCATAATGGCCTTTAACACGTGATTTTTCTTCGATATCGCTTTCACGAGGAAGTCACTCATGACCAGAACTTGATTCCTTCATTGAGTGCTTTGACTCGTTTGGATCGCGTTACGCTCATCGTATGACTACTCCACTTTTCGTGAGCGCAACTCTTTTTTTTATGCGACTCGGTCTCGTCGCGAGACCCGATTGCTTCTACACCAGTCACATGCTTATGCTAATGGTGTTTGGTGCACGTGATATATTGTACCTTGACGTCACAATGCATTAGCACATGTTCATGATGAGAATATTCTCGACTCTACCAAGCCCGATCATCCTTTCCTTCTCGTTAAAGTTTCCAGTTCGCGGTTACGCTAACTCTTTTAGAAAGAAGCTCTATAAAGATATGCTGAGGACCTTAATTTAAAATGCACACATTGCAATAATCGTTCCTTGCAATCATGAATTTGCAATTTACAATACAAATTATATATATAATATTTCTTTTTTTTTCTACAGTGACTTATATAATAATTTATATTTGATACAAAAAAAATTTATAAATTTATTTTGAATTTATTTTAGCCCGCCTGTCTTAACTTTTAATAATAATTTCATTTCCTTTTTTTCGTAATTTTCATATTTTTCGTATATTTTCATATATTTCGTATAATTAAAATAAAATGCGTTTAACAAACTGAGGCATCAATGCCATATTGCATTTTTTTTTAAGTTATTGCTGAAAGATTCATGTTCCATTATTCTAAAAGAATGTTCTAAGAATGTTTTAATGGCTTGTTCTATATATATATATATATATATATATAAATTGCTTGCCGGTTACATGCAACCTAGAAACAGTTTCAATTCTTTACTAAAAGCTAAGAGGTTCACAATCATTGTTCTTCTCAGCAACATTCTTTCATAGAAGATCCAAGACAAGGCCGGTACACATCTTGTGAAATATCGCTCGATAATCCAGGCCACATTGTTGATTTTGTCGCGACGCGATATAATGATTCACTCGGCTTTATTAGAATCTTTCACAAGGTGCACACGATACTGTATCTATTCGCTTCTAATCTTCCCTCGGATATTGTTTCACGAGGCCCGTGAGGTGTCACTTCGTTTATCACCAATATGCAAACAGCGTAGAAATCTCGAGGTATCTTTTAGACGTATCCATTATTCACGCCGCTGTAAAAGCCTCAGTTATACCAATTATTACTATTTCGCGACTTTGGTATAAAACGACTTTTCTTTTATCAACATTACAAAAACATATTATTTTTTTGGAATCTTTAAATTAAATTGCTAGCATCACTCTATTAAGACTCTAAATAAAAAATAAAATTAAAGTAGAATAAAAATAGAATTAATCATTTAAAATTATTATTATATCATGTACATTTCTATAAAATTTTAGGATAGTTCTTTGTTATATTATTGTTAAAATAGTATCATAATTTTTTAATAAATTGCAAGAGTATCTGGCATAGACACAATCTTATTTCGAAGCGTTGTATAATTCTCAAATGATACATGGCCTCTTTATACAGATGCAAGGTTAGCTCATATCGGATTGTACGTACTATATTGGGACCATGATAACGTTATTTGATTAAACATGCGAGCAAACGATTGCTCAAACCCTAAATATAGCTCATCCACCGAATATACGTTTGTTGCGATAATTCTGCACGATAATTCTGCATGCAATCAATTAATTAATAAATGATTTTCTACAGAAAGTTCTAGAAAGTTCATTAAATTAATTGTTACTTCCTGGAAGTATATGCTAATAAAAAAGAAATGTTTCGAAACTACCTGTGATAGAAAAATTGTGTCAGAGACAATTCGCAAGCATTTGCATCGCTGTGAAGTAATTAAATTCAAGCCTGTGAGATCCTATCGCGCTCACCGAGCTACAAATATTATATAACTATAATTAACGAGGCGATACTATCGTTGTTCATTATCTGAGCGAGCAATTACGCGTTTTGCCATCGCGTCCAGAAATCAAAGATAAGAAAGCTTTGTGCTTCCGGTATCGCGTAATGTATGAACTAATTAGGTGACTTTTATGTAACGGAAAAGCATAAAAGGCGTTAAAAAAGCATCTCATGTCTTATAATTAAAAAAAAAAACTTTTATAACAGAAATAACGCTACCTATGTTGTATGCTCAAAAAAGAATTTACAGCGTAATAAAATAAATTTGAGCATAATTAACTAATTAACTGTCAGCCATAAAATAGTTTTACAGTTAAAATACGCAAAGACATGTTCACATTTTCATAAATGATTAAGTAATGTCTGTCTAAATAATTGGTTTTTTTTTCTGAGACTTTAAATGTTGCATTAAGTTTGAAAACAGTGTTCTTTGATTCAAGGTAATTATAATTCAGTTTTGACACTAAATAATTATAATTGGATTTTTTAAATGTAAAAGTCATTTAATGATGTAATTCACGTTAATAGAGTATTTGTTTAATATGTTTAATTATAATAATAATTATTTAATATGTTAATTACTTATTATTTATATTTTACTGTTACAGTAATAATCGTTATAATAATAATAAAATCAAACAATATAATAAGTATTTTAAATTCGTGCATTATAGAATACGGAATGGTTATATTTTATTTAGGAAAAAATGCAAAGGTGAGAAAAATGAAAATTAAAAGGGCAGTCAATGGACAATTATATGCAATCCTATGTTCTTGATGTGAAATGACATTTGTCTTTGAAATGCGACCATGCCTCGTTAACGGCTCGGAAAAAGGTTTCAGGGGATTACCCGTCGCGTTTCGATGTACAACGATACGCTCGGCATGACGCTTGTCAGCGCAGCGCATCGTACGACACTTCTTTCGCTTTGTCTTTTAACTCAACTGTTTATGTAAAAATTTGCGAGGTCGCGAGTCGCGGAAATGACGAGAACGTAACGATATTGTAATCTGTTGCACAATGCGCGCTCAGTGTCGATTTCCCCGACGGAAAATACACTGGCGATATTTAAACGCAAGTGTCATCGTGGTTGCGAAAAACCGACAAGAATAAACGATATGTATAATATTTCCTGTCTTGCTAAACTTTAAACCATTTGGACGGGTGTATTTTTAAATTGAATGCTCGTAACGTAATGCTCGTAGATAATAATTTTAATATCAATTTTAAGACCTTCTGTAAATTTTAATTGAAATTTACAAAAGGTCTTGAAAGCATTATTCCAATGCTGCTTTAAACTAAATTTATTCTCGATAAAAATATAATTGAAATCTTTTAAAGTCTTTTCTTATAATAATTTTTGCTTTTAATATTTATTAAAATTGTTCTTTTTAATATATAATATTAAATATATATTTTAATATTAGATATAATATTAAAAACAGGTTTATTTAAAAATTAATTTTGTTTGCAAATTTCTAATTGTAAATCTATCTATCAAAAATCGAATCAAGTAGATATAATCTAATTTAAGAAGACAAGGTTTTAAAATGTTAATGTTTTTTTTCATATATTTACATTTCTTCTGATAATTACGTAAATCTTCTCACATATTAGTATAATTATGAGTTTTAGACTTTGTTACTTCACGTGGTGATATTTTTATGTTTTGCAAACATTTTATACGTAATGCGAACAGATAACACGTGCTATATGTGTTAAGGTAACGAACGATCGAGCATTGCCCGACGTTTTATCGATATGTTTGCAAAGAGGTCTGCGTATACATTTTAAATCACGGACAATTAAGGCAACATTGTTTGGTAACGTCAGTTATATAGGCGCCTCTTTATTACAGGCGCGTTTAATCAACTGTATCGACAACCGTTACCGAGGATAATTAACTTATCCATGCCTATGTGTACGGCAATAATTAATTTTCTTAACGCCACACGTGTGTATTACGTCCATATGACGTTTGCTTTGTAACGAATAGCTATTTTTTTTGTAACTTCATTTAGTCATTACTTTCGACTCGTCGCTTATCGCTTCTTCAAATGTTCATAAGTTGTATTTGTGCTCAAAGAGAGACGTAATGTAAATTAAAATTGTAACGGTAATTAAAGTATATATGTTTTGAGAAAAATAGATTTTCTTCCATCACACAGTAATTTTTAAATACGTAAAAAACAGTTTAATATTAAAGTTTAAATGTAAATTGGTCGCCAATTTATATTTTTATGCTAGAACATTAAATTCAGATAACCAGAATAATTGTACAAATAGAGTATTATTTATTAACAGTATTTGTGCTCTCATTGTGAGACTACGAATTACGGAAACTTTATCACTTGATTACTTTCTTTGGTATATGACATCGGAATGCAAGTCGATCTTGAAATTTATCAGTCTAGAACGGTATCAGGAACATGAATCGCCGTTTCCGTTAGATAATCGATTGTGCAGATAAAATATACGTGTGGGAAACATTTATCACGGCTTTGTCGTCTCGATAGAGTGAATTCGATGACATGTAGCACAATTAGCGACCATGTTTTGACCATTTTGAGACTCACCCTTCAGATTGACGTGGAAAATCAAGACAGATCGAGAATCTTACGTCGATAGGCCCTCGAAGGACGAAGAAATGCTATGTTAAGGAAGATTAGGCGCTTTCCGCTCGCGCGATCTCGGAGCGAAGAGACATAGGTCTTTTTTTTTTCAAGTACGACCGCACGGAGGTGTACCGCACGAATTCGCGCGTTCGACTGATGCCTCAAGTACGACAAAGACGCAGAAATCTTATCTAGCCGATAACAGAGCGGCGACGAGCAGTGTCAACAGGCAGGTATATGTGGCGCGCGAGCATCTTATCTAATGAGTCTATTCTCTTTCCATTAATAAAATCTTTTTCATGTTCCTTGTCAAACGTTAGTAAAAGTAATTGTAGCTATCAAGAAAAATTTGCTGTATACTTTTTGTTGGGCACATTATTAATTTAATTTCTGCTTACTTTATTGTGTATACGAGCCAAATAACGGCTAAAAGTTTCGCTTATAATTTTTTCATTTTTTTCCTATTCCTATTTCTTGAAAATAAGCAAATTTGTGATTTACAGAAATAGATTCAGAGGTCGGCGTATGATAATTATTAAGTTGTTACTACACAAAATTTATGATTTACACGAAAAATTGATAATTTAAACTTAAAAAAATATATTTTCCTTGTAAATTCTTCCTCCAAACAGCATTACTTATTAAATGGAATGTCTTTTGGAAATGCAAATTGGAAACAATATTGATCAATTCTATTAGTTTAAATATTATTGTAGTATTATTAAAGATTAAAATGTTAATTTTATATGTATTAGTCACATGTATTTTGTATATTAAAAGGAGTATTTATAAGCAGATGGATTTATTGTCACATGTGTAGATATTTACATTCCAAGGTTGAAATAAAATATTTGAACATGAGATAATAAATGTTCTTCGAATATAAATAGTAATATCTGTCTGTGTGTTATCATGCTGATTCAGCAATGTATTCAGTTTGCATTATCATATTAGTGAACGAAAACTGTACACGTGTATCTAAAATTTTCAATTTATATTTAATAATCTATTGTATTAAATTTAAAAATTATATTAAGAAACTACGCTCCACGATAGTTCGACGTCCGATTCGACGTTTTATCGCAAAATTTTATATACTTATGCGTCAGTGACGACAATTAAATGACATTGCAATTATTAAGTATAGCAATGTAGTGTGTTGGAAGATATTATTAATGCACTGTTATTTGTTTGCTTTTTAAGAACAATCAAGAACTATTAAAGAAACATTTATTCATTTTCTATCAATTAATACTTAGCGATCTAGGAAGAAGATTCTTTTTGTTTATCGATAATTAATTGAATTAATAAACTAAAAGAATCTTGTTCTGATCTCATTTGCCTTTACGATTTTTTCATTCTTATCTGCGTAATGATAGCCTTTTATCACCGGCTTTTATCGTATTCACCGTTCACCGTACACTTGTTTTTTTAACATCGTGATAATCAATGCAATTCTATTTTAGTGTTTGAATATATTTTTCTTGCAGTAACTAAAATTTACCTATTTATTTAATTTTTCAATTGTAGTTTATTATATTTTCACTCGTTATCTATCCATTTTGATTCATCGACAGCAATTACTCTTCTTTCTTATCATTCACTTTTTTTAACTGACAATTAGATAGCAACGTTAGATAAACAAAGGGGATAACTTTTTCCTAGAACTTAAACATCTGTTGTGTAAAGGAGATTTAGAATTTAGCTTCACTTTATCTATGATTCTCTACAATAGCTAATCAGTTAAAAAATTATCTTATGTATTGTTATATTATTTTTTATAATTTTAGTAATATTGCTTTAAATTTTGTTAATTTTCTAATCTAAGAACCGCTATTTTTATTATTCGTTATTCAAATAATAAGTTACGATAAAAAATATTGCTTCCATCGCTTGTGTATTTTGAAACATTGACTCTATAGAAAATAAAAGTAATCGACAAAGTATTCGCGCACAAGAAAGCTGATTTTTTTTTTAGTTTTTATCTAATTTAATTTAGGAGATTGGTAAATATTAACATATCCACACGTTGTTAGAATAAAAATTATTAATAAAATCCTTAAAGTGTAAAAAGTTTTACAGACATCTTTATATTATATTATATAAATCTATACACGTCAAAATGCAAACATCGTTAACATTTTGCTTTCTGACAGAAATCTATTAATAACGTATGTGTCAGAAATACTCACCTCTTAAATTTTACGATTCCAATTATCTTTTGTCGATGTATAATAAAGTGTAAAATTTCACTTTAGAAAAATGGCACTATCTTCAATATATATTCACAACTACATTTTTGTAACTTCTTTACATCAAATTATTTATAATCACACAACTATAGTTTGTCACTGATTGTCGAATTTTAACCGTCACTTAAATTAAATATTTGATTGCTCGACCACGTCACGTAGTTTGATCAACGATAATCCAGATTTATCATTAAATTGAAGTTTTATCAATTGTTGCTGTATCGCAGATGCAAATTATATATAACGCGCTTAAATAATTAGTTTTTTTTTAATAAACTGCTTCAAAAAGATCAAAAATTCACCATTATCTTAATTAATTAGCCACGTCCGCTGGTGAAAGTAATTCTCTCACGTCCCATGGGACAATTGTGTCAATGAAACGTCCATTTAGCTTCTTTTCTTTATATCAAATTCCACGTGCGTCAGACTTATCGGCATCGTTGTCAATCCATCCGATCGGAGCCGAAAAGTGCTGATAAGCCAAACAACTCCGGTGCTATCGACAGGCCGGCCTCGGTGCCACTAACAGAAAAACACGCTCACCTTTTCTGCGGTGGTAGATACAGTCGACGAGACGTGGGGATATTGGTAATTATTATCGTTTAGCACTCTTATCCTGCGATATACCGGGCGTCGCGTTCGGATTTTCAGATATGGATTATGATTCTTTTATATATTTATATATTATCAATATATTCATGATACAAAATTAAGATATTGTATAAAAACATAGCAAGTTAGTCACACGCAAAAGATTAATATAAAAAAATAAAGCTTTGTCATAAATTTTTATAACTTCGTTATAGAGAAATTTTATGTCCCTATCCTAAAGCAGTCTTTGCATTTTTATTTAAATTACTATACCTATATTAGTAAAGTTAATTGACGTTCTCTCATTGTTGCTCGCTGCTTTGCTCGACCGCTTTGATCATCGCGGAAAAGACTCCGTTCTGTCTTTCCATTAAATCTGCCGGTGACCCCTCTTCGATGATTTTGCCGTCGTCAAAAACAATGATACGATCACAATTTAACAAAGCTGCCGCTCTATGCTGTACAAAAATTAATTTCATTAAAATGTTATTTCTATCTAACGAAAGCTTAAGTTTTCGAGCTTAAAAATTAAAAAAATATTAGAAAATGTTTCTCACTTTTTTAATTTATTATTTTTTTCTAATTTTTGCATAATTCTATTTCTAACGAACAATATTTTTAATTTATCTACCTATCAATAATAATCAGAAAGAGAAATTAATTAAACTGTTAAAAATTAAAATTGATCGATTCAACGTTGATGAAATATCGATCGTTTATTTGGCAAAATGCATATCTAGTTTATAGAGTGCTTACTAACCGCGATAGTGATCACAGTTTTGTCCTCGAAAGCAACAGCAGCCGCTTTTAAGAGCGCCTTCTCGGTGGCTACATCAAGCGCGCTAGTTGCTTCGTCTAGTATGACAATGCTTGATCGTTGAAGGATTGCACGTGCCATACAAAGCAATTGCAGCTGACCCGCTGAAAAGTTCTCGCCGCCTTCTCGTACCTCGAGACCTACATCAAAATTAATTTCATTTTAAACATACCTTATTATAATATGTTATTTACATATTCATATTTATTATATTATATTATATTGCGTACTCAATCCTTCGGGATGCGAAGCTATGATATCTTTCATTTGCGAAAGCTCCAAGGCTCGCCAGATTTCCTGGTCCTCGTGTTCCGAAAATGGATCTAGATTTTCTCTACGGACAATAATCAATTTCAAGCATGAATGTATAATTTTCAGATGAACACTGCGTATGTACTATGTTTAGCGAATAAATACGACGTAAATACAAACTGTGAAATGCGAGCCGCATCAAAGACTAGACGTGTCGTCTCAATAATAAAAGATTTGCGACTGTGTTATATCTGCGTACCTGATGGTGCCGCTAAATATTATTGCATCCTGCGGTATGGCCGATAACCGCGATCGCAATATTCGAAGAGGCACTTGCCGGATGTCAATTCCATCTATCAGAATGCGTCCTTGGCTGATTTCGATTAATTGGAAGAGGGCCATCACGGTTGATGATTTTCCGCTACCGGTTCTTCCACAAATACCCAACTGCGAATATTAATCGTATATTAAAATATATATAATATATTTCCATTTTGTTAGGTTTTCCTCCATTTCATTCCATCATTAAAATAAAAAATATTAGGGATTTATATAGATTGTCTTTATACTATGATACACATATAATTTTATTTATATTATATTATATTTATTATTTTATATATCATCTTATTTTATTTTACGGATTATTGATTACCTTTTGTCCAGCTAGTATTTGCAAAGACAAATCTGTGACCACCGGATTTCTGTCTGCATCATAACGCAGACAGACATTCTCAAAAACGATTTCGCCTCTATTAGGCCAGTCATTGGCCACCCGTAAACCTAAAAATCGGATAGATAAAATTAACGCTTGTGCGATAAGGAAGATAACGGAAACTAACATTATTAGCTGTCTTGCGAAATATTTGTATTGTCTGGTGTTTTCTACATTGATATACAAACAAACCGTTTCCGGAAATTGATCGTCAAAAAGTAGATTTTGATCAATATTTAAATGCAACAGAAGTACAATCGTCAAGAATTATCGTTCTGATAGATGATAATAATGAAAGATGAAAGATTACCGCGAGACAGTAAGGCAATTGACATTTAATAAATACAAAATTTTCAAAATTATCACTTGTTTACTGGATTCAGTTTGCGCCCGTCACGAAAAAATTACGTAACAACATGACAAATTAATAATAAGCTTCCTTCATCGATATTTATTGATATTAATATATCGCAAACTTAGAATGCATGTATATTATGTACGATGTTTGCTTTTATATTAAATACCAAGCATAGAAATTTAAAAACGATAAGCTTCTTATGATCTTGTAAATTAAAAGATCTACGTAGAGATTTTATGTTGAAAGTGATTACCGTTTTCATGAAGTTTCTCTGGTTGTGCGTTTCTATACGCGCAAATTCGGGCTACGCTCCCCATATATAACTCGATCTCTGCGCTAAACTTGATCATCCAGTTCAATATTGGTACTAAGAGAGTATAACTGATTGCCAGGCCTACTAATTTAGGTGTTACTCGGCTTGGATATAACTCCGCAGCAAGTATAGCTGTAGAAATGGCTGCTATCACAATAACGGCGCCCAGATAATCCTAGAATTATTTACGAGGCAATGAAATTCATCGAAGATTAAAATCAGACATCAATGGTTGTAACCATACATTTATAATTTACTATAAAGCGGTGGCAAATATAAACTTGATAATACGAATTTTCCGAATGCTAACTACAATGATCAAGTTTTAGAAAATTTTAAAAAATTAATCTAAATTTTTTAAACATTTATTGTACTTGACTCGTTATTTTTACCAATGCGATGCCGAACCATCTACTGCTGGTGTTCAGAATAAGAAATGCATTGGTGTTTGTGTCGAGGCGTTCTATCATCTCCCCCATGAAACGATCCTCTTGCTTAAATGATCTCAGTGTTGGAAGACTGGACAATGTTTCGGAGAAATGTACAATTACTGGTCCTCTCGTGCTTGAAACATGAAAATTTATATAATTAATGCATTCCAATAATAAAATAAAAAAGCAAAAAAAATTAATGAAAATTTTCTGATTTGAGGATAAAAATAATTAGATTATAAATTATTCACAAACATATTGCCTCATACTATTTTTTATTTAGAGTTATATATTATTATTGTCCGTTATTATTCATTAATTATTTATTTGTAAGCGTCAGATTTATAGAGTTCTCGCAAATTAATAAGAATTTTTGGTCTTTTATTTTTCTTTTTCTTTGTAAAGTGATTTACAAAAATTTTTAAATATTTTATATACATATAAGATTGTAATAGTTATTGATACCTGCCATCTAGACATTGCAATTGCCTGGCACCCTGCCTGTAGAATTTTTGCAATGCATAATAAGCGCAACCAATTGGTACTACAGTGATCAAGAACCACGGTGAAATAATAATATTAATGACCATCACTGAACCACAGAGTAGTACAAAAGACGTCAATCTCTTGATCGCCGTAGCCATTTTCTTAAAAAAAAAAATTAAAGGAATTAATCTAGCTTTAATTAAGATGACTTTATATTCATTCATTATATTTAATAGTTATATAATATTAAATTATCAATATTGTGAAAGTACAAGAAGTGAGAATTGTAAGTTATCAAAGTACTTATTTACCTTGTCTATGACACTCATATCTGCACTAAACCTACTTAAGATTTTCCCAATGAGATTGTATTCGAAGAATGAGATAGGTGCGCCGAGAAGACCAGCCACAGCTTCTTGATGCAACTTTCGTCTTGCTCTGGCACCTGCCCATTGACCCGATACGTTGTAGAGTATTAATAAAAAAATGGAGCCCATGGATATAATGATGTACACCATAAAATAGGACCTCGTCTAAAAAAGGATCGTTTAAAATTTATTCTAAAGAACATGTTATCTGCGCGGGTTATATCTTTCAATTAGAATTTAAAAATAATTTCCATTAGATTTTTAATCATCGACATCCCAATATCTTTTCGTATTAATAGTTAATTATTTAATAGTAATATTGGTAAAATACGCATGCGATTATATTTATAATAAATTAATTATTAATATTAATTCGAATACAGATCAGATTTTTTTTTAATCATAAACTTTTAAACTTTTAAAATATGTAAATACGATATTTTCTATCGACATTAATCGTGACGATATTAATAAATGTCTATCTATTTACATTTGCCGGCGAGTAAATGCTTTTCTCCATCCATTCAGATAGCCAGAAATCAGTATACACGCGAAGAATTTGGAAGGCCAACGCTGCTATGGCGTAAACAAGTCCCGGTATCCGTCCAGCAGCCTTTGGATACTCCATCCAAATCATTCTAGTGACCATTCCACTTTTATCGTCGGCTTCGGGCTCGCCTTCATCCACGTCCTCGTCGTTCAGAGCTAAAAGAAAGAGAAAATTAAAGAGAAAGATAAAAATGAATACTTTTTGTAAATCTAAAAAATAAAATAGAACCATAGAAAAAGTTGAAGAAATATTTAAAAGGATGTATAAATAATAACTAACTTTCTTCCATATCATCCATCTCAACAATAGTCCGCGGTTCTATCGATAACAATTGTTTCTCTGGAAGATCCTGATGCTGATTAATCCTAAAAAAAGAACGAATAAAATACTTAATTTTCAATTACTTATTTATCTTTTTTCATAATTCAGTCTGTTGTAATTACTTGTTAGAATCCGACATCAGTCGAGATAAAACATTTTTATCTTTATTTATTGTCATTTCATCCGAGTACCTAAAATTTGCGTTGTTATTTTCTCACTTTTGTATTCTGTCTTATGTAACTATAAATCATATTATATATATGTAAAAAAAGTGTTTAAAACCTTGTAGAGTAGAATTGATTTAGGCCACTAGGTTGTTCGTTGTTGTAAGTATTGTTCCTTTTCCTATGCGAAAATAAAATAAAACAATAAATTTATTCCCTTTTAAATATATGTTTACAGCTGCATATTACTTCACATAAATTATTTTCTAATCGAGAAGAGATATTTAAACGAAAAATTAAAAAATAATGATACTCTTGCTAAAGAAAGATTATTTAATGAAATAATCTTCAAGTGAAAATTGGTTTTTCAGGTCTTTATATTTGATCGTATTTTATATACCCTTGAAAAAAGAAATAATTTTTCAAAATTATACCTCGGTGGCACATGTCGATTTTCGAGAATCATCGGCGTGCTGCTCTGTCGAAAAATCGGCGGTGGCCGTTTTTGCGTTTGGAGACTGGTCAATCTGACGATACCGCGATGTGTCTTTGATCGTTTTCTGGCAGTGTCCCATTCCTCCGTTGATACCGAAAGATCCGTGAGAACATGACTCCAATATCTCGATCCGGATAAAATTGTTCGGCGCAGTCTTAAAGGTACAAACGCTGGCGGATTCTGAAAGATTTGCAGTTCAGGTCAACATTAACATTGCGATAAAATTATTTTTGCGTAGAAAGATATCGTTAAAATATCTTGCTCTTTTTGTCATTTACCACATGGGCATCGCAGTCGGTGATCCACGATCCATCGCTAACGTGTCTTCTCCTTTTGTTCATTCCAATCCTATAGACTAGTTTGATTAAAGACCATCTGTCCTTGACTGTTTTCTGAAAACGATCCTCATCTTCGCGTCTTGAATTCGCGATTCGCCACTCCGCCGCCAATTCAGGATCCATATCCTCGATACTGGATTTTGTTCCGACCGCGCGAACTCGACAGCCATCCATGACAATTACCTTAAAATAAACTTTTATGCAACTTCTCTATTCTTCTTATTTTTTTCTATTAGAATTTATGAATGCTGATGATGAATTTTTTTGTTTATTTTTAAAAGTTTTGAAATGAGTAAAAAATGATTATTATGGACAAATATGAACAATCAAATGCCATATCAGTTTTATAAAAATTACATTCGAAAAACTTCACAGACATTAAAATATTATTAAAAATATAATATAAAACCTGATGAGCAGCTGATAACAGTTCCAATTTGTTAGTGACCATAATCACCGTCCGGCCGCTTCTTAATAAGAGCTTCTTAATGCCATAATCAAAGATCTGTTGACCAACGTGCTGATCTAATGCTGACAATGGATTGTCCTGCAAGCAATTTTCAATTGTATTTGCACGTAAATCTTTCGCACAGGAGAAAAGTTGATAATTCACATAAGATATAAAGCGAACAAACCAGAAGGATGATATCAGCCTCACTGTAAAGGGCTCGGGCTATGGTAACTCTTTGTTTCTGTCCGCCGCTTAAATTAATACCCCGTTCACCAATTCTAGTCAGATCTCGACCGGGAAGTATATCCACGTCTGGCTGAAGAGCACACGCTTGCAAGACATTGCGATATCTTCGGGATTGATAAGCAGATCCAAAGAGAATATTGTCCCTCAAGGTTGCATTTTGGAGCCATGGCTGTTGCGCCACGTAGGCGATCTTTAGACCCCTGAAAACCGATGCGTGATATTTTTAGTCGATAAAAATATATTATCATTGTAATTAAAGTCTATCAATTTATTTTTCCTTCTCTCTATTTTGTTATAATTACTTGGTCCATTCGACGCTTCCGCTTGTTTTCTGAATCTCTCCTAGGAGCGCCAACAATAAAGACGTTTTTCCACTTCCAGTTTTTCCCACTATTATCGTAAGCTGTCCTAAAAATATAGAGTCCTTAGTTTGTTATATTTAATTAAATAGTAGTTTATTTGATTAAATAATTTAAATATTAAATTTTTATTTATTATATTTATTTTCTTTTACATCTATCTAATATCTTCGCATTTTGTTTTTATTGTTATTTACCTCGCGGAAAACTGAGAGCATTAACCATTAATGTATTTTCGTCAGATCCCCAAGTAAAGATACTCGGTGTAACTTTGAGGACAAATTCGGGCACTTCCGGATCTTTTTCAAATACCGTATCGACTGAAGAATCAATTAGCAAATCGAATTCATGTAAGATTCTCGATTGAAGAGCTTCTTCGTCTTCCACAATATCGTCCAGCGATCCGAAAATTGTAACTCTGTTAATTGCTTCTACCTTAGGAAAAGAATAATGCATTTCATCAATTCGAATATAAGTATAAAGTATTTATTAATATTAATGTATCACAATCTGTAAAATTTGAAGAACAGAATAAAAAAAAAGTTTTTAAATTCACCTACTTTGAAAATATAAAAATAAATTAAAAATAAGTTATATAAAAATAAATTTAGTCACATAAGTATTTTAAGATCTTTTAATTAAAAAGTACTCACGTCATTATCGGTATATGAATTTGCCTTTAACAATATATCTGTTGTTGACTTTCGATCGTTTGGTTCGGGTAGAATATTTACGATCTCCGGAAGTTGAAGAAATTCCTCCAGTCTTGTTGTAGAAATCTACAAACCAGTATAAGAAGGAAGGTCTTAAATTAAGAGGATTGAATTTAAAGAGTAGTATCTCGAGAATGTTATTCCTCACCATGGCATTGATAATAATCGGCACTATCACCGGAAAGATGAAGAGCGGCACAGTTAGCTGCGAAAAGAGCGCGAGACTGGCAAAAACGTTCCCCGTATCAAGATTTTGTTCCTCCAACCAGAAATAAATCCCGAATGTGCAGAGAGTTACCAAGACGGAGAAGGCATGCGTCAGAAAGTCTGCAATAATAATGCATAAATTTACTTAATTCTCTCTTTTGATTAAATTATTTTGATTTAAAAAAATTAAATTACGAGAATTATCATATTATTAACATTTTAGCATTATTAGCAATTATTAAAAAAGTAATTAGCAAATGGATCATTTTTTCTCGTTAAAAATCTAAGAATGTCTATTAACTAAACTATTAAGAGAAGAAAAAAATTATTTACTGATAAGTGCCCAGTACACAGAATCTTTTTTTAACAATTTTAATTCCTGCTCTCTAGTTTTGCGTATGCGATCTTCGAAAAGATTCTCCCAAGCGTGTAGCTTAATGAGCCGTATCCCTTGAAGAATTTCATTAAGTAGACGAAGACGCGCGTCGCTTTTTTCCTGAAAGATCAGATAATTAAAGACAAGAGAAGAAGGAGAAGGAAAAAATTACAAAAATAATATATTATTTCCTTACCGCTATGGACTTGGAATTTTCGGACATTCGTTTCCCGAGGAGTAGCTGCATCGGCGTGACGATCAGTATGCAGCAAACTACTCCGATAATCGCGCTGATGCCCAATTTCAAGTACAGGAGGAAAATAATGGCAGTAATCTGTATACAAAGTAAACGTTATTTTGCAATTATATTTGTGTGGTTTGAACAAATTTTTGTTTCTTTTGTGAAATGTTGAACGATAAAATACACAAAGTACAATACATGCATATATCCATTTATTTAAATGTCTTCACTTTTAATGGGACAGCCCAGATGTAATGAACGATCCAGAAGAAGTTCATTATGTTGTATGCATCTTCAGCCATGAGATTCGTCAAAGTTCCAACGTCAGCTACTTGTTGATGACATTGCTGCTCTTTATTTTTGTCAGATGGCTTCTCTTCTTCAGAAATACTCCAAGAAGATAATCGAAGAGTCTTATCGTAAATCAATGCCTAAGCAATTCAATGAAAATTCAACGAGTTTTATTCGGTATTTCATAATGTTTGAACACATTAAAAACGACGAAAAAGAGAAATCAACTGGATACTTTCTAAGTTCTTCTAAATTAAAAGTCTTGCATGATAAAATTCTGAACCTTATATAGTGCAATAATAATATACCTGAAGAGCTGTTCGCAAACGTATTCCTCCAACGCAGAGCACGTGAGTGGAGGCCTGCTTTAACGTGCTTTGCAAAATAGTGGCAAGAAAAATTACGATCCCCAAGAAATATCCATTTTTTAGAATTTGAGAAAACGTCATAATTCCCTAAAGAATTAATTTTTCGACTAAGCATATTAAAATAAAAAATAAAAATGAGCTTGAAAGATAAGAGAGATACCTTCGAAGGAAAATTTTCATTTGTCACGGTGCTATTTTGCAGATTTGTCGCATAATTAATGATCTTTGGAATTGTCATGGGACCTACCAAAGTCATAGCGTCACCAAAGAGCTTTAAAACACTACCCGCCGCAAAAGTCAACCATATCTGTTTCCAGAAACATTTCCATAAAGACAATTTCCGTCCACGGCATCGCATCTAGGAATTTAATTAAGCTCGATTTATATTAAAAATATATAGATAGAACATATAAAACATGTAGAAAAAATAAACTGTATTTATTTTTTCGATAAGCTTTTAATTGTAGTATATATTAAAATTACTTTTAATAATTTAATAAATTAATCTCATTATTAATTTAATTTTGACAATTAAAGTAAAATTTTGTTTAAAAATGCATAAAAAATATGAATAATTATATATAATAATAATAAGCTATAATATATGTGATAATCTTATGATATTAAATATGTATAATAATTACGTATCTCAATTATTTTCAGATTGCTCAGTTATTATGACGATACAATTATTTTTCCTAAACTTTTTTACGAGGAAAGAAGACATAAAACTGTTACCTTTTCAGTCTCGTAAATGTCGCGAAAACGTTCGAACTGGTTTCTTGTGGTCTCCTCTTCCGGAAGTGTTCCAACATCGTGAAGTTCAAGCGGTGTATGATAACCGCGTAACAACAGGTCAGTCACCCAGTGGAAGGTGATTCTATTGAGGAACGGCGAAGTAAAATGCATGTACGAGTTTCGCACGTTATCGGGCCTCTTAATGGTGTATCGTCTGCTCTTCTGCATCTAACGACGAAACGTCATGACAAATATATTTGCAGTAAGAAAATGGGATGAAGTGCCAGGCGACGCGATGTTTATACATTAGATATTTTACGCTGAGAAAATATGAGAATAGTAAAACGCCGCTGATGCTATTGGCCTTTATCGAATCGAGGAAGTCGTAAACATAAATGGGGTGGGCAAGATTTTAATGTAAGATTTTAATGCTCTCTCTTCTGGTGAGATGGCAAACATTTGCAAGTGCTTCGCGGCAAGATAGTACGCATTTTTAAAAGCTTTTTCTCACGTCTGAAGAAGAAATATAATGGCAGGAGACTTTTAAGAAAATAGTTAGATCGTAAAGTGTTTTCTAAAACGGAATATTCTTTTATGTATAATTTCATTTTAAGAGATGTCTGCTTTTTAATAATTCATTTGAATTGAATTTACCATACGATAAAGGGTATAAGAATCAATAATAGCTAGCAATCCGCAACAAGCAGCGGTGATCCCCGTGGTTGTAACGCGAACGTATTGGATGGACAGGTCAAATCTAAAAAAAAGCATTTTAACAGATAAGAAATTCGGAATAAGTTAATTAATAATAATGTGTTTAATTAGACTATCAATAAGATTATCCTATTAATTAAAAAAGGAGACAACAAGCGGTATTCATAAGTTTATTTTATATTAATAATTATCTTACCTGCATAAGTATAAAAATTTCCATATTCGTGAGAGACCGATTATCGTAAATCCACCTCCTGACACGGCGGTACCGAAACCATCTCTCACCTCGGTTTTGCGATGTATTATCCAACAAAATAGTACAGCAATCAGCGTTAAGATCGACGACAATGAAATCAATGTCAATATGGACTCGTACAGTTCCAATGAAAGAGTCAATAGTAACAATAAACAAAGTAAAGTCCTGCTTGTGTGAAGTGGCAAGAGCGATTTAGAAAGCCTAGGAAAGAAGAATTTTTCTCATAGTAATCATGTCTATCTTATATAAATGTATAGTGAATATTCTTGCTTTATGTATTGCTAATTTGTGTTAAGCAAAATTAATTCAGTATTAATCGATCGAACTTTTGCGGAATAATCAAGGTAAAGAAGTGTTGGCGGGATATCTCGTTAGACGAGTACATTCTATAATCATATCAGGTATGCAGGCGTATTACGTATTCGACGGGGTAAACATGTATGATGAGTAGGGGATTGGGTTTTTGCAGGCGCCTTAACGAACCTGAATGGCCTCTGAGTCATTTCGCCTGTAATTTCCCGAGTCTACCGCTATATCGTGCCAATGACGTCATTGATATCAATTTATCTCGTAATTTGCACGTGCTCGATATTGTTAAATATATGTTAAATATTAAGGGATGCATATATAAGTGAGATGAATATATATAAGTTATGCTTCTATTTGTGGTTTATTAAGATAAAAAGTTAAAAGTGCATCTACCTTATATTTTTATCTTTTTCTTTATTAAAAAGAAGCCGTTCAGAAAAGGTTCATTGAGAATTTTATTAATATACTGAAGATTCTATTTATGTAGCTTATTATTAATTCCATGATAATAACGAATAGTGTATACTAAATTAGTTAATTTGTAGACGATTGAAAGCACAAGCTCGAAACAAGTTTGCTTCTGATGAGTTCGATAGTGAGGCAGAAAGAAGCAATAAATCGGATAATTGCTGAATTAGTCTTCTTGCCATTTTCTATAAGCGCGTTATTGCAAAATTATAAGTAACAAAGTGAACAGCGAAAATCGCGTTTGTCGTGTCTACATATGTACTCGGCACGTTCTTATTTAAACTTTCTTTGGAAAAACAGTAGCTCATTTAAAATGTAAATACGCCAACATTCCGTAAAACAAATGAGGATAATAAATCGTATGTGCTAAAAATGAATACTTGTGAGTTTCCACTAAGTTTAAGGAAAATATAAAATTTTTTAAAAATACTTTTAAACTAGAATTCTTTTTATGAAAAATAAAATAATAATTCATAATCTTTTAAAAATCGTGTACAAATCTAAATGAGTCTCTCTCAACAATTGGAAAAAAAAAGATTAACATAATAAAAATTTGATATATAAAAATGTAATACTTGTGAAAAATGTAAAAGAAATTTAACGTAACGTTTCGACAAATTTCAGAATATTAGTATGTAAAAATTCATTTGAAAGAAAAAGAGAGAAATTTGTCTATTAATCAGTGTGCTAATAATTCTCGAGTAGCGATCGATGACGCAAATCGATGACCATAAATGTATAATTGCCTGTAATATAAATGTACACTTATTCTGGGAAAGAAAGAGAGAGAGAGAGAAATCCGAGTTACAACCTGCTATAAATTATTCCGGTAATTAATACGAGGCGTTTTTCTTCACGCACGAGTGCATTCCGGCATTCCGTTTCATTAATTACCCGTACGTAATGAAAACGCTCGCGGTGTCGATGAGGTACGTCGATTACGATTAACGGGATTGCTTCATTTCCATGCGACAAAAATTTTATACGCCCTAGGAATACGCGCGCGTGTTATCATTATACAATATAGTGAATACGTGTGGAGTAATTACCGGGTAAGTTCTGGCGGGGCGAGACTTAATAACTGCTCTGCGTATGTGTACTAAATAATGTAATATATTACTGCACTATAATAAGAACTATAGTAAGAATAATAAATATTGGGACAAAAATATCTCAGTTGTTAAGTATATTTTCTAAATTGAATATTATCTTAATCTTAAGAACTTAGAGATAATAAATTTTGTCATAGATAATAAAATATAAAAAATGTCTTAAAATATCTTAAACAGAATAAAATTTAATTTTTCTAACCGTTTATTAACTTTGAATTTATTAAAGTATTTATAATTGTAGAAAGTATTAATATGCAATACATATTCTCGATATTTTGCAATAAGTATGCGTTTGTACTGCGTGATTAATCAAATTCATGTTACATTCCGAGCAAATAAATTATTGAGTCACATTGCGAAAATACTGCAGAAGTGATCGATTTGTGCTCCGCTATTTCTGCGAAACGTGAAACAGCTTTACTATGTGCCGCGAGAGCTTTAACGTAGAAAAATAATCAATATGCTTTTTTGAGAAACGTTCCATTAATTATCGTCTACACCCAGTAAGAGAGAAACTGTAAAACTATGTTCTAAGAAAAAAAAATTGTTAGCTTATTTCATTAACAATATAAAATCCGATTAATTATATATAATTGATTATCCTTATATTTGCATGAGTGAATAATACTAGTGTCTTGGAAATTGTAAAATATAATTATCACAAGAGTAACTCAGAAAGATGATGAGCGAGTTGTGCTTCGAATATTAAATCAAGAGTGACGCATAATTACTAGCGGCTTATATATCTTATGGCATCAAAGGGAGTAAATTCCTTAACAGAAATGTCTCGCTTGAATCATGGGGTATTCCCAAACGAATAAAGTAGTTTACTTCAATTGAGCCTGAGTAATCTCATAAGATCTTTATTTAATTTTTATTTACCATTCGTCAAATTATTTTTTTACGATTATACGAATGTTATGTATGATATTATGACATCTGAAAAACTTCATATTTTTAATCAGTTAATTATTAATATCTCGTATCTTCCGTAATTATATCGAGATTCAAGTGATATTTCTACTTGTTTAATTAATCGCGTAAAATAATTATAAATTACAAATAAAATTTAAATTTTGAAACGTGGATATTCGGGAATATGAGAATGTAATCGAAATTATTACAATTATTATAATTCAAATGTGATATTTCTTTTCTTTGTCAACTTACTTGCCGGTCGCGCTGCATTTGTATTTGAAAATTAAAACTGCAGCAACGAGTATGGTGAGAACAGCAACGGAGACGTTCGTCAATTCAATGAGACAGCCGGCTGGCGAAAGCAGATCATTTTCTGGCACCTGGAATATTGTGCCATTTCCGGCTCGCCAGGACCAAACAATTTGTCTCGTGAGTGTCGGCAATACATGCAGAAACTTATACTGTTTGCAGAAATCCATCTCGGCCATGTGTATGCAATATCTTGGATAATTTTCATGCAAAATATTCGTGGCTCATTAAATGCTTCGCACACCTAGAAGAAAGAATGATGTGTTATGTGATTTCGATCAAATGTGATGATATCGTAAAAAAATACATAGTTTTTGTATATAACAATTACATAAAATTACAGCATATATATTTAAGTAATTAATTATTACATATAAAAATAATGAGAAATGAATATTCCTAAAATGCATTTCTATAGAATAAAAATAGAATATTTATAATTTCGAATAAATGTTACAAATTATGTTATTGGATTTTAAAGATTTATTTTATTTTAATGTATTTTTATATTAATGTCACAATAGTTCTTCTAACGAATTAGATCTGCATTCCGTTCAGGAAATTCCGCTCACCACGTGGCTTATTTTCGTCGAGCGCTTTGTGTTTTCTAAAAATATACCGAAGTGTTGAATAACTTTCAACATTCAATAACGAGAGCACGTGTGCTAATAATTACACAAAACTTTATTATTCATGCGTAACAATTCAAGAAGGTCAAGGATGAACTTAATAAAATAATAAGATTGAAGAAAGTCTTGTAAGCGATATATATGTATACGTAAGATCAGATTGCGAGATACGCTTGAAAATTGTATTCTATTTGTAACTTTTCATAAAATCGAAGAGAGAAAAATGCACGATGCGGATATTTAGATACGTAAGAAACCGCGACCTGAAACATGAGTCTGTGTATTGCTTAAATATCCTGTATAAGAATCTTTATTAAGATTCATGATTAAGATTCATGAAGATCTTATCACATATAATTATATGTGATAAATGCGTGACAAGGACATATAAACAATCGACCTGATATCATTTAACTATAACCTTTTGTAATAACAAACAATGCGAACAGAAGATCGAAAGTCAACGACAAGCTACCATCGGATTGCGAAAAACACGTTTAGGCTACTTGAACCCGTATCGAATAATTTATATCCGTAACGTATTATAATTTATAAATATGTACTTGAATAAATTAATAAACCACATATGTGGGGTATCAAATAAAAACTCGTTTATTCCTCTTATGCTATTTTGTGTGAAATTAAAAGAAAACATATCTTTATTTGGTTTCGCAACTCCAAAAGTTTTTAAGTGTTATATTTAATAATTTGAGTATTTTGCACTTCCATTAAATGGATCGGTTTTGATTTGGTATCCCACATATGTAGTCTACAGTTAATATAATATTTTCTATATTGATATAATAAAATTATATTTAAATAAATAAGATTAGGATCATTTGAAATTAATTGAGATAAGTATAATAATATCTTATTTAATAAGTTCAATTAAATTTTTAGTTAATATATTGTTTTATATTTATATTTGATACATTTATGAAAAGAATTAAAAATTTTTTTAATAATTTTAAAATTAACTTTTGAATATCATTTGTCGCAAATAATTGCACGTAATGTCAACGCATTCATGAATCAGTCTGCATTACATTTTTCTTTATTTGTACACTTAATAATGATATCTTATTGCCACGTAAAGTATAATGACATAAATATGCATTTTGAAAATTCTTTTTAGGGCCAAAATGATTAATTTTCTAGTTTCATTATCTTGCAACATTTCATATTCTCGAAATAAATTAAATAAGCTAATTATGTCCTAATTCGTTTATAAGAAAAAGTTAGTTTTTTATAAAATTTTATTTAGATTTTATTTAATTAAAATACAAAAAACGCAAATACGTGTTCATCATAAATTATGTAGAAATACATAAGAAATAATTATATTCTGAATTAAACTGCTTTCAGATTTTTCTCATCTTAATAGATTAATTTGACAATTAAATACTTTACCCACTTACTGATTAGATTTTGATGTCATTCTTATTTATTTACGATTTGTTTGATTAATGCTGATAAACCCCACAATTCTTTTCACGATTGTCGTTAACATTAATACGCGATTCACAGTTACGACGCTTTCACGTTTCCGAATAAACGCAGGAAATACTTGACTTCCGTTTGACACTTTCGATTGTACATGCCGCACGCGGCACTGACGAGAGACAGAGAAGTCATATACGTCCTCCCTCCCCAATGGTTCGCGTTCTACTGAGATGAGATCCGAACAGAATACCGATGGTAATTCCACGTGTACGATGAATCACCGGTGAAAAAAAGGATTCCGCGGCAAAAACAGTAAAACTGATATAATTTCGTCCAACTAAAGTTTTGACGTAATGAACACGTAAAACTGACTCCTTTACTGCTAAACGCGATTTTTCTGTTATAGATGGCATTTTAAATTTCTTTTGCATATTCTTTACGCAGATTTTAGAAGTACATAATTCTACAGTGCTCCACATTTATTATTGCTTATGTATTACTGCTACATACTGAAAAGAAATATTTTTCTGAACTTACAATAAAATGTTATGATTTTTTTAAATATAGAGCAACACGTATATAAGAAAATACATAATTTTAACATATAGCTAAATAATTTAACAAAATTTTAATAGTATACCTAAACGCAAATACGTGTTCATCATAAATTATGTAGAAATACATAAGAAATAATTATATTCTGAATTAAACTGCTTTCAGATTTTTCTCATCTTAATAGATTAATTTGACAATTAAATACTTTACCCACTTACTGACTAGATTTTGATGTCATTCTTATTTATTTACGATTTGTTTGATTAATGCTGATAAACCCCACAATTCTTTTCACGATTGTCGTTAACATTAATACGCGATTCACAGTTACGACGCTTTCACGTTTCCGAATAAACGCAGGAAATACTTGACTTCCGTTTGACACTTTCGATTGTACATGCCGCACGCGGCACTGACGAGAGACAGAGAAGTCATATACGTCCTCCCTCCCCAATGGTTCGCGTTCTACTGAGATGAGATCCGAACAGAATACCGATGGTAATTCCACGTGTACGATGAATCACCGGTGAAAAAAAGGATTCCGCGGCAAAAACAGTAAAACTGATATAATTTCGTCCAACTAAAGTTTTGACGTAATGAACACGTAAAACTGACTCCTTTACTGCTAAACGCGATTTTTCTGTTATAGATGGCATTTTAAATTTCTTTTGCATATTCTTTACGCAGATTTTAGAAGTACATAATTCTACAGTGCTCCACATTTATTATTGCTTATGTATTACTGCTACATACTGAAAAGAAATATTTTTCTGAACACAATAAAATGTTACGTTTTTTTAAATATAGAGCAACAGTATATAAGTATTGATACATAATTTTAACATATAGCTAAATAATTTAACAAAATTATAATAGTATACCTATTAAAAAAAGCGATAATAGATTTATAAGAATCTAAATTCAACATAAATTAAATAATGAATTCTTACGAAGCAATATAAGATATTCTGAAATGTTTAAATATAATAAAATAGTTAAAAATGGAAATAATAAAAGTAAAAACATACATGTGCAATAAATAAATAAATAAATACATCTATAATTATTTTAAATATGTATAGATAAAATTTTGTTTTGTACCTAACGTATATTAAAATTTACGGAATCACGGAAGTAAACGTGCATTAGTGAAGAATCCTTTATGTTTTTAGTACTAAAAATGAAACTCGTGAAAATATACCGACACTTCAGTCCTTGGCTTTCTGGCGAAAAACAAACTGAACAGACACGCATCTTTGCTAAGCATCTGACGTCTTAGTAAGCCACATGGTACCTGCAATTTTTCTATAATGAGATCAATCACAGAATTTGCGCTTACAATTAGTGGACACTAATAGCTTTCATGTGACACTGCTTTCACAAATCGCATCAGTCATACAGCTTAATTTTTATCAGCGAAGCACTTCCATTTTACTTTCGACAATTTCTTTGTTTCAAGTCAAACCTTTTTCTTTTTATTTATTTTAATGTTTTATATAGACAATGATATTAAATCGAAAAAAATTGAATTAATATCAATTAATAAATGAATAATATGCGACTTTATCGAATAAATTTTATTCGACGAAATATGTATAGCTACAACATTTCACTGCGCTATTTCATTACACTTATTGCATTATTTCAAAACACAGTATGCTTTATTTGCCTATCTAGCGGATAATTAATTATTGACGATAATTTTCTGTCTCGAAACTTATAATAAATTACATTTTCCAGTAAGTGCATCGGACGAGATAAGAATCATCGGCCATCTCTACTGTCTTTTCCAAAAAGTATATCATTCGGGAATAACCAGTTTATCGTATGCATAATATAATACACTATTTCAATATTCATTCCGTGTAGTTTCCGCAAGAGAACGCGCGTCTATTACTCGCATTAATTAATTAGAAATATTTTTATGTTAATAATATTATACATATATTCTTTAATGCAAAGCATAATCTTATCTGAAAAATTCAATATAAGTTTTAGATATTGTTGCGTATTGGAGATCAATGCGAAAAACAAAGTTTTATACATATATTGACGCGCAGCATTGCAAATCACGAAAAATCTTTATACTGATAATATTATTTAATAAACTTATTTAATAAAATCATAGGCGCTAACTAACGCTAATTTATTAAAGAAATAGTTTTATAAAATAATTTAAGATTATTTGATAATTTTGTTATTCCTAAAAACAAATTACAATATATTCTAATTTTATTATATGTTTTTAGCATGCGAAATAATTTACACAAGTGAAAGAATAGCTGTTAAAATTAAAAAATTCAATTAAATGTAATTAATGTATAAATAAATTGGAAATTTTAATTTTAGATTATATAATTAAACAGTAGCGGTAATTTGGTTATGCAATCATGAGATATCTGAAAGATTATAAAAATTATTAGAAGAATTTATTTGAAAGAAAGGTTAGATAAAAATTGAATTTTTCACGGTTGCAAACTACGGTACCATCGTTTGAAGTATCAGGAGAGCACATTAGCAAGTAGGTTACTCTAGAAATCTGTGCAAAGGTGTGGCCTCCTTATTATGGTGTCTTGTATTGACGTGATTATTGATCAGTGCAGATGATTGGTCAGTGCGTGCGGGACCGCTGCCCCTTCCAGTTATATCTGCTAGCTCTTTGATTGGTTGGGCTGGGCATCAGCGCCGTTTCTATGGTGATATCGAGTAGGGGTAACCATGCTGCTAGAGTATCATCGACGACCTCCACGCTCAACATGCTTCTCGCGTAACAGAAGCGATTTCTGGAAAGTCATAAACAGTAAACTCGCAATTCTTGCTGTTCTTATGATCTGTAATTATTCTAAACTATTCTTCTCACAATTTTTATAACTTTCCAAACATTTTGATAAATACTTAATATTTTTCGCTCTTACTTAATAATAGTTTAACATTCATATGTATTATTCATTAAATTAATAATATATGTATTAATTACATTTGTTTATTAAGAAGATGGTAATATCTCGTGCTAATTGCATAAAGATTTAATTATCATAGACAGAATTTCCCAAAGCACTGTTATTTCTCTGCAGTAGATTTAATCTGATCGAGATCGACATATTTTGCGAAATTTGCAATAATAATCGAGATAGTCTAATAATTAATATCTCGATCGCAAAATGGTATAGGACTTGTTCATTTCAATCTGTTCTACTTCATTAGGAGAAAGTAAAACAGTGTTCTGGGATATTTCTATAATAATTAATTTGATAATAATTAAATAAATAAATTATTTTAATATCGTAAAGAATTAAATGGTAGAAAAAAATTGATTACGCGTAAAAGATCATAAGAATTATTAAAAGAAATTGTATGAATGAGAGGTTAGGTGAGAATGAATGAATTCTCGGCGTCGAAAACCTCTGTAAAGTCGGCTGAGGTATCAGGAGAGCACGTAGAGCGAGTAGGTATTTCGAGACTCCCGACGGTGTCTCGTATCGACGCGGTGATTGGTCAGTGCGTGCGAGCCCGCTGCCATTGCGAGTTATACCCGCTAGCTCTCTGATTGGACGAGTTCTGGGCATGAGCGCCGTTACTATGGTAATACCAAGTGGGGGCAGACATGGCGCTATTAGAATATATGACGATTGTATACTCGCGATTCCTGCCGTTCTTATGATCTATAATTATTCTAAATTATTCTTGTCACAATTCTTATGATTTTTCAAACATTTCGATGAATACATAATGTACTTCTCGCTGTTACCTAAAAATAATTTAATATTCATTAAATTAATAATATATTTATTAATTACATGTATTTATTAAGAAAGACGGTAATATCTCGTGCCAAGTGCTTAAAGATTTAATTATCACATACAGAATTTCCCAAAGCACTGTTATTTCTCTGGCGTAGTAATTAATCTGATCGAGATCTACATATTTTGCGAAATTCGCAATAATAATCGAGATAATCTAATAATTAATATCTCGATCGCAAAATGGTATAGGACTTGTTCATTTCAAACCGTTTTAATTCATCACGAGAAAATATAACAGTGTTCTAGGTCATTTCTGTAATAATAAGTCTGAAAATAATTACAATAATTAATTATTTTAATGTCAGATAGAATTAAATAATAGAAAAAATTGATTACGTTAATGCGTAGAAGATCATAAGAATTATTAAAAGAAATTGTATGAATGAGAGGTTAGGTGAGAATGAATTCTCGGCGTCGAAAACCTCTGTAATGTCGGCTGAGGTATCAGGAGAGCACGTAGAGCGAGTAGGTATTTCGAGACTCCCGACGGTGTCTCGTATCGACGCGGTGATTGGTCAGTGCGTGCGAGCCCGCTGCCATTGCGAGTTATACCCGCTAGCTCTCTGATTGGACGAGTTCTGGGCATGAGCGCCGTTACTATGGTAATACCAAGTGGGGGCAGACATGGCGCTATTAGAATATATGACGATTGTATACTCGCGATTCCTGCCGTTCTTATGATCTATAATTATTCTAAATTATTCTTGTCACAATTCTTATGATTTTTCAAACATTTCGATGAATACATAATGTACTTCTCGCTGTTACCTAAAAATAATTTAATATTCATTAAATTAATAATATATTTATTAATTACATGTATTTATTAAGAAAGACGGTAATATCTCGTGCCAAGTGCTTAAAGATTTAATTATCACATACAGAATTTCCCAAAGCACTGTTATTTCTCTGGCGTAGATTTAATCTGATCGAGATGGACATATTTTGCGCAGTTTGCAATAATAATCGAGATAATATCTTAATAATTAATATCTCGATCGCAAAACGGTTTAGGACTCGTTCATTTCAATCTGTTTTAATTCATTACGAGAAAATATAACAGTGCTCTAGGTCACTTCTGTAATAATAAGTCTGAAAATAATTACAATAATTAATTATTTTAATGTCAGATAGAATTAAATAATAGAAAAAATTGATTACGTTAATGCGTAGAAGATCATAAGAATTATTAAAAGAAATTGTATGAATGAGAGGTTAGGTGAGAATGAATTCTCGGCGTCGAAAACCTCTGTAAAGTCGGCTGAGGTATCAGGAGAGCACGTAGAGCGAGTAGGTATTTCGAGACTCCCGACAGTGTCTCGTATCGACGCGGTGATTGGTCAGTGCGTGCGAATCCGCTGCCAGTTATACCTGCTAGCTCTCTGATTGGACGAGGGCTGGGCATGAGCGCCGTTACTATGGTAATACCAAGTGGGGGTAGACATGGCGCTACTAGAATGTACGACGACTGTAAACTCGCGATTCTTGCCGTTCTTATGATCTATAATTATTCTAAATTATTCTTGTCACAATTCTTATGATTTTTCAATCATTTCGATGAATACATAATGTACTTTTCGCTGTTACCTAAAAATAATTTAATATTCATTAAATTAATAATACATTTATTAATTACATTTGTTTATTAAGAAAGATGGTAATATCTCGTGCATAATATCGGTAATATCAAGTGCATAAAGATTTAATTATCACATACAAAATTCCCCAAAGCATTGTTATTTCTCTGGCGTAGTATTTAATCTGATCGAGATGGACATATTTTGCGAAATTCGCAATAATAATCGAGATAATATCTTAATAATTAATATCTCGACCGCAAAACGGTATAGGACTTGTTCATTTGAATCCGTTTTAATTCATTACGAGAAAATATAACTATGAAAATAACTGTGTGAAAATATAACTAAAGATAGAGAGCAATAGCGAAACGACAATCGTACCAGAATTTAGTGCTATTCATGGTCTCTTAATACGTGACAGTTTAAATTTATTGGGCTTACCCCTTACGAAAATTTCAAAGGAGCTAGAATAATGAGAGCAATATTGAGAAAAGAATGAAAGAATATATGGAAATGCCAAGAAGTAAAGAAATGAGAAAAAAGAGAGGGAGAGAAGGATAGAGAGAACGATAGAGAAATAGAAATAGAAAGGAGAAATGAAAAAAAAGGAGAGAAGAGAAATAAATAGAAAGAAAAAGTCAGAACGAGAAAAAAGTGTGAGAAATATGAATGAGAGCGAAACGGACGAGAGAAAAGTATGGGAGGTAGAGAAAACTTTTGTGGGAGAGAAGAGAAACTGTGCAAGTAACTGTGAAAAACAGAGTTAGAAAGAACGCAAAAATGTGAGAGAAGCAAATAAAAGAAAGACAAAAGAGAAGAGGGATACTAAGAGTACAAGAATAAAGGAAGGGAGAGAGTACTATTATAGAAAAGAAGAATGAGAAAAATGTCAAGAAATAAAAAAACAAGAGAAGGAAGAGAGAGAGAGAGAGAGAGAGAGAGAGAGAGAGAGAGAGAGAGAGAGAATGTATCAAAGAGAGTGCAGAAACAAGATCAAGAACAAAGCAATAAGAGAGAGGATATGAAGAAAATGTAAGAGAGAGAGGAAAAGTGAGAGAGAAAGAATAAGAGGAAAAATAAAAGAGAGAATAAGCGTTAAAGAGAATAAGCGAACAAGAAAAAGAGAAAGAGAAAAACGAAAAGAGAGTTAAAAAGAAAGTGAAAGAACGTAAGAATGAGAGGTAGAATAAGAAAGAGAAAATGATGAGAGAGAAAGAGGAGTACATTTTATACCTTTTTCTTTCTTGAAAAGAGAATATAAATAATTATATGTATGTTAATATCCGAAATGGCGCGCGCAATGTTTGATCTAGTAGTTTAAAAAAGGTATCTCGGTAAACGTCCATGACAGTTGGCGGCGACTCCATCGCTGCGTGGATTTCGCTCGGCCGACGGACGTTTCAAAACACGAGGACTTCGACGCCGTCGTCCTGTCGTGCGTCTCGTCTTGTCAGCTGTAACGAGCAATGTCGCGGTGGTTGCCGAAGTAACGTCGCGTAAAATGAGACGGCATGTCCCATTCGGCGCGATTTCTTAGCGGGCTGCTCATCCTTCTTTCGGCGATCGCGCTGTGCGATGCCGCGGACACGTACGAGATCGACTGCAATAACCTACGAATGGGGCAGTACATCTGTCCCCATCCCGATTATGATTTCATAGACCCAAAGACGCAGCAACCACGTGGCTGCACCAAGGAGAACAAGGCCAAAGGTAGGGGCTGTATCTTGAACGAGAGACTCGGATTCTCGGGATGCTCCTAACCTCAATCTTCTCCTCGTTTTCGTCTGTCTTGCACCCTTACGTGGTTTATATTTTTATAAAACGATACAAAAACGTGTTTTGTGATTTTCGAGCGATATGCCTGACAGTTTTTATTGTAATTTTCTTCTTTGTACAGAATATACTTTCTTAATAACTTTGATTTTTTTGAGCTTTATAAGCTTTTTTCCTGAAAGAAATATGACAGCGATTGTTTTTCTCGACTGTATTCCTTTATTAAGTTTTGAATTGCACTGTGAACATTGTCTTTTGCATTGTTTGTATTTGGAGATAATTGTTCGAACTCTAGATATATCGAGTCCCGGAATTATAATTCTGATAAAACTAAAATTTAATTTGTATTTTTTCCAGTGCTATGTCTAGCTGCCGATGGCCTCACTCTGCATAGAAATTGCACTACGTTCATTGTCTTTTGCATTGTTTGTATTTGGAGATAATTGTTCGAACTCTAGATATATCGAGTCCCGGAATTATAATTCTGATAAAACTAAAATTTAATTTGTATTTTTCCCAGTGCTATGTCTAGCTGCCGATGGCCTCATCTGCATAGAAACAAAAAATAATACGTTCAAGAAGGATATACCTTGCAAATGGACGTAAGTATGATTTTTCAGTAAGAATTTCTTAGAGCTCTTTTTCTTAAAGTTAATTTCTTAGAGTTAATTTTTCACTAATAGCTTAAATGACATTTCAATAAAAAATGTTTCTCGATCCATAAATCTAGTTTTATGTACTGTTTATATTTTTTCATTGTTCATGATTGAAAAACAGTCAAAAATGTCTGAACAGAATTTAAATTTGGCATTATTGAAAAATTGGCTTAAGTGCCTCAGATCTAGTATAAGATTTTTAGAGTTTCACATTGGAGGATTGTTGCTTTTAGAAATGGATATTCCTTTGAGACGTCGTTACTATTGTCAATATTTCTGGGGATGTTTGGCGCGGATCGATTTTATCTCGGATACCCTGCCCTGGGCTTGCTCAAGCTAAGCACGCTGGGATTTCTCTTCCTTGGTCAGTTTGCCGACGTGATTCTGATAGCGACGCAAATTGTAGGACCAGCGGACGGTTCGCACTATGTGATGCCATATTACGGTGCCGGAATTAACATCATAAGGAGCAACAATTTTACGTATCGAGTGCCACAATACGACTGCTGAGAGAAAACAGCATACCCAAAGCACATAAATGACAACTTTTCTAAAAAAATATTTAATTGTATAATAGTTTGCTTCTGTCGCGAGCAACGATGTATAAATCCTAGAATGGAGTCCTATTTCATTATATATATATTTCAGTGTAAATTAATCTCTGTATATTCTATTCTAACAGATAAGCCAAACGTTAACTTGTAGATATTCATCTCTCAACGAAAAATATTGTATATATAAAAATTTATTACTAATTTACGTATTGTCAATTGATATAATTAAATAATAAATTTTGTTTTTATTTTTAAGATTCTCCGTCGTTCATAATGCTTTACAATTACGATCAAAGTGTTTCTCAGAATGCAAATATCAAACTCTCGAATACCGTAATTATGACTCAATCGACCTTGAACGATTTATCGCGAAACTGTAAGCTATACCTCGTAATTCGATTCGTGCGATTCCGCATTTGTTTCCTATCTCTCGTTCCTCTGATATAAATGAAAGCAATTCATTATTATTATTCTCGTTAATCCTTATTTTCGTGCGGGCAGCTCATTAATGGCGTTTCGCGCACGAACATCTCGCGTTCTCGGAAATCCTGAGATGAAGCCGATCGAAGATGCATCACGTTGTCATTTCGCATTACATATTAACCGGCACGTTTCCGATATGAAAAAGAAAAAATATATATATAAAGCTACACCTTTGTAACGAACTCTTTAAAGTCTCTCGTCTCACGATTGAGGAAACAGACGAGATTTAAATCGGTATTCGGACGATACGACAACTGAGAAACGAGCCGCTTCGCACAATTTCAATTATGAAAATTCTACTTCGGCTTTTAACACTCGGAATCTTATTATTTATAACAATAGTATATTATTCGTGGAATAATTTTGGAGTAAGTAATTGTCATTATGATGCAATACGTATCGATATATCTAATTTTTAAGAAAATGATAAAGCTAGAATATATTACAAGAAAAACTTGAAAATTTAAGAAGTATTATTGAAACTTAGAAAAATATATTAAAAGAAAAAATAAATTGCAAATATAATTTTATACATATTTTTTTCAAATAATAAGATGTACATTTTATCAAGCATTGTAGGTATCCGCTTTACTGTATTAATTTTTACATCAAGGAAATCACTTTTGCAGAATGCTGATAATAAAGAAAGAAACGCTGTAGAACCGCAGATAATCCGTCGTCGACGAACAATTAAGTCTGCTACTATACATTATTGCAAGTTAAACCAGTACTATGATCAGGACGAGGGACGTTGCTTAGGCGTGCCAGGAGGCGGCAAAGTGCTTCATGTTGAAAACAGCCGATCATGTGGTGTCAACGTCTTGAAACCGCATTGCAAAAGCTCCTTATATTATCACATTTGCAAGCGCGATAAATCGATCCTAGCGCAGTGTGCCAGCAGCCAGATCTTCGATAATCGTCTGCAAAGATGTGTCTACTACGATTCAAGCAAATTAACTCCTAATATTATTCTACCAGACAACTACATGTATTACGATCACATCAGAGTGCCAAGCTGCACGGGATATGGTCGGTTTCCTGTGCTCGGACACTGTTCTATGTTTTACACGTGCGACACAAATGGACAGCGATTCTACCAGAATGTTTTCAAGTGTCCACAAAACACGGGATATCAAGTAGACAAAGGTGTATGCAATGCTGTACAAGATTGCCTCAACGATAATTCAGTGGATACTATGTGTGTTCCAAATGCACCAGGCGAAAATGTGGAATCTCTAAGTCTCGGTCAAGCTGCAGGAAGAAACGTAGAAGAAACTCCTGAGATACTTGAAGAAAGTAAAGTCAGCGCAAACGATCCTATTGTAGAAAGAGAAAAAAATGAAAATTCTATGATTTACGACATTATTACTACTACCCCTAGAAGTATAATAGACACATTGCCAGAGAATAATTACAACAGTGATAACAGCAAGTTGGACGTGTCGGGTAACAACCCTGGCTTGAAATCAGTCAAAGACATTCCAGTTCCTGAAGAAATTGACGAAGAGATAATGCACAGCCAAGTTCCGAATTTGCCTGAAATCGTGCAAAAGGCATCTGACGAAGGACAAAACGAGGAGAACGGATCACCTCTATTAGGATTACAAAGTATGTTGCCATCAACGACAGAACTTGACGATGCAGCACATTCTATCACGACTTCAATTGAACCGGAATATCGGACAAATGCCGCTGTTGATAGTGAAACAACTAACACTGCGCCATTCTTTTCGGGCAGCTTACCAAAACTGGATGAAGGAACACAGGATATTACTACAAAACAGAATAGAAATGATGAAGATAGCGCTTTCACGGCATCGAATTTCAATATAGATTCGGTTGATCCACCAACGATAAGTAATGTACCAGATTCCTCTCCAACGAGTGATATATTGGCAAATATAGATGAAAAAATACAAGATGCTACGGAACAATATAAAAACAATGAAGAAAGTACAGTAATGCTCCCGAATTTCAATACGGATTCGATTGATCCGAACTCAGCACCAACAATAAGTAATATACCAGATTCTTCTCCAAGCAGCGACGTATTACCGAATATAAATGAAAAAATACAAAATGCAGCTACAGAACAATATAATAACAATGAAGACAGCGCAGTAATGTCACCGAATTTGAATACAGATCCGTATTTGACAGTAAGTAATATACCAGAATCCTCTCCAACGAGTGATATATTGCCAAATATAGATGAAAAAATACAAGATGCTACGGAACAATATAAAAACAATGAAGAAAGTACAGTAATGCTCCCGAATTTCAATACAGATTCAGTTGATCCGAACTCAGCACCAACAATAAGTAATATACCTGAATCCTCTCCAATCAGCGATGTGTCGCCGAATATAGATGAAAAAATACAAGATGCAGCTACGGAACAATATAATAACAATGAAGACAGTGCAGTAATGTCACCGAATTTGACAGTAAGTAATATACCAAAATCCTCTCCAACGAGTGATATATTGCCAAATATAGATGAAAAAATACAAGATGCTACGGAACAATATAAAAACAATGAAGAAAGTACGGTAATGCTCCCGAATTTCAATACAGATTCAGTTGATCCGAACTCAGCACCAACAATAAGTAATATACCAGATACTTCTCCAAGCAGCGATGTATTACCGAATATAAATGAAAAAATACAAAATGCAGCTACAGAACAATATAATAACAATGAAGACAGTGTAGTAATATCACCGAATTTAAATACAGATCCGTATTCGACAATAAGTAATATACCTGAATCCTCTCCAATCAGCGATGTGTCGCCGAATATAGATGAAAAAATACAAGATGCAGCTACGGAACAGTATAAAAATAACGAGGATAGTGCAGTGATGTCATCGAATTTTAATACAGATTCGGTTGAATCACCAACCGTAAGTAATATATCAGATTCCACTCCATTGAGTGTTATACTGCCGAATATCGATGAAAAAATTCAAGATGCTACGGAACAATATAAAAACAATGAAGAAAGTACAGTAATGCTCCCGAATTTCAATACAGATTCGGTTGATTCGAACTCAGCACCAACAATAAGTAATATACCAGAGTCTTCTCCAACCAGTGACGTATTATCGAATATAAATGAAAAAAGACAAGATACAGCTACAGAACAATATAATAACAATGAAGACAGTACAATAATGTCATCGAATTTGAATACAGATTCGGTTGGTCCGATTTCGACTGTAAGTAATATACCAGAATCCTCTCCAATCAGCGATATATCGCAGAATATAGATGAAAAAATACAAGATACAGCTACAGAACAATATAGAAACAATGAAGACAGTGCAGTAATGCCATCGAATTTCAATACAGATTTAGTTGATCCATACTTAACATCAACAATAAGTAATGCATCAGAATCTTCTCCAATCAGCAACGTATCACCGAATATAGATGAAAAAATACATGAATCTTCTCCAATCAGCAACGTATCACCGAATATAGATGAAAAAATACATGAAACGATTACGGAAGAATATAATAACAATGAAGAGAGTGCAATAATGCCACCGAATTTCAATACAGATTCGGTTGAGCCATACTTAACACCAATAGCAAGTAATGCACCAGAATCCTCTCCAATCAGCAACGTATCACCGAATGTAAATGAAAATAATGAAGAGAGTGCAGTAATGCCACCGAGTTTCAATATAGATTCAATTGATCCATACTCAGCATCAACAGTAAGAAACGTACCAGACTCTTTTCCAATCAGCAATATATCGCCGAATATAGATGAAAAAGTGCAAGCTACGGATCAAAATAATGAAGAAAGTGCAGTAGTGCTACCAAATTCCAATACAGATTCGGTTGATCCACCAATAAGTGATGTATTGCCAAATATAAATGAGAAAATGCAAGATGCACCTACGGAGCAATATAAAAACAATGAAGAGAGTGCAATAATGCCATCGAATTTCAATACAGATTTGAGTGATACGTACACAGCTCCAACAGTAAGTAACGTACCAGAATCCTCTCCAATCAGCAACGTATCGCCGAATATAGATAAACAAATACAAGATACGGATCAAAACAAGGAAGAAAGAGCAGTAGAGCTATCAAATTTCAATACAGATTCAGTTGATCCACCAATAAGTGATGTATTGCCAAATATAAATGAGAAAATGCAAGATGCACCTACGGAGCAATATAAAAACAATGAAGAAAATGCAATGATGCCATCGAATTTCAATACAGATTTGGTTGATCCGGACACAACTCCAATAGTAAGTAACGTACCAGAATTCTCTCCAATTAGCGACGTATCATCGAATGCAGATAAAAAAATACAAGATACAGCTATGGAACAATATAATAATGAAGAGAGTGCAGTAATGCCACCGAATTTGAATACAGATTCAGTTGACTCGGTACCAACAATAAGTAATATACCAGAAACTTCTCCAGTCAGCGATATATCGCCGAATATAGATGAAAAATTTTAAGATTCAGTTACGGAGCAGTATAGAAACAACGAAGATGACGTATAAAATTTTAATACAGAATCGATTAATCTAACATGGAATAATATATCAGAATTCTTTCTAATTAACGTCATCGAAGCTAGATGAGGAAATACAGAATGTAACTACAGAAATGTACAAAAAAGATGAGTAAAGTAAAAAATGTACAAAAAGACAGAGCAGTTACCAAATTCCAGCATTGAAGTAGTTGATCTGAATCTAACATCAGCGTTAAAGAATACATCAGCATACCAGAGAGTCCGAGAAATGATGATTTTGATGTATTATATGATGTATTTCTCAAACGTTGACTCCTGTGATTTGCTGCCACAAACGATTGTTGATCAGCTTGCAGATTATTTGAAATTTCAATAGACAATAAATTTGCAGATGTCAGCTTATCTACATCGGATGGAGTCGAAAGTGTTTCTACGCAATATTCACCTGAAAATACTGACGATTTCTATTTAACATCGATGATAAAATTCACTTTGATTTTGAAATAAATAATCACACCGATGGATATCGTAACTACAATACCTTTCATACAAAATCTATCTACTTCAGATAGATGATAACATAAAATGGTAAGGATAATACGGAAGCATTTTTTCACTGAATAAGATACTAGTTATAAATAAATATATGTCTCAAATAGATCTGTAATATATACTTTCGTTAGATTATATAGATATATCATTGAAAGGTATATACAAATGTACAAATATTATATATAGATAAAGTAATAATTTATTATGATTCGTAACTTGATTCCCGTTTCTGAGGTAGTCGTAATAATACATTCATAAATTCATTAGTTTTTTGTATCTATATCGAGGTATAACGAAAACATTATTTTACAAAACAGGAAAATACAGTAATAAATATTACCCTCTTACCGATTTACATTAATCACAATCACATTTGCACTAATGTCTAAATCTTATTACATGTTCTCTTTTTCTTGTTCGTTAACGAGTGTGTAATATACGCCTTTTCGTTTAATCAATTCCAAATGTGTGCCCATCTAAGAAAAAACATATATTATTTATATATATCATGTACCTACAAGAATACGACGTTCATTTTATCGATTAAAGCGTACCTCCACAATGACCCCGCGTTGTAACACAACAATAACGTCAGCTCCTTTAATGGTACTCAACCTATGAGCGATCACAAGCACTGTTCTACCTCGTGTAACATTTTCAATTGCCTTTTGAACGATTCTCTCACTTTCATAGTCCAACGCGCTAAACACAGACAAACAGATAAACATCAAGACAAATCTCACATAATCTCATTGCTCATTCTTACCTCGTTGCTTCATCCAGAATTAAAACAGACGGTTGTTTTAACAAGGCTCTAGCGATAGCAACCCGTTGTTTTTGTCCACCAGAAAGCTGCGTGCCTCTTTCGCCAACTTCTGTCGCGTAACTATCTGGGAATTTTGTTATGAATTCGTGCGCATTTGCTTCTTTAGCTGCCTCGATGACCTAAATTGATTTAACTATTTTAAATAATATTTATATTAATTTCAACATTCAATATTCTTACTTCTTCATCTGTTGCATCTTGTCTCCCAAATCTAATATTTTCCATAATGTTGGTAGCGAATAAAGTGGGCTCTTGATTGATATAGCCCAAAACATTGCCTCTGAGATAACTCGAATTAAGAGATTTGATATCTCGGCCGTCAATAATAATAGAGCCTTCGTTAACATCGTAAAATCTGTACATATAAGCTTTTGTAAATTTCTCAAATAAAATACACATGTTATAGATCGTACCTTTCTAATAATACAGCCACTGTAGATTTACCGTTACCGCTAGTACCGACAATAGCCACGGTTTTCCCAGCGGGAATATGTAAATTGAAATTTTTTAAAATGACGTGATCAGGTCTAGTGGGATAACTGAAAGTCACATTTTTGAAAATTATATTTCCCGCCAGAGATTTATCTGCGAGTATATCACCACCGATCATCATTGACGAAGGCGGCATATCTAGATACTAAAAAAAATACGATATTTAATTAATAAATTTTGTTATAGTTATAAAATTATATAATCTAAATAAAAATTACCTGAAAAACCCTGGCTCCCGCACTTTGTCCTCTAACAAAGGTCCCAAAAAGCACGGACAATTGGCCTAAAGACTTTTGTATGGTTTGCGTAGCCATTAAAAATGCCATGAGATTTCCTGGAGACAATTGGCCTGTGGAGAGTAACTGCCCACCAAAATATAACGTGGAAAGTAAAACACCGTTGAGCAATAAATTCGTTCCTGCTTGAAAAAAGCTTATTCCAAAACCTAATCGTTCATATAAATCAGAAGAATGCTCAACTTCTTTGTAAAACATTTCCATCTCTTTCTCCTCTGCAGCGAAAGCTCTCACCTGATAAAAAGAAACAAATGCGAGGTGTAATATTAAAATTTTTGTAGAATACCTTTTTAATTGATTATTTATCTGAAGTACCGTTCGAATGTTTTGTATAGCTTCTTCGCACACGGCAGTAGATTTTGCGACTTGATTTTGCGCTTCCATCGATAACTTGCGCAAGCTTCTTCCCAGGAGAGTACCGACAAAAATTATTGGGGGCAAACTGAATACCACAAGAGTGGTCAATTGCGGTGATATTACTATTACAGAGATGACACAACCGATAATTTGCGTCAAGCTTCTCAACCCTTGAGAAATGCAAGTCTTAAACGAGCTTTTAAAGTCTTGAATATCACTGGTCAATCGACTTACTATTTCACCAGAGCGTGTTTTGTCAAAAAATGCTATGTCTTGCATGATAATGGACTTGAACAAATCCTGTCGTAAGCTCACTGCAACCCTTTCACCAACATGTGAAAGAGTATAAATATATACAAAGGTAAAAAACGCCTTGAAAGATAAATAGTAGAATTTATGAGTATCAAATTTAGAAATAAAAAAGAAGAATATTCTAATTGTTTTACATACTTGTGCAATATACATACGTCCCAAAATAAAAGCTGGTTGAGTGAGCTGCAGAATAACTTGTTTTGCAGAATCACTTTTGTTCTGACATATTTCCGTTAGCACATTTATAACACTCCCAACGCACTGTGGTATTTGTATATTTAACAGCGCAACTATTAATGCACTCTGCAAGTACAAATTACCAGTATGTAATTTGCAATAGTATCAGACTTATCAATTACTTTCGCACATTTATAAATACTTACTGATAGTGCTAGTAATAAATACCAGACATGTGGGTATAAATATTTAAAAAATTTTGTCCATTCAAAAGTCAACTCAGGATTGACTGGATCGCTCGGCGTGACTGGATTTATGTCGCTTATGCTTTTAGCTTCTTTACAAAGCACAATGTGATTTGACTTTAAAATACAAACAGCTGCTATTCCAAGTCCACCGAAACCAAATTTCAAAATGTTTGAAGAAAGCTTCGATTCGTTCACATTTTCTCTGACACATCTTCGAGTGACTTTTGTAAATTCATGCTTTGCTGCTTTCCATACATTTTGACTCCTTCCTTGCAGAACACATTTCTGCAAGGAATACCTAAAATGAATTTAATAAAAACCAATTTAGTATAGTATTATCTAAAATAATGAATTATTGTATTAAATAAATTCTAATTCTACAATGTCGAAATTTATATATATCATGTTTATATATTTTTATATTCTTTAGACATTTCTCAGGTGGAACAAAAAATCACAGATGTCAAAATGACTCCAAAATATCATTATTATGTCATTTTATCACAGCATTAGCGTTATTTTGATGTTAGCGTTAATATGATGTCATTATAATTTTTGCTCTACCTGGGTTATGTGGTACAAGTACAATGAAAGTAACTTATAGTTACCTTGAAATTATATTGCTATTATTGTGACAAGAGAATAACGTAGCGCGCAACATAGACATTCTTAGGATATAATTCGTATTATAATTAAACTGACACCTATTAATTACGCCGGCACGTATCTTACGTGTATATTTCGCGTCTATTAAATTCGCGACCACGCATCACTGTTAATAATCCACCGTGATAATTCTCATGCAGCTGACGGAATTTATTTAATTCTCGTGAATTAATTTTTTAAACTTACTTTTTAAAACCCAACTAAACGTAAAGATGAACTTTCAACCCAACACTTGGATTATTCAGCGCAAAAATTCTTTGTCAAATGTCTTACATAATCCTATTAATCTGAATGAATCTGTAGATCACTAATTTTCAGTCTTAATCAGCTATTATTTATTCTTTTTTTTAAAGAAATTTAATGCGCCAGCAACTGATTTTTTTATATACTTTCAGTTATTAACTATTTTTTATTCGAAATCTCAGAAACCTCAGAAAGTTAGGCTAATGTCGCGACCAAGGGCGGCGCCATGTTGCAACGCGCCATGATACGTTTCGCAAGTTCCCCACAGATGGCGCTCGATGTATCGACGCCGAAAACCGCTCGTTCCCGCGCGCACGAGCTCGTCCTTGTCGTTCGCTCCGCGAAGTGCGCGTTTCGAAGTTCGGTAGCTTCGCGTAGAGACAAGTTGAAGTAACGAATTTATCTTCCTCATTCGGTCCTCAACAGCGTCTGGCGAGGAATCACGGAGGACGCGGCTCCCCAAACAGCTCGGCTGCGACAATCGCGCGTCTGTAAGAACCAGGACTCCGGATTCGCCGGGAACGTCGTCATCTCCGCCACTTCGCCTCTCCTGCAAGGTAAGAGCCTCTTGTTGACAGAAAAAAATATGCGCTCCGATCGACACGGAGAGAATAAATGGCGATTGATACGTCGCGTACGATCGAAAATCGTACAAACGATCTTCTGTGTCTCTCGCCGAAATTATTATATTATGTATATCTCTGCTATGCAAATGGCCGACGAAAAAGCATTAGATTTTAAGCATTAAATAGATCGATTTGGTCGAAGAGACGAAATTATTGCAATCCCGCGCTTTGCTTATTGCGATCGATCTGAAGTACTGAAATTAGACTGGCTGCAAATATTTTCGCGAGAAATCTTCACTATCAGTCGTAGAAAGACCGGTGAGGGGAGGAGAAAGGAGGGAGGGGGAGGGAGAGAGAGAGAGGGAGGGAGGGAGGGAGAGTTGTAATTTTCCCGTCTATATAACTCGCCGCTCCTTTTTTTTACTCTCAACTTCTCCCGGAAGTTTGCCACGTGGCCCGAGAGACGCGTCTTAGAAAAAAATGTTTTCCGCGTCGCGAGAAAGTGGCATGAAGGGCGGAGGAGCGAAACTCCGATCGGTAAGTTAATACGCGGACGAAGAAGGGCTCGAAAATTGCGCCTCTGCGACGGGGGATGGAAGGGGGTCGAGGCGATTGAATGGCGTGCGCTGGGCCTTAAAAGGACCTAATCGCCCCGGCAAACTCTTTGAGCGACGAGTTAATGACGTGTATTTATGTATTCGCCGCGTTTAATTGCCCGTGCGGCTATTAGCGCTACCCCGCGTCGCGCGCGCGCGCTCGCGATAAGGGATAAGTATTTAAATACTTGTATGCGCGCTCGCGCGCTACGCACCGCGTGGAACTCGCCCGGTCGGGCGAGAGGAAAACGATTGTAAAGAAATGCTGCTTTTGCATCTCCCTTTGCTTCGTTGCGATCGTTTATTATTGTTTAATTCAAACGGATTAATTTGAAATTTGATGAAAATTTTTCTATATTGAAGAAAAAATATTTTGCGAACTAATTAATTTTTCCTCTTCGCTTTGAAACTCGTAATTAATAATTACGTATTAATTGTAGAAATGATTATATTACGTTTATATCCGCATTCAGTTGCATCGTTGTTTTATTATTTTCTGTATTGAAGCAGGATAAATCAATTTTAGAGATACTTGGAGCTTAATTTTCTAGAATCTAGAATCGTATATTTATTCTTTTAAAGAAATAATTCACCGCAATTATAAAATTGTAGAATCAAGGATAAATTGAATTAAGTATTATATTTGAATTTTGTCTCTCTACAATTGACTAATTTCACATTGTGCGACAAAGAGAGGGAGATAGTCTGAAAATTTTTTTTTCAAAACATTTTAATTAAGCATATAATTATTATTCTTCAATTCGTTACGACATTACTATCAACGTTAACGCACTTTTAATTGCTCTTTGCATTGTTCACATTATACATTTCTGAAACTTTTACGATCATGCAAAGTAAATAGCGTTACCGTTAAGTTGAATATCAGATGACCTTTAGTCTTGTAACGTGCGGCAGAGAAAATGTTGCGGAGAAATTAGTTTTTCAGACTTAATGAGTGAATCGGTGTTAATAGTCTGTTACTTCTTATTTGATTTCTCATCTTTTCTAAGTATTAAAAACCTAGTAAAATTTTACCAACAAGAAATTTGAAAACTCTGATATTTTGTCTATTTTATTATAAGACTAGAATCCTAAATGATTAAGGAAAGTCGTCACTCTATAAAATACAATATAGAATGCTTTCAAAAAAACTTTTAGTACTAAAATTTAAAAAAGGTCGATGCTCCATTTTCTACTTTGTGCAAATTGTTTATCGTACTTGTGCATACTACAGAAGTCCCCGTTAGTTTTCTCCTTTCTCATAACTTATCTGCGAGTAGGGCGGCAAGTTGTTTCGAGCGCGTGTTTTTTAAGAATGCTCTTTACGAATGTTGGAAGAATATCTTGCAAACGAGTTTGCGTTATCTGCGGCACTCAACGTACTCCGAGCACGGCGGGAACTCCACATTAAACCCTTCCTCCCGGATCTACAAAAGCCATCGAGTCGAGGTCGCCCTTTTAACCCAGATTTGCGGTATTTGCGATCATTCGCCTTATTGTCGCTTTAATATTTTTTAATCTACGATGAACCGAGATTTTTTTAACATTCAGCACAGTGATCATAATATCAAAAAGTAATAGGTGAGAAAGTTTTATTATATCAATGAAAAGTTTTTGTTATATTGAATTAATTTGATGTTAACATATATATTTTACAATAATGATTATGAGAGAAAATTTATATTCTTATTGATCCTTTGGGTCTACGAATTGATTATCAGGGAGTATTTATCATTTATATAAGTAAAAATTAAGAATTTAAATAAATTAAGCAAATTTGGATATAAAAGATATCTTATATAATAACAAAGAAATATTAATGCGATATAAAAAATATTTGCGTGACAGCGTAAACATAAAACGATTAAAATATATTTTGCGTTAAAAAATATGATTACTGACCAAACACGTTGAAGAGTTAAATATAACAAAGCTCTTATTCTCTCAAAAGTTAAAGAATAATACATTTCCAAGATTTAACCAAATTGTATCGGATATAAAGAAAACGCGCGTTATTTTGCAAAAATATTTCGTAATAAAATATTTGGTAATACGTGTACAAAATCGGAATGTACTTCGCATAAGAATCCAATATTGTGACGGGCAGAGATTTTTCGTAGGAAATCCGCTGCCTCTCGCCGAGAGCGAGGAAAGATAGTAAAAGAAAGAAAACGAGGGTAAGAGAGAGGGGAACGGAGGGAGAAGGCGAGGGAGAGAAAGGGAGAATTCAAGTATAAGCGCCGTAACTGCGACAGTTTGCCGCGCCGCGACGGCCGAAGAATGGACCAAATGAAGCCTTCTAAATTTCAACACCCTCTTCGTCGCGCGAGTCTCCCTATATTTCCTCCCCCTGGTCCCTCTTCATCCCTGCGCCACGACGAGTCGCGGCGGCGGCGGCGGTGGATACGAGAGCCTCGTCGTCCGTGAAACGCACGCGGTGCCGGCGTACGACGGGGTGGCGATGACGCAAAGTCAGCGCGGGCCAATGGACTCGGCTCTGGAAACAGCCGGAGCGGTGCACGACTGTCGGCTCGCGATTGGGCGTGGCTCCAAGGGGGGCACCCTCGACTCTCCGCTGCCGATGGGGTGGGGGAAATCCCCAAAGTGTGCCCCGGGGTGTAATATCATACCGCTAGGTGGATAAATAGACGTAGCGCGAGGCTACGTCGGCGCGCCGAGGGGTAGAGACGGATGTTGGAGGGAGCATGACGGACGGAGGAAAGTAGGGGGAAGAGACGGAGGTTTCGGGGATATGCGAAACGCGTAGGGAGGATACGGTGAAGAAGGAGAAGGATGGGGAGGTCGCGGATGGTTGCTCGAGGCCAACCGGGGAAGAGGTGGGGTCCAGGTCTGGTTAGAAAATGGTCGCGAGGGGCACTGAGGGATGAGAAGGGGAGTGAGCGCGCACGAGGTAAACGAGGAATCGGGCGACTGTGCACCGCGACGACGGCGAACTAGAACAAATAATGGTTGTAGTCAGCCTCAGCTTCCGAGAGGTATTTTCCAGTCGCATAAATCGCGCCCGGGCACGCACGGCGGGGAATGTGGGCCCCCTCAGAGGGCACGCTTGCGGCTCTCCGAGAGAAGCGCCGCTTACGTCGAGAGGGAAGCTGACCTACGACGAGATCACGAGTATTGGCGGATCCAAGGACGGTGCGGGGCTGATGTTACAACCCCGACAGAGTTAAAATCCGGAACAAAAAAAAAAGATTTTCTTACCTCCCTCCTAAATAAGAGATTAAGATACGAGTAACAATTTCCAAAATGAGAAAGGCTCGATTCTTTTTAATTTAAGTTAATTATTAGGAGATCGCGCGTAGCGTCCTTTCAAGAAATTATTCTTGACACGCAAGTTCCATGCGAAAATACAAATGTTATTTGTTTCGCATATACGTCGGATCGATAATTACATTGCAAGATATACTCACCGCGTGTGGCAAACTTGCGTTACTCTGATAATCTTCCGCAAATCTAATTTTACAATAATTACGGCCGTTGGAAATTTTCATCGATATTATTCAGCGGATCTTTCACGTTCTTCCATCGGTAATCTTTGCACGTACGGGCGTGCAGCGTGATCTAAATTTTCCGCATTCACGAGCGGATGTACGAATGTACCTTACACGCGGTAATTCGAGAATCCCCGAATCGACCGTTGTTCGGGGCATACAGATATTTCGCTGAATCGCTGTAACTCTATTACATCGGTGAACGAAATGGATGGATCTTTTTCTGCAAAGTGTCAGTCGTTCGTGGATCTAGTTACGACGCGTGTTCGCCGGCAGCGAAAGGGGACAAAATGCTCGAAACAATTTAAACCTAAAAAAGTAACATATTTTGCAGCTGCGCGAATTAAATCTATTCGTTGGAGTAAGCTTTGCGGGGATTTCAGAAAGTGACAAAACATTGTTTACAACTCTCTCTCTTTGTTTAATAATTTCTCTGAATCTTAATTTGTACGTGAAAAAAAATATACGTAATAAAGAACGACACAGTAAAATCCAATTTCATCGCGATCTAAAATTTCACGCGCCATGTCCATTGCAAATATATTTGTGGCACTTTCGACACGCTACGTTTCGTATCCGCGGAGGTAAATAACGATGCAAGAATCCGTTGGCATGTGGGGAACGATCGGTAGATCCAGTGTGGGGAAAACGAGCTAGCTATCACCGAGAAAAGCTGGCGCGCCTGAAGCAGCGAGCTGCTATCATCTCGCATGCGATTTTGTAGAATGCTGAGCGCAGTGTGTAGCGGAACAGGATGTTGTCAGCTGAAATTAAATTTTCCTCCGAGAGCGGCGGGTCGCTCAGCAACCTGATATTGTGGGCGTTTTAAGCTACGTACACATCTACAAGCACGCGCGCGCCGATGATGCCGTCGCGAAATGTTCGCCAATGTTCGCTTTGTCGCAGTCCCGAAACTGTCGTACCGAAGAGATATAATTTGTACAATCTTTAATCACGTATAACATTTTCGCATTAATATACATAAAAAATATATACATTATATCAGAATTTCTGATATATTTATAATTCAAGATCATTTATGACGATTAATTTTGTTTTCTGCAGATTGTTAATTTAACTGAAAATAAGATATTCTTAGAAAAGAGATATCGTTACGTTAAAGTGCTTTCTTAATGGGCAAATATTGAAATATTTATGCAATATTAAACTTTATGCAAGATTCAAAACATACTCTTATTTTCTGCCGTGAAATATTCACAAAAAGCATTAACGTTATACTGTCAATTTCTTTTATAACTGCAAAATTTAAATTCTTCATTTTATCCCTTTTATTCATTAATTTTTGGAAGAAAAATTCAATATCTTGAAAAATATTTAAAAAAGTGAACTATCTTCACAAATATTTTTCATCTTAATTACTTTTGCTGCAATTAAAATTGTATTATTTAAATAACATGGGATTACAAAAATAACGTGCTCATAGGGCACTAAAATATCTCCTTCCGATCCTGGTGAAAAAAAAGTCACGACAATGGCGGGACACCCGGTTTTCTTGGACTTTCCCCGCTTGGTTACTCCTGGGGTAGCGGATAAATGGCTACCTCGTTTTCCGTGCACCCTTGAAGTTGATTGTATCAGGGGGCGGGAGGGAAAAGAACTGTTGAAAGAACAGACAAAGAAACGGGCAAAAGAACGCGGCAAGCGGAGAACGGAGCGGATGACATCGCCTTCCACAACGCGACTATTCAACGTGTTTGCCGTACTCTGTGCAAGTTATTATGAATTGCACTAAATTGATATTTTTCATGGAGCATACCATTCGAATCTTATTTTAAACAGAGGCAGGAATTATCGAATGCATTAATCATTAAAAAAATATTTTATTTTATTACGTTATGAAATACATTTTTTGTTGGTGATTTATTTATTGAAACAAGCATTGAAAAAATTTTAAATGATAAATGCATTTGGTACAGCGTTCGTTCCATTTGATATTTTATTAATTTTGTGCAATAATTTTTCTCTCTTCTATTATATTAAAAAATCTTTTTTTACTTGGTGCGTAACTTTTTTTTATCTTGTTTGTCTTCAAATCATTCAATACTGGATATTAAATATATAAAGCTTGTATTGCATTTTTTATCTATATTCATAATGCAAACACAGAATTGTCACGCTACAGTAAACTTCAAACTATCGCTAACTTTTCCCGTTTTATTACGCTATACGTCAAACATACAAATCACTGAAATTATATCAATTTTGATCTCAAAGTTATTTTAATTTAAAAACACACTCATTTGCACACCGTCGAATCAGCAACGATACCTATGATAAAATTATTCTACATTTAACGCTAAATAAGACCGAGTCCTTCAGTTTGAGACGATGTCGCGCGCAATTGTCGAACCAGACAAATAAAATTCATACATTAAATAGATGGTGCTAAATATGAAGTATAAATCCTGACGAAAATATAGAAACCGTAATTTACCGAAGCGGCAGATCGGACAAACAGACCCGTATTTATGAATTATTCTCGAAGAGCGGCATTGTCATCGCGTGCGGTGGCTTATGAGCTTGGCTATCTTGCTTGATACCTGGGGATCACTTTGAAATAAATGATTCTCGGCGCTTTGTGCGACCAACGACATCACCATTAACGACCCTCTCGTTCGGCGAGTACACGGTGACGGGGGTTGATCGCTATAAATTACGACTGGGCATTAGATCGTAAAACTGTGGGGCGCGACAGTCGATTTGTTTGCGGGATCGTCGTGCATCACCGAGGGATCGGGGCCCGATTCGGTGGCTGCATTGCCATTTCCATCGGGATCGCAATTATTGCCTCGGAGAACGGTTATTAGAAGTAAATAGTTCCATGCGGCCGAGTAATAGAAGCGACTGTCTATCGGTTCCTATTGAATCGCCAATCGATAACGCCAATAACGAACTATTTTCCAAATTCGTGGAGTAGTAGAAATGTTAAATATCTTATTCAGTAACTTTTAGGGAATGAAAAATACTAGAAAAAATAATATTAATTCGTATTAATTAAGCGTTATCATTTGATTATTATATTTATTATATTGCTCATATAATAAATAGAAATGTTCATAAAAGTTCGTAAAACTGAAGCCAATTTTAACTATTTAAATCACACATGCTGTTTGACATAGCAGAGCTTTAATACTGAAAGCTAAAAAAATTTTATACGTGTAATAAATACTATGTATGTATAATAGAGATAACACATAATATATGCATATATATGTGTGTATGTATATATATATATATATATACATATGTACATTAATATATATCAGACATACATTAATATTTATAGTTGCAAAATTAATTATTATACGTTAAAGTGTTATGTCAGTAACAACGTTGTGTTAATTTACGTAATTTACTATAAATTAATTAGTAGCCCAAAGTATTGAGAAATACCATGCCACTTGAAAAGAAAGTCAAAACGAGTTAGAAAGCATATTTTGATGAGGTCCGTAAGGGTTGCTGCGAAAGTGCGTGCGTCAGAATATATTATGAAAAGTAATAAAACGATTCTGTATTGCAGCACATGACAGGTCCTATACATATATGAGAATCCTCTCTCTCTCTCTCTCTCTTTCCCTCTATGAACGAACGATAATCTGTCGCGGTAAACGCATCTGTTGTCGCGAGCAGGTGCGGCGTTTCAATTCGCGCCGAAAGTGGATTAAGGGCCGGCCCGCGTTTTTGTTGGGTCACGTGCGCCAGTCAAAATAAATCTGTTCTTGTAATCGGATTTACGGGCCGTGGCCGATAAACTACCGGGCCGGTTATGAACTTTAAACAGCCGGTCGCGCGGCGGCCGTCGACGGTCGGCGCATCATAGTTTCGCCGCATAATTTCGTTTGCAACCGTAACCGCGTGTCCACTTTTCGGTTGGCTTTAACACGCTCGAAACATTGTGCAGCATCGGTGATATATCTATCGGTGTATTTTTCCCGTACTAATACACGACGGCCGCAATTAGGCACATATTATATTTGTCTTTGTGCATTACTAAAATGTATCTAATCTATTTTTTGTCTAAAAGATACTTTCATTCTCAAGGATAAGTAGAATTTTGCATATTCAAAATATCCATGTATGTACATACAAGTCCTCTTTAAACATGATAAACAATTTAACGCGTTAGTCATTTGTCTTTGAAAACAATAATATGTCTTGCAGTAACAAGCAAGATTTAAATTAAGCACACGATCTCTTTCATATTTTTCATGCGTTTAAAATAGGTTTATTCAAAAGCTACTCTAGATTGTAACAGCAAAATATTTCAGAATCTTTCGTAAAATGTTTAAGATACTAGCAATATATTATTTCTCTTTATTATTTCAATATTAACCGTTCCAACATTATCCAACACAATATTCAGAGAATGCGTCAGTTTTCAATCTGTACCCTCAAAATAACGATCTGTCACGTTTCCGCTCGTCAAGCATGGGTAACGTACGGAAGTTTATAAAAATGTTATGAGGAGTTTAATTGGCCGACGTTTAATTACTTCGGCTACCGCCGCCGTCGTCGCCGAAGACGGCGCGGGGTAGCAAAGGGGTGGCCGGACTAATTGCGAAGTTTTCTACTTCGATTTTCCGGCAGGCTGCACGCTGCCGCGCCATTTCCCGGCTGCCGGTTGTTCGAATTAAACGCGAATGCAGTTTTAAACTGGGGAAGAGCGCCCCGGGGAACACCAAGTATTTTATACGGGATTAAACGCGACAAGCGCGTACGGTAAAAAGCGGCCAAAGAAATCAATAACGTCGCGTTATACGCGCGTTCTGCGTCGCTATTTTATTTTCCCGTCTGCTCTTCTCGCGCGACCATAATCGCGATAAAATAATCACCAAGTGAACATTCCGTCTCGCAAACTGCGAGTCAACGAACGGATAATAATGTGGATAATAATGTGGAAAATTATTTATATGTAACGTTAGTAAAAAGAAGATAGAAAAAGACGTTATTGCATGCATCCTAGATTTATTTATCTATGTATGTGTTTATTTAATCTTGCATTAATAATTTTATAGAATTAAATAATTCTTATTACTTACTCTATATTTATTCTAAAATTATAGGCTTATAAAATTAATAAAGCGGTAAAATAAATAAAAAAGTTTAAATAATACCCAGATTATGTTTAGAGCTTAAATAGCCACGCGGTGATTGTAAATAATTTATTCAAATTATATAACTTAAAAATTAGATTCTTTCTGTATTTTTTGCTTTGTAATTTTTATGCTTCCGATATTAAATCAGATATTTAATCAACCTTTTCTGTAAAATTACAACACATTCATCATTACCACTTATAATCACGTATGCAAATATCCTAAAATCTTAATTCACGCAGATAGTTCGAGGTTCCTCAAGCCGGAAAAACGTCTTCAACGTGAAACGACGCTGTTTGTAAACGACCAGAGCCCGATTATAATAATGGTCAGGTGGCTTGTGAAACTCGCTCGCTGCTGTGATTGTCGTTCGAATACGGTGCATTCGGCTCGCATTGACCGGGAACGCAAGTGCACGTCAAGCACACCGTGGTTGATCGCTCGCTCGATAAGCATTCGATGTATGCCCAACGTAGCAGATATCGGATGCTATGCCGGTCTAACGGAAATAAGCCCGAATCGAAATCTGCTCGACGTTTGTCAGCATCCTCTCGTCGTGCCGTCGGCGAATGCGCCATCGCGGTTTCGCGAATCAATCGACAGACCTTTTGATCGTGGTACATAAACAACTTTATTTTGCGGTAAAATTTTGAAAGATCTTTTCCAAGATAGACAATCATGAACTTTACGTTACTTTATCAACGTTTTAATGAGTATTACATATCAGATGTATTAATAGGATCAATTTTATTTAAATAACTCATGCTAAATACTCATGTAAACACTAATATGTGATCTTTAGCAAATTGGATGAATAGTCTGTAAAAAAAATTGCAAACCACACCGACTGATAATTTTTTTAGTATTACATTTTTTATTATCGCATCACTCGTATGAAAATATATTTTTTAGTGTCACTTCGACTTTGAAAATTATTTCTGCAAAATCTATGTAAAATTACACGTATAGTTTCACAAGGATTTTTAACATAGATTAAATTAATGTTTGACATATCTGATGTTTTTCCGAAAATTTCTCTCGTGCCGTATTGAAATATGCGATCGATAATCGTCGAATAATGGTCGCTGAAAAATCCGGTAAGAGACGAAGCGACGCGATTTCGTCGATGCAAACAGATTGTGTGCAATTTAATAAAAAAAACGCTCGCACGAATCTCTTGCACATAATATCTGACATGATATATTTGTAATTTAATGATATATATTTTTTAATTTAACGTGGCTGCCGAACGCGGCGCGGCTTTTGTGCGTCCCGCGCGTATTTGCAATGTATATTTGTTAATTTAATGCAAACAATTTATTGCGGAGTTAAGCAATAATTTTTCACAATTTTAGCGTGGATAATCGAGCGTGCTACACACAAACGTATGAGCGCAAATTTTAATCATCTGAAAATTGTGAGTGAATTTCACGTCGAATTTAATTCGGCTGGCCATATCACTGCAATTCTTTTTTTTTTCCAAAGAAGAATAATGAAGTAAAATGCTGACAGTTGTATTTAATTAATATAATTCAAAATAATAAGGTTGAACAGTAATAAAAGTAAGATCGTTTTCGTTACGCAAAAATGCAATAAATTTTTTTCTTTTATGTACGATAAAATAGAAACAATGTAATCTTGTCTCTCACAAATGTAACACCATGATTGAAATTCTTTCTCGTCGATTATCTCGTAGATCAATTTCGAGAGCCACGGAGGACATAAAAAAACCGCGGGAAAATCGCTTCGGCTTTTGGGATGGGGACGGAAAATATTGCGATTAAAGCCGCTCGAATTAGCGCGGAAGGGAGTAAGGGCGCGTGGGGCAATAGAATAATCATGCGAGACGTTAACCTGTTAGGCATTAGTGGCGCATGATAGGCACGCTGCGGGTGGCGTCGCGTCGGGATGAAACGAGAGTGGCTGCGGGGATACAGACGAAATAGATTGAGAGAGAGAGCGAGGAAGAGAGAAAGAGGGAGAATGGCAGTTTCATTCTCTCCCTTTCTCTCTCTCGTCAGGGAGTAAAACAATTACGGCTCCGCGTCGACGTACACTCGACCGAGCACCCCTCGTATCGTGTTCAGCAGCCCCGCACACTGTAGGGGTGTTCTTCGGCCTTTGGCGACGCGCACGAATCACCGCTGCGAGCCCGCTTGACGCGCGTATTCACCGAAACCTCGTCGAAAATCTCAGCGTACGCTATTCCGCTAGAATTACAGGTATTGAGACCGGTCTAAAGCCCACTTTAAACGATCTGCAATTCGAGATGGTATTCTATGCACGATCGAAGAGCTTATCTTTCTCCAAATTGTCTTAAATCCGTATTTATAAAGAAATAGAGATCTATCGTAAGAGCGCAATTTCTTAAAAATAGGAATTTAATTTTGTTTTTGAAGATAAACTTTTCAATATTATATATTAAATTGTAAACAGTCAAAAGAATTTGAATGGATTTAGGAGTATATAATATTTATAAAAGAACGCACAGTTAAATGCGTAAAGATTAAATGCGTAAAGATTGAAATAATCTTAAGGAAGATGGAGGTAAAAATTTATTCGAGTAACTTCAAGTTTATACGAAATTATAAAATTTAAATAGAAAATTTACCCATTTTTTAATTTTTTAATTTTTCTCCAAGAAAATTTTTGCAACTTTAATGCTGCGAATTCGTTCGGAATGATGCGCCTATTAAAATGCCGCGATGTTCTGCCGGAGTTCTAAGAAGAATGGCGCGCACTTCCGACGATGACAACGAAGAATTAAACTCGCGGCCCGCAGGCTGTGTAACTCGGCCGAATTATTACTCCGGGACCGAGAAGTTTAAATCGTCCCGACGTGGCCCGTCTTCACCCGGGGGGCACGCGATCCCCCGGCTCGCTCACTGACAAATTTAAATCTCGCTAAGCCCGGCCATTAGTACGAAGCGCAAACAGCAAACAGTGCATTAAACTGCGCGTCTGTATGCACTCGCGTACGCGTGCGTCCTTAAACGCGAAGCCAAGTGTCTGTTCCCACGGGGATTTCGCGACCGACCTTACGCACCGCGTGCGTGGATCTATTCGTTCGTTCGTTCGTTCGTTCGTTCATTCGTTGCGTCTCTCTGTCTGTTTACGCGCGCTCATCCAAACGCTCGTCCAGACGAGCGGGGGTTGCTCGTTCGGACGTGACATCGGGCGGACCGCACCTCGTGATGGTTATTTCGCCGGTAAAATTAAATTTGTAAATACGTGGTCACGTATCGATCCCGCGCGTTGAGAATCCATTAAACTGTAGAAACCGAAACTTGAACTAACGTTTCTCAAATTAGATTATATTTAAATCGAGTCCCTTCAATTAATTTCTAAAATCGACCACTTTCTAACCAGAGAAATATTTATCGATTTTATATGATTCAGATTCGAGCATTGTGTTTCAAACTTTTTATTAATAACTTTCTAAAGGATAAAAAAGAATATCGAATCTCCTCTTGTCTTTCGTTTCGTCTGTATTCCGATCTACGTATGTACGTCGGTATTTGATGTATTCGTATACTTTTATTCTACTTGCGGAAACGACTTCGATATCGACGCAAAAGCGGCCAAAAGTTTTGAGACACATGCCTGAACTTTCCCAAGGAAGCTATACATTATAAATATCGTGCTCCTTTTCCCAGCATTCCGTTTCGTCTTGTGCCGATGAATCTTTTCAATCTCTTCAGAGAAAATTATTCTTTCTTTTAGCTTTTTCCTGGTTAGATAAATGTGTATTCATATATCGAATTTTTTTATTTACATGTTTCTGTATATTGTTTCTAGCTACGATAAATAAATCTTAAATTTTTTAATCATATTAATATATATGTATATTAATTTAAATTTGAGGAATGATTTTCTCTGATATTAAGATGCATTTTGACATTTTTATTAAAAAAATATAAATTATGTCATTCTGAAAGAATCTATCATTGATTAGATAATAAATTTTAAATTTTAAAAAGAGATCATGCAAAATATTCTATGTAAAAATATTAAAATTTTTATTTGAGAGAGTATATTGTGCTGCATTTCTAAAAAATAAATTTAAAACAATTTTGAAATAATAAACTTTTTAATGCGAAAGAGCAACATATTAAAATATAATTAAAGTTAAATGAGTTACAAAGAAAATGTGCGAGGAGATTAAGCGGAGCCACGAACAAAATTTCTCGGCTCTCTGTCGCCGCAGCAACGGCGGCGAAGAAGCCGGGAAGAAATCAATGCCGAAGGATAACACGCGTCCTTGCTCAGGGACGAGCAGTCTCCGGCTGCTGCTCTCGAGACCTCGACCAAGCGAAAACTTTGTCCAAGAATCTAATATCATCCTTGGCTCGCACACATTCTCAGAATTCCATAGTATACCAAGACTGTACGGTACATGATATTCTCATGTTAGAAGAGTGCGACATGATTTGACCCTTAATCGCCTCCTTGTAATTTCGTCTCGGACAAACGTTTATAATACTCAAATACGTGATACTTAAATATGGTGCCTTAATTTCTGCTACACGCTTTTAAAAATCGTGTCTCTCGAAGTTTTTGCAAAGTTGTCTCGAATTATTATATCGAATTCAAACACGCAGCTATTACGAAAAAACACAAATTACATAATTATTAAAAACAATGACAGAATATTTAGAATTAGATTATGTCTTCTGCAGTGACTCTTATCTCTTTTTTTCCATTTCAATTTCAATTTTAGTTATATGAATATATTTCTTACATATGTTGTTAATTCTAAATTATCAATGTTTAAAAGTTTTTTTACTCAAATTGTGCATTTGAAGACATATATTTGAGGTATTTTCAAACAACTATTTTCTGGGCCAGTATTCCAAAAAAACAATACTCGTCGTAACTTCGATAGCATTAGTACTGGAAAATCATCTTTCCTTAAACACGAGATTTTTGCCACATATTTGCGCGGAAACTCCTAAAGCGTAAGAACGTAATACGATTCACGGGATATACGCGTGCATGCACGCACGTACGTACGCACGCACGCACTCATGACATAGGGGCCACCCGTGCCCGCACATTCCAAGAATACATGGGATGGATCCCGCGACTTCCGCGCGGACAGCCAACGCGGTGGATCGCGCGAGAGGGAAGAGGATCCGTTGGCGGCAGGGAGAGGGAGAGGACAACGATGGCAGGACGATGGAGAGGAGAGAACGGGGTGGTAGAGAGGGAGAGAGAGAGAGAGAGATTCGCAGGAACGGCGGGGAAGGGCGGGTTGCTATCTTAGCCACCACAAAGCAGTGATAACATTTTCCCTCCCGGACAGAAGCCTAGCCACCCTTCTCGTCGCTCCCAGGTCGATATCCGGATAACGCCGGTTGCCCCGGGCAACCGGAAGGCCACGCCCGCGCCTCCGAAACATGGCTGCCGCCGCCCTTGCTTCCGGTGGTGCGGGAAGAAGGGTGAGCGGAGTGCTCACCCGATTCCTCGTTCTGCGAGGGTGACGAAAAGGGTAGCTGGAGGAAGCAGAGGAGATGCGGACGGATAAAACGCGAGAGGCTCGAATTATCATAATATTGGTCATTGCCTGCTGCTTCTCTCTTTCCCTCCTTCTCTCTCTCTTTCTCTCTCTGCTCCAGAAAGACAGAAAGCGAAGTAGCTGACTATCAGATCTCTCCCTTGTGTGTACTCCGTCCCGGCGACTTATTACCACTCCATACCACACCATAGCACGCCGTTGAAGCACCGTGTTGTGCATGTACGTGTGTCCGTAGCTAATGCTCTCCTCGCTTCACGCTTACCCTCGACAACGAAGAAGACTTTCCATCGTTTCTCTTTAACGCTAAGTTTTCGCGGTAAAACCAAGTAGCGGCTGATGCTGTGCGTTTCTTTGGTCTCGCCGCTTTGATAGCTCAATGGCATAGTTAAACTTGTCGAGTTTCTATGCAAAGAGCCCCTACGTCTTTTCGATTAATAAATACATATTGTAATTAATAATTTGCATTCTTCGGATAAAAATAGTAGTTGGCTAATAAAATACATTAATAATTTAATTTGTTATATTCACATCTGAGTAAGATTTTATTTTTTATTTTTAATTTCTTTATAAAATGGATAAAAAAATCATTATTTATGGCAAATGTGGGTAAATGTGGGAAAATTGTAGACTATTAAATATTATATCAATTTTAAAAATTCGCATTTCTGGGTGCCAATTTCGCAGACCTCTAACTTTAACTTACTTGCAGTATTTTGTTGCACAACATAATATGTTTTTAAACTCGTATAATGCTATCGGCTTCTATTGAGTCGTCAACATCTCTATATGCCTAAGATGTTTACTACCTACTTCATTACTTTATAATTAGTCAGAGTGGGGCTTCCTCTCTCGAAGATCGTTGTTAAGAATTCTTTTTGGCATTTTTGAACGAGGTAATTCACAATGAGTTGATATATGAATAAAAGTTCGAGTCCTTGATTGAGAAAAAGGGGGTAAGAATTGATGAGTCCAGATCGAAAATATTTCCGTGTTTCGTAGATACGCTCGATGGATCAGAGGGTCTTCTATCTTCTCGCATAATGAACCTCGTTCCCATCGTTTCTAATTGTCAACCACCGGCACGTTATTTACCCCCTGAGCGAGGAGAGTTATAAAAGGGGGGGGGGGGCAATACGAGAGACCTCACCTCTTCCTTTTCCATCTCCCCTGTAAGTACGGGCCGGCACACGTCTTTAGCACGGACGTCGCGCTTGTATCCGTGGTGACAATGCAAACCGAAACAAACACTTAGCGGCACGTGAGCGGCACGTGGCCGACAGGATATATTGCATTCCGAATGCACACACACTTGACGGACGATTAAAGGGGTGTTGCACGCGCGAAGAACCACGATCGTGACAACGATACGCTTCTCCCTCCCGCTCATTTTTTCCGTCAACTACCTACTTATCGTGCTTATTGCGAGTCTAAATGATTGTAACTATGTCTACCAGTTATGTCTCAGATAAAAAAAGTAGAATAAGAAGTCTGTAGAATTTTCATCGAAAATGTTGTTAAGTTTAACAATATTAATTTAAAGTAATTTTATTAAATCAAATATCAAATTTAAGTACTAATTAAATTAAGATAGAGTGCATTTAAAATTATGTTGTAATTGCTAAGCAAAATAAAATATGACGAACTAGAAGTCTAGCTTAATTAATCTAACAAAAGATAAAAATTAATTTTTAAAAATTAATTGAATAAGAATGGATTTTCTATCTCTAAGAAAATATCTATTTTATATATAATTTATATTCACAATACGATTATTGGTTTAATTAAGATAGAATTATACATATATTCTTAATCAAAATTTTTTGTTAGTACGAGAAATTTTTTAGACGTTTCTAATTACAGATAGTGGTTTTATTTTAATAGAAGCTTGACAATGTAAACGAGTACTTTGAAATCGCAATCATCTAGAATACATAATGAATGCGCGATAACGTTGCAGTGTTATAAACGTCTAAGATTATTGTTTGATAAATTGCTCTAAGTTGAACTCTTTCAGTACAATTAAATTATTAATAAATGTTTATCTATGATTTAGCGTCTATCTACCTACCTCTGAATTTTCTTTCTCTCCTCGACCCTGGACTCTTCGACTCTCTTATCACACGTGCAATTATTTTATCGCTTCGCGATATTGCGTTTACTTATATGCAACATGTTTGAGATAATGCAATAATAGTTGCTTTTGTAAACTGTAGCATCATCGTTATTCAGAGCACGCGTACACGTGTCGTAAATTTTCGCGGTCTAATGTAAATCTCGTAATATTCGTAAATCTAACAATTTCATAATGAAATTTGCAACTTGCAATATTACATGTTTATTGTTTAGTATATATCAATCTTTTTTTTTTCATCTAAAAATAAAACTAACACTTGCCATGTGACGGATTTATGAGATATATTAATCGACCGTCGGATGTGAAAAAATTATGCGACGAGGAAAGAAGTTCTAACAGTGAATTGGCGTGTTTGACAGTCTTATCATATGACAAATGCAGTATCAAATCAAAGTTCTACAATATTACGACTTTGATTTTATTCCCGTATTGAAATTGCGATCAAGTATAGTGTATTCACATACAGAGAGATACGAGAGATAATTCATTTTATCGTTTTTGCTTATCAATTAGTTGAGCTAATCGCAAAGCGGTGCTTTTCTGCACGTTGATTCTTACAAGATTATCCGTAATAACGCATAAAACATTAATTACGCTACGCTAAACACAAGATAAAAAATACTCAGTTGACTCAGCTGCATTTGTACTCAAAATGTCTGATGCACTGATGGCTTATTTTTATCGCTCTCGATTCGCACACGCAAGAGCGCGCGTACTCGCGTGCATCATGCGCGCAAGATGTTAATAATCTTTCGCAAACCGCGTAAAATAATAAATTTTCATCTCTGCACAACGCGTGGAGAAATAGGCGAGAAAAGCAAACGTAGAAAGAGAAACGGAATGCCAGGGAGGGAAAACGAAGATGTGGAGTGGAGAGGAAGCGTGCGCTTTAAGCGCGATGCTCCGAAGTGTTGCGGCGGTGGCGGCCGTTATCTTCGTCACGATCGAGGAATGTAATATCGTCACCCCAAGCGACAAGAGTTGCCTTCGTATCGCCGTTTAGAATACCGTCTTCGTGTGGGGGGAGTCCACGGGGGACAGGGATTAAACTGCAATGAAAATCCACTCATTCTGCGCTCCACCGTCGCCGCCCTCTTCCCTTTTCCGTTTCGTATTGCCAGCGCCGGGAGAAGCGGGTAAACAAGATATTGCTTTGTACGCGCCCTCCCCGTCCCTCGTTTCCGCTTTACCGTTTTACCGTTTTATCGTCGACTTCTCTCACGCCTTTCCCGTTATCGCCTTATCTCGCGCGCGCACGACATCCTTTCCTGCCAAAGCAGAGACGAAGAGAATTGTTCACTTCTCTCGGCCGGATACATCCGACGCGTTTACGCGACCTTTGCTTCTATCCTTTAATTATCTAGGAAGATTTAAATTCGTAATTATCGTATCGAGGAAGAATAAACCGAGGCAGATAAGAGGCTAATGGAGGAGGATGAAGGTAGACAATCGCGCTTATACTTAACGATACTTTATTATTTTTATTATTACATATTATTATAAATCTATCATTTTGACACATACAATACTTACTAAGATCTACTGACGATTCTTTTTAACGATAGGATGTGTGTAGCCTATAACTAAACATATATCTCGATTTCGCTGCTTTTTTTTTACTCTTATTGTTAGCGAAGGAACAAAGTCAAGTACCGCGGCGTGCGTCTCGTAACGATTGAAAAATATATATACGAGATTAATAAAATATATCACCGTTGCAATTTGCTAAATACTCGCTCATTACGAGATTTTTTTCACATTTTCACTGGCGATCGCAATGTAAGAATAGTAGGCTTGTTTATTTTTACATGAAAATAATTTAGATCCGGCAGATTTCAATTTTGCTGTTGAATGTAAATTATATACATTAGTACGAATTTTCAAAAGCATTGTTTAAGCGCGTCACGTATTTTTCATTAAATGCCACATAATATCACTTTCATGTGCAAGCGTCGAATTAATGTACTAATCATGCATTTCGACAGTGCTTGGCTTTAACAAATTTAGATTTTATCAGCAAGATTCTTTTCATAATTTCTATTATTATTTGCCGCAAAATTTAATTGTATCCTACAATTTTGATTTTGAGATCGTTGAGATCAAACGATTTTTAATTAATTACATTTTTTTGCAGCATGTATTGCTATTTAAAAAATTTTTTAATTATATATTTTTTTAAGTTTGTTTTGAGTTTCGGACACAGAAACTTGTATAAAAGATTGCACACGAGATTGCTCCTTCGTCAAATGCAAAACGTAACGAGTTAAAAGCGTTATTACGGATCGTCATTATCTTCAAAGCTGCGACCACTTCATCACGCAAAACGAAAAACGTATCCTAGTCATAAAATGCGATATAGGTATTCACAATTACGTATAGATCGCGCTACGAATTCGCTGTATGTACACCAAACGTCTACTTGACCGCTTACAGCTAAACGGGAAGGGCGGGGCGGCTTTACATTACATTCACCGAAGAAAGATTCTCCCCACTATAACAGAGTGCTGCGCATATATTTGTCCGGGATTCGTATTTACAATGCCGATATTAATCGACCATACGGAAGCGGCCTAAGTTCGCCTAACCGACAGATCGGGCAACGAAAGTGAAATCAGGGGGAACGCGGGGCAACTTATCCGCACAACGAACTTTGTTCGCAAAAGCTCGTTCGACAAGTGGAACTACATTATTGCTCCACTTCTCCGGTTGCTGTGTGTTGATGAGATTTATAATAATTAATATTATCAGAATAAAATTAATCAAGGAAAATATATTCAAAGAAACTAATAATGTTAAACAAAAATTTCCAATTACAATCAAACAATTATATACAGTGATAACAAAAATATCAGTTTCTTCAAAAATAAATTTTTAAAAAATTTACAAGAAGCAAACGCAGAAAGATCCGAAAGAACGAAATTAAAGTATGATTTAATTTTAACTGAAATTAACATAATTATAATGAATTTAATTTAAGCGAATTAATTTAATTAAAAAAAATTACAAATGAATTAATATAATCATAATGCATTTACTTCCACTAGTCGTCTTAAAAAGCAGCACTTAGCAGATTGTTAAATAAAAATGCTACGCTCTATTGCACTACGCCTTTTTACAGAGATGCGCCAATATGTACGAGATGCGCTATATTATTTTCGATATACATCTTTATTAAGTCGATTCATACGTATTTCTATAGTTTCTGCGACGCATCTTGATTACCTACTCGGTAAGAAACGATCATCAGGAATTTCATGCCAGGAATTTCGCCAGGTTTGATTACATGAAGCATGACCCTCATTTCGCCTTACCGAATAAAAACTAGAATATAACACAGATAACGCCTGAATTCCGATGTACGTCCTTCTTGTCGCTTGCAATCGCTGAATGTTTTATCGCGAAAATGTACGGCTAATACATGCAGAGCGAGCATCTTGCTAATTTTTAGAAGTCCGTGTCGAAGCTTCACAAAACGCATGTCGAATATAATAGTTTTATTACAGATAGATTCTGCCCAAATGATGTAAAAAACATTCACAATATAATGAAAACTGATATATTTATTAAAATGCCAAAGGAGCTAAAAACTTTAATAATATATATATTTTTCTTCGATATAGACTACAAATAAATTGTGATCTATAGGAAAAAAAAAAACGGTTTTTGAATTGCGAAACGACATCATGTTCTTTTGAGATTAAAATTTGTTTATTTCATTTGGACAGCATTGGTCAAAAAGAATATCTGCTAAACGACATCAATTACCATCGCCTCTGGAACGAGTAGTCCTTTGCAGTGCGATTGTTTCAAACTTTCTCGAGACATTCTTGACCAGCCAAGTCTCTGATCAGTCTTCGATAAGCACAGTTCACCAACGCGATCTCATTGTGGTCACCATTCGATTAAGTTTATTGTTCACTTTGCAATCTTATCATTCTTTTTCCCAAGAAGAGAAACTACGATTTCTCTTTCGTTTCTTTATTTTGAGGGGCAGAAGCTAAAGCTTCTTGATTGATAATATCGAAACTCTTTTGTTCAATAATAATTATAAATTCTTATGAGAACACGTTTGACGCTTATGTCACTTCTGGCCCTCCCAAAATAATTATCAGCCACGCCAAGTTCGCAATGGAGTGTTAAAAATTTAATACTTTCGGAAAGTCACCATCTGTCTTTAATAACTGGAAAAGAAAGCCAGATTCCTAAACGAGCGGTGAGAAGGCGGACGCCTGGCTTCTAATCTCTCTGTGCTCCGACGGGCTGAGATCTAATAACGCACCGCAGTTCTGATCGCTGGCAGCTTGCTTGCCGATGAGTGCGTCGATGCTGAAGTTGCGCTTCTTGTCGACGCTCGTCGTGTGGCTAGTTGGCAGCGTCGTGATCCTGGTGGAAGTTGGGTCCATCTGTCTAATCGGCGGCGCCGTGATAGGCACTGGTTTGTAGAGCGGCGGCGGCGGTTCCAGGAAACCACCGAGCTTCAGCGCCTCCAGAGTCGATGGAGAGAAGTCTAGTAACGGCAAACCGGGTGGTGGCGATAGATAAGCGGCTCCAGGATAAGCCAGAGCGCCCGGGTGACCGCCACCACCACCTGGACAAGGTCCCCGGTCGCCGCAGATGGCGAAGGTGGCCATGATCGCTCGGTCCCGCAGCACATAGTGCGGCGGCGGCCTCTTGTATCTCTTCCTGCGTCTCAGGAAGCTACCGTTGTCGAACATGTCCTCCGCCAGTGGGTCTAGCGTCCAGTAATTACCTTTACCCGGGTTTCCGGGTTCGCGCGGAATTTTGATAAAGCAATCATTGAGCGAGAGATTGTGCCTGATGGAATTCTGCCAGGCAGGAAACTTGTCGTGGTAGTAAGGAAAGCGAGACATGATAAACTCGCATATGCCGCTCAACGTCAGCTTCTTCTGCGGCGATTGCAGGATCGCCATGGTGATTAATGCAATGTACGAGTACGGCGGCTTTATCAGGGACGAAGACATTTTGTCAGTACCGTAGTTGGAGGGCGATTGACTGGAACCACCGGATTTCCCCGACTGACTCGTCGCCGACATCATCGAGTACGTTTTCTTGGAGCGTCCACTGCCACCGCCGCCGCCGCCGCCGCCGCCGCTACCACCACCGCTTCGACTCCTGCCGGCCGACGGCGGCACCGACGTCGACGTTGGTACCGGCGAACAGCTCGGTATTACCGGGCTCGACGACGTCTGCGACGGCGGCGACAGGTCGTTCTTATCGAGACTCACCGGGTCGACGATCATACTGCTACTGTCCGAATCCCGGTCGCTGTCCGCGCAGCCGTCGCACGACAAGTTCGACATCATCATCGCACGTGGCTCCATCGTGATCGCCGCCTCATGAGCATAAGGACCTGCCACCGAAATGTTTGTTTATTTCGCCGTCGGTCCTGCGGTCGATTCTTCGAGTCTACTGCTCGCGCTCATTCTCCATGAAAAGTCTACACTCTCTCTGCTCGATACAAAATCTTATCAAAATGTTTTCTCTCGTAGTACTCTAATCTTCAAAGTATTTAATTATTAACACAGTAAGAAATTGCAAGTTCTAAATCAATCATATCAAGTATCGAGTTGCCCCGAATACGAAATATTTCACTTAGAAAAACATCTTCTCTTAACAAGAATCAGTTCTTGTCCAATGTAATCTCGGAAACTGTATCCATCAGAGTGTAAGAGTTCCACATGTTATTCACAAAATTTCTTTAAAAATAGTTGTTATATAATATTTCTGCAACAATTTCTTCCGTTGAAAACTTCAGTCACCAAATGAACTTAGTCTCTTCACAGTTCTTACATAAAGAAGATCCGTGTTACGATTTACTCAACGTTAACATTGTAGTACAAGCTAAGCGTTGTTATACGAATATTAAACGATTTTTTCCGACGATTATACCGCACTTTTTCAAACGTTTTCGCGGATCGTCCGTCGTCGGGAAAACGCGCGAGTGACTTCTGTTGCGATATATTTCAGCGAAGCGACTCACAATCCGTCACTATCCTCTGCTTGATGAGTGCTATCTTACGCTAATAGTTTGTTTCCACAACGATAACGGGACTTTTTTGCTTCGTCTTGCTTCTACCCGACTCGCGGGTTTAAGCTGCGATACACACGTTAGTCGTCCGACGAAACATTGTCTCCCACAATTTGTCTATGAGGCTATATATTTCATCATGCACTTTCCAACATCCAATCAAACAGACTCGATGGTATCTTCTTGCCAGTTCACTTGCTATAAAATAATCTCGCAGTCACGAGATCGTGCTTCTCTCTTTATTAAACAACTCGATGATTTTGATTTGAACTAAGTTGTCTCCTGAAGCCGATTTGTGATTTATATCGAGGTTTCACGCGCGAATCTTCCACGATGTTTTTGGGATGCGTCATAAGTTCCTTTTGGCATTGACACGCTTTTTCTGAGATTAAGACGGGCCGAGATCGGATATCACAAACTCGCGGACGACGGAGGGTGCACGATCGCGAGCGGAGAATCGTCTACAGGATGAGATCGAGACTCGAATTGATTTGAAGCGACCGCTTCGGTTCTACGTGGGCGGACCAATGGGCGGGCGTTTCAACCCCCACTCTGACTCGCACCCCGTTAGACGAAACCACCCCAGCCGGTCGGACCGACGTGTTTCCACCCTGCAAGAGTGGAGGAGCGACGTGGAGAACGGGGAGAAAGCCCCGGAGGGGGTTAGGACGGGAGTTAGGAAAATAGCGGGATAGTTAAAGGGACTTTCGAGGCGGGGGTTGAAGAGGGCGGGAGGGCGAAATTGTAACACTTCGAAGGCTGATTTGCTTTGAGCGGCGCGATGAAGATGAAGCGCGAACCACTGATCTACGAGCAGTCGCCGGCGACGCGACCTTCTCCGTCGTGCGATTGCTTTCTCGACACCAATTTCGTGACGTCCTTTTTTTTTTTTTAAAAAAAACGGTACTTTAAAAACGTGAGACTAAGAATTTATTTAATTTAATGTCTGAAAGTCGTGAGTATATTTATTATCTTCATAATTTTATAATCTCTCAATCTCATTTTTAGCTCAAAGGAAATTTTAAAGAAATGATATAAGAAATATACTATTCTTTTTTATTGTTCATTACTTATTCATTTTTATTGTTCATTATCAACTTAAATAGATATTTTATTTCAATAGCTTAATATGAAAAAAAATAATTTGAAATTCATACATTATATCAAAGTAGGAAACTTTTTGAGAGAAAATCCTGGTTTAGATTTATTAAAAAATCCATCGTAGAATTAAACTTAACCTTCTAAAATTTCTGTGTGTTGTTTTAAGCATCTTGTTGCGTTTTTATAGCGCATTTTTATCTTATTGGTTGAATAATCTGCACCGCAGCACGGTGCAGGGGTTAAAGATATAACTAAGCGCCATTATCGCGTCGCATTTTCATCGTGGAAGTGCTGCAACCAACCAACCATCGACTAGATCCGTAGAATCGCCAACAGAGCGAGACGAGCTGCACGCATCACAAGTTAACTTCCCTGAGGCAGCTCAAATAGAATCTGTATTACGCCAGAGCGGTACATAGAGAGAGAGCAAGAGAGAGAGAGAGAGAGAGAGAGAGAGAGAAGAGAGAGAGAGAGAGTGAGAGTGAGTGAGTGAGTGAGTGAGAGAAAAGCTGTTAGGGGTGAGAGGCGTGCGCGAGAAACACGGATATGTACACTAGGTTTGATAAATGCCGTAATATTCACTAGATCCATTAGGTATATTCATACATGTAATAATTATTACTAATAAAAGACCCATGATATATCTTAATATAAAATAAATTATGGCTCATATCTAAGATATAATTTGTATCTTAAAAATTTCATGAAAATAAGGAGATATTATTTCTTATCAAATAAAATTATTTTAATCTTTATTTAACGAGCTAAATTTGATTTTAATTTACTCAATATAATTTATTGACGCAAAAATAAATGAATTAGCTACGAGAATGTACAGATAAATATTTCTTAATTGTGTTCTAATAATAATGCTGATAATATTTGGTCCGATCTATCTTTTCGAAAAATCTATCTCGATTTCGGGTGAATGTGTCGAGACATTTATGATGCCTAGTGTACGAGCGAGAGGGAGAGAGAATTGGGGAGGACGAGAGAGATGGATAACGGCGGAACCGCGATATAGATGCGGATGCGAGTCTATCTGGGCGCACTATCGGTTCACAGAGCCGAGCCGAGCCGAGAGCGAATATTGTGTTTACCCGTACGCATGGCTTTGCGGTGCAAATAATCTGGTATTATTGCACTTACTCCACGTACGCGCGGGCGAAACTCTTCGCCAACTGCCATTCCCCCGCCGCTTCCGCTTCTTTGTTGCAGCGCTCTTCGCGCCGGATTTCAATATCCGTTCGCGCTAATGTTAATGCCGCGTATTGTGTCGTTGTGCCTCTGAAATCTCACGACGCGCGAGACGCTGTAATGATTATTATTCGGTGTCTTGCGTCCTACATTGCCTTGCACGTGTCTGCTCGATATATCTGTCTATATGTACTATTTTAGCGCTTTATTTCTAATTGCTTATAATTTAAGACATCATTTAGCAAGTTTTATTTTAAATTCTTTCTTAAATTCGTACAGGGAGAAAGTAAACACGATAAAAAAATGAAAAATATCTTACAATATTTAGAATCGCATATTATTCATGGATTAACAATAAGCACAATTTTTACTTTTGTTTATTTGTGCAACAATATCCTCAGCCAGACACAAGCAATTGCATTCTGCTGCACAAAAAAAAGCGAGATTCGTTAACGTAGCGGATTCAATAAAAATATTTTCGTGCGTTCCTCACAGAGTTTTTTCTCGCGCGGAGAAGTGTTGAAAAGTTCTTTCGGTCTCCCTTGCCGATTCAGCGATTACCGCACCTTAATCTCAGAACCGACAAAGACGACAGGGTAGAGGAAAGGAAAACGCGCGCGCTCGCGCGGGGGTGGAGTGCACCCCGTTCCATAGAACTCTTCGAGGTTCGCCATTCACTTCGCGGCGGATTGCGGATTCCGAGAGTTCCACCATTCGATCCGATTGCTTCTTACCCTGGACTCTCGTCGCTCGTATTTACCTCCTGATTTCTTCCCTCTCGCCCCGCGTTTCTGTTCCCACCACCGTCAGTTTCCTCGGACCAAATCTTCTGGAAATTCCAAGGCGAACCGCGATCGGGTGTCGACTTTATACTTGCGGCTACGAAACTATGTGTAGCAGAGTGAATTCGCACTGAATTCGGAATCGAAATTTTATTTGACCGACTTTTTTTTATAAAGATCGCATTTTACGTAAAACTCGTAATTGATATTTAAACACGATGTGATTTTTCAAATTGATAATTACATTATTCAGGATATATAAATTATTTATCATCTGAAAAAGAAAAAATGAAAAAGTATCTGAATAATTTAATTTAAAGATAAAAAAACTTTAAGAATACGTAATTTTAATAACTAATATAATAATGTTTTTAACTTGATGTAGCAAAGATTTTTGAGAAAAATTTGTAACTTGGTATGATGAATTAAAAAGCAAGATATCAATATCTTCCAGATAAGCATTTAATATTTTTGTAAATTTATCCATTTTTGTAAATTTATCCATGTACCGAATACATAATTTTTATTACAAAATATGTCAGAATACATATCCAATTCTATCAATTAAATTTCTATATACTAAAGTTTCAATCAATCGCGTAATGACGTAATAATATAAAATATACCATAAAACAAGATAATAATTTACGTTATGCCGTTTTGTAAAATAATCGTAAATTGTGTTTTACAAAACACAAAAAAAGATTCTTGAGAATTTTCACGACACACGTGCAAAGAGATTCACGGATTAAGAAACCGCCGACGCGTTTCGTCGTCTACATAGCACATGCGACCTAAAATCCTCAATCTCGCGGGAGAGCAGTCGACGTTGAAAAATAGAAGCGCAGCCGCTTTTGCGGTGGCAAAAGTGCGCGGTGTATGGCACAAAGCTCACAAAGAGCTCAAAGGGGAGAAGGAGAAGAAGAAGAAGAAGACGAGGACGAAGTTGGCAAGAATCGCGAGAGGATCGCGGCGACAAGAGAGAGAGTGAGTGTTTACTGGCGGAGAAAGACCGCTGTGCGGATGACTCGTCCTCGTCGCCGTTCTTGGCCCTCCCCGCGAAAAGCCGGCGAGATTATGCCGCCATCTTGGATGTTGGTAAATATCCCGTGCCGAAAGAGAGCCTCCAGTCGGGCGAGGGATCCGGCATTGGGCGGAGAAGTAAGTCGCTGCTACTACTAGCCGATCTTCGTGGCGGCGGTGGTAGTTGGATTGGTGGTGGTTGAGTTGATAGTAGTAGTAGTAGTAGCAACGACGTTGGAGTGGCGATGGTAGTCGCGAGGATGAAGAAGGCGCTGCGCAAGAAAGTCGAAAGCGTCGTAGGAGCGGAGCGGTGGAGAGGGTGGAATGCGGAAAGGTAAAGAAGTGCGAAGAGGTCTTGGCGGCACAAGGCGAATATCCCCGCTACAAAGAATACTGTCGGCTTTGCACCTTTTTCAAGACGTCGTTTTCCCGCTTCGTCGGGAATCTCACACCCCCTTCTCTGCTCGAGAGCCTCGTCTCGTCCTTTTCCGCCCCGTCCCTTGCCGCGTCTGCCATTTTCGCCACCGATACTGAGATATCCTCCAACTACCCCTCACTACCTATCGCATCGAATAGGAAGAGCCATTTACCTATGCGGTTCGGAGATAGTAAATTGAAGATTCATCTTATCACGATTGAGTCCATATGATGTATTTCAAAATTTTGTATTTGAATGAATATCAGTCGCTAGAAAACAATCAAATAAATTTGATTATTCATTTTGAAAGTTAAATATAAGTTTGAAAATATTTTTAAGGTGAACGATTGTCGAGAAATATGTTGGAGATTATTCTTGCGGCTTATTCTAAAGAAACTTATTCAAGATTATAAAAAATACCAATAAGACGAATAAATTTAAATCGTCCTATCAACGATGGCGAATGATCGGCGTGGTTCACCCTGTATATTGTCTCATTTGATTTCACGCAGATTGAAGAAAGACATGGTGGGGGTTCGGTGGGGGTCCTCGACGGCGGCCCGATTGCGGTGAAGCCGCGCGACCGAATCTGAAATTCAATTCAATGCAAATTTGCCGGCGGGGAGCACACTTACGGCTAACCGGTGAACGAGATCGAGGATTCGCTTAGTTGCTTAGGACGCGGTAAACACTCGCCGCTTTTACTCGAGACTTATGAAATATTGATGGACACACATTGGCGCGCCCGACGCTAACGATGTCGTCGTTAAGTGGAAAATACTTAATAGGTGAATTATCGGTGATCACTCTTCTGTGGGAACACTTTATTACTGCAACCAGCAGTATAAAAAATCATAGAAAAGCTATTGTAACATGTAAAAATGAGAAAAATTTATAATAATTGCTGATTAAATTTAAGACTACAGTGAAATTTTAGTAAAGTTTCGCATTACTAATTATATATAAAAAATTATGTTCTCTTTTATATTTTTTTTGCCAAAATAATGTCTCTCTTTTTTGTCTTTCTGTTTTTTCTTCGAATCCAACTATTCTGTAAATAATTATTCGACTGACTTGTGAGCCGAAATACAGCTACATTAAAATTTTTACGCAGAAAATTATACAGTATCTTACATTATGAACTACTTAATGCGCCGAATACATGGCGCTCTAACAAAATAAAACGCCAACGTGTATCGCAAAACCGTACGCGGAGTCGCACGTACTCGAGTAAAAAGGGAGTATATATTCTCTTTCTCTGTTTCTTTCTTTGGGCTCTCTTAAACGCATAGAGCCCAGAGAGCACGACGGGCCAACGATCCCAATTACAAACATTTCTCGTGGCTTTTCAGAGTTGCATTTGGCCGAGAAGGGCGCGCACCACCGCCACCGCCGCTCAGTGCATTTTATGATTCCCATCTCCGCATGCCCGAAAGTACTTTTCGTTTTCGAGTGCGTACGAGTACATGCGGGTTGATTTTCTCTTCTTTACACTCCGCCCTCTTCTGCTGCTTCCCGCTCCCTCGTGCATCACCTTCCATGCAAAGACACAGCGGTCTGGTGAGTCTACCTATGCTACGTAAAATTACTTTGTTTTTTTTACCACTGATATTGTTTTGATAGAAATATCTTACGGCATTTTTATGCCGAATTTAATTTAACATATTTTTTATTATATTTTTCTATGTAAGATTATTGAGAATGCCAGTTTCTTTATCAGTATATTTATGAAATTACATATTTTAATATTAAAAGAAATTATCGGTTAATTAATAAGAATAAATGTATGAAAAATTCATTAAAAACTCATTTTCTATTTTTCTGTAATCTGATCAATTTATTCAGAATTCGTTTTAGAAAGTGTGTTTTAAACATGCGATGCGGTGATTTTTTTTTTTTCTGTAGAGAGTTCGGAAAATTTTTTCGTGTCAGGAGTACGCGATTTACAATTCCGAAACTCGTGATAGAACATCGAGCGAAGGCGAAAAGAAGGTAGAAAGTGCGAGAAAGATGCGATAGAGCCGGGGGTGAGCCGTGGGGGTAGCAGAGATGGGGCAGAGGATGGAGGGAAGGGGCGATAATTTGTTAGCGTGCGCGCACCCCCAAATGCGCGAAATCCCGTCGAAGTGCGGCTCGTGCGGCGCATTGTTTCCTTGTTTGCCAGGTGTTTCGAGCACCGCGGCCGAGTGGTGGCCGCGCCATTGTTGCGAGAGAAGTCGTGCAGCCGCTCTCTCTCGACAAAGCCGGCGATCCTAATGCTCTTTTATTGTGCATTGTGCGCGGCCGAAATCAAGGAACGGGGTAGCATACACACGGTGAGGCCGAGAGACGCGGCGTACCGATTATACGGCCTGAGTACGTCGATGACGATGACGACGCCACCCCGACTACTCGGCGCCTATTTGTCACTTTGCTTTTGTCAAACGCGAAGAAGAGCCTTGCTGAAGGATCTCGTAAGAATAGGATGCGTATACGAAAGAATTGCGAAATACGTCGAGGGCTCGGAATTGTTGAGACTCTTTTTTTATATATTTTTATTATCTGAAGGGGTTTGAAAGTAACGAATCAATGACAATAGTAGGGTATAGAAGTGGCGCATAAATGCATATGTTATACATTTGCAATACAATGAGAGATTTAGATCTCCCTTCAGATTCTATTGTTTCAAAATTTATTTCTATATTAATCAAATTCTTCTTTATAAAAGAATTATTTATATTATATTTTAATTGCTGATGTAATTACTTAGTGATTAATTCATTAGTTTTCGGTTACCTGTGTTTAAATGTTAATTTAATTTTAATTAACAGTTATAAAAAAAGCAGTTTCTATCGATATTTTTTTCTAACAGAAAAACATGAAATTAAAAGAAAATGTGATTTTATCAGTAAAAATTAAAATCTCAACTTTATACTTACTTGTTTTATCTTCTTAATGTTCTTGACTTATTCGAGTCAGAATTTCATAAAATAAGCAATTTTACGTTCAGTAAAAGTTTATTTCGTCTTTGCTGGATATTTGAATAAAAATAAAAAAGAATACTCAATTTTTCTCGTGAAAATAATTATCGTGCAATAAACATCGATCTTATTCATTTGTTGTTAAAAGAGAATTACTTTCTAAAAATCAAATCTTGATATTTTTTTCGATATAAAATTATTTTCATTTATTTTATAATTTAATGTCGCGAAACTAATATAATTTTAAGCTTGCAAAATAAATTTTCTACTTCTGAGCTTAGAAGCAGAGAAAGAAATATTTAAAATTGAATTATTGAGAATCCATCATAATTCTTTTCAAAGATCAATTATCAATAAAAAAATTTTTGAATCAATTATCAAAAAAAAATTGCACTGAGTGTTGAAAATTTTAAATTATCGTCATCGTCATCATAATTAATATCGTTCAGAGTGCTGAAGATATGTGTTACCGATATACATATATTTCATTTTATACAGTTGCTTGATTTCTTCTTATCATGAATCTTCTTATCACCGCAGTCTTGCGTAAAGTTGTATCTACACTGATCCTTTAAGAAGTCGTATGTAAAAACAGCGAGATAAATTTGCATGATTATGTATAATTGATCATCAGCCGTATTAACAAATCTTTTTGGGGAAGGGGGGGGACAAGGAATCGAATTGCCATTGAAGCGGTATTGTCGTTATCATTTCTGACGCATACTCGCAATACAGTGTCGAGTAACCATTAAACGAGTGATAAATAATTTACTACTATTATTACATAAGTACATACAGTGTGTAAAATGTCGGCGTGATCGTTGTAATACGGTGGTAGGAATATCATCAACATAAATTATGCTATATATTAACGGAAAATTTGTGGTAAATCTTGATAAATTGTGTGCATCTTATATATAAGACTGGATTAGACAAAAATGTAGCGACATATTATTTATAGCTTGAAGTAAAAAATTCTTATTTGTCTTTCCCTTTACATTTCGCTTTGCTTTTATGAAAATGCAATTTTTCTCATTAAAAGCAGCGAGAATAATGTAAGTTTAAGCCAACGAGAATAATCTTCTGTATTAAATAGAAAAGAAGTTGCAAAATATCATACGCTGGACGATATTGTCTGGAATTCTCAAGTCATCTCCTCTTAGGAATATGACGTTAACTGTTAAGTTTTAATTGTGACTTGGAATTACATTATTCTCTCAACACTATATTTATTCGTACTTATGAAATAATTCATAACATCGAAAAATTAGAGGACAAGACAGTTCAGTTTGTATTGTTCAAAGAAGCTTTTTTTCCACAACCTCATTTACGCACCAAACAATACGCAATCCTTTCATATTCGAGCCAGTTTCGCACACTAAAACATTAAAGGTACGACGAACATAAGGCAATAATCTCGTCTGTGTAAACATAATTCTACCACCCTTTGTATCTCTCACACATGAGAGCAATTTATCAGCAGCGTAACCGAATGACGAATCGGAGGGGAGCTTGTAGATGGATGTACGAACATCGACGATGTACGAACGTCTAATATAAAGTAATTGATTCGTGCTAGTTAAAAATGTATAAAAATCATGTTTTGATTACTCCCCAAAACGCACACTGTCAGTTTCTCCTCTCTCGAAGCTCCCAACGGTTACGCACACGTGACTAGAATCGTTTCTCTTAAAACAAATAGAGTTTGCAAACATTCACAAATTCTTGCAATGATTATTAAAAAAACATATAAATAAAGTAAAATTGAGTATGTAAGTAGAGAAATTAAATTTAAGTATTTAAATTATTTAATACATAAATATATTAAATTATGTCATCTTTTTCTCTCTTTTTCACTCTCGGCAAATCGATCCCAATATATCAATAATATTAAGTATATACAGATTCATTAGAGTAGTGACTAGTTTCTTTGTGGAATTGTTGTGTTTTGAAAAATTCCTTCATCAGAATTTCCAAACGAAAGAAATGCAAGATAAAATACAAGAAAATCTTTTAGTCGCGTAACGAAGAATTGCGCTCTCTCAGTTGGACAAGAATAGATGTTTAAAAGAATTTCGTGAAACGGGAGAAGCGCTGCGAAAAATCGCTATGGACAACAATTTTTTCGGATATGTTCGAGCCGCATTCAAAGCTCTTTCTTCAATTTTGCTACGTTAAAATTGCTATAGTCGACTAGAGGAGAACCAAGTATCGTTGTAGCGCGGATTCCACCGTTTTTCACGATCCGCCGACGTTTTCCGTGTGTGCAATGAAAACCGTCCCTTTGTTCTCCTTCTCTCTTTTCTCCCTTTCTCCCTTTTTCTTATTCAAGTTCCAATTATCTAGTCCACATGAATATCACCGAATTCAGCGCGGGGTTTTAGCGAACCTTACTGTCGTCCTTCGTACGGATCAATTGAAGAAATCGTCGCCGTCGAACGGGTCGCTCTCCCTCGCGAAGATATTCACCGACTCCGATTTCCGTATGTATTGATCGCCCCTGGCCGTCTTATTATTGTTATTGTTATTCCCCGGCCCGTACTTCCCCTGCCTGGAATTCTTCAATGGCAACGTAGTGGCGCGGTGGTCCGGCACATTGTCGTCCAACTCGGACTTGAAGACAAAGGCGTCGTCGTCGAACCTCAAGTCGCCGTTGAAGAAAGAATCGCGGCCGCTGTCCTCGGAAACGAAGCCGTCGATGGGCTGCTGCGGTTCTTTGGCGTCACACGGCAGCTCCTCTGGCGTCGCCTTGAGCTCGGACGACAACCTCTGTCGGTCCGACGCGTCGCTGGATGCGCTCGCCGTAGGCGTGAGGTCGTCCTCGAAGTAACTCGACCGTTTACTGTATTCCCGAACGGGAATATCTCGTCTGGGATGATCCTTGGGGCCTCTGACGCCGGATGAAGGACTCGCGGGTGGCGGTTCCCGTTTCTGCTCGACTATATCCGGTCGTACGCGCGCATCGACCGGTGCGAGCGGTTCTACCGCGCCGCTCGGCCCGGACGCTTCCATGTGCTCGACGCTCTGGGCAAAATCGTCCTCGAACGGACTCTGCGTCTTCTGCACCTGTCGAGTCTTGTGCCTGACTATTCGTTTGCGATGCATCGTCTCGCTCTTCGAGTCGGGACCCTCAGACCAGTACGGCCGCTCCACCCAGCTGTCGTACTCTTGATCGCTGCCCCAGTAACTCTCGCGACTCCGGGAGCGCTGAGAGGGTCGTAGGTACGGGTCGGAATCGTTGTCGCTGCACTCGGATCTGGAGGCGCCGAATTTTCGCGGATCCGCATACACCATGTCACTGTTGCGTCCGTCGTTCGCGCTGTTGGGTCTCTTCGGCCAATGTCTCTTTCTACCCGCCGGATTGTATCTGGGCGAATCGTCGCCCGGGCGTTCCGGACCGTACTCCTCGTCCCAGGACGGATAGTCGTGAGGTCTGTCTCTGTTGTCGCGATAATAATAATACGCCTCTCTCATAGAATAATCGTCCGGCGGCCCTCTTCTATCCCAGAATCTGTTGTCCTCCTCCCATCGTCTTCTCTCGTACCGTCTTCTGCTCCACCGATCTTCCTCGTCGTAACCCATGCTCTCCTGACTGCTGCCGAAACGGTCCTCTTCGTTCCACAGCATTAGCTTCCGTTTACGCTCGTCGTCGTAGTACGAGCCATGAACGTCGTGGCTCCAGTTACACCGTTGCGGCGGCGGCGGCTTTGGTCGACATTTCCAGTGCGCCTCGTACTCTTCGTCGTCCTTGTAGGGCACTTTCCGATGCGGATACCGTCGCGGACCCTCGTCCTCCCATTGACTTTCTTCGTGCCAGGGCGACGGGTCGCGTGGTCGATGAACACTGCCACTCTTGGTCCACGGTGCACCGCGCGATTTCCTGCCCATCTTGTCGCGAAAGCTGCACTCCCGCTTGTCGGCATCCTCGTAAAACGATCTGTCCTCGACATCGAATCGCGGATGTCGAGAGCCGGTCCAGTATCTGCCGTCTCGTATCCTGCCGTTACTCTCCTCGCTCTCTTCCTCGTTGTCGCTATCTCCCGAATGTCGGTAACGACCGCTTCTCTTGAACGGAATCTCTTTGTGGAAATCTTTGCCGTCCGGTGACCATGGCGAAGTGCCGCCTATCGAGCGCTGTCCTTCGCACGAAGATCTGTCGGACGAACCGAAAATACCCGTGTCGAACTTAGCCCAGTTGCTATCGTCCTTGCTCTCATCCTTGTCCGATCGTGTCGTCTCCCCGAACGGGCAGAACATATCCTCAAAGCCTGAGGACGAAGCCAGTGGCTTGCTCTCCTTGGCGCGAAGTATGCCGGTGTTTAGCATCTTGATCTCTTCAAAAATGTCCATCGCCACGGCTTTCAGATCTTCCGAATCCTTCGTAACGGAGATATTCGGGCTCGACGGTGGCGGCAAATTATCAGAGAACAAGTTCAGCAGTTCCACCTCGGCCAGACTTCTCGATTGTTGAATCTGTTGCTGAGATTGCACTACAGGCGACGCTCGGGCGGAGCTCACCATCTCCTCGTCGTCCTTTTTGATCGGCACTGGCTCCGGCTCGCCGATAATCTCCCGCAGGGCAGCGTATCTGTCACTTGACGTCGAGATCGAAGATTTCACTTCCGTCGAGGATCTCTCAGCCACGGATGAGTCATTCGTCTCATCGTTGAGAATATCAGAGCCAACCTTGTCAGACGAGGTGCCATTGGCGTCGCTTCCTCTCTCAGAGTTCTCCGCTCTCTCCTCTGCTTCCATGATAGTTTGCGTCTTCTCCGTATCGTCTTCGATGTCTATCTCCGTCTGCTGGACCGTGGACGAATCGGATGTGACATCTGCATCTGCCATCATGTCGCTTTCCTTTTCGACTTCTCTATCCTCGCCTTCCACCGACTTTTCCCTCTCCACTGTTAAATTTGCGAAAGAGCTAGTCATTGTTTCGTCCAGATTCCCGGCCGATTCTTCTTTCATCAAATTTTCACTCTTGGTCGGTAGCTTGACGGTCAGATTCACCAATGAAGCTATAGAATTCGAAGTGCTCTCGGCGTTCTGCTCTTCCGGCTGAATATTCGTTTCGTCTTGTTCGTTTTCATTAAGCGATTCTTCTTTCTCATTTTCCTCTTCGACATTTGTCTCCTCTTTTCGTTCCATCTGTTCCATCTCCAACAATTCTCGAAAAACTGCGTATTTATCATATGTAGAATCCTGTTTTATATCCGATTCGTAATTAATTTTGAAAGACTCCGACACAAAAGAGGTCGAATTTGATTCGATCGCCTCGATCGACTTTGACGCCAATGATGATAATGACGAGATTGCAGGCATCGTTTGCTCCTTCATTGTTGTCGATGTTGTCGGGGACGTTATTGGCGGAACAATAGTTTCCTCTACATTGCCGATAACGGTCTCTTTCGTCGATAGAGTCGCCAAACATTGCGTGAGCTGCGTCAAAGTCAGACTTGTCAACTCCTGGACTGTCATGCTGAGGCTGGAGGCCAACTCGTCCAAATTCGACCACGACGACGTCAGTTGGCTGAGCGTAATGTCGAGCGATGGTTTCGTCTTTTTGGAATCTGTGATCGAGACGGTGCTGCTGCTGCTAAAGGGCACGGACGACAGCGACGTCGTGGATGACATCATCGTGCTGAAGGAATCCTCGAAAGCGGAGGCAGTGGTTGTCGTAAAGTCCGATTTGCCGGATATCTGCGGAGTTGGATTGAAATTATCGTCGAACTGATGACCCTTGGTGTCTCTCGGCGGGCTTTTGTTTTTATCTCTAATCTTGGTGGGCGACGGTGAAGCCTCGCGCGGTGGAAAGTCGTACTGGAAATGTCCCTCCGTGTGTGGCGGTCTAGGCGGCGGTCTCGCGCCCCCTCGAGCTCCCTGTTTCTTCGGCGGTAAAGGCGGCGGATTGATGAGGATACTTCCCGCGCCCCTGGGCGGTGGCTCCGGCACTAGATCCAATTCCGCGCTCGAGCTAGATAGACGCGAGTTCGCGTCGGACGAGCAAGACCGCAACGGCGATGCCGGTGACTCGTTTGTCATCGAGAAATCCACCGGGAACTGCTTGTTGGAGTCCACAGACTGCGTCTTTCCGGCCGGCAAGTCGATGTCGAAGTCCCTCTTTCGTACTGACTGAAGATACTTCTTCGGACTCGGTAGCTTCACCAACCCCTGCGCCGACTCCGTCGAATCTCTGTCCATGCTGCGAAGGATCGAGCTTCCTCCCGAAGCGGTACTCGTTCCTTTAGGTAACGTCGTCTCCTCCGGCGGCAGAGACACTGAGAGAGGCTGATGATGGATCGATCGAGAAACCGTCTCTTTTTTCGGCGGCGAGTCGACTGTTTGCTGAGTAGACTGACTCGCCTCGCTCTCGTCGAATCGGTCGAAGTTGGCGAAGTTGCTGTCCTCACTATCCTTCGACGATTGCTCATTCTGCGTCTTCGTCGACTCCAGGCATTCCGTGCTGGTCGTGATGTTGAAGTTTGTCGGAAAGCTATCGCTGGAACTCGTAGATACCAGATCCTTGAGGACTTTTTTCGGTGGATTCTTCAGGTGCTGGAAGAAATATTTCTTGTCCACATAAGGCTTGCTGAGACCGGTCCCCAAGGGATCCAGCTCCGTGAACACGTCGATCTGCGGGCTCTTCGTCTGAGTATTGCGAGGCGTAGTCTCCGCCGAGCTCTGTATAAACGATACATGTATGAAAAATAATTTACTAAAAAGCAGAGCGAAGAACACGCGTAAATTAACACTTACGTCCTCTTGCTCCTTCTTCGTCGTCGCATTCTTACTCAAATTCGTTATCTCGTTGTCATTGAAGAGATTCTCGGTCTCCTTGTCGAACCAATGAATCGTACTTTGTGGCGGTGGTGTTTTACTAACTAATGTCGTCGCCGGACTGGAAGTGGTCGATGCGGGCGGTACTGGTACAGTATGTTGTCGCTCTAAATGTCCCCTTTTTGTCGAGGAGGGTGGCGGTGGCAAAATCGGACGAACTGTGTCCTGTAGCTGTAAAGGGAATAGAAAAATAAAATGTATAAATCGCTTAAAAAATCTCGCTTCTTCATTATCAATATCATGATTGTAATGATTACGCCTGCGATTTACTGCTGATCTATTGGATTACGAAAAAAAGTTTCTCCGCTCATACCGATATTAAGATTGCAAGAAGAATTATGATGACTTCATTTCTAACGCATTAAATGATGAAAATACTCGCAAAGTCGCAATACCAATCGCACCTTCATGTTCGCGAAAGAATCACCGAACGGATCGGTCTCGAATAGATCGTCGGTAGACGGTACGGGATTTTCCGGCGTAATTTTGTCCATCTGATGAATGCCCTGTTGCAGCGAATTCAGTTCGAACTGCAGATCTAGCAAATCCGCAATCACACCGCTCTGTGTCTCGTTCTTGCGATCGGCGGTTTTGTCGACCTCGCAGTTAGTCGTGCGAATTCGATGAAACGATGACTCGGTGCCCGCTGCGCCCTACGACAAATTATCGTAACGCGTCTGACCTCTGATAATTATGTCTTACTATTATCAGTACTGTTCCTCTTAGAGTTGATTCCACGAATGTCGATTAACTCGTACTATCTCGGTTCAACATTCTTTATTTCTTTCTAAATAATATTGTTGTAATATAATGTGATGATTATGATATAAACAGCGGCAAATATTTATATTAATCACGATTAGGGCAAAGTAACATTGAAAAAATTGGATTTTAATTAATCGTGATTTTTTACGTTAGATTTTTTTAGATCTATTTAGAAAGAAATGAAGAATTAAACCTTAACCAACATTAATGTTTAGATAAACGGATGATAATGATACTTCAGGTATATGAAGAAAATGAAGAAGCAGTTAAAAATACGAATAAGAAGACTTATTTGAGAGAACAATTTAGCTGACATATCTTGACGGCAGCAATTATTTCGAAGGATTAGAACTCACCTTGGTGTCGGGTGCCGACTCAACGAAAATACCGCCGGTGTGGAATTTAATCGCATTAATGGCATTCTGCTCTATATGCTGTTTCGCCAATTCGATCTCCTTCTTCTTTAACTCGAACACTACTTGGAACAAGTCCCGCATCGCTATCACCACCTGTTAAACAAAATATTCTTTTTGTGCCACTTGTGCGGTATATCAAACTTTCGCCGCTGACGTAAACTCGTTTATATTTCGTACCTACATTCTAAGTCGAATGTATTTGGAGAATTTTTCTTATTTGAGAATATTTGTCGATTTAATTTTTGAAGAAATCGTTTTTTTTGTTGAAAAATTTAATCTTAAGAATTTAATGGTAAGATTTCTTGCTAATGAATTTTTCATTTTCAGTTTTTATTTTATTTTTGCATCAAATTTTGTTAAACATGTGATGGTCTTTTATGTTACGAGAAACAAGAAAAAGGATATTTTTCCTTTTATCTTAATTTGAAACCAATTTGAAGCCTCGAGGATTCCCGACAGAGGTGAATTAACTTCTTTTTCTTCGGGAATGAAAAATATCGAGGAAATAGGGAATACTACCCACGCCCGTTGATCGTAATTTCCGAAACCTTTCTTCGATCGTTCGTTCCATTCTCACCCTTCCCCCTGCCCCCGTGCTATCAGCACGACAACCCTCTGTTTGCCGCGATTCCATGCCGGTTAAAACCTCCAGCGGCGCGTCAAACACGACCGCCGCCGAATATACGGGTAAGGATTACCGCCCAGAGCCGTTTACAGGAGGCGAGCGCAGAAATTAAACTTGGAAATTGAATGAAGGCGCAAGGTTGTTGAATTAATTTGCCACCTGTCGCGCGAGCTTCCCGAGCTGATTTCATTTTCGCGACGATAATCGTCGCTATTGAATTGCGCGAGTTGAGAGCCCGGCAATTGTGTCAGCGTACACGCGCGCGCGCGCGCTATCGAGAGCGAAAGTCTCTGCGCTTCCTGGCAGAGTTAAACATATTCCTCGATTTAACGTAGCCGATTAGTCGTCATGAACTTCTGTTCGCTCCTGTTGCGTCTAATATTCGTCTTGCGGAAAATTACTCGCGACCGCAATGTATGCGAATAATACCGTAATAGTGCCGGGTGGAACTATTACGAACTTATAATTTGTCTAATAAGCCAAGTGAGAATAAGTGTATATACATTAAGCAGAAATTCAGAAAAGTATCTGTGCGTAATGAATTAGATTCGAAAGATTGCGTGACGCAATTAAATTCAATGAAATAATGCCAAAATATTATATGTTGTTGCTCTCCCTCATCTAATTCATTATTAAAATTAAATTTCCTATTACTCTCTATTTATTACGTCTCTAGGGTAACGTTTCTAATGATTGTCCCGTCCCTAGTCGATTACAATTAAGAACAATATACTAATTGCGTGCAACTTTCGATTTTCTTCGATACCAGAAAAAAAAAAAGAAAGGCTCAAAGGGGCGTTTGCCGGATGTTTAAACCGCGGTGCTTGAGCACAAAAGTGGGATATACTGACGGATTTGAATATCAAGAAGTTGCCCGTCGATCCCTTTGAACGGCACACGAAGCGAGCCGTGGATAATCCGGCAACAATCTCCCGCGGCGAGGACGCATCGGAGGAACGGGGCGAGTCGAACGTGGAGCCGTGTAATGCAATTATTTACATACGCATCCGGGATTACGGTCGCCCGGGGTCGATATTGCTTCTCGGATCGGGCAAATATCATTCTAGGCTCCCTGCTCCCCCTCGGCTGCCCCCCTCAATACGCGGCCGGCTACTCGTTCCCGATAATTGACACACTTTAACCGCGTTTGGCGGCGACGCAGGAACGCGAAATCGCAATCGCTCGTGCGTGTTCCCGATAACTCTCGAGCTGCGAAATCAATTCGATGCCCCTCGCCTTGCGTCCTGCGAACCCTGATTAGATTTTCGCGTATTTGCCGGGGGAGCGTGTGATACACGCTCCTCAAAACTGACGTTCGAGCGCGCGTTACTCGCAGAGATACAAGAACTTATCGCGGATTACGTTATTTCACTTTACGTTGAACAGGAGGGAAGTTCTTTTTTCTTTTTTTCTGTACAACGTCGCGTGAAGGTCGAACGACCACCATTTAAAAGCAGAGCGAAAGTGGAAGGAAAACTTACCTGACTCGCCGCCTTATCAGTCTTAATGCCGAAAAATCGATGTCCGGTATCCGGCGATCCGAAAATATATCCGAAGGCTCTCGAGTCGCTCATATCCTGAGCTATAAATGATATTTTATGCACCGGATGATGATACAGACAATCCTGCGAAAGGATGTAATCATGAATTATAGTGTAAATCGATCCGCGATATCCAGCTGGGTGAATAATTTCGCTACTCACCCCCGTCTTTTCGTCCCTTAAACGAAGCCCGTCTATGCTGACCTGAACGGCGATTCGTTGCTTGTGTTCACCGGCGGCGCGAATCGCCATCTTCAGGTCAGCCAAGGCCGCCTGGCACATCCGGTCACCGCGCGCTTCCGACACCTCCAGAATACCGATCAGCTTCGCCTTAAACGATACGCCCTCCCCAAGAAAGCGGGTTGGGTCATTCTTGACTGAAAATAAAACACAGAATTATTTTACCGTCCCATTAACTCCTTTGATTGAAAGAAATATTGGCAGTTAATTAGAGAAACGAATGAAAGTAATCTTAGATGTCAGTTTCATGATTAATAACTCTTTCAGATCTATTTCAGTTGCAATCAAGTTTCTTCTTTTTTCTTATAAATGCTCGATAGATAATTAACACTGCAAAGATTTTCAAACAAATTAGTTCAAATTTGTTTTCAGCTTAATCTACTAAAATAATTAATACATTTTTTACATATTTTTGCATGGAATAACATATTTCTGAAATTTCTTCATTAGAAAATAATTTTAGTATGCCACGGGAAACGAGATGTAGTTATTGTAGAAAGTAATTGGAAGGTTTTATAAAACATTTAACATGTGGAAAGTATTGTGGAGCTTCATTGGAGGGTATGACAATAAGTTTAAGGTCGTTTAAACCGCGAATAGTTTTCAATTCATATCGCACGGTGAACCGTCGTGGAAGTAATGTGAAAGTACGAAGGCCCACCAGCACGAGGGTGCGTTCATTGTAACGCCGCGACGTGTGGGCCCCGTTCAGCCTCGCGTGAAGGAGATTCGCCCGGCGCCCGGCAGATCGAATTATCGTATTTGGAGCCGCGGGGGGACCTCGAGAAGCGATCCCGACGGCGATAGGTCCGAACGCATTAAACCGACATCGATCGGTCGTACAACCAATTTGATCGACAGGACTGTAAAATGAGAGGACATGAGTGCCCGCCGAGAATGATCTCCCGCCGACGAAGACCGACGTTAAAATTAATGACTCGGAAGCCGATAATTGGGTCGATACCAATCCCGTAACCGCGATGATAATATGTGTCATTTGTTTTGGACGGAAACGGAAGCATTAATACTGCTTCCGCAAAGTACCTAATGACATTTGGCAAATGGACTAATGCCGGAGATAAATATTTGAAACAAAGCGGAACGCGCCAGTTATAACGCCTCGTTATAACTTCGTGGCTTCGGTATAATTAACAAAAGTGTCATTATATAGCCCAAGTTATAATGAATGTAACTAATTCATGTAGCTTCGAATTACGTAAATATCAGCACGAACGTAAATAATTGTGCATTATTATCCGAGAATAACTGAATTAGCTTTACTGCGCAAAATAGTTGATTTTACCCAGCGAAGGTGGATGCAAACAAAGGCACGATAAATTTGTCGAAAATCTAAATAATACAGAAAGAGCGCAAAAAAAAAAGGAAGAGATGTATCGCGACTCTTTTTCTCACTCAGCAGGCTTCTCGCTGCCCCTGCGATTTTAATGACCGAAGGCTGCTGTAGCGTTTGTTCGAAGGCCACTCGTAGGGCCTCGAGTGGAGAACGCCAACTGTCGGCACTCGAAATGAGCGTATACCAATCCAACTTTTCATCGAGGCTCCTTCTTCTTTCTTTCTCCTTGCTTTCCGCGCCAGATGCGCTCTGCATCGCACTCAGTATCCCCGGATATCCCCGCACCTCCATTCCAGCAATAATTATTATTGCAGGCCGCGAGATGGGACGCGCGACAAGACAACCGGGTGAAAGGCAAACGTGACACGTCCAACTATAAATTCACCTATTATTGCGAGAGAACCTTTGCAAGACAACTATAAGCGAGAAGCCTGCTGAGTAAGAAAAAGAGTCGCGATACACCGCTTCCTCTTTTTGCGCTCTTTCTATATTATTTAGATTTTCGGCAAATTTATCGTGCCCTTGTTTGCATCCACCTTCGCTGGGTAAAATCAACTATTTTTCGCAGTAAAGCTAATACAGTTATTCTCGGGTAATAATGCACAGTTATTTACGTTCGTGCTGATATTTACGTAATTCGAAGCTACATGAATTAGTTACATTCATTATAACTTGGGCTATATAGATCCTTTCTTTTCTCTCGCATGCACTGAGAGACAAATATAATTACTTTTGGCCTCAACCACAATTTTATAATATTTTCAACGATAATTATGGTTAACATAATGATGCGTATAGTTAAGTTAATCACATTTATTGTTGGAAATATCATAAAATTATGGGTGAGGCAAAATGTAACTATAATTTTCTCTCAGTGTATTTTTCTCAAGAAAAGATCGGTCCCGAGAACACTAAACTTAAGAATTTAATGTCTTTGAAACTTTATTAGACTTCTTCCGATCTTTATCGGTTTCTCAAGTCAAACTATCGATACATTCTGTATAGTATTGTATATACTACACGATCTGCGATAAGACATACGGTAATACAACAACCAAACGTATCGGAAAACCTGGTGTATCGTCGTGAAAATATTTTTATCGCGACGAGACCACTCTTGACATTTTCGCAAAAAAAAGCTCGGATCGAAGAAGTCCGGCTCGTTCAAACTTGACCCGTTTATTTTCGGATATTTTGTATTATGTAGTGCTGCACTTAGGGGAAAGATCGTGACTGTCGCAGAAAGAAAAATAGCAACTCATGACTAACTGATGTAACATCAGAAAATCAAGCCGCAATTAAGGAACACCCGAGAGGAATGATAAATTACTGTCGTGTGACTCATCGAGTAATTGTCTGTCTACATAAAGTGCATTTGCCTGTGCGATGACTGGCAGTCTCCGCAATTTATTTAGCGACATTTTGCTACTTTCACCTTCCAGCTAACGCCTCCCTCATACTCGGCGAGCGTAATTCGAAAACTATCGACCGCTCAGCTGCAAATATATAATGAGAACACGCGCCGCGGTATTGCATTTCAGATCAGCGTGCACGGCCGTAAACTTCATTAGAATATTTTCCGACTTATTTCCATAACGAAGTCTCCCTATTCCCCGGCAACATTCTTTTATGATTTCAATCACGCCAATTAACGTCTAATCGAATAAGGGGATAAGCGCGTTTTCGCGCTGTCTTCTAAAAAGTCCAGTAGTAATCTAGAGCACAGTACAGCCGTCGACATCTGTCAGTGGCGAGCGCGATCGGTGGTGCCTTCCCTTGGTCGGTAAACGCGCGAACGCGAGGGGATACTTCTGGTCTTCGCGAGCAAATTTATGACTCTATTCTTGCTGTTTTCGCACAGTGAAACGCGTCAGTTGCGTCGAAACGCGCGGCCGACCGCAAAATCGCGCGAGGTGAACTTTTTATTCCCTCGAAATACGTCCGCGAACACGAGGAAGCCATATTACGGGGCGCCTGTAACTACCCCTAACGGATCTACAGGGTGGCACCAGAAGCACCCGTCGACTCGCCATCGGGGATGACGGGGACGACACACAACTGTTGGAAATGACGAGCGGCTTATAGAAGAACGCGAACCGGGGGCGGAAGATCCGCTCGCTACTTACACTTGCACGGGCTGTTTTTTTTCCGTAAGGTCTGCATCGGTGGTCCCGCGTAGACGACGGCGCGAGAGAGAGAGAGCCCCGAAGAACGGCACGAAGGGGACGACGAGAATTTTCTCTCTATCTTTCTCCCCGGCCGTCGCTGATCCGCCCCCCTCTCCCGCGGGGAGCCGGTCAACCCTTGCCTCAAGGCGCACCCTCGCACACGGTCGGCACACGGTCGGGGACACGATACTCAGCACGGACACATGTCGTGGCACGTCGGTCTCTCCCTCTGTCTCACTCCTTCTTCCTGCTCCCTCGGTACCCGCGCACCCCCCAGTCTTTCCCCTTCTGCGCTCTCTCTCGCTCTAACTCTCTTTGCGCCCCCTCTCGCACTATTACCCCCGGCCGGCGTCTCACTCTCCCCGCGCCGTATAACACCGCGAGAGAACGCAAGCGTGTGTCACGCGTACTCCGCGTACGCGTCGACGTGCACGCACACCGCCACCTAAAAGCGCGATGCACCACCACCACCGACGGCCGGGACGGCACGGGACGACCAGCGGCAGAATCGGCGAGGATCGGTCCGCGCGCCGCTACCTGGCACCGGGGACACGGTTCCGCGCGCGCGGCGGCGAACGCGTGTATCCGCGCGCGCGACGTAAAAACGCGGAGGAAGTGACAGCTGCCGCCGTCGCCGCCACCATCGTCGCCGCTACCACCGCCGCCGTCGTTGCTGCCACCGCCACCGCCAGCACGGGCGCCCATGCTAGCCGCTTTTATTGATCAATAATATACGCCGCCGCCTGCCTGCCTTGCCTTGCCTTGCCTAGTACTCGCCGTACTCGCTCCGGGCCGCTCCCGCTTCGCTTTTCCGCGGGCCACCGCTTCCCCGCGGCCGACGACGTCCCTCGACGTCGTCGAGGAGCGGAGAACGGAGAACGGCGCCGGCGAAACTCCAGAAATAAGACCGCGCGCGTTCTCCCGAATTGATTCTTTCATGTCTCGAGTATAATCCGAGATGATTCACGCTGCTGCTTTTACCTCTTCTTACCCCTCTAGGCGGAAACGCGGCTGCGAGGAGAAATTACGACCGCAATTCGCTATCTTTGATTACATTCGCGGAAGGTGGGATATTTTCGAACGTTTTTATAAGTCAGAGTCATAAGTTTGATAACTGTAGCGCATATAGTCTTTTTCGAGAATATGTCCAATCGTTTAGCTAAACTGATAAGGAAGCGAGATGGGAAGAAATACATCTGCAAGTATTTTGTCGTCGGTGTGCGAAGTTTCTCATTTGGCTTGAAGCAGTAAAATATTTTACGACGGCGCACGGTTGCGATTTTAATCTTCGTTTATTATTTCTTGTTTAAAAGCATTTGCAATTTGTACTGTAATTACTCGTGCAAGTTACTCCTGAGATACGTCAACGCGTTACATTCTGAAGTACGTTCGAACCGAATGATCTTCCCGCCGACTTTCGCTCGATTCACACATCATTTATACTTTGCGTGAAATTGGCACTTGCTGGTCCAAAGTGTCGTTTATCTCACTTATTTCTGTATTTTTCTCTTTTTCCTGCGTAATATCCTTTTAATGGAAAAAAATTTTCCGCGAGAAAAGTCTAATGCATCTGTTACACAAGATATTTCTGAAATGGTAGAAATAATTTTATAAAATTAAATTTTTAATAAAGTATTAATTCTCGAATTTTACAATGGTTTGTAAATATAAAATAAAACATGAAAATAAGTAAAATCTTTACTATTAAAACTAAATATGCAAAATTTTTTATTCTATTAGTCGCAGATGTTATATATTCATCTTTAACAGACTTTTTATCGTTCTAATTTTATAAGCGTTTAATCGATGATGTAATGATTTTGTTTTTAATGTATTATTTAAAAAATTTTTTCTTTTAAATATAATCTATACTACATGAAACTAAAGCGTAAAATATGTTAACCTTGTGTCGATAATATAGCGGGCTGTGATAAGAATATATGTTTATCAGCTGTGGAACAATGTAATCTGTAAGCGCTTGCAATTATTTTAAATTTCATGTGATAATAAATTATAATGTTATTATGAAAATTATTTAAAAGAGTTGGATGCTAATTATAATATTATTATTCTAATATAACATTGCCACAAAAATAAGAAATATACATTTGCGCGGTAGTCATTCTTACTTTAATATAATTAATAAATCGCTAATTTTTTAAAAATTACAGATAAATGAATGTAATTAAAATGAACGAGAAATAGAATCTCATGTGTTTCGGAAATTCTGAAAGAGTTGAGAGTTTAAAGAAATTGTTTTATTAAACAAAATGTTTTTCCTCAAGTCATGAAAATAATTCTCAAATTATTTTCATGACTTAAGTTTGCAGAAATTAATTTTTTTACATACATTTACATTGCGTTTTAATTTCTCGTTACACATAGAAAGAATATTTTACGTCATTCGACATTCTACGTCAAACAAAAATAGAAACGTTTGATCTCTTCGAGTTTAACGATTTTATCAGTCAAAAGATTTTTTTAGTCGCATAAAGTCGGTAGTAAATCTTTCACGTCCGCTCTTGAACGGCAAGAGCCGGTAAGGACTCGGCGCGTTTAAATGGAAGCGCGAGAGAAAAATTGGCGCGTGCCGGCCACGAGCCGCAAGTCGAGGCATGCGATTGCAATGGCGTAGCGATCGATCGTACGCCCGATTTCGAATTCATCTCTGACAGCTACTCCGAGTCGCGCTCGAAATGTCGTATGCGAAAAAAGTGAAACGGTTGATTGTCATAATCTTAAAGTGGTGTTTACAACGAAATTTTAAATCTCAAGTCATAAGAAATTAAACAATTATATTATTCGATTATTCTTCTCACATTCAACTGTAATTAATCAATTTTTTATATCTTATGAAATTTTATTGTAGATACTACTTCAGACGACCTATAAGTTACATTTAATGCAGCGAGATTCGTCTTCAGATTCCTCCGTTTATCTATTGTTACGGTTACATAATCTGATTTAATTGCCGCTTTATGTTACGATTCTATTTTGTGCATAGGAGTTTGTCATCATGACTTGCTGAAAGAAAAGCTCACTAAGAGGCGTACGTAAAATGTAAAAGATTTGCGCGTAAAACACTGCTGACCCAATAACACGTGTTTAAAATCGAGATAATCCCGTTATAGAAAATGATAAATTAGATGATGAATAATAATGGTTGCTTACATATGAGATGAGGATGCATTAATTAAGTTTAATAGATCGTGACGGTTCACCAATTAACGATTAAAACTCTCGACCTTATGAGGTAATTAATAGAGTGACCTGCGATCTGCTGCGAACAATTCGTCCGATTCAGTGCGCAGCGAAAGAACATTCGACAATGATTAGCGTGCAAAATACAAATAAAATCCTAAAAAAAAAACTCGCCGAAAATTGAAGAGAAAAAAAGAGGAGTAAACTTTTTTAAATAATTCTTCTATAAAACTTGGAATCCGAATATATTAAAAACCGACAGATTTGTAATAAAATGACATTTCTGTGACATTTGTCAGCGTATTTTCGGGCATAATTGATCCATCAAAAACATTTCATTGGGCGTGACTCTCTATATATTTAATATAACAATCAAAGTTCACATTATTATAACAATTAATTTCACAATTAATTTAATATAACAATTAAAGTTCACATTATATAAATATCGTGGATTAATAACAACTATTAATAAAACTACAGTCGCTCGTTCGCTCGAACGAGATGAAATAAAGTACGAAAAAATGACCCGCTGCTCTTCGCAGCCGACTAAACTAAATACCGCCGATCGGCGGGCACGGCGCGGAGCGCCCCGGCACCGGCAGTGCTCGGCACTCGGCAGCGTCGCCGGCGTCGCGCGGCCCTCAGTTCGCGCACGGCCGTCGCGGAGGGAGGACGTGCGCTTGACGCTCTTCGGCGCGTGCACTCGGCTACGACCGAAAAAAGAGAGGCATACGTGATCCGTGTCATCCGGCCTCGTGCTCCTCACCACGTCCTCGTCTGCCCACGCGAATGCCGAACGACTGCCAGTCATGATCTCCGTCGAGACGCGACACCTTCTCCTGCTGCTGCTGTGCAACCTCGTGGTCGTCGCGCACGGCCGTTCCTGGGGTAAGTCATGAGAGAGACGTCGACGGGCGCGCGATCCAGGTGCGCGGGGACGATCGACGGAGACCGTCCGCGATGACACGCCGCGCCGGTAGCGGCGGATCCCGCGCACCGGGAGTCGGGCCGTCGACGATATCGCACACACCACCGTGGGCCGTGCGTACGCGCGCGCGCGCGCGCGCGCCGACTCCATTCACCCGCGGCGGCTCGTCACGTACGCCACTTTTGCGCGCTCGTGCTTTGCCCGCCGCTCGTTACGCGCGCGCGAAAGCTGAATGAAACGCGATCGGCGATCGACGCTCACGTCGGATTATTGTCGGTCGCGCGGTACCTCGCGATCGCTTGACCCCGCACGCCCTTACACCTGTTTTACATAACGAATGTCAAAGCGGCCGCGGGGATGACCGAGCGCGCGAACGTCAATGGGAAACGGGAGCGGGCGGCGCGCGATGACCGCGAGATCGTCGGGAGAGACGACCACGATCTTTCGACTGTGTCGGAGGTCAAGGAAATTCGGCCCGAACGCGAGGTTTTGCGAGAAAAGGAAGCAATCGCCGCGCGCGGAGCGCGTTAACGCGAGCGAGACCTTGTGCACTATTAAAACGAATATGAGAATATCACACTTTTTGCGTATCATGCGTGTCCCCCGTTTTAAGCCATCTAGGAGTGTGTAAATTTAAAAAAAATGTGTAAATATTACACTTTAAAAATTTACACACACGCTGAGAGAAAAATATATAGTTACTTTTGGCCTCAACCTTAATTTTATAATATCAATGATAAATATGATTAGCTTAATTATACGCATCATTATGTTAATCATAATTAGAAACCATCGTTAGAAATATTATAAAATTGTGGTTGAGGCCAAAAGTAACTATATTTTTCTCTCAGTGCACTCGTAGATGCTTAAAACGGGGGACACACATCACACGCAAAAAGTATGATATTCATACATTTGTTTTAATAATGTGACCTTATCACGGTTTGCGGTGCAACAGAAAATAGAAAGCCGCTGTACCTTGAGCCGCTTCCTGGTTCTAGGCGGTATAAGAGAGAAAGAGAAAGAGCGTGTAATAGAAATCAATCAAGATCGCTTAAAAACCCGGAGCCGAGAGTTCATTCCCATCTCGACGCGTTGTTAATAAACGCATCGAGATAATTGGCGACATAATCGATACGCAATAGTACGCCAGTCGGAATGTTGACGCGTGAACGTTAACACGCTTTGGGAAAGCCACTAGTCAAAGATCAAAGTCGTGTCGGGCGTGATAAATAATAATATTATGTAATCAGGAAATACCGTTTCTATCGAGACGCAATTATTTACATTGATCTAGAAATTCTTTGGCGCCGGTTTCTGTCTCTCTTTATCTCTCTGCTATGTGATTATCAATAATTATATACATTTAAAATCATCGAGTGAAAAGTTATAAATAGCGTCAAGTATTTAATGCGCAATTTCGCGGTCTCGAAGATGGTAGATTAATCTCGAAAATGATTAGAGTAATCTTGTAAAGGAATCGTATTCCAGTTGCTACGCACTTCTTGGTTTGACATGAATATTAATACTATCGACGAATGCTTTTTTTGATAAACAGGATGCGCAAATGAAAATCGTGTTTCGAATGGAAGGAATATCTTTTCGCTCGACGACCAAGACTTTAATGTGCGTGACGATTCGCACATGCTTCAAACGCATGAAAAAAATTAAATGTATAAAATTAAATATATACATATGCTCCAAGTCGTGCGAAAAAAAAAAACGTACTCGTGTTGAGTAAATGAGACGACGTAACGCTGCAAAGCGCGAATCTAATTTCCATAAATTTGCTTTCTCAACCAACGGCGTGGGGATTGGTTCGAGAAGATTCGTGTTTCTAAGGCTGTAGTCGCTTGACGCTACGAATGCTTCGAAGCAGTTTTCTTCTCCTTCTATCTTTATTGAAAGAAAAGAGAAGAAAACTGCTTCGGAGCATTTGTAGCATCAAGTCGACCGCAGCCTAAACGTTCGTGCGGAATCGCGGGAAATGTAGGTACAAATTTTCGTCGTTTCGTTTCGCGAAGCCTCCGAAAAACCGTCGACAAACAGCGATTCGATGGGTACTTAATATTTACTTACCGTTATTGTCTCGCACTGATATTTCGTTTTTTTTTTTTGGCCGCCGACATGAAAGAAGTAGTACTTGGAACGTAAGTTCTTTTAACGATATTTGCCCTAGGTATACAACTCTTAGCGATACCAAGTTCCGCTTGATCGAATAAATAATACAGAATGGAATGAATAATTCGGATAATGGAATAGTATTTTTATGCCAAGTATAGATCGTTAACAGCCTTACATTGTATTTGATAATAATGCATAATGTTGTTGAAGGAGATTATGCATTAAGGATCGGCCGCGGTATTTATGATATTTCACAATACATAATGCATAACTAACCATCATAAAATAGATTAAAAACAGAAGGTTTGACTCGCGGTATCTTAATCATAATCGGACAGTTGTCTAACCTTCTATAAACGGTAATGTATACGATATTATTTATGAATTCCGCAGAAACTGAATATGAAAAATATCTATGAGAGATCTGAAGAGTATCTATAAAGAAATAATAATAAAAACAAAATGAATCTTTTGTATTAATAAATTATTCTGATTTTCTTTTTCAAATATAGCGCTTTCTTTCAATTATAAAGGTTACCGAAGATTAGCGCGCATTTAATATTAATGAATTGCAATGTTGAACGCATATAATTTTATCGATTACATTAACAAATGGTTGTAAATATACTATTTATATCTGTTTTGAATATACTAATTTGATAATTGAATTGCGATTTGACAATTGAATATAATATTGGAGCGCAGAGATTGCTGGAATAGTTATCGCTAGAACGTCAGTTTATGATAAATGACCGCAGCGTGATCGCATTACTTTCTCTGTAATGCAGAGTCGACAGTCGCGGAAAGCGAAAGAGAGAACCGAGATAATCCATCTAAAAATCAGATGAACCTCAACATGTCACTCGGTCGCATTGATTTACGCTGGCGCAATAATTCTTATGCAAATTGGATTAGAATATTTCCTGCACAAAAGTTTCCACAACGCTGACACGTGCGTCAAATCTGTTGTAATCGGAATGGCCTCCCGATCGTAATTTATAGATCGGCAAATCGTAAATTTGCTTCATAATGTAGCGAAGCTCTGGCTAAACAAAAAATGCAACAACTGTTATATCTTATCAAATCGTGTGCTTTACGTGCACGAAGTAGATAGTGTACTACGCGGAAGTGTAGTAGTTAAGAAGTTGTTAATCATATCTCTCTCTCTCTCTCTCTCTCTCTCTCTCTCTCTCTCTCTCTCTCTCTTATTCTTTTTCTGTTTCTTACTGTTTATCTTGCTCATTATTCATATCGGTTGCAATTATGTAGATTATATCACACAGACAGGTACTCTTTACTTCGTGAAAATTTGTTTGGATTTTTCCATTACCAAATCTAAAAACATATTTTAAGACAAATAGTTAGGAAGTCCATTATTCAGTATTTAAAAAATGTGCTTTATCATTGTTGTCTGTCAAGCCGTAATCTATGTTTTCAAAACTTAAAAATTTTTCACTAATGAAGATAGAATATTATATAAGTGTAACAAAAATTAAATATTTATTTTAAAAAGAATGTACATAAGTTTTCCGATCAAACAGATAAAAGCGTAAAACATTTCACGGAAAACGCAACAGATTCTCAAGTGGCGCGCAACGTGCGATCGTAGTGCCACGAGAATTGGCGTGAAAATACCATTACCGAAGTTGAAATTTTTTCTCGATACCGCGTTATTATCTACGATAATCTCGAGCGCTGCACAAGGTCCACTGATTACGTAATCACAATAAATACATTACGAATATTGTCTAACTAATCTACAATATAGAATATTTGTTGATAAGAGCTTAAATGCAATAATTTCAGATTGTAGCAATGATAGTAGCAATGATATGATCAAAGGCAAATTTTCAAAAGCATGAAAACAATTTTAATTGTTTTTTTTTTATTTCTGAATTTGATTAATAAGTAAACGATCATTCGTTAAAACTTTATTTTACGCTAGAATGCTTATTTCTGAAAGTCTTATTGGTTTTATTTGACTAAAAACGATTAATCTAATTTTCTTGAGATTAAATTCTAAATTAGAATTTTTTTTCTGCAGACTTAGCCGTGGTGATCGGTAACGAAATCGACTTTTTCGCGCGTAACACTACACCTATGGGCCATGCTAGCATCGGAGAAGCCATTGCCCTAACCGGAATAACGTACGATGACACCACTCGAACGATGTATTTATCGGACATAAGAAGCAATGTGTCTATATTCAGCAACGATCTCACGGAGAGGAATTTAACGTCAACCCCTCTTTTGAAGAGTAAGTACAGAGCGTGGAAATTAATCTCTTCAATTACCATAGCGAAATCAAGATAATAATTTCATGGATATTTCAAAAACGTCCAAAAAGATTTGTAATTTCTTTTTTAACAGATTTTAATGTTTTCGACATAAATACATTATATATATTTTTAAAGATATAAAAGATAACATCACTTTTCTTTAAAATAAAAAGATTAAAATAAGATATCGTTTTCATATTTCATTATTATTTATTTATATAGGATTGGTTATAATAAAGAATACGCTCTATATAGTTTTTAATTAACTAGTTCAATTTTTATCGATAAATTATAATACAAAAATGAAAAAAAATGTCAAAGACATTAAAATTTACGCCAATTTAATTCTTGCGGTTTACATAAATGCCAACGAAATCGCTTTTGCTTGACAAAGCGAATTTTTTAAAAACATAAGAAATTCTGCGGATATTCAAAGAATTTCCACGTGTTTCATAGGCATTTGCGCAATCCAACGAAACAGGTTTCATGGATGAAAGTCATTTATTTTTCGGACATAATCATAAATTGAGAAAATATTTTCATCGATGATTGCGTATGTGAAAGGATATCCCTGAGACCCTTCATTTTCCATTTCTTCTGAGAAATAACATAATCTCTTATACTAAATGTTATAACGAAGATATTACATATTACATAGATTAATATTTGAAAAATTCTCGCATACTCGTATTTTCCTCTTTAGAAATCTCTGACGCGGAGGAAATTCGAAATAAATGCGTGTTTACCGTCAATGTAAATACTTTGAATAAATACTTGGGAGATATCTTTACATCGCTGTTACATCATTGAATTGCGTGTGCGTAGAAGAGAACGGAATGCACGTCGTCGGGATCGTTTTCGACACGTCGTCGCGCACACTGTTTTGGGTCGATGCCTTGAAGGAGATCATTATGAAGCTGCATATACCACTGAACGGTGAACCGGGCGATCCTGTCGTGTTGCACAATCTTACCGGGAGCAGCCCACGTGACATCGCCCTCGACATGTGTAACAGGTGTGCCATTTACAATGTTTTGCGTCACAGAGATTACTTCTCTTATTCGCTGATTTATTCGTAGAATCGGGAAATATCAAACGGTTATCGATAGAAATCGTAAATTTCAATAATAAAATATGATTAAAAATTATCAAACGATTTGTAAAGCTTCATGTATATCAATTTTTAATCAATTTTATTAGACACTAAATTAGAGATCAATCAATTTATTAAGAAATTAAATTATGTTATTTTATACTTTATTAAAATAAATTCTATCAATTTTATTGTGTCTGAAATATAGATATATAATTCGAAAATTATTTTAGTATCAATAATTGGACACATGAATAAAGCACAAAATAAATATATTAATAGTTATGCATAATGTATTGAAATGAAGCGAAAAGAAGTAAAGTCCAGAACAAAAATACAATAAATAGATCCTACATGGATAGTTGTCGCAGCAATTCCTAACACATTCGTTTGTCCTGCATTGTCAGCTTTATAATAAAAAAAATAATAAAAGCGTTGCTGAAAATATGAATCTGAATGAGAAAGGCATTGGTTTCACTGGAATATTCCGATTATCTGTTCATTGTATTGTCAAAGAAATCTGATATACTAAATTTTGTTATTATATTTCTACTATTACATATAAAAATATGATAAGAAATATAAGTTTGGCCATTATACAAATTTTAATTTATATATTTTTAGAAATTTATATAAAAAATAAATTTTTTTATAAGTATGATTATATGATTATAAATTCAAAATAAATTTCGTATGATTTAATTCGTATTCTTCCGATATTGAGCTAAAAAGGGGAAAAACGCTAAAAAATTGACAATGACCGCAAACTTCTTTTTTAGCCGTATATACTGGGTGAATAGTAACATCTCAAATCCCAGTATCGAGTGTTCTAATCTCGATGGGAGTGATCGGACAATTATCATCCAGGAGAATCTATATGAGCCTCTGGCGGTGGTGATTGACCACGCGGAGCAAAAGCTTTACTGGATCGACGATGTCGAGGGGATCCATTTCAAGATCGAGCGCAGCAACTTGGACAGCAGCCAACGGGAATTGTTAGTTCATAACAAGCATCAGCAACCGGTCTATCTGGCGGTTGACAATGAGTCAATATACTGGTCCGATTGGGTCCACAGCGCGGTTTGGACTATGCCGAAGAATGCCAAGGCTGGGGATTACCCAACCAAGTTCAAATCATACTACAACTCGAAAAGAGATGCCGATCCGGCCGGTATCGTGACGCGCGACAACGTCGGTCAGATCGATTGCGCGTCGATTCTATCGACGATAGAGAAGAGACCAAACTTCTTGCCAGTTCCACGATTGGCGGCCGAGACATTTAATAATTTAACTACCAGCACGGAGGAATCGGATTTGACCACCGAGAGCTCCAAATACTGCCTAAACGATGGCCATTTGATCAAAATAAACAACACATGCCGATGCAAAGAAGGGTGAGTAACTTTAATAAAATGTATAAGCAAACTGTTGAATAGATGTTACTGATATAAATTAATATGTGTATACAAGTTTCTTATACAATATACGGTTTATGTTGATAGAAATTAAGATTAAATTTCTTTAATAAAAACAAACTTGATCGCAACTATTCATTACAAAAAAATAAATTAGTTTATAAATTAAACAAAATGAAATTTTATGACAAAAGTATAAAATGACTTATAAATAAATTTATATAAAATTTTAATTTTTAAACATCGCATAAATTTTTGATACAAGTTTATATAGTTGCATAAAGAATTTCTGCTAAATGATATTTATTAAATTAGCTAGGTGTTTCCGTATTTGATAAACAATTTGAGTTTTGTATAATCCTTGCAGATTTACTGGAGCTTTTTGCGAAATTTCCCTATGTCACAATTACTGCCTTCATGGTAAATGTATTGTAAACCATCGTGGACTTCCTGAATGTAAATGCACCGGCACATTTAATGGTGCCCGCTGCGAGACGGATGTTTGTAATGGTTACTGCCTTTATGATGGCGAGTGTTCCGTCCAAGATGGAAAACCATCTTGTAGCTGTAAATATTCCAAAGGGACCCGATGTGAAGAACCGAACGATATGGTGGAGGTCTGTGCGATCTATTGCGCGAGCAATCGCGCTGAATCACACAGTATTAGTATGACAACATGCAGGTAGGTTTCGTACGGGATTTCCTATTTGTACTATTTGAAGGCAACCTGTGTGTGTGTGTGTGTGTATATATATATATATATATATATATATATATATATATATATATATGCCTATATAAATATATCTTAATATATACTAATATATCTTATGCTGTACAGATTCTAATCAAACAGCCGAAAGAATTACGCTTAGCGACAGTTTCCAGAACGGTACGCTGCTACCGATGTAGCCCTTACTGCCATACTTAGTTATTATGTGAACAAACTGCGGAGGCGACCGCGAATCAAGAGGCATTACGTGGTCAGTAAGGGCGTTACGCCGCTCACCTCGCGACCGCAAATATCGGATCAGTGCGAAATTACCATAGAGAATTGCTGCAACATGAATATCTGCGAAACTGTGAGTGATATGTCATCTAAATAACGCCCCATGTAATTGATAGCATGCGTCGCATCAATGTTACTGACACTAAAGAAACTTAAGACCGAATCTCGCGATACCCGTCCTCCTCGTGTCTCGGCATTTTGCTTTGAATGCAAAATCATGACTCCTTGCAATCGCGGTAATTACGATAAGTTATTGGAGAAGAAACTTTATTTGGCTCTGTCGACAAAAACACGTGATTGCACGACTTTTTAACTTTTTAACTTTGAATCCAAGAATATAAGGAAATATCTAGTTTTTCTTAAAGTATTTTTCTTAGTATTTTTATTAGGATTATAAATACATTTCTATATTTTGATATCTTTCCTTGAAAAAGATGTCAAGTTTGTGTATTATGAATTATATGTATGTGAATTTTTAACTATTTACGTATCTTTGCCTTAAAAAAAAAAGAAAGACTTATTATATGCTATTTAATAAATGCCACACTGAAAAGAGACGGCTTTCAGAACAGTATTGTGCTAATATTACATTGTGACTAATTATTTATTTATTATTTTATTAATTTTACTTGACATTTACATAAAATATGGTTACTTAAGATATAAATATGCAATGTGAGAGAGGGATATAATTTTATCGATTAACTTGATTAGCTGACATTCAATAGACTTTCTAAATATTTATTTCACATCACATTGCGCTTTGTAATCAACTTTATACCATTTTTTTTAAATTAGTGATTTTATTAACATTTTTTCGCATTTGTTAAAAGTTTATATTAATCGCGAGAACAAGAATAAATACGTGATTGTTAGTATTTTATATATAATTAGAAAATTATTAAATTATTTTTATAGCCTTGCTATTATTTTATCCAATTTATAACAGTATTTTAAAAATTTATTTTGACAATGGAGAAAGGTCAGCATTAATTGATTTATTATCTTATAATATAATTAAAGAGAGGGCAAAGTCAAATTATGCTATCTCCTTTATGAGTGCGGCTAATGTATTCAGAAGTAGATTTCAATTGCGTACGCAATGTCAACGATCGAATTATGCTAAGACTGGATCTGTTTTATCGTTACATTCCAATTTAGCAATCGGTTAAATTGGAACTGTAATTCTTCGTATGGTGTTCATTGTGCGATAATGTCGGTTATAATCTTGTTTTTTTAGCGCGCAGTTCTAAAACACAAAGTTACTTGAAATAAATGACGATTATATTAAGAATAAGACTTCCTAGAAAGACGTCTGTGCTTTAAGAATTAATATTTTATGATACTTGCAGATATCACAGTTACGATTCGATGCATTTGAGAAATAAATCTTGCCATGTGCTAAGCTTTTTTTAAATTTTTATGAATTTTTCAATTTGTTTCGCTACTTTTGCAAAAATAAGAATTAATCAAATAGATAACAGGATAATTTCGTTCTTTTGCAGCCGTGTTTCGAACCGAAATTACGAAATGGTGTGCCAAGGAGCAATAATATGAAAAAGGAAGAGAAGAATTTCTTGTTGGATAATATGGAGGGTAATTCGTGCTAGCACATGCTACTTTCATCTCGTCGCATGAAATGGCAAAAACTCTGCACGAGCTCAGTACCGCGTCAGAAATCGTATTCGCCGGACTATTTCTATTATTGTTTGTACATAATACGGCGGCGAACTTTAGTATTGTTGTTAAGTTTGAAAACATCGGTGCTGATGGAATGCGCTATATCGATGATGAGATCACTCCATCTTGGAAAAAGAAGCCAAAGGTCTTTTTAAAAAGTCCTATTTCTTAGTACGTCATACATGTTAGGGCTGTGTTTTAGAATGATTTTGTCACTTAGTAGTCATTAAATTTATTTGACATTGTTAGATATTTGTTTTAGGAATTACAAAGCTAGATTTGACGTTTTTCTAAATCTACCGAACGCAATCCCTCTCGCGCGCAAAAAACACTAAAGTTTAAAAAAAAGACGAATTATTATAATAATTAAAAAAAAACATTTCTGAATATTAGTGTATAATATTATTGAGTTGAATTATATTTCTTTTAAAATTTAGTAATTGTCTAATAATTGAATTGAATTGAATCTTTAAAACGATGTCCCAAAATTTCAAAAAATTTAATAAAATATATAGATTATGATGTAATGTCTGATAAAAATACAAAAATTTAACAAAATTTAAAGTTATAATGACAAACACGAAGTAAAATAATATTGCTATTAATAATTATTACAATAATTAAAAAAAAAACAATTTCTGAATATTAGTGTATAATATTATTGAGTTGAATTATATTTCTTTTAAAATTTAGTAATTGTCTAATAATTGAATTGAATTGAATCTTTAAAACGATGTCCCAAAATTTCAAAAAATGTAATAAAATATATAGATTATGATGTCTGATAAAAATACAAAAATTTAACAAAATTTAAAGTTATAATGACAAACACGAAGTAAAATAATATTGCTATTAATATTTGAGACAAGCAAAAGGAAATTTGTACGCAATTTAGTGATAATTTTTTCAAATCTAACTGATAGATATCTGTCAAAACATATTTCTAATATGAAAAGTTCTTTTAATACATCTCTACATTTTCATATTTCATTTTTGTTCATTTTTCTTGTATCATTTAGAAAAAAACTCAAATGTGTGCAAAGTGAAAAGAGAGAAAGGATATGGAAAAAGTAGCTATTGCAGTCATAAGGGATGCGCAAAAGTTGCCTTAAGCGATAATTCTAATCGTTGCTCAAAAGTACCATTGAGTACATTCCTAAAAGAAATTTAGATCGCGATATGGCGTTGCAGAGATAAGTGATTCTCTTATAATATTTTTGACTGAGCCAACCGTCAACGGACTTTACAAATCATAATCAAGTCCGTAATTTCATCGCGCATAATTCGATAATTAATTCCATTCGTCATTCTTTGATTTTACATATCATATTCGTGGAAAATATTGTCGCGCAAAGCTTTATATCTCAATACAGGCGCTTTTCTCCAACTTCATTCTCAGTTAATTCATTAAATAAATTCATGTTGTATACATTTCCGTAATCATGTTCAACCGCTGACCATTCTTTATCATACTGTGAGTACAACATACGCATGTAAATATGTGTACACGTAACATTTGTGAATATACGAATGAAGAGCCTGAATTGGATCGTGCTTTTACGCATTTAAGATCCACTGTTGAATATTAACTCAACTGAGAATCATTGTCACTAACGTAAATTCATAGTAGTGATATAGAAATTTATGTGGCATTGTCTAGGCAACTAAAATGTACTGTAATATACATATACATATGTTACGAAGTGTATACTAGTTGAAAATAGGAAAATGTTCAAAGAGTCACAATGTATATAAACGATCCTCAAAATCCTCAAACATTGGATATCCTCAGTGGTATCGAAGTACGTTGCAGATCTATGAAACTTTGCCAAAAATTTCCGATACTTATACATCAATAATATCCGCGATTTTTAGTTTATCTAATTTTGAGGATCGAGAGAATCGGTTTTTTTTTTTTTTGGTATAGTTTGAGAATACCTGTAGCGTTTATTGCAGAACAATACTCCATTTACTTAACTCCAAAAAACTTTTGTTCTGTATCGATATATGTAACGCGGAGCCAACTTTTATAAGTCTTCTTTTCTTCCAGTTTTATTCCGTCGCGAAAGCGAAAAGTAATTATCCACCATTTTTATTGTGTATATGCGTGCAATTATGATGGTTACAGTGCACGTGCGAAATCATGTATGAGGCGAATGGTGCACTTGTACATAAAAATCGACTTTATTTTTTTTATTCTTAAGGAAGATGATCGCAAATTTTAATTTTTTTCACTCATTTTTTTGCACATATCGGCCATAATACATAATAGTTACTTATTTAAAGCATACAATCTGTTACGTACACCAAAGTTGTTTTTGCTAGTAATAATAACGTGAAACAGAGTACAATATTATTGGTTTGCAGAAATTACATCGCAATTGAGTTAAAATATGGTTTGATTTTTTATAACGTTATATGAAAGCTTCATATATCGAAAACATTTTACTTTCTAATCACGTTAGAAAGTGGCAAACCAATGATTATTATGTTGTTCATTTAATTGTTTATTTATAGGAGTTATGTTATTTTTTATGATACGGAATAATGTTCCTGTCGTTGTGACAACAAATTATTCACAGTACATGACGATGCTTTCTGTTCCTGTATACGATAGATGCTACTTTAAAAAAGATTGCATATTTGCTTTTTAAATCTACTTTATAATTTTCTATTAAAGATTTGCGACATTTGCCGACTCTACATATATATGTATATATATATATGTATATATATGTATATATATATATATATATATATATATATATATATATATATATATTTAAATATAAAGAAATATATATATGAAAGTTGCGCGATCTACGTATCGATATTGTACTTGGAAGATAGCCCTCTCCCACACACTCATCCCCAGAGACGGGATAGTGGATTTATGGTGAAAGGGTTATATTCCTGAAGATATATATAAAACCCATGATGATGTATAGTATGCAATATGTCTCTTTACAATTTTATTTTATGCATTCAAAATGCTGAAATTTGTCATATGTAATATTTTTTCGAATTTGTTAGATGACAAATAATTATCTTTATGTAGAAATACTAATCTATCATTCTGAATATTTAATGTTTAAGCTCTACCTTGAACATAGTTTCAACATAGAAATTCGAGAATTTGTTCCGTTTAAATTTTAAATTATGTACTTAAATTTAATTAATGTGTTAAACGTGTACTTATAAAACTTTAATTAAATAATAAGAGAGTGTCTTATTATTATTAAATATAATCCTTTGAAAGTAACATATTGCATATTTTGCATCCCTTTATAATGGTTATAATGCTGGTTGCTATTGTATACAGATTAAAATGAAATAAAATTGATTATCTCTTATTACTGTATATAGTTGTTACATACCTTATTTCTTCGAAAGTATGATAAATAAATTTGAATTATAATAAGTTTTAAACATAAGTTTTTATTTAAAGAGAGAGAACATTTATTGTATAATAGATAATTTTAATATAGACATTTCTATGGAAGAGATAAATACAATTAACATTTGTTTTTCATAAAATAATAGATTATTTTCGTATTTAGATTCCAGTAACCCAAAGACTTTTTAAACCTTTCTAGTCTTTTTAAGTTAAAATTTATTAATTATAAGAATAAACGGTATTAATTATATTGTGCATACTTGCTCTATAGATAATTTTTATTTTTTAATTTTAGTTTATAATAAAGATATTTATAAATAATTTAATGAGTAATTATTTGCAATTCAGCAAAAGATCTTATTACGTATAGTTTTACGCATTCGTCGAAATGCTTAAAAGATTGTAAAAAGAATTTTAGGTTATAAAAGCGAGAATCTCAAGTTTGCAACCTTCTGTGACTTCCCAAAACTCGCTCCTGTTACGCGGGAAACATGTTGAGCGTGGAGGTCGTCAATGATACTCTAGTAGCGCCATGTCTACCCCCTCTCGGTATTACCATAGAAACGGCGCTCATGCCCAGCCCTCGACCAATCAGACAGCAGGTATAACTGGCATTGGCAGCTGGCTCGCACGCACTGACCAATCACCGCGTCGATACGAGACACCGTCGGGAGTCTCGAAATACCTACTCGCTCTACGTGCTCTCCTGATACCTCAGCCGACTTTACAGAGGTTTTCGACGCCGAGAATTCATTCATTCTCACCTAACCTCTCATTCAAATAATTTCTTTTAATAATTCTTATGATCTTCTACGCATTAACGTAATCAATTTTTTCTATCATTTAATTCTGACATTAAACTAATTAATTATTGTAATTATTTTCAGACTTATTATTACAGAAATGACCTAGAGCACTGTTATATTTTCTCGTAATGAATTAAAACGGATTGAAATGAACGAGTCCTAAAACGTTTTGTGATCGAGATATTAATTATTAAGATATTATCTCGATTATTATTGCGTAATATGTCTATCTCTATCAGATTAAATCTACGCCAGAGAAATAACAGTGCTTTGGGGAATTCTGTATGTGATAATTAAATCTTTGAGCACTTGGCACGAGATATTACCGTCTTTTTTAATAAATATATGTAATTAATAAATATATTATTAATTTAATGAATAATACATATGAATATTAAATTATTTTTAGGTAACAGAGAAATACATTATGTATTCATCGAAATGTTTGAAAAATCATAAGAATTGTGACAAGAATAATTTAGAATAATTACAGATTATAAGAACGGCAAGAATCGCGAGTTTACAGTCGTCGTACACTCTAGTAGCGCCATGTCTACCCCCACTTGATATTACCATAGTAACGGCGCTCATGCCCAGAACTCGTCCAATCAGAGAGCTAGCGGGTATAACTCGCAATGGCAGCGGGCTCGCACGCATTGACTCGCACGCATTGACCAATCACCGCGTCGATACGAGACACCGTCGGGAGTCTCGAAATACCTACTCGCTCTACGTGCTCTCCTGATACCTCACCCGACTTTACAGAGGTTTCCGACGCCGAGAATTCATTCATTCTCACCTAACCTCTCATTCAAATAATTTCTTTTAATAATTCTTATGATCTTCTACGCGTTAACGTAATCAATTTGTTTCTATTATTTAATTCTATCTGACAAATATAATTAATTAATGTAATTATTTTCAGACTTATTATTACAGAAATGTCCTAGAGCACTGTTATATTTTCTCGTAATGAATTAAAACGGATTGAAATGAACAAGTCCTATATCGTTTTGCGGTCGAGATATTAATTATTAAGATATTATCTCGATTATTATTGCGAATTTTGCAAAATATGTCCATCTCGATCAGATTAAATCTACGCCAGAGAGATAACAGTGCTTTAGGGAATTCTGTATGTGATAATTAAATCTTTATGCACTTGGCACGAGATATTACCGTCTTTCTTAATAAACAAACGTAATTAATAAATATATTATTAATTTAATGAACAATACATATGAATATTAAATTATTTTTAGATAACAGCGAGAAATACATTATGTATTCATCGAAATGTTTGAAAAATCATAAGAATTGTGATAAGAATAATTTAGAATAATTATAGATCATAAGAATGATAAGAATCGCGACTTTACAGTCGTCGTACTCTCTAGTAGCGCCATGTCTACCCCCACTCGGTATCACCATAGTAACGGTGCTCATGCCCAGCCCTCGTCCAATCAGAGAGCTAGCATGTATAACTGGCAGTGGCAGCCGGCTCGCACGCACTGACCAATCTCCGCGTCGATACGAGACACAGTTCGGGGGTCTCAAAATACCTACTCGCTCTACCTGCTCTCCTGATACCTCAGTCAATTTTACAGAGGAGGAGCCAATTTTCGACGCCGAGAATTCATTCATTCTCACCTAACCTCTCATTCAAATAATTTCTTTTAATAATTCTTATGATATTCTGTGCATTAATGTAATCAATCTTTTCCTATCATTTAATTCTATCTGACATTAAAATAATTAATTATTGTAATTATTTTCAGACTTATTATTACAGAAATGTCCTAGAATACTGTTATATTTTCTCGTAATGAATTAAAACGGATTGAAATGAACGAGTCCTATACCGTTTTGCGGTCGAGATGTTAATTATTATCTCGATTATTATTGCGAATTTCGTAAAATATGTTCATCTCAATCAGATTAAATCTACGCCAGAGAAATAACAGTGCTTTGGGAAATTCTGTATATGATAATTACATCTTTATGCACTTGGCACGAGATATTACCGTCTTTCTTAATAAATAAATGTAATTAATAAATACATTATTAATTTAATAAATAATATTTATGAATATTAAATTATTATTAAGTAACAGCGAGAAATATATTATATATTTATCGAAATGTTTGGAAAGTCATAAGAATTGTGAGAAGAATAATTTAGAATAATTACAGATCATAAGAACGGCAAGAATCGCGAGTTTACAGTCGTCTATGACTTTCTAGAAATCGTTTCTGTTACGCGGGAAGCATGTTGAGCGTGGAGGTCGTCAATGATACTCTAGTAGCGCCATGTCTATCCTCACTCGGTATTACCATAGAAACGGCGCTCATGCCCAGTCCTCGACCAATCAGACAGCTAGCAGGTATAACTGGCATTGGCAGCGGGCTCGCACGCACTGACCAATCACCGCGTCGATATGAGACCCCGTTCCGGAGAGGCCACCCCCTTACCCAGAGTCTGGGTATACCTACTCGCTAAACCTGCTTTCCTGATACCTCAGCTGACTTTTCAGAGGTTTTCGATGCCGAGAATTCAGTCATTCTCATCTAACCTCTCATTCAAATAATTTCTTTTAACAATTTTTATGGTTTTTCGTGCGAATATACGAACGTAATCAATTTCTTTCTCTGATTTAATTTTTGCCTGATATTAAAATAATCATTTTATTTCATTATTGTTACATTCAATAATTATATGCCCTAATTATACATATACGTTTAAATTAGAATTAAAATGTACGCATATACGCAAGTAACAGCAATTTAATTCCTACGTTAAGATAATTTGTTGTAGTAAATTGAGATAGTCCGTAATATATGTGTTTTTCTCAAATCGACGAGATATACCTTACATTACTTTACTAAACAATTTATTTATTAAATAACTAATAGGCACTTATTACAGTTTATAAACCAAACAATCTCTTTAAATTTTATTCAATCATATTAAAAATACTTCCATCATTTGAGTATTTTCGAGAGAGCATGTTATGCATTAAAAGATATGAAATAGTGTTGACATAAATGCTTCTTGGGGATTCGTCCAGTGTCATGTATTGCATTTCGAAGCTGCCTGTCGTCGAGCGCCCTCCACCGGCACTCAGAGCTATCTTTTTCTCGTTGTCCAGCATCTTCTAGTCTAGCTATCGTTATACAGGAAAATTCTAAAACTTTGTCGTCTAATTACATCTGAGAGACTATGTGCTGCATTAAAAGACATAGAACAATGTTAAAATAAACGTTTTTCTTGGAATTCTTTCAGTATCGTGTATCGCGCTTCGAAGTTTCGGTTTTCACGCCGAACGTCGTCCAGGTACGAGTAGCTATCGTTTTCTTGTTGGTTAGCATTGTGTAGCAGCATTCTACATTTCATTGTCTCATCTTATTCAAGAAAGCTTGCCTTATATTAAAAGCCACATTTTATTGTTAACATTTCCTTTCCAGTATCACGTATGTATTTCGGAGCTCCGATCTTGTCGTCGAGCGTCGTCGAGCGCCACCCACTAGCAACTACCTTTTTCTCGTTGTCTAGCATTATGCAGGAAAATTCTGCAACTCTTCGTCGTTTAATTACATCTGAGAGACCATGTCCCGCATTAAAAGATACAAAACAGTGTTAAAATAAACGTTTTACTTGAAATTCTTCTAGTATCGCGCATAGCTCTTTGAAACTCGACCGTAAACATCATCTGTCGATGCCGACATGCGTCTATTGTTTCTTTTTTCTTAATCCGCAGAGGGGATTGATCCGCACAATCCTTTGGGCCTAACGAACCCACGGACTCGAGTTCATTACTGCGGACACATTCATACATGTTACACATCACACATATCCACAAACACTTTCCCGAATCAGTTTTATTAATTAATTATCATTGTTTTGTATTGTGTTGTATTATCCCTAGAGTTACTTTTTTATCAAACGACTTTGTTGGCCACGTTTGCTCCATTTAGAAACGTAATTTCTGAAATTTATTAGAACATAAAGGAGAAGTTACTTCTTTTTTCACGTTGGCTAGCATTATGCAGGAACATTCTGAAATTTTTTTCGTCTAATTCTCTTTGAGAGACTCAGAGCTGTATTGTTGATACATTTATGCTAATAAAAGAATCATTTAAAATCTTTCAAAATTTAAATCGGAACGAAATCGAGAGTTCGATAGGAAGTGTTTTAGGTATTATCGAAGGCCGATCTGAATTAGGCTTAATATTAACATAAGGAGAGCGAAAACGTCCTGAGAGCGAAACAATCGAACGCTCATGTCCGTGATAAAATGGCATCTACGTCTCTGAAGGGCACTCGCAAGACGTACAGCTTCGAGGAACGGAAGATCCTGATATCGCTGATAAACAAGTACAGAGTCGTTCAGGATAGGAAATCAGATCCGATCTCCATATGCAGACGGAAATCGGCGTGGTCGCGAATCGCCGAGGAGTACAACTCGATGGTAGGATCCCGGGGTGCCCGTTCCGCCGTACAGCTCCGACGTTGCTGGGAGAATATGAAGGCCTGCAAGCGTAATCGCGAGGAGAAGAAATTCCGGTAATTCATTGCGAAGCAATTGTTTTCGGGATTAATTGAGTTTGGCATTTAAGAACTTAATAACAGTGAGATTTAGTTGGATTAAAATTATATTTCAAGTTTTTTTTTACAAGAGCTGGAGAGCGATAAGAGAGTAGAAAAGATTGTGTCGAGTAACATCTTTAGTCAAAAGAAGTCTGCTCCAATCTTGCCTAGAAATTTGTCAGCAAGTGCTTTGCCTCTTTAATGCGGAAAATTTATGTGAAGAAAAAATTTTGGGAGAATAATAAATGTTTGGATTTTTTGGTCTCTTAGTGACAGTACGAAAGCGATTTGTCAATCGACAAAAGACGAAAGATGGGCGAGAAACCAATGCTGGGAAGGCATAACTTGTGGCCAGAATGTGCCGGAAGCGCCGATGTCAACCGGAACCGTTGGTTTGCCACCGAATATAGTATTCGAGCCGAAGGATTCAGAACCATTCACGTTGCAAAGCGTTTGCACTGCCGGATCTCAAAATCCAAATTGCTTGAATAAAGACATAAATAATCGCGAAGATTTAAATTGTAAATATGCTTTCTTATCTTGCTTTAACTGTTTAACATAGCAATTTTTTAAAATGCACAGAGGAAATTGATTTTTTAATTATACGAATAAATAATATTAAAATAATGAGTAATAATTAAATTATCATCCTCAATTAAAGTATCAATGAAGGAAAAATGAAATTCTCTCTAAGAAATGAAAAAAAAACTCTCTCTTGTTTAATCGGAGTTTTTTTTAGTTTTATTAGAAGGTGATAGAAATATTTTTTGTAATATTATAATTTATATTATAATAATTTTATGATTTAATATCTTACAATACAGTAATTTAATATTATTATAAATAGAAAGATATAGTATTTTCTAACTTTAGGAAAGTAATGGAAATTGAATTAATTTGACTTTACGTAGCTGGAGATAAATACGACGATATTGTGCTACCTTCCGATTCAATGAATGACTATTATGAAAGATTCGTAACAAAAAGAAACGTGGTTTCCCCTACAATTGATCAGTCGATGGACAACAATGTTGACAAAATCGCGCGCCGAGAAATTCATGCGAATCCGGGACCAAGTAATTTGTACACTTCAATTTCGCCTTGCGTTGTGCAGGAGCATAATCGCAACAGGAAATCCACGCAACGAGAAGAAGAGTTGCACATGCTAGCGCTTTCAGAAGCGCAGATGAAGGTCGACATCGCTGCCATGTTAAAGGAAGAAGCAAGGATTAAGCTGGAAGAAGCTCATTATCGCAAGGAGGAAGCCAGGCTCAGAATGCTGTTTTTCACTTACAAATTGGACAGGATTAAAGATGAATGAAGAAAAAGGGAATAATTTTTAATGGATGCATTGTCGTAAGTCTATCTATTTTTTTAAATTTTCGATAATTCACTTCGAGGATTCACGCATTAATTTAATGCGTTGATCCTAGGACTTACAAGCAAAACAGATCAGTTATGTGAAAAATATAAATATAGTTGTGTCTTTATATAATGTCAATTTATTTCTCATAAATATAAAATTAGAATATCGTAATAAATATGAATCTTCTGATAATTTTACTTATTAGTAATTAATAATTATTGCGTTATGCGATATTATTCGATTTGACAAATGTTGCGAAGATGTGACTTTTGACGATTGCAGATGTGAGAAAAAATTGATTAAAATTGATAAATTATGAGAGTAATATAAAAGTAAAGCGTTTCGATGAGTATGTTATCATACTATTGGTATATATTTGATTCAGTCACTTTAAAACATAAGAGTACGTTTATAAAGTTGGCATCTTGAAATGCGAATTTTTACAAAATTGATGTGGCATTTGATTGTTTCCCACACTTTATCTGAATAATTTTATTTTAATTGCTCATTTGGGTCCAATCTTTTCTTTTTAGTTTGTTAGCAAATACGAGCCTGCATATTGAAAGTTATTTATTTAAATATTTTAATTCATATAATTTAAAAAAAATGCATTTAGGAGTGCTGAAATGTTTTTATATTCTTAATTGTTTGTAAGATGGACAAAAATAATTATTTATAAACAAATATGAACAAATTATGGACGAACAAATGCTATATCAATTTATAATTTTGTCATATTATCGAAACAAAGTGTATCATTACGAGTTTTCTTTTCATCTTAAAATATTCTTGATTACTTGAATCTTAAATTTCTATATTATATTAAAAGCTATTTTGCAGTCATTTTGGAATGTCGTTTGAAGAAACAATAGATGCTACTTCTAAAGCATCTTTAGGAAATATTTTTATAAAGCAATATCTTTAATTTCTCAATTGCTATAATAATATTATATAAACGTAAATTCTAATTTAATTAATCTTTCTGACGATATAATAAAGGTCAATCTAGATTATTCGAAATCCATTTGAAGGATCATAAATGCTTGACAGTCATTAGCAGAGGGATTGGCAGTGGATTGTTGACTAGTGACAGAATATCATATTGGATACTGATTTATCGGTTAAATCGGTTGTTGTTAGTCGCTTTCGTATACTCTCATTAAGGTAAATAAATAGAGTAGGGATCGTTCGCGTAACGCAATTTCGGGATCGAGCACCTCGCGAATTTCTTTTACATAAGATGAAAGTTATCGCTGAGAGCCGATTTCGCGGTGTTCGAGCAACGGGTGACCTCGAAAAGCGAGGGATCGGTGTAGATCGGCTCGCTTGGATCAAAACCGCCACGACCGGTGGATAATCCTACCGCACCCTCCAAACCGGTGGACGACGAGGTGAGGCGTTGGCTGATAACATTGCTCATTGATCTCGAGATCGATCTAATTAAACAATTGTCAAAAGACTTTTGTTAATATCTTCATTGCAAATTAAGGCTTTATATGATTGTGAATAATTTAATATTAAGTTAATACGCGGAAACGTTAACTATTTTTTCGATACTTCATAATGTTAAATATTTTTTTCAATATAGGTATTTCCTTCGCGACTCCAAACTTAAAATATACATATAGATATTATTCGTGTAACTTTTCACTTACGATGCTTGAAACGGCTTCTGAAGACCTGCCCTCATGAAAGAAAAGTTGTTGACTCGGCTGCTATAAGGCTCGTCGGAATGGCTGCTGCGGTTGCAGGTTTTATCGAGTCTACGATTTTTCATGATCACGGAATAAACGTATTTTCTGAAATAATGAATCACTTTGCGCTTAATAGATAGAGAAGATAAAAATGTATTGTAGACTCAAGAAACTAAGATATTTCATTAATAATAGTATAAGTTTATGAAATATTTATATTGCATTAATTTATTCTTGTGGGAATAGGTTTCTTAAACAGTGAAACGCGAATGGGAAATAAATTTTCAGAGAAAATTAAATGTAAGTTCTACCTGTAAACGAGCATAGACAAGAGAACGACGGAGGCTAAGAGCACGACGAGGATGCCCACTGCGGTAACCAAGCCATAGTATTCATTTTGCGTTATACAAATATTTTCCAAGATCTTAGTTTGCTTCTCGACGACGGTGTCTTCCTCAATGTCCATTCGCGAATCGAGAACCTGTCAAAATACAAATAATATTGATCGCGGAATAGGGATGACATCTTTCCATTCCTTCGAAGCGAGAGTGATCTCTCTTGGTACCTCAATCATTTCTCTGACATGTTCTTCCTCCTCTTCGTTATCCAGCTCATCGCTCGCGGTGTCGGTCACGTTGAAAATCGTCGTCGATGCGTTGTTAGAGTCACCGTCCGTCACCGTTATCGGCAGCACCTCGTCCTCGTCCGCAATCGTGTCGTTATTTACGTCTCTTCGCCGCCTGCCGAAGGACGGCTCGCTTCTACCGGTACCGCCGGAGCAGTACGCCGGCTGGCAGCCGTCGCGGCACGTTCGTACGTTCGCTTCGAACACCAGGAAATTTGATTCGGGTATTTTGAAGGCGTTGAAACGGGCCTCAAGGCTGTCGCCGTCGCGGAGACGATCCAAACCCGGAAACACGTAGTTGTCCACCGGACAGCTGCAAAAATTCCCTTCCTTTCAATCACGCGGATACGATATATTCGATACGTAGATGATTTGCGGTCATAATTAAATTAAATTAAATTGAATTATTATGTAACTCTTGAACATTTGAGAAAGACTAAAAAAAATTAATTGCATTATCCTCAATATAGATAATGCTATTTAATATTTTTCTTTCCCTCTAACTATTAAGGGATTCAGTGATTCTTACCCATATCTGTCTATCAATTGAACACTTCTACCAGAATAAGGATCTCTTGCGATAACGTTGGTAGCAAATATATCTGTTACGTAATTGTACCTACAAAAAAATAATAATTAGAATTTATTAAAGTTGAAATAACTATATCTTTTAAATTCTTATTAAGAAGCTTTCAATTTCCGATGTGTAAAGATCAATTTTGAATTTGACGGAATTAGATAGTAACACGATTATTTCCATTAGATCGTGTTCCCAAATATAATGTTGTAATTTTATTAATTTAACGCTATTATTATGTTAAGAAATATATAAATAGTGAATTACCCATCCTGAGCTTCGAGTCTGAAAGTGAGAGGGTCGCCGACAGCGATAGTTGTCGTAGGTCTACCCTGATAAAGAATCAGTAAGCGCACTCTGGAGCTCAGGGTATTTTCCGCTGGGAGATATTCAATGGGGATGGGAGACCCTGATCTGTATAGTGCACGTACAAGATCCATTAGCGAAATTGAAATTGTAAATCCTCGAATAATGTGATAAAAGCGACGTACAGAAAATAATGATGACGGCAAAAAATCAGTTAATTAACTCTTGTTTCTAAATTTTAATTTTATCAATTCATTAAATTTTTCAACTAGCTATTGTATTTTTTGCACAAAAAGTGAAGTGACTCTGTTGCGTCATAATTAATAGCATAAAAACAAAAATTTTTTCATACTATAATTAATTAAAATCATATTTAATTTTTAATATAGATGGTAATTTTAATATAAATATAATATGTGGGTGTAATGCAGTGTAACATAAAGTAGGCAACTGTACAAAAGAATAGAATGTATGCATGATATTTTTAACTAATGTTTGGGATCGAAATTTGTATAATAAAAGAATTTGCACGAGCGTGCTTGCACCTATATGACCTCGCGTACGGAAGATGGAGCGTTTTACTCTGACAGTAACTTCTTAGGAATTATACGTGGGTCCATATTACATACAAAATTAATGAGCAAGGGGAATCTAGAATAACGTCGGAGCAATACCGTAATATTTGCTCAACGGATATAAAGATGGAGAAATTGACTCGCTTGTCTGAAATTGCGTTCCGTCAGAAAAAAGTCCTGTAAAAGTGAGATAAAATTATAAATTATAACGAGGAATATTATTAGTTAGGCTCAGAAATTTTTCCTTCGATATGGCTTTATTTACAGATCTCAGTGTCACGGGATATCTATGGCACGTAACGCGTTAATGATCATACTCTCGGTGCAAGACACGGCCTCTCGCTCGATATGACCTTGCATACCCGGCTCCGATGTAGCCGGATGTGACGACAGCTTCGCCAGGCCCCCGAAACATGCACGTCAGGTTGAATCGTTTGTCCCGTCCGGTTTGTACGTAGTCCGAAAATTGCACCACCACGATGTTCGTCATCGTATCGCCGTACTGCGAATATTCAATATCAAAGCTTTTATTATATCTGTTACTACTGTATTGTAATTTTATCAGATACCATCGGGAAAGAAAAGTAATTTGTTAAATTTGGAAAATTTTAAAATCAAATTATTACAAATAGCTTCTATAAATCTAATTAAAAGTTATCGTGAAATAATTTTCCACGATTTATAAAGATTTCGAAGTTGGAAGTAAATTACACGAAAAAAGTTTCTAGCTTGAATTAAACCATGGAGATTACTTCGGCGAATCAAGCTGTTAAGCGGAAATGGTCATTCTTACTCGTTGTGTACCGCACTCGGGGTATCCCTGAGGTCCGCTGATACGGAGCACGTTCACGGTTCCGCCGCTGCCGCGGAAGAAGCACCGGTCATAGTAGCCGTAAGTGTAAATTCGCCCGATGAATCCCTCCGGCGTCCTTAGAGTAAACTCCATTCCGTCCTCGCTACAGACTTGACTCACTAGAAGCGTAACAGAGCGTAATTCATCGGCATCCGCGCGATTTCCGGAAAACTCTCAATAAGGTGCGCGAGAGTGCAAAATTAATTAAATTGAAGTTAATTAAGTAGGTAGTAGAAATTATTAGAAGGCGAACTTACATGGATAAGATACATAAATGCGCTAAAACAGATCAGCGCTAAGAATTGTCCATCGTATTGCTTCTCTATTAATATTGTATTAAAATTGGAAAAGGACGAAAAATCGTTGATTCAGGAATAGTCATAAAAATGTGTCACGTACACCATCAGTTCTTGAAATATAGATTGTGTCGGTGCGTGAATATTGCATAAATTGCGCACAAGCGACGTGAGAGAAGGAGAAGAAGTATAGATAAGAAAACAGCATTAGAGATTTATTTCGTAAAGGTGAAGTCGTGTGACAACAGTGCAAAATTGTGTGTACACAATAACGTGCGCAAAATTCATCATTAATGTGCAGCTTAATTCTAGAAGAGTAATTATCTATCTAATTATCTCATTATACAGATCAGCCGGGCGATCGCTAATTTCAATGCGTTTTTAATTAAAATTATTCCACGTAGATAATAATCCGGACATTTTATTTGTATTACTTTTTTGAACATGTTTCACTCTGAGTTTTAGTGCACTCGTGCTCGTTTCGCGCGTTTCCCAGCTTTTGTATCCGGCACCTTATGGACGGAGTGGCCGCTTACCGTCCAGACATTCCCCGTCCGCGCCCTGGCGACCATTGTTCCTCTCATAGAAATCGTAATCGGAGCCCATGTCGTAATAAACTGGATTGCCCATGTCCATGTCCCTGGAGTCCCGATCGCTGAGCTCGCAGTTGTCCCTCTCGGCCCCGTAAGGCGCGGCATACGGCCGGTAATTGAAGGACCTGCAAATGACGTTGGGAATTTGCGAGCGTTGTCCAATCGATTGCGCAAACAAACGCCATCAGATCACTCCTAATTCAATTTCAAGCTCCCCAGGCCACAAGCATCTCCCGAATCAACTATCGGAATTCTACGATTCATCATTGTTATATCCTTTGATGAACATACTTCCTACTTATCTATGCTTTTGTAGAATTATCTTTCCTCTTTTTAGCATATTAATACTTATACGTTCAATTTTTTATTTATTTTTACATTAACTTTCGTTGCTCTCTATTGATTTTATAATTTGCTATAAAATAATTATAATTATGTCGCTGTCATAAAATATACTACTCAAATCGATCATGTAACATATCATTATTTAAAAATTGTTTAATTTAGATTAGGATGTGTTTGATTTTCTGTAGATTGCTTTAGGAAAATATAAGTACATATTTTTCTGAAAAGTAGTAAAGAGACAAAGCTAGATCTATACCAGCATCTTTCGCAAATATCTTTCAAATAAATTGCTGAAAAACTGATGTTTTTAATATAAATTTTAATTATCCAATATAATTGTACTTAAATAAAAATTTGATTACCTGCAAACGAAATCTCTAGCGTCGGCACATTCCCTCTCGCATTGGGCCAACGACGAGGCGGTGGTGTATCGCCTGACGAACGGTTTCCGCACTCTAGTGTGTGACCCAACTTGTCTGAAATTATCCTGTTCATCGCATCTAGATACTAACGGAGGTCTGCCTATGATCGGCCCGCCGGCAGTTCCAAACGGACGAGAATTATAGACGCCACCTTCGCCAATGTATCCACCACCAATGACCCCGCCTTCGCCGTATCCTCCTCCGTACCCTCCAACGGGTCGCGCTGGACCATAAGGCCCACCGCTGTATTGAGGTCGTGGCTCGGGACTCTGGCTCTGGGGACCGCGAACGTCGTCGAATCCGTTCGCGTACATTCCTGGCGGCGGATACCTGCTGTTTAATTAAATCTCAGTGTAATTTTGCTGTGATAAATTGCGGATTACATAAATTATTTGACACGCTGAAAGCCGCAACCAGCGTTTAATTTTTCAGCAGCGCTCTGGTAGCGACCGACACAATCGAATTTTTTTAAAACGCACGTAAAAAAATAAGTGTTATCCTATTTTGCTATTTTAATATAAAGATATATATTTAGATGGTATAATTAGATAACAATGTAAAGTACGAAGTGCACTATTCAACACAAGATTTATCAGGATAAAGTTTTCTTTAATCATATTACGCAATATTTTATGCTTGTATGCTTGTAATAAGAAAATAAGAGAAAAATTCTCTGTAGAATTTACAGATATACAAAACTCGCTAGGCAGATAACGTGTTAATGGAAAAGAGCGACAAGTTACACGAAAAAAATATTTACGTTCGATTCAATCTCACGACTTACCGATTAGCATAAGGATCTTTATCCGGATATCTCCCGCTAGCAGGATATCGATCGATAGGAGATCTGTCACCTGATGGATATCGGTCCAGAGAATCTTCCGGATAAGGATAACGGTCGATTGTATTGGGATATCGATCGATCATGTCGCTGGGATATCGGCTTGGAGTCACTCGGACTCCATGTATTACGGTAGGATATCGATCATTCGGGGGATATTTTCCCAGAGTTCCGGCATCTGGATATCTATTGATGACAGCGGGGCGACGATCTCCCCCTCTAACAGGATATCTATCGGATATGGGATATCGATCCGGATAACGATCTCCAGCCGGATAACGATCAGAGTAAGGATAACGGTCTCCCATGGGGTAACGATCTCCTGCAGGATAGCGATCTCCTGCAGGATAGCGATCTCCTGCAGGATAGCGATCTCCAGCGGGATTGCGATCTCCAGCGGGATAGCGATCTCCAGTGGGATAACGATCTCCAACGGGATAGCGATCTCCTGCAGGATAGCGATCTCCCGCAGGATAACGATCTCCAGCGGGATATCTATCGGGATATCGATCACCAAGAGGATACCGATCGGGATAATTGTCGGATTCGCCTAAAGGATATTTATTATCCGGATATCTATCATCTAAGGGACGACGATCGGGATATCGATCTGGATAGCGGTCTGGATAACGGTCGGGATAGCGATCTGGATAGCGATCAGGATATCGATCTGGATAACGATCTGGCATGCGATCTGGATAGCGGTCGGGATAACGATCCGGTTTGACGCTGCTGGAATATCCTTTGTCGTAATCGTCTGGGTATCCTGAAGGAAATATTTTGGTAAGTTTTATTATTATAATCAATTATGCATATAATATCTGCTACTTTTTTAATATAAAAGCTGCTAAATGATTATGACTTGTACACTACCGTTAAATATGGTTACAATTCTTTGTTAATATCAAATGCTGTTCATATAGTAGAAAAATTAAATTAAATTCAATTCAATTCGCGATTAGAGAATCATATTTAGCGTAAAATATACAATGCAAATGCAATCTGAATTAGCAATGACAAAATTTATGATATTTACGAAATGATTGTGATAAATGATGTTAACAATCGTGTCTGACAGCAATTATATACATGTGTTTAAGATCTTGTCCCATTAAGACAATTTATGTTGTTACTCAGCAGCGCTCCATGAATAATTACGCAACTTTATATAACACGTCGACATACGATATGATGTTGAATTAATAAAGCGATTCTAACCGGGTCTCCCTAAAGAGGGTCGCCCAAAGTTTGTGTCTTGTCCCAGAGGATCCGGTCTGTATCCAGGGCCATCGCGATCGCCGTCTAGATATTGATCTGTTAATACAATACATTGTTAAATTAAGCATGAGCTATGTGAAGTTATATCATTGCTTTGAATTACTCGCGAAATACGTAACACGTTTATACAGTGATACAAGTCAATCTATCAACCGTCATAATTGTTCAAAAATAGAATCGAATCAATTCCGAATTTTTCGTAGTAGGACAAAGCTAAACATTTAAAAATTTACTCTTTAATGATACTTTGCTTATTGGTCTTTTTTCAAATATGTGTTAATTGTTGAAGTTCAATTAGCTGCGTATCAAGGAAAGAATTTATTACGGATATTCTCAGGAACGCGATATTCAGAAACTGTTTATCATGCGTATCCTTTCTGGCGAAATGGACAGGCGATCGATACTCACGCATGAGATTCTCGTAATAGTCGTAATCGGCATCGTAGATAATGCGGTTACCATCCCTTTGATTGAATCGGCTCAATCGACAGGTGTGATAATGCTCGGAGTAAACGGCGCTACGGCACTGGAAGCTCGTCTGCCGGAGGCATTCATCCAGGCACTCGCTGAGGCTGCGTCCAGTGATCTCCGAATGAAACTCGCCGCTCAAACGTGAGTTCCGATAACGCTGGAAGGCTGTGTCCGGACGACGACCGTCGGAGAAGAGGTGCGACGATGAACTGCTGTCCGGATATTCGGAGCCGCGCGCTACGGACGGATCTACGCTTCGTAAGTGGGCATTGATAACGAGTTGTGAATCACCAACTGACCATTGTTAATTAAATTTCTTACACCTCGTTAGAATATGATACGGGATATGGAATATGATACAGAAAAGAATAGGAATCGCTCCGGATAGAAATTACTCTCGATTTACACCATTAATAGTTAGTCTCATAGGTAATTTTAGGATTACATATTCGATCTAATATTTAATTAATTTATTTACACCGAAACCAGGTTAATAAAATTATAGAAAAATTTAGTAGTTAGTAAAATTGAATAAACCAAGATATTAGTAAAATTAAATCGAAGAAAAAAATAATTTAATGAAAACAAATGAACTTTCTTGAAAGTTCATTTTGGTTAGACATTTTGATAAAATAATCAATTTTGTACAATTTATTATTACTTACGTAAGGAATTATCGCAGACTAAAATAGAGATAGGCAAAGAGAGCTAAATGTACATAGTATTAAAATTAATATTAGAATTTTGCATAAACTCACGATTATCTAAACACACTAAATCATAAAAGTGATGACTCGGGCTGCTGCTAACTCCAATGTCGTCTTTTTGTGAAACGGAATCTTCCTCGGATATGACGCATTGCCGAGTTTGCTCATCAAACTCAACGCTGCGACAGAAATATTTCTCCGCTCTGAGACATAGCGCCTGACATTCATCCAAAGTGAGATTCGTGTATATATCCACTTCAAACGGGCCGCGCAAACGTTTATTTTCTTCCTTGACGAATACTGCGAGTCCGTCGCATCGTCTTTCGGCTGATTAAAAAACGTTAAAAAAATATTTAATTTTGATAATTATCTATAATTGATATAAATATTAATTAATATAATTATTAAATATATATGTGATATTTCTTGATATTTAATATGTTAATTTAACATCTTTTAATGTTTTCTCGCGCAATTTTTAAATGTTACAAGAAAATTTTTAATGCAGTTTTGTAATGAAATACTCAAATGTTTATGTAAAAATTAATTAAAAACGTACCATTAAGGCAGGTATTTTCCAAATAATCAGAATTCGGATCGTCCTCTAATAACTCGGGATGAGTTCTTCTAGTGAAACGACTGAGAGAACAACTTCTTAGGGCAGTGTCATATGTTGCCGATCGACAGACAAAACTGAACTCGTTGAGACATCTAAACACAAAATTAAAATCTTCCGATATTAGCAATTTATAATTTATAATAACTTTTAACCTTCATATGTATACCTGTCCTCGCAGTCAGTTCTATTAGCGGCGCTGACTTCTTTGATGTCTGTCAAGGGTAGCTTCAACTTCTTTCTCGGATGCCTCTCGAACACGTAACGACGATTTGGACATTCTCTCTCTATTCTGTCCGCTGAAAATGAAAGAAACAATATTAACGTAATTTCTAATAAACAGAAATTATTAAAAATAAATAGAACTAAATCATAATTAAGAATTTCAGCTTAATTTATAGAAAAATTATTTCTAGCCCTTTTCGTGGAGAATCGTTTGTTCCATTTCTGTTCCATTTCAGAATTGACGAAAACAAATCACAAGAAAACAATTGTTGATTTGTCCTTCTGATAAACGAATTCATAAACGAGCAATTGTTTCAATTAATAAAATGAATCTCGGTGCATACAATGATATTTTTTTCTGTCTATATGCGGATACTTACACGCTAGGCATACTTCAGTAAAGTGCACGCTGTTGGGCACGAGCATGAGATTTCCAATGCCCTCCGGTTGCGCCTGTTCCCTCGTTAAATAGCAAGTACTCTCCTCGTACTCGGCGGCTCCGCTGAAGGACGCGATTCTGCTACCGGGCTGGAAGTCGAAGCTCGTGCAGGCGCGGACCAAATTATTCGTCGCCGTTCTATCGTGCATACAGAGCTCTTGACACTTTTCCAAGACCCTAAACGGAGGCGCCGACTCGCGCACCTGTCGTAAAACGAAACTTTTTAACGTTGAATACGTTCCTTATCGCAGTCGTACGACGACTTTTTTTACACGACAATTGCATCGCGAAATTGTGGTAAATTGAAATTTTAGGAGCGATCTCGCCCGATTGATCGTCCGCGAAACAACGCACGGATGAAAAATCGCAACGTTGTAGTTAATACTGAACAGTGAAGATTCGATATCTGATAGTAACTCGAGAAGTAAAATGTTATATTTCCACTATATATTACTGACGACAAGTCACAAAATTCGAGAAACTAGAGCGCGATAAAATTCGAACGTAAAGTCCTTTCGAAATCGCCGCGCTCTTACCACGTCCTCATCGAAACCCTGAAGCTGCTGATCCGGAAGTCTCTCGTAAACCACCCTACCCAAACCGCCGTTGCAGGTCGTTTGCGCTGAAACTATAATGGTTCTCTCGTTAGCGTACGTTTGTCGGTCAACGCGAGATCCCTTCCTGATTTTATTATTTATACGTATTTCGTGCGCGCAAAAAAAGCAAGGTATTATTATTTCCTATTCGCATAAAATTCAGTCTACTTCCTCTAGTTGACAAACGCGCACGCGGTCTTCGAGATTATCAACGCGATATTTTCGTGCCATAAGTGGCACGGATAGTGACACAATACCGACCAACAGTTTCGCAAGTACAACGTGACATCGTTCTGTGTCCCTCGATTGGTTCGCTCGTACGTTCGCAGAACTATTTAACTGCATGCAAATTCCAAACGGCAGAGCACATTTTTAGAATAGAATTTGCCGCGTTAAATAGAAAATCAGAATAAAACTCTTTTACCACAATTTTGAACGTTTGAAAATTGCTATTAACTCAAATGCTATTATTAAATCAATTAATTTAAAAACAATTTTACACATGATTATAAATCATTTTTAATACTTTTAAAAAATAAATATTTTTTCTTTTTGCTGATTTTTTGAAAAATAAAACACGTCGAAATCTGTATGCAATGTAAGTCGATAATATCCATCAAATTTAATTCGAAAATAATAGTGAAAAATTTTTAATTTATTACGTTCTTACCATTGACCAATAGATTTAACACGATGAATATCCAAATAACTGGCAGCATACTAATTGATCCGTGAGCTTTCCGCATCATGATATTGAAATGTACAGATTACTATGTCGCATACATGCCAATCGTTATTGCAATCTGAAAATAAATTTTTAAATATTTGACATAAAAGGAAAGAGATATTTTTTATTAAAAAAAATTATTAAAACTTTTTGTGATTCATTTTTTACGTTACTAAATTATTTTAAAATTGTGTTATTTGCCGAGAAATTACACGAAATAGAAATTAAGAACAGTCAGACGAATGTTTTTCGTTTCAAAAAGAAAGGAGAAAATTAATTTATGCGAGAAGAGAAATGCTTTTCTAAGGGTAGCTTGTATATTGAAATTTAATAATGCAAGAGATCTCGAAATTATTTATACCACGGACTAGGGAAAGACTACATCTATTTTCCACGTGTATTTTTCTTTTACGAAATAAGTATCTAGGAAAAAATATTAAAACAGTTTACATGTACTTCGAAAGCAAAGTTCTTAATGAACTTGAAAGTTTTTAAAAATTATACACATTACATACATTTAAATATTTAATTTCACATTTAATTGGAATAAAAGAAATTACAAAAACATTTTTATAAAAAAAATATATATATGAGACGAGGAAATGGAATAATTATTGTTTAGGTGTTTTTTGAAATCGTTCGAATGTTTCTTCCGAATTTCCCTGGAGGACCAGGTGCAACAGACGCAAATCCAGTTTTTGTCCCTCGCGTAAAAAAAAACAATACATGAAAAATCGAAATACAGATAAAGCCACTAGCGAGAGCCATTTGTTCTGGCCGATGGACGTTTCTACGTACTCGAGATACGTATGCGGGGACAACGTGTACTAAACTTTATGGGATTCCTGACGAGCGCTCACCCTGAACACTTCCACACACCGTCACCCTCGCGCGCTCGTACACGTACACGGCTGCCAAAGGACCAGCACACGCCCGTAAGGTCAACGAAGCGTGATTCCAACTTTCAGGCATTACATTATTAGCCGGTTGTCATTATCTATCCGGTTATCGTGATTGATGTAGGAAAACGCGGGTTCAATCATCGGAAACGAAAGAACGAGTAGGATTGTCTTCGTGCGCCGGGCAATAATTTCATTATTTGGTATTATCAATCAAAAGGGAAAAAAGCAAAACGTATTTATATGATATGTAATATCTCGTAATATTAATCTTTTTACGAATGTAATATTTCACAAAATAATTTTACTTGAAATGTTCTATATAAAAAAAATTTTCCGCCATAGTTTTCTTCTTTTTATATCAGTATTTTAATATTAACCGAGTCAGCTAATGTTAAAACACACATATGAGAGTAAATTATAATAATTAAATTATCTGTTTGATATTTACATTTTTGTAAGTTGTAAGATATAAACTCCCCGGAAGATATAATATTGATTTACCTTCACATATTTATCCTTATAATTTTGGGAATATTGCAATCAAGCTCGACGAGTGCCTATAGCGTCAATAGGATGTTTATGATATCGACAGCGTATCATAAAGAGGATTTTATTGTCAGCGGTAATTTATGTTTACTCGTCGATGCGCGAGCGTACTTGTTCGTGACGAGTGCCAATTATTATGACCATGGCTCGTTCACCGATTGTATCCCATCGGTGTCCAATGTGCAGAGCACACTGCTTATTAATCGCGTTATGGTTTATCGCCTCGGTAATTACGTCTGTCACCGACAACGCAGTATAAAAGCTTATTCTGATGTTAATATCATCGGCCGGGTGAGAAAATTATGGCGCCCGTTCGTCATAATTCGTGTAATATTACTCTATGCGAAATTACATTTCTGCAATTGTCCTCGCCGGATTGCCGGATTTATGACGTGCCGCTCGTCGTATGCAAATTATTTCGGGAAATTACTCGGATTAAGGTAATTAAACATGCCGCCGGACACGAGCGGAGACCACCAATTAAAAACGCCGCGGGTAGAAAAGACGTTAAAAATGTAATGAATGGTTCGCGCGAAGTATTTTTAATTTTTGCTGCCGTCATAAAGTCGATAATTGCAAAATATTAGTTTTTAAACCGAAAAATTCAGATTTATCGCTCCCGATATTACTCATAAACGAGTTATTTAGAGGACAAGGGGCAGTTTGAAGATTGTTGCTGACGCGATTCGCAATTCGGGCTTTGGGAATCATCAACCTTTTGAAAGCTTACTTTCTGTAGCTGCTTTTCACTGCGGAGCTTCCACCGCAGGGTCTATTGTCGTGGTGCTTTGAACCCTATTGGTACGCGGATGGCATTGTTGCGTGCGTATCCGTGTCGAACCGGGAATGAATTCGGTCATTGTTGTGTGACGTTCATGTTAATGGAACTTTCGCACGCAACGACAAATTATTATCTGGTAATGTGCCATACTAATTTCGTCTAATTCGAGCGGCATCGCGACGAGATGCTGCGCGGAGAGGTGACAGTGTGCCTAGAGCGCGGCTGATGTTTCTACGAGTTTACTTGAAAATTATTACTTAATCAAACAAATCACGCGGCTGCGAGAAAGATTGCGGAAAATCCGTATAATACTCGTATCTTACGATTGCGTAACGATCTCCCGAGTAATTATCATGATTACAGCAATACGAACATGTACTGCGCTCCAACGCGTTAATCGCTACGCGATACCGTCATTGGAATAATTAATTAAGTTTTCGCAGAGTTGCAGTCATGCAAACAATCACTTTGTTTTCAGTCCTTATATAGACATATAACCACGTGAGCGATGTTCTGCAATAATATTTTTCTTTTCATGATTAAATAGCAAAGAGAATTAATCAGATGCTTGGTAAAAATTTATTATAAATGAATACGAAAAGTCTTAGATTTTCTGAAATAAATTTTTCAAGCAGCTTATCGATTCAATAAATTTCTTTTAAAGCAAGATAACGGATGATAACGAGGGTGCTACGGATTGGTAAAATAAATTCTCCCTCGATAAATTCACAAGGGCGTAATTTAATTTTCTGTCCGTGACATTCCCTTAATAAAAAGACTATAAAATTATAATTAAAAATCAGCAATTACGCGAATAAATTTGCAGACTAAAAAATTGACTGTCATTTAATATCTTTCGATTGACTGAATAGAAATATTGTCAATTAAAAGAACGCTGTATTACCCGGGAGGGACAGCTCTCCCTAAGAGTCTTCCCTTTTCTATCGCAAGCTCTCCGTCCTTTCGGCGCGATTGCGGCTGTCGAGAAGAAGGGCGAAGGGAAGCGTCGCGGATCCGCAATGATATCCCACCGCGATCCCGAAGTGGTCCTCGAGGCGTCCCAAGCGAAGCTGTCCCTCGTGCCGTTCGCCGATCGCGCGCGAGGAAGAGGCGTGCGAGCGTACACGCCGAAATCACGCGTGCGGCGCGAATGGCACCCGTAATCAAACTGACGGTCGAAATCGGCGGAAAGCGTGGAAATAATGGACACCTGTACACCTGGGCAGTGGAGAGAGAAACGGGCAAAAGAACAAATCGTACATTCCCCGATGAGCGGACTCCGCGCGTACAGGCCGTAGGGGGCCCGCAAAGCGCGCGCGCGCGCGGGGGCGGACAGGTGGAGTCCCCACGTCCGACTTCGCTGGCCTTGCACGCGGCGGAAGTGGACCCATTGTGTGTCCGGTTTCCGTGGGGCCATCCGGGAAAACGAGCGTCACGTCCGCGCGGGGGGGCCCCAATAAGAGTCGCGCGGAACGTCGTATCGGAGCGGCGCAGCTAGGTTCTCGTCATCGAGGCCGACTCGCGGCGGAATCATGGATTAGAGACTCCCAGCCGAGGTCAACCAGGACGAGATCGCACCGTCATCGTCGACGAGAGTCAACGAGCCGCTGAACGATTGAGTGGATAAAGCGCGGGGGTGATCGGGCATCTCAATGCATGCAGAGGTTCGTAACCTTTCGTTCACCATTTTAGATCGGGAGTTATTTTCTTCGTATTTATGTATACGTATATGCATCACTTTGCGGATAATTTAATTTATTTTACTTTTATTTTCAGTTCTTTAGAATGGATGATTTAAAAATACAATTCTCGATCGTATGGGTTAATGAAGGAATTTGAAAATAATTGAAAAATACTACGTATGATAATAATGTGAAAAATAAACTTTTAATAGTTTTAAAATATTCTGAATATATTTATGTTTGTTTTCATAATTATAAAATATTGTTCCAAGGAACTGTAATATTATTATACACATATATATTTTGAAATATATAAAAAATTTATTTCGCGTTTATGGAAATCAAATATGATAATAATGCGCGTATAAAATTAATATTCTATAATGAATTAAATTTACATACGAGAAGGAAAATGAAAATTTTGTAATAACAGTATATGTCAGCCTTTCATAAATTATGGTGCTAATAATGATCTTGAGATCATATTTCCCTTCCTTTCTTCACGGGACGTCCTTTCTTGCGTCTCCACAAAGAGCATTATACTTAAGAGATATCTCTTTCTCTTGAGACAGCAAATAACGCTTCCGTGGAGTCTGAAATGTGGAGAGGTGGAAAGATAAAGGAACGTAATATATCTCTCTTTTAGAACGCCTGATAATATATTTTTTCTTGATATTCTCTTATATAATAATTTGCAATCAGATCTAATCGTAATAACTCGTTTTCCTTGTAAGTACATTACAAATGCTATTATGTAACAGCTAGTACAAAAGAAGAAGCTTTCGGAAGCTTTTCTAATTATAATTACAAATATGAAACTTGCACTTATAAACAAAAATCAAATAAATATATTTAGCAGTATAGCTCAAGTATATTTATTACAAATGAAGAAATGAAGAATAAATTCGGTGCTTTTATATTTAATAAAAAAATAAGAATACTTTTAGGAAAATAGTTTATTGATAAAAAAAAAACATTTCTTTCAACTGTAGTTTTCTTTACGTTAAAATCATTAATTTTTCGGTTTTACGAAAATTACGTTTACTTTTTTCTTCTATATTTAATAAAGCTCTTTCGTTACATAGAACCAGAGGTAAAATACAATTTATTCTCTCAGATATTAATTTTAAAAGAAGTTTTTATGTGAATATAATTTCGTCAATGTACACATGATCAAATATTTATAGAAAGTATCATTTTTCAAAAGATTTTCCACGTGTTTGTAATTATTACAATTTTATATTGTTTACGACTTAATTAATATTATTATAATATCATAATAATTAATAATATCGTAATAATATCATAATATATATTCGTTAGTAAAATATGAAACATAATTAAATAAAGTATACAGTGAAACAATGCTCGCGCTGTAGGTATACTTTATTTAATTACATCCTATATTTCGTTGACATTTTATTTTTACAAATATAGTACTTTTTGCTTGTGAATGTAATAAATTTGTATCACGCATTCATTGATATAAACTAATATAAATGACAAATATGCAAAACTGAAAACTTATCCCGAATGCCTATTTTTGTGATTTGTCTCTGAAGTTGAGATAGAATTTTATTTATAGTTTTACGTCGTGTAGTATGTGTTAGAAAAAAAATACGCATATATGTATACAAAATACATACTTACATGTGAAAATCTACATAGGTATGTATCAAAGTGCACGCTTGTAAAACTGTAAGACTTTATTTCCGCATTTTATCATTGCAATTAATATAATAACAATGAATAACATTATTACAATGAGTAAATTATCATTATCCATTTATTTGAATATTAATTAGTACACTGAAAAAAAATTCTGGTTAAAAGCGGACGAATCAGAAAATCTTGCAGGCGTAATCAAATATTCTGGTTATTATAATAGAACTTAATACTTTATAACTTATAATAATAAAAATTTTTATTATGTAATAACCAGAATATTTGATCACGCCTACAAGATTTTTTGATTCGTCAGTTTTTAACCAGAATTTTTTTTTAGTGTATTATACTGAAATCGTACGTAAATTACAAATTGTTTAAACTGTTTAAAGCGAGGGGAGCTTGCGTTCGCGCGTTCAAAAATGGCGGCGCTGAACCACGTGATCGCCGACAGCTCGAAGTGCGTGCCCGCTCCGGAATCTCGTTGCGTGTCGTGAGGAAGCTCGATAATAGCGATATATAGTTCGGTGGAAGTCAGCTGACGCCAGGATGCAATTATTCGTCGTCCGCGGGTTGTAATGAGATCGCTCCGTTGTCGCGCGAGACCGTAAGGATCGTATTCGCGGAAGGAAGCGCGCGTTCTCTCCTCTCGCGCGGCCCGTGAACCGAGGTGAGTACTGGAATTACGATCCCCACAACCGCATATTGATTCGCGGCGATACTTACGCTTAATGACAATTAACCATCTGTCAGAATGTTTCTCATGGGACACGAATTATTCTTGATTCGCGAGCGTTCTACCGCGTTTTGAGGTTAAGACAGTACGAAAGTCGCGCGATGAGTTTTACAGGCAACGAGTTTCTAGATTTTTCTATGTATACGCATGGAATGTCATCTCTTTTTACGTTTCAGTTGGGTGCGTGAGGAACTTGTGCAAATTTCGGTACTGGCCAGAGAGCAAAAGAGGCCACCATGCCGCTCAGTGCAGGTAAATACGAGCGTAACTACTTGCGCTCTTTTACTTCGATTATCTTACATACAGAACTGTTCAAATGTGTCGTTCTATCACCTTTTGACATCTAAATTAATGTCACTTTGTCTCGTTTGCTTTGCAGATATATCTACAGCGCTCCACCTGCTGGAGCATGTGCAGGAACGGGTGGAGGACTGCGATGATCCTAAGCTGCAGCTGCACACAACGCAGGATCTGAAGTCGTTGATTTCCTTGTTAGAGGATCCAGTATTTCGCAGTATAGTCACGATTCAAGACTCCCTGATTGAATTAAATACGCAACTGACGCATCATCCGTCTATCCTGCCTGGCGATTTTGACATTAACATCAGTGGGCAGCTGGAGCTTTCTGTTCCGAGTACTCCGGTGCAGCCTCTTGGACCGAACATGTATCAAGATCTGTACCAAGACACCAGTGAGCTGGAAGATCAGAGAGTCCCTGTTGCTCCATTACTGCACAGCAGCAGCGAAGACACGAGCGCACAGGTAATTTTGCATTATTGTTATATTTTTGTAAAAATTAACCATATACTTTTTAGTGACAGCTCTGTCATTATTTTTGTTACAGGTTACTAGCCCCAGTCTTGTGTCAGAAGTTATAGGAATGCCGCCTATAACCACCCCAACTTATGCAAAGGAGTTTAAAAAGGTCATCGAAGCTGCAGCAAAAGGACGGCAAATATTCACAGTGCAGGTAAATTTTTACTTTTTTATTTTAAAATATAAAATATTTTTTTATATAACATCTCTCTGTATAAAAATCTCTGCATTCCGTTAAAACTTTACTTTTCATGAAAAAGGAAAAAAATTACAGTAAATTATGTTTAAAGTATCTCACTGACCAGGATAATTTTATTTTTTTTAGCTGTATAAACCGGAAGGAACCAGTTTGGGATTCAGCGTGGTCGGACTTCGGAGCAAAGATAAGGGCGAGCTTGGCATATTCTTACAAGAGATACAACCGAACGGCATTGCAGGCTGGTGAGTCAAACTTTTTTGTTTTATCAACGTTTTTGCTGCATGCTTTTAAAATATAGATGGGCCTGCAAATTTTAATAACTTTATACAATGAAATATCGAGATATCGCTATTATTTATTTTAATAATAGCAACTATATATTCCGTTTTTATTAATAGACTAGATTTGAAAATTGATAGACATTTTCGCTTTAGTAGCGTTAGGGATTTGGATAAAAGTTTCGAGCTGATGTATATATGATGATGTCGATAGAATAAGGCAATCAGACAGTGAGTCTCGCCAAATGTCAAAACGCATTTGATAGTAGTCAGTAAAAAGATTGTACCGTGATAAGGGGCTTGAAGCGGAAAATAGGGATGATCCGTGAGTGGGCGAGATATCAGGTGATCCAATAACTTCGCTTTACCGCAGTGCGGTTGAACCGACATTTCATAGCAGAACTAAACGCGGAAAAGCTTTTTTTAAGTCAAAGATATTTTCCACTATTGCGCAATACATTTTAGATCTCCACGCTCGTTGGAGCTCAATTTTAGAAGAAAGTCAGATCCATCGTATCAATTACAACTTTTTGCCACCGTTATCGAGTTTGCAAATCTTTGCGGAAATTCGCCGTTAATGCACGAGCCCACCAGCGAAACGCGATCCCCTTTAGCGCTCAGTGAGAGCGAAACGCGATTCCCTGATTGCTCCTGGGGAGCGAAAATGAGAGGGAGAAATAGAGAGAGAGAGAGAGGGAAACAGACAGATAGAGAATCAAAGCTCCACAGGCAGCCTAATCTACATCATCGTCGTAAACCACATATTCAAGCGAGGGAAACACGCGAGACGTCGTCGTTGCGCACACGCGTTCAAAGCGAGCGAGCGAGCGAGCGACCGCAAGCTATCATTTCCGGATCACGCGTTTCTCCCTGGCACACCCTTGTGCACGGCCGTGCGGTGCCGATCGTGCCATCCGTCACACGCATGCCCGTTACCCTCCATCCGGAAGCTTCGCCGCCACCACCGCCGACGCCGCCGCCGTCGTCGACGTCGAGAAAACACCGCCTTTGAAAAAGAGCCCTCCCACCCTGCGGCCAACCAGTCTTCGACGAACCTTCGTCGGCCGAAGGTCGCGGGGCGGATCACCTCTATGCGGCTCTTATCACGCGGCGGACACGCACCCCGTACGCATCCGCGCATGCAAACGCGTAATCACACACACACGTATCCGCCCGCCCTCGCTCGCCCAGGTACTCGCGCGGAGTGTGGTGTGCCGCACGTCTCCAGTGTGCGCGCTCCCCCATTTTTCCAATCCTCGTGAATTTCTCGCGGTTTTCGCAGTGCATTCCCCGCGTGCGTCGTCCCGCGCCACGCCGATGTACCCGCAGCACCGCGTCCGCCGTCGTACGGTGGTTTCGCCGCCGACCTCCCCGTTCGTCGAAACGCTCGCGACGGGGATTGCCACCCCCTGATTAATCTGCGCGTTCTGCGGGCGAGAGGGGTGGGAGTGAGGGGGTGACGCGTGTCGGGATCACGTTTCTTCGAGGTGACATGCGAGCCCTCGTAGTGTTCGGCGCGGCGCGCCGCACTTTCACGCGATGCCCTCGTTAATCAACCGCCGCGTGCCCTCGTAAAAGGGCTACTTCGCGCGGGGGTTGTTACGCACGGGGGAGGTGAGTGAACAATGGGGCAATGCCGACATCGTTCTGTGGTAGCTCACGTGGTGCGTGCTCGTCTTCCGTGAGAAGCATTGCGGTACACTTCGTATCCGCTCGTCTCTGTCATTTTACAGTGAAATCTACGGGATTTTGGTTTCTGTTTTTTTTTCTCTCGCGCGACACGATAATAATAAAAGTGACGGAAAACAAGTAAATTATTCAGCAATAAATAGATTCGCCATGAAATACGTATATCGATAAGTCACGTCGGGAGAGACAAACATGTGTATTATCCATGTATAATATTATTCGACCGCGAAATGAAGGTTGCGATAAACCGCAGTCACTTGGCGGAATTGGCTCGCTCGCCCTCGAAATCGCGAACGGACGTGTTTACGTGCTCGCCGGAGAGACTCGGAGTAGATCGCTCACGTCTCCTCCACGTCACCGTTACGCTCTCCTCGCGAGCTTAGGGGTAGCATGCTAACGAACGCGCGGTGGCGCAAAATTGCGTTTTTATCGACTCGCCGCGGCTCCGCTCCGTAGAACGAGAGACACGGCAGCGCTCGTGGCCCGTACACGCCTCGTAGGCGAAACTGGGTTAGATCGTCGGCGGGAGTAGGCCTCATCGATCCCGGATTTGAATTCAATGTGAAATTATTCTAGCCCGCGATGCGCGGTATTATTCATGCCCTGGGACCCGTAGCCGGTGGTGCGCGGATGACGCCGCGCGTCAATGTCGACGCGCGAAATTAAACGACTTTCCCCTTGGTCCTGGGGTGAAACTGCCGCAGAACCCTCGGTCGCAAAATTCGTCGGCACGCGTGCCGTTGAATTTATCGCCGTCAACGCCGCGTTGTACACGTGATGGGGGAGCCACGCTGTTCATAAATTAATCTGTCCGGTGATATCACTCCTGCGTATGCATAGATAATGAAGAGTTATGGCGAATGTGGCGGCAAAGTGGAAACCTCGTAGCTTTCATACACTTTTTCGTAGTTCGAACTCTACAAATATCTTGATAATATTGAAACAATGATAGTTCTACCTCGCTCTTGATACTATTTTTATTACTATTTTTATTTTTCTATTGTTTATATATATCTTATTAGAATTTTTATATTCTTGTATATTGATTACTGCTGTTCCTCCTCTTGCTTTATTTTTTTAGCAAATTTTTTATTTCAGTAATTGTTTAGTAATGATTTTTATGCGTTTTCTCTCAGATTCTAAATCGTTTATTTATCTGTTATTTATTTTTTAAAACATATAACATACAAACTACATAATAAAAAAAACAATGTGAGGGTAGGAAGTATAGAGCGTAAGTAATTTGTTGTCGAATCGATGGTTGGCCTACATAAAGCAAACCAGTTTTGACGTCGCGCTAAATAATGTTGAGAAAGAGAAAAAAATTAGGCGAAAGAATTCTAATTGCCAGTTAAGTGACGGTGTGAAACTTCCAAGGTTGATAAATTAATATCAAAGAAATTTTCTCCCGTAGCCCGCGCATGCATTGAAGTTTTTTTCTCATTCGCACCATACAGAAAAGGATTATAAATTATTGAATGGATGATGGAAATAACGCGACCTTCCATAAACAGTTTCAGCGACGAGAAATATCAATAATTAAATTTCACGAATAAATTAATATTTTAATCAGGCGTTTTAGATATAATGTATCTTCCTCATCAAGTTTTATCTCTTATAATATCGAATGCGGGATAATTGGCCGCACAATTTATGCGCCTGACAGATTGTCATAAATTTTCATTGCGATTTGCACATAACGGCGCGATGTTTGTTTGAAATATTCCCTAGTTTTTTTTTTTTGGGTACGGGATGTGTGAAATTTATCTCTCGAATTTTTATGCGGTCAATGGTCATACGGGAAAAATCCGAAGCTCGTTAGTTATACTATCGACGTACGTCCAACGAAATGTGCAGCATTATACGCATAGCTCTCAAAAAAGCTCGGCGCAGTTAATGCGTCGCGACGCGTCGCCGCGTTGTGTACGTTAACGAATTTATCGCACACGAGAGAAAGTCCAGAGTGAATTATTAGCCAGTTACACTACGTTCGCTTTTTTTTCAGCAACAATGTATAAATATTTCAAGTATACTCACCGAAACTTTATAAAAGCAGCGATGTTAAAACGCGCTTTTATTGTACGTCGGACTTGTTTGCAAAACGAACTTTATTTGATGGGGATTACTATTTGTAATATTTATTTTGACATAATTTTAATATCTCTCTAAAAATTTCCCTTTATCCGCGATACGTATACGATAATCTAATATAGAAGCTTATATGAAGAATTTTATTGAGAACGAAACGAAACGAAATGTTTGAATTTCTATTGATAATATTTATATCTCGACGTTTGTTAAATATAATAGTATATTGAACGGATTATCGGTAGCTCGCCAAAAAATTGATACAAGATTGTTTTCCCGGAGAAAAAACACGCGAGAGGATGTTGAACGTGTAAAGAGCTCTCTTTGTAATTCGCCTTCCAGTAAGTAAGTGGTTTTTATATCGGCGCTCTTTTCTTTTCATTATTTTCATAAAGGAAACGGTTTACATAGGATTACTGTCACGTCTTGCGAAAATTCAGGGAAAAATATACGTTAACACACCGAAAAAATTCGTCATGTTCGAAATTAAATCACGAGTAATTGACGCTTTTGAGAAAACTTTTCGCTTTCGATCTAGCGTGCATTTGCATCTCAAAAGACGAAAAGTGGGAATTGTTTTAGACCGGATTTTTAAAGGCTCGATGTTTTCGTACGTCTTTACGCACTCTCGCTGATCTTCGCGCGAAATGTAACTCAAACGGCGCGTGCTGTCGAGTTGAAGCACAATTAAATCGTTGAGTGAGGAGCATTTGGTTGTTTTATGGCAACATGATCGTTACGTCCTAAAACAAATGTTTCATAAGAGAGTCAATATCGTTAACCAAGAGTCGTGCGTTATGTAGTTGCAACAATGGAGATCAGTATCCCCGATAGTTTGCACTTCGCATTCGACCCGGCCGCCACCGCCGCCGCCCGCCGCCGTCGCCGTCGTCACGTTTTGTGCTTTGTTCGTTCGATAAAGGCGAGACAAATTTCATCACCGAATCAAACAATGTTCGTGCATGAACAAAACTACGTTGCATTCTGATTGCTTTCCAGATAACATAAAACATTTACAATGCAGCAAATTTAACTCAAACGATTAAAAACGATTTCCGCGGCGTGACGGTGTACAGTGTTAGGTAACATCGATGTTTTTTACAGGACGGTATAACGGAGAGTTTTTAATTTACGTTTTTATCGCGGAAAAATAGCAACAGAGTTTCGAGCTCGTAAGGAATTTGATGAGGTTTGCATTTTCAAGCGGGTCAGTAATGGCCGCTGTTAAAGAGTTGCAGACAAACTCTAATTATAAGATGATTTGAAAGCGTAACTTTTGCGAGAGAAATTGCTGATTAACCCTTTTGCCGCGTGCATTTTTTAACCATTACAACGTGTACTTCTTGTGGGCGGTATGGCGGTAATGCGACTCTCGTCAAAAGCGGAGCAATTTAAAAGCTGCACCACTTGATGCCGCACGTTGTGCTCTCTCTACTCGATTTTTTCGTATACATTAAAAAACCGTAACTCTGTAATATCTGGGAATATTCGAGCTGCACGTGTCCGTGCTAAATTCTAATTAGGGTTGGTGCGATCTCTGGTATGTTGGTCTTCATTAAAGCAAACGGCAATATACATTACTATAATTAAACCGGAACTTGATTAACGTCGGGAATTCTGAAAAGTAGTGGCGAAAAATTTCAACATTAATTTGCGATAAAATTAGATATTTTGATTATTTAAGCATTGCATTAATTATTTAAGCTTGTTTTATAGACAGATTTGTCAAAAAAATGTAGAGATTCTCAAAAATTTCTTGTCCAAGCATCGTCCAAATAAAAGATAAAAATAATAAGATATCAATAGCTTTGGAAACAATAACCAATTAAAAATTAAAAACTCGTGATTTAAGTTTCTGAAGACTGCTAATCTTTAATTGAGTTAAATTCCGTAGAATTTAAAGATAGCTTATACAACTATTTAATATAAAGGCAAATTTTAGAATACTTCCTACATGATTTCATCACATCAGAAAATGTATCGATTACATCATCAGAAAAACAACAGCAGCTTTCAATGGCAGAAGCTTTCGCGTTTATTTTCTTCTTCCGACAAACTTCGATTGGTACTTTTACCAGCTAATCTTGAAGTCGGAAGGTCGACGATGTTTTGTGCATTCAAGTGGATATTTTTTATAGCTCTTTGCTCTTTTACTGTAAACAAAGATCAATAACGGTACGGTACATGGTAACGGTGAGCGACGACGGTTTTATCACGGATGCCATGAAACGTCTCGTAAAGTGCCAACCTTGTTCTATTCTCGCTCCAGTTTAGTTATATCCCATTCTTGTACGTTAAACGAAAATTCATCCAGTCTTGCCCGGCTTCGCGCAACACAGCAGGATCGCGCGATGACGGTTAACGCGCTTCTTCCAGCGCGGTCAACGCCATGGCAAGAAATTGATTAACCCTCTGCCCCCGCGCCACAATGCTGTAATGATCCGGCGATTACAGGCATTATGCGCGGAACGAGCTACGCTATCGTCGCAAACAATCGTTTAATAATTAAACTGGCAAAACTTCAGGCTTCTGTTTATTAGCTCCGAATCACATCCGCAGGGATGACTGATTTGCACAGTCGTTTGGGCTTAGTTCATGGACCCCAGCTCAATACCCTGCGGATATTTGCATACAGTTGCACATTATATACATCCATATACACATGTTTTTGTTACGTCAGTGTCAGTGCAATAGCTACTTGAGGAGATATAATAGCAAAATTACGAAGTCTAATATGGGAATAAAAAGAAAATACAACAAAATACAACAAAAATAAAAAGAATAATAAGAATAAATATAAGTATATTTATAATCAAGAAAATATCTGAGTCAACTAGTGTGAGTTACACGTTAGATGTTTCTAAGAGTTTTAAAAATTTCTAAATACAAGTGAATAATCATTTCCTTGCAATTTTTTATCGTATAGAATTATATTTTAATTCTGTACTTTGTTTACAATTAGCGAACGAACGATTGGATATAATTGCGGAACTCATTAAATGAAGACACGAGATTGTGTTAAACTCTATACAATTTAATCATCAGTATTGATTTCAAATAGTAGAAATTTCATGTGTGTCAATTATGGCTATTAGCGTTATCTCAATAATCTTATTTTAATCATATAATTACGTTTCAAAATCCATCTCAAAATTTATTTCGCATTTTGCTTATATACATATGAATTTTTCATATTTATATTATTATACTTCTAAATATAATTTTATTATTAAATCTTTAAACGATTTATAGTTTGTGTCAAACCGCAAGATAAAATTCTACTTGATTTTATTTAATTCAGCTAATTCAAAACTACTTGAAGAATCAAAAGTACATATATACATATATAAAGTATATATTAAAATACATATTTCAAATATTAATTTACACACATATATAATTATAAATAGAATTTTATCCTGTGAAATCTGACGTGAATTATAGAATATTTAAAACGGATTTTAACTTAAGAAACACAAGGATATAATTATTATTTCTTAAAAAAGTTATAATTCTTTTATACTTGATACACAATCGCGAGAATACTAGCAGCAAAAATATTTTAGTAATGTATACATAACGTTCCACCGACGAGAATTACGAGTATACGTGAATGACTCCGGGGCAGGCTTGGGATAAGCAGCTCGTAACTTGGATCAATATAATCTCCCTTTTGCTCTTTCGTGCACCCGCGGCACGAAAAAATGCCCCTTTCAGTCGACGCAGTCTTTCTTATTCACCGGAAAATATATTAACGAGTAATATCTATTGTCGAACGGCTGTTCCTTTCTTTTTGTTCTCGTATAATGTAAAAATTGGAATTTCTATAAAAGCGTAATTACATTGACGTGCTTCGAAATAATGAAAGGTAATTCATAGAAATGGAAATCAGATCACTTGTCAAAATATCTCTAAATTGATTGATTACGAAATAATTATCGTTAAGCATCGTAATTAAATGTATTTAACAAGCTGCGAGAGGAATGTGAACAGAACAGCTGCTATTTTTTTAAGCTAGTATTATTAATATTTATTTTTTAAGAAGTATTAATTTTTCGATTTTGCGTTTTTTAAATTAACGCATAAAATTATGTTTCGAAGTATAGTAATATATGAAAAATAAGTATTATTTCTATTATTATTTTTACATATCGAAAAATTAAACAAGTGTTATGTACTTAGGAAGAAAAATATAAATCTTCCAATAGTTTGTTTATATTTTTCCTTTTTTGATTAACATAATTTGTTAAGGATAAGCTCACGCGAAAGTAATGTATAAGCACGTCGTTAACAGATACCTCGTACAAATTCTTGCGTTCTTCACTTGTTGCTCAATCGATTCTTGTACACCATTATTGCCTGGACAAGCATACTTACACTTACGTAACGCAGAATCGGCGATCACTCTCACAGCTGAGGTTTTACGGCTGCGTGACAGCACATCTTAACTGCACACGTAACGGGGCAGGGAATTCTTCCTTTATACGCGTACATATCTCTCTATCTTCGATTTGGCAGTGACACTTTATTTCTCGCGTAACGGAGTTTATTATGACTTTTACGAGACTCTATTTTAGACTGATTCACATAAAGGGAATAAAATTTAGAAATATCTACTAATAGTGTTAGACATATGTGACTATAAAGATAACAATTATTTATATATTTTTTTTACCAAAATTATATACCAAAATTAATCGCTTCTGTGTAAATGCGCGTAATGTTAGAGAAAAATTATAAATATGTTAGGAAGAACTTTATTTTGCTATTTTACATTTTTTATAAAGATTTAGCCCGGTTGCCGCATATGCATAAATTATTACATTTATGAAACATGTTCATAAATCATCTATAAAACTTCACTGGAGTAAGTGAATTTCGGAATAAAAATGAATCTCGAAGCGTCACGTATGTTCTTAATGGAGTTCCTTGCGATAACTCACGGTGTCATTGCTTTTTCCGATATTTCCAATAATCATTAATTCGCCGAATCATCGTAATGCCGGATGTCCAAATCGGAATGCGCTTAAAGCTCGAAGATTGATTTACCGGATATGCGGAGCATTTTTTCTATGTCTCCATGACATATTTTTCGACACGATATTTGTATGTGCAATCAATATTCTTGCTCTTTCCATTACGGCCACGATTTCCATTGCATTTGTGCTGTCCGAGTGTTTATGTTCTTTGCAAATGTTCCTTCCGACGTGGCTATTTCGAGGGAAAACGCGATTTTACCAAGTAAAATTGACTTGCATACTAGGAGATCGTTTTATGCACTAAAGTTTGTTATGATTTTCTTTTATTACTATGCAAAGTTTGGATTAAAACGTAAAATTTAAAAAGGGTTTGTGACAATATTTGCAAATTTGAAAAGATTCAAAACGTTTGCAACAACTTTCAACAGCTTTTAGATTTGAATATTATATTATATTATTATTATATATATTAAAAATGAAATGAAAACAAAATTCATATGTGCAATTTAAAACGCAATTTATTGATTTAAAATTAATAACAGTATAAATAAGACCAATGTGAGTCAAAACCAACATTGATATCATTCTTTTATTCATGTAATCAGATTTTCAGACTGTAAACATAAACAACTCGATCTTTGGTTGAACGGCTTGTTTGTGTCGTTTTAAAACTTGGAAAGCGCAATACTGGCTTTTCTGTTTTCAATTTCGAAACTTTTCGGTGACACGCGCGATCTTATAAAGTTATATATTATTTCGAGTCTTTTCTAATATGCTTTTTAAATACTTTGTTATTTAATCCATCGTATTTGCTTCTTACGGATCGGCGACGTTCGCACTTTCGTTTCGGTTTGCGATAATCGCGACTTCGCAGACCCGCGCAATAATCTTTTTTTACGACAGAAAATAGGGGATTTAATTCGCGCGTGTGTGAATCGAGACTTTTTTGAAAACGTTTTGTCGCGTACTCAAATAGACGAGATATACATTACGATAATCAAATGTGCCACGTGAGGAAAAAGCGACTGTCCCTTTATTATGCATATTGCTCGGGGATAACGCGAGATCTACGTGTTCCTCGCTACGGATGCTGTCTGCGAATCGTGAGAGGAAGGATCAGGCCTAACAGGTGTAGAAGTACAGGTATGTTTTCGATATGATTAGTTATTTAGGAAACTGCTTCGTCATGCGGATGTGTATTTTGCATTACAATTGTGGGAAATTTTGTTTATTTCTTTTATTAAAAATCGTAATTGAATGCAAAGTGTGGGACGTGCATCAGATAGTTACATGTTAACGTTAAATGCCCGAAAATACTAACCAACATGCAGCACATTCGTGTTCACCGAGCATATCGTCGGTTTACCGCGAGCGAAATTGCAATTTTGCGTGCATGTAAATACATCGAGTTCAACATTTATATTTCTGCGCGTAATACGCCTCGAGGAGAGATCGTTAAATATCGTTAATCAATTTATAATATGGTTTCATATCGCTGCGGAACAACAGTTTAATTATCCCGTAGATATCATGTAATAAAGCTTAGCTGGACACCCTTGATGTATCGAATTTAAACTCGTCGAGTTAACGCCCAAATTATATTACCGTATTGCATTAGCGGCGCTGACCTCGGCTAATAATCAATTTATTCGAAAAAATTACGTGACAACACGTTCACGTGAATCTTTTGCAAGTTTTTTTTTTTTCCTTTTAGTTTAGCGTTTGTTAATCTCGGCTGCGAGATTCCAATCTAAACTCTCATGATTTATAAACTTTTTATATTAGTGAACAATGTACAGATCTTATAATAATGACACGGAATATTTACATTTCGGAATTACATCTGCGATTAAAAGGAACCGAGATTGATCGATAACATTCTACAAATACATTGAGAGAAAGCGTAGAACGGGGAGTAGTTCAAGGAAGCATGTTTGCGTTGCATTCCTCGAGTATATCTTCCAGCAAGATATTCTTGTCCGAATTATGGCGGTGACTTCTAATGAACAGGTTAACTTCCCTCATTCTTTCGACTGGGAATATGACGCTGCATAATTCAACGGGCAAATAACGTCCCCGTTGTCCCCATCCCATTTACAGGTAGCTTCGCGCCCCTCCGTCGTTGAAACTTTGCGGGATCGGCCTCGAGGTGTAATCCGAGCGCGGCGTCACGATTATCCGGCACCTTGCTTACATTTTTCAACGTAGTGCATATTCTCAGACGGCAGACGTCGCGCGCGCGACGTCTTTTTCCCCCGCGTCTATCTAATGCAATTTTAACGAGGTGCAAAGTCGGTCAGGTCCCGTCGCATACTCTCCGATGCTTGATGGCTCGTGTCGTTATACTTCGCTTCATCCCTCGCGAATCGATATTCGTACCCGCACACACATACACACATTATACGTACATTGCATGCACTCTTTCTCTGCTCGGACGTTGATCAATCTCACGTGATGTGAAAGAAATCACCGTCTTCAAGAAGACTCCAGAAACAGTTACTAGTTTCTGGAAAAAGGTTTCAATTGCATGCAATTCAAACTTTCTTAAGTCCCAATTAGAGTTTGGCCGTATTTTAAATATAATTACACGAGATGGAGAATGTGTTTGCGCGTATCGGTGAGACGTTTGCGCAAATCGGTATGATTACTTAGCGGATATTACTTGATTACATTTCCTTCCCTTTGATCAAGGCACTTAAAAAGAATCTCGCTAGTTAAAAGTTTAAGTTGAATAAACGATTGGAGTTACACAGTAACGCAAAAGCCGTGTTTTAAACACAGCATAAGGAGAGTGAAACGGAATATTTTTCATGAATTCGGAATGGACTTTACTTTAACGGAGTTCCAACTCGGAGCATAATTAATAAAGCGTTTATCGTTGAACGTGCAAAAATTCTTTCGAGAGCTACGTTGCCAAATTGAATTCTTGTTCGACGAAAAATTGCTCCAATTTTCAACGAAGAATATCGCTGTATTCTACATGCGAGAAAATTCAATCACCTTATGCATTAAGGCATGCACTTAACGGTTAAATGATTAACGTAACGTGAAGTCGAGATTAAAAGCGTGGCAAAAGATGCGGGACCTCGCGCTGAGAGACCGAAAGAGGACAGAAAGGCAGAAGGAAAGAACGGTGGAGAACGTGCGAAATCGAAACCTAGAACGCGAAATTCGACTTCTTCGACCGCATGAAATTCGAGTAATGGAAGAAGTTTAAAATCAGATCAGTTGCGCTCCATTACATTCCCTTTCTCGGTCGACATTTTCTGCCCCGTTGCTCGACCGAGCGATCAATCTCCCGTATTTTGGGAAAAATCGGCCGCGATCGATCATACCTATGGAAGGCCGTGTCATCGTTGTTTGGTCCGCGCGCATATCGAAATCGCTGGACCGTTCGACAGTGTAATATCTGCACAGCGAGCGGCCGTTTCTATAATTATAGTCGGGCTGCGAGAAGCCTCGACGCGGAGGATGAGTGCACGTGAGCTGCGCTTTCATCCCGATTACGTTACTCTATGAACCGGCCTAGGATCCCCGTATGTTACGTATACTATCAGCCTTTCGGCTTGTCGCGGCGATATTACCTTCACAGTGGCAATCGAGATTCTTATCGATAAAACGGGATTCTTAATCTAGATTAAATTACTCTCCTGAATGAGATTAAAATAGATTTCTATTACTTTTCAGCTGCCTAATTTACCGTTATAATGTAACATGAAATTTTAATTACAATTATTATTGCTGAAGCAAATTCCGTGTAACTTTATAATCGAAATTATACATTATTTTATAAAATTAGCAAATATTTTATATCACCTTCATTATTCGCGTTTAGGATGACAATAAGAATTTTTATCTAGAAAATTAAATTTTATTTTATTTTGACTTTTGTTATCATAAAATGAAAATGTTAATAGATATTTAGATTAATTGTAATTTATAATTTGATAAGTTTCTCATGTGACGGATATTACTCTTTCTAAGTTCCGAATTTTGCATGATTATCGTATATGACCTATACGTCGCCCCCTACTCAGAATGCTTTAATGAATTATGCAACATTTCGTATAGCGTTCAGAGCCATTATCGATAGAAGGGATTTATCAATAGAAGGGATTAAAACGATTTCTGTTTTCACTTAGATTGCATTCTGTGATTTTATGAAAATGAATCTCGAGAACAATGCGCATGAATAATGTTCAAACATTATGGTGCTGCAACATAACGCCCCGACATGTGATGGGAGCTCGCAAAATAAAGACACGTTGACATTTGACATCAATTGAAATAAATGAATCGCGTTGTTGATGAATTTCACTGGCATAATTTTAAAACAAATTAAATTAGAATCTAATAGAGAATATACATTCAATTTATATTTCGAAGAGTTGTGTTGTGTGTGTGTGTGTGTGTGTGTGTGTGTGTGTGTGTGCGTGTTTTTCGGAATTTACTTTAACTATAACTGACAATAACAAACGGACATTTTATTGTAACTTTTTTAGCGAGTACATTTAATTGACTCGCAAATTAAGCTTGTGAATATAAATGCAAATTTTTGATAAATGTTATAGAGTCTCATATATACACGCACCGCTGTGTAATACTTTAATAATATATTCTAGAGACGAAAATTTTAATGTAAAAATACTCACAATAGTTTAGAGATTATAGTAATTAGAGTTATGCAATCAAAGTTGCCCTCGATATCATGTAAAGTTCGCGCGATGTAATTACACTACGTGTTGATCTGTTATCGATTTTCACAATTCATTGTCAGGTGATTTTGCCTTCTTACGTGTAACTGTTACATACATTATAGTCGTGTACAAATAACCAGTTCAATTAATATGAACAAATTACTAGCAAAATTGTCAGATGCAAAATATTCAATCTTGTTTCATAAATAATTTTAAATGATTTATTAATTATGCCATTTAAATACTATATTAAACATTTAACTTTTAAGAATAAAGTTTATCTCTGTTTTGAGATTCAAAAAGTAATATATTTGTTATTATTATCTTTCTCTTTCGAATTTTTCGACGTCTCCAGAGAAATAAAATCGCGTGATTTCAATAAATTAAGGAATATAAATGAATCGCTGTTTCTCGCAGCGATTCAATTTCATTTTTCTGATTATAAAAAAATTACAAAAAATTCTTGATTTATTAAAGTCACATAATTTTATTCCTTTTGAAATGCAAAAATATAGATTTTAAAGCGCATAAAAAATATATTTTTGTAATATCGAAAAAATATAATGTAATAATAATTAATTAATATATTTAAATAAATTTTTCGATTAAGCTAGATAAACTTTAATTTTTAAATAATCTTTAGCTTTAAAATCCGTCGATAATTCATTCGCTGAAATTAATTTAAATAGAATACTCGCTGCGAATTTAACAAAGCTTTAGACGATTTGTAATTTGTGTCAAATTGCAGGATGGAATTCTATTTATGATTTTACATATCGTGTTATACGAAAAACATTTGGAGAATATGTACGCGAATGTAAAATATATTTTGAAATGCATATATATGTCAAAAGCATGACGTATAAAATTATATTATAAATAGAATTCTTTCTTGAAATTCGATACGAATTGTAGATTATTTTATGGCTTTAAGCCATTATACATTTTGCAGTGATAATAAAAGCAATTTTGCTCGCGTGTCGTCTTATAATTTTACGTAGACTCATTTTTTATGAACAATTAAATAGAAAATTATCGCTATATTATTGTATCAAAAGTTTCGTCTCTAATTTAATACATTATTAAAATATTATTCACTGACGATGAACGTGGGCGACATTATAAATATTTAATTTACATCTGGATAATATATCTAGTTACGGATGCCTTTTTGGCTGAATATTATATACATATACATATATATATATATATATGTATATATATATATTATATATATATATATATATATATATATATATATATATATATATATAGGAAAAAGTTTCAAGTATCTCTCATTGAAGGAATTACACGAGCGTCGGCTTAATCTACGGAATCATGTTTTCTTTTTACCTTGGAAGTCGACGTTCTACACCTTGCATCGATCAATCTTTTATGCGGCTGAAAAAAAAATGCACGCGATCGATAATCCGATATAGCCTCTGCTTTTCTCGGGATATATGTATACGCGTATTCCGCCACATGCATATGCCAGAACTAGGACAACTCCGGGCGTAATATCGCTCTTTTATTGCGTAATTATCGACGCAACGACAGAACGAGGATTTTCCCTGCGACGAAGAAAAATTTCCTCGCGCCTTCGTGATTGCGTAAAGCTTGCATTTTCTCGCCTTGCTGGTGCAATTTGATAGCCGTGTATGGTAGAGCGCCATTGTATTTTACGTTGACAGTTCTCAGACCGGGAAACCGGATTCCGCGAGTCGGACCGCCGTGAAATCGAGCCAACATTACATGCTCGGACAAGAAATTGAGTTAGAGGATAGAATTCTCCCGCTTTCAAATTTCTTTTTTCGTTCTCCCTCCTCGCAATTTTAAATTATCATAATACCACGTATAACATTTCAAGGATAAACGAATTCGCATATTTTACGCATGAATAATTTTGAGCTATACTTCGATATTTTAGCATGACTACAACAGATTTTCGTAAAAAGAGATTATAAAAGATTTTCACAGTTTTATTCTTTCCATTGAATTCTGTTATTCGTGGAATGTTTTACAAATATAAATTTTAATTGTTAATATTTGAAATTATTTTTCATTAATTTAGTAATAATTTTCGTTCATGGATCAAATGTATATTTCAAGCGATAATACGATTATATGGTGTAACGTTTGCCGTCGCAAAGCGTTACACCGTATAATCGTATCTCCGCTTACACAATTTCGGCAGACACGATAGAGCCCTTCAGCCATCTCTCCTCGTTAGATCGGGTTCTTATCCAGGGAAAATCATCCAGAAGCTTATCGCGATCCCGAATCAGATGATACTCTCACTCGATAACCCTTCCCTTTATGTGCTTTACGTAGGATTTGCACTTTGTAACATTGGCGCGAGCTGCTTTCGATGGGGATAATTTCGCGATCGCACGGAACTCGCTAGAACAGTGGTCGCGCGAAAAAGACAGCTCGGGGTGAGCAAGCAGAGAGAAGGGGTTGGCGGCGGCGGTGGTGGCGGTAGATAGCCGCCGAGAGTGGTGGGAGAGAGTGCGAGGTTGATGGTTTGAGAACATTGGAGTGGAGCAAAGTTGCTCGTATGGTTGCCTTGGTGAGGGGTGTATATCGATCTCAGACTCGCGCGGGAGCAGGGAAAATTATATTTGCAGTGTGAGAACGAGAAGAAGAGAGAGATTGCGAGCGGAGGGATGTTCGGGGGATGGAGGACCGGGAGGTGCACGGATTGGATGTTCCAGATCCGATGGATCGTACGGATAAAAGTGCATTCGCGGATTCGATTATCTAGATCGATGTGCCCGCGAATCTTCCAGCGGCGATTAACTCGCTTCTGATCGAGTGCAGGGCGGAGGGACAGCGAGGAAAAAGTTGTTTCGCTCCAGTTATCCGTTTCCTTTATCGTCGTAGAGACCGAGCACGCCGTTGCTGAAAATGCAATCGAAAATCGGAGGTAAAACGAAGCGCGAAGTTACGTTCGAACGTAGCGCCGATCGAAAATAGATTAACGCCGTGTTTCTCTCGTCAGTGATTTCCCGCACGCACGCTCTGCGGCTTTGAGCGATTAATAATTTCGTTGTGATCTCGTACATGTAACTGCGAATCAAACCGAAACGTCGGATTGGAGATGCATGCTTGTGAGCAAATATTTGGCTATCCGCAAAGTCATCCATTAAGTAATTTAGTAGAATAAAGCGATTGGAGTTTGTGGAGGTCATCAAATTGAAAGTCGGAAAAAAGTTAGTGTTACTTGCAATTAATCACAACACATAGAGTAATCTTTTTGATGAAAATATTGAAATTAAAATAAAAAGTTTTTCAAAGTTAAAAATGAGAGAATAAACTAATTCTTATTTGCTTAAACGTATATAATATTAGATTCAATATAAAACGTAACGCTGTTGGAAAATGCATTTATGTAATATAAAATTGGAGTTCTCCAATTTATTATATAATGTAAATGTATATTTTTTTTAAAACAAAATAAACTTGTTTTTGCGTGCGTTATTATCCGCAAAATAATGAATAAACGTGCAATGAATGAATTGTTAAACAAGAGATCTAAAAAGATACGAGTGACTGCCAAAGCGAATAAAATAAAAACAAGCAAGCGTTTATGTGCGCCGTTAATGACACAATTTTCCGCGCAAACGGAAAAGCAATTATCGGATTATCCGAAATTGCGCGTCGCATTTCATTATTAATCAAGAGTAATTTTTGGAGCACACGGCACGGAGGAGGCCCTGAGATCGATAACGAAATGGAGAAGTTTATTATTCAATGCAATTGCGCGTTGCTCCAATCCAGTATGAATGAAATAGCGGGGCGCGCTATTTTGAAAACTTTGTACTTCAGCGTGATTACGTTGCTACCCTTTCTCGCCGTTAGTTCACTCTGTTCATCTTTTGCCAATGTGTTTCTCTCTCCCCCTTCCCCCCTCTCTCTCACACACACACGAAACTTCCTTATCGCAAAGTTTCAAATTTCGAAACTGCGCGTGTACATGAGTACACGTACTCGTCTCTTGACTGAAACGAGCGGGCGACTAAAGGCGACTCCATCAACAGAAATTAATGATTCACATTCACGAACGTGAATCGCAGGCCACAAACGTTTTCCCGCGTCCGCAAACCGTGTGTACTTGGATTTTAAGAATTTCAAGCCCCTCTCTTTCTATATGCGTATTTTACTTTTTCATTTTCCGGTTTTTACGCTTTTATGCCCGGCTCTTATCGTCTCATATTCCGCAAACGTGCATACGCGCGCGATATTTCCCAGGTAAAAGTGCGGCGAAACTCGCGGTAACGAAAATATCGGGGAGATAAGCTTACAGCTCTTTTCAGTTATTGAAATAATGTAGCAGGACTAGGTGATAAAAAATTGAATGAGATGAAATTGTTAGCATGTTACATGCATGGTAAGAAGAATTTTTAGATCCGAGAAAACAAGTTTTTAAATTTTAATGACATTATTTGCGAGAGGTGTTATTTATCGAATAAATTATCTAGCACTAGACATCGAATGGGTTTTAGAATAATTTTAATACCTGCGAAATAAGCTTATCTGACAGCAAGCACATCCCGGTTTTAATGAATTTTTTCCGTACATAACAGACATGATAATATATATATATATATATGAGATAAATGCAGCAAGGAGACACGAATATACGCGAGAATTTTGATTTAAAGATGACTGAAGAAAAACATATTTTATACGAAAAATAGAATTACTTTGTGCTAGTCAACAGAAGTTTGAAACTCGTAACATAACAATTTCTTTTTTTATACCTATATAAAATTATATCACCGATTACACCCATACACGCGTAATATAAGGCGAAGCTTAAAGTAATGTCCATTTTTCCACATTATCAGCCTTATCGCGATTATGACTTAAGGTGCAAGAAAATTCAAGAAACTTGTTCCGTTGTGCAGGCGCATGTATCTTCCTTACTACTGAGATCTTAATGTGCATTACGTGCGGGCAAAAGTTTCACAGAAAAATTATACGATGTAGAATTAAACGTCAGCAATGGAATTATACTGTTAAGGATGTTTTATCTGCGGAATCTCATTTGTGACGCGAAGAATACAGCGATGCCGCAAAGAATGTGCGGAATATGCGCCTGTTGAAGGGCAAGAAAAATGTGCTAATCGAAAACGCGATCGCTGTTAACATCGCTGGCGTCAGGAGCATATCGTGCAAAAGCGATATTTTTGATTTATGTTGACCGTAACGCTGTGCTGTTACGTTCGTAAATCTTTTCGCGAGAAAAGATTGATTTGGCGCCAAATCGTCGCACATACTATGCAACGATAGCACCTCATAAATCGAAGTTTCTGAAAACGATTCTCCGTCGTACGCATCCTTTTTATTATTTTTTAAATTTCAACTATGGAAAAGGAAAATAGTTTTTTAAATTAAATATATAGTAAATTAAATAATAAGTATAAATTGTCTTGTTTCATAATTATTGCGTATTTCTTGTATAATTCTCTTTTCATAAAAAAGCATGTATACTTTTCTAATTGTGACCATCAAGTCTTTTATAGAAAAAAAAAATAGAACATGATTGCTATTGTCCTCCGTAGCTATTTATTTCGCTTTAATTAATTTTCATACCGTTCAGTTTTCATTATGATTCACGAAGATTTATCGACGACATACCTGCGAGATGAATCGTTCAAGTTCGCGGGCGCATAATCTCGGGAGTAAAACCAGACGATGAAAAAGCGGAGATGTCGGCGGATAATACGCGCAAGAGTTATTTCTGCCGCGCGAATCCTTTTAATCGCCTTCTAGCCTGAGGTGACGTTGGAACACCGATAAATTTGTAGCTATCAAGCTGTACCATCTGTCGCCATCATCTTCGGAATCAGACCGATTAACGGATCGTTCGAGCACCACCCGGCGCCGTTATTTACCGAGGAAAATGTAATTTACCAACGCGCATAGCCGCGCAACAAAAGGCCCGAATTGCATTAAGTCATAACTGCGACTGCAGGCACTTTAATTGCAGAGAGAGTTTACTTTGCCGAACAACAGAGAACGAAGAAGCCGGATTCGCGAGATGCTCGTTGCGCATCCGTCTTTCAAACTTATCCTCTTGTAAAATTGAATATTTGAATAGCGAGTGCCTCGTAAATTCGCCGTACCGGAAAATTAGTTATTGATCAAATTAGTTTTTAGTAGATAGCGCGTAATGCAATTATGCAACAGATCGTATCGGTAACACATAAGAAGCGCAAAATGGCTTTAATTCCACTGTTGATCGTAACAATAACTTTGTAATATAAACGAGTACGGTTTCTCCGATTGAAACCGTGTTACAAAGCTCATTCTTATTACTTTCCTTTTAACCTTAAATGGAGCAAACAATTTTTCAAAAGGTTTCAACTTTCTTATGAGAAAAGCAAGCTTGCCGGTTTTCACATCCAGCCCGACGTGGAAGACTTATCAATATTCCATTTTCGATATGGAAGACTTATCAATACCATATATCATAAACGGCGACCGAAATGTAAATGTAGATTACGTGGCATGCTTCCATATCGGGCCACGCGTGAACTTTCGGTGACCATATGGTGTACGCCAATTTATTACATCCTGAATTCCCTCGAGAGACGCGTTAATCGGTTTTGATGATCAAAGATGAAGCCATGCGATCTCGCGCAAATTTAGCTCGACGACAACATCGCAGTAGCGTGAATTTTAAGTCTCTTGATTCACGTATAAAATATTATATTACTCTTACACATTTTTTTATATTATTCACCGCGTTTTCTGTATTTTTGAAACTGAGATACATTATTTTCGGATTTAGTATTTCTTTCAAATATCAACAAACACACAAAGTGTCATTATTTATTTTCGCAGAATTAAATTTGTACATGTCATACATACATACATATGCGAGGAAACATTGTGCTCAAATGGCTACGGAATATTATATTACGTATACATATTTGAAGATAGTTGAAATTTTTTACGTGATGAAAATGCATCGCAAGCATACGGCTCGATCGAAGAAGCTATTCCATTTCTCTCATTTCTAGAACAAAAGTACTTTTATGATACTTAATGGATGGAGTACATTCCGGAAGTGCTCTCCGATTATTTCGGAGTTCGATCACTTTCTCGAAAGTACTTTTATCTCGCGCTTAAAGATTGCAAATGCCATTCGGCGAACGACGTACTTGGCAGAAGAGAATTTTCTTATTATTAAATCGCATCTTATTTCCGGATTGTCGACTCCACGAGGATTCGCTTTAAGACTTTACTTTTTATAAAACAGAATACAAGAGTATTTATTGTTAATCGTACGAGACGTTTCGTGGAATAAAATAGATTATTAACATCAAATGTTTACATTGTGCATCGCAATTGTGCATAATAGTTAAGAGACTTTTTCATAAAACGTAAGTCGTGGCGAAAAGCAGAGAAGCATTTTCCATGTCGCTTCGGTTCTTCAGTTTCTCTCTAAGAAAAAAAGTGTCCAACTTTGTGGATACGAGAAGAGAGGAAGCCAAAGTACAGAAGTTCTCGACGCGTTCTTCTTTCTTGAAGAATATTTAGAGAAGTTCCACGAGTAACACCTCGCTAACTGCGAATACTTACTGTTGGTTCACCGCAATCTGCCATGATTATATGCGCTGCTGTAGAGTATACGCAGCATCGTTCTTCTGTGCGAACATTTGTAGCAGAAGAGTGTAAATACGCCTCTCGAGAGGATGATACGGACGAGCGTCATGGTAAAAGTTGGAAAAGAAGCGGGAAAATTACGCCAAGCGTAATATTTCGTTGGAAGGATTGCATCACGAAAGCCGTAAACTAAACAGGATTGTATAGAATTTTCGTTTATTCTCGACGAAAGAAAGTTTCTTTTTTTTTTTTAAATATTTCTACATTTGTCGCGAAGGGATAATTGAAAAAGTTAATTGTACCGGTTTTGCATTCATATGGAAGATAACGCAGAACGATTTATGCGCCCTGATTGTTCCGAGTTGTGAATTTATGTCGCAAGAAAGCGCCTTATCCTATGAATATTTATTCGACAACATCGTACATTCGGAATACCTATATACAGAATGAGAACTCGCGTTAAGATTCTTTCGAGGCAGACTTGTCGTTAATCGAAAAATCGTTAATGAACGTTCTTTATCCGCTCTTAATCTCGCGTGATTAATTTCTCGGACGGACTTTGCATAATTTATCGTATCGATTTGTAGAGGGGCTTTCTTGCTCTCACGTGAGATATTATGTTGCTTTAAGTCTTATAAATGTCCGGGAAAACGCGCGATCGTAAAAGTTTGGGGCAACGTCGTTACTTTTGTTTGGCTACACTACTACCAATAGCGGATATCAAATCTCGGACTATTTCAATTTGTAAGTTTGCCGAGAGGAGCAAAATCGTTGTAACTTTGCCGTATCCATTCGGGAACTTTATTTCTGCTCGTTTCTGGTCTGCCGCACGAACTCGAAAACTCATTTTCCGACTCAAGGAGGCGCGAGGAACAGTCCCGGCCTCTTTCAACCAGGGCGAGGGATCGTTTGCCAGCTTGTAAGTGACTTTGTTTATTAACTCGACGCGCACTCCCGAATTTCTCGCCCGGCCATCATCCGAGGAATGTGAAATATGCGCGCTACAATAATAGCGCAAAGTATGTGCCAGCATCGAGCCGAGATAAAAGTGATTTATTTTGTGCAGCGCTGCAATGCCTTGGATGTCGCACATATCACGGCAAACGTGCTATAATTTTGTGAAAAACAACGCGTACAAAGCTTTATTGGGTAATATTTCAAACGTGCAACCTTTTTTCAAAGGTATGCCTATGTTTCAAAAATTTCAACTCCCCTCGTATTATCGATGCGTGTCGTATGCGTACGCGATACGCAAATTATAATTTACGGCGCACCACAAATCCCTGGTGAATTTTTTAATAATTTTTCCCGCCCGCGAGCGACTCGATGATGCGTGGCATTTTCGATCTTAAACGTGAATGTTTATGCCCGAGAGGGGAAATACTTTTAAAGGTTACAAAGGATCTAATACTATCGCACTTGCTCCGATTTCCGGCGGCTGAGGGAATCGAGTTACGCTTTGACCTGCGACATACACGTAGGCGTCGCAGGTGTACCGATGCAAATAATAAATAAATACTAGGTCATGTGTGTATAAAATGCATGAGCAGCGACAGATGTGTGTTAGGCGCTGCCGCCGATGATCTAAACGCATATGAGATAATTCCCCATGCAGAAGTAGGTCGAGAAATTGCAAAGCACAATACTTTTATACAACGCTCCATTTTCGGAAATTTCAATTTAAAAAATGCAAGATTGATGTATTTTTTACGCTCTAGAAACCTTTTATAAAGTTTTCCAACAGTGGACCGGTGAAACTCGTCTCAACAGCTATATCAAAATCTAGATAAGAAAATACAATATTGCAAAGAAGAGAAGAAGTAAAAGAAAGAGAAAAAAAGGAAGTGGAAAAATAGTCTTAATACTGAATACTATATAAATTATCTTAACTTTTAATGACTATTAACTTTTAATAGACATGATCGTCGAAGAATCCAAACTCGAAGATAAAAATGATACCAATCTTTTTAATCATTAAACTTTTCAATATAAGCCTCGTAAAAAGAATCTGTGCTGGCTTACTCCGGCACGAGGAATTATTTCGTACGTATTTATCGTTACCGTCGAACATTGGCACATTTTTCGATACCGCCGCTGACCGAAACTTTTTCTACTTGGTCGTGAGAGTCCACTGGGCTTCGCGCGATGGAATTGGCTACTGCAAGTAGCGGTTCTCGTGGCGCTGTAAATTTCTCAACACTACCGAGGGGAATCCTTTCGTTCGCGCGGGTCGTATAACTCTTTAATGCTCTCCAACGAGCCGTGCTCTCGCTCCTTGCCCTGCTAGAGTGGACGAGCGCATCCGTCGTTCCGCTCCAGAAGGGTTGCGCTTTGTATCTTGCCGTTTTGCAAAAGAGAATGGCATCCCTTTGGACCGGTCCTTCCCGGTATGTCGCTCAGGGGTTCCCTTGTTATGAACACGCTATTTTGCCCAGCTGCATATTGCGGTACGCGAATTTCGTGACTAGGCAATTACGGTTGTATCAAGGTTGCCCTGAATTTTAAGTGGGTTTTCGTAACCGATGTCCACTGTTGCAAGAATTCGTATTTTTACGTATCGTAATTTGCGATACGAATAGATGGAGGAAGAGGTAGGCTTATAGATATTTTATTTATAGACGTAGTGACGTTGTGATATAATAATATTTTACTGATTGCTAAATCTGAAATTAATATTACATTAATTTTAAATTAATATATAGAAGAGAATCTTTAACAATTACATGTACTGGACTATTGTATTATAAACAATATTTATAGCTTTTTATACTATTGCAATAGTATTATAAATTCCATAGATTAATAATACAGTAAGTTTCATTACTGGTAACGTCATCCGATGAGAGCCATCAAGGTGTACTTCACTCTGAATCATGAAAAAGATCGTCGACGTATAAAATTGGTGAAATGGAGTTGGCGTGTTGTAACATGCCAAAAGGATGAAGTTGATTTCCGGCGTCAGTGCGGCAACGGTCCGTGTTAGACGAGCAAAAAGCTGGTCGAGTTTATCGAGAATTGCTCCATGACGCCGAGGTTTCGTCTAGATATTTGCTAGCTTCGCGCCAGATATTTACTGTCGAGTCCTTACGACGACTGTGCGACAACGTTTCTTTACCTTGTTGTCCAACCTCGGCGACTCGCGGAAAGAGAGGCAGGACAAGAGCGGGGGTGTGAGCCAGGGATGAAAGTGGGATAGAGAGAGAGAGAAAGAGAGGAGGGGAGAGAGAGAGAAAGAGAGATTCGTTATTGATTCGAACACAGCTTGGGTACAGTCGTAGCAGACCGTCGACGTTGTCGCCGTCCTCGTCGTCGTCATTGTCGTCGTCAATGTGTATCGCCGGTACTTAGAGGCTGTCGGCAGGCACAGGCGCACGCAAAAGCGCCCAGTGTAGCCGGATTAGATCGCGACGAACGATGACGGGGGACGGAATGACCCCGATACGCTATCGACGTATAATCTCGAGAAACGTGAGCGAGCCGCGCATTCACGCTGGGGATATACGCCCCCTCGTGATTGTTAAGAATGCAGAAGAATTTGATGGGTTGGGATTAATGCGTGGGCAGATCACTGGATGTATCGGTTCAACTGCTCAATTGCGAAGATACTTGATGTGCAAAAAAAAAGGAAAGAAATAGAAAAGCAGCAGATTTACTACAGCTTAAAAAAGTGCTAGAAAAATTTCTGTAAATCTACATCCTTACTCGGTTTTCTGTATTTTTATTTTCTCTTAGAAATGTTGAAGGTTGATGGATTTCGCACAGGAAGCTCTCATATATTATGTATGTAACGTTGAAGATTATCTTAATTTTTTATGGAGCGAATGTACGAGGGGGAAGGAGGGTAGTTTTGAATACGAAACATTTTTGGAGAATAAAAGCGCGATTTTTCGGGCGAAACTATAGTGCAACTGAAAAATGTAGGTACTCTATACTTTGCTTCTGTTCGAAAAATGGCAATCCTTTGCTCGAAGATAACTCGGAAAAACCTGTTATTCAGAACTGTCATGTGTTTAAAACTGATTTCTCTACGTGTCTGACACGAGTGCGATGCTAGAAATGTCGGTTACGTAGACAGTGGAAATTATACTTTTTCAATAAAGAGCTAAAGAAAGAAAGCAGATATTCCTCTCTCGGGAAAGAATTATATTTATTTCTTTTGATAATATAACTTTGCGTTCATTACCTTTCCCAAGTCACTCGTTATATTTCTGTTCTATACAAGTTTAATTTCAAAGAAAGGCAGCTATGACATTTCAATACGGCCAATACGTAAAACACGCGCGTGGAAATCGCGCGGAGCCACGCGTTGCATTAAAATGATTTGTAAATAAAATTAGATATAAACGAATAAATTGACAAATTCTCGCGCGGCCGTAATTTAATTCGACAATACGTGGATTGGAAAATTTGTCCGTCTTATCGAGAGAAAGATGCTATCATACTCGGGATAACGAAGTGCATCGGAGTCAAAATCCGCTGATAATAACTGAAAATGTACAGGAAAAAATTTCGTTAGACTAAATAGACTGATGACGACTTGATCGGTCGTTAATTTTGATAAATGACCCGTGGAGAAACAGCCGCTTTTAACGAGCTGCGCTATGCTTATGCAGTTTTTTTATCGCCCTCCACGCTTCGAGGATATATCGGTCGCGCTATGAAAATAACTTCTGTTCTTCGATTATCGTGTCGCGAGTGGAATTCATTTTAACGCGATAACTTACATGCATTCCTGAGCGATTGTTTCTCGTTATAATCATTGATTTTTATAATTAGATATTAGTTAAATTTCCAGGTTTTAATGCGAACAACGAAGAACTTTGGCATTCTTGAAGTAATGTGAAAACAACCATTATCGTATATATGTATATGTACATATATATATATATATATATATAGATAATGTATTTATTAACATATACGCGGTCATATTTAATGTTTATTTCCAACTGTGCGCGCTGTAGCAATAATTTTCTGATATTGTCGACCTAACGAGAATTATTATTCGCGCAACCCCGGTACTTATCTCTCTTTATATGAGCCAGTGTTTCTCTATTCTCGCGATAATTGCTCGTTTGTTATTGATTAATCGCGTCATTAATGCTGTTGTAACTAACTGTTCAACATTGGTTTTTAATTCGATTATCTGCGATACGAAATTAATTGCGATAATTATTTTCTGAATCTATAATAATCGGCAGCTATTGCATTTATTCTGCGTTAAACTAATAACATTTGTTGTCGAGCGTATAGTGGTCATCGCTCCTCAATATTTCCAGCAGACGAACATATTTCAACTGATTGAAATTTATTGCTGGGACAGTTATGATTTAGACTCGAGCATTTTCTCCCGGTGAAAAATTTTATTTCCATTTTATTCAATATATTCTAATCTGCAAAAACGGCGGAAAAGCGTCTGTGTAAAAACGTAGTTACGGATTATTCTGATAGCATAAAGTACGCTATTCGCATCTCGAGGGGATGCTAAAAATCCATTTCTTAGTATTGATGTAGATATATCTGGTTCCTCTTCTTATAAAAACCGTCCATTTTAGAGCGGAGCCTGCCAATCCGCTTTTAAAGAGAGAGAGATACGTACTCGAAGGGATATTTTTACAGCTTTCAAGCGTAGAATCTTTCGCATTACATTCATATTTATATGGAAATGAGCGACTGCAAGGACGTGTGGCGAGGTAATACGACGGTAATCGGTGTACGATTTAGAACTGGGACCGACGTCTCACGTCGCAGCGGAAACGTCGCAGCCAACGCGGCACTTACTGTGTCACCGCACATCGTCTCGTGATTCTCGCGCGCATATACCTCCCCATCTTTGCATTGATTACTCCATTGTGGTTCGTTAATGACGTCAGGTTGCTGCAACAACAATAACCTGCGGCACGAAGCGATTCGCTCAACGTCGGTGATTAATTCCGACGGAATTGATGGCATAGCGATAATGGTCGAACGTAGGCGCGATGCAGAGAGCTAGAAAGGGGGGGAGGAGAAGAAAGGAGGTTGATAGAGAGATAGATACATAGATAGAGAACGAGAGAGAGAGAGAGAGAGAGAGAGAGAGAGAGAAATGACACGGCCGTGATGGGAATACGAGATGTAACGACGATATCTCGTTTATCTCGATATTTCCGGCGCGAGTAATCCCGTCGCGCTTGAATGTATGCTCGAAAGGGCGAAAACCCCGACCGTGGGAGGGTGGATCTCCCCGATGGAGAAACGTCACCCTTTCCCTCCCTCGTGAAAAGTTGCTCGCGCTTTATCATCCCCGTAGCTACGTGCCAGGGTATAAGGCGTGTACGCGCGGCGGTTCCGTGCACGCGTTTTCGCTCGCAGAGACAGAGGGAGGCGATAAAAAGCGGAAACGGCTGGCAGAAAGTGCAGGAGATGGCTCGTTACGCGCTTCCACCATGCGTTTCGGGCAAAAGCGGCGAGACGGTTTCGCTCACGATATCGATACAATGTACATATACGCATCGAGTGCCGCCAGTCGTGCTTGCTGAAGGCGTGCGTGCGGAACGATGACGGATCGCCCGTCCGGAATATCGAGCGATCGCTCGATAAAGCGCGTCCGTCATACACGACATCGTACGGTCCCTAATCGGCGTCGGTCCGGTGATATGAAAAAAGAGCGACGTTAGATTCGATATTCCGTCGAGATGCCATTTAATAGCGCGATACGACGTTATACGCTCGCGCGACATCAACATTTTTCCTCCGCAATAACAGAGTCCTGTAGTGGTATCGATCCCTTGCATTTGCCAGGCGATATAAATTACGCACGCGAGACACGAATATGATTGCTATTACGCTATTTTTCATGGCTCGTTGTGTCACCTTCCTTTACAACGGCGTCGAAAATCGCCACGAAAACATTCCGGAGCGCCGTTTTAAATTTACTGAAATGGTTACATTGCTTGTGCCAAAAGCTGAAACTCGAAGAAATTGAAGTTATTCCTGCAAGAATTAACGTAGAAAAATGTTTTTCGAAAACGATAACTCTGCATGGCTATCGATAACAATCTCATTTTTTTCCTTTACGTTATATTTGAGATTAATTAAATGGAAATTACTTAATTTTTTTCTTATCTTAATTGACGTTGTTTAACTTGAAATAGTTATGAATTTTCAACGTATCGTAATTGTGTAGATTGCAAAATTTCTGATCGTGGTTTGCGCTAGCGTTCGTTACATATGCAAATAGAACTAGGAAATTGTTATTGCTGCACCGTAATAGTGTTGTAACCGCTACATTTATGCGCATTTTCGGAAAGCCGTTGAAATTTATGCGCCGAATAAATTTTGCATGCCACCCTTTCGCTCGTTCGCTTTTTAGCACGATGATGCGCGCACGTGTTCGTCGCGAATACTCTGCATCGAATTTAATGCCTCATCGCGTATTTATGAAAATGGCACGCACTACGGACGATGCATAATACAGCGATTTGTTTGATTTTAATTAATGAGTTGACATCCGTTCGAATTTGCGGTAGGGTCCACAAATTGCATCTGACACGAAATTATTTTGTGCAAGTGCGCAACGATGGTGATGTTAAAGCGATAATTCTATCTGATCAGTTACTATTGAAGACCTTATAGATGTGCTTTGATTTTTTTATCGATCATTATAAACAAAATTCTTTTCGTACCAATATAAATGTTATATCGATTCGAGTGTGAACTCGAAAAATAAAATCGGAATTACTCATTAAAATTTTCGTGTGAAAATTTGTGAAATTATTATACGCCTCTAGTGCATATTTAAATTCAATGACCGGTTGCGCGTTAAATAATATAACCAGTAAAAGATTAACGAGAAATTATTATAACAAAACATGTAGGTACTACATTTCGATAGAATTATACGGTAAAATTCTTGTCAGAGTACATTAATCTAAATCGAGTTTCTCATTCAGGCATTGTAGGATCTCTTCGAGATTTTACAAAAAATTTGTAGAACAAACGCGCACTTTGTACAGGACTGTGTGTAATGTTATACGTTTTTAATTTCCCATTTATTGAAACGAGAAGCGGCATTTGCCAGGTAAACGTTTGGGGAAATTTTAATATTGTTTTATATTTTACATTTGACTCACTTTATAAGGGATGAGACGTTGTCAGGCGTATCGGTCGTGCCGTTGATGTGAAACAACGATTCTGATGCATCGGGGCGGAAATTGCGGAGAATGCGCGGCAGTGCCGTGTTATTTTACAGCCAGTTATTATTTCATTTGCAAAATGAGAATCGCCGACACATCTCCATTTTCTAATAACAATGGTCTGTAATTTTGCGACGATTGCGCTGTTTATTCTCGCGTGTGCGCGGGAACGGTTAGTTGCCGACCGACTGACCGCATGAATATTCCTATAAGCAGCTGAATTGTGCTCGTCGGAAAATCTGTGTCCTCCATAAATTATATGGTGCGGTCGTCGTGAGTCGCTCACCCTTCCCGAAAGATAAAATATTCAGCTTTGATATGGAAACGCGTTATTACCATAACGTCGTCGCGCGATTCGATTCCGCTTCCTGCTTTAATCAGTGCGATAAATCTAATACCCTTCGACCGTTAACCTGTGCCAGGTCACACAAATGGATGGCACACACATTTATGATACATCTGTTTAAACGTTTTATAACTTTGCATGAAAATATTATGTTGTAATAATGATAATTGCAAAGTGAATTTTTTTCTCACAAAAAATTGGCCGGAAAAATTTCCAGAATTTGTACCGATTACAAAACTGAAACTGGGCTTTCTATGTAATTCTGTATAAAAGCTATTGATATATAAATTTATTATACTGTATTTCGTTATGCAAAAGCTTTCGCTGAAGCGAATAGCGCTGTTGAAATAAAAGTGATGGTTCGATCTCGCTTGAATTTGAATAGTAAAACGACCGACACATTTGGATTCTTCCGAGATATCAATTGGAGAATTTAACGTGACGCCAGGGAAAATCGTCATTGATAAATGTTGTTTGCTCCAGACATTGACGTGCCGTTGGCAATATGCCGATCTTTTATTTGGACGCACCACTTTTCGATCTCGTCACACGCCGGATTTTTATGTTCAATCGGGCGCTTTTTGCTTCGATGTTTTCTATCGTGCAAAATTGTTTAGTATCAATCACATTTTAAGCCAAATATTAGTTTCATTTAAAGAGATTAATTGAAAAGATTGGAAATCGATCCGCCATCATATCTCTCTATTATTCTTTTCAATTTTGTATTTGTGTAATCGTTTATTTTTAATCAGCCTCGGTACAACGATTCACAAAAGTTTTCAATACTCATATTTGCGTGAATTGGCATTTATAAAACGTCATGCCGTCATTTCAATCAGTTTCCTTTTGCGAATTATTGAAAATGCAGCAAACAAATTTGCTTAGTTAATTAATTAACTGAATGTTCAACATCAGAATTTCCGTCTTGACATTTGCTGTAAGGAGAGATCGACTTTAACTTTAACTTTATCAAAGAATTTGTTATTTAAATTTTATCGCGGTGAAACTAGAAAATTTTCTATAAAAATAAGCGAATAAGAACAAATGTTAAACTTGGAGATAAAAAGCTGGTCTTTTGTTTCGCATTTTCGAAGGTAGAGGACAAAGATTATAAGCGCCGTGTCACATAATTTGAGGTCTGCTTGAAATGGATGAGGAGGCACTTTCGTAGATTAAGGACAGTTTGCAGTGGAGCAGCAAAATAAACGTTGGAGTACGCGGTGTCACTTCAAATCGCAATAAATGATGGATCGTCCTCGTTCGGGATATCGGTGCGCCAGGATGAGCTTGCGGGCTGCATTATTCTTGCCGTAATCTCAAACGTTCCTCTCGCGATGCTGCACTCGCGACATGGGCAATTTACGCAGCTGTCCCTTTTTTTTCTTTCTTCGGCTTCGCGCGGCATTTAAGCGCGAATGGAATTCGAATGATATAGGTCACCGTATCGTATGATCTCCGTGCCTTCATGTCCGGATTACTCGCCGGAGTCTCGCCCGTTTTGTTTCAGGACGCACGGCGCGGCCTTTAATTAGATTAATTGCGCCTGGTTTCGCATGTGCGCACATTTATCCAACTTCTCTTCCGCAAATATTTCTGTTATTTTTTTAAAATTCCTTTTTGCTTTAAAGTGCTGCTGGCGGTTTTGTTTAATTAATTGTTTTTTCCCCTCGCCTCGTCATATGTGCGTGATATGTGTTTGCTTATGCAAATGGTTAGTTACTCGCAAATATTTTTTCTTTTTATTTCCGAACGATTGGAAACCAATTTCTGCGCTGTTTATTTATTTCGCAGATCCGTTAGTTATTTTAACTGGATTCGCTAAAAGAAAAACAAAAGAAATAGTGGAAAACATTAATGTCGCGACGGAGAATAAAATCAGAATGTGACAGTTTATCGTCCATCTATTAGAAACTCCTTCAATTTATTAAATTGAACATCGATTAATCTAAATGAGTTCCTTCACTCACTCGACGCTTATACAGTGAATTATAGAGATTAGACGAAGTACCCTCGTCAAGTAACTTGGCGCGGAGCTTTGATCATGTCGGATAATATCGCAACGACAATACATATATGTACATTAAAGGCCACATAGGATACAGAGGTATATACCGAGTAACCTGAACCCATAATGAGATAATGCTCTTGATGTACGTAATAGTTTCACGCATATGAGAGGTTTTCACTAGCCAAGTAGACGCTAATGAGAGAGTCACGTCGCACGACACGTTTAATCGAGTTGTCGCGTTTCAGGAAATTCACGTCTTAATTAGCGTTTCCTGCCGTTTTCTGATTGAGAATCCTTTCCGAAACAATGAATGACTTGGCAACGGGTTAATTTATCTGGCCGCAAGATAGTAGCGCATACCGATGCTTCAGCGTCTCAGTTACTCGAGTTTAGGATTTACTTATCTCAGCCAGCGCGAGTTTGAGTTAATACAACTTCATCGGGTATCGGGGATGAGGAGCGTCTGTATCCATTATGGACTCTCCGATTAACCGATGTCCTGCTGCGGTAAGTGCGAAATTATTCGATCTTGTCTGACCGGAGTACCTATCTGCGTAGGCGAGGCGACGTCGATCGTATCTTTTAGTTGCTATTTTTAGTACGCACTTGCGCCTGGTAAGTAGCGCAGAACGTTAGATGGAATTTGCAATTCTGGGAAGCAGTTTTAGATAATTTCAACGACGAGAATGTGATTTCGCTAATTACGAAATACTGTGAATTTACTTAGCGAAGCGCGTTGTTGAATGATGTTAGAATTTTGTATGAAATAATTTTATGCTTACTCTGCAATTTCTATCTTTTCCAATAGCTTGACGTTTCTCATGAAATATTTTTCGAGGTAAAAATAAGCTGTGCAGCTATTTAATATTCGACAAATTTTGCATGCTGAAGAATTTGCTACACTTTCTCGGATTCGACCTCGTCGAATTGCTGACCTGCTATCGTGCGTTCGTTTCACTTACAGCGACGACTTCCAACAGCACAAAACTTTTTTGGAGTCGCACAAAAGAGAGGGAAAGGAAGATTAACCTAGTGACTGGACCGACACTGTGTAAGCCCTATGCGTCAATCCATCAAAAATCTCCGGCTTATCCACCCTGGCCTTATCCACTAATTCGGAGATACGCAACTTGTCAGTGAGAGAAAAAGATGGGAATTCTTCGGTGGTTTTTCTCGTGTATCTGTGTTTCATCCAACGTGAAACTTATTCCTGTACTTTGCGCGGCGCGCAAAGACAATTCCGCGAAATATTGAGTCGCTTATCGGATATCGCGAGTCTATTGAATACATCGATAGCTCTGGCATTGGCAACAGTAGTACAAACAACAAATGTTGTACATAAACCAGATACACGTAACATTGCTTTTTCCGAAAAGCCAATTTCATTCACGCAGCTTGAGTAGTGGAGTAGACGCGCGATTTCACTTTTTTCGGAAAAAACAATTTTTGCATACATGTCGATCAATCATCTCTGGATTATGTGCTTTGTTTGTCACATCGTCATTTCTCGCATCGCCATCTTTTACCTACGTCTTTCCATCGATCCGATTACAGGAGGGAACGTTTCCTCGGATTGAAAAGTAACGAAGGAGGAGCGTTATAACACAAAGCCGGATCGAATTCGAGACAGATCCACTGTATTTAATTTGAAATAATGTCGCAAGGGAAGATTTTTCACAGAGATACGCGAGCATCCTCGTTCGCGAAGTGTTGTCGCTGGATTGTTTTAAGGGACGTACGCACGCGTCGTGTGATATTCCGACGCGGTGAGAAATTACAGCGTATTTGACTTGCAAACGGAACCGCGGTTTCGCCCTAAGCCTCGAGACACGGAGACGTTTATATCTTGATACATTCTGAAAGTTTTAGGCAAGTATCCCAGGGAACAGCGGCGCCTGAATCCGACGAGAGGGAGATACCTCTCGCCAGCACTACTGAAAACAATGGAGGCGGAAGTTTTCTGCCTCCGTTGTTCCTAAGTGGTGAGAGACGCTATATGGTAGAACAACATACTCGAATCGATAAGTGCGCGCCGTGATATATACATATATATATATTGAAATATATAGCTAAAACGAAAGACGGATCGAGGATTTCCTTCGTGCGGAACATTCGGGTTAATTTTTTTCGCTCTAGAGCGCACTTTCTATTTCTATGTATTCGTATCGGATTTTTACGTAGCAATTTTGTTTGTTTGTTTTTTTGTTTGCGTATCATTATCCGGCACATTGTTTATTGAGAGTTAATTTAACGTTAGAGGATATGCAATTTTATTTTCTACGCGTATTTCACGTTACGTAGCACGCATATATTTTAGAAGAATATTACTTACGTTCATTATATTGCGTTGAAATGAAGAGATTAACGAAATTTCGAATGAGAGAGAATATTTTTGTCCGGTGTTGCATTACGGTAATCCACCAGTATTTCTTACAAATTGCTCGACTGCATTTACGGTATTGTAGAGCTTAATTACTCGCCAAACACAATCCAGCCCGTTCCGTTTCCATGTTTACTGTCCGGCTGCATTCTGCAATTAGCGATGGTCACCAGGCTAATAACATTTGCGAGATTCAAATCAAATCAAAACGCGCTCGGCTTTGAAGCGTTTGAACACTTTATAAATGGAGTATAATCAAGGCTGTTTTCGAAATGATATCGCCCGATGGGATTGATTAACTTTTCGGAGAGGCGAACGGAGATTCAAATCGAGGCCATTCTAATGGTGGTCGGCTCTTGCTGCCGGTTTGAATATATTTCAGATTATCTTTGCGTCCTACACGTGCACGGCTACGTGCTCCATTTTCAATAGATAGAGATAGTATCGATCAAGTGCTTTACAAGCGCTCGCAAGCAGATCAGGTAGACTGAAGAATAAATAACTCGCGATGCGCCGGAATCACTAACTGCAATCAGTGCTGAACCGAATCACAAAACAAGAATCGTTTTTCCCTTTCCAAGGGCCAGTCGAATAGTGAAGGTGCACAAAAAGCTTCTCTAACGGAAAAAGGATAACTTTTTCCCCTTCCGTCTAATGAAAACATTCATGCACTCTATGTACACGCGATCACCGGAGAAGATAAAAAATAATGGGGGAGTCCCCTTCCCATCGTGCAGCTGTTGTTTGTCGGTATTATTTACGTGAAGCATAAATTACGTCTCTGAGCTAGTTACGTAATTATCTTGTAGCACTTGCAGTTTCCGCAGAATTTACGTGGGCGATTTTGCATAATGGCCGCGTTTCATACAAAGTGTGAGCCTGAGCTGTTCTCTAACAGTTTGGAAATTCGGCGAAAGTTTAGTGTGCCAGTCAGTCGCGTAACTATATCGCGCGAAACAATGGATAGTTGCGTCGCGCATCGGATCTTAAATTCTCCCCAAACCTGATCGGAGCACCGGCGCGAGCACGCCGCCGCGGCCGTCTCAAAAAGACGTTTTTGTTTTATACCGCATTTACGTAACTCGTGCGCGAAAGAGGAGTAGGATAAGAGAAGAGAAGTTCGTTTGAGCGTTAAGTCGAAGAGCTAAGAGCGCAGTTCTTACGTTTCATGTCAGTGCTTCGACGTTACTTCGGTTTACGATTCGAGCGGGAGAAACGTGCGATAAACAGAGGTAGAAGAAGCTCGGAGGAGGAACGCAGAGTCTCGCGGCACAGTCGCGTTTTTATTTTACGACGGTATATCCAGTCGCTCTCGCTCCTCGTGTATGCTAAGAGACGGCTTTGAAACTCCGCCCCTTCCCGACGGTGGTCGCCGCCGCCGGTGTTTTCCTACGTCGACGAACGCCACCGTCCACCCTCTTACTCGCGACCCTTACACGCTATCCACCCTCATATATACTTTGAAGCGCCGGGGCCGCGCTGCGGGAGTAATCTGAGAGCTCGGTACACACGGGCTCGCGTAGGATACGCCTCATTCATAATTTACAGGGCGCTGGAATACTAACGCGAAGAGAGTATACGCCGTTCCTACGCGCTTCTCTGCGCCTCGGTCCACTCGCACATCCACTCCGTTGTTCTCTCTGCATTAACTCGATCGCTCTTAGATATTTCGCTTTTATTTTATATGTATGTATATCTGATACGCCGCGAGCGGAGTCATTATTACGGTCTCGCGATGACCTTTTGTTTGCCTTTCTTTCGAGGTTTTCAAAGTGCAAAGCGCGATTATATTAATCAACCGGCTGCCGTTTTTATCCGTGACTCCGTGTTTCCGCTTCTATTTCTTTGGTATTTTCATATTCCAACGAGTTTATACGTGTCATGCTGTGTGTTGGATTATTTTATAAATTTTACACGTTTTTTCGCATAGCGCGAGTGTTTCCATCGTTAGTATCATTATTACTTTATTCTTCGAATATTTATTATTACGGAATTTCAACGAATAATATCGGTTGACATTTTATCTCCTGCAGCAGTTTTAAATTTTGTTTTATCTGTTGTTCTTCGTCGAGATCTTTTTGTACAATTTTGAAGATCTTATTTCTTCCTTTATAGCATTTTTCTGTAAACTTAAATCCACGTACGGAAGCTTAACTCCAAGTCAATTTCTCTTTGCCAATACAATTCTTGGGTTATATTTGCACGAACCAGAAACATTATTTCACACTATAAAAAGAACGTTAATTATATCATAATATGTAGTATACAAAATGAATTGCAAAGTGATTAATATCAAGAGCAGAATATAAAATAAATAATACATTTGATATTCCGATTTTTTCAATTCGGAATTAATCTCTTAAGAATCTTTGTTTTTATTCTCAAGAACGTGGCTTTGTTCGCTATGTGTTTTGCGATGACGCAGCTTCGTGAGACCCGTCATGTGACGTTCTTGTCAGATCCCCGGATCTCGTCAGGCGCCTGTTCGATCTGCAGAAAATCGAGACGTAGATTACCGTGACCGAACCGACCAGCCAGTGTCATTAGCGACAGCGCAGGTATTGAAATTCAGTTTGACGGAAATTGAGTAACGTGACCAACATCGTGCCATTAAATGCCGGATCGCGGTGTGTAGCTTAGCGTGCCATGCCAAATGTCGCGGAGAATGCCCTACCCGATAAACGATGGCGACGTGGAAGCAGTACGTAACGGACGTAATGATGTTTCCGATAGCGTTATCACACATCGCGAGAGATCCGCAATTTCGTCGATCCATAAATTTCTCGCTGCGCGATATTCCCTCATTTTTCATTCCCTTATTTTTCCAATATCTTTTGTTATTTGCCGTGTGAACAATAATATTACGAGAAGAAATATTAATTTATTGATAATTTTATTTTAACATTATATAAATGTAAGAACGTTGAAAGAAATTTTCAACAGTTCTAAGTAATTTTTCGTGCGAATGTAGTCAACTTGTTTTGTCACCTGACATGGTTTACTCGAGGAACTTTATTTTTATCTTGTCAACACGAAATACTAGAAAATAAAACGTTTTGCTATTTCCGTGTGAAGTACGTAGTGCCTCGCTCGGAGGATCCGTGAATTTCAACTTTAAGGCGAGCGGAAGGTAGAATTTCCGTTTGCGCCTCTAAAATTAAATTGGACAAGTCCTTTTTATTTCCCGCCCGAGCGTTGCTTCCTATTCAGCCAGCTATCACGCTCCTTATTTCGGCTTCCAGTATCCGTGACGTGGAAGAAAAGACGTTCTCGGTGCGCTTTATAAAGCCTCAAACAGGTTTTAATTACGCGGAAGTTACGGGACGGCGCACTTCGCGAGCGGTTACTTCGCGTTGCCCGACTAAGACCGTCGTCGAGAAATTTAATTAGTCAGCTATCGGGTCTCGCCGCTTGTCAAAAGTCCCCGTTATCGACCTGTCCTTCGTAATTCCTCGCCCTTCGTTCGCCGTATTGTCGTTCGGATTTCTCGACAGATTACGGACATCCGCGTACACGACACGATCGTCTTGTTCCACTTAAAGAAGCGATATTGATAACGCCGCTATCTTGGCGACCGCCACGGAACGACGGGAGTCACTTTCGGCAATATCTCAGCATTACGGCAATCTGTTGTATCCCTCGTATCCATTTTCCTTGAATGGACAACGGTATCACGTATACTTGCTAAACCTCCGTCCTCCCTTTTTGTCTGTCGCGAATAACATAAATATCTTTTATAATACGGATGATTTGACGAAGACCGAATCCGCAGCATCCGATCTATCGCATCTCCTTATCTACCATCTGCGCGTTCATTCTAATCATATTCTCTGTAATGTAAGGTGTAAATCATGTTCTTGAAAAGGAAACTGCAAGGAGCTGCATGATAAATCGAGTTAGCATCAAATGAATTATCCGATTACTGTTGTACGTCACGGAGATTTTCGCGCGCGATGCGAGACGCTGATTATTTTATTAAAAATTTAATCGCTGCAGTCGGGAGGGAAACACTGCAGAGGATTTCATGGTGCATTATATCATATCGCCACATCATCTTGCTCCGTACGCGATAAGTAATTTTCGTGCGGTGTCGGCGGTAACAAATACGTTAATTCGTACGCGATATAAATACACGAGATAACGGGATAAAATTATAAATATCGCCTGCAGCTTCTCGTCCGTGGTATCGTTCGCGGGGAGTTTTTATTTAATATCGGCCGTATAAATCGGGATTGGAAGTTTAACAGCGTATCCGGCGTCGTTAAAAAGTCTTAAAACGAGCGTGAGCTAATTACATCGCGGTCGCCGTGATAGGGGCAAACGGGAGGAGATTACGAGCGCGTCGAAGTTTCGCTAAGGGGACCCCTCTTTCCTCTCCGGATAAAAATCACGACGATCTGATAATGCGCGGTCGACGACTATCCTCCTCCCCCGTAAACCAATCTAATTATGACGGCCCCGAGCGAGCCGCAGTGTATTTGTACAGAGGGTATTCATATCGCGTTATTAGATAAGTTGATTATTGATCGTCTACTGATTATTTAGCCGACCCGATTCGAAATGCATAAAGCGAACGTGCGCGCGAACGGCCGGAAATGTCAATGGCAAACAATATTTGCCCCGCGTAATGCGCGCGCCATTTCGCCGCCTGTCGCCTGAATGCAAAATTCACTATTCACTTCAGCAGTCTGTTTTATTTATCTTGAGACTCATCTTCACGAGTGTGATAATCGAGTGTTGTTTTCGATACGCCATTGTCACCTCGGATGACAAATACCGAATTAAGGCATTTTTGTTTCAGCGACGGTCGACTGTTAGAGGGAGATCAAATATTGGCGATCGATGGGCAGCCCTTAGACTCGAACATCTCCCATGAGCAGGCGATCTCGATTCTTCAGAAGGCCCGTGGTCTGGTTGAGCTAGTCGTAGCAAGAAGCGCCCAAGGTAATTACAATCTGTGTAATTGCATGCTGCGAGCGGAATCCGCTTATGCCGGGAAGATGAGGTCCCTCGCGTTCGATTTGCAAAGAAGATGATACCGCGTAACACGATTGTTGTAACCCCGAGTGTAATGGATTAATTTCAACATATTTTAGGCAGTCCTAAATAACGTCATTTGCACTTGCACTTTTGCAAAATTTGTTTCTCTTCATCACGTCATTTGCACTTGCACTTTTGCAAAATTTGTTTCTCTTCATCAAGGCGTACCTCGCAATTTGCACGTCCTCGTCCTCGCAATTTCGCAATTTGCACGAAAGTAACGAACGATACCTTTTGCATGTAACAAGGAAGACCCTGTTCAGGACTATTATAATACGCCCTCGGCGATGCAACATTGTCCACGCCAGCATAAATGTTTATTTTCGTTGAATTTCTCGCGCCATGAAGAGTTAAATTAGTTTCGTTAACTTTTTTCTGACCCGGTTGTTGCATATGGAACAGCAAACTCGTGCTGGATTGTTCATGCGTGTACACGGTGCGAATAACGCAGTTGCTTCGTGAAAATATCACTTTACCAATGTTAACTTTTATTTCTTTATCCAATCAAATTTTATAAATATGTTAACGAAGTTTCGCAAAATTAATCGAAATTTGCCATTCACTGTATTAACTCTTTCAAAACGTCAGTCTCGTCTATTTTCTTATTAAATAATTTTTAAAAATGTGTATACTGAAACTAACTATAAAAAATATTGAATATTAAAAAGGTTAAATGATAGAAAAAAACTTCACGATTAGACTTTTAGGAGGAGCTCTTCGCCAATGAAGAAATTATCCCATTTCTAGTTTAACGAACTAAAAATTTTACATTAATAGGAGTAAAAATATAAATACATTTTTTAGTATTTTTAATCGTATCTTAATGTCATTTTTAATGTCATTTCATGCTTGCGAAAAATATTGTTCCAATAGTCTACGTAGTTTTTTATTAAACATTTTATTCATGTTTTGATTGGCATGTGAAAAATTTTCGGAAAGAGATCTCTGGTACAAGTAATTTTCCTGAGAAGCTCCGCAGTTATCATACTCCTCACTGGAATGCCGTCAATGCGACGTAGAGCACGCCATGCTTGAAATGGTTAAATAACGGACGGAACGGTTGTGTACTTGCTATTGACAGACGTTGGGAGCTCTTTGCCAACGGATGAATTGTCCGGTGGTTCGAGTTCGACAGCGGCCGCAGGAGCAGCGTCGTCCATCGTCGGCGGCGGCGGCGGTGCCATTGCTGGGAACAACCAGACAAGCTCCGACAAGGATCAATCGGTGTCAGCATCGTCCACCATCGTTACACCGGGACCGACTCCGAAGTCAAGCCAACCGGCCAGCACCACTTCGGCGGCGACCCCGACGCCCACGAATACGCCAACACCTACGCCGACCTCGACACCGGTACCTGGAGGCCTCGTTATCGAAAGGAGCCCCTCCGCCGTCAGCGACACCTCCAAGAGTGGCTCTGACATGGTGGTGAGTCGCCGCCTTTTTTTTTTCCTCTTCCTTTCCAGCCTCGATCTAAGCCCGCGTTCCTCAGAACGCCTTTTTTCTTTTTTTAGAGAGCTTCGTATGACGCGTTGTTTATAACGCTATAATTAACGACTATCTCATAGATCTGTAACTTTATGACACTGACGATCCGTGTCAATGTTGCGAGTAAAATCGTAAAACGATCATCAATTACATACTCAACATCTGTTTAATAAAAAAATTTTTTTGATCGTCTCAGAATACAGCACTCTAAAGTGGAAGTTGTAAAAAAAAAATCTCGTCCCGCAATTTCTCGTTTACAATCAATGCAGGCACAATTATATTGATATCCCTCCTTGTGATCATTTTTCATCTCTCAGTTGTGCTTTTTTCCTTTTATTCTTTCCCCTCTTTTCACTCGAATGAAAGTTACCCAGCTCTTCCCTCTCGGTGGAGACTATTGTACTGAATATTTCTTCACATAAAAGGATGTTCTTCATTGGCTCGTAATAAGCGTGCTTCTCTCTCCCTTCCTCTTTTGCCGGCCTTCTTATTTTATCGTGTAGCTTATAACTCGGCTTTCAGGCCTGAGATCGCCTTATGCGGACAAACCCCGAGTTTCCCTCGGACTCAAGGGTGCTTCATCCCGAAAGAAATATTTGCGCTGGAGCCACTCGAGTGGTGACATGCCGATAAAATCCCAATCGATAGTCCTGGCATAATTGGCCTCATTTGGACACCCTTCTACAGCGCACCCCCCCTCTTTTTTATCCCTGTCTTGCCTTTTGCCGCGATAATAGGAACAGCGGCACGACGGAAATAGAATTATTGGTACAGCTTCGCCAGCATCTCCAGGCAATAGTCCCGCCAATAATATTTATCTTGTATCTGCGATGTCGGATGTCGCGGACATTGATGAATATTTTTCCACGAAATATTATTATTAATTTTGCGTGCTGTATTTAAGAGCGGATATCCAGGATCTTTCTATTCGCAGTCTCCTGTTTGCTCGAGTGGCATTTCAGAAAGTTAATTAGAGGAATTTAATTAGAGATCCTAATGAATATATGTATCTCGAGAGACTGTGAAGAGACTTTTCCTAATATCCAATAATTTTATTAATGAAAATATTATTTATGTCAGCTGACAAGCAATGTTTTTAATAGCACATTAAAAACATTTATTTATATTATTAATATATGTTGCTACATTTATTAATTATACCGAGTAATTAAAATTGTATATTAACATTTTATGTGAGAGCGTAACTTACTGGATATATTTTGAAAAGCAATTTTAAATAGTTAATTAAGCAGTATATTTGAAGCTATCAGTTTCCGAGAGAGTTTTCGATTGGCCGTAGAAGCGTCCGTGGCCATTTTTCTTGATTCCTCGACATTCGATATACCTGAATCGAATCGTTTTCTTTTTTTTTCCAATCGTAGATAAATTGGGCGCCCGTTCGCTTTTCTCCGCTTCTACTCTCATCCTGCCTCCACCTGTCTTCGGGCGCGATAATAGGAACAAGCGGTAGCGGACGGCTGCGACGGAAATAGAATTATCGGTAAAGAGTTTCGCTGACGCCCTACGGGCAATGCCGGTTCTCTCTCTCTCTCTCTTTCTTTCTCTCTCTCGGCAGGCAAAGTTTGCGTGCTCTTCAAAATTTATCGTCCATTACTGGCGAGATATCGCAGAATCGTTTATCCCCGCGGCGATGCCATTTCGCTGGAACATTTAATCGTAACAAATTGACACTTCCCGAGCTCGTATTAGATCTATGATCCCATGTGTTCTTCCTGTGCTTTCAGCGTTGCCTCGCTATCAATTTTATCCGACGAAAGTGGAACGGTTTTTACGAATTAACGCTTTTTCACTGTTCAAAGTTTACACACGGTACGTCGGGCAGCGGTGAGTGCACTCGTTTTATATATAAAAAGAAGTAACGAGAATTTAATTGGAATTTAGTACAAATCAGAGTTTCAGACTTTGAAATCGAGTATGGCCCGGCATTAAATGTCATTTGATACCGCTTCATGAAAGAAAATCGCGAAAATTACGGGAGATATGGATAACAGGATTTACGATAACGATTTCTAATATTTACTACTTTGTAAAAGGCATTAAAAATGTATAACTAACACTCGCGATCGAGTGCCGTATTTTGGGGATCATTGATATCATATATATCAAAGATGACTTTATGTCAGAAAGTTCCGAAAGCAGTCGACCGCGCCTATCTCTCTGAACATTTATTTTCCTATTGCCATTAAGCAAATGTCAAACTCGATTGACGGAAGGTCGGTGACTTTCTCGTGTGACACTGAAATAAGAATAGGATTACAGACGAGGACTTCCGGCGTTGTCAATAGAACTCGACGGAAAGGTGATTGATCGTTAAACTTTGTTACCGATTACATTACAGCTCGCCATTATTTAATACGATATATTTTTCCAGTCTTTCCCGGTTCTTGGTAGAGATATTAAATCGTTGGGTAATACCTTCAATGTTTTATCAGTTGCTTTATCGATCGCAATAACGAAGCTGTCTCGAGGCTACATTAATGATTTCTAAGAAATCTATAAATGCTAAATAATATTACATTTAATGTGTAATTTAAGCTACAAATGTAAAACATTATGTCTTCTTAGCTCATCAATCTTTTTATGAACTGTCCTCGTCATATTCTAAAAATATATTTGTCTATAATAAAAGGAGAACATATGTAATTGACTCTCCACATTTTAAAATCGTGCGGAGTGAATGATATTTTTATTAAATATCTTTATTGCATCCTAAAAATATACTTAATATTGAGAATAATAGAAAAAAATATAACTTTTCACATTTTAAAATTACGGGATGAACAGAGATAAATTGTATAATACAATCTAAATTGGTTTTTAAGTACGAAATATTATTCTGCCGTTAATATCGAACTCTTTCGAAAGAATGGAAAGACTGACAACCTAATACATTCGGCATTAACCGCGATTGATTATCGGTTTCTCCTTCTGCCTTTGTAACAAGGAAAAGTACTCCCGACGTCGCTACGTCAGAAACGGAGCTTCCGACGGAGCTTTACTACTTATCCCGAAACTAATTTCGGTCTGCGAGGAACGATTATCGGATATACGAAGTTCGGAGAATATCCTGCCAGGCAGTCTTTAACGACGCTGACGTGACTCGAGTCCGAAGCGAGTCGTGCGTCGTGTGCCCGAACGAATTTCCAGCTCTCTTCGCGATCCGGCGGTAAACGCGCGCATCCGGTCGCATGGTTTGATCTTTCATCGGTGTAAGTGCACGCGTACCGCATATGCACACATACACGCGCGCGTACATGCCGCGGGCACGCGTTTGCACGACACCCGCAATGTAAATCACTCTCAGCCTTGTCCCTCTGGCTCTCCGTTCCGGTCCGCGGAAACGCCGGAAGCTCGGAGATCCGAGGGAACATCTCGCGATTGCGTCGCCGCTCTTTCGCAGATCCACGCGCCAGTCCTTGTTTGCATCAAGCCAATTACCGGATCATAAAAAATTCATCGGATTTGCGTTTTAACGAGCCAATAACTCCGTATCCGTTAATCCGAAGAACAACGGGGCGCTCCGGTAAAAACGCTTTAATTAAATCAGCCCGATTGTCTGCTGCACGTAAATTGGAACGCCGTGAAACGCACTCGAGCCGGTAAATTTCAAAACTTTCCTTCCGATAACAAGCAACAGCCTCGTCTACCACTCGCAACTCCGACTCTTCGCATATTTCAGAGAGTCCGGAAATGAAAGGATTATCCTGCACAATAAACAGGAAGTGGAGGGAGGAGGGATACTACTGCGTTTCGAATGCTTTATGAAGGAGAGCAGAGAGATTCTGGCACAATTAAATTTCATTTAAAAAAAAATTTTTTTTTTACAATATCGCAATACCCAGAATACCCGAAGGAGATACACGGTGAAAAATTGATCGAAAATCTTGGCTACAATTCCCGGAAATTGCAAGCTATTGTAAGCGCCCTATAAGAGCTATCGGAAATCGAAACGTTAATATTAAATAGCTCGTTAATTGTGGCCGCGTGGACGATAACGAAGCAAACTCTAGAAAACCAATTAAATTTAATGACCTTACATGTTGCGGGCAGAGATTACTAAGTCACTTGTTGTTCTATTGATTTCAAGCAAATTGCGAGATACCAATTAAGGACACACATTGTAGTGCAATGATTTCGAGATTGATATGTATATGTATAAATTGCTCTATTTAATGCAATTATTATACTTAATCTATTTTTATTCTAATTGTATTTAGCAATTTTACTACTGTAATTACAGTTTCAATAATTTTTAAGAAATAACCGTAACATCGTAAGGTCGTAAAATTTTGGGGTAAGCTTCTGGATTTTTTATTAGGTGAAGAAATATCGCCTTAGAGTCACGTCAGCCGTAAAAGGCTGACGTAAGATATCGACGTGACAAACCGAATTTTTCATCGTTACTGAAAATCCAAAGTAACCTTGTTCGTTTCGTTAAGTTCGTTAAAGTATGCTGTGTTCTATCATTACTCTTATTTTCCGCCATTGTACTTTGTTCTCATTAACTCATTTTTTTTTGCAGTATAAGCTACGGTTGTTAACGTCGTTGGAATAAAAAATCTCGTAGGAAACGTGTAGAGCGTACTTGCAAAAAATAATGTTCGCGGAAAAATTGCCCCGAAGTTTTCGCAAATTGATGATATTACGGAATTTATTTCATATTTCGCGCACTGTTAAAAATAAATAGATAATAAAGATAAAATCCTGCCATAAAGTTTAACTAAATCTCAAATAGATCAGATTAACTCTGTAAGAACTACCATACTTTTAAAGTGATTAAAACCAACACTCAAATTAAAGTTATGAAGTAGGGAAAAGGAAGTTTTTATTATTCGCATTTTCTCCCGTTAACGAATTCGTTGTTTAATCGCAATAAAAATTTAATGAAAATGTGGGATCTTCTGGGATCTTTTGGTTTCCATTATGTCACCCGAATGTTCAGAGAGGATATTCGATAATTTATTAAAGTTTCGTAAATTTATTAAAGTTTCCTAACGAAGGATGAAGGAATTTTAAGACGCTTTTGCGATCTTTTTGTTCGCAGTTGAATACGGAATGGGCTCAAGTTGAAGTGATAAATCTCATCAACGATGGCAGCGGTCTTGGATTCGGCATCATCGGCGGCCGTAGCACCGGCGTCGTCGTCAAAACTATTCTTCCAGGAGGCGTTGCCGACCGCGTAAGCAAACCCAAAAGCTAATATTCTCCTCCGAAACCTAATTAAAATACTTTGTAGCTAAATTTCTAAACTAAATTTCAAAAGTATTTTATTAAAGTAGCGACACATTTACGATATAATAATTGCCTGTAATTGCAAGTTTCCGCGCGTGCGATATTGTTAAGATGAATTATATCGCTTTCTTGATAATTCGTTATATTACTTTTATCGTAGACGCTGATTCTTAACAAGTAAATCTCGTCGTTAATCATAGGTTTAACTTCTGATAAGTTGCTCACTTAATCATCACCGCGTCGCGTGCGCCTTCCGCACTCCTATTCTTCTTTTCCCTCGAACTTTCGCGCTTTATTATAACTCGCACGTGGGAGGTCTGTAACGCGCGCACGATACAGAGAGTGTGTCTATCGGAGATGGATTAGAACTTTACATCAAACGTGCATCGTCCTGAGCCGCTTGGAAACGGACGAGGAAATGAGAAGCGCGGTGGCGCGGTGGTGATCCGGGACGTCAACGTTTGCCCTCCGGACAACAGCCACGGAAATTAAATGCTTCTCCTCGTATTGCGTGCCCGCAGGATAATCGACTCCAGAGCGGGGACCACATATTGCAGATCGGCGATGTCAATCTCCGTGGGATGGGAAGCGAACAAGTTGCCGCGGTTTTACGGCAATCGGGCACCCACGTGCGGCTGGTCGTCGCGCGACCTGTGGAGCCAACTTCTCCGGATTATCAGGTATCTTCGCTTCCGCAATTCCGCGTTCGCGATCGCGATTAATTCCGCGCGATATCGATTTGCCCTTTATTTGTTCCGAGCACTTGAAAGGCCAAGTGTTGCAGGATATCGCTTCAGTAATCCGCCAATTACATTGTCCTTAATGAGTTCTCTATCTCCCTCTCTCTCTTGTTTGCTATCTTTTTTTTAATATTCGAAAATAGAAATAATTAGAAAATATCGAAATCTGATATAGTTACAATTATAATTAAAAAAATTAACTTGCTGGAGCAAATGATTTGATTTTTATTTATCATATCTGTTTTAATCAGTAACGACAAATTTTCATTTTTTCGAAAAGAAATAATGTTTCTTGTTTTATCTTGTTCGCTGTCCCTTTTGGAATATTCGGAAATAAAAATAATCAGAACACATCAAAATCTGATACAGTTATAATTATAATTAAAAATATTAACTTGCTAACGTAAGTAATTTGATTTTTATTTATCATATCTTAATGAGTAACAAATTTTCATTTTTTTCTAAAGAAGATGTTTCTTGTTTTATTTTTCCTCGCAAAGTTGAATAAATAGTATTTCCTCCTTGACTTCAGCAACGTGCATTATTTGCTAGTAATTTCTAATATATTCTTAAAACAAGCTGCAATTCTTTTCTGTAAGAATTGTGTAAGAACTCGTCTACGGAAGAAGCGAAAACGGTTCAAAACTTGGATCATTTGTCTAGCTCGCGCAAATTAGAACTTGAAGCATGTCTGCGTTCCGCGAAGCTACATATTTAAAATAGCCAAGTTAGGTGCGCGATGCGAGCCATTAGATTCCGATGCGAGGGTTTAGGATGTGTCCGCCGGGTTTGGAGATTGATGGTACGGGGTACGGGCCGCGTACGTCATTGTCGGGGCTTCCTTATTGACTATCGCGAGCGGGGTTCCGGGCTGAAGCTTCACGCATGAAATTCCGTTAAACTGCGAGCCATTAGGACGATACATTACTGATCTGTCGACTGCAACGCGATCGATACCACCGGATCCGCGTCCACGAATATCCTCCCCGCGATTTCCGCTGAAATTCCCGCGGCGCGGGCGGGGATCGGTCGCGGAGAAGAGCACACCGCGATTCGCGAAGCAATTATACGGGGCCGCGGTGGCCGAGGCCCGACTGTAATTCGGGAATTATGAATAATGCATGAGGCATTTTACGAGGTGACGGCGTTCCATTATAGAGAAGAACGGACTGCGGAATTTCTCATACGCCTGAAATCGCGGAAGATGGAAATTACTTCGCCGCGGGATTAAAGTTGAGGAGAACGGCGACGGCGAGCGCCCGCGTGCCGAGTTTATCTTTCGCTACAAATGAGTTGTTCGTCGCGTTACAGCAAAAAGTGGCATAAATAAAGCGGCGCGTTGAGCGAAATAGCAAAACGACTTCGCGGGCTTTAATAAATTAACTTTCGGACATTGTTGTCCGGCTTCCATAATAATTCAACGTTGAACGTGGACACGCTCACGGAAATAATGTTCATTCTCGGCGAGGTCAAGTAAACGTAAAAAAAGAGAGAGAGACAGAGAGGAAAAAATGTCGAAGCGCACTCGACTTTTCTGTAACGTTCCGGAGCGGTTTTCCCCGGTAGGTTTTCAATTTTTATCGCGTTTGATCGATATTTATATTCCAGCTCTGCGTATAATTCCGACCGTCGTTCCTCGCGCGAATATTAAACAGCCGGCGACCTGGCTCTGCCACCAGCCGCGGAAACAGGAATCCTTCCGTTGAATATATTTTTTTTCCGAAAGGGTTGTAACAAACTGTCCGCCGCTGCTTGTCGACTTGTAAATATCACTTGTTGAGACCCGGTGAAATTCCCTCGAGATGTGTCACGAGTGTGCCGAACCGAAGTAAAATCCATGTGATATAATTTCCGACATCTGTAAAAATAAAAAGGGAGAACATGAAAAATTATGAACCACTGGCGCGCTTCGAACGCGAACCTTTAATTTTCTACTAACTAACCGTACAAATCGTTGGAGATGATACGTTTTTTCAGTCCAATAGCAAATATTTTTTAAAATTTATTATTCTCAATGAGCTTTGCTTTTTACAGTTACAAAAAAATAAAATGAATGCCGCGCGCGAGCTTGGAGCGCGCGTAATTGTTATTCCACGCACAATCCACGCTGTAATCTTCGCGAGAAATTCTAGGGGTTCACCGGGAAAGCCAGGCACGGTTAACATTTTTATTTACTCGGATAGATTGAAATTTCCACACGGTTGGAAATTCAAAATCCCGGAAAACACGCTCGTCGCACAGCATGGAAACGCGGGCTCGTCTCTATAAATCCGAGGGATGGGAAAGGGTGAGGCCGTAGGCGACGGCGTTGGGACGCATAAAATTTCTCATTCCCGGGTACTTCCAGGCTCTCGGAAGTCACGCCCCGATCGTACCCACGAAAATCCTCGGGGATCCGGACGAACTGGACAGACACCTGGTGCATAGCGTGCCGGAGAGCTACAACATGCGACACGTGCAGAGGGGCGATAGCAGCTACGACAACGGCTACATGTACTCGCAGGAGTCCGACATTGAAATGCACGTGAGTGTCGCGCGCCGTAAACGGCGAATCGTATCTCTTTTCGCGATCACGACACGGCCGACTTTCCACCCTCTTTCCGTTTTTCCACCCTCGCTGTCATATCCTCGTTATCGAAGAACCCGCGACACGAAAAAAAATGTTTCTCTCTCTCTCTCCCTTCAGACAAGACCCGGTCTCATCATGGACGTGGTACGCAACCCAATGCCAATTGGAGCGATGCCAGTTATACCGGCGGTGCCACTTCCGGTGCAGCTCCAGGATCTCCCGGTGCTCACCATGGAACCCCTCGACATTAATTCACTGCCAGAGATGGAGCGCTTCGAAGTCGATCTCACCAAGGACGCTTATGGCCTCGGGATCACTATCGCCGGATACGTTTGCGAAAAAGGTAATAAAAGCCCGAGAAGACGCAGAGAAAATGTACGTTTTAAAAGCACGCCAAAGTAGGTGTAAAGAATTGTGTATTCAAAGCACGCGGGCGAGTCACCAATATCGCTGTGTGTTGACACAGGCAAATCGATCGGATGATACTTTTAAAGATTCCGATAAAAACTTTTGGTTCTCTCTTGCAGAGGAGCTCTCTGGAATTTTCGTTAAAAGCATTAGCGAGGGTAGCGCGGCCGACTTGAGCAATAAGATCCAGATTAACGACCGAATAGTGGAGGTTGACGGGCATTCCCTGCAGGGATACACTAATCACGAGGCCGTTGAAGTGTTAAGGCGCACAGGGCAAACGGTGACTCTCTGCTTGGAGCGATACCTTCGTGGACCAAAGTTCGAACAGCTTCAACAAGCTATCGCCGCAAGCGAGTTGAGATTGCCTCAGCCGAGTTCGCCATCGATAACCAGTCTACCTAGTTTCCCTATGAGCGCGGTACGTTTAATTAACAATTGGTCGTTTAATAAATAATAAAGTGTATCTTTGCATTAATTAAATATCGCTTTGCTGTTGTGTGTGCTGTAATTTTATTCATATTTAACTCTTCATCTGGTTCCCTGCGTATCGGAAATTTCCTAATTATTAACTTCAAAATTATGCATTTTAATTATATTTGTGCGTTACTAAAATATTGAAGTTATTAATTATTGTGATAATTAATGCAAAACTTTACTATATTTATATTTGTACGTTACTGAAATTACTGCATCTATATTTGCGTTTTTTTTTTTTTCACAGGATGGAGAGACCACTACCGAAATAGAGCCGGAAGGTGAATCCCATACTACCGTGGATAGCGCGATTCTGCAAGAAGGTTTAAGGACAACTGATGAACAGGACGAGGCGACTAATGTTGAAGCCCTTTTGAGCGATCCATCAAGCGAGCTTACGCCTCAAATTCGCGCGGCAATCAAAGCGAAATGGCAGAAGATTGTTGGACCCGATACCGAGATAGTAGTAAGTACTGCAATCTCGTCGTGAGATAAGAGCAGAGAAAAGATGTCTCTTTCCTATCTTTTTTATTTGAATAGGTTGCACAGCTGAAGAAGTTCGCCGAAGGTAGCGGTCTTGGGATTAGCTTGGAGGGAACGGTCGATGTGGAGAACGGCCAGGAAGTAAGGCCTCATCACTATATACGTTCGATTTTGCCGGAGGGCCCCGTCGGACAAAACGGCACGCTGCGCTCCGGCGACGAATTACTAGAGGTTATCGAATTTCCATATCTTTTTAGCGAGGCTTTAACTCTATAGTATCTTCCCTTTAAAAGTGCTCGATAAAATGCTCCACTTTCACGAGCAACGTGTCTGAAATCGATACCGTGCTTCTCTTGAAGGTAAACGGCTACCGTTTATTGGGCATCAATCATATGGAAGTGGTTAGCGTGCTGAAAGAGTTGCCTATACACGTTCGTATGGTTTGTGGAAGAAACATCGCCTCGCAAGATCCACTATGTCCCATCGACACCGCTCAACATCAGGCCGCTTTCCAAACTAGAGTGAGTATACGGGGGAGTATGACCGCGACGTCGCGCTTTAAGAACTAGCGCGAAAATGTATGTTATCTCGTAGAGCATCCTCGGTGGGTCTCTGCAAAACTTGTTGCCCACGATGGATCGCCTTGTGAAAGCAAAGTCGGACGGTTCCTTGGCTTCGACGACGACCACGGCCACGGTGACTGACGCGAGTCTAAATAAAATGAAGTCGCGCTCGTTGGAACCGCTAACCGGTCTGGCAATGTGGAGTTCCGAACCGCAAATTATCGAATTGGTTAAAGGAGAGAGGGGCCTTGGGTTCTCCATTTTGGATTATCAGGTGCGAACGTCTTTTTCCGTAGTGCGCGTGGTCTTTCGCGTGGATCTCGATGAGAATCTGCAGTAACCTGTTCGACCTGTTTTTCTTTTCCCGCTCGTCTTCGCTTTTAGGATCCAATGAACCCCAACGAAACTGTGATAGTAATACGATCGCTCGTGCCCGGCGGGGTGGCACAGGTCGACGGGCAGTTAATACCGGGCGATCGGCTTCTGTTTGTGAATGACATCGGCTTAGAGAACGCAACCCTGGACCAGGCCGTGCAGGCCCTCAAAGGCGCCCCGAAGGGGACCGTTCGCATCGGCGTGGCCAAGCCGTTGCCAATACCAGACAGTATTGTCCAGGTGAGCGATCAGGACGACCGGACCGAGGCTACGAGAGATAGAGACACCGAGGCGGCAACCGCTTCTTCAATCGTGGATAGCCACAAACAGAGACGGGAATATTTCCGCGAGCGTAAGATTAACGTGACCGAGCCACCGCACATGGATTTGATCGAGGGCTTGAAGCATCAGCACAACCTCGTCAAATCCGAAAGTTTTTAATTAGGTCGCTTTGCTCGGACCAATAGACTCAAGGCTCTTGCCTCTGCTAAATTTCACCGCGGTTCGCGTGTCTTCGAGACGGTCGGCGGTGCACAGCCGAAGTAACGCGCAATCGAATTATTCTCGGTTCAGTTAACCGTATTCGATCACTGCGCTTGCAAATCACGAGCGGATTCAACATTCTCTCGTCGATTAAGCAGAACGTAACGTGCGCACGAATCTGAATGCATATTTTCTAACGAGATTCCGTCCATAAAAGTGAAGTAACCGTCCCTGCATTTCATACGTATATACTAAATACGACATCCATACATTTGTGAGTGTCGTCGAATAATACGAGCATGAAACATTGTGTCCCATTTTGTGTGTTAGAAATCATAAAAATGTATAAAAGTGTCTGTCAGTCTCTCTGTATGTTGTTTTTCCCATTTTTTTTAATCACGCGCACGCACAAGTTCATCGTTTGGTGAAATTGGCAGAGTGAACGTTGGAGAAAATAATTGGCATCGGTATAATGTTAGGAAACATTTCAATACTTGCCATTTTCGTGCAACTGTTTTACAAGACACCAAAGCATAAATTTAGCACATTTATATGGAATAATGAAGTATTGGTATTTTTAGAGCTATGGTAATTCGCAAAATGTTTACTTTTATAAACCTGCATGGCATAGTCCATTTGTGTTAAGTCTGTCATCTCATATTTATAGATCAAGTATATTTTATAGCAGATACTTTTACGTTACCTTTTTCTTTTTAGATATGCAAATAATATTTATATACACAATGACTGATTTTTTTTTAGATTATTTGTACACGGTTTTTTATATTCATTTTTATCGAATTGCGAATTTATGCGAAATACATTTATGATTTATTTCGTACGTGTTATTGATATTCGCTGTGGGGACAATTTTATATCTTGTCGAATTTTTCAAAGCAATGTACATCAATATTCACGGCAATGCACCAGGACGCGTTCAATGTGCTTTGCATCCTGAACTGTGTTGATTTGGTCTGTTTCAGATTTATCATTTTGTATTGTATTTCTCGCCATTACCATTAAGTTTTTATCCTGTAATTACGGCATATCGCAAAAAAGGCGTATTGTCTCGGCAATCGCATAAAAGATTATTTATCACACTTGGCAGCTTATATCCCGTTTCAAGAATTTTCGCAAGTATTTTATTCATAGGTGCAATTTGACGTGGCAGCGTGTCTACTTGCGAAAGAAGCGAGATGGGTTAAACGTAATGAATAAAAATTAACATACCTTGATCGGTGGTTAATTAAACAAAAAAAAATATAATTTAAGCATTAATAAAATATTTTACGGTATGCATGCACACCGATAGAGTACCCATATGTGTTATTTTATTTCGTTTGTCATTTTCCACAGCACTCCGTTCTCCATCCATTCCAGTTCTTTATGCGTTCATCACCTGTGCTTGTTACATCATGATTTAATCGTTTGTTTTTCATTTCAGCTCGTTTATCCGCGCGGTACATTCTTCATTTCTAATAGTATATTTATATTTAACATTATGTAATATATCTATATAATTCTTCCGTGCCGCGTTCGTACCGTTGCAACCGGAACATCCATAAAGACGGTCAATAAGAACAGCGAAGCCTGATATTTTACGAGGCGGCCCTCGGCGTTATTCCGGGGTGCGGCCAGGCGTTTTGAATGATTTATGCGATACCTTCGGACGAGATATACCAGCCGACCGGCGTATTTTGACGGGCAGACCTTTTCTTGCTTGGTTTCATTTGACTCTCGGCCGAGGGAATCATGCGTGTGTTTCCCTCGGGATGCGGCCCACGTCGTGGGATTAAGTGAGCTTCATCGCGAGGTTTAAGTACTCGCCTCTCGCACGGAGAAAATAAAGCGAGGGGGAGATTACCAATTCTGGAAATCCCTTTGTGCGCGTGATTCGTTCACCGAATTGCGGAGCAGGATTTGAATTGTGTTAAAGTGTGTTAAAGTGATAACAATTGCAATAATATACATATATGTATTTCGTATTTCATGTATCTGGGATAGAAAGAGAAACAGTCGACGCTTGATAGAAATTATTGAAAGTATCTTTCATGCAGCATTGCAATTTGTACATTTGCGAAAGAAATGTGCCGATTATGTTTCTCTTAGGTTCTAGGATTTTTAACATGTCAATTATGTATGCATCCTTGATGCAGTCGCCTTTTGTAATTTCAACGTAAGAAACCGATTGAAAACAAGATCGGAAGATCACGCAACTTTAATATTTTTTATATATCATGTAGACAGTTGTCTCAAACGAATCGGTCGAGTTTTGGCCTGTATAACTGATAATCCTATACTCTGCTCCTATACAATATAATTCCGTCATGAAATCCAATAAACTTTCGATGAGCCTTGTACTTCTTTGCGGTGGTCAGTCGGGAGAAAGAGAAAACAGGGGAAAAAGGAATGGAAGGTCGGACGTTCGACGAGAACGTGACAAGTGTACAAATATTTTTCGGCGCTGCGTAAGTCGGTGCTAGAAAAGAAATGGAGAAACGCTAAAGATGCGGTGTACAAACGAAAAAAAGAATAAGAGAGAAAGAGAGAAAGAATGAGAGATGAGAAATGGGTGCGAAAGAGAGATTTTTTTCGGTAATAGCACTCGGTGTTTACCGCGGATGGGGTTTATATTGCCGACCATCGCACAAACTAAGTAAGTACAGAACAAAACGATTGTAATAGTGAATGAAAGTTGCCTGGTAGAGTAGCTGAACAAAACAACTTTACTGCATTCGACTGACTTCTCTCACATACTTCCAAAATTCTTTCGAACTCACGAACACACACGATCGTACTAGTGATCTTTGTTTAGCAATTTGCAAGTTCGTTTTGAGGAATTATGATTTCTTTGCAGTATGTTTGCCATTTGTCTCTTTGCAGTCGGGCGAGTATGAGAGAGCGAGAGAGAGAGAGAGAGAGAGAGAGAGAGAAAGAGAGTGAAAGACATATATAGATAAAGTAGTTTTTTAAAAATAGATAGTCGATATTCGAGACAAGCGAATAGCAAACATGTGAATGCGAAATATGAATGGGAGAGTGAGAGAGTGAGAAATTGAAGCACATAAAGACTAAAAATAGAAGGCAAAGAGAAAGATAGAGAGTGAACGAGAGAGATTGGAAACGAAAGGAACCGGGATGAAAGGACAGGCGCGAGAGAAAGAATGATTCGAACCGGCGGCAAAGTAGCCCGGGTGAGAGAACGTAAAAAAGAAAAAAAAAAGAAAAGAGACGAAAGAGTGAAAAGAGGGGAAAAGAAAAGACAATGAGAAATATCGTGAGAACGTTAACGAGGCAAGTAAAAGATCAAGTACAAGTTGAACGATATTAAGTCTCTCGTTAATTTCATGATTTTTTTCTCTTTTTTTTCTTCCGATTATGTCGCATTTTTCTTTTACTGTCTCACAAGATTCTCTTCTTTAAGCGAACCTATTTTTTTTTCCAAGCGATCTCTCAAGCAAGCTCGTATGTCAAACTTTTCGCCTTTTTGTAGAGCTCTACTACCATTCCACTACTGTCTACTCACTGGCACCTTTCTTCACTATTATCAAGAGGCTCGTGTGGGGATCGATACCGTACGTTTACTACTTACTCGCAACCTGTTTATACCTGAACTCTTCCGACCGTCTTCCCGATACTCGAACTACTTCGAACGGGCGAAACGGATGGTACATAAGCCTCGATGGCAGCCGCTGGGATATCTGAGCCGCAAGTTACGTAATAAATCGATTCTCCTCCAGGCTTCCTTATTTCTTCACCGCTTAGAACGTGAAGCTCTTGTTATTATCTTTAAAGCCCGAGTCTCTCGGAGGCACGCGAAAGTCACACGATTATCAATCCTTATTGCTGTCGTTTATGTCGACTATCGTTACTGTTATCACACGCGTTAATGTTGTCATTTACTATCCTTGTATGATTCTATCACCGTTTCACATTGCTATTGTCATTTTCTTTTATCGTTTTGTCGTCGGTGTGTCCGCTGTGTCGTTATCGTTGTGTTGTCACTCTCCACCTCCTTCTTTCCTCCGCTGTGTGTGTGTGTGTGTGTGTGTGTGTGTGTGTGTGTGTGTGTGTGTGTGTGTGTGTGTGTGTGCGTGTGTGTGCATAGCGCCTGTTACGAGCTTCATTTGCGCAGCTGCAATAAACATTACCGCGAGATTCTCTTCACGATCTGCACATTCGTATAAAAGTTTTCTTGCAACAGTAAAAGCAACAATAATCCATGAAAGTTTCCCCGCTGGCGCGCGAGTAGAATGCAATCTCAGGGATGCACGAGATAAGTCTTTTTTCCTCCGGTACTCTGATCGTCCGCGTTCGGATTTACTCGATAGTCACAATCGCTACTTTCTGCAAATGCTTGCTAGAATGGCAGATCCGCACATTAATGGGAAGATGAAGCGAGCCTCCTCATAGATCTGTCTGTCGTGTGTTGCAGCATGCTCGCAACACCTTGCTTCACACAGCAAACTAAATTTCAATATTAAATTCGATTGATTCCATCAGAATCGCGCGATGTTAAAATAAATGTTTACAATCATAGTGTTTAGAGTTGACAGACGACTCGTAAACATTTACGGAAAGCATCGTGCTTGAATTAACTATTGCGGAAACAGAGGGATCATCTATTTCTGTTCTGCGAGAAATGCGACAAACTCGCCGTAACTGGAACGCGAAGAATATTTCATCAGAAACTCAACGTAAAAAGTTAAAAATAAATTTGTATAATAACAACATATAGAATAACAGCAATTAGACGACGATGGATTAATTCAATCGAGATACAAATAAAAAAAAGTTTAAATTATAATAAATCAATTATTGATATTATTGATTCGCGATAATGATGTTATAAAAATGTTTGTACTGAGATTGCACGAAAGTACATATTTGCTGAAGCTCGTTAGCGCATACTTGTCTCTTCTCCGTTCTTAAAGAAACTGAGAGAAGAAATATTTCTGCAAACCATTCACGCTTTCTTGTCAAAACTTCACGATTACGCGAAGACGCGATTCTTTGCACGTTCAACGGAGCATACGGCAGTACAATTATTACGTAAGTCGTTTGTTCTTATCGGAGCATCTGCGCCAGATGCATTTATTATAACGGCGTTCTTCCTTGCTCGAGTATCTTTTGCGCTGTTATTCTTATTACCGCAAGAAAAATTTCGTCGGGTATTTTACGCATAGTTTAATTCATTCGTTGGAAAAACGAAGCTCAACTTAACTTCGAGATTTATCACGCGCGTATTTTCTTTTTGAAATATAAACTTTCGCGTAATCTTCATAAAAGATAAAAAAAATTACTCCATGCCTGTTGATGTTAAATGTTTTATAAGACTTTATAAAAGTCCGATAATTATAACATTATTGGTGGATAAATGTATAACATTTTCTTTTATAATTCTTATATTTTATTTTTTTATAAGCGACACAAAAATATTTGAAAATGTAACTTTTATTTGGTAAACGAATGCATCAGAAAATTTTTAATTTTCTTTCTACGTAATTTTTATATAATTTTTTAATGTATACTAATTTTTATAAATGTTATATTTTTATAAACTTTTAAAACATTTTACATAAAATATTTAAAAAATATATAATTGATATATTAAAAATATGCATATAAAATAGATAATTATATTTTTAATGCGACATAAATAATTTTCTCTATTCCCATGCGTTTTCTGTGACATAATAAAAGAGTGCACGACTATTAAATTAGTTTTTATTATTATTAAATTTGTCTTTTTTAGAAACGCTTTCTATGTGTACCATTTTCCCTATTTTTCTCCAAAGACAAACATTTATCTCATTTTACGTACAGAAAGCATAAAAAGATTCAATTGAAAACGAACAAGCTGTAGTCGCGTTGGCACGCTTCGTAGAGTTTAGCGGCGTATAAAAATTTATTGTCGAAAATTATCATAAGTCATATATAACTATCCGAAAAACACATACATATCTCTCTAATGATGACGTATCTTTTTCGTTTTTCAGAGCGAGGCATAAGCGCCGAGGCGGATGCGTTTCCCATGCAAGTTATACCTTTACTGCAGTTATCGACCAAAAAACCAAAACAGAAATTAGAAAATAAAAGTTACCATGATTGAGCACTATGTCCTCTCGTTTATGCCCATTTTAATAATAACGTTATTAATCCAAAAGAGCAAGGAGCAAATATAATTTTATGCAAGTTAAAAACGCGAAATCGAAGGAAAGGAAGAAATTGAAAAAGAAGGAAAAACTGCATGTCCCGTCCTTCCATTTGTTTATTCGGGGCTTCTCCCTTTCGCTAATAAGAATTTAATAATTATAATAATATCGATATTAATTGACATGATCGATATTTTGTTGACGTGTTCCTTCGATTTTTCGCGTCGATGACGTCTTGACTTGTTGTGTAAGGAAATTCTTATACAACTTATTAAAATCAAACATGATGACAATTTAAATAATGATGATTTTGTTATTTCCTCGGCTCCTTGCCACTCTTGATGTATCTAAAATTCACGATCGTTATGAAATTGTATCACTAACTTTGTTACATTTTATCAGAAATATAGAAATATACTAAACGCACACATGATATAAAACTATGTTGATACTAATATCGCCAGAAATTTTAATTATTCTTGCAGCATTTATTTCAGCCATCAGAAGATTTTGTTTTTGATATTGCCATCTTACTATAATGCAAAATCTTTAGATAAATCGACTTTTTTCTGCAACGTATAATCTAAACCGAGTTTTAGAATAAGTCTTACTGATAAAGAATTTTGTTGCTTGGAGTTGTCGATTTCGAATTGGTTTATACAAGTTCATCTATCGGTGGATTGACAGTTTCATCGTATTATCACTACGAGATTATTATTTTCGTAACGAATAGACCATTAAAGTAATATGGATGTTCCGTAATGCAACTGGTACCCAACACGAATCCGTCATTGTTAGCGACGTATCGCAAACTGCATAAATTGGATGAGAATCTCGTGATAAAATATATCAAGTTTTATATAGGTAAGTCTCTATATTTCCTTTCGATAGGTTCGCTCGCTCATATAGAAGGCATTATTATCTCATTTAAGTATACCTTACGTATTAATAACTGACAAATAAAAACTGGTTGCGCTGCTCCAACTGCTTCAGGAGAGTAATTGATTTTCAAGCAAGCGCAGCAAATTCCGACTCTCGATTTAAACGCTTTTGCGTAACGACTCTGATTCGCGTTTTCGTTTTATTCGCATGATTGGAGAATGTCGACTAATTCCTTTGCCATTTCGAGCGGATTAATCGTCATTTGATACGCCGATCGAATTACTCAAATGGCCCGAAAGAAGTGAATCGAGCGACGAATAGCTCGGTGGTGTTACGTAACGGTTAAATTGATATTGAAAAGCTAAAATCTGCTTCTCTGTACCAGCAATATAACGATTTGTTATAGGTATATAAATGACGACATATATTTGAAGATATTTAACTTCTTTAACTTTTATTTTCTATAATTCACTAGATGACAAAATATTATTTAGATTTATCAAATACATATATTTTCATGTATATCAAATTTTATGACCGTAAAATTTTGCATAGAATTTTAATATTTTATGTAAAATATAATAATTATGATAATATTACGATATTATTTATCATATAGTTCGTTCGTTAAACATTTATGCATACTTTTTACAAATCATTTCACACATTCGCTTAGAGAAAAATTATTTATTCATACGATAATTATTTATTTCCCGTCCAGTTCAATTAATTAACGTATTTGCATTCGGTGATGTTTTTTTTTAAATCTAATTTACTTAATAGCGTGTGCAAATAAGTGCACACCTTTAGCAAATCGTATTTTGTCACTTCAGCTAGATCTTTCTCTAATGCATTGCCGCATAATTACGAACGAAAGCTTGCTATAGTATTGAAGCATCAGTATCTCATTTCTGGTATATTGAGTCTATTGAAAAAATATTGAAGTCCATACCTGTACAATCAAGTTCAATATTAATTAGGCGTATTATTGAATTTGTATTTAATAAATAGCCTCTTCTTTCTTAGAGTAGAAATCATTTTTTAGTAGCTCAACGATGCATTGTATCGTCGGCGTTCGCAGATTTCTAGACAATCCTATTTGTATGGAACTATTCCCTTAATTGGATTATCGAGACAGCGAAGAGATTACGAAGCAAACGTATTGTTAAGCAACGCTTACGTCTATGTATATACCGCGGCGATTCGTCTTATTTTTCCTCTGGAGAAACTTCTTGAGATTTATGCAAGTGACGCTATAAATATACACGGAACTCACTTGATTATTGATTCTTGCCGATGTATACCGTATTTGCCGCAATTATTTGCATTTGAGCATACGTTTACCGTAGTATGTTTCCAAAGTACACATTGTCTAATTTAAATCTGAATACATGACACGTTTACTGCAGAATTATCCCCGCATAGATCAAAATTTGCGAAAATACATACACATACGATCTGATTAACATATTAATGCAGTTGAAATGCATACAAATGAAATTATGCTGTTTCAACACCAATCACTGTCGCGTCAAAATTGAAATTCCACGTCGACTGTATTACCATATAGTTTGGCATCCGCATAAATATTAAAAAGCTTTACGATTCCCTCGGCAAGTATCGCGAATTACTGATGAATATTACGTTTGGAACTGCGAAGAAAATTCACGAATTCTCACAATAGTCTTTATTATAATTGTGATTTAGTGTTAAATTGCAACTTCTTTTTTTTTACACAAGCGAGCTACCGTAATTTTTAATGCAAAATCTTACAACAGTAATCGTCAACGTTTGTATCAATGGTCTAACTCCTATCTCTTTTGCTCGTTTTCTACGCTGCTCGATTCTGTAGCAGAAGGTAACACCGAAGATGAAACGGAGCAAAAGTTTTCCCAACGAGAGCGAGACGACCGATCACGCGGCCGAGCTTGAAGACTTGATTTCTTCGAGATCAGGTATATTTTCTTCATTCTACGTATTTTATAAAACATACGAATCGAAAATTCAAATTGAATACAACGAGATTGTTGAGTTTAAGATATTTGCATGATAACGTCTCTATAATATCTTTTGTCATTTATTTGATGGCTGAGGATTTTAGGAAGATTAATTACAGACTTATGGATACCTTATCATAATAAATATTGCAATTTTACCCAGAAAATAAGTTAGTTTTATTGCCATAAAGCGATTACTGCCTTATAACTTCGATCATACATTTTTTATTGATCGCGCCTGCATCGCGTACCAAAAGCAAGTCGTATAAATCACACTCCATTCAATAACGAGTACATTCCGACTACATTCTAGCCGGTTTCATATATTCCTATTGTTCCGGAACTGGGATATGTCGCGCCTTGTTTCGCGAAACGTACTCTCGTGATTTCTATACGAGCTCCCCTTTCTTCGTCTGACAGCGGCGGAATCTCCTTTCGCGCTGTGTACGAAGATATATGTATATCTCTCGTAACGTGGCAATTTGCCATTACCATTCAAGCCTGATATACGAAAACCATCAATTTTGATCTCGCGATTAGACTAGACCTCCTTTATAGATAACGTACAAAAGCGCACTGCGCTTTAATATATCGCGAGGTGGCATGCGATATCCTCTTTCAGACAAACTGCTTAAATAATAAAAATAGATATATACGACTTTTGTCCATGTGACTTGTCGATGTCAGAAATCGAAAAATTTATCGTGTCAAAGATGATTAATTGCAAGATTCAATCTTTGAGTAACCTTGAAATGATCTCAAACCGGCTTGATAAAAATCATGCCGAACGTTTATCGATCTAGGTCACCGTGTTCACGAATATTTCTCACCATACGCAGGACTGACTGAAACCTCGACGAATAAACCGGAACTCGACGAGGACGAGGAAGAAGACGAGGACCATTGGAAGGACGCTTCTCCGGTGACGCCGATCTGCAGTCCGGCGCGAAAGAAACTCTATCACCGTGACAAACGATCGCCGACCAGATACGTCGACGTCGACAACGACGTCGAGATCATTCACGAATTCTATCCCACGACGTCCAAGACGATGCGCGAGGAGACGAGCATCGTGTCGTACGGCGGCACGATAATCGTGGAGACGACGAGGATACCCAGGCACGTGAAGGACGTGCCGACGAGAACGGACAAAGTAGCGCCGAAGGTGAAATTAAAGAAGCAATCGTCTCTGGAGTTGGATCGCGTGCCTCCCGTTCAAGAGGAGCCGTCTTCCAGCGCGGAGGAGGTGTCCAGGGTTACCGCGACCACGAGGTCGGTGCAAGAAGCGGATCAAGAACGCAGGAAGAGCCTGAAGCGTCACAGCAGCGCGGATTCCGAAGGGCGAACGTCCACGTCGAGGGAGACGCTAGAGAAGTCCGACACGTCGTCGGAGAAGGGCGCCAAGAAGAAAGTCTTCACGGAAAAGGCAGAAAGTAAAAAGCGATCGAAAAAATCGGGCAGGAAGTCCGTCAAGGCCGAACGGAAGGTGGAGGAAGATTCGTCGAGGCGAAAACACGAGGACGAAGAGTTCGCGAGGAAGGGCGAGGAGACTTATCGACGATCGAGGGAGGAAAGGAAGAGCTTGAAGGAGCAGGAATGCATCGAGAGGGTGACGGAATTCTTGACGAGGCACAGCATTCCGTCTTATTCTGATGTAAATGTTGGCCTCGAAACGGCGGAGCCCTCCGTCCCCGAGGTCGACGGGCAACCGGAGCAACGAGTCAAACGTCCATCAGCTACTAGCAAAGAAGGGGAGACCGCGGGTCTCTCCGCGACAATCGAAACGTCCATCACGTCTACGAAGAGAAGGGAGAGCCTGAAAAGTGTATCTGAGGTGGTGGGGGAAATAAAGGATTCGCTGGGAGACTCAAAGGACGCCAAGAGACCCACGGAGAGCAAGAAACAACGGCCAACTTTGGAACGAGCTGCGGCAGCCGTTTCAGAAGTTCGGCAACCCGAATCGGCGGTTCCGAAACCCACAAAGCGACCGAGCTCGTTGAGAAAAAGGAGAGACTCCTTCTCCAGAGAGTCCTCGAGGGAGTCGCTGTTGGAGGAAAAAAAAGAGGTCAGGATTCAAGAAGACGTACAAGAGATCTTTTTCGACGATACGAGCGACCAGGTAAATAAATTATTATGCTCCTTAAAAATTCTATATATTTTATTTTAATTTTTATGTATAATTATCGCGTAATTGTACCAGATCGATCTGCTGCCGGAGGTCCAGCTAGTGACTGCCAGAATCATCTCGGCGGAAGAGGCGTCCGCGCTTCGCTTTGAAGAGGCGGCCGCCAGAATCGAGATCCATTCGCCGCCGGAAGTGTATCTCGTTCCAGAGACGGTCAAAACGAAACTGACGCGGGCGCCGTCGCCGGAAATCGCCGACGTCTCGTCATTGCAGTTGCCCGCCTTGGCGAAATCGACGTCGGAGAGCACTTTGGCGGAAGGCAGGGCCAGCTCCGACGAGGATCGCAAAGTCTCTGTGAGAAATCTGAAGCCGGAGATTCTTTGGGATCTGTCGAAGGTGTCCGATAACGGCGAAGGTGTCAAGAAGACGGGCGACGACGTTAAGGATAGACGACTCAGCAGAACCGGAAGCGAAGGCTCGAAGAGATTAGCCAAAGAACAGAAGCAGGAACAATTTCCCTTCAAAATCGGCAGTCTCGCGCAACCAGACCGACCGGAACTGACGATCCTGCACGAAGGTCTGACTGAGAAAACAGGAAGTGTCGGAGATGTTACGAGAAAGGTCACACCGGAGAGTACAAAAGAAGACGATGGCATTTTAGGGTAAGGAATTTCTTTTGGTATCCTTATCACGATCTCGTCAAGATCTAATAAATTTATTATTTTATACAAAATTAATTAAATTTTATATATTTAATTTCGTTAGAAAAGATGGCAGAAAAACTCTAATACTTCTCACAATTAACTTGTTTAATTTACTGATTATAAAAAAGATTATCGTAGATATATAAATAATGAAAAAAAACGATAAACTAATGATTACAATAGCCTGGAAAATTAGTTGATCTTATCATGTCTTGCCAATAATGTAATCCTTCGTCTTGAGAATGTTTTGCATATTGCGCGAGAACAAAATTTTTTTATCTTATAAAATATTGAATTATACGAAGAGAGAAGATTTCGGCCATCACTCATGTGGGCGAAATGATCGATTGATCCATCCACGTGGCGCGTGGAAAGAGGCAAACAAGTTTGTTTGCGGTATCGCAAATGCGGTCTGTCGATCGAATTATAAGTTGGAGCGATGTCGTCGCCCGGGGCTTCGAATGTCGATTTGCAAACAATATTATTTACTCCCGTAGTTTGTCGCTCCCGATTAGGGTTGGATTACACGCATGGCCATAGAAACCCCGAAGTGCTCGTACAATTTACCGGAAATCTAGGTCACCGTTAAAATATGACGGAATACTTTACGCCCCGAAAAAAATTCGAAGTAGCCGCGCCACGCAAAAAAATTCATCTTGATTACATCCCACCGCGTACATACGCGACTTGTATGTTGTTTTGCTTGTTGAAAAAGAGCCGCAGAAATTATACGACAAGTTTACGTCGGGCGAATGAGAAATTGCTATTCCTCTTTCAAACATAATATTCGCGAGATATATTATATATTCCATCTCATAACGTGACAGAAATAATGTAGAATTCGATTATTCAAACATAAATCTCATATTTATGACAAAAGCGTCCAAGTCGTGAAATTGAGAAGACGGAAAAAGAAAATCGCTTGTGATTTATTAGTAATTTATTTACATTAATTAAACTACCAAGAAGAATATATTAAATAAATCTACATTTCACAGACTACGAGAGAAATTCTATTTGCCAGTTAATGTATTCATACGCTTTCTATCTTGTCATGTTTAAAGAATAGGAAGAATGAGTACTCTTTTTTAATTAGTCAAAAAGCAACCGGAAGCGACTTCCTTTAACTATCCATTCCGCTTTTCTTCCGTACCGTCCGCCAGAAACTTTTTCTCGCTGCCATTTACGTTTACGATTCTACAAACTTCTCGCAGGATTGTGGGAGTTACATCCACGCAAGAAAGCACTTACCGTGGAGTGCTATTTTTTTTATGGAGCGCTCGTATTCACGTTGGGATCTCGCGCGGCACACACGACGTTACGGTCCAAAGTGCGCGGCGATATTTATTTTTTTTCCGTGCCTGAAATAGTTCGATTGTTTCTGCTATACTCGCTACGCAATCGAACTGATTTGTCTGTTTTATCCATTTTCCGCAGCAGATTCTTATCATTTAATTATACTATATATGCGCGCAATTGCCTTCTAGTAATAATAGTTTACATAATATTAATCTAAATTAGGAATTTACACAATTAAATTGGATTTACATGATACATGGGAAAAAAGAATTAATTGTGTTGTAAGATCTATACCATGTTCGAGAGATAAGTAGAAAGAGACGGATAGAATCGGCCCTGCATGGCAGACGAAATCAGACACCGGATGAAAACGTACACCCGATTCTGGGACGCAAAGTAGACCTAGACAGGAAAAATTCTGAAAGGTTAACACAGCTTGACATAGAGTGACAGCGATGTGTCGCGGAGGAGGGCGAATGACGCAGGACAAACGAAATATCAGTAGAAAAGGGCGCAAAGAGACCGGCATGGCGCAACCGGCGAAGCGGAGAGGGACAGCCGGTGTCGAGCGCGAAGATATGCAGGATAGATACGGGAAAGCCGGAGAGGCGCAGTTGGAGAGACGGATTGACGTCGGAAAAGCGAGACAGAGACGGGCGACTGTGATGTAACGAGCTGCGAGAGTAGCGAAAAGAGGTGAATGCAGCGGAGAGACGGAGAGACGGGCGACCTCGGTTCGAGGTACAGAGAGACACGGCTTGAACGCGATGCATCCGGACAGATAATGCGGACTGCGAAGTGGAAAAAGACGACGGAGCTCAGCCGGCGGGGACAAACACGCGCGCGCGATGTGGCATCGATGAGGATAAGGAGAGATAAAAGAGTCGTTACAAAGGAGCGACGAGGGACGCGGCGGAATTGTAAAGGAGCAAGGACGGAGCACGTGCGCGACAGATAGAGAGGAGAGACGGCGCGGAATTGCCGCCGGTGGCTGCTGAACGATAAGGCCGAAGACGTAAGGAAGTCAAAGTGGATGTGGTGGGCAGAGGGGCGCGGAGGGGAGGAAGAACGGGAACTTGTAGCGGTTAAAAAGAGGACGTGGTACAAAAGAAGTGGGAATAGATGGTCGCGCGTATGGAGAAGGACGGATAAACGGCGATGCGTAAGAAAAATACTGTGGAGAGACCAGAGTCGAAGTGTGTAATAAGCGCGCCGCGAGCGGATATCGCAAAATATACAGAAGTGAATGAGGGACTATGTGTGCTCACGATAGAACGAGGCCACGAGGTTTTCAAATTGTTTTGCCTTTCAACAGTGTTTCGCGAATAAATGAGGCGTATCTTTTTTCAACTAACTTCACGTGTACCGTCATAAAGTTTTTAATTTCGGGCTCAATTATCAAGATGCGTAATGTCGAAAGTTCAAAAGTTTCGGAGAGCAGCGGAAAAAATACGCGACAATTCAACTTTGACCTTAAAGCATGTTGCTCCAGTTTTAACGAAATAATACGTGACGTCGCAAATTATTGCAGCAATAATTCGACGTGGATGAATGAATATGGAATACGCAAGAAATGCATAACACGGGAAATGTGTTATTCCTCGCGAATTACCGAACAATTAGCGCTAATTGTATGACATCATTCTTGCTAGTCAATTAAGTTCTCCACCGTAAGACGCTTTGATTGTCTTTATGGCACAAACCATTGCTCCGCGTCGCGACATTCGGGACTTGGCGAACATTATTCTAACGTCATCGCTTAAATGCCAATTCGCTCGTACATTGGGAACCATTCGCAATATGTAATCGAAGCGGCGTCGTGCATCCGAATCCGGGTAATTCGAACTTCGTTACACATTGTTTCAACATCAGTGGTAAATTCGACCCTGCGGAGCGTAGTAACGTCTGATAGAGGGATACGATTACGAGGAAAGAGAACATATACAAACGACTTCCGTACGTGTGTACGCACACATGGGATAGCACGCAAGAGAATGCGTTTATTCTTAAGTTACCTCTGCGACGTTACCGTTAAATATGTACTCGCGCATGCATGTTCAATAATGCGCGTGCGTATGCACTGTGTACTTATGCACGCGGGGCTTCAAAGGCCGCAATTAATCTCTAATTTGGCGACGAGATAATCTTAATCTTTATAACATTACTACCACTCCCGTTTGAGCGACGCTATGCTGGGTTATGACTACTTTCATTCGTTATGTAATAACCAGTTTGCTAATAACCATCGAATAATTAGCCAGCCCTTAAACAAGGAGCTTCTAATACAATAATTACGTAATGATTCTCTATGAAGATTGAAAATGTATCATTAAACTGGCAGCGAGAGCGTTACATCATTCGCATCGATAACTGTCCGCTTACGTCGATTTTGCGTCACTGGGCTGAATAATTTTTGCGAACACAAAGAGAGAAATCAGATTTCGACGCTTATGACAATAATTGAAATGGAGAGCACTAAAGGTAAAACTAATTGACGTTAAAGTTCTTCAATTTGGTCTACTAAAAATACTTTCGTCGTTTCTATGAAAAATTACGATTACCAATACCGAGAAATCCCGCGCTGTTCGACAATGAAGCTCACCGTCATTTATCGAAAATTGGCTCGGCAGATACAAGCTGTTCGGATTATTCCTCCGACTACATTTCGCCCACACACGCACACACATGCATGCGCAGTCTGAATATACACGCATGTAAATGCAAATGCATAACGAAGCGCGTAACACACACGTGCGCCTATGCATTTCCAAGCACATACCTGCCGCCTACATTTTGGCGCGTATACACATGCGAATCTCTCATGCTCGCCTTCGCAAATCAGCACGCTCGAATTCGTATATGTTCCCGATGTACATATGCGCACACACCAATTTCGATTTCGTTCAACCTCCGCAACACGAATTTTCAGCTACCTCAGTTGATGCGTAAGCAGTGCGGACGGCCGCGTAGTCGCACGTATTTAACGACACATCCATACACACACACTGCACGCTTTCGTTTGTCGTAAATTCTCGTACATGCATGATATATGTGTATATATTATATATGTACTTGTATCGCTTTGTAAGTTCCATTCGCGCAGGTGTACATACATATTCTCACGTTGCGTGCTACTCTGTACACATTCACTCCTCTTTCACACAATTAATAGACACGCGTAACGTAGGTAAAAAATGTAGGTAAGAGACATTTTTTTAATTTTGAAAGTTTTTAAATAAATGTACGATAGTTATTTTATTATGAGAAATTTTTTTGGAGGATATGTATAGCTGTTTACAACATTGACTAATAAGATTTGTTAATTAGAACACGTGACATCGCCAATTTAAATATAAAATGTCATATATCTTGCAAATTTTATTATGTTTTGATAGATTATAAAATGTCAAAACATTTTAATGTGAACTTTTGAAAGTGTTTTTTTCTCTTTTTTTTCTCTCGCACACGTAACTTCTATACATATAAAATTATGCACAAGATGTCCTAGAAAATGTATAACTATATTTACAAAACGAGATTATTTTATTGAAATGAAAAACAATTCTTTTCTTGTTGAAATTAAAATCTAAGTATAATTGTCGAATTATTTAATATTAAAGATTAAACAGTTTTAAAAAATTAAACCTCATGTATAATAAGATCTACAATTATTCTTTAAACGTTATATTGATTTAATTAAATTTTGGAAATTTTACTAATCAATTATCGAAATGCTCCAATTTGAGAAAATTAGATAAAAATGACTTGAAATTATCGGAATTAAAGACTTCAGAATTTAAAAACATAAATGTGATTTAAAATTGCATTAAAACGCAGAGTTTTTAACTCTTTCTCGAGATTTATTTTTTCCACTCACAAAAGAGTTTGGAATTTCTTAATCCGTTTTTTAACATTCTTTCTAAATAACTTAATCTTTCGTTACACGCTTCAGTTTCACATGAATCTAGAAAATTTCCTTAAACTGTGCTAAAAATTTGATAAAAAAAAGACCGTCTTCTTAGTCGTTACGTAAGAATGCTCTGTACATGAGTCGCACACACAAGTCAACAAGTCGTGCACGTGCATATGTGCTCATGAGCAATAGCTACAGTGCACGCATCAGCCCGTGCACATACACGCACATACGCAGAATCACTCCCTCGCCGGCGCGGAGAGCGCGCGCACGCACCGAATACTCCGCGAGAGTATTCTACTCTCGCGAGTAGTCGCCCGCGCCTTGCGGCAGTCGGCGTGCGTCCACGCTCGGGCACGTTATCGTCGCGTTTGCGCCGCCGTCTTTCGTACATCGTGTGCGTATACATACATACACATACACACACACACACACACACGTCCACCCGAGCGTGCATGTGTGCATGTGTTCCGACGAGAGTGTTATTTATTAGATCAGAGGAAGCCAGTTTGCAGTGACGCACGGAGTGCCGGCCGTCGGTGACACACGACAGTGAGCACCTCGGCTCGCGCGGCATAAGGAAGCGAAATACTTTTTCCGGCGGAATTCTTCTCGCGTCGCGTTCTCCAAAGAGATTCCCGACAAGTGTCCTGGCTCGTATGCTCACCCCCTTCGGCGCACGACCCTCGAGAAGTATTCGCGGACAGACGAGTCCGGAACCGAGCGACGACGTTGTTTTCGTTTGGATAACGCAAGTTGGAGAACGTCGCGCGCTGGAATTTACGAGCAGAACTGGCGCGAATCCCGCTCTCGGTATTTCGCGCGTCACAATTGATAGATATATGAGACGCCGCGGGGGAAATTCCTCTCACATTTAATTATAAATTCCATAGAAGAAGTTGTTGCTTTGAAATTTATTCAAATTATCTATGTACGATTAGTTACGTAAGGATCCATCAGATTTCTCTTCGTAAAATTCCAAATACATAGGTACATTGTTTTGTATGTATTAGATATTCTCCGCTGTCAAAAAATTGACTTGGAAAGTTGCGAGGTAATGCGAATGAGTTAGGAAATTCTAAACGAGATTCTACACGAGTTTCTGCAACGTGAGAAGTATCAGAGTTCGCTCGGGTTCATGCTTTGCATTTGTAAACCTCTCGTTCTTTCTGTTAAATACGTACATCAGGCAGATACGTAATACAGCGGCAAAGTCTGAAAATACGATTTCATGTCGATAATGGATACGGTAGTAATCCAAACGGTCCCCGAAGCTCGAGAAAAATCTCGGGATATTTTCAGTCGAGATATCATAACCATTCGAATGGGAGATTTTCTGCTAAAAGCAAACACAGTGGTAGGTCTGTCACGTTTTCCGTGCGGGATTTATACTGTGTTCACGTATGTATGTACATATCGAAAATGTGCACACGTACCGCATCGAGAATATCGCTCCAACACACGCGAACAATAAGCCCATCTATATTATCATCCGTTATACAATCCCCTCATTTCAATTGCATGCTACGAGAGACATCGCGATGAGAGATATCGGAACGTAGAATTTTTATGCTTTTAATTGCAATTTTTATTTTACAAAACGTCAAGAGGATGAAGAAAACGGGGAAATATCTGAATCTTTCACGTTCTATTACCGCGCGCTCATATTAATTATGTCAATATTAATCTTGCGCTCGTACAAATATTCTCTTATCGAGCTTAATTAAGAAAGATAATCGTACCGTTTACGTCTTATCATAAATCGCCGTATCAGTATATTCTTCCCGAATTAAATCCAATCATATTTTCGTCGATAGTAGCGCGTGAAAGTGTTTTATATCGCCCGTGATCGCGACGAATATAAATGACAAAATTATTTTAATTTTATTTTCGCACTGCGAAGAGCGATAATTCCAGCGATAAAAGCAATCTCGTTTTTGATTTATATCGAGTGCCGAATGACCTCGGCAATCGGCCAGTTTTTTTATATCGTTCACTAGCGCCGGCCGCTAACAAACGGATTGCTGCAATTAAGAAAGCCATTGCACGCAATTGTATCCGATCAGACGACGACGACAACGAAGATTCAATTACTGTCCGTGACGGTTTTGTGTCGGCAATTTTTTTGCCGCGCATTAAAACGCCCGACACGAAGCCGTCGACTGACCGCGCGACCGCGGCTTTCGTTTCCGCTTTGTGACCTCTGGTTTTCCTGCTTTCTCAAGCGAGCTTCAAGTTCGACGCGAGTCCAGGGGATCCATCAGCGTTCCGAGGGACCTCGCGATTCCCGTTGCCGAAGGTGTGATTCCGGCGGAGGACACCCAACGGAAGGGGAAAAGGGGGCCATTGTTGCGGCAGGAGGTCAAGGAAGACGCGAGGGAAACGCGCGATTATGAACAGATCCCTTCGAGGGAGAAGCGCTCGCCGTTGTTGGAAGAAGTGATTCGAAAGCCCGAGGAGGATCTGATCTGCAAGCAGCACTCGCTCGAGTATCAAAGCCAGACGCTCGAAAGCCAGTCGGATCTGTTTCACGAGGTAATTAGTTCCTCGGAGGATCTGCTAACGACAGTGCCTGAAAGCTGGACCCACGAAATTTACGAGGAAAGTCTCGACGAAGTCGAGCAGAGCTTCAAGGAGACGCAGTACTCGCCCAAGGAGAAGCGTGATGTGCAGACGCAGACTGTGCAGGAGTCGAAGAGCACGCAGTGCAGCCCCGAGCAGAGCGTGACGAGTCCGTGTGAGGAGCCACCCAGGATCAGCCCCTTCCACATCGGCCAGCGGTACTTCCAGAGTCCCAGACGGGAAGTGCAGACGCAGACTCAGGGCGAAGACAAGAGCGTCCAGTGCTCGCTGGACGACCTGGGTGATCTCGCGAGAGCGACCGCCGACGCCGCGGATCAGACGCAGGAGTCCAAGAGCATTCAGTGCGTTCCGGAGGACATCTCCACGAGATCGTCCGACCGGTCGAGATCCTCGTCTCGGGAGGACACCCTGCGCAGCCCGCGGCGAGAAGCCGAGGTACAGACCTATCAGGAGTCCAAGGCGATCCAATGCAGCGACGACGAGCTGCTCGAGGCTGATCAAGCGAGCGCCGATCGTCCGGAGCACGCGCATCAAGGCAGACCAGCCAGCTCGCCCTCGTCGAGCTCGAGTTCGCCGCGCAAGTTTCCGACTGTCGTCTTCGTGGAGGGCAAAGGGGACATGACCGTCACGCACAGGGAGCACGATGGCGACGTCACCTGGTCGAAACATTGGGGCCCCGAGAGACTGGTGGAGATATACAGAGAGCCGAAGACCAGCCTAGGGCTCAGCATTGTTGGTGGAAAGGTACGATATACTTTGATGTTTAACGGATAAAATATATTGTTCTGACAATATATCATTACTTGGAAAGATTAAAGAGAAGCACAAATCGAGTTTTAGAAAATTTAAATTAGATATTAAGTGTCATTTTTCATCTTTTTATCAATATTTTCTAATTACGATGTCGCACTTCTCTCGTTACGTTGTCTATAATTGCTCTATGAGTATTGATTTAATTTGTAACGTGAGTATCGCGCACGTGAGACTTATTTTTATAAATCTCCGAGATTCGATCGATGCAAAAGAAAGATAATCCTGTGAATTATTAGTACGTACTCGCGCGTGTTCGTCCGGCCACAATTTTTCGCATTCCTTTTATTAGCGCGCAACGGATATAGCTGCGAGCAAACGAGAGCTGGCCCCGTCAATATCGCCCTTGGTGTTTTATAGCTCGCTTTTAAAATCGGGAATACTACGACAGAGTTATTGAAACATTCGGACAGGGTTGAAGTCGAAGTAGGTCGGGCCAGATGGCCGCCAGTAAACGGACGTCTTGATGGATCCATCTCGGCACCGGATGATCTCTGTAACTCAATAATTCGGCCGGATAATTAATGTCGGATTTTAACAAGTAATATACTGTCACGTGCACGCGTTCGTGGCGGGCTTCAGACGTGAGTGGGTTTAATAGATTTGACCCCGCGATCCCGCGAATAAATTCCTCGTGTACGACGTGGATTAAAGGCTTTCTATTGATCGACACTGAGCGGTGCAGGTCGAGAATGCTAATTTCATGAATAGAATTTAATCACTAAACTCTTTATCGATGCATACCGAGTCGCTAATGTCAGTGATATGAACTGCACGTGCATCGGTTGAAATGCATTAATGCGCAGCCGGGTAGTTTCTCGACGTTAAACCGGCAAGAAGGCATAATAGGATCATCGGCTTTGGTATTAGCCAATCCGCGGTTGCTTTAAAAGCCTCTTGAAAATTGCGTTTTCACACAAATTATCGGAATACTGCGCATTTGGGTAACGTATATAAACTCCATATCCAATTAAACTATATAATTATTTGCAGTTACAGAGAGATAATTGATTTTGGGAATGTGGATGGATTATAATCTACCGATAAATAATATAGCGATCGCGCTAAAATAAAATGCGCTACTAATTAAATGTATGCTTGTTTCTGTACTCGCGCGCGGGGAAGGATGGCGCAATCGATTATTCGATACACACGCTGAATTGTGGTGTTAAATAATTGCTTTAATTCGATTAGCACATGACGATGCGGTAACAAACCAATGAGAGATTAATGAGAATAAATGACCGAGGGTGAATTGCAAGAGCGGGGAGGGCTCGGAAATCACGTAGCATCTGGAATCTGTCTCAAATGTCCAGTGCCAGCGACATGGTCCCGGAATTAACAGAGTTCGGGATAGTAGTCGTAGAGCGACGCTGATTAAATCTAACTGTGATTAAACTGCGAATTGTCCGCGGCTGAATCGACTAATCACGACTCGCTTGATCCTGCTCGTTTAACGGAGACTTAAACGAACGGGCGTTAAACGACGATACTTATTTCAGGTCGATCTGCATAACGGCGGGCCCAGCAAGTCGCAGAACATATCTGGGATTTTCATAAAGAATGTCCTGCCGAACAGTCCGGCTGGTAGAACCGGCGGTCTCAAGGTAATATGGTTTCCTCGAAACGATCCTCTTTACCGTCGACCGCGGAAATTGTATTTCTCCACTCTATTCGAGCAGTTGCCGCGCTCTCTGGCTTGCAAAAATATAAAAACTTTAATAAAGTTGGGTGATACGGTTTTTGCCTCAGTAAAGATTTTATCTTGGCGAAAGTTTACATTTGTATGTATGTACAAATGTATACGCGTTTCAGTTTAAACGCGCGAACAGCGTGAAATTCGTTTTGGTCTACAAATTTTGTTAAGGATAAATTTGTGAGATTTATTCTAATTTCGCAATCTTGATGCATATCACGTTTATCACGTGTCGTTTCCTTCTCAGCTCACGAATGTTTTGACTTAAGCAGCGTTTATGAATGTAAATCTAATAGTCTATGATTGCCGCGATCTTGATTGTGTTTAGACTTAATTTGTTTCTTCGCGCGTGCTTTCAGATTGGAGATAGAATAATTGAGGTGGACGGCGTCGACCTGCGGCACAGTACGCATGAGCGTGCGGTGGAAGTCATACAAGCCGCCGGAAATCCCGTCAGCCTCCTCGTCCAGTCCCTGGTGAATTTGGTGAGATATTGGTCACGATCGGGAATATTGATGTTGCCGCTTTGTCCGTTTTCTCGAGCTTGAGCTTGTCAGCTAGCTTAACGTCGTTACAAAAGTTTCCTGAACGCTCTTATACGTCCGAAGAAGACTTTTTATTTTCCATCGATGTCCCCTACACTTTTCCCATTTGACAATTATGCGAGATACGATGAGTCGCGAATCTGACGATTTGGGAGAATATTAATATCTTTTCATGCAAATATCGCGATGATTCGTGAGGAAACTAATCATGGTCAGCGGGAATAAATATTCATTTTAAAACGCGCTGCCTGTCCGCAAGTCTGTGTTATATTTTTTATTGGAAGTAAGCTTTATCCTAGCTCTATGAAAAAGTATCTACATTCCTGAGGGAAATAAATTCACGACGCGCAGCTAAACCCTTTACAGCCGCTGAAATTTACGACATTGCTTTACTTCGGTAACTCGCGTAACATTTACGTTACACGTCGTTTTATAGTCTGCAAGTTTTATCTTTTTTTTATGTTAAATAAGGCCTGCAAGAAATACCTAGAATAATAGTTGATGTGCCAAAACAAAATAGAATTAAAATATTTTAGATCAAAGTTTACCGAGACGTGATATTAATTCGCAGACAACAAAATATCACGCTGACTTTTACTTGTCGGATTACTTTGCAATCAAATATCTGAAACATGTGCGTTATTAATGTCCTTTTAATTAAATCCTCTTAATATTAATTTCGGATATATAAATTTAAACTTTCATAATTTAATCTCTATCTTACTGTCTCCGACGGCTCGCAATTAATACTTCCGACATTTCACAATGTAATTTAAGGATTATTATTCGCTCGCGTTCAACGACAATCTACGCGCAAACGGAAAGTCAGATTTTGCTTTTGATCCTTCGGTAAGATCGCCATTATAAATCCGCTGCGCCGTGCTGGCTCGATTTGCAAGGCACGAAAGTTTCGCCTCGCAATTAACCCGTGCCCGACGATCGATTCCGCTAACCGGACGTTACCGCCGTCATCATAGTTCTACGTAGGGCGAAATTGAACTCCGTAATGTCGTTGAATGGCAGCAGCCCTAGGCGTTCCGCCGTTTAACGTCGCTCGCCTGCCTCCAATAGACACATTACGCGAAATTGGATGCGGGAGCGATGCTGGGCGGCGGTACTTTGCGAGATGCAGTGATACACAAGCGGACGCGAGAAATCTCGCGGTGCGTAAACGCAAACAATCCTCCTGCGTGACGATTTTTATTATTCTGCCGCGCCATCGCGAATTTTATCCGGCGATTGTGAATTTTTATGACCTCGAGCGCGAGATGCGCCGATCCGAGCTCTCCGCGCCTCTCTTATATCAATATCCCGGAAAATCAGATACGCGCGTTCGAAGTGACGCTGGCGCCGATGTAAATTTAACATTGACGTCTCCGATTCTTACGTGGATACGCGCGCTCCTCTAATATATCCGCGCGAATCCAAACTCTGTCCTCGCAGCGGCGACGATAAACCCGCGGGCGACGCGAGCGCGAGTACCTTGAACGAGCTCGTAATCTTGACGGTAAAAATTTACAACGATCTGTCGCGACTCCGACACGACCTTCGCATTTAGCGCGTTCGGTCCGAGCTCTAGGACGGCTAAAAATTAACATTGAGCATCGACATGCACGTAGTTCAATAGCGTTTCATTGGCCGGGCCTAATATTAACTTCCTTCGCGCGATCGCGATCACCGTCGATCACCGTCGATGTTATTTTTGGCTTGACTGAAGAGCGCGGACTATTTTTTGATGCATCGAAATTAGCTCGAAACGAACGGATGATCGAGGAGGGAAAGAAACACGTTGACTTCACTACCTGTTTTGTACATTGTCAAGTGCCGCTTCAACGTACGTAGGTGTCAAGTCCCGTGATAGCACCTGTTTGCTGCAGCCGCGGCGGAAACGCACAGTCCGCGATTGGCAGTCTCTGAAAACGACATCGACTTTTCCCGAAATTTCAATCAGCCGCGCGGTCGCTCGATACTCTCGGAACCGCCGATGCGGGAAGAATGGCGATGTCGAGATACACACGCGATCGTGAATGAGTTGGAGGACGAAGAGGGAAAGCGAGAAAGAGAAGGAGAGAAGGCACGAAAGAATAGAACGGAGAGAGGAAAGAGCGAGGGAGATAAATGAAGAGGAAGAAAGAGAGAGCATGAGAACCATTATTGGCGAGCAGCTCTTGTACGCATATGATGCACCCGGATCGATCTTTCCAATAAATCTTTACAATGAGGAACAATGAGGGGAAGCAGAGAGAGAGAGAGAGAGAGAGAGAGAGAGAGAGAGAGAGACTGGAGATACGTAAAGTCAGGACAAAGACGACGAACGAGGGATGGAAAGCTGGTGTTGTAAAAATGCATTTAGACAATGTCCGTGATCCATCGATTATATCAAAAGATGCAAATTCTTCATCAATTACTTGAATTAATTAATCATACTATATATAATTATATTACTTACATTATCGATGATATTGCATCGTGTAAATTTCTACGCTGTTTTCTTTGAATTTTAATGGAAATATTGTTTGTTTTCGGGAGATATTGTTGTTCAATTATATATAATATTAATTAGACAAGGTTGATTTTCGCTCTTTTCGAAAAAAAATTGTGTTAATCTTTTCGATTATAATCACACGACCATCGGTGAATTTGAAATGTATGGAATAAGGGCGATCTCTAATTGTAGCAATAATCTTCTCATTCGAACGCATATTTCCCTCTTTTTTACGAGAAGCTGAAGAGAGAGAGAGAGAGAGAGAGAGAGAGAGAGAGAGAGAGAGAGAGAGAGAGAGTAGACATAGGCGGGAGAAGAATTGCGCTTGTCTGATCGCCAGCGAGAGTGCGAGGGGGTTGGATGCGGTTCACCGGAAAGAGTGGTTCACCTCGTTGCAACCGAGCGCGCCCATCATCAACACCATGGACCATCGACGAGCTCAACTCCCTCCCCCGTATGAACGATGCCATCCCCCGTTCGCCGACTTCTCTCACCCTCGCTCGCGGGGAACTTCAGTTTCGTGCACGAAACCGCCTGGTCGACGGCGGTTTACCTGATGTCACTCGGCTCAGTCGTCACGAGGCGTCGCGATGCACCGATTCTTTGGGCGCAAATGCGTCACCTTCGTCGTACGTTATCACGGAAACACACAGATCGAGATAATTTTCTCATTCGATCCGACGAATACCGATGATCCGCGATCCGGCGAATACCGCGCGCGTCCGGTCTCTTAACTCTCGTCAGCGCATCTCCGCGTGAGATCGCGCGATGCACCTGATCGCATCGCGCTCGCGAGAAACGTGCGTGTATGTACACAATCGTAAATTGCAATCGTAAACCGGGTTTACCTTGACTTGCGTATAAGTTACGAGCGCGCTGTCGGACGGTTTCTACATCAGAAGAGTGGAATTGAACGTAATAAGAAGCTGCGGAAGCGAGCAAATCTGTGTCGTATTTTGCCTGCGATATATCAGAAGTGGAAAAAAAATAAAAATTTAATTCCATATATTCTATATTGGCGAGAGTCAAGGCTGACCGGTTTTGTTTAATCTGACGATTCGTCTACGTGTGGTGCAATATTCAACTTTAATTATTTTCACGTATTCATAAGAGCGTTCTTCAATAACGTATTTCCGTCTCAAACAACAAAGAGATCATTAATCAGCAAATATGAATTGTTCGCAATACCTATTATAGAAAACTACAAATACAAATGAAAATATTTTGCTAGTAAAGTAATATTTTTATGTTTTTGATAAAAAATTGTTACATCATGTTTAATTTGATTTGCATTCAATTTGTCGAAAACAGATATGAACTTTTACGCTGTGCCAGTGAAACACGCCTCATCCGCATATTTCAGTCGATTATTTCGAAAAATGCACGCATCAAAAGGAAAACAAGGAAAAATGAAACAGAATTATACACATGGGACACATAAATCAATTTTATAGCCAACACTTTTTTTTCGCACAGATGTTCCTATTATTTATCGCGAAAAATGCCATCGCGTTCTAACGACGTAGTTCTGTAATTATTTATCATTATATATGTCGACTTGTGTGTTTACAATGCAATTTTTTTTAAAATAATCGATATTTTTCTTTGACTATGAAAAGGAAAAGAAGATATCACGAGGCACGTGTCGCTGGTCTGTTTTACGGAATTAAACTCGCTCAATTGCAGTTACTTTGGCAACAATTCAAGACGCTCGGCAAATATTTCCGTTGTACTAATTCATTCCGACCGGTTTATCTAGACAGTCTGCGCAGTTTATCTCGTTGCTAAAATAAGTATAGATCTCTTTCAAACAATTCCGCAAGACTATCTGCACCATATATTTTCTTCTCCCTACTGTCTACTTCAGTTCTTTCTCCCTTTTTAAAGTCATTGAGCTTTTTCTGTTATGCGTGTTGTATTTTACAATTAAATTCTTGAAAATGTTACACTACATTAAAATTTAACGTATACTTTTTTTATTTTATTGGTTGGAGTTTGGCGAAAACAGAATTAATATCATTGCTCATCGTAATAAAATTTTGTGTACCAATATAATTTTATGTTAAATATCAGTGCCATGAAATGTATTCCGATGCAATAAGCAACGTTCGCCTCATTTAAGCTGGCTCGCGTACAACTTGAAAATTTCAAGAGAGAAGAGAGAATCTCGGAATTTTGTTGTTGCAGAGTCCAGAGCACGGCGGCGCCGTCCAGGAGGAAAGAGACACCAAAGCCCGAAGGCAGACTGTCAAGAGTCATACATTGTCGTCTTCCGGCGTCAGTCCTGGAACGCCGACGACCTCCTTTCGCCATAAACCACCGCCGGTTTCGCCCGCGAGATCCATCACGCCGGAAGTGATACAGGTCGGTTTTTTTATACATATACATCTTCTCGATTCGAATTTTTGACTCTCGAGTATTCACGTGCATAACATCATCTCGAATAACAATGATTAACAGTGCTACACGTGTACGTGTATGTTAAACAAAAGTTCGTGATTGTTTTATTTATAAAAGTGTCGTAAAAATTTTATTAAACATTATTTTCGAATTCTATCTTGTCATTAAGTCCCCTTCTTGTCTTTGAACATCGCGAGTGTCGTAGAATCGAGTGCAGCAATTATACGTTCGTTCGTCACAATCAATTAAAAAAAATTGCGGTGCGCGAATCGTGTTTTCTCCCAGCTTTCTATGTAAGGGACAAACACAATTGCCGCATTAATTGGCAAAATAGCGCGGGAGAAATGCCGCGCGTCGGAAGACTCGGGGTTCCGCGCTAATTAATTTCTTTAATTGAATCGCCGACTGCAGTTTTTGCGCGGCGGCAAAGTGTATTCCTGCCCTAATTAAATGAATGCAGGCTGCGCGGCTGCAGGACAATCATACTCGCTGCACATGTGAGCTTTAAGCCCGGCCTAATAATTAATTCGCGTTTTTATTTGCCAACGTTTATTTACGTAGATATTTTATGCCTTTCGACATTTGCATCTACGATTCTTCCGTAGTAACAATAACGCTTACAATTTGTAAGCACATTATCTACGAAAGTATCTCCGCACAATAAATCTCACTTTTACTGATAGTTTATAACAACTACACCTGCATGGATGATATTTTATTGACAAAAGGACACTTTAATCCCCGCCTCTGAAAATGTCAATTTATTTGCATAGCCAGGACTCGAGGACGGCGTTTCACGAGATTCCCACAGGCAAAGCTCGAAAAGTTCGGATGGCTCGGCTTCCAGTTCGCGAAGGTATAATCATAGAGAAATTGTAAACTTCATTTTCACTCTCTCTCAATTTCAGTTAAGATCTTTGCTACATTATCATAATTATGCGCAAGTATATTTATAATACGGAATATGAAACTTTGTTAGAAGTTTATATAATATGCACGAATGGTCGTAAAAAAATATGTATTTTTTTTCCTATCTTCGTTTATCTCTCATCCACGAATATTTCGATACGAGAGCTCGGCATCGGAATGCCTTGATTTTTCCTGAATCAAAAGTGCATATTGTATCTCTCTATCTCTCAGATCCTCCATGAAGAAATCCATTCGGAAAACAGTCGCCCCGTCGCCCCCCGTAAATCCGGGTATCCTTCGCGAGGTCAGCGAGGAACGGGAAGATCATGCAGCTTCCGCCATTGCGAAGCCCGCCACGAAGCCCAAGTATTCCTCGGACGAGAGCTCGGAGGAGGAGGAGGACATGCGTATGCTGGAGGGAAATGTCTACACGAAGAGCGGGATCGAGGTAACCCGACGCGAAAACCCGTTGCTTTCAATCTTTTTCTCGCGCTGTGATATAACGCGCTGTTGAAAATCTCGTTTACCTAGATCTCGCGGAAAAGCGCCGGAAACGTGAAACGCACGAAGGCGGAGATCGAAGCGGATCCGGAGGAAGAGGACGAGTTCGGCTACACGACCAGTGAGTGACGTTCCGCGCTAATAAATATAGACCGCGATTCGGAAACGATTGGGAATTGATATTTATATACTATTTACGTCACAGAAGAGATCGATATTCATTCCGTGCGATCGCACCGTCACGTTCGGCGGCAACTAATAGCGAAATACAATTTTGTTATCTCCCCAATCAATCAATCAATCGATCCGCATGATCGATCCGAGAGATAACTGAGTGTGTCACTTTAAAATCACGCGCGTAAATTTCACCGTGCGCATCGGATGGCGATTAATTGATCCCTACTCGAGAACGTCTTAATTTTCTCCTCGTAATTTTACAGTGAAGATACAAAAGAAGTATCAGAATCTCGGACATAAGATAGCGATGGTCACTCTCGAGAAGGACAGGCGGGGATTGGGTATCTCTCTGGCGGGACATAAGGACAGAAACCGGATGGCGGTGTTCATCTGCGGTCTTAATCCGAAGGGTGCAGCTTACAAGAACGGCGGTCTTCTTATCGGCGACGAGATATTGGAGGTCGGTATTTCGCTTCTCCCTTCCTTTCGCCTCGCGTTTTTACGACGTGCCATTTACGACCGCGGTTCCCCACGTCGTCGTCAGGTTGTTTAACCTTCGTTTCACGCGCCGTCTATAATCCGTTTAACTCGCCTATCGCGACATTACGCATTGCGGGTGTGTGGGTGTATCCCCGAGAAAATAACACAACACCGATGTTTTTGTTTAGAACGTATAATCGCTAAGCCGAAAAACAACGAACGTGTCTCTATTACATTTAATATGATGCGATAATATAATATAAATGAAGAGAAAAAATTCCGTAATCTTAAATTTTGCGAGAAAATTTTGACATTTAATTAAAATATTTAGAGAGAAAGAAAGAGAGAGAGAGAGAGAGATTTTAAGTATTATATCTATAATTTAGAAATTATACTTGGTACTTTGATAATTAGTCTGTGAGTCAAAGAAAATATCAGAAAAATGAAATCATAATCCGAATGTGCACGCGAGCCTTCATTTCATTTTATTAAAGTTATTTTTTTATCTTTATATTTTATCTTTATATCGTACACACGGATGATCAAAAGAATTTGCATTTGTTTATTAGCAGAAATTTTACAAACCGCGTTTTGTGACGTGTTTCAATTCATTTTGTAGTATAAATACTAAAAAATATTATATAAAATAAAATATTATTTTCTGTTCCATTTAGATAAACGGCTGCGTATTGCAAGGACGATGTCATCTGAACGCTTCCGCGCTTATCAAAGGCATGGTCGGTACTCTCTTCAAAATCATCGTTTATCGGTGAGATACCAGAGCTTTTTCCGCAATGTAGCGCGACGTAGAGACGACATGTATAACAAAATTCATTAAAACTATAAACGGATTTTGCCTGTCCCGGTTGCAGACGATCGAAGGCTGTCGACGACATCGCCGTAAAGCCGATAGTCCAATTTCCACCAACCTTGGATGACGTAAGTCAATTCGCGGCGTCTACTTTTTTTTTTTATCTTCATCATACAGAACCGGCTGTAGTACTCGTAAAATAATAAATCACCGAAGAGCAATTGAGCGTTGTATAATACAGTCGTTGTAATTAATTGAACAGCAATTGCGAGAAAAAGAAATGATGCATAATCATTTTAATGAATACATAATGACTAAATTTTATCGCCGTGAATATTTTGAAATAATAATGTTGAATAATATTCTCCAAAAGGGATAAAATATTGAAATCTATTCTCTCAACATCTCTCAGATGTATAATATATGTATTTAAATCATACACAGCATATACATAGAATGTCCAATACATCGTATGATAAACTCCTTTTTTACAAAAAAACATGTAATATGAAAATATAACATTTTTGAAATTAAAAAATGTTTACTTTTAAAACTTATTTTATTTACAATGCAAAAAGAAACAATTACTGAGAAATAATTACTTTTCAAAATGCTGAATTTTAATTAATTCACGTCAAAATTATAATTTCGAAGAGATCGTTGCGGTACTTAAAACTTTCGTAAATGAAGTAAGAGAGATTTTTTTCGAGATATTAGATATAATATATAATATAATATAAATATAAAAATAATGTAAATTTATTTAAACATTTTTTGCGTATGATAAATTATATATTCTGGGATATTTGAATATATTATATCGACGTGAAAACGAAAGATGATTTCTTATGCGTTACAGGTTTTTATAGACTTCAAAAAGTACAAGGGAGTCCGTGACGTTCAAGTGAAGAAGGTAAGTAAGGCAATCTACAATTGGGCGATCGATGTTTTGCACAATCTTACTTTCTAATATTAATTGCTGATTGATCATTCGTAGAGTCAATACGGCCTTGGCATAATGATTATCGAAGGGAAGCATCTAGCCGTAGGGCAAGGCATCTTCGTGTCTGACATACAAGAAGGCAGTGCTGCGGAACAGGTAATTTTCACTCGTACTTACAACCTTGAGAAACCTATTTTAAGCAGAACTCATATACTTTACAACGACCGATATTTCAGGCTGGATTGCAAGTGGGCGATATGATCCTGGCAGTTAATCTGGATAGCTTATTAGGCCGCACATATGATGAGGTTCATACTTTTTTCTGGTTACTTTAAATGAAAAATTATCTTGCTAATCTAGATGTTAAACATTTAACCTATATTCTACCTCGTTAAATTTTTTTTTTTAGGCGACGGAGTTATTGAAGAAAGCGGAGGGTGTCGTTAAACTAGTAGTTTGCAATCCTAATGAAAATAAAGGACAGAAGGGTAAAAGTCAAGACCCCAGAGATGATTCTTCAATTTCGGTTATACAGAAGACTCCGCAAAAGGGTGGAGTGACATTGGGTGAGTTTAACAATTAAGTTTCTACTTTTTCATTTATAGAAAATCTCATAATAACGCATATAAATTATGATTTTGAATGATCTGCATTTGATGTTTGACTACTGTGATGTTAGTGACCGGCAAAGAACCGGTGGAACCTGAAGAGAAGAAAGTCCGGCAGGATCCAAAGACCTGCAAGGTGGAAATCGGCAAGGAAATAACGATAGAATTTCAAAAAGACAAGAATCAAGGTATAGGTTTCTATATCGCTGGTGGTTCTAACACTCCTTGTGTGAGTATATTTCATAATATCCAAAACTATTTTGCCTATTCGTGTAATATCTTTTGTAATTTTTCTTATTGAAATGTGAGACATAATAAAAATATAAAATATAGGTATGCTACTTAATTTCGATGCTACTTAATTTCGATAATATTAATTAATTTAACAAATATTAAATAATTATCAATGTTAATATATGCATTAATATATAAGAGATAATACTTTTTTTTAGAATGGGGTATTCGTTTTGGACATATCTCCCGAAGGCGCAGTTGGGAAGGATGGTCGGTTGCAACTAGGCGATCAGATTCTCAGCATAGGCAATGATAGCTTCATGGAGATAGAGCATGAGAAAGCTCGCGAAACACTTCTGAAGCAAGCTCCTGGGGCTGTACGTGACATTTGTATTCCGTTAAAGAATTATTCTCGTTTTAGGGAACGAAAACAAAATATGAGACAGTCTTGCGACATAAATAATTTATATAAACAGCGGTCGATTGTGCGAGCGTAACGCAATTTCGTTGTTCGTTTACAGATCACGATGACGGTGTTACGCCACGAGAAACCAACCGAGGAATACGAGGTCGAGATACAGAAAAAAAGCGGCAAAGGAGCTGGTCTCTGTTTCGCCGCGTTCTGGAGCAACAAGGGGGTCTACGTAAAGGAGCTGGTAAGTCTGGTTCTTCAATTCTATCGACGTATCGACGTGCATAAGCGATGGTTCACGTTTATCACGTTCTATCGATTTCTACCTCTACAGACAGCGGGCGGTCAGGCTATCGAAACTGGCAAGATCTGCAAGGGTGACCGTCTCATAGCGATCGGTGGATTGGACGTTCGTGACGCTTCCCTGGACGACATCGCCTTTCACATGAAAATATCTAATCCGCTGCAAATGAAGCTAGCTAGGTACCATTCCGCCAAACAATGACAGGTGAGATCGACATGTCAGCTAAGGGAATATATGAGAACTATTTAACTCTGTTGCGTGCGTCAAAATTTGAGACATAAATAGTCGAGAGAAGTGTAGAAAACATATTAATCCATATTAATTATTCATAAAAAAATGATAAAAAATTTTTTAAATAAATTTTTTATTATCAATTGTTATATATTTATAAATAAGATGGTCGAACTTTTTTATTTATTAATTTTTGTTTTCAAATAGTTAAAAATATTTGAGAAAAGCAATATTAAAATTGTAAAATTGTAGATGCGTAGAAAAAGTAAGACATTTAAACTGTTGTATACAACGCAACACAAAGGCTCAAAAAAACATACTTGAGAATCGTTTTACTTCTGTGATTTGAACGAGGGTGAATCTCACGGCAAAAATCGTAGCACTTTACCGATAATATTAACGAATTATCTTTTAGGGTTCTGCGGGCGGAACTCCCAGCGCGTGTCCCGACACACGAAGAAGCGCCTGCAGACACCGTGGATTCTAGTGTGATATACATAAGTAAAATAACGTATCTCGATAATCGTATGAGTACCTTTGTTACGAGAGCCGCGTGCAGTCGTGCGTGGCCGCGGCTCGCTCTATTATTTACACGCCAGCGTCGCCAATCGATCTTGCCGTACGAGCTCACGGTTCGCGTGCAACACGAAATGTGAGACACAGAGGTGGAAGTGGAACGAAGGAAGACAGAGCACGGCGGAGCGTGATGACTCACAGAAGTACACATCAATCCGAATCCGGGAGCCGGCGGAGGAGAGAATCTTTTGCAACCGGCTTGTCGACGGTATCAAATCGAGTGAAATCTCGTCGACCGGCTGTCGTTCGAGTCCGCAAACAATTCCGTCTGTCGATGTTCACGCTCGTGCAAGTAGCCGATACACGAAGTATCTTATATACGCATTATTATAATTACTTAGCGAGGTAATACGTAATTATCGCGCCGAGACCAGAGTTCAATAACGACGAAGGGTTCGGTCTCGTTCGGCATTGGAGGCTAATAGGAAAGGTAAATCGATAATAATCGGCGAGTCTACACGCGAGGCTCGCGAAGGGGAAAAAAGCCGCGGGATTGTCCAGATCTGGTCCTTTCTCTTCGGATTACGCCCCGTTCCCCTTACAATTCCCGATACAAACTCGAACCCGCTTGTACATTTCGTACTGCATCTTGCGTACACTTATAAGGCAGGCAAAGATAGTAGGACCGACTTTAGCGCGCGTTTTCTCGATACGATGAAATATTTTCCCTCTTTCTTTTCTCTTTTTACGATAAGACTCTAGTCCAGCCCGAGATCGACGTTTCGGCACTTTTCGCCTTAATTATCGCTCTCGCTCGCCTCGCGGCCGCTCCCGCCGCCGTAGTATTATTATTGTCGTATATTGTATTTTTTAATATTAATAAGAAGCACACGGGACGATGTGCGAGCCGCGTCGGAAAATGTACGCGCGTGCCGTGGGAATTTTCATTGGTGTGCATCGCGAAAAGTTTTTCTCATCTGTCCAAGCTTGCTAAAATAAGATACGTCAATTTAAAATTTACATAAAACTCGTAAGTAGAATTTCACGTAAGGCGCAAATTTTATTTACAAATCAATAAACGCGAAATAATGCGCTATCGGATCGCTGTATCATAGGTGGACTTTAATTCTTAAACGGCATTCGCGCAAACTTTGCGCAACTCGCGCGCGGATATCGTTCGAGGTGGCTCACACACGTCGGTATACCAATCAGTGTAGGATATCGCCTAAAAGACGTTAGAGATAAGGCAAGAGGAGGCACATACATCCTTCGAGCGTAGACCGACGAAGACACGGGAAGCGGTCGCGTCGAATGTTGAAACGTCGATCGAGAGGATCATTTAGCTGTAAGTGCTTGGAGACGCGCGCACGAGATGATCGCCCGACGCCGATCTCGCCGTGAAATCGAGGTGTTTCTCAGCACCAAAACGGATGGCGGATATCATCCTGAGTGTTCAAGTGTTTTCTTTATGCTCTGACCCGCCGTCAGCAGGTGACGCGTCGAAAAGCTAGACTGCTTGTTGAGTACACATAGTTAAATTAAATTCTACCGTAACTAGTCCTTATAATACATATAGTTTAGAGATTTTCAGAGAGAGAAAGAAAAAAAATAAGTACAGAAAGAGAAATTATATATATATATATATATATATATATATATATATATATATATAAATAAATAAAATAAGTAAATATATGAATAATGTAAAACAGAATCTATAATAGGAGTCGCGGAACATATTAATTTAACGAATCACCGTATCTGTCATCGCGTGAATGATTGCACGTTCTTAAAGAACGTTTTGCATTTGAATCTCATATAGTTTATCGTAGCGAGACGTTTACAAGGATGTCGATTCTGCCTCTGGCCGATGGCTCGAAGATGAGTAACGTCATTAAATATGTTAGTTGTACGATCATTATTATTATATATTATATAGTATATTACGACGAGTTGTATAAAGAAATTAATTATTGTGTATTGTACGATGCGTTATCGCGTATTAAAGTTTCGGATAGCAGAGACATAGAGCAACTCTGGTAAGCAAGGCGTTGAAAGTCGGAAAGTCGAGCTATGTTCAAAATAATGATTATTATTGATCAGTAATTATTATTATCGATTAATAATAATAGTTATCGATGAAAAATATTTGACTAAACGAGGATACATAAAGCATTTTACTCCTCGAATTTATCCATATTAATTTATACAAATGTGCGAGATTGTCTTTTTATGTTTTTTTTTAGTTTTATATCAGTAATACTTTAACTTAAAATTCCTTTCAATGAATTTTTTTTTCCTTCTCATTTTTACTACGCGACCTGTCAATCTACACTTCTTATAGTATCGTTATGCGAATGCTTGTTATAGCTTAGAATCTTATTCGTTCAAAGTGCACTTCGTATTTCTTATTTACACGGCTTTTTAAAATTCCACGAAATCAATTAAAATACGACGATAATTGTCGCGTTTCTACGATGTTACGAAAATATCTCGGCGCTCGATAGTCACTCGGACTATCGTCGTTCGTGCCTCTATCGGCGCGTTCTTAGAGAATTTTACCTGAGACATAGAATATAAATACGTCTAGCGTTAGCTGTGCGGAGGAACGGAAGCGGAACATCCATCGCGAGAATCGCTGATTCGTATTTCGCTGTCGCTGGGGTTCGAAGTCGCGTTCCACGAACATTCAATATCAGATTATTGCGCGAGATAACTCGGTGTCTCTTGGCATCAAGTAGATTACGTCACATAAAACTACCGCCGGTAGGAAAATGCGAAATACACCGACAATACGATCGTCGTTGGATTTCCAATTAGCAGGAGATAATGATTGCAGCGGGGTCGTCCGACCGAAGAAATTCCATCCGCGACTTCAATTTCGTTTGCGGGAAGGTCGAGGCGTTCTCAACGTAATCTTTTCACGTTAAATCGATTTTCCCATGAATTATCTTGGGACGCGGTTACGCGTTCGTGCGTGGAGACGCGACTTCGAAGACGGCTTGACGCGAAGGCGATTATCTCAATATTATGTATCCTCCATTGTAGTTACAGTTCTGTTCACATATGCATTTATTGTACGATTATTGATAGCGTTATTGCACACGAGCGGGGCGATTGTGAAATGGCTGGAGAGCAGTCCGTCGACGGTCCATCGTGAACTGAATTTCGACATCTAAACGTTCCGCGAGAAAGCGAAACGGACAAGGATGACAAAGAGATATCTCGCGTGGCTCTCTCATCATGGATTTTAGACACATTAGAAAATTCTATGTCATTTTACAATCAACGGCTCATTATTATTATTCTGATTATTGTTATCATGATTATTACAATCGACGTCATGATCATCGTAGCGCGGCACTACTGAGAGTAAGAAAGAAACTGATTATAATAGAATAAGAATAAACCGGGCAGAGAGAGAGGAGGGGAGAGACGGAGATCTATTAAAAGCATTAATTGCAACGTTGTAGTAAATGATGTTTGTTATTGTTGCATAAGTAATCTCTTTACCACTTTTACCTCTTACATTACTTTGTTAATCAACATATTAAGGTAAGTAAAACAAAAAGTGTTATTATTTTCTTTATAATATAAAGATATTTTTTTGTCATAGATCTTTTTTCTAAAAAATATCTAGTCGTCATAAAATTACACATGCAAATCGTGTAGCGAGTAATAAAAAAATATTCTTAAATTATTCTTAAATAAAAATTTCTAAAACATATCCTGGAATTGTAATTCCTACGTTGCTCATATGTTAAAACAACTGAAAATCTACATTTTTATAGTAACATTCCATTTCGAGCTTGCAGAAATTTTATTTTGAAATCACAATCGAGAGAACAATCGCGGTGAACGCGGAAAAATTTGCTTTGAGAATTGCTTTGGAATAAATTTTATTTCTCGGCCTGCGTCTGAATGCAATTCGCCCATTCGAGATCGAATATCGATTCGTGGCAGAACGTCAATGTGTTTTGCGAAAAACGAAATCTCGATAGCGTCATCATGTGCTTTTTGTCGATTAATTAATCGTACATTAATCCGCGCTCGTAACCTACTTCCACCGCCGATACACGGTTTCTTTAGTCTAGTTTAAGCACGTTCTCGAAGTAAAAAAAAGTAACAACGATGAAATCGACCCTACGTCACGTCCCGCGGCGTCTCCTCGCCACGCTCGAACGCGTGTCCGGCGCGTTTGCTAATTAATATCGCGATTACTTGCGCTCGACGCGTGTAATCGCACGCTCGTTAAATATCGGACCCTCGTTGTCCTCGAGACGCGAGACGATTTCACTCACGCGGGCCGCGAAAGCGAGGCGATTTTACGTTTTCTGCGGCGTACCTATCGGTAATCTCCGAGAGTTATTTGTGGAACATCTTAATTTCACAATAACGGGAGTTATGAAAGTCCGATAAATTCTGCCTAAATCACGGGAGAAAATTAATCGAGCCAGCGACAGCTATCTGGTGCATGAAGTACGATTTGGAAAAGACAAGAAAATCTGCGGTCGCCCGTGCGTCTTCCATCGGGCGAAATGGAGCGACGCGGGCCCACTCGATTCCTTCGTGAAGCGTGAAATTCCTCGCGCAAGAAGAGCTCGCGTGAGCGAGCGAGCGCTTCGGAAATCGAACTTGACCCTGAAAGTTTCGCTGATCGCTTTGACAATCGGATGTCAAGAGAGAAAGGCGGAAAGCCGGCGTGTGAGAATATTCGACGCGCGAGTTGGCGTCAATTTGTTCGTCGCGGTCATCGTTGGACGTCCAGCTTTTACTTCAAAGTGACACGCTTTTCGCGACAGTTAACCCGAAACTTGACGATGTATTTCATAAAACGATTTTCATTAAGAATAATAATAAACACTCGAGAGAAAAAGCTTAATTAACTAAATAATTTACTTCTTTCATATTCAAAATCTGCTAAAAGATTTAAATTCAGTCCTGCTCTTTAAAGGGATGGTGATTTAAATTTAGATATTTTTCCTCTTCCCTTTTTCCAGCATATAAAAAATATGAGATTTTATTTCATGGGAGGAAGCAACCGAATTTAATTAATTTCAATAGCATCTAAAATAGATGGATATTTTCCCAACTCAAGTTGAGAAATAAAAAATTCAATATAATTATAACATGTAATGTAATAATATATTACATATTATAATATAATAATATAATTGTGTAATGTAATAATATATTTGTTAATATGTTATATATTATATACTTTTTCAATTTATAATAACACATATATTTTTTTTTCTTAAAAAATACTTTCAACTCTGATGCAAATGGGACAATATTACACGGTATACGTTTTCTCTTTTTAATTTTTTTTTATTATTCTTTTTATTATTCTCTTTTATTTTTCTTTTTTTTTATTCTTCTCCTTAATGAAGTTATTACTTCGCTCTTACTTTTCTTCAAGCTACTCGTTGCGCCATTATGTTCAGAAAAACACGTATACGTGGGCGTGTGGATGATGTAAAACATGACGTCCGAACATATCGAAGTCAAGTCTGCAAATGTTTCCAAACTCCACGGACTATGGGGATTACTCATCCCTGCGGATTCACGCACTGAGAAAAATTCTGCTTAAAAACGGACGAATCAGAAAATCTTGTAAGCGTGATCAAATATTCTGGTTATTATAATTAATAAAATTAATTAATAAAAATTCTAATTATTATGATAGAACTCAATACTTTATAACTTATAATAACCAGAATTCCTATTATACGAACCAGAACATTTGATGTCACGCCTACTAAATTTTTCTGATTCGTCCGTTTTTAACCAGAATTTGTTTTCAGTGCAAGAATACATTCCAATGCAAAGTTAAGGAAAGACTCATGTTCAATCTTCTCCCATCCAATTTCGTTTTAGGCGTATTCTCGGAAATTCCGACGAATAAATTCATATTCAAACACCTTTCCCTTGAATCTTTTAACATCGTGAAGTTAGTTGTTAACATTGAGCGTCCGAATGGACGACGCACCTCTGTTCACTACACCCACGCGTCGCGGCAATTTCTCACAGTTAGCCGCACGCGAATTTGTCGGTACGTAGAGAACAATTCGTTCATCGCGATGGAGCCGTTGTTTGATCTGTGCGTGAGCGATATAAACGTTATGCTGCCGTACATGAAGAATCGATTGATGTCGGGAAACGCGCAGGTACAAGAGAAATCCATACTCGCGATCGTACATACGCCGCGCGTTTCAACGCGCCGTTCGATCTTCATTTCGCGTTCGCGCTGTCGAGCACGAATAGTCGTTTCAAATAGATTGTAACAGAGATCTAATATAAGAAAAAAATATGTTTTATATACATAGTAATATATCTTTCTTTTTCCTCCGGAAAATTGTCTTCGCACTGAGAAAAAAACTTGAATATCTTTAACCTCTAACTTGTTTAAATGAGGTGTTTTTAACAGTAGCCAAGTATCTTGTTTAATATAATAAAATCTTTAGTTGTTTCTATTGAATATATTTTTCTGTTTTGTTCTCTAAACCAAACGATTTAACAAAATACGAGCATATGTTACAGCAACTAAACAGTTCTGTTGGGCATATTTTCACCAAAGCCAATTTTGTTCCGACAAACTTTTGGCTCATAGAACAAATTTCAAACATTTTTCCCACCGCATCTTCAACCCAAGTAGACAACGTTTCCTCGACGTGTTACTCTTACTCTTCTTCTTAATGAATGAAGTACAACTTTCTTTTTAATTAAAACATAATTTCGCTGAGTTTAATCATCAATACCGCAGACACGCGAGAAGAGCGATCAAAGGATAGCGTTTTATTAAATCGCTAACGAGGACGCCCGGATCACAGCTCGGATCGCGTGCATTTGGTATGAACTCAGCGAAATTACAGCGGTATTCATCACCTGTTTACCGCGAACGCGTAACGCACGAATCGAGGACGATCGAGCGGAAATAGAGCGGAAAGAAGTGAAAACGAGACAGATTGGCGCGATCTACGTTCGCCGACGAAACGTCAGCAGCTGCGTTTCATTAATGTACTATGCACGTTGTACCGTGATTTCATTTTCCCTTCCTTGTTCACCGATAAAATTAGGTCTGGGTCGCGGAGAAGATACTGAATTTTCTGAGGGAGACGAGGGAGTCCGAAAGGGGCGTGGTCGTGGAAAAACTCGTCAAATTCGACGTGATATCTATCATCTGCGACATCATGCAGACGTCGGACGAGGATTTCGTCAAGTACGCAGTTCCTTTCTACGCTACGAAGAATTCGATATTTAGTTATTTCTCAAAGTCAGACTCCTTACATTCCCATCCGCGTTTCACGATTAAAAATTGCCGATTTTATTCCCAGAGTCGTTCTCGAGTGCTTCGAGATTCTGAGCGCCCACAAAGAATTCTATGAAAATCAAGCGGCCCTAATAGTTATACAAACAATGCTGCGATTCAGTTACTGCATAAACAAATCGCTCAAAGATTCGACGTTGTTTGAGAAACTTATACAAAGCGTCTCCAATATACTTATTAGGTATATTTTTCTTGTTATCATTTACTATCAACACTATGACACAGTTTTGTATAGTATTAGCCTCTATATATATTATATTAATTATAAGTACTATAATATGTAATTTTATATATAATTAATGTATTATATTTCCAATTATAAATGTACTTATTCATTATATTGCATGTATTATATACGTTTCTAAATAACACTTGTTACCTATATCGCGATTATATCTGCATGTTATATTCGTTAGCATATCAATAATTTTGATAAATTATCAAATACTTTGCTAAAACGATTATAATTATTATACGTAGTAAAATTGAAACACTTATGATAATGACTTTTAGTTCGCTAAAATTAGATGTGAGCTTCGACACGGATTGCATTCTACAGCAAGTTATACTTTTCGTGAAGAATCTGAATATCGAAGATTTGCAGAGAAATAAGCTAAAATTTGCGGCTGTCATGATGTTAAATGTCGTCCTGCAGAAACAAACAGCTTTCGATGAAAATACCGATGAGGAGATGATTATCGACGTCTGTCACAATGTATTAAAGACAATGACAAAAATTGTTAAATATAGTGGCGATGACAACACGATTTTATTCGCTGCTGACTCATTATGCAGCACCTGCGCTAGCAGTTCTCGGTGGGATATTCGTCAATTAATTTTTCTCAGCGCCGATACCGAACCCATTTTTACAAACATTTCTGCTTGACAGATTCTGCTTCATGCAAAATTCGAAGGAAAGGCAGAATAAGATCGAGCTTAAGATTTACGAGAAGAAAGACAGTCTGGAAACTTGCGTGTACAATACGATGATGGATGTACTTATACCATACATTAAAGTATGTTCATTAAGAAATATAATATAATATAAATCTATTAATAATAAATAAGTGAAATGAGTTATGAGTATCATTGTGATAAACACTTTTTTTTTTGGCAGAACGCAGACTTCTCTCATCTCGACTTGAACGTGTTTTATGGAAATCTCGTCTCCTCTCTAAATAACTTGTATCAACTAAAAACATGTAATAAGGACAACTTATCAAACCACTTGACTGCCAATGGTTATCTGAAGAGGTTTTTATATTTGCAGCTTTCGTAAGTTACACTATTTCTAATGCTGTATAGATCAATAAAATTACGTTGCAGTTGCTAAACACAATTGCATGTATATATATTCTATTTCATAGTTAAATATATAATTATATATTTTTTAATAAACCCGTGCAATATACACAGCAATGAGCTCGCAAATACATGCAACGACCTAAATATTTTAGACATTGCTCAGCTATCTTGCGAATTTTTATGTATTAAAGAAAATCTATTCATTTTTAATTAAATTTTTCGACACGATCACTGAAACTGCTAGGAATTAATTCTTCATTATTTTTCCGGAGATAATTTTAATACTTTCAACTCTCTCTGTAATTCCTTAATTTTTTTATGTTATTTCTTCTATAATATTTTTAAAAATTCTGTAATTTAAAAATATGTAAAAAGATCTATCGTTTTCATTTTATATACTATTCATAGCTTTCTGAAAATATTTAATAAAAATCATTTCTAAGATCAGAAATACTACAGACATAAATTGGACGTATTATATAATACTGCTGAAGTTTGAATCTTTTATTTCAAAGATGTATATCTAAACCACTGAACAACGGTACACAAATTGCGAGCAACGTTTCACATTGCAGAGAGAATTTACGAAGGAGCATCTGCTTATTACTATCACGGATCTTGAGTATTCTCGGTAGAATGGCATTCTCCGTAGAGACAGCGAAATTTGCAAATATTTTATATCTAGGTCTCCGTAAGTTGTCGAAAGATTCGACAAAATGGAACGATGTCGTAGCACACAACGAAAAAGATGGAGCGGCTCTCATAATTCTGCTATACTATCATTTTCTTGGCACTCGAGAGTATGAAAAAAAAATTGTTTTCTGCGTTCTCACTTTAATTCAAACATTATAATTTCTATCTCACTCTTCAGAAACGACGTGATATCCTTGGAATCGTTAATTGCTAGAGTCATGCGACTCCCAAAATCTATGCCGATCTCAGTCCCGAGTTTGAAACCTTTGTGGTTGTTATTTGCTGTGAGTACATATTTATTTTGTACTTGTTTGTGTCATGCATTGATTGCGTTCAATTTCGCAGGTAACAGCTCTGTCTCATCCGCGTCCTAATTTAGTATATCGTTATGAAAACGCGGTTAATCGAATGACAAGTATCCTGCAACATTCAGAGATCAGCGAATTTTATACCCATCATATCGATCTTTTACATTATTGTCTTAAATGTCCGAACATTTCACAAGATTTACTAAATCGAGTTTTAAATTTGTGGCTAATAGAGTCCGATGGTGATATCAAGCCACTATCATTCAATTACACCAAAGTTGTTGAACATTTATTGGTAAGCGTAATATTTAGTCTTTATTCTTAGTTATACATTTTCTTGGTTATTGCTTCTTTTTGAATATTTTTAGGATAATTTTCAGTGTTTCAATAAGTTAAATTATTATAATGATGGTTTTTTTAAGTTTTAATAAAAGAACAGGAACGATAATTTTTATTTTTTTATTTGTAAATAGATAGTGATATGCGACGGTTATTCTAAACCTATTATCGATGTTGCTGTCAAAGGGCTTCGTCATTTTATACAAATCGTCAAAGATGATGAACAGCTCATGGACCAAGTCGGAGATATTGTGTGGCGTATATTACCTGATATTCTTGCAACGTATCAATCAGATGCCGGTTTGTTAAAATAATTCAATAAACTTTTCAAGAAAGATTATTACGAGACACGCTTTAAGCTCTCTACTACTGACTCTTCAAAAATATATATTTATACTTGAAATAATATTATAATTATAATATAACATGTAATATTGCAATTAAAAAATCTCGTCAATTTGCAGATACACATGTAGAGACGACTCTGGAAGTAGCAAATATTATCCGTCCATCCACGATACCGTTAGTTTCAATAATACGTAGCGCCGACAACATTGTCAATATTATATTAAAGAAGAATACAGATTTGAAATTCATGACTTTAATTTTAACGCAAGCGTATATTTTATTAGATGCTGCTATGTCGTGCAAGTCATTTGAAGGTAAAGTATTATATTTAAAATTTTGAATAAAAATAAACACTCTGATAAAAGTATATTATACATTTCTGCCATTCAAAGATGTTTTAAACAATTTCAATTACAGTGCTTGAAAAATATGTAGAGAATTTTCAGCTATTAAAACGATTGTACGAATACGGATTTTCGAAAGAAAGATCACAATTATCCACTGCCAGTATAAAACTGCTTGCATTTATTATTTATTGTCAAAAAGAATCATCCGTAAAGGTATAATAATTACGAATTGTACATTTAAAATTTAAACGTTAAATTGTTAAATATTTTAAGGCAAATTTATTTCTCTCAGTGCAAACAGCCATTGACGATACGAACAAAAAATTTAGTTGAACTGTTAACATATGCAAGAAGATCACCGTGCTGCATAGTAAACGGAATGCAATTTGTATGCAAACTTTTAACATCAAATGATGGCTCGGCCATTGTTTTGCACAATATTACGACCGATATCGATGAAATGAATTTAATTAATCTTTATGAAATTTATCACACTATTCATGCACAGGTCAGTTACATTTAAAACTATTAATAAAGAATAAAGAAGTATAAAAATATCTTTTCAAAAGATTTGTTGTATTGTTTATTTCAATAATTGGAAATAATAATTAGAAATATTAGAATTATGATTCTTAAAGTAATTAAATATCAAATAACGATCAACTATCTAATTACTATCTTTTTACAGAAACATCCAATATCACAAGATATGGTATATCAAAGTTTAATGACTCTATTACATTTTTGTAATACTAAAACAATTACGCTAATACCTTATATTTGCACTGTAATGAGTACTTATGATCTCATCTTGAATATAAATATGCAACATCCATCATGTCATTTTGTCGAATTTGTCACTACGTGGCTTCATTATCGCAAGGCAAATTGTGACGACATACTATGGAATCCTAACGCGTGGTTTAAAACACCGTTTGATGAAGTATTGGTTAAACTTAAAGAATATTTAACACTCCTTCAAAATAAAGGAATGACGGACGCTTATGTAAATTTACAAAGCGCAGTAAGTATTATTTTTGGACGTCTTAAAATAAATTATGCATTCTATAAAATTAATATCTTAATTAATTAAGATATCCGATATTATCTCTTATATCTTTCTTACATATGTTTGTTCTAGCTGTCGCAGTTTAAGTAAAAAATTAACAACTTCACAGATCGTATCATACATTACATCACAATGTAGTTTATATTAAAGAGAAAGTAGTTGTAAAACTGGATTTATATCTGGAATATCAGACTTTCTATTTTTTAAATAGAATTTTTTAAGTTGATTCTATAAGAATTTGTTTTATGTTTTGAAAAAGATGAAGTTGTATACTTATAACACCAAATTTATAATAATATTAAAATATTAAAATACTATTATTTCTTATCTCTACTATACGTAAAAATTATTCAGATAACATATACAATATAGTATATATAGAATAAATGCGTACTGTTAAAAATGTTTTCTTTAAACAGTTTATTAAATTCTTTTGTACAGTATCATTATCAATATTGTTATATATCATAACTAATAAACGTACAAAAATAGAAAAAGATTTTTTTAGAATATTTAATTCCTCATACTTTCTCTATGAAATAATATGCATTTTTTAACTTATTTTTTTACAATGCGCACCTTTATTTCCGTTTTTATGCTTTTACACGCATTTTATTATTCATATCATGCAGCTCTCATGCCATATCATCAGTTTAACCTTTCCGAGGTAGCAAAATTTCAGTAACAAGCTTAAAACGATAAATTATTATTGCAGCAGCGCATGCGATTTGTTGTATGACGATTATTTCAAAAAGTACATCAGTAACTTGCTTATTTCGTTAATCATTTATTTCGCAATTTTTCTCCTTGCGCCTGTTCTCGTGAATGCTGCTTTTATTTTCGCGGTGGCTTGTTTCGACCGCATGAAACAATCCTTGAAGGCATTTAATCTCACGTCGATCTCATCCTCTTTCAACTGAAACGTGTCGTGTTTATTCGTCATCGTGCCGTCCGTATAAGTGAAATAGTATATCCAGGTATGTACCACGTATACAGAGCGACACAGTCTACGAACGCAATTAACGGAATTGGTATTCCGTATATACCGCACCTGATCGAATAAATAGATCTCCTTGTAGCGGAATAGCAGTGAGCATTTCCGGTTGCGTCGAGTTTTGGCAACGCCGTGGCTCCTGCAGGGAGGGATAGCTCTCCCCGTAAACTTGTTGAAATTGTCTGAGGAGAACGCTCCTACGGCAGTATTTACCAATGGTAACTACAATATTAATTTGAAATTACTTCAATTATTATTTTGTAAATGGAAAGGAATTTAACGATAATACTAAAAATAAGTTGCTTTCAACTTCTCCATCTTATAAATATTAAAATAAATAAATTGTAGCACATGCATTGATTATTTTGTCACAAAATAAATTATTAATTAAATTAAATAATAGGATAATTAGCGGATTCAAGTGTAAAAACAAACCTTGAGATAGCTCTTAATTGGCTACCTCAGAAATGGGAACACCGAGCCGGATTAGTGTCAACGTTGCTGTCCTCAGCATCGTAAACCTACCCCCGAGCGAGGGTGTGTTTCCCATAACCTGCGTCAACATTCCACACGTATTACTCGTTAAGAAGAAATCCGCTTAAACTATATAGCCGACTTACTTTCTCGGCTTACTCTTCTGGCACGGATACTCGAGAAATGTAAAGGTTTCCGCGAGAAATCCTGATCCTTCTTGGAAGCAACGAGGATCGAACTGAACGCGAATATCACCCTGGTGCCATGTTGAACCGGCGGTAATCGATCAATAGATGGGGATGGCGGTGGCGCTCGGTTTGTTCTCGGTACGAGTTTCTTGGTGGAAAATGGGAAATTTTCAGACTTAATGGGTTGTAAAGAATGATCATTAACTTGTGGGAATATTTTCTTAAAGCGCATTACTTTTTACGCATTTGATAAATAAGTAAATATAAATTTACGTTGGAAGTATTTTTTCCTTTCTGCATATTTTTATGTTTGAAATAGATCATTTTATTTTTTATTTCTTTCTTAGAGTTTAACATAATCTTGTATGTCGTACCAGCTGCGAAATTAAGCTCATAATTTCTCTCGAGTAAAGCAAAATTATTCTGATATTTACAATGCCATGCTAAAATTTAATTTAGATTGATGCTAATTAAAAAACAATTATATTTATTAAGATCTATTGCTAAAAATTCTTCCATGTTTTGAAAGAAAATATAAAAAATCTCCATGAAAATAATAAAATTTCTGCTCTTTTTAGATAATCGCTTCTTTACTTAAAAATTTAAACATGCGTTGATAGAATTATATGTTCATAGCAGCATAAAAGTATATTAACTAACTTAACTATGAAAAAATTTTAAGAAAATGCGGTAGTCTCGGTATATGAAACTTCAGTTCATAATGTACAATTTAAGTTTTCCTCAGAAAGCTTTCCTTAAGAAAAACGGCCGAAAAACTCTAAAATAATTCGCAACTGCAATTTGTTAATAGTAGCTTAATAGTGGCAATATCTTTCTTTCAAAAAAAAGACGAGAGTTCAGACTCTCATGTTTATAATTAATTCTATTAATAAATTCACCTAAAATCAATATTTTGCAATATAACATTGTATATAGTTCCACAAATGGATCACGAGAATCAATTTTGTCAAAACGTAATCCTGATACTCAGGTTTGATTTTTCGCGGTTCAATAATCGTTAATAGTAACGTATATCCAATTTTTTTGTAAAGCGCAAACGTTTTCATGTTAGTAAGAATAGCTGGAACGCGAGTGAATATTTTAAAAATCAAACTTGACCCTACAAGTTACGCTGAGCGCTTTGACAATTGGATATCAGGAGAGAAAGGTGGAAAGCTTGCGTGTGAATATCCGGAACACGGGTTGGTGTCAATTTGCCCATCGTGATCATTGACGCGCTGGACATCCAAGCTTTTATTCCAAAGTGACACGCTTTTCACAGGTATTCGCAACAGTTAACCCGAAACTTGGGGGTGTATCCTGTAACGTATACGATTTCACAAGCGCTTTTGTAGCCTCTGTAGACTGTAATTTCTCGTTTACAATTAAAATGCGTTTTTAAATTGTGAAGAGTTGCATAAATGACAGTTAACTACTTCCACTGAGTAATTAACATAATTATTTTCCGGCTTATATGTTTTTCCGTTCCACATCCACTTTTCACTATAATATAATTTTATGCGCATTTCTTCAGCTTTTAGTTCGGAATAGCAGATTTTTTTACAAGATTTAATGACAGCGCTTAAATAAACAGATACAAAGTTATTTTCTCTCTTATTCTTTTTTATTGAAGAACTTATCTTCGACCGAATATTTAATCTAATTCATGTCAATAAGATAGACAAGACTGGATGAATTAATGTGCAGATCCATTAGATAAATGGTGTAGAAGTTAAGTTGTTTTAATGTGAATGTAAGTCTCGTATGTATTTGCAGCGTTTTTGCTGAGAAATTCAGTTAAAGACCAGTTTTAAGACATGATATATCTCGATAAATGAATGTTAAGAATCAATTAAATATCCATGACGTTATATGCCATGCATGCTGAAAAGACATAATATTTCAAACAAGTATATGTTAATGTTAACTATCTCTGTTTTAATCGAAATCGAAAATGTAATTAAACTTCAATTGAACAATTAAACTTTTCTGATAAGTAACATATAAATCTCAATCATGTTATGATAAAAGGTAATAATTAAACTGTTCGCGGCTCGAAATATCGACCTACATTCTAAGTACCCAATACGTCCTTGAAGCGAGATTCAAAAGTAATAGAAGGCAATAAAAATACAAAGTTAAGACTATAAAAATACGGCGGTAAATCAGGTCTCGTTCGACGCGCGCGAAACCACGGCGATGAATTATTGCACGCTTATTTCTTTTTTTCCCGGGCGATCATGACATGAAATCGACTCATAATTCGTAATGCACTCTCCTAAGTGAAAATCGCGGCGCGCTCGAACGGGATAGCCGATTTACGAGCCGACGAGAATCATTCGCCGACGAGCCGCGAGTTCGCGCCGCAGCAGATCGGCACTGTAACACTGTAAGCCGACGGTTAATTATTTCACACCGCAACCGTGCACTTTGGCGCACGAAACGGTGGTTACGACGGCCGGCCGGCGGTCGTGGCCGGTTATCAGGCGCAGCGGCCCGTGGAATATAGTTCGGCGACCGGTTCTGCCCTTTTCCTCAGTGAGCCCCGTTTCACGCGTGTCACGAAACAAGCCTGCGAACCGGTCGACTTGAACCGGAAACGAAAATGAACGCGTTTTACCGGATAATCACGTACGTCGGTGTTGCCCAATGAAACGAGATTGTGGGCAGTGGATGAAATCCGATGAGAGATAACGCTACGTTAATTCCAGCAGCGCGGCTAAAACGCGCGGCAATAGGATACTCTTGATAAAGATATCGTAGTTTAAGCGATTTTTTTTCTGTAGTAGTAGATAATTTGTATACATTTTCTCCGGGGATAGCTATTTAGATCTTAAATGATGCGTTCACTAATAGCAATCATGACCAGGGGAAAAGGAAAATTACGGAAACTGTAAAATATCGCGCGAGTCTTTAAGTCTCGTTATACCTGTTGTCGGCATTCGAAGACTTGATATGAAAATAATTCCACATACCGGAAAAAATCTTAGAGAAAGCTAACTTCGAAATGATATTTATTCCGTAAAAGATACAAAAGTATCTCGTCTCTTTTATTTCTGGCATCGTGGACGACGGTGCGAGCTGCAGCGACCATTCTTTCCGATACCATAAATCAGAGGATCTTTTTGTAGGAAAAAAAAATTATGTCGATGGTTATACAGTATTTGCAATACAGTCTTTCTCTTTTCGATTTGTAAATAAAGTTTCGGACGTCGCCGTTTCCTTCAGGAGAGCGGAAAGGCAAGAAACCGCTTGGCTGCACTCGGGGAAGTAGGGGAAGGTCACTGGCATCGTAAAAATACAGAGGACGAGGTGCCGACGTTATAGTGCCCTGGGAAATGATACAATTATATACCTCCTTCTCTCGTATAAAAGGGAGCAAAAAGACAGATGCCGATTATAGCACGGCACGAAGGAGATTTGCGAAACGAACGTAACGGCACGGACTACTTCTACGAGCTGCAGGTGTGTGAGTGCTCGCATGTCTGCGCGCATTCGCATTCCGAACTTTCTTAAGCAATTATGTCATAACACACACGTGCCCCCCTTTTCGCATCTCTCGGTCTATGCAATCTGTCCTTCCTCCCCACCACGACTGTCTGTCCTCTCGCTCGCAAAACGAGATCGTAGACGCTCTCCGGCTATCGCGTCGTCACTCGGCCAAGAATCGAATTTCACGATAATGATTATAAAGTGCCTGCCATTTGCGGCACTGCATACACGACGTTGAAGACGAGACGCGCTGCTTTTACGTTATTATTCTTTTGAGAAGAAACGCGTAAACTGCGAGACGCTCTCGAGTTGAAGAACGCACACAATTCGTTACATTTTCTACATAAAATTGCATCTAACAATAAGATGAAAGAAATTACGGGACTCTATGTCTGCGTACCTTAAAAACTCGCATTTTCATCAGCTTCATTTTATTCGTAAATCAAAAAATTAAAGAGGAAAAGCTATATATTGTAAATGTTATGTCTAGAATTTCTTTTTCATACAAACAAAATCTTTATAAAATCAATATCGCGAAACGTCGTTCGCAACAACAACCACGATGTTGTAAACGTAAAGAGAAAATATTTTCCCGTCGTACTTTTTATTAAAAAATATAATTTAGGAATTAATTTTTTCCAAGATGTTTCCATTGCATCATATTTTGCATTATGCACGAAATTACAGACACCGCACATCGCGCGATTGTGTGAATGACGCCGAATTTTAATGAACGCATCAGCGAGAAAATGCGGATCCCAGGCTCGCCTATGATATCCATCTTCTATTGCCTCACCGCTTCACGCACGGGCAAGAACGAGCCTGCTTATTACATGAATTTCACGGGAGACCACGTTAATTAACCTACTGTTGTTGCTCAAAAGTCGACCGACGCCGATAGCGGACGCGCTAACAATGCGAATAGCGTACATTGGTTACATGATCGTTTGCCGAATACGAGTTTGCCCCGTTGTCTTCCTTATCCACTATCTTTGCAACACTCGGGACCTGCGCGCCGTTACGAACGGTTTATGAGCGACGGAAGAGTCTTCTCTACGACTTTCCGCGGCAATATCCGCGTCCACCAGCACACCTCGCAGTTTGATTTACGATAATTATCTTGTGACATATATATTCGAGGGAGAGAATCGAACTTTCGCAGTTTCTGTCCGCGCCTCCGTTCGCCTTTTTTTTTTTTATTACGCTCCTCCTTTTTTTATTACGCGCGTTAATACGCAACGGTTCTCCTCTACGATTCCCTCGCGTCTCCTTTGTCGTTTGCACAAAAGTCACACGTTACTCTCGCATGCTATCTGAAGTTGACGCGATATACGTTAGAAGAAAGAGGAATCTCTTTGATGCAAGATTCAACTAATTCGAAGATGAAAATTCCTGGCATGCCGGTACGCGGTTACAAATTTTGCAATGGTAAAAGAGCAAATTAACCGCGGTCAGTTTCCAAGTTATCATGCTGAAATTTCTGCAGAATATTCAGTGTCCCTTCCGCTTTGCGGAATTATATCAAAATAATTGTAGCCGGTGCAGCGTGTAACGACAGCAACTTTGGCAAATCCGATACGTCTATGCAGTCCAGTTTTGAAATAACTTCGCTGTTAATTTAGAGAATACCTGAGCGATATTAACATGACGATAAATTTGTTTCATAATAAAATATGATACACACAGAGAGACAGAATGTACCGCTAACATAGAATAAATAGAATACATGCTAATTGAAATATATCATCCACATTTTGTTGCAATTTCTTCTCATTAAAGTAAAAAATATGAGAAATAAATAATTGAATAAAAAGAAAGAAGAGATGAAGAAATTTATTTCTTATTTTTCTCTATTTCATCTATTTTTTATTTACTTCCAATTAAGAAATAATGATCGCCTTTTCGAAAATTTTGCTTTCTCCCGATATCCCGTTAAACGCTATAACGCGCCGAAAGAAACTGAACACGGAAAATCGAGATCGCAATGTGCACCGAACGAAATCAGCATGTCTTAATCCGTTACAAAAATGGTACGCCACGGAATTAGTTAGCATTAATTGCTGCAAATTAACGAGCCCCTTGCGCATAGTTCTCGTTATCGGCGAAGACGTGGCGAGTCCAGAGTCGCGGAGAGCGGTGCCGCCCGACGATCTTCGCGTGGATGTTCAAATTTAGATGGTTCCGCGTAACGCACGCGTGGACGCGAGATCGCGTTTCCCGGCGCGCAGTTTAACATCACGCGTAACTTTCCACGAGGTGGAAAGCACGCCGGCCTGGCGCACGATCGGCGGGGTCTTTTTTTTCGTAGCGAGTAATAGTGAAGTCGATTCACGGAATAAGACGGGTCAGGCGAAGCCTACTTTCTTCCACTGAATTGTCGCGCGCGCGCTCGGGGTGGGAAGGGGAAACTCCAGTTCGGCCTTATGGTGGAAACCCCGCGAAAGAGTGAGAGAAAGAGAAGGCCTTCTTCTCGCCAGGCCGACGGTCAGCCAGTATGTGCTAGTCCCGCGTAGTAGTAGTAAATGTGAGGCAGTAAAACGTAGCGGCTGGCGATCCTCTCACGATCGATTCGGATCGGATCGGATCCGCGCACTTTTGAGTCACGCGCGAGAGCGTAGTGAGTCGCAGACGGTTCGCCGACGATTGATCGATAACGCAACCGATCTAATTCATTGATCGTGGTGATCCCCGTGGTGGATACTCGCCGTGAGAGCGTGTCCGACCAAGCCGGAGATTCGCACAAGTGAGTACGCAACGCTCGTCACTGACAGTGATCCATGGTGGTGCGTAAATGCGAGTAAATCAGCCCGTAGGAAACGTAGATGTAAGAACATTCTTTTTTTTTTTTTCAAAAATTACATAGTGAGCAACGACACGATAAATTTGTAAAAATTACTCATTCAAATGCGGAGTAAGATACCGAGCTACACTGAGAGAAAAATATAGTTACTTTTGGCCTCAACCACAATTTTATAATATTTCTAACGATAATTATGGTTAATGATGCATGTAGTTAAGTCGATCATATTTCGTGTTAGAAATATTATAAAATTGTGATTGAGGCCAAAAGTATATTTTTCTCTCAGTGCAGTTTCTTGTTTCACCAACTGGCCAGTTGATAATTTCGGACTGGCGTTGTCTGTTCACTTATCCAATGGATACTAACCCTTTGATAATGAAAAAGAAAAGGGAAAATGGGTTTATCGAGATTCGAATCGGTCGCGCATTCATGCATTATTATGATGCAAATATTGATTCCGGCTGTAATGTGAATTATTGGAATATCCTTGAGTCTCGAGATCGTATTATATCCTGGTAAGTAATATATGTTTGGATAACATATATTATTTAAAATCTTCAGATTGAATTTAATATTTCGCTTTTATAGTGTTATTAAATTACATTTGATACGACAACAAAACATTAGTTCATTTATTCCACTAGTTCATTTACATTCCCGTTAAAATAATTTTTTATATGAATATTTAAGAGCATCTTGTGCTGCGAAATAAAAAGAAAAACAAAAAACTGGATATTTACGGTACCTATAATATATTCAATATTTTTTGTTTCTAATATTGTTTCATGTAAATTATTACTAATTGCACAATATGACGCGATGGTTAATTACCAAAGAAATTATAGACATTCTAATCGTATTACCATATTAATGTGCGTCGATTGCTCGGTACATGAACAACATAATCATACGATCGTAGGTCAATTCTGAGAATTATCTTACAAATATTAGTATGCAAATTATACTATGCGATATCCGTGGCAAGATGCGAGTAGCCATAACCCAGTTTATTGATTCGTGACGATTCCGCGTATCTTCAAATCGACAGTTACTCACGGATCATAAATCAGGATAAAATTCGAATCGATGAATATCGCGAATATTGGATATATTTACGTGACGCGGCGTGAAATGTCTCGCTCAGATATTTTATCTCGGGTATACAACGTATTATCCGCCTCAGTGTTAATGCACTCACGCGGAAAATCAAAATACTTGTCACATAATTCCACCATCAGGAATGCGCTTGACATTAATATACTACCGATATATGTTTACCATCAAACCGAGAACGCATCATTACAAAATAGAATTTCAGAATTCCATAACTTACACCGTTTGGAATTTAATAATCGCGCACCAGTATAACACACACATCTTCTGTACATATCCTCTGTACATATACTCAGTATCATTTACCTTCGGGACACTAGTTCTAAAGTGAACTCGACATATCTAATAAAAAATAAACCAGCGAACTTGCTTTACTTTGTGCGAAGTTGTCACGCGTGTTGGATCGCAGCGAAACAGAGAAGGACTCGCGAACACGCGGAAACGCTTATCAAAAATTTATAGCCCTGGAATAAAAGATACAAGAACTGTATAAACCAACGTGCTCAGAAGACGAGAACTGTCCGTTAAAAATTTCAACTGTCGGCCAGGTCAGCAAAAGAACTTAAAATAACGACTTAACGTTACGTGCCGTGACGTTTAAAATTTTTGCCCCATTTTTAAGAAAACGTAAATGCAAAGTCGCCAATCGGGATTATCGATCTCGAAGGCGGCGGAATTTGCTCACGTACGAAAGTATTAATCCCCTCGTTTCTCGCCTGCCGTTAACGGTTTTACAACGACAGACGCGACGACACGCTTCGCGTGCGCACAACAATTGTCTCTTTCCTTTTTTACGGTCGTGCATGTTAGACATTTATGGTCAGAAACATATATCAGAGGCGTATCAATCATAATTCCGGGGATCGCTCGCATTCAAGCCGTTCGCTTCTATTTACAGAAGCCATGTATATCACGGCCATTTATTCGGGGGTTGCGCGGAAGGGGACAGGCGCAGCATCGACACGGCGGAAGAAAAATACGCTGAAATATACGGGAAACGCCGGCGAATGGATTCACGGCCGGCAGACACGGCCGTTCGATAATATTGCACTTTATATCGCAAATAATAGACGACGTCCGTGCGCGCCGGAAGCTTTGTTCTCCGCCTCCTCTACGTATGGTCATCTAGGTTACACATCCGAGTGTTATACATTTCGCGCTGCATGTCGCCGCTACGCACACACCTGTTCGCGCTTCGTAAATATTTCATGGCGACGAAACGAGCTCCCCGTGGATGACAACGTACCCTCTGGTCGTCAAGTGAAGTCTATTTAGATCCAATTAGATCCAATTAGACTCAAAGAGAATGCTGCGTAGCTTCTTACGTGGAATTAAAAATTGTTGCACGCACGATTGCGTATTATAAAGAGAAAAATATATTTATATTTATTTTTTTTGTATTCCAGCACGTTTAATCCGAGATTTTACTTTCTCCTGTGAATAATGTCGAGGGTACGCGGATAATAGTCGTGCCACATTCCTTTTACGACGCACACGATGTTACACATGTGTATATCCGATCTTATTCTTCACTGGCCAAATACTTCCGAGCCGAATCGATTTCGAATAAAGATTGATTCATATGGAAACGCAAACTCCATCAATCTTCCACTGATGCAGTCGTGAGTGTGGTTTTACATCGCCATATTTTCTGCTGCTGCTGCTGTTAGATTCGATTAATGCGCGTCGACGTGTGGAGCGAGCGTCGAAAGCCTTGACGCGCGATCGTAGAATCGAATTTCATCGACCAGGCCGCGACAAGTAGGTCAACGCACGTTTGTGAATTTTCGCTCGCTCACTCCGTAAGCGAGTCGCACATCCTGGATTTGCCCGGGAGGTCACCGGGATCGCTAACGAATAATAAACTTTTTTGAGCTCGCCGGGCGGTAAAAGGTGCGCCAGCTTTTCACTACGCTATCACATTCGCTCGCCACGCCGGATAACGTATATCCCGTGGTGATGTCACGTACAGCGTATGAACTGTCAACCCCTGTAAAAAATACCGAATGGAAGGGAGGATGAAGAAAAAGGGAACGGTTCGACGAACCGTCGGGAAAACAGATCGTCTAATGCGGTGCAACATCATCTCTCTCTCTCTCTCTTTCTCTCTCTCTCTCTCTCTATCTATCTCTTTCGTAAAAAACGATACAAAATTTCTTTTCTTGCTGGAAATAATAGTTTATTTTGCTTAGGACGTAGAAAATTATTAATTATGAATTTCAAAAACTATATTTAATTAACTTCATTACTGAGAGAGGAATACCTACATTAATTTTAATATTATTGCACATTTCAGGACATACAACAAAATTTTAATAATTGCCTCAAACGTATTAATTATTTTAGAAAGAGTTGCCGATGGCTTTTGTTTAAAAATTATTATTATACTGAAACTACACATTATAAATTGAAGCGCCTCAAGATGTATTCATTCATAAAATCTTACACGATATATAATATACGTATAATACGAGAAAATTCTAACTATGCGCGCTTTTATGACCAATCAATTTATTAAAATCTATTTAATAAAAATTCTCGAAGGACGTTCAACGCTTCCAGCTGGGATCCACGCGAGATTCAGGAAAATTTTTAATTAAAATCCGTTTCCGCCTGAGGGAATTCAATATGTTGTATTTCGTGACTCCGATCATAATAATGGGCGGGTTAGTCTGTAGGGATTTCACGTCGGTGAATCATACTTGCACGTTGCAAACGAAAACGATTAGATCGTTCACGAACCGATCCGCGAGAATCAAACGCCGAGCGTTATTATCGCGATGGCGATCGATAATAATACGAGTTATCGCCGGTGTGAATGGAACGGCAATCACAAAAACCGGTCGGTCGGCCGATTCTTAACACACCGAATACGTCTCCATCACTTTCTTGCTCAACGGCGGGGTCATTAACCCCTTTTGCGCTCCGTGAATATCTTAAGAGAGTGTGCCACTTTGCGCGAGTGATATAGTAAACGGTGCCATTAGAGCGCGTTTGAAATCATTAGTAAATCGACTGCACTTATCTAAATGATTTGTACAACATTTCGAGAGTACGGACAACGATGATATTGCTCGAAATCCCTGCATCCGATTTCGAATCTAATGATGATACAGCTGAAGATAAATTTGTATCCATCATTCGTCATGATGCATCGCTATTTCCCCGCTGCTAACGAGGGAAAATCTCGATGAAAATTAACTCGGTCGTTCCGAGGGGACCATTAATAAACGAAGCTGCATTTTACGATTTTAACAGGATTTCAAACTGTTATGATCACACAGGAAGGCATTCTGCATCACGAGATGCAAAATAAAGCGTTTAAACAAGATACGCGGGGAGAAGCACGAAAAACTACCGTTAATTCCTTTTTTTCGACCGTTGAAAAACTAACGAGTAATTTGCCGCGGCAAACGAGAGAGAGAAGCAGGGAACGAAAAAAGAAATATGTTTGTTGCTCGATATCACCGATACTATTGAATGCTGCTTGGCGCGATTGCGGTTTGCGAGCGTAACTGTTCGATTTTTGCGATGTAAAATCGTAATGCGCAAACAAGCATATGGGAGAGCCAAGAAATAGAACGCCGCGAGAGCGTACCATCAAACCGGTCGTTTCCTATGATTTCCGAATGAATCGTCTCCGTTGGACCGCTAATAACGACCGAACGGGCGGCATATCGGAATCGATTCGGCATTATTCCACTATTAATTCAAAATTCATGCGGCCTGGTTCGATTCGATCAAATTTAACCTCGCCGTTGGTTGGTAATCAATCTAATTGACATGCTTCTCTCTCTCTCTCTTTTTGTACTAATTATAAGGGAAAAATATAATTACTTTTGGCCTCAATCACAATTTTATAATACTTCTAACGATAATTATGGTTAACATAATGATACATGTAGTTAAGTTAATCATATTTATTTTTAGAAATATTATAAAATATGGTTGAGGCCAAAAGTAACTATATTTTTCTCTCGGTATGTTTATCTGTCTGTCTGTCTGTCCGTCTGTATGTCTGTCTGTCTGTCTGTCTGTCTATCAGTCTGTCTTTGCGCGCGAATTGATATCCGGACACTACTTTCTATTATGCGACTGCGGAATATTATCCCGTTTCCAACGAATGACGGGGAGAGAAGCGGGAGAGAAGAGAAGGAGAGTGAAAAGCAACAATTTCATTTCTCGTATTCAGGTCGCGGCCGCCGCGATCATCGCTTTCATAAGTCGAATCTGCTGCGTTTAAAATCATCACTGCGTCTGCGGGACGAATAGAAAATATAATATCTTTTCCGAATGCGTCGTCTGCATTGCACGCTGTATATTAATCACACTTATGCCGCAGTGTGCCAGAACAGTCACGTAACAGTGTCAGCCACGGTTAAACACTATTACTCGAATTAGTGGCGTGGCACGGATATTTGCATAATCGAACTTTCGAAAGATCAGGCCGTTATAAAAAATTATCGAAATTTCTATGGCTTGTCAAATGTCGATGTTTCCTCAAAGTTCATTGCTTCTTAATCTAATTATGCACGCGAGATTAAATTTCTGATTAATGAGCCAGTCGACACTGACATTTTCTCTCACACAATCATTCTTAATACGAGGAAACAATTATACATCGATATTTTAACTTTCAAATGTGTATCTGGCGGAACTCGACTTCCTCTCTCAAGTCTTGATTCGGCCTACGGATTTTTTATTTGGATACGGAAAGGGGTGACAACCGATGTTTCAAGTCCGAGATTTCATTTTACGTAACGCCATTTCACCAACGGCTTCACCTAAACGGTGAGCTGCGTTCAGCTTAACGCAGCTCGCGATCCGGATTTCGCTGCCCGATCGAGTAGTCAGTAATCTCGCTCGGACAAAGTGGAAACGTAACTTCCGTTACGGATGTGAGATCTGCCTCCAAGTTTTCGATGCAGCGGTACGTGACAGGAATAAAATGTTCACGTGTTTGTTAACAATCTCACATACGCGCAAGCACGTGTGAAATAAGCCGTTCGTGCACGACGGGTTTTTCTCGTCCCGCGAAAAATTCGCCTTTGCGTGCTACCGTGGTGTGCCGGGAACGTGCAACGGCGAGACCGCAGGTGGGTCTCCGTGTGAGAAATGGGTGCACCTCTTAAAGCGGAGAAAGTTTTCCTTTTTTCTTCCTCTTTTCCGAGCAGCTACCATCTCGATATAATCGACGGATGCGAAGACGGACGAGTGCGCCGGAAAACTTCCGCCAACCCAATGCTTCCAAAAGCTTGCGAGAAAGAGTAACGTTTCCTCGAACATCTTTTAAAATAAAAATATGTTGAGAAGGAGATCTGTTTCAGTCCCTTAAGAAAATGATAAAACGCAACATTTTAAACCTCTTTATCCACGCTTTTCCCTTATAAATGTCTAACAAGCATGATTTAAGGAAATAGGCGTTGCCTCTTGTTAAGCGCACCAAACGCTATGAAGTCTAGTATGTCCTGTAAAGTGCATCTTAAATGTTAAATATGCAGAATTCATAAAAGTAAACGAGTGTAACTCATTATCACGTTTAGCAATTAGACGGGTGCGTGTTCGTAGTCTCTGAAAATTTCGAGCGACGTGTAACAGCGTTACGTGAGCTCCCAGAAATTAAAAAAAAAACACGACGCCCGGTAAAATGCGTTACGTGTAAATAATTTCGTGAACAAGAGCCGCGATCTATTGTTCTGCGAGCTCGCCGAGGTGAGAGGAAGACGGAAGCGGTGCCACTTTTTCTGACAAATTATAATATGAGAAAGTACATAACTTTTCTATTCCGCCCGTATATTATTTTGGTCTTAGCCGCCGGCGCAATAATCGTGCGAGAAAGGGCAAAGGAAACGATCTAATTGTAATTTGCGTTCCGCGCGATCGGTTCCGCCGCCTTCAATGAATAGAAAACTGCTTTCGCGATTCTAAACGGTCCGCAGATACTTGGCGTTTCTTTCATTCCCGTCTCACTTTACATAACCGGGCCTGGTTTCTTCGCGGGGACTTGTTGTTCCCGATCAACATGCATTTTTTTGGCGGGACGGAAAAAGAACCAAACGCGAGATAGATCGTCAGTGTTGCTTTCAAAATAATCAATTCAATCAGTCGCGCAATTATATCGAGGACCCTGAGGAGCGGAGAGCGGCGAACTCCGTGATCTTACTTAATCCCACCTTCGTGCATTATTCATCGACCGTGTGCATTGAACCGGGCGGTGCGTATGGCCGACGTTGCATGCACGGAACGTTGCACTTGCTCGTGCATCGAGGTCGCTCGCGCGATGACGAGGAGACGGACGTGCCGTAGACGCGGCCGCGCGACTCGAAAACGTCATAACTTTCCCTTCGCCGGCGCCCGGGAGCGTTCCTCTTCATTCCGGAGGCGCGACCCGTAGGAATCGACGGCGCCGAGGTATGCATATTAAGTCGTACGCGCGTCCGTATCTAGGCGTTTCAAGAGTTCACGACCTAGATCTTCCCACGGCGCCTCCCCGACAGGAAAGCGTGCGTGTCGCGTGCGAGACGACGATGATGACGACGACGACGATGCCGGTGATTCGCCTGATCCAATTCCCTGTGAGGATTCCCGTCCGGTTATCAATCGGAAATTAAACGCGACCGCGAATGCGTATGATTTCCCGCGATTATCCACGGCGGCTCGCGACGCATTTGATCGGGGTAATCCGTAAATTGCTGCGGTCGGGGTTTCTGGAACGTGGCGAACTTCCCCGTCCGCTTTGTCCGGCGCGTGTTGAAACGAGCGGTTTCGCCAACGAGCTCGCTTCACAGTGTGTGCTGACCGTGCCGTGGGATATCTCGACGTTACGTGTGTGCCGACTCGCACCGGCGGAATTCGCAAAACTATTTATCGCACCTCGTGAAAAATAAAAGGCAAAAATTCTGAGTTTGTCAGAATGTGTAAAAACCGACTCGCGCGTGCTTACTCAACTGCGATAAGATTCTCATAAATTTCGCACCCTATTTATGTGGATTTTGATTTTGTGTATCTTGAAATATACTGAAAGAAAAATATAATTATTTTTGGACCCAACCATAATTTTATAATATTTTTAACACGAAATATGATTAACTTAACTAACACGAAATATGATTAACTTAACTATATGCATCATTATGTTAACCATAATTATCGTTAGAAATATCGTTAGAAATAAAATTGTGGTTGGATCCAAAAGTAACTATACTTTTCTTGCAATGTATAATCGGAAAAGACAACACTTTTCGTCATTCCGAAGCTTTCGATTTACGTTCTCTTAAGATGTTTACAAGTAAACTTCACAAAGTCTCCGGAGCGCAGTTTATTTAGATTATCCTGTAAAACTCGAGTTATTACATGGGCAAATGTCTGAGCGATTGTCGATTATGGAAACGAGGGATATCGCACGCGATATCTCTCGCATTAGCCGAAGAAAGTACAAACACGGGCGAAGGAGAAGCTCGTCCTTTTCGTTTTCTAACAGGACGAACTACACGTTTCACTTCGTCTCGCGACACGCTCTACGTGCAGCCGTTCGATGCAATTAATATAGCGTTCGCGATCATTAAATTTCTACGAGGATAGCGCTCGGGACGTCTCTAACGAAATCTTTCACTCTTTCTACATGAAAGCTAAATCGCTCACTCTCCCACCCTCGCGCGGCCACTTGCTGCTCTTGACGATTTCGTCATTATGCGGCTACTCTCGATGCGTCACGGCATCGAAAGTGTCCGCAGGTATGTATTTCGTCGCCGGCCGTATCGTCATTTACTTTTACCTGCGTAGACAACGAGCGCTTGTTGTCTACGTCGTTGTCGATTCCGTGGAAACTTCTATGAAACACGCCTTGCGTGCTACATCCCGTTAGCATTAACGCTAGAAAGCCAACCAGCAAGGCAACGTCATTATTAATGCTGAAATCATTCATCTGGACATCCCTCTCCTTCCGCGAATGCAGGTTTCGAGAAAACCAGAAGTACAAATGTCGAATAAGTAAGCAAGAAACTTGTCTTTCTCTCACGCATATTAGATATTTAAGTATACACGAATGCCGTGATATGTATCAACTACTTTCACTTACATTCTTTACAATTCGTGACTCAAAATCGAATTACATTTTTTTACTGAATAAATAATCGGATCAATGGCGATTAATGCGCTTTGAATTTCTCTTTACGTTAACAGGAATTACGAAAGATGCAGCGACTCATTTAAATTCTACTTTTTCTCTTTTATTATATGTCTCTGTGGTTCAAACAGGTTTCAGAACAAACAATTGTTCTGAACAAATATTGACGTCGTAAATACATCTGTATTATTGTGCATTTCCATAGCCACAGGCACATTTGTTGAATAATAAAGCCAAGTACGCATCGCGATCGCAATGAGAGTAATTAATCACGCTGTTCCGAATGTAATTGCATCAGATACAACTGTCCGACTATTTTCCAGTCTGCGCATACGTATTATGTGCTTTGTATAATTCGCGATGACGTTACGTGGCATTAAATTAATTTCAGCGCTTGATAATAGTTGTCCACGTAATTGCTATGAAAATGTTATCATTGTTCATTATCGATCATGTAATCTCGATCGACAGAATGAAGTTTGGATTAGATAATTAGATCAGAGTTCTGTTATCATTTGTAACAATATGTTGAACGAACATTTTAATTATTTCTCGATTGTACCGAGAGACACGCAATCGTCCCCGAATGTTTTTGCACGTGGCTCGCATTCTATTTGGACACATGTTATTACAAAAATAGTGGCTATACTCGCCAAACAATACGTTGGATCTCACGAGTTCGCAATCGCGCGGGCGAGTTGCATCTGTCGAATGATAGTCGATAACGAGGCACACGCGTGCGAGGGACTGAAAGCTAATTAAAATGATGTGCACGCAGTAAATTACAAGTATCCTGCATGTGTTACTCATTATCATATATCGCAAACGGATATGAGATCTTCCTTGCCGAGATGGAGATTTCTTCGCGCGACGTCCGCCTCACGTACTTCTCTCATATTTTTCCGTTGTATTGTAAGTGTATGTAAATTTGTTACTTTCGCTATAATTAAACGATGTTGAATATCTCATTAATAAATCCAAGTTATTCCAACAATTTCTATCGACTTTCTTTTCTTCACTAATATATGTCACAATTGGACAAGTTAGCGTATTCGGTAATCGATGTCAAGTAGGAAGGCGACATGATGTAATAATCTCATTTGCATAAATTATACGTAACTATGATATGCCATTATCGATCTAACATACACTGCAGACGGCCGGTCTATTTGATCAGGAAGTTCTCCTAAACTGTAACATCGCATTCCACGTACAACTCGCTTTAGCCGGCAAGTTAAATAGCCGTCAGATTTTGATAACACAAATATGTTCCACTTTATACTCCCGACGAATCGTGGTAAGTAATGTATACACATTCCAGCACATAACGTTTATTAAAATTAGTTTATCGAGTTTCGGAAGTTACCGTGAAACATGTTGCGTCACGAGATCAGTAAATGAAATCTTATTTACCGTCGAACTACAATAAAACGCACGTTTTTATTCCTTCACATCATGAAACCGTCAAAATTAATTATCTTCGCGATTAACAGCTCGCTGTAACGTCTAGACGTGTGAATTACCTAACGTTCGTCAGCAATGCTCGATTGATTCGATCTAACTATTATAGAATTCCTCGCGCCATTTCAAGTATTATCGAATTTCTTGCCTGACATTTTCGTTATCTTACGTACGTATAGCTCCCCCTTTCACTTTTCTGTAATAAGCGAGCTCTCCGGTAACAAGTGATATTAAGTCTCGTTTATGCAGCATTTTGTCGCAACGAGACCTGCCGCGCTCATATTACAGTGAAAGTATTCCGTTCAAGAGGGAAACTCCTCGAATTGCCGCTAACTCCTTGTGATCGTCCGATAATTCATGAAGCCTTATCGCCGATGCAGCCTGTTATTTGCTCGTTAACGCATTCCCCGTGTAATCCGATACTGCGCGCGGATCATCGACAGAGATCTCTCTCAATTTTCCCATGCCCATTCCCCATATTCTGCACTTATGTCATCGTTCACGAAAGAGAATTGCGCTTTATGTAATTCCTAAATAAAGCGAGAAATCGGAAAAAGGCGCATCGGCGCAAATAGACTAAGTATTACATTATTACGTCGTAAAATTATTCTCTCGTGCTGTGCGAACTAGTTTTTTTCTCTCCCTTCCCCGAGTGGAGGTCTTTGTAAGTCTACCTCATCGTTTTCGCGCGAAAATTTAGATAGCCTTTTATAGCGAGTGGAGTCCAATTTAAATCCCTAGACATTTCCACGATCCCCGGACACTCTTGGGACTTAATTGCGAGCTTACAAAATTTTCATCGTCGCTTTCAAGAGCGTGGAAGCCACGCTGAAGCCACCCCGAAGCCACGCCGCGGCTAAAGGCTTAATTACCTCGCCGTTACGACCGTTAATCTTCCCATCTGTATTGGCAAACGAATGTGCAGGATACGTACATTCATGACGCCGCCAGGCGCGACGAGGTAGACTGTTATCGCAAATAAGACATCGAACGCTGCTCGTCATTGTTACGATGGAGATCCCCGACGGTCGGTTAGCCCAACGTTGAAGTCTTGGGAAACTTGGCGGCGTTTTCAGATGCGCGTTGCAAAATGCGCGTCGCGTCGCGCGTCGTGCACGCAAGCATCTCCGAGGGATACGGGATCCCGAGAAAGAGAGAGAGAGAGAGAGAGGGGCGAGGAGACAACGGTTGCTTGAAGAGCGGCTGGTCACGCAGTTGCTTTAGGCGAATTTCATCTTCTTATAAAAACAGCGGGACGCCACGCCGCGCCGCTCCGTCATTGCGTGCGTCCAATTTATCTTTTCCCGTGTCATCATACTTAACCATCGGTCAGTTCACCTCTTCCGGAGAGGAGAGTCCGGAAGCGCGGCGATTTTGCAAGAGCCTTTATCTCTGGCGACGTCAAGCTTATCTGACGTTAACATTAAATAAAATCTGCTTACCTCACCTCCGTAAGATCATCTCTCGATATTATTCTACGCAAGATAAAGGTAGAGAGATAAATCTTTCTGAGATGCGATAAAATGTCGATGTGTATTTTACTTTATAATAATATTTATTCAGCACGAATAATCTAGATTTTTAGAGTTTTGTACAAATAGCACACATTATAGCGCCTGTATCAAACAAAAAAAAAATAAACGAAAATAGTCATGGGATTAACAGAAAGAAAGTATAAACAGTCTGATCCTCGCGAAACTATTACCGTTATAACATACTTATTTTCTCATCGCATCGAGTACTGGAGCCTCCCAGAGCTCGCATTACTTTTCCGTTCTCATTACGATCGCTACTAACCACGATATCTCTATACACTTCGGCATAATGTGCATCTGGAGAATTTATTTTATTGAAGATAAAACGAGTGGAAAAATTGCATTGTGTGTCATTGCCAGTAATTGCCGGCCTGTAATTCCATTGAAAACGGGATCGAGAGTAATAGCATGAGCGACCGCAGCCACGATCGACGCAGATTAAAACGTAACTATTGTTGCAACTAACCGCACAATAGCGTCATATCCGCGCGCATAACGCAGAAGGTTTTATCTGCCGGGTTGGGACGTTAAAACGGCAACGCAAACCCGGTTTTACGGTAAAGTAATTGACAATTAATGCGCGGGCCCCGCTTCCACGCTGTGCGCCGAGTGGAAAGCGAAAGGCCGAGCGAACCAGAGCGTGAACCCTCCATGAGCTCGGGTGCGTTATTCGCGGAAAAAAAAGCGGCCTCAGAAATGGTATCGTGCGCCGGTCGTGCGCTACACGCCTTTCCCGACCGGCCGTTTACCTTTATCTTACTTTTATCTCGCTGGCGCGAGCCATTTGCACGGGCATTTGTCATTATCTCCGTGGCATTCGCGGTTTGGATTTTTTTTTTAATCGCACTCGCGTTGCGTACTTAAATGTTTTATGTATGGAAGATTTGCATATTTGATAGAAAAACGGAAATATTGTAGAAATTTTCTTCTAATAAAAAATGTAAATAAAGTAAAGTAAGTGAAATATTTAAAGAAATATTCTTTATAAAGAAATTCTGTTCCGAATTCGGAGAGGAGAACTAATCTAATTTCTAATTTTCTTTTTATGTAAAAAATTAATTGCTGATTTAGATTTAAATTCTTAATTTAAGTTTATTTTACGTCAATCAAGTTAAATACCCTAAAATCTGACAACGCGGAAGACAGCTTGGGGGATGGTCGAATTAAAGTTGAGTTTCTTTAACACTTTTCCTCCGTACCAGTAATTCCGAGGTAAAATACAAGAAGAAACGAAATCTTATAAACGTTGTAACTCCGCCATTTACCAAGTACGTCTACCGAAGTACGTGTGTTCCAAGTTAACACACTTTACGGTCTCGTTTTCCGGACGACAGTGAAACGCAATTTTGCTTTACTTTGTGAAACGGTAGCATGTAACTTATCGAATAAATATCACAGGTTTCCCTTGTCCTCCTTGTTAAAGTGACAAGCGCATAAAGCAAATTTCAATCCATTAATGTTAAAAGGCTACTCTAGTGCGTCTATCTTTCTGCCAATATAATGCACTTGCACCGTTTGAGCTGCAGAGCATGGCATTCGCAGTCAGTGCATTCCGGGCGCATTAATTGGCGCACGGCGTGGCGAGGGGTTTGCCGGGTGTGTGGTCGCTACATCGTTACACCGTAGTAACACCGTGAGAAGAAATTGATGCCGATAAAAATCACCGAAGGCTTGTTCGCATCGATGTCAAGTTGTAGCGGTTCTCCCAGACCGAACGGAACTCCCGCTCCTTTAAATTGCGAAAGATCGTAGAAAGTGCATTCCTGCCATTTGGAAATCGATTTTAACTCTACGTCAAGGTCGCCGGATGTAGGTAAGAAAAATCAGCATGTAAATGTAGCTGTCGATATCCACACCTATTTCGAGAACAAGGAAACAATGAAACATTAAAGGACTATTTCATCATCGCTAATTAATTTCATACGAGAATGTTTATGTATCAAGAATGTGACATGCATGTCGAGTAGAATATTAAATAAACTTATAACGATTGTATGATAACACTTGTCTTATAAAAGTAGAATGTTCTCATTCAACTGCTAAGATGTACTTGAAAGACACATATTTATACATAAATAAGCTAAACATTTTATACATTAATTTATAAATCTAACTATATTGATTTTAAAAAATTACTAGTTTGTATCATATAATACTCGAGAAAAAAATATATACAGCCATAAAAATTAAATAAAGGCAATGGCTTTGCAAGTTCTTTCGCATTGCAATCAACTCGTAATCGGATTATGCAGACTGGCGAAAAATTCTTGAATAATTTCGACTCGAATAAATCACATATAACGAAGAAAAATGGATATTCTCGTGCGACTTCAACTGCGTTTCGCGTTAATGCATGGTTTGCCGAATGCTCGTAGCGGCAACATTACTGTCATTCATCGTATATCTCGTCAAATCTCCAAAAACTGAATATCTAGTCTCAGACCCTTCTTTTCAGTTGGAAACCTTCTTCTGAATCTAGGCTCTTTATTTAATATCGCGTATTCCCTTCATTCACATCCAGAAAATAAATTGAATTTACGAATCGAATCTACGCAATCGGCAACGAAAAATGAGGGCTTACTCAAACTGTACGTCGGTTTAGAATGATTCAACTCTATTCATCATACCAACTATGGAATGCATCAACTCCTTCGGGAGGCTTAGACAGCGACATTTATAATTAATTCATCCGCAAACTGGCTTGAAATTTAAATGCAACCGGGCTGTATCGATTTCTCGTACCGCAGCTGCTTTTAACCGCGAAGGTGGCAGCACCAAACGACACAACGACACTACCAAGCGCAATAATCGACAAATTGTTTTTATCTCCCACCTGTGACACCATTTCTTAGATAAACGAGAGAGAAATAAAGCGCGCCTCTGGCTATTTTTAAATAAGCAAATTGTAAAAAATCCAAAGAACTGAGGAACTTTATTTTTAAAAGCTGAAGATAATGAGGACAACTTTATTATTATAGAATATTATTTTTAGAATTTTCTAAATAAAACATTCGATAGATTATAAAAACATGTCTATTATTTCAGTTCCACGAATGGCTCATTATTATGTACGATAATTATGGAATAAATATATGTGAAAAGCGTTGCGTTTGGAAACTCATTTAGAATATACGAACATTTAGTAGTAATTCATAATTACAAATTACGGCCGCGCGTAATTAATCGTATACTCGCGAAAATCGAGCCCGGGCGATTATTGTGCGCGAGATAGAAGAAATATCGTTCTCGGGCAATTTTCGTACGGCCAGGCGCGATCATATCGCTCAACGCGAGTTTATAATTACATCGGAATCGATGGGCGACGAAGGCTTTGCGCCAGCCAATTGAATTGCCGCGGCAATGCTGCGCGAACTAATTTCTAGGGCCTCGTTATTAACGTGCGGCTATCGACTAAATGAAATTTCGATCGCCACTCAAGTAGAAGCGACACTCGTTTGCGCGACACGCCTCACTAAATATCGGACACTTTTACCCGTGTAGCTTTTCCCACTTGAGCTTTTCTTTCACATGTGGCAGCGAGAAGAGAGAGAGAGAAAGAGAGAGAGACATGTCTATGCAAAGTCAGCGCGATTCGTGCGCACCCCTGACGCTTAATGAATGAAGAGAAAGTGGCGTGTTTTTTGCATTACAAATTTCCTGCCTAGCTTTTACTATTTTACATAACACAATTGTTCCTTCTTTTCATTATGCGCAAAATGCTGGTTGTAAGGGTGCTCGTTGTAATGCCCCATGCGTCACATTACCACTTCATGCAATTTTCATCATTCTCTTTGTTTATTTCCCTATTATACCCTCGTTATACGCGGATGCTTGCGAAAGGTTTAATATAAGCAATATCATAACTGTATCTAAATTTACGTTGCAATTTCATAATCCGGCAGCCTCGACCGTTACGTCAAACATTTGCGGTAATAATGGGGCAGTTAGCGATTTACTGCGTTACCCTCATGAATATTAACGTTTACTAACGACTCTGTAATGTTCCGATATCCGAGCGCGAAATTCTATCGCGTCTTTTTCGTGCACGCGCCAGATTGTCACGGCGGCAAACATCCTGGGAAATCAAAATTGAATACCTGAGCAATCCAACGTTATGAAAATTGGGTTCGCGCGCGTTTCACGCGCTTTACACAAAAGTGCACGCCGGTACAAAAGGTATCTGCGTATCACGGCAAATGCTCGTAAAAAGAGAAATCCTCCCTCCCTCTTTGGATTTCGCTATTACCGCGATTTAAAAATGAGAAAACAGCACGGAAACGATCCGCGAGATTATGATAGATGCACGACGCTTTCTATATCCTTCCTTTCTCTGAGCGATACGTTACACTTTTCTCGTGCTCATGTTTTAATAGTTAATTCGCCTTGATGCGAGATGAAGTATGGGCCGTCCTACTTATATCTCGGATGTTGATAAATGCTATTTTTCGTAAAGCCTATTCTATCCCGCAGAAAGTAGCATTTTGATGTCGTAAATGGAGATATATTTCTCTTTATATGTAGTCAAATATAAAATCTTTATTTTAAATGCAGAAATTTTTACTTTCTACTAACGTAACGCATTATCTCGCATTTATTAATTATTTATTTATTACTGGGAATATTTTAAGTAAAACGCAGAATATAATATTATTAATTGGCTTTTTGTTGCAGAATTCCCGTAAATGACCTCATAGTGTGCCACGATGTCGTCAATATTACTGTTGAATTGTAAGTATTTTTCTATCTGAAGCCCCAAAATCTTTCCTTATTCGACATGTGTATACAAATTTTAATTTTTATGTTATTCAAACCACCTAGGTGTTCTGACGACATGGCTGTTCGTCACCATAGGAGCGATTACCGTATCGATAGATCGTGCTGACGTTAAAACCGTAAGTGTGACCAATATAAAAAGTTTTACATAATTTCTGTTAAACATTTGTATTGTCATTAATATTGTTACTTATTAATAATTATAAATGATATTTTATCATCATACATTTATCATCATAATTACTCATAAATTACTCTTTCTTTTGCATCAATGTTTAATGGCCGAAATATTTAAAATATCGAGCAGACAATTATGACAATAGCATTCTTTGAAATCCTTTGTAAAGAAAAATTGTCCTTAAATATTTTAACTCATTCTGACATTAAATTTTCTTCATTATACTTTTTTCGCTGTCCGTTTTGTCGAAATTGAATCTCATTTTTTTATTTACTTAATATTGTATGTATGTACATATTATTCTTATATCGATTCTGCTTACATTTTTTCTGTTCATTGTTATAAGATCTATTTTTTTTATTCATTACCTTATTATTTTATGAGCTATCTATCCTGTTTTTACTACAGGTAAACATCAGTAGCAATTTTACTAACATTTATAAATACATCTTTTTCTCATTCATATACTTTGTAATTAGGTATTTAAATTTAAATGATAAACCAGTATGTATGCAATGAAGTTATTAAAGTTAATATTTTATTAGTGTAATTCTATAGCTATAGCATAACTGGTCATATATTTTATAATATATCGAGTCACAAATTCTCTCCAGTTTCATTTTATTGACGTTTTATGTTACAATCAAAAGTATGTGAGGATTTACTACTATGGAAACGGAATAAGTTGGGAAATTGTTGAAAGATAGTTCGCTCTAAGGACGATTACATCTATTTTACGAGCGTTGCAGGGTGCACGCACGTTCATCATTCGTTGATGGAATATTCCAAAACTTTAGATTTGATCTCGCACCGTTATTAGAAATGTTAGTGGCGTGCGAATAAAATTCGTGGTTTATTGCCTCTGAACAAACGTACCTACTTGGAAAGTAATTCGGAAATAGCGTGCTCCTAAGGCCATGCACACTCATTACACAGACCGCCACTTGCCATTGAAGCGATGGCGGGGAATAACAGTCTCACTTACGATTTTCTCGAACCTCGGGCGCGGTGAAACTGGAACAGGAACCATTCCATTAACCTCTCCAGGAAGTTCGAGTATCGCATTACTATTGTTGTCGTCGCTATGGCGTGAACGAAAGTTGTGTTTGATGCTCCGTGTATGTAATATACACGAAAGCTTTAAGCGATACAAGTTCCTCCAACGTGATGTACCAGTCTAATGGATCATTATTTAAAAAATTTTTTTACAGAATAAACCAAATAAAAAAAGTAAAGAAAATTAATTATATAAAAAAAGTATTTTTTAAATATATAATATTATAAATATTTTAAATATATAATATTATTCCTAAGTTGTAAAAGTAAGATTAATATGCATAAATTTTCTTCTTTAATTAACTTTGATTTAATTTTATGATAATTAGATGCCTGATATATTTCATGTACATTCCTTAATCTGTATTTCGAGAATTAAAGCCAAGCTTTGATTCGCAGCTACCAACACGATCGTCGATGATCGCGAATGGATGGCGACCTCTGACCAACTCTTACGAGGAAATCGGCACGAACGTGTCGCCGTCGAGCCACTTGGAGAAGAATGTCCAGGTGCATCCCGTCCTGAGCAAGTATCAGGAGCACATGGCGACCTCGGAAAAATTGAAACCATTGCGAAAGGGCAAGCCGCCGGTTCACGAATACAGTCCGCCGAGTATACTCGGTAGTTTCACAGTTTTCGGACATGCGGCGACGAAAGCGCGTGGCGAAACCAAGACACCGAGCAAACACGTGGCCACGGAGACGCGGGAGTACACGTTCCTGATACCACCGCCCAAGGACGCGTACCGTTTCGAGGTGAGCCAACACCGCAAGCCGATCGTGCGTGAGAGCGGTAGCTACTTACCGAGACAACCACCGCCACCGCCTCCGCCGCCGCCGCAGCCAGCCTACGCATCGCAGAATGTTCATCAGCAACCACCGGATAGCGTACGCTCGGCGACCTATTTCATCAAGGGTTTCTCAAGTAACCGCCCTTACGTGCCGCCGTTCGCCATGCCGCAGGCGTTGCAGCCACCCCGCCAACCGGAGAAACCATTCGAGTCCCTCAAGGTCGCCAACAGCGCGAAACCGTACTTCCAACTACCTAGCGCGGAGATTCCAGGCGACTTCGGTAAACAGAAGATTAATAGCAACGACGCCGATGTCTACGACAGATACCAGACGCAGTCTCACAACACGCAGGTAATAAATTCGGCAAGCAGCGGCAACTTCTACAGCCAAGTGAACCATCCCTCGAATCATTATAAATCAACTTACGAGCGAGATCCTGCCTTCCTGGTGCACGAGAGTCACGAGGTCAGTTACGTGACGCCACCCGGCACGTACAACTCGTACAGCTTCCGGCCTTCGTTGCCGTACGAGACCCTGCTGCCGCCCGCGATTTACTCGCCCTCGTCAACGCCGCCGTCCACCACCGCCGTCACGCGGAATCCCAACACGTTCGGCCAGACCAACGACGCGGCTCGGGAACACTACAATAAACGTCCGGATCCGGGCACGCGTAACAAGCAGGAAAAAGGTAGGCAAACCGAATTACCAAATCCCAGAACTACGAGCACTTATTACGTAGCAGAGCACCAGGAACATACACCGCCAACGTGGCCGAAGAGCAAGTACGAATCCGATATCAACGAAGTTCTACCCAAGGAGAATCCACCGAGCAAGTTCAGTCAAGAGGTCGTAAACCAGAATCAAATCACGCAGGGCCCGAAGCTCGTGTACCAGAGACCGCAAAGCTCCTTCGATCCTGTTGAGGTTTACCAGCCGACACCGTTAACGGATTACGAGACACCGGAAAGCGTCTCTCTGAAGCACTTCAACGAGCAACAGTTTCTGCTACAGCAACAGTTATTGCTGCGTGATCGGCAGAGACTGGCGGAACAAGAGCGTCAACAGAAGCTGGAGATCGAACGGCAGCAGCAAGACGAACTAAAGAAACAGCAGGAACATATTAATCAACTTGAGCAACTGGAGAAAGAGGAGGAAGACGTGGCTAGATACGCCGCGGAATCCGCGAAGAATCAGTCGCAGGAGATCGTGAAGATCTCGAGCAATATGCCATACACGATTCAATTGGAACAATTCGAACCGCAGATCACTACAATTGGCAATATTCAGGTGTCGGATCCTAGTATTTACAATGTCGAACAGTTGAGACTTCAACCTCAGGTAATAATTTTATAATTGTTTGCTCTGCAACTTTAATTAATAATGAATTTAATTAAATAATGAATAAATATCATAACAATTAAACAAAAAGGTAGCTAATATAGATAAAATATTAAATCATAAAATCCTTTTAGCAGAAATTTAGCTTTGAAGTAAATCTGCTTTGAAGTAAATTAATACAATCCAATTAAACGTTCAATAATTCATTATCTATTTATTCTGTTTTTCTACAAAGTATAAAAAACGAGCTTCTAAATTGTCTATTGCAGGTACCCCAGATCCCGGAGGACCAAGTGAACCAGAATTATCAATACCAGCAGCATTACCAGAACGGGTATCAGGAGCAACAGGTCAATTATCGTGAGCCTCAAACCGAGACGCGGCCCTACCGTCCACAGAAACCGTCTCGCGACCCGCAACGCCGCAAAAAGCCGGCGACCATTGCGCACGAACTCTCGCCGACGGAGCCGCCGAGCCAGCCACCGGAAACCTCCATACCTTTGACCCTGTACGCGGAGGAAGTTCCAATTCAGACGACGACGGCACCGGAAGTACAAACCGCGCCGACAGTCTCGACGCAGAGATCCAGAACTCGTCGTCCGGCAGCGCCGGGTCGGCGAAGGAAGCCCGCGACAACCACGCAGGAACCCGTCACGACGTCTTACCCGGAGGAGGACTTCTTCAAGTACAATAGAGAAGACCTACAGCACAATCAGCACGACTCTTCGCGAAGAAGACGAATAAAGCCTACTCAGGCAAGTTACAACGAGGACGCGGTAACGGAGAAGAGAGGTAATGTCAGGAAACGACCGAGTCACCGAACGAAAGTGAGCCATGACGAGTCATATGACAGACAAATCGTCACGGAGAATTCGTACGCCTCAATAAATGCTTACGGACAGACGACGGAGTCCGCGCCGAGCTACAATGAGAATAACCAGTTCGCGACGAACCAGCCGATTTTATACGAGACGAGCCAGCCGATTAATCAGTATTACGATTTTCCCTCGCGGCAGAATGAGGGATATCGCGAGGAACAACGCGAGGATCTTCGCGAGGACCATCGCGTAGACAGCATCGTGCCGGAACAAGTGCCGGAATATCTCACGGAGATCAGCCGCGCCAAGATCGAAGATTATAACATCGATACGCGTCAGCAAAACGTGAACGTCGTTACTAGCATACCGCTGGAGGAACTCTACGTGAAGACTGATGGTAATTATTACGATCGCGCGACCACAGACTCGCCGACAACTGCGGCAACGACAACGACGACGACGACGACAACGACGACGACGACTACTCCACCGCCGGTGACGCAGGCTCCTCAGGTCGCCACTTCAACGTCGAGATCTCACAAGATCCGACCGTTGAGATACGGCAATGCTACCAGACCGCGTTTCAGCATCAAAGATTACAAGAGTCGCATGGATTACAAGAACAGACTATCCCAGAGTTCCACGACGGAGGTAGCACCGACGCCGTCCAGCGAAGCGTTAACGCGCGGTCCTCACACCAGACAGAGAACGTCGAGCGCGAAAAGTCAGCAGGCTCAATTAACGGGCGATAACGTCCGCGAGACTACCGGCAGATACAAATACGTCTCCAGGATGAACTATCGAACTACGACGACGTCCCCTTCGACCGCGAAAGATCAGGAACGATACTCGGAGGAGAGAGTATCCTCTACGACCGAAAAGACCAAGTTCGTGCCGAAGAGACGGCCGATCAGCAGCAATGTTTACCGAAGTAGAATTGCCTCTACTACGAACAGCCCCACGCGGTCTCACAATCAGCTCAACAGCGAGACGAACAGGCAGAGCTCGGTGCGACCCGAAAACGTGTACTCGTCGTCGATACGCAGACGGCCGATCATGAAGAACAGACTGCACAAGGAGAACAACGCGGCCACGGTGTATCCGGACAGCAAGCGGCAGGAGGAGCCTACGGAGATGGCCGCCGAGGAAACCAGTTTCTATTCGACCGCCTCGTCGACCGGTCGTCTCGTGGGCAACGAGATCATCAGCGAGAAAGGGGAAGCCGCGTCGCTCGACGGTCATCCGGTGAAACTCGGCGTGCAGGAGAGCAAAAACCAAGGGGAAACTGTTTCACAGAACGAGGAGACGAAAGCGGCGCCGAGCGATGTGATTTCAAGCGAGGACGATCGCGGACGGACCTCGAGCGATGAAACCGAGCAGACGAGTCGAGTCGAGAAGCCGGAAGTCCCGGCGACTGCCGGAAGCGAGGAAGAAGAGTCGGAAGCCACGGAGTCCACGACAAAGTTCGACGTGCAATCCGACGAGGAAGAATTGTTCGCTAAGGCGTCGCAGAGCGTGGCGGACTTAACGAGCTCCGCCTCCGCTCTGTACGACAAGCCGGGTATGTTCAAGGCGGTCTCGCCGGAGAGCAGGCTCGTCTCGTCGCAGTTCAAGATCACCACGGACGAGCCGACGCTACCTATCGAGGCCTTCTTTCAGGAGCTCTCGAAGAAGAACTGATGACTCAGGGTAAATCATTCTGCCGCGAGCAAAATGTCGTCGAATCGTAGCACGCGCGATCGACAATTCCGTGCCTCGAGGAGCAACGGGAGATCCACGTAAGGGAACCCACGGGCTTCTCTCGAGAAGCGAAATTTTCAGGATTCGTTTTCGGTAATAAATGGTTTCATAGGAGAACTCTTACATTTCAACAAAAGAAAATAGCATTATGTGGGAAAAAGATCTCTACAGATTTCTCGAGGCATTCTAATACTGGTCTTTACGCTAAACGTAGAAAGTTTCGAGAGACTGGAGGAACTTGTATACCTTACATGTATCGTAGTTTTACGTACTTAATTTCGCTTCTAAATTATTGTCATCGTGCTGTCATTTACGTCATAAAAAGTTAAAACGGGGCGCACTGAGCGCTTCCAACACACAATCATCATTTCGAGCATACTTTCCTATAGATACTAGAAAACAAAGGGATAACAATTAAGCGTCACAGCAAAAAGGGTCTGAGAAGAAGCGCTGCTGCTCGATGAAACTCATGGTGGAGCAGCGGCGCCTTTTCTCGTGTTGGAGAAGTCTCGTGCAAAGAAATGTCGACAGGACATTGCGTGTGTAATATCTGTAAAAAAGCAAATTATACGACCTATTCGTGTCCTGTTGTAATAATAACCTTCGTATACATTCTTTTTATACTTTCTATTCTTTACGTTAGGTTGTATTCATAAAAGAGAAAATACCAAAAGCAAATCTCGCGAATTAGGCAATATAATGATATCATTGGCATCGCCTTATTAGCATTAGTGTAAGCATGCGAATCATCCCATTGTGTATTTATTTAAGAGATCATTCCCTGATCATTTCTCGTCTTTTCCTGTGACATCGGAATAAAGAAACTAATGAATGCTACGAGATATTGTAAATATGAATACGTAGCATTTTCAAGTAGAATTTTCAATATTATCCCCTGGGCAGAAAATCAGTTTTGAATTTTATAAGAAGCTACAGATATTTTAAAGTCATTAGAAGATTTAGCAAAAATTATTGTTTTAAGTATAACTGAGCTTTCCAAATTTTGTAAAAGATCTCGTATTTTTTTAAAAATTAGGAATAATCTTGAAAAAATACTGGAATTTACTTCAGTTATATTGAAATAAGTTATTACAATGGAAATATTGTATTGAATTATTACAAGCAAAATAGAAATTTTTTACGAGATTTATACTGCCTAATCCTATTTATAAGTATTTTGTATACCGATATATGTACATTAACTTAATATTTTTATATTTGATTAAAATTTAAGAAATACACGCACAACAATTATGATATTTTTCTAATATAACTTTACCAATCAATTAATAAAAATCAATTAATAAGAATAAAATTCATGTGCAGAGAAAATCAATTCATAAACAAAAAATATATTTATATATGTAAAAACATATATATTATACAACATAACACAAGCGAATTTAATAATACAATCGATATATTTATTGTTCTTACGTTATTCATTTGTATTCATATATATAATCGTTTTATATTGTAAATAAATATATCGGATTATTTAGATAAAATGCAACAAGGCTTCATAAAATAAAGACACTCTATAACTTACCTCAACTAACGATTGGAAATTAAGGGATTTCGAGCTATCAAAGGACGAGCTACTAAAGGACCAAGCTATTAATAAGACAACGCCGTTTGAAACATCATAATCACCATTTGATTTAATAATTCGTTTAATATTGTTCAACTCTATATTTGAGTTACGGCGAATGGTTACATACGTATAATCGTCAACAAGTAAAATACTATTTCGAAATATCTCCTTTACAACGCAAGAATAAAATCTCCTAAAGCACAGCGATCTCTCCGTGAAACTTTTAAAGAGACAAGCTTGGAGATGGATTTGTAAAGATACGAATACTTTCCTGCACGACGGTAAGTATCTGGCTGTAATAGATTTGTATCGTATCAGAGGCTAGCGACTTCATCTAACCCCCCCCCCCCTTAAAAAAACATTTATTCTAAAAAAAAACAATTAAACACTACGAACAAGAAATATTAATGTACAGTACAATTTGTACTCACGATACCTTGTAATATATATGTATTTTCAAGGCGCGGAAAGGATCCAAAGTACAGAATAGGCCCTGCGAAACTAACGTTCTAGGTACGATCTTGTCGAGTATGTCCTAGAATTAATTAGCGAACGAGACAGTATTTTACCCGTCTCGATACTCTTAGAAGTTATTCTCTTTCTCGCTTAATGCTTTCCTAGAGTCAAGTTACATCTCTCCCCTCGCCAATTACATACGTACGGCCTTACTTTGAATGTACCTAATTTAGAATTATGCACAGGCCGTCATCTCACATTTATATACCGACTATACGCGTACTTACGTACTCATACGTACATGTATAATATGTATGTATATGCCTACAGTAATTTACGCTAACCGAAGTTTTGTGTATATCGTAAAACTCCATATAATTGACAGTTAAAGTGTTTTACAGTAACTCGAGGTACATACAGTTCGCGTATATACAACAGTATCAAACTATAAGACGAAGTAGGCACACGCACACTAAAATATATGTATATTTATATATATGTAATATATTTACACTACCTGCTGCAGCTGCGCCGAGTGAGCAAAAGACATGGACGTCGCGGCTAATTATCGCACACACATCGGCAATCATATTTCAATGTTGAGGACTCACACACTTTACGATACAAAAGGAGACGATATCAGCCGACGGAACAGCGAAAATTTAATATATAGATAAAGATCGATTGTTAAATAATTTATATTTACATTCCGAAAAATAGTAACTTGGGCTGCACTGCAAAATATCGGCAACATATCCTGGACTTACAAAAACTTAGTATCGACAAAAACGGGATGACCATTATTTTCAAACGACAGTGATTCAGAAAATTAATAAATAGCGATATTATTTGGTATGATATTATCCGCTAACGTTGATAAAAATCATTCATCATGATTTACATGATTTATATGATGACTGATGATGAATGGCTTTCGAATGCAGAGCATGAATCGCCGCGTCATATAACATACTTACTCACGTGGTTATTTAAAAAAAAAATACGTGCATATAATCGTAAGTAAAAAAAATGGATGCAAAAGCGCATCACTCATTTGAGAAAAGTTAGGATATTAATCGCTTTAAAAGTTCGTCGTATCATCTCCGTGTCTTTGTCTCTGGGAAGAGCCATTAATATTCTAAGAGGCGGAGACAAAAGTGAACCAAGCCAACGCGTGAAATGCGGAACTTAAAGGCACCTTTACGTGTGCTCGAAAGATTAATTATTACAACCAGGCTAATGGGACTTTTATATGGGAGGTGCGGCTGTAAGGTGGTTATATACATTCTTTTTTTTTTTTCTCAAAGGGACGAATGCGATTCTTACACTTAATTATCTTTTTATCAGAGGACCATTTATATCAGGTTGGTTTTAGTAAACTGTGCCTTCACATAAAATTTCTCATAGCTCATTCTATTCTCGTAGAATAATAAAAAACTGAAATGAAATGAATTACATTGATTGAAGAATGTAAATTTTATTTTCCCAACATTTCATTTCAATAACTCGTTGCAGTGTTCTGTACACAATTGTCGCGAAATATCGTTGTCCGAATTGCATCGTATACAATCCGGCGTATCTATTATGTTTTCACGTATGTACGCCTTCGAAACAAACAACGTATGTATTGGTTTTTAAATTAAACCGCTCAGAGTTTACACATCGCCGATAATATTATTAACGGGAATATTTAATTTATTCATTTAATTATATTCATATGGTTGAATGTTTAAAAAAAATAACAGCGAACAGTTTAATTAGCCGATAATACCATTATATATAAAGGGCAAGCATATACAGACCAGATGACGCACATCTTACATTTTAACATTATAGGAGGAATTTAAAAACAAAATTCGACCAGACAAAATACAGACTAGTCCTTTTATAATGATACGTTCAGATTCTAGTGTCCTGAATCTAATTTACTTCTAGTCGAGATGTTTATGCGATGCGTTACGACACTGTGTACACACCCCGCATTTCGTACTTTAGTAAAAATATAAAAAAGGTAGCGTCTCGTGAGAATAAAAATGGTAGTTTAAAACGTACTAGAAAAAGAAGTTGCAGTGCCTCATGTATATAAATACGGATATAATATATATATGTATATATATATATATATACATATATATATATATATATATATATATATATATAATGTATATATATATATGTATGTATATGATTTATGGAAATATTTCATACGTTTAATTTTTTTAGACAGTGGTACGTGTTATGTAGCTCAAGCTGATATCGATATTTTTCTATCTACACCTATTAACGATTAACCGATCGGCCTGTCCGATTGCAACACATTTCGCGCTTGAGTGCATTAATTTTTGTTACATCGCGGAAAGATTCGCAAGTCATGACACTCGTAACTTGCATACAGCATCGGTAATACATTTTTCCGATTGAAGCGAAAAACGCAATGTCGTCTCACCAACTTAGGCACGATTTTGATGGAATAATATATTTTACTATATGTTATATAAAATTGTATATCATATAGCACGATAAAATATATATTATTTAATATTTCAATGAAGATAATTGTTGAATTAAAATTTAATCAACCATAAAATAAACTAAAAGAGCAATTTGATATTAACATCCAAAATTTATAAAATTTTTATCTCTAACATTTATAGTTCTCATTTTGTAAATTTAAAACGTAATATGCATTTTGTAAATTTAAAACGTAATATCATAATATATGATTTCTTCTTTTTATTTTAAAAACTAAAATTCTTAAACATAATTGAACGTATTAAAATTATTAAATTTTTAATTTCTAATAACTTTCTTGCTCCCTTTTATACACTTCGTTAACATTCAATAATAAAATCTTTTACTTCAGAACATTATATTTTTGTTGTATATGCACACTTCCTTTTTTCATTTTTTAACGTTTGCGTATCTGCCAATTTTTGTAAATGTACTTAATCTAATAGTGCATATTAAAGTGAATCTCTTATCTCAACAACCGTCGCTCTTTCATGCATCATCGCTTCAATCATGGAAATGACTTTTTACAAAAGGGACGATCGATCGGCCGATTGGTTAACGCGATGCACTTATAACACTTTCAAGCGGGTCTCCCTATGCTACGACCCTTTTTAGAATTTCCATATGTGGCTTTGAGACGTTGGTCCACTTAGTTTAATACGTTATTATCACCTTTTATTAATGTACGATACGTTCGCGAGCGCACGCGAACGGGTTGAAGTCTAGAATAATCGATCTCTCGCTGCGATCGCAAATGGATGATAACCGGGAATCGAAAACCGATATTAATTCCGGGTGGCGGTTTGTAATCCTTTCCCAGTCGCAAAACTTTTAATCGTATCACCACAAAATGCATAAATCACGAAGAAGGGGGAGAAAGGGATATAATCCGATACATTAATCGCATTAGCACGGATATTTTTCGATTCAAAAGAGTTGCTCAACAACGGACATACTCTCATTATTCAAAATAATACATTACAAATATACTCGGATATTTGATCTTAATATCCAAATTAGATAATCTATCCGTTTAAATATACTTATCATTTTAAATTTTCCATTGGCAAAAGAAATCGTCCATCGATGCCTCTAAATCCTGTTTATTAACGTTTATATGGCTCAATATCCCAAAATAAAACGTGCATTGGTATTTACATGGACTTACGTCGACTATACGATTAATTCAAACGAAGACGATTAAAATAAGAACGCCGATCTATCACGGAGAAGCATCGATTTTCCGATTCCCGCAGATGGATGACACCGAAACGCGAGTCGTATTTTCTCGGCGGGTGTCGCCGTCGATAGCGTTCGTTGTTCCCGCTTGAAATGAATTCGTCGCACCTTAATTCGTGCCAGAAAATCGTCGGAAGTTCATTAATTACGCCTATCTAATTTCCAGGAGAACGATCTACGGTATATAATCGGTCGGCTTCATTCCTCCTTACGTCGCGGGTCCCCGTCGTCCGAGCGACGCCTTTGTGCCGGGACGACGCATAGGACGTCATTAACGAACAGCAATTACTTTCCGAGAGATAATGACGCCGAGCGACGCTCGTTGTTTGTCGTTCGTAAAAACGTGACGTGCGTCGCGCCGATGCGAGTGTCGGTTAGTAAAATGGATGCCAAATTGCAAATGCGTTGCAAATATTAATCGGGTATCGATTATTTACGGGTTCTGCACGTTGAATTAACCCATCGTTCGTGTTGATATAACAAATCGTAATTGGAAGACGCAAAATGGAAACGACATTTAACCTTTACGCGGTATTTCCGCGCGGATTTAAAAAAAATATCAAATAAAGCCCAGAGGAATTAAAAAATAAATGAATTTATCGGAGATGATATTGCAAATTTTAATAACTTGTGAAAAAGCAGACTATATATTCCATCCATAAAATATTAGTTTTTATGAAAATTGTAAAATGCGGTTTATTCTGCGAATTAATCAAAATATCATGCATCAATATACTTAATAATGTTATTTTAAAAGAATTTTATTTTTTCTTTGAAATCTAAATTTCAGCAAATAATACATTGCTTTAAAAAATTTATTTCGAATTAATAAAAAATTGCATATTAGATCTTAACATTATCCAGACAAGATTAAAAATAAGTTTATAAGTTAAACATTTTCTGTTATTGTAAATCGTGCTAGATTGATCGCCCAACAGTTGCGGAATGTTAAATAGTAATATCACTTGTGTACATTAAATGAACTAAATAATAAACAGTCTGAACTGATTGAGTGCAAATAATTAAAATGCAAACAAAGAACGGCAAAGCAAATAATTCACACCTACACAACTGTCAAGCTTGCATTACGTGTAATCGCGTATCAAATCCGATATGTCGAAAGTTAGTTGTATCATAAAGTAAGCAGACAGAGCAAGAGACGATATTCATATTCACGTAAATAAAAAGCAACATTATCTTAACGTGACGCGCGAGGCAAAATGCTGTATCTTGTTTATCTCGGATACGTAATTCTCTTAATCTAATTTTGTTTAAAAAGAAAGGAAGAAAGAGACAAGGGCCGCGGTTTACCGCGCGGTATCATACGATTGAGAAACGCAGCTTTTGGCACTCCCAACGGGATGAAAAGTTCGTTACTATCTCTCACTGTCTGAGATGCTCGGTATTCCAGAGCCTCTCACCTGGATTTACCTTCCTTCGCGAGAGTCTGACGTTTCTAAATGGTGGCTCAGCGTAGTTACCGAACTTGCTACAAGTGGACTACAAGTGAGAGCAAAAGCATGGATGGTCGTTTGAAGCGTGAAAAAACACCTCTCGAAATGTATGAACAATGCACGCGTATCTAAGTGTCTATTCTGTAATAATATTTAACCTCTTATATGCCTGCCTCTTTCATCTCGATACAAAGAGAACCTGTCGAACGCCTATTTATTATCAAATGGACAGTTACGAATATCTATGACATTAGAATTATGAAAAAAATCAAGAGTTTTATTTAAATTCGTTTTCCGATAATGAATAAAATAAAAGAATAAAATTTTTCCAACATACATTTCTAAAGTTAAAAGTTAAAGTTGAAAAGACGGGAGGTAGCAATTCCAGTAATATCTATCGAAGAGCGATAATGTAAATCAAGATCATCGTGTCAAATAGAATCTCGCATTCAACATGCGTGTCGTAAACTATCTATGGACCTATTTGAACCAGCTACGCATAGAACAATGTTCTAATCTTATCTCTTTCCGTACAGCGTTATGTACGAAATACGAGCCAAACCGTTTGTTACGATATTCCATGCCGCAAAAGCTATCTATAAAACGATCTTCACAGAGCACAATATGCAGTGAAGGGTTCAGTTCGCATAGTAATTGCGCGCGTTCGATCGTAAAACTTACAAGCATGCGAAGGTTTTTACTATCTTTCATACCTGAAAAACTCAAGCGCTATGAAAGTCGCGCGATATTAACTTTCATTTTTTTATTGTACTCGAACATATCGATGCAATTCAGAAAGATCACACGGCTATATCGATCTGCCTTATATGCCTCGCGCAAGAATAGTTACGCACAAACTCGAAACTGCCCTGTTCTACATGAAATACTAAAAGTTGTCACACTGAGAGAAAAATATAGTTACTTTTGGTCTCAATCATAATTTTATAATATTTCTAACGTTAATTATGGTTAACACAACGATGCATACAGTTAAGTTAATCATATTTCGTGTTAGAAATATTATAAAATTATGGTTGAGGCCAAAAGTAACTATATTTTTTTCTCAATGTAGATATGAAATGTCACTTGTGTTTCTTGCTTTTTGATCCCAATTTTGTCATATAAGCGTGTCCTACTTTCGCATACTTTTTCTTTAATTCATTTCACTGGAAAGTTCATTTATTCGGAAGCATTATAAGACCAGTTTCCTTAAAATCCTACTGAGACAGCTCTTCAGATAATATTCGCGTCTGCCGGAAACGTTTGATAATAACCGGATTTGCATTGCTCGCCAGATAAGCGGCTTATACAAAGTATATACGTACTAATATCTACGCACTTTGCGAGGGGAAAATCTTGAGCCAAACAGAATTCTACCTGAAGAGCGGATACGCACGATTCGCGCAGGCAAAGTCGATTGAAAATGTCCTCCGGCGACGAGTGAGCGTATTCGACCATTGCGATTGAATAGAGGATCCGAGAAGCTTCTCCATGTTAACGTTAATTCCACGAGCACACTTTGCGGACCATTCTCGCCGCTACCTTACTCGCGGCAACAAATTATCCGCCGGCAAAGCTCTCGGCTCGCGTCGTGGTCCCGACGATCGAAATTAGAAGCTGCGCCTTGCAGAGAAACTTGCGCGCGCTCGCAAAAAAGATGCTGCTCGCTGTGAACGCGAGGAAAACTTCCGGCCCAGATAAGTAACAACGACGAGCCCCCTTCGGACGAAGGATTTCTTTTCCATCCCTCACAAGGACCTCGCCACCAAACACGGCGATTTCTTTCGAGAGAACGTTTTTGTCGCAATTACTACGTAACGATCGCGGCGAGCGCCGTTCACCGTTGCTCGACTTAATCGGGAAACTCACGAACGCGGTCGACTTGCATCGTTTGAGTTCCCGTTTGCCTTTATTATTCTTATCCGGCGCGCATTTACTTCCGCGAAAAAAGCGTTTGTGTCCGTCGCTGCCGTAGTAGTCTAAAAACGCATGATTCTTTTGGTCACTTCTTCGTTGCACTTATTTTGCAAAAATTCATCGCGATTCAACTAATATCAGTTGATTCTTAGTTTTGCAGGAATAACGTCATATTTCTTCACGAAATCCTCATCGTTAAAGAAAATAAATCAATAAATACGTAGCAAGTCTTTATATATAGCATAGAAATAAAAATCTATAAAATCCCTTGTTGAGATAATTCTAAAAAATTCTCAATTCAATTTCTTTTGTAAAATGCATAGTTATCTGTTGCTACAATATTAATATTTAAACCTCTGTATTTATGGAATACTATGGAATATTATGGAAGTCTTTTTTAAAGATTTCTAAAGAATAAAGTAAGGAAAATTTGCGTGTAATCGAATTGTACAAAGGATCGCATCTGGTAACAATTGGTAACATCGCCAAGTCTCCTCTCGGCATTGCGCCACTAATCGAACTGCGAATTCGAATCGCAGTACTTCTGCAGTTGTCAGTCTTCGCGCAGCTATTATTTTCTTTTGTGTGTAGGGATTGAAAGCATTGCAATTGTGCGAGCGAGCGTCGCAGACAGTCGCTTGCCATTGCTCGACAAATCGAAAGATCTCAATCGTGGTACGACCTACATACTTCTCTACAAAAATTTTATTTCGCTTATTAAGCTTTATTCCCTACTTCTCTTCAAGTTAGATTTATGGAAAGCGAGGAGAAATTTAAGATAAATATCCGTAATTCGATGATGTTTCGATAATAATTTATAATAATCACCACGACATTAAGAGATTACTCCTTTGTCGATAAATCAACCAAGTTAGTTGTAGACTTGTAGGTAATCGAGCTCAGCAATTTGTATCCCCAATTTATCATACCTCCTTCCTCTTACACCCCACCGCACTTCTCGCAAGCTTTTAAAGCAAATTCGACGTGAGCCGCAAGATAATTTAACGAAGATGTATCTACATACTACGAAATATACATTTATTGTACAAGATCCTGCCATTACTTTTCGAAATCACTTTCGCATAGATTATTCGACTTTCAAGTCGCTTACCTGACTTAAATTTCACTTATGAATTCGTAATTATTTTTCTTTCGTATTAAAATTTTGTTTTAGCACCTTAGTTTCTATGAATGTATATTCTATCTGATTTCCATAATAAGTAGCTCAAATAATAAGTAGATCAAATTTGCAAGTACATGGGATTTATAACTATTTTCTCTTTTGCAAAATTGAAACAAAACATTTTTACATTTCATTCAGAGCAAAAAATTTTAAAGATTCATACAGACAACAAAAACTTATTCTTCGTATAATTTAAATAAACTTTGCTTCAATCTCTGAAGCTTTCTTGAATTTAAAAAAGTTACTGATACGCTTGAATATCCAATGCAAATTTAAAATTAAAAATCTGCGTTGCGTATTTTTTATTTCGAAAGTTCATTCTTACTTGCAAATATGGCGGATTAATATATAGTTATACGTTTCTTTTATGAACCGCCTCATGCATATTCGAATCAGATCTTTTCCGCATGTCAAAGATGCCGAATAAACTGCTGCTCGAAGCCCACGCTTTCCAAAGAATAGCAAAAATATATATTTATCCCCTAACGGAAACTAAATGGGCTCCTTTTCGAGCGGAGGATTACGGATGTCAGACGGAATGAGCGATCGCGCGTCGCGGTCTTCGCTTCGGGGAGAATTCCTGGACTTGGACTATCTGGCCGAGACATCGGGGACCGCGGCGCAGTTCGCGCAGAACGCGCATTGTCCGAGCGTGTGCGGCAAGCGTACGCGTGAGTACACGAGGGAGTACCGACGTCGCGACGGTACCACTGTCCCAAGGTGATTTACGAAGCTCGCGGACTCGTGCCAGTAACCTGCGCGTTACATTCACGCCCTCGCGCGGATATGGGAGCACGGATACAGCGACGATCGTATCCGGGAATGTCCGGTTCGCACTGACCGCGCCGTCCGCTATAATTCACGTCGCCTGGAAACGCCACCGGGATCTTCATCGGTGGAAGAGCCCCAGTGATAGACCTCGATTGTTAGCTCTTTCTGATACCGCCGGGACATTCCGCGCTGCACGCTTGATGATCTTTGCCGAACATATCGAAAATATCATACTTGAAAAGAAATATATAGAATTGTAATTTATTTCTGTTATATTGTATATAGAGAAGATGAAATTTCTCAGATAAAAATATTGATTTTTCTGTAAAGATAGTTTAGATATCTGAAATAATGTAAAATCAACGTATATTGCAATTTATTGTTAGATTTCAAAACTAAGTTATGTTATACGTATGTCACGACAAGGCAAATAAAACGAACAAATTGAAAATGTCAAATTCCACTAAAAATATTGTATATTCTGTTATACATATACGTAGTTCTAAAAGGTTTTTTTTAAATAAAAATATTGATTTTATTATAAAAATAGCTGAGTCTAGATAATGTAAATTTGCAAATCGTAATTTGTGATACAAAAATTAAATTATATTGTATTTGTTTCACGGCAAAGCAAACAATTCTGAATAAAAGTAATGTAAAGTTAAATGAGATTAACGAATAATAGATTTTTCTCAAAAAGGCCGAAGAATTATTACATATTTTCGCAATACGTTTGTTCCTAAAATTATATTTCAACGTCAAAGAAAAATGCATGTAGCACATCTCTCTTCAAAGGATTAATGCGACTGTCGTATATTTTAATGAAATTTCTGCGCGAACCATAATTTTTTGCCCTTTGAGATCATCAGTCGCCTGTCGGAGCGCATCAAAATTCAATTAATCGATCAAACGTGCGTGTGTACGCGCCCGCGGGCTCTCGAACGACAGATAAAATAAACGCGGCGCAGAGGAAGCTGTGGAGAGGCTTCCGGGTTAATTAGTCTGTCAATGCGGCCCGCTCGCTCCACACGGGACAATATGCGGGGAAAAAAAAGAAAAAAAAGCGGGACAGTTGATTCAACAGCGATCGCGTCCCTTTCGAACGGCGTGATATATCATGCTGTCTGCTACTGTCGTGCACGTATCTAGATATCTGCATCTTGTTCGTTGTTTCGCGTTTTACGTCACGCGCATGTATTCGCAGATGCCCGAGTGCGTCAAATCTATGTGACACTGCGGAATTTTTTCAATTTTTCAGATACCCCGAAAGCGTGATATTAGCATGTCGCAATTCGCCGCAGGTTCTAGAACGGAAAAAAAATGTTTCGTGGTATCTAGTAAAAGTTTTAAAGGATTCAATAAACTTATTTTTTGATATCAAATTTTTGAAAATTTCTTTGTTTTCAAAACAATTTTGACATACATCCAAATTTTTGTAAACTTGAAAAGGTGACTTCCTTTAAAAAGTTTTATTATATGATATTGTTTTGCCATTATATTGAATAAAAGTAACTTTTAAAATTAATTTACAATAGATTCTTGTAATCTCTTTTTAATAACTCAATGTGGATGAAAAAGAAATTAATTAGAAGATGTGACATGTAATTAATAAAAAATATAAAAATCAATATAGATATTGCAAAGAGCATTTAGTTAGATTTATATCCGTTTAAATGAAAAAAACTTCACGAAATATATTTTGTTGTCTCTCTTATTTTAAGATTTGTAAGACTACATCGCATTTTATTATTTTTGTTCGTATAAATCCGTTCTTATAGATATCTGACATTTATATTGTAAAGATTTCGATTCTGAATTGAGCCGCTTAGAGACATTTGCGCCTAAAACCACAGTTCGCGTTTCAATTTTTGCACTAACCGGATTTCATCGTCGTACTGGCTAATAAAACCATGCGGCAGAAACTACGGTCATACGGGTATCTTGCAAACAAGATTCGTTCTTTCTGCAACGCGTCATTTTCCCAGATGCGTATTATTGCCGTTGCAGTGATTCCATTGAGAACTAATCAAACGGTATAGAGCTTGCAATATGTGTGTGTTTACTAGATACATTATAAATTTATTAAAGTTGAAAAGACAGATCTCTTCGAGATATAACATTATTTTAAAGAAAATTTCAAAGAATTATTCATTAAATTAAAATCTTGAGTTTAATTAATGAATAAAAAACTTATACAAATGTTTTATGATAAAACGTATTAAAAATTAAATTAAAAATACTAAGATATTAAAGGGACAATGGAATTTATTATTAAAAATCCCGAGATATAGAACAAAGCATGGATCGCAAGAATGCGACCATCATTGTTAATATTGAGCAGGAGCTGTCAACTAAATGTCGTCAACATCGTCAATTGTATTTCGTTTACTTCATTAATCCAACGGTATAGATTATACAAACAATTCTACTGCATCTGCTGTATACAGTACGCATTGTAAAGTGCGCGGTAAAGTAAAACCAATATCTCAGGCATTCTCAGTTAATACCGAGCCATCCCCAACGTCGTTAAGTCAATAACGTTCCTACGCTTCTATAGGATAGTAATTAACAACTCCTATAGTTCGGTTAAATGCATAACCGATACACACTCCTAAGATATTTTAATCGCTTCTGTAACGAAGTAATTGATTGATATCTGATAATATAAATAAATTCTAGTAAATCATACGTGATATATATATATATATATATATATATATATATTCATGTAAGAATATCAGATTAGATTAATTTCTGGTATTGTAGAAAAAATTGAATGTTATCATTACAATTCGATTCATTTATCTAAAATTAGTAATTCTTCTAGCAATCCATGTCCGACATAAGAATTTTTCATAATTACTGGAATGCATATGTCGGATTAATATTAGAAAGTATCAACCTCATTTTCAATACACAATTATTGCTGCGTTTTCAATTGGAAGCAATAAAGCTCAAATATTCGATTATACGAGGACTCATCAAATTTCATCGATAACGATGTACAAGAAGAGGAAAGCAATCTTCTAACGATACGACAGATAATGAAGCAATGGCGGAAGCGATTAATGACTGATGAGAAATTAATATAGAACAGCGTCAAAATTCGAGAGGATGCCGGACGGGAACTCGCCTAGGGTTCATCGAAAGTTAACTGCGGATCAGAGCTGGTCCCGACGGGTTCGCGGTCGACATCATAACCGTGCAACATGATGATTAAGACATGTGGGCGAAGTCGTTATCCATGCTACGAGCTGCACGTATACAGTATCGGCGAGCGAGGGGCAGCGACGCTCCTCGCCGCTTGTTCAATGCGATGCGCTTTAATGATGTTGCGAGCACTCGGCGAGGGTGAGCGAGAGGGGTGACCACGGCGGCTGTTGACCCATTTCGGACTTTGCGCGTGGCCGCAACTTCGTTGCGGCCACCGGCGTGTCGCCGTCCGATGCAGCAACTTCGCGTATTATCGCAATAAGAACTTCGCGTTGGCTCCTGCCGTTCCCGCAATCCGTCCGTTCCGTTCGTGCATGTACAAACGTGTGGAACCCGATCGAATTTCACGATCGGACATCCGAGCGGAAGAGGAGAGACGGCGGTTTTCAAACTTTGCCTCACCTTAAAATTGGAAAACGCAATTCTGCCGGTCGTAAAAGCAATTCGACTCGAAGATTCGATATGGGAGTCGCGAGTCCGCGGGATAAATCGAGGACGAATCTTCGGAGTCGCGTTTGGGAATTTAAATAGTTGAGATTTCCTGATCGTGAGAAGTAAAAGATGGACTGAGAACGTTTATTTCATTCGTATATTTCGACGTGTATTATGACAAATGGCGTTTTTATTAATGGAAAATGGATTCAAGTTGTTTCAGAGATCTATGTCCCTCTCTTTCGACGTCTATTATCGGGCAGATCTCCCTTAATGCCGTACCTTGCTTCAAGCGGAATCAATTATCTCCAAGTCTGAGAGCTTGTCACTTGATTGCGTAACAAGCGATAATAGCCTCAGTATTGATATTCATCGCGAATAATCCGAACTCCATAACAATGCGCTGGACACGCAATTAATGCCCGATTAATTAGGCATTAATTAAATTAACGATTAAATATATATATATATTAGAACATACAATATTTCTAACAGAACTGTCTGCGTTTAAATTAAGACATATTGTGCGTGCATGTATCTTATTAAAAAAATCTCTTCCATCGTTTATAACGACGCGATAGGAACTGACTTACAATTGCAGAGTCAGTCTTAGAGATCATCTCGATTGAATAAAATAAGTTACATCATCATCTGCTTTGTTTGAAATACCGCAACATATCGTTTCGTTAATTAAATCCAAATTTCGACCATCATTGTAAAAGCGACAAGCAAATTTCGCATTCTTGCAATTCTGAAAATCGATATGTGATATCGAGCGAAAACAGTTCGTTCTTTCAATTTCATTTCCTTCTTCGACGTCTTTTTTCGCGCTCAAGAACGGACCCCGCTCGAAAGCTCGTCTCTTGTGAAATAGGAACTTGCGAAAGAAGTTGGTTCGCGGATGCCGTCGATCGAGCGATACCTCTTCGATGAGGAAGGTCCCACGTACGTGACGCTCATACGCGTAACAGCGTGTCATTGTCATTGATGTCGAGCAACGGTCGATGATTGCCGCTGACGTTGCCGGGTGCGTTACGATGGTCCGAATAGCGGCCGAGGTCCTGAAGTATCCTGTAGGAGGGGCGTCGTAGTAGTTGTTATCGCCTGGAGGAACGGAAGTCGGCACTAGGCTATGCGAGGGTGACAACCCCCTCCGGTTCCGGCGACCAGCAATTGTCGGATAGCCAGCAGCCGATCACCACCGTGAAAAAGCCAATCAGGAGAGCCACGATGATGTAGATCTCCGCCTGTCCTAGCGAATCTGTTCACACACAGGACACGAAATGTGCTCGTGAAACGCACTCGAAACACGTGCTTGATCCGTGCGTGCGGTCAAGGAGATAATTAGCCGTTTTTGTTTAATGGCTGCAGGGCCGAAGGTCGCATGCATTGTAGGAGGATCACCGAAGTGCACACGTCGCTTAGGTGCTAATGCATGCTTGTTGCTTCAATCCCTTCAGGTATAATTTGTTATCTCGAATATGCGTATACGGTACAATTGAATTAATTGCATCAGACGTTATGCATCGCTTGGGGAAATGCATGATGGAGTTTGCAAAATCAAAGCAAAATCAAATATACAAACACAGCAGAGTGATGTTGTTTTAAGGAAGAAATCACACCTCGAAAATAGAAATAAAAGTCGAATATCGACTCTTGAATATCATTGTTCAACGCGATGAATGCGATTTCCACTTATTTTAGCCAGGAGAAATGCGAGCAAATTAGTTATTTTAACTAGTAATCTCGAATTGTATAACAATAATTGTAATATATGAATCAGTAACATTTAGAAATTTCAGTTAACCAAGCGTTTGATTAATCGATTGTTTGATTGGCAAATTGTAAATTCGTTGATTATTTATGTATGTGTATATGTATACTAATTCATGTAAACGTAAAATATGGTTACAAATTATCAGTTTCTTTATCAGTGTTGTGATGTAGACAAAAGAAGAAATTAATTTAATATAAAATAATATTAGTCTTAATTTGATATTTTTAATGCATTATAATTATTTTCGTAATTACAGTTATGAATTAATTTCAATCTTGTATTCAATATCAGCGGCTAATTTAAGAATAAAAACAAAGATACATGCAATTTACAGTTTAACAACAAGTGTATAAGCTAGTTTAACATAAACATTTTTTATTTCTGTCAATCAATTTAGCATTTAGAAAATATATAAATTTGCATGCTACAAGCAAACACATAATATATCGTATTATGTATTTATTCTTTTTCTTGTTGAAAATCAAACAACTTTAAATATTAAAATTCTTTAAGTTTGCGATAAAGTCCTAATCTGCGATGAAAATTCGAAATTTCCAAAGCGAAGGAGGCTCTTCGTGGCCAGGGTCGTATTTGAAAGTTAAAACACAGGCTTGAGCCGACGGAGAACATGAGAAAAACGATGCGGTTTCGTTTGTTCGTTTCATGAATTTTTCACAGCCGTCGCCATTATTATCCCTATACTGGTCCCGAGCTCACACCGATGCTGGTGAACAACTATCGGCAACGATAGAAAAACAAAACGCACTGCCGTGTCATGTGTTATGTTCGCTCACGATAAAATGGCGATAAAAAAATTCTCCGGTAAAATGCAAACGCGTCGCGTATTAACTACACTCTAATCCGATTTGCTAAATGACTACTTTTCTGCTCGAGCTTCCATTGTGATAACTTACAATTGAATTCGTGCAGCGCGGCGATATGATTGAACTTCGAACGATGAATCTGCACAACGCGTAAATCTAAATTTGAAAAGTTCCACTTCAAGAATAGAAGATTGCAATGAGCACAGACGTAATAAACGTAACTTCATTTAAGATTCCGATAATTTTACCAACATACATGAAAAATTTCTTACGTGACTTTCAAGCGTGTATGTACATAACCGCGGGCAGACAAACTATCTGCCATAAAATTGCAACACGATGCCGCGTCGTGCTTTATGGTTCACCTATCATGATATGAGATTTCGTGGCAGATGTTGTTACGCCGAAAAAGTAAATAAAAAAAACTTTCTTCAACAAATTGCAGGCACGAACACCAAACTGATGTGCCGGAAGTCGACGAGCATATAATATAAATTGCATCCGCGCTATGTCACCGTCATGTGCGCGAGTACGATTTACGATGACGTGGATTTTCGCAAACGAAATATTTACAGGTGTGAATTATTTGAAACGAATGGCATTTATAGCTCTGTGAGTATTTATAGTTCTAAACGCATAACGTTTAAAAATTAATTGCAAATGTCAGGCAAAGAAAGCGTAAAACTGCCTATTAGATTTAAAATACATTCATGCAAGGTTTTAATTATAGCGGACAAAAATAGCACGAACCAAACCTATTATATATCTAGGTAAACGGATACATAAAATGTATAAGTGCAGGAATATTTAGCAAGAGAGAAATCTCTACAAGTCAAAACCGAAATAAAAGGAAGGACAAAGGCTTGGAAATTGCCACGTTGCACGAATGAAGAGCCTACAATCACGCTACTTGTACTAATGATTCCAAAGTCTCTTTAATAAATTCTTAAGAAGAAAAGCATTGGCGATTCGACGTTCCATCACGCAATACCGTTCACAAGCACAAATATTTACACAATGCAACAAGGTTACACACAAACGGGGAAGACTGGCGAATTCGTTACCTAGAGGACCCTTTGACTTCCACAGGCCCTTAATTAGAGTAGGATCGCCGCGACGCCAATCGCGCCACCCTCGACCCCGACGAGCAGGCCCCTTGTTGCCCCAGCTCCCGGTTCCGGAAGCAGCGGCACCGCCACCGGCTCCACCGCCGGTTGACCCTCCGCCGATGGACCCACCGGTAACACCGATACCGAACGAGGCAGCCCCGGCAGCGCCGGTGGAGAAACCGGTCGCTCCACCACCGCCGCCGCCGACGCCGCCGCCGCTTCCGGTAGCACCACCGGTAGAACCACCGCCGCCGGGGCCCGGGGTGCTCGGCGACGAACCGGCCTGCGGTTGACCGTGGCTCCCAGCACCCTGTGGCATCGGCGCTCCCGCCGCTTTTTCGTCCAATCAGGAAATTCCCAGGAAGCAGCATGAAATGGACAAAGTAGGACGTGCGCGCCGTTAAACTATCGCTTCGCGTTCAATAGATCAATGGGAGTTTCACGATGGATTGTGCACTCCTTCTCCGATTCGCTTATTTATCTTCGCTTATCTAACAAAAATCATTCGAAACAGTTGTGGCAGTTCGTAATCATTATTTTAAAGGATAATGTCTGTTGATTGACTTTATTCTTACTTTTCGGCTTAAAGTCTTCGAGAAATTACAAACTGCGAAAACGAGTAAAAAAATTTATGTGTTTCTATGATAAATAAATCAGTCTTCGATATAAAATTTTCAATTTTAAATGATATACAATATAATTTTAACAATTTTACTTTACAGTTCGAAAAAAATATCTCATTCAAGAAACCGATCTATCTGGTGCTATTTGATGTCCGCAAACATACATATATAGGATAAGTCTCATTAGAATTCCGAGAGAATCGATCTTAGTGTTAGATATGCGAAGGAGCGGTGTAATGGAGCAGAAGGTATCCATGCGAAGGATTTTTCAGGTAGGTGAATATGCAAAGAGATCGGAGGGTCGTATAAACTGCTCCGCTAAGTTTACGATAGGTTTCCATTAATATTTCATCGATTATTCCCATTTTAATTAGCGATCACGGATATACATAATCAATAAAGGGTAGGGGACAATAACAATAAATTAAGAATCGAAATATAAAAAGTATCAAAGTGTGATATTTTCCTCTCTCCATCTCGGCGAGATACCTAGCTCACAACTAATGCATATACTTAAGGGTTGAGAGGATTTCAATCCGCTTTTCAATCGAGGGGTGACACTGATGTAAATGGATTGACGGCCAATTTACAGAGATGAATGATGAATTGCATTTTCAGCACAATTCGTTGTCAGTATGGACAGACGATGACGATTATAACAACGGTAAAGAGATAGAGATAAATCGAAATTCTATAATTACAAGTATAATTTTACTGAATGTGCTAAATTGTTATAATTATACAGTTATTAATTGTGCAGCTCTAATTGCACAATTAATATAATGTACTTATTAAACGATAATTATATTCGTCATTATCTTTGAGTAATATTGCAATTAAATTCTGAATTAAATATATTTATAAAAGGATAACTGGTTGTTCCTTGATGTATTTACTTTATAGTAAGTGTAATGAATTTATATATATATATGTATATATATATATATATATATATATATATATATATATATATCGCTGGAAAAAAAGACAACGTCTATATAATATTCCCCATGACGCACGTACCTACCTATCATTTTAATTACAAAAATTTTTTTGCGTCCTTTCAACAATATATAAAATTGATAAATAATAAAATATCGGATAAATGAGAAAAAAAAGATTTTTATTCTATATTGCGTTTCATGTATATTTTTTCTCACATATCAAAATATTTATGAATAAATATCAATTGCAGTTAAAATTGCAAAAAATATCAGAATCTGTTTTACTAAATTAATATTAATTTTCGGAAACAATCGAAAATAGAGAAAAAAAGCGAAATTTGTTCGAATGAAGAAAAATACTGAATGAACACCAATTTTATCTGTTCATTAATTCTATTCCTTTGAATACGAGAGTATCGAGATTCACTGGCAACAAAACCTGTTGCATTCTTTTTGGAAAACGAATTTAGCGAACCGTGTCTTTTCAAAATGCGAAACAAAGGATAAATATTCAGATGTCGTTATGAATAATCACGAATTCTTAATAGAATTTTAACGCACAATGTGTGTTCGAGCATATTTTTCTTATTTATTATATATTGTTTATCAATTATATATTAAATTTTTTATATTTTAAATTTCGATTTTATACTTTATATATTTATTCAGTATGTATTTCAAGTAACATAAAAATTACATGTAAAAGTTAAAAATCTTTAGTTAAAATAAATACAAGTATATAAAACTAATAGTATATAATTTAATTAATAATGAGGTCTTTCTTAAGTTAAAAAAATGTGCAAAATATAGGAAATGTATGAGTCGCACGAAAATCGTTTTTGATCCACTTTTCAGATATGAATATTAATATTAGAATAAATACAATATACATATATCATCAAATTTTAAAATTAAAAATTACATTTTATATTCACTCATTGTGAACCAGTATCAGGCAATCGTGATCGTGATAACACAAGAAAGAATTAAAAATTCCAATTCATGTCATGCTAATAGTATTATCGTTAAAATTGCTTGAATTTATGACAATTGTAATTTTTAATACTATCATTTCGTAGCTTTAAATACTCTTATCACTATTCCAAGTTTGCTTGACCTATTTCTCAAAAGATGTAAGTACATACTTATATTCGTATTTTATCGGCGCGCACCGACGATTTAATTACAATACAAATTCAAACTGAAATGTGAATCAACGATTATCAAGTGCCACTTTCGTCGCATGCATTCGTGCCAAGTATTAAGAAAAGGCTCTCTTTTTCTTTAACATAACATAAAAAATTAATTTACCGTCAGGTTTGCGAAAAATGTGATTGACGGTTTCGCAGCATCCTTAATGTAGAATAATGTTAGCGGCATGAAGAATGCAAATTTTATAAAGGGAATTTTTTTTTGCTATCTACGACGGTAATATCGAGTAATCTGCATATGCAGATTAAAATTCGGATCGTCGCGGTGCGAGGAATAGCAAAAGTCTAACCACGAATAGAAAATCGATAAATTTAAACGAAGTATAATTTAGGATCAGCCTGCGGCAATCTGTATCGAGATTGAGCGAGTTATTAAATCCGCACAGTGACCAAGTTTTGTTTTAACCAATCATCACGGAAATTGCTGTTTCCATGTAAAATCTGTTTCGTTCTTGGTGCCGCTTGAATTTTTGACTGCGTAATTTCACAAGTGATTACGAACAAGTTGGACATTAATACCTTGTGATTTCAGAAATTAGCACGCTTTACGAATCACTGAACCAATTATCAAGTGCGAAATTGTACATTAATGCGCGAAAATCCGAATGTGCAAGCATTTGAGAATTTGTAAACTTTATTTTGGTATAAAGTGATTCTGAAATTTAAATTTTCATGGAATTACTAAACAGCTTCTTTGTCGCAAATAATGCAGAATACAAAATGTCGAGTTTATAATATTTATAATATTTATAATATTTATGTTAAGACGCTTGCAGATATCTGTGTAAGTCGAGGAAGTAGTATCCTCTATAATACATGTTCTTCTATCTGAAGATTCTGAGAATCATGTTATTAATACTTACCGCATAAGGAGAGCAACAAAATACTGGCAAGGAAGAACCACCCCATACTTCATCAACAGGTCGTTCCGCGAGAAACCGTGCTACATCGTTGAACTTCACGCGTACGCCGAAATCATCAATAGCCAGTGCTGCACATTGGAACGGAGATCCCTAAAAAACAAAACAATAAAATTTCACATTAGAAAAATATACATTTGAGGCAAGATAGAAAAGAGCAGTCCTTTAGAATATTTTTATTCCAGAGTTTTTTCTACTGAAATCTACTTGAAAGTGATGGAAATTGAATTGGAAAATCTAATGCTGAAGCAGTTAATATCAATACATACTGATATTAGCGAATATTAATTAACTATTTATAATTAATAAAGAAACAAGAAACAAGACTGGTTTCAAATTTGTACACATTTAAATGCACATTTAAATATCAATACATATTAATATCATCAGCGAATATTGATGTACTATTTATATTAATAAAAAAATAAGAAACAAGATTTGTTTCAAATTTATACACATTTAAATGCACAATTATGATTGCTCGGAAAATTTAGCTAGTCTCTTTCGGTTCAATAATTCTGTTTAAAGGTTTGCCTGATCCTTAAAACACGGCAGTTGTGACTATATCTGCATGCGGAGCTTTTCCATAAGGAAACTGCTGCGGACCTACATGGTTAACTGCACTACGGAAGGTCGAAAATTGCCTGTATCGGTAGATTGCATACGCGGGGGCATACGAATAATTGAAACGACTCACGTCGAGAGGCGGCTTTCGCGCCGCGAAACGCAGGATCCGCCGTCGGATATAATCGCCGGCGAATAATGTATAAATTCGCTTTCGAGAGCGAGTCGCGCAGCGCTCTCGACATTTCCGTAAACCAGTGAATGGCTTATGCATGAGCGCGTCAGTATGAATCCTGGCTGGCTGCAGGCAAGATTATATTCCTATCCGCGAAACACCGCGAAACGTCGCGCTCCCTATTGTAAAATTGCTGCACGAATCGTTACGTGATCATATCGTAGTTCAATATTATCGAGCCAAACCGCATATTATTGCAACCGCTATTTTCGCAATATATCATCTCTGTTTAAATCGCTAAAAACTCTTTCTTAATTAACCCATCAAAGTCCACTTTAATTTAATTGACTTTTCACTGATGTGATATGCTCAGGTAATAAATATTACTGCAGTTTTTATCTCGATATTTTAAAAATGGCTGAAAATAGCACGCAGGTATTTTATGATCGAAATATATCAATTTCAAGTATCCCATCATGGGGACCGTTTCACCAATAAATCTCAAAGAATTATGAACTTTGATTGACTAATTTGTTCACATAATAGTAGTAATAAATTGTATTGAGAAGAAATATATGTGTGTGTGTGTGTGTGTATAAATCTGAGATATATAATATAATATTGTAAATGCATTATTCATCACTTGATAAACACGATAATTAATGCAACATTTGAGTTCATTCATTCCATTCCATATTAATTTGGTACATGAAATTGTAAGGGGCTATTATCAATAATAGTTAATACAATTCTACACGACAATTTATGGAATAATTCAATGAATTATGTTATCAGTTAAATATGTATATACATATATGATCATAATCGCCATTGGAGTTGGCTTCAATGATAATGCGCTTTATATAATAAGTAAATACATAATTTTTCATTATAAATTTATTCATCGTTACATTGTTATCGTAAGAATAAGAGATATTTCTAATTAATATGCTAACTAGGGTCGTCAATTACATTAAGGAAGCAATTTAGGAAGAACCAGATGTTAATTGCGAAATCGTGTTTCCTAAAATTAATTTATAATTCATTTTCAAAATTAAATTTTAGCGCAGTAGAGCAATTTACGGTGGCCAGACTCATTCTGGAAATACATTTTGTATGTCATACATACATGTACGTGTCTATGTATGTACGTAGTGTATAGTTGCGTCGTGTGCAGGCACGTATGTATGCGTGCGAATGCGATTTTATGTAAGATTCATCGACGTCGGGACAAAAAGATTCTATTCTGGCTTCAAGAAGCTATCTTCGATCCGAGCCGAGGAATGCTACTATGCGCGGTCGAAGGTGGTCTCGAGAATTCAACGGAGATTACCTGAGGGATGCTCGGTCGAGCGCGACATAATCGGGATCATCATTGTCCGCGCCCGATGACCGCGAAATTTTGCGAAATTCCAACGTTGCGTGCTTGGAGATCTCGCGAAGTGCCGCGAAACGCGTAAGCGCGAAACTGCGCGCCGTCGCGCGGCCATTGTTGCGACAACTGGACGCCTCGCGTGCGAGAATCGCGTAGATCATCCCGTCGCGCGCCAACTTCGGACGCGTTGCTCACTTCAGGCTGAGACGAGGCGCGCGACGTAGCACACTGGCGCACTCTAAGGGCGGTGCCCCAATTTCAGCGTTCTCACGTGAAGAAACGATCGTCGTTCGCTCGTGAAACGCTTTTTTCCTCGATGTCTTTCTCCTTCCAAATCGGCTTAAGCGATTTCATGAATTTGAAGCGAAACTTTAAATTGAAGTTTCTTTAATCCGAGCTTAAATTTAAAAAATCGATAACAATCGATACAAATTCCGCGCTGCGAGAATTCCACCAATCGAGAATCGATCTCGATCGGATATACCACGTGAACGATACGGTGAATAGTTACTTCAACTGGTGCGTTTAATTTAATCGATGACGGTGGCGGCGCCGCGTCGTTCCCGCGCATTGTCAAGTCTGCTTTGTTAGTTCGAAACCGGAGACGCGTTTAGGAGGATGTCCGTGTCGGTTTCACCAAATCAATTCAAGGACCGTGTATTTCCGGAGGAAAAGTAGCCCGCGAGTTCGTTCGGTAAACGGATTCTCCCCCGCGTATCGATCGAGATTGACGTGATGAGTGAAACGATGGCAGATCGAAGCCGGCAGAGCGAGATCGATCAGCTCTCGGAGGCGATCAACAACTTGCAGAAATCCTTGGTCTGCACGATTTGGTAAGTCTGCGTGTCACGCGCGTTTCAATTGCGGCGTCACTGACACTCGGACGGATCGGTACTCTCGCGATCAGCTTGTTTTCGCGTCTGATGACTGGGACGAATATAGGTTAGGATTCGAGCGGTGCAACAAGTGTCCAGTGTATCTCGTAACAGTCATGAATCACACCGAAGCAGTTGACAGTTTTCATGGGGAACACTGCATCAAGTAAACTCAGAGTACTTTAATTAGGTTTTAAGCTCGCTGTAGAGTTCTTTGTTATCAAAACGAACCAAAGAGATATGTTGACAAAGAATATATGTCAAAATCAGCTTATGGCATTATTTAAACAATATATGTGCAGTTCTAAGTAATCAATAATTTAAAAGTAAAGAGATTCATTAATTTCCTCATAAAAGCATTTATAGACAGTCGTTATTTCACCCTGTTTCAGTTTGAAGCGCATAATAGAACCTACCACGACACGATGCGGTCATTTTGTCAAACTCTGAGTACTTTAATTAAATATTAAACTTGTTTGTAAAGTTTTTTTATCGTCAAAGCGGAGCAAAGAGATATGTTGATAAAGAAATATATGTTAAGCATAAGTTTGTAGCACTATTTAGACAATATATGTATAGCTAATTATGTTCTAAGTGATCGATCAATTGTGTCAATCGAGATTTGATTAATTTCTTTGTAAGTATTTACAACTTTTATAAACAAGCTTTTATAAACAACCATTTATAAACATTCGTTTTTTTACATTGTTTCAGCTTGGAACTCATGATAGAACCCACCAAGACACGATGCGGTCATTCATTCTGCAAATCCTGCATAGGTACTGTCTTGCGGAGGAAGACCGCGTGTTGTCCGTTATGTAAGAAGAGCCTCAACAGACGCAACATTTCCAAGGATGATCATCTGCAACTCTGTATCAAAAACTTCGAAACACTTGTCACTGCCATTGAGAAAGACAGTCACATCGACAGTGAGTACATTCGAAAAGTTTTCTCTTTCCTGAATTGACCGAGTTTCAGTTATAGATATCCAAATTAATACGATGTAAATCAATCCGGAATTGCTATCTGGATTACATCAGTTAATCTCAATTAGAGAATTTGAGAAAACGTAGAGAGGTAGGATACGACTCCTTGGGGAAACGACTCCTGCGCTACCAGACGGCTATCGATATCGATAATCATTACTGTCCGGGTAATAATCGTAATTTCCGCGCTAACTATTGATCCGCGATCTGCTATTGTGTTATTCAACCGGGAACGAAAGTTAAAAGCACGGCGCGGTAGATGCCCCGCCGTAAAAGTGCATTAAGTAAGGTCAGCACTACGTTTCACGCGGCGCGCGGGATGGCGGAGGCCTGAAAAATTTAATTCTCGATACTCTTGGGTGCCTCGATTCACGCTATACGTTTTAGAGAAAGCTCAATGTTTTATGAGGCCCTGGAGTTTGGGTATCACGTACCTTCCTGACGTTATTCAGTTCCCCTGCGTTGCATATTCGAAATGTCCTTACTGTAGATTTTCCCTTTGGCCGTATTTTTCATTTTTTACTTTAACGTCATGCGATATGGAATGTATTAATCATATTTTGTCAATTCATAAAGTTACATTCTATGAAAACGAAAAATTGTGAATCGTAACCAATCACGTAGAAACTAAAGTGGTTTTTATTTTTGTTTTTTTTTTTTTTTTTTAAACTAAACTATACGGTTATTTTAAACTATATATGATTTGTGTGAGAGAAAATGGATTTAGCCAAGCATATCGTGGCTTTGTACACAATTTTATAATAAATTTGATAAACGCTTTGATAATAAATTATATATGTTAAAAATTAAAAGGTATCATGTTTTATGGAGAGTACACTTTTCTGAATGATAATTCGTATTCTAGCGCGCAATAATTCTATCAATACGTTAAACATTAATGTAGTAATACGTTATGATATTGTTATCAAGATTACTTTATTTTTCTTACCGCGCAAAATTGGATAAGATATATTAAGATTATTCCACTATTAAGTTTCCACTGCTCCCGCGTTTAAAATACTTCAAGATTATTCATAAATTTCTACTGTAATTCTCAGAATTGCGTTTTCTGGAGATTTCTTAATCGCATAAATAAACACGCTCTATATTTTAAGAATGGAATAAATATAAGATGAAATAGAATCAATAAATTTGTTTTAAATTATATGTAATTATTTTTTGAGTAAATTAACGCGGAATATCAAATAGTCGTATTCAACTGAAATTGTATCAAACTAATAAATAAGATTGTACCCAAGTTAATCTACTTTTTCATAACGTTAGAGATGTAGGAGTACACTTCTTTAGCAATATCAGCAAATAAAAACGGAATGTGTTCGCCGATATCCGCGATAACGCTTCGATAATACCGTGTTGCAGTACTGTCACACTTGAAGCAGCCGCGCGATACGAAGGAAAGCTGCCCTTCTCCGAATGCTAGACAATCTAGCCGAGATTCTAACAAAGAAAAATCGTCCAAAAAAGAGAAGTCTATTCATCAATCGAATCAGAATGCGAGCAAACAAATCGACAGACCGTCGACAAGTCACGGAATAATGATTGATTGTGATAATCCGCGATACGATTCGAACGTGTCAAACAAGCCTGAATTTTTATGCAACCTCCCTCGCACTTTCTCCGACGACGAAGAAGACAATGCGATTCGCAGTCCACCGGATATCAAAATTCGCACGTGGCTACATTCGTTTCCCGATAAACTGAGCACCGATAATTGGATCGCGGAAAACGAAATGCCGATCGAAGACAGAGCTAGGCCGATGAACCCAATATCCGACGACAATAGTACATCAGACGGAACCGGCGAAGTATATCACGACGGGATCGCAAGTCGCAGATCAAGTCTAGATAGAAAACGGAGTGCGGATTGCCCAAAGCGTATCGACGAGGACGACACGTTGTCCCAGGTGAATAAGGAGGCGAAACAGATTGACGAAGTAATAGAGATCGATTCCGCTGCGAGTAAATTGAAATATAGTGCAAGACTACATCCAAAGAAAAATGAGAAGATTGCGAGGCCGAGATCGGATATCGAGAAAACAGTTAATCAAGATAATTCCTCATCGTCGATTGCGTGCGATCGGATCGCGACATCTTCCAGCCTGAGTACGACGAACACATCTGCAATCACCGAGCAATCCACCGCAAACTGGTCCCGTGTGATCGAGTTCGGGAAGGAGATGAAACGCCCGAGAAGGAAAGTGAAGAAACTGAACGTGAGCACTGAGAAAAAAAAGAAACCTCTTCGGATAGTCGAGAACATCACGCTCGCGCCGGATAGCAGAATCGACTCGGCTAAAATTGCAGCAATTTGTAATAAAGATGGAAAAAAGGCCGACATATCTAATCGAGAGTCGAATGATGGGAAACAGGACGCGATTGATAAGAACCTGGATTTATCAGACGTAAAAGAGAAATCGTTGAATGAGACGACTAGTTTGACGAAATTGTATGACAAGGATAATATCGACAGTTCGAAATTAACTTACACTACGACAAACGCATCGTATATCACGCTGGAGGAAGGTAGGAAGATACGTATAATGAACCTAAACAACGATCAAATGAACAAAATTATCGGCCTTGAAAATCCTATTGATTATCATGATTCATTATCATCATCGCAAAAAAAATTATCCGTACTAACGCCGGAGAAACTCAACGAATCTGTACACGAAATAATCCGTGACGCCTCGCAAACTTCTGCCGACAACTTTAGAAGTTCGTCCTGCTTGTCGGCCGAAAAACGGACTCTGGGACCTCAAGAGACCAGTAATGTTCAGAAGACATCAAGTGGGGCTGTTCCCGCTCAATCTTCGACGCCGAACAAAGCTAGATTATCCTTGAGAAGAAAGCCGGAGACTGGCGATAAGAAGGGCGTTGATTCGCCGCTATTAAGTCAACTTCCGCTGTCATACAGATTATCGATTGGCAAACATAAAGAAGACGATGACGACGATCGCAAGAGCGTCGATTTGCCGGTATCCATAGGTGGTGAACTGGTTGATCGATTGAAAGTTGTGAAACGTGACCTGAACTTCACAATCCGCGGAGATCAACAGCGAACCGACCGAGATACGGTACCTGCCAATAAATGTCTAAAAAGCGTAAGCCAAGTCGAAGATAACGATGGAAACGTTTCCGGAATTGTTCGTCAGGATGAAAAGTTCAGTAATTTTAGTAATGGCAAATCTACCGCGTTGAAGAAACCCGTCTCAACAAAGTCAAAAAGTGCTGGGAATCAAGGATATCGATCTCCCGTGAAATTTATGCAATTAGGAACGTTAATTAAGCGACGTAATATTAAATATTTCTCCTTAGGCTCGACTAAACAAGAATTGTCGATGCCAGCGGAAGTTCGAGTTACCCCGGTGTACAACATGCAGCAATCCGTCAGTGGATCCGAGATACATGCAGCAACATCTTCCAATTCGTGGAATTATTCGCAAAACTTGAATTTTACCGTGGTGGAAAATATTTATTTCGCGAATAACTCAAATCAAGCGGTTTCAAAAGAATTTCCCGCGACTCCATCGAATTGTCAAGCTTTAACGACTTCGACGCCAAAAAAAGATAGTAATTTAAATCAAAAGAATAGCACGGTAATCGTACGCTCTTCAGACGCAAATCAGCAATCGAATAAATCGATCGAGAACATCGCTGAAAAAACCGAGCGATCTCTTCATAAAATGTCTCATGCAGATAAGAGCGCGATTCACGAGACGATCTCGCATACTCGTCCAGGAACGTCAAATTCTATTAAACTGTTGTCACCGGACAAAGATTCGCAGCTGAAGTTTCTGGAAATAGACTCCCCGATGAGCGAGCGCGAGAAGTTGAGACGCGCGAGCTCGATTAAGTCCGCTATCAAAGGAAACAACTTTTCTGAGATGGAAAGTTCACGCCTCGCAGCATCTACGCCGAGTATGGCGCAGGAACCTTTCATCGAAAGCCCCCGTAGGAAGAGGAAAAGAATGAGATGCGTCAGTGACAGGGAGCTATTTGAGGACGAATCCAACGATAGAAACGACGATTCCGGCGACTCAGCCAGTGACAGCAGTCGAACTACGATCAAATGTGACAGCAAATTATCTGGGAAAGTGAGATCGAGTCGTTTAGATCCGAATAAAAAACGTCGTTTGAATTCCCCGGACGATCAAGACGTCGACGTAATCCCGTCAGTTGTTAAAGAACAGGATGGACCCGGGAAAAAATCCAAAATGTCTAGCTTGGACACGGAATCAGAATTGGCGATGCCTGTTACGAAAAATTTAAAGAGGTATTAATGAAATTATATTATATATAATTCTTATATAAATCAATACTTTGTTGAGTAGCTCCTATTTCTTTCAACGTGTTTCTTTTTCTTTTAGTTTGCTTGTTATGATTTTATATAAAATCATAACAAGCAAACTAAATTTATATTTTTATAAAACACTTTATATTTTTAGTTAATGTTTTTATTTTGTTTGTGATTGTAAACACATTTATCATTATTATTAACGATCACAATTTGTATCTACATAATTAACGTACTGTTTTTTCTGAAGATGTGTCTTTTCTTCCTTCCTTTTCTTTTTTCAACTTTTTGCAACTACTTTAAGCGATTACTATTACGCGTTTATTACCGTTACTTCTTAGAAGTAGTAATGCAACAAGGCGAAAGATAGTACGCTGCACATTTAATCTCAGAAAAGTACTCTTGTCATCGAGGACATATTTTTATTTACTGTCATGATATTTTTCTCTTCCCGAAGATGCAGTTACGATCGATATAGTCAACAAAACGCATCGACTACGGACACGACTATGAAAAAATGTTTGGCGAGGCAGAACTCTGAAGATCACCGCATGCGGAATATAATTGATAAATGGAGCAATGAGTATGATGAGATGCAAAAAAATTTGATGAAGGAAACTAAATCTAGCCAGAATAACGTCAAATCAATGAAAAGCCCGCTCGAGGAAAACTCAGCGGGTCATCAATCGTCTCACTCAAGTAACGCACTAAAGCTGGAGAAGCGTAAGAACGCAAAGTCAAGCCAAAAAAGTTCCGCGAGAGAATCGGATATGTTTGAAAGCAATAGCTTGTTCAATTCGGAAAATCTGGATTATATACTACAGCAGCAACCAACAAAGTTGTGCGCGGATGATGCATCAAAGAAGATTGTGGACTCCTCCAACGATGACATCATAAATAGAGTGCTGCAGATCGATCAATTGCAAAATAATGCAGATTCTACCTCGCGCAACAACGTTGCGAGTCAAAGAGAAAAGGACAGCAAGGAATACTTGTTACAGGACAATTTTGACGAGATCATCGCCTGCGTTGAGCAGCCACAAAGCGAGGATTTCATACCTTGCACCGAACAGCCAGATCGCAATCCCAATCGCCCGTTGGCGAAACAGAAAACGTCCAACTGTCTCGCGATGACAGATGAATCGTGCGGCGCCATGCAGGAAACTCCGATCAGACCCCCGTCATCGACGAACGACATGTTCGAGTACCATTCTCCTAGAAACGTTAGGAGATCATCTATAACGAATACTATTTCAAGAAATTCTGACAAGGAGAACGTAGCATGCAGGCAGAACAGACATGGTTACGTGGATGACCAAAGAGACAGAAAAGATGCAACGACAAACGCAGACACGATTGACAAAGATTCTCGTAAGAAAATCGTATCGAAGCACAATGTCTCGCGAGAGAAAGAAAAGTTGCTCGAAGAACGTAATGTTTCGGTACGATCGGCGGGTCGGCTTCATGATGATGATAACGAAATGCAAAGAGGAGCAATTGGCAACAGATCAAATCCAAAGGATGATAGTTTCGAACATGATTCGCTCATGAATATTACGCAGCATATAGTTCACCTGCAAATGTATGAAAAGGATCTATTTGGCATCGCAACCCGAAATCAAACAAAAGCGACTAGAATGATTTCGCAGGATGATTCATTCCCAAAGGAGCAATGTACTCCGAGAAAGAAGAAGCTGTATATTCAAGATAAAAATACGGAACCAGAGGTAACTATTTGCCCTATTACACGATATTGTTCCTATTTTTCTCTAAACAAGATATTTACGTGTTTTTTCGCAAAAATTAATTTTTGATATTCCAAAAAATGTTTTCTATTTTACATCGATTTCCTGCAAAAACAAATCTACAGTTCTAACAAATTGAATTTATATCTGCAAGTATAAAATTTATTTATCTAATATATTCGTATAATGATCCTTATCTCGTGAATTTGATAACGCAAGAGAAATGCAAGCAGGTTTTTTGGAACATACAGAAATTTCTATCTTATCGAAATAATTGTAATTAAATTTCTCGCGTACGTAAAATTTGATCCATAATATTAAATATAGCAACATAACAATAGATATGTTAAATTTTATTAAATTTCGTAAACGTCGCCAAGTGTTTTTACAGTCCGCTTTATGAGCGAGCACTTTACTTAGTTTTGTGTAGCATTTACAGTAGTTTACATAGAAATTGCAGCATGCATTATGAAATAGCCTATTCCGTATATATGTATATTACCCTTCACAAGCTTGCGTTACAAAGTGCGCCATTTGCAATCTCATTTAATTCAGTCAGTAATTTATAACAGAATTATGATACGTGTATATATTTTGATTCTGCGGCACAAAAACTTCTCTCTGTACAATATAACAGGGATCATATAGCACTTTTAAACGCAGGAACGCTCCGCTGACGAGGACGACGTGGTGGAAAACACTCCTGAGAAAAAGATGAAGAAGTAAGTACTCGTACTTTAAGCTCTTTTCTGTTACCGTATACTCTTCGTGTTCAAGCTTACATGTCTCTGCTAGTTGGGTAATATGCCTACACATAGTCATAAATATAATAGTGTACGTACACCGTACACAAAAAAAAAACGAGAACTTCTCCTTTTTCAAGCTTCGAATAATGTCAAGAAAAAAGATGTAGACAAAAAATTAAAAATAATAAGATAGAAATGATAATTTAGTGATCCATATAATGTTTGTTTTGAAAGTATAGTTCCTATTCGATAATCTTTATATCCTTATTTGTACATACATATGTATATACAAGGTTTATAAACTTGGCATCCCGAAATTCAAATTTTTATAAAATTGATATGGCATTTGCTTATCCGTAATTTGTGGAGGACTTCCGAATGGGAACATTTCAGAGTGCTAACTTCAGAGATTTGTATGTTTGATAACGCTAATCAATAAGAATATTTATCGAATAGTTATGTCTGCAAATACGCATTAAAATATGTAAAATAAAACACGCGCGATTATTTAGAAAATCGAAAGGAACAATCCTAAATATTTCCTTGTTAATTCGAGACAAATGCAAGATACATTCTCGTAATGTTGCAGCAGCGGAAACAACGTTAAAACGATCGAGCCAAGAGAAAGTACAAAGATAAAATTCTTATCGCCGATCTCGAGGACTTCCGAATGGACACCGAGTACATCGAGACCAAGTCCAATAGGTCGTGCTTTGCAGAGTGGTGCGATCACATCTACAATACCGTTCGGAATGTGTCCATTTTCGCAAAGTACGCCAATAGTAACGCAAAATTCCATCATCACGACCAATCGTCCTGAAGTATTCGAGGGGAGTAAGAAGATTGAGCGTATAGAAAGCGGTAGTATCTTATTATCGAAGCCGATGAACACGAAGACGCTGGAGAATATTCGTCGACAGTCTGACAGGCAGGACCTGTGCTTCGTATGCAGCGGCTTGTCGGCGATCCAGATCGCCATCGTGAAAGAATTCGCGGCAAAATACAACGCGAATTACGTGAATCAGTTCAATCGTGACGTGACGCACGTTATCGTAAACACTACCGGCGAGCAGAACGCGGCGAAGAGCACGTTGAAGTATCTGCAGGGTATCGCTCACCGAAAGTGGATAATCAGCTATAGATGGATCGAGGACTGTAATAGACAGCAGAGGCTACTAAACGAGGTTCCTTACGAGGCAACCACGCAAAACGACAGTGGCATGGACGGCGCCGGACCTCGTAACTCGAGACTACGTGAGAGAGGTCTCTTTGAAGGCTTCACATTTTTGTGCGTCGGACCGTACGACAACGTTTCTCTTTCCCAATATCAGGTCAGTGTTCGGGTCTCCTAGTTTTCACGGCAATGAGAGACGTTTGCATTCCGAATTTCGTCTTCAGAATCGCTGGAATATTTGTTTTCCTCGTTTTTAATTTAATTAAAATGTATTAATTTCTATTAATTTCTGTTCGAAAATGCAACAAAATTTTTTGTAATTAAAACCGATTCATTAAAACCGATATCTTACTGAACTGGAAAGATTATTTGCGCATTTGGTCGCAGTCGCGTTATTTAAAGTTGGATCCAATCCAAATCCATCATGTAAAAATCCCTTTGGGTTTTAGGACTTGCTACTCGCTACCGGAGCCACGGTGGTTGATTCCTTCGAAATCTTCGTTAAGAGGAGAGGTATAAAGGGTGTTGTGGTCCAAGATAATAATCATAATGATGAAACAATTGGTAAGTTGTCGTAAATAAATGTATACGCGATGTATTTTTGTGCAAATATTTTTTAACGGTTTGATGCATACATCGATATTTATATATACACTAATTTAATTATCGGCATTTATACGAATAAAAATAGTTTGTAAAAATTTCATTAAAAAATATTAACGTATATTTATGTTTCGGTTTGCCTGATAGAACACTGGTATCAAACTGCCAATGCGGCGCCCATTCTTGTGGGCTGGGTAGTTGAATGTATCGGCTACTATAAATTACTTCCGCTTTCGAATTATATCTTACTCTCGTCCAAAGATTGTTGTGCCATCGGCTATCCACGAGAACTCATGGAAAAAGATGAGGAGGACAGCGATGATGAGTGAAGCAGAGAAAAGATACACATATCTATTTTTGTTACTTGTTAATAATACATGCTATCATTTAGTATTTTCAAAATAACGAAACAGTTACAATAGTATTTTCGTATTTACTGTACAACACGTACACTTGTAAATTTAATTTTCGTTATATTTGATAATTATCGACATAATGACCAACTGTTATATATATGATTTCATTGTTTCTACTTTTGTATACAATATATATGACCAAGTGTTACTGAATATATCGCAATTTATTTATGCTTTTCAAATAAAACATACTTATTTTCTGTCCACCAAAGTCCGTTCCTCTCCTTATTTTCGTACATTTCTCGCTTGGAATCAAAGTCTTCGTTGCTCGTTTGCTGGTTCCAGCGCGCGTTCGCCTTCTACTCGCTTTTCGAAAACTTCTCTCTCGTGGGGATCCATCTTACGTAGCATTCCAATTTAGCCTCGAGTTTCCTGAGACCGCGATAAATGCTGGTCGCAAAATACCATGTTGGAGATATCTGACGCGTGTCTCGCCGATGGGAGAACGTAAAAAGAGAACACGAAATCCATGCGGACGTGATGACGCAAAAGACAAGCCTTTTCGCGATACGACAATGCCGTCGCCGAGATCGTAAAGTCCGCCTGTCGTGAGGGAACGTCGGGCGTATTCATACATTCACTCAAACACACGTATCCATATCGATTTGCCCGGGACCACCTGTAGCCAACTCTCGTCCGCTCGCGCGCCGCAACAGCGTTCGTGAATACCGCCCAATTGTATGTTACGCAAACGAGAGAAAACGGACGCCACGCATTCTATATTCTCGGCTTCGATATTAATATCGCAGCGAAACACATGCGAAGAGTTCGGATCGGGGTTCACGAGAATTCACGGTTGTAAAAGCACATGCATATTCTCCCCAGATGTTGCACGCTATTACTGTATAATCGACTGTATCCGTTTCGAGTAATATCTCCGACGTGCGTAGCAAATTGATGAAAATATATTCGATGTTTACCGCCAATGGCAGATGACTCTAGCTTGTGAATTATGCAAGCGGAATCCACGTTTAACAATGGCATTCGTGCATCGCGACAGAACGCTTTGTATGAGCCGCGGTGAATTTTGATTTGAAGCAAGTTACTCGGGATTTACCCTGTCTCCTTTCGCCATATAGGGAAATTCGATTATGCCTTCTCTTCCATCGTGGCCGCGTAGCTCGCGACTGTTGAAGTTCACCATTGTGCGCGGTTTCTACTGTACCCGTGTTTGCGAATCGTTCTCAATTGAACGGAGTATTGGAGGATTCCATTGTGTTCTCACGCGACGCTACTCATCTGCGTATGCGTGCACGGCCATTTATGTCGTTTGCAGGTGGCAAAATAGTGGAACATTATCGCCCTCGAACAGTCCCTTCGTTAAAATGAAATCATGGCGCAGACACTAACGTGAAATATATAAGCTTCTTTCGAGACGCTAACGAGAAATATACAAGCTTCCTTATAGACGTAGAAACTAACGAGAAAAATATGGAGCTCCTCTATCGCAGCCTAGCAAATGGAGAGCTTTTTGATCGTAGAGAACCAAATTAAAGGTGTTTCCACGTCGAGACTCAATATTAATTGTGCAATTTCCTACTTGAGAAGCGGAGAAAATTTCTATCCTGTCACGTATGATAAACAACAGATAAATCAGTCCGGTCGTCTATACTTAGACCAGATGAGCGCCAAGTTGGTAATCAAGCGCATACCATGTAATTACATGGGGTAATTAATAATCACGTTCGCAAGCCGTAATAATCCGCTTATCAGATATGCTCACTCCATCGCGCGTTACTAGATCTTCGTTATAATGTAACTCGTGTAACAGTAATGTCCGCGCGTGCGACATTTCGTTACGGTCTGTTACGTAAAGCGTGCGGCAATAATCGCACACTTATGAGTTCCCACTTAATCACTCCGAAACGCAACAAAGTTCCGGCGCTATCTCTACAATTGTCAGAGCATTCCATTCGGACGCCAGTCCGTTAATTGCACTGCGCGTTCATCTAAGCGCGTTTAATCCATCAATGCATGCAAAACGCACGCGTTCGTGCATTTAAACGTTCGTTCTCGAATTCGAGCGTTAGGAAATTCTCGACTGAGAGTCATGAAGATTTGATGAAATTTTTTACTTCAAAATTTTTATTTTACGTCAAAAATATAAACGTATTTCTTAAATTTATTTATGAAAAATAAAAACAGAGATTCTGGACAGAGAGTACTTTAATATATCTACATAGATAATGCTTTTCTCTTGTTGTGAGAAGAAAATAGACGATTGTGTAATCGTGTGATTTAAAACGGGTTAATGTACGTCCATATCGATGAGTGATAGTTGGCCATCAGCGTTCCATCGACCTTTATGCCTTATGCGCTTCGAGACAATACCATTCGTTCCTTGATATCGCCAAATTGCCTAGTTAAATTACAATTTGCGAAAAGCACGGCAATAACTTTTTATTACTTCTATAAGTTACAATGCAGATCGTTGTTTCCCGAAGCAGCTTGTCTTCGAGTCAAGAGATCATAATAATAAAACGAAGAGTCCCTCTTTCCTCCCGCTCGACACTCTTTGTTTATCTTATCTATGTTATAATAAGAAATACGTAAAAGTGCTTGTAGGGAAACGAAATACACAGAGTATTCACCGATCGCGTTTCATGAAGCGATATATATGTCATAGAATTTCAACAAGAGGAATAGATACGAGGTTGGTTAAATTTTTCCATTCTTGCACAACTGGATACTGAATGTACCAATATTTTGAGTTTTTATCTGATTCATTCGCCGTTATTAAATTGAGGTAATTTGAATTAACGTTTATATTTTTTATGGTTTTATAAATCGAAATTAATTGAATTGTTTCCAAATATTTTTGTAGAATTTTAGACATGCTTTTGTATTTTTTTTAATTACAAGAATTGCAAGAGAGCATTGCAATTATAAAAATTTTAAATAGTTACCGTGCTGATAATGCACCCAAAATTTAATTACATAGATATTTTTGTACGTTTTATTTGTAAAATTTAAACATGTTTGCCTTTTTTAATTTTTCCTGCTCTTTTGTAAAAACATGTTCTAAAATAATTGAAAATTTTAATTTAATTTACACAGCATAAAAATTATGTTCCGTATTGATTTTGTAGAGTACACATCGAACTGCAAATTGGAATGTAAAATGTAATATATAAAGTTAAGTACTTGCTTTTTCGAATGACCCTCATTATATTTGTATGAATATGCTCCAATAAAATAGATGAGCAGGAGATTAGTATCTCTGGAAAATATCCGATAAATAATTTGATAAACAATTTAACGAAGTCAGAGCGGATGTTCAGATCATAATCGATATATTGAAACAACTTTAAAAAGCTGTATATTAATAATATCAATGAACTTGTTTAACCCGGTTACCGGTTTAACGGTTTAACAACTGTTACCAGATGAATGTTTTACTTATTTCCAATGTCTGCGTTCTTACGCACATTGCTATATGATAATATAGCATGACAGTGTCTACTTTATCGCCTCGCATTATTATTCTCCGCGGAAATTACGAAACGTTACGATAAACTAGTGTAAAAAATGCTACCGATAAATGATAAATAATGAATAGCTCGGTCCACCTTTAAGGCTACCATCTCGTGCTAGCAATTTCATGGAACATCGTATATGCCCTGTGGACAATAACGGATCACCACCGGAATACGACGCGACGCGAGCCGATACCTTTTATGAGCAATTTCGTGAAAAACTGTCGCTTTTTATCTCCGGCTATCTCCTTGCGGCTATGCAGTTGACAGAATCGAAGAACAGAGCGACGGTTGACTGTTCGTCCGTCCTTTCTCCGTCATGTCGTTTTCTTTAATTGCCAATAACGCAAAAATCGAATGTCATCGTCACAATAGGTGGCGAAAACAAAAGCTCGAAAGCCCCGAGGCAGACCGTGAAGACTTTCTGAAGGCAGATTTCGTGTTCGCTCGCTTTAGTTTCCTCGTTATGTGTCCAACGCTTATCTCGGCAGGAAATTACACATCCTGAGTAATTAATATCTTGCGAATACAAAAAGAGAACTAAGCAGTGAGAGGTGATAATATTTTAGAGAGATCATTTTCATGGTTTTATTTGAAAAAAAGCGCATGCATTTCACTTAAATTACTGTGCACAAAAATAACTAAGCTTAATAAAGGTAAATATCTTCATTTTTTAAAATTAACATTGGCTTTTAGAACGATATCTTCTGAATTAAAAAAAAATTTAATACTTTCATTTCTATTAATCACTAAAAAAATTTTTATCTTATGATGAAAATGATAAATGATGAAATATATTTATAGGTAAATCTAAAATTATATACCAATCTTAAATATTTAATTTCGGAAATGCATCTTTCCATTTTAATTATCATATCTTACTTTCTGATAACTGTAAAATGAATCTAATGAATAAACTTACTTTTTAACTAACTTAATGAATATACAGTAGAGTGACTTAAAAACAACGATTCTAAAAGAATGAAAACTTTTCACTAGGACTTTTTACAAGTACTTTTTACGATTCCTACGCTACAAGATGAAATGAAAGTACTTAGAAATATTATATTTCGAGACCGTTATCGCTGTCTTTTAGAATCAAAGAGAGAAAGAGAGTGAGTGAGAAAGAATCCATGAATATCTCAAATCTGCTAGGTATAGAATTATTCAGTAATTCAATAATCGATAGTTATAGTCCAAAATAAGCGAAATACGAAAATGCCTCAATAGCGGATATAATGAACGAATTTGATTTCCAAACGAGGTCACGTTCTTCGACAAGCATAAAAGACAAAGACTGCAGACAATGAGAACGGGATTTGCATGCGTGTACGTTTGAATCTGAATGCATCCGATGGGGAAAGATCGGAGCATCACCCCGGCACTCTTAACCCCTCAGTCTGCTCGCCAATTAACAATGGCAAGTGCCGAGAGACGACCTTTCTACTCTACTAATTTGCTCTGGATTTAACTGCGGCGCACTTTAGCGCAAAGGCATTCCGACAAGCTGCTCGACGCCCGCGAAAATGACTCTCGGTATCTGCATATTCGCAAATTGGTTCGCGTAACTGGACGAGACTATTTCGCAGGTCACAGACGAAATTCATAACGGATCGAAATACGAGAGAGAAAAAGTTAGTCGGATGGAAATCCAGGACGACTGATTGCATACATTGGTACGCTTAAAATATAATAAATTAAAAAGATCCATATATAAAATGTCTTGCTCAATATTAAATAATGTTCATCGCTATAAATAAAATAAATAAAATAAGTAAAGAGCATTGAATTATATAGTTTAAATGAGAATTTTTATAAATACTGTACGAAATGATACGTACTAATAATAATAAAATAATAATTATTTTTTAAATCGTAAAACTTTATCAAGTTTAATTAATGATGAAAAAATACTGTATTGCAGTAATGTCGTAATTATTTTTCTTGAATTGAATAAAGTCGTAAAATAATAAAAATCATCACAGAAATCGTCAGGATCGGATATCGATGTTGATAGTGTTTTCTTGTAATGTAACTGTCTAACATCTCAATGTACGTCGTCGCTCGGAAGCTCGGTGACGAAATTTGACACTCGTCGCTTAAAACGTCATGCTGCAACGTGACTTACAGCCGCAGAACATATAGCTCAGAATTTACGTGAGCCGAGTTTGCAAACGATCTCGATGTCCGACTTACATTGAGTAAACTCGAGGGTTGCTATGGAGTGCTGCATCAAAATGTATGCACGTTCTGAAACCGCGAAACTTCAGGATTTCATATGTCTCTTTGGGAAAAATTCATAACATATTGATAAACAAGTCTATATACTTTCGCGGTTTCTTGTACCAACATCCTCACGATGTCAAATATCTCCACATATTGAAAATGCGCTTTAATCAGTGTAATGTAATTCTTTTATATAATTTTCGCTATATTTTTAGATTCGATTTGCATTTCCACTCTTAAAAAAGGCGTGTGAATCAATACTCGAAAGTTTCGAAGTTTGTTGCCTCTTTATTATCGTGATGCTGATTGGTTTTCACGCTTAGGTCACTTCGTATTGCGAAAGTAACCAATAAGACATGAAAATTATTTGCTAATTTTTTGCTATTTTTGCTATTTCTAAAATTAATTTTTTTACTTTAGTTTTTAAAAAGTTATTTAATATTGAGCTATCGAGCCTCTCGTAACTTTTTAAAAACTAAAGCAAAAAAATTAGTTTTAGAAGCAAAAAGAAGTAAATAATTTTCATATCTTATTCGTTACGTTACGTTACGTTATGATAATTTGACTCAGATAGCTTAATATACAGATAGGTATACAAATTTCGCGCGCAAAGCGCGCATCCACTAGAATCCACTAGAATCAATAAAAGAAAGAATAGAAAGGGAATACAGATCTCACGTCAACGTTAAACGTTCATATTTTTTAATATAATTTCTCACAAAGAAGCTTACGGTTTCAAATTTCGAATGGAAATCGAGCTAAATCGATTGCGCAACTTGTGCAATTTTAAACTGCAGAAATTAAATTCCGTGAAATCCGCGGGATTAATCCGCAGTGAGCCAGAAGGTCGGAAAAAAAGTTAAGATACGCTTCAATACCTCGTGTTATCATTGCATTAATAAATGTGCATTTTACGAAGCGCCATTTACAGCAGCTTGCGAACTATAGTGTGCGAAGTTTATGCGATTCGCGAATTATTATGCGGATCACAGCGATATCCCTAACTTGCGACTCCCATTGGGAATCACGTCGAGGATGCTTTGAGCAACGAGCATGTAATTTCATCTCCACCTCTGGTCGGACATTTGTCAGCACAAGGTTGAAGTCTCGATTTCTTAAGCCGTGTGACAAATGATATGATTCTGTTAGCATATCTTATCTCTGTGTCACTCAAATCTTATTTAAATGTCGATAAATAATTGTTCGATAAAATTCAATAAAATTCACCAAAAACTCATGAACCACCGTCCACCGTCCGACATCGAAAGCCAAGCTGTGAAAAATTATCATTTCTTTCTTTCTTTTAGAAAACAATGTTGCTTCAATGTTGCTTTATTTCTATCTTGTTCGGGGCTTTTGTTTGCCACGTTAAAGCTCCGTCGTTTTATTTATGGTTTCTTCTTACTTTCATCTTGTGACGGAGATTTATTAACGTATTTCCAAACGATATAAATACGACGCTTTGAAAGACACTATGTTAAAAGTGCAATAAGGTGAAGAATTAAAACGTTATAAAAGTAAAGCAATGATTAATTACATAAGGGAAAATTTCACACGCGACTTACTTATAATATATACAAAGTAAAGTGATGAAAAGAACAATATTTAATGAACAATCGGCCCGTAGAGGGTAAGCTTCAGGATACTTTCATGTATCGCGTGCTAGAACGTTCTATAAATATAATTCCAGTTATTCATTTGATCTGTGGGACTTTATTCTTTACTCTGAGTAATTCAGTCTAGTTCTTGTAATTCTCAACTGTCGTAAAGAGTGACTCTCCGGAGAATCAAATGGCTTATTGCGAAGTTGTAGCGGTTCGTGCAACTGCAGCGCACAGAATATTTCCCAATTGACAAACTTTACGCGTGTAGGTATATGTACATACATGTCAAATTTGCACGCTGCATTATACACATGTTTCGATCTACGTTTCGATCATCTCATAAAATATAAATTGAGCTGTTTGCTTTGGCAAAACGCTATTCTAAACTCATAATAAGCACAAATAGCACCATTTGTGGTAGTGCTGTGTATGAAACTAAATTATTCGGACTCATTGTAATTTTACTCTACTTTTTCTCATACTTGCATTTTTCGCTTTTCTTTCACACAAGTTCTTTATGCGTCTACCGCTCTAGCCGAGGTTGCATTTTTACCTCTGCGCAGAGTCATGAAGAAAATTGTCTCAGCGAATTTATATTGTCCAAGTGCTACAAACTTAAGTATTTACAAGACAGCAAGTAATGGGAATAAAAAAGAAGTCTTGTATAATTCAAGAACCGAGACGGTACAGTTGCATAAAAATTAATCGAAAATTGATTACTTCTTCAAGCTACTTCGAAATAATGAATTAATTATTTCTTGCTGTTAGTAGCATAGTTATTTTCTTGCAATTTTTTATTACACGCAAAAAAAAGTTGCAGAAAACGTTCCCGGAATAAATTAATGAAGATCAATGCGAAATAATTATATAAAATGCAATGTAAGAAATGTGCAAGTTAAATCGGAATTAATTATATTCCGTCCAGTCGATACCTAGCCAAGATAAAATATGCCGATAATAAAAATGCGAGTACGAAGTCGCAGACAGAGTATTAATATTATAATACTATCGAATTGTTGAAAGCCTCCCTCCGTGGGGACCGTGTGTTTCATTTTTCGCGTTTCGCTATAAATCTGCGCCGCGAGTTTGATTAAAACCGGCGCGCACACCGAAGTAATCTCGCAATTTCGCGATCTACGCGATTTATTCAAGGAACCAGGATTGGCTCCACGTAATGCCACCCATCGAAACTTTGCGGGCATACGCGACATGCGGGAAAAATTGCATAACGAGATGTGTTTACGACGGAAAATACGCCAGAGACCGGGCAAAAATGATGACCGGCAAAGTTGCGGCGTCAGGGAGTAACCGCTGATAAATTCTGCCGTTTCAACGAGCAGAGGTGGAAGTTCGCGAACTAACGGGCTGCCATATCGCTGTGAGCGCTTTGGATAATTCTCTCGGTTTCGCGTTAGAGTATCCCTTCGCAGCGAGGGACACAAAGCTGTTGTCTATATTGTCACTGGGATTCACCTTCTCGTGATCTGAACGATAGCAAGCTTTTCGCGAGTTAGCAGCCCAAGACCGATAAGACAAGTTTATTTGCGTGTGCGTCCGCAGTTTATATTATATTACTTATATACTTCAATTTTAAGCTCATCTATCCTTAATTAAAGTTCGTTGACAGTTGTAAAGTTCTTGTCAAGCGAGCTACCCGCGGGATGTAATTAATTTATTATTAAATTACGGATGCGAGTTATATTTTGCGAAAGAGGTACGCTCAAAGTGCGTGAATAATTCAATTCAGACTGGTCCAAAAGCTCATTATGGGAAAATATATGACGAAATATAACGTTTCATTATACAAACGAGATATAAATTGATTATTTTGTAGATTGATGCACATCGAAATGTCTATACATGTAGGATGATTTAGCATCTATTAACATGAATAGTCAAAAAACTCTGAATAAACCGAGTGTAATATACTATTCATTTTTTTTTCAATCGAAACCTTGCAGTGTCCATCTCTTTTGCAGTTTTTCCGGAAGTATATGCATACGCGTACGATGTCCGGGCACATCGATATTAAAATACTATTGATATTTCAGCACTTCGCGTTATAGCGTATACGCGCGATAATGCATCTGGACGTGGCAAGAGTGCATTATTAAAATCTACATCAACGTTATGCATTGCGAACGCATTTTGCGTATTGCGCAAAATATAATAGATGCAACATCGACGAGGTCGCGTTGATATTTTTTGCGCTCAGGAAACCGCGTAACCGAACAAAATTATAACGCTGCCATTTTCGTGCAGGCTTTACTCGTCAATTATTCGCTCGTATTGCAATCGTATACGTTATGAAGAACAACAAGCGTATAGGAGAATTAATATCTCAGCTTTTATTTATAGTTAGAATTGCATGATAGTGAAATCTACGCGAAAGCTTTTGAACACTGCTCTCGCCGTCTGTCCGTCGCTCGTCAGATGCGAAAGATCGACTGATGTGCTGATGTAGAAAAAAATCATGTTTTTTTTTACATCCACTTCCTTTTCGCTTGGTGATATGAAAAAAAATGGAGCATTTTCACGTTCGCTATTCTTTTAGTTCGTTTTTTCGTAGTATTCGTTTCGCTTTTTTTACGTTGGAAATCTGCAGGGAGGCGAGTAAAGTAGCATGTCACCCTCTTACTTCTTTCAACATAAAAAGTAATAAGAAACGCAAAAGCGAGTAACTTCCCTGCTCGACTTGGTGTCCTCAGTTGGCTTTCGCGTGGCTATTCGCGACATTATTTATCGATATACTCTTACAAGTTAGAATACACAATTCGCAGCTACGCGCGAGAAGCATATAGCTTCCGGTATAGGTGCATCTGCTATGCTTTTGCGAGAGCAGTCGCCCGCGACAGCTTCGGCCGCGTTAACAAGATTTTCTTTTCTTCTAAATCAACCTGGCAAAGCACCGGCACATCGCGCGAGCACCGGGCGAGATCTTGAAAGATCAAGAAGTCGCACGCAACAAATCCTAATAAGGCAAAATTCAAAAGAAAGTATTTGGCGTTCTTCGACACGTTGTTAGTCGGTTCGCGTGTACAATACCGGCAGCAAAACTTCATAAAAATGTATGACGCGCCACTCGAAGGCAACTCGTATCGCTCGAAAGGCAACGTGTCGCGCTTTTGAAGTTCGGGAACATAAAACAGAAGTTTCAAATCGAGACACAGGATATTGATTAGCAAAACTTGCCGTATTTATTATAATCGATGTAATCGATAATATCAATTCCGTTTTTATCGTAATTAAGTAAGATAACTAAATAAATTTATATAAGTAAATTTTGTTTTAATTGAAACGAAGTGACACGAATTTCCTGACGACGTACAAAGAGCTAAATTTTTAGCAAAGTATGAGAAAGTAAAGTTGAGTAAATTAATACGCGAATTAATTAAAACACATGGAGATAAATGAAACAGTACATATTCTCAAAAATTACGAAAAAAATTACAAAAGTGAATATTATATTCCGAGTTATTATATTTCGCAGAGCGTAATCATAGCTTAATTATAACGTGATATCACTTACAACAATTTGCAAGGCGATGTATGCCTGTAATATGGAGTTCAAAGTTGGGATTCTGGCGCAGATTCATTATCACGGAGATTAATCGATCTACTGGTGTGTGATTCGCGTTTAGCACTTAATTCGGTCCCTTGTTTCGAAACTATCTTACTTGTACGCACGCACGCGAGATCCTCATGCATATGCGCTCGCGATCGCGCGACGAGAGTGAAATTCTATTCCGGATTCTATTTCCGATATCGCTACCAGAGATTTATCAAGAAAGTTTCTGGTACGCTGGCGTTCGCCGGCGCGACAAATCTTTACGCTGTTCGGTTCTGTGCACAACTTACACTTTCCCGTACAAATGTAGAGATAACGTTACACGTGCTGCGCAACGTTGTCTTCACGTGCATTTTTCCGCGCCGGGAAAATATTTGCGATAAGCTGAATATTCATAGCATTTGTAGAAGGCGAGCTGCCAAAAGATCTCTGATAGATTGGAAAAATATTTACCTTAGCCTTTGAATACATGAATAGAGCGCCTTGTTTTCTAATATTTCCACGGTGCGCTCCATTTTAAAATGACATTTTCAAGCTTCGCGTGAATTTACTCTCAACAATAACGTTTACCCTTTTCTGCAAAGCAGTAGAATAACATATTTTTGCGTGCGCACGTGTACGTAAAAAACATTAAATATGTACGTTTGCATTAATAAACTAGAAATACATGCCTTCGAAGGCTATTCTTTCGCCGAGCGGTAATAAAAAGTTTCTGCAAAGGTAATATTAATAAAGAAACTTTTATATTGTGCTAATTTATCCATTATAATGCGAGACAGTATTATTCATTATGAGGGTGGTATAAATCTTGCCGGATATAGCCGCTGGGATATAATTTCCGTCTGAAAGTCTTAATTCAATTTTTCTGATTCAATTCGCCGGTGGTCTTTGCGCGTATCGAATACAGAAGCGTTACGTGCCTTGTTTCCAGGATAGTTTTTCACTTTAGAATTATCTACGTTATCTAGAAAACTATTTGCGGTCACAAACTTAAATAAGACGCGAAACATCAGATACTTACTCTACTGATAAATCTTCACACTCGAGAGATTGGAAATAGAACTCGAAATGAAATTTGCACTTTCATGCACATCGTCGTCATTTTGCGAGAAATAGTACACACCAGTAATATGTAAGTCGTGAGATTCATTTTGAATAAAGCATTAAATGTGAGCAGCTATGATGACATTAGCAAATGAAGTTTCACGGCATAGTTACGCTCAATTCTTAATTGCCTAAAGCGAGCTACCAAGAATATCTCATCTCCCGCAGTTTAGAGAACGCTTGTTTGAGGATCAAAAAGCAGTATATACACAAATATAATTTATCTAAAATAAGCATTCTATTTCTTCACTAAATTGATTTAAGTGCAAAACGATCAATACGTGTTTATTATGATTGATTAAAATAGTTTATTTTATTGAATTAGCTAAACTAAATATATAGGAAAATATGAAAATTTCTAAATGTTTATGCATGAAACAAAAATTGACACATAAAATAAATAATATCAGGTATCAAATATCATTGCGTATTTTAATACATTTTATCTACCATATTTGGTTGTAAAAATAATTTTTGATGGAAACTGTAATTATACAAGCGTGTCACGTCAAAGTCCATTTCGTGCAAGAGTGAGTTATGAATAAATTTATTGACAGCGACGGATGCTTATTCGTCAGTCGTACGCTTCTGCTATCGGCCTATCCCTTCCCACGCGATCATACGCTCGATGAACCTGAAATTCTATCTCTCGCTTGGACCGCGAGAGATTTGTCGGCGAAGTTTGTGATATCTCGACTCGCCGATCGGCCGAGTTCTCGGCGCAATATTGCGCGATCAGCGGGGAGTGCCAAAATTCGATTTTCGGTATTCCCGAGGACACCCCTGTTGTTCAGTGATACACAGGAAGATAATGAATTCCGCGCAACTCCCCGAGCTCCTTTAATAAACTCGCTCTTAACGTACTTTACGGCGTTTCATATAATTTTACGGCGTTCGGTTCGCTTTAATCTCCGTCGTACGAATATCCCACGTGGATGAAATTGCGATACGCAAAATCCGAATCTTCTCTTCCACGCGGATAATAATAGTAAAACAAAAAAAGACAATGAAATTTTCCGTACTTCGCGAGTGGAATGTCGATTTTCTGATAACACGAATTCGACGTAGGTATATCCTTTTGCTCTGACATAGAGGACGCGTAAAATAATCGGCAAAGCAAAAATATTCTTTTCGATATTCATTATATTTCATGGAAAAATATAATTAATAATCAGAAAGCAGGTCAATCTAGATTTATAAATAAACATGCTTGTCTTTGGTTATTACTGTAATTTTCCGTAAATATCTTTCAACGAGAAATATATTTATGAAACTTTTAATTAAATTACTTTAAATTTTTTACATAAAACAATTAATTCTTTTATCTATTAGCTGGCATCAATTATCACGGTCTAATTGGCATATATATATATATATATATATATATATATATATACATATATGTATTTCACAAATCGTTATTAATTTCGATATTATCATTATGAAAATTTCAATATTCGTTAATTACATGTACTATAAATTATCTAATATTTAATTGTAATTTTGCAAACCATTTCATATTTTATCACAGCCCTAAATCACAACAACCTCTATTCGATTAATCTGTCATTGGCAACTTTCACGAGTCCGAGATTTATATTCCATCCCAAGTGCGATAGAACAAGTAGGCGAGAAATCTCTTTCTTTTTCTATACATTCTATACTTATATTCTCTATATATTCTATTTTCTATATACTCTATACTTATATTCTCTCAAGAAGTTTCAATTTCAATGATTAAACGCGAGCATCGCTTGAACGATGTTTGGTCCGCGCTTGGTCCCTCTCGTTTCAGGAATTTCTTTTATATTTCGCAGGCAAAAACAGTAAATCACAGGGCATACAGATTGTTCTGTGCTTCTGTTCTTGTTAGTGAATGGACAAACAGCATGCGCGGCTGCGTAAAAGGATAAGAAAGGAATACATGCATCACGAATTTTTAATTACTAAACTGCAAAGAAAGCCGACGTATTTGCATTTTGAAATCGAAAATTTTTTCTTGTGCTTTAACATTGAATGCATACAAAGTTCATTTTTATCCCATTATATCCGTTTGGTTTTAAAAATATTTCCTTCAAGTATAAGACGAAAGCTGGTGGGACGACTTTTCGAATGGATAATTATTGCGATAAAAATGAAACGATAAATCGAAAAATAAAGTTAAAATTATCTCATAAAAGTAAAGGTTGCATAAAGTCATTTATGTCGCTAAAACTTGTCATTTTATTAAATATAGTTATTTTATTAAATATCAAAGGTTCGGTTAATGGCCCAGATTAAAGTATTGATTCCGCCAATCCATGCTTTTGTCAAGTTGTGTTTTATTTGTTGATAATCAAGCGCTATGTGCCTTAATGAGCGCCAGAGGAGAATTATGGTTTCTTATTGGCAGCTACTAAATAATTACAGCAAAAAGCTTGATTCTTTAACATCGCATAGTATGTCGGAGAGACCATACGAAAAAGCTCTATTAGAGAGAAGAAAATTTGCCATAGCGATTACAAGCAGTAATTGCACATCAAGATGCATTTGAGAAATAATAATAATATTCTTTCATGTGTGGTAATATTTCTTAATATTTTCAAACTTTTTCATTAAAATTGCACACATTTTTTATAAAAGCTTCAAGGAAGAAGCTCTATGAAACTCTCATTGAAAAAAAAGTTTTCATTTGAGAGGAAAACTGTCAAGCTATTTTCTCTCGCAACGGTATTTTCCTGTCTATAATCAATTTTAAAATATTAAAAATATTCTTTTTTAATTTCATAGTTGCGTGTAATTGGAAGATATATAATTGAAATATTAAACGAAACATTTTATATTCATATAAAAAAAGTTTGAAACACATAAAGAACTTGATGTCCATAGGTGCTAATTATGCCTAACAAAATACATGGATAAAAAATTAAAGAAACAATGGAAAATAGTCGTGGAAAACTGATACTCTGCGATGCAAAGTTCTTCGCACAAAAATGAGTTACTCGCTCAGCCGAACGTAAAAAACTTCCGATGGCATCTCTGGCGGTTTTCCTATTCCCTGTTCTTTACTTTAGGAAAATTTACCGCCGATTTTGAAGATGACATACCGCGTGGTAACGCTTTTGCAAAGTGCATGGGAAATTATTGTCTTCGTATGTCCATTGAAGGCTGCTTTCGTTTCGTGAAAAGTCTTTCTCGACCGGAGGCTTTCCCTCAAGTCGTACACGAGCCGACAGATTCACTCTCGGCAATTCACGAAGACAAAGCTATGTGTGTCGATATTCCAGCGGAAAAATTTTATTACTGTTTCGCGATTGTACGTTACCTTTGAGGACAAACCAATTTCTTTTTCTTTCAGAATGATATCTCACACGAAACCATGCTTTTCCTACGCACAACCTTCTGGAAAATATATTAGCGATTCGCAGTAGTCTGTAGAACGCGCCACACAATCTCGTGTAGGATTTGATGAAAAAATTCACTGCAGAATACAGCGCCGTTTTTCAAAGTTAAATTATTCAACTTTCAGCAATCAACGTATATATTCACGGAAGAATACTGGTTCGTACTATTTTCATTTAGTTTTGGAGTTCTCCATATTGCACTTTTTTATCGTTTTTATCATTTCCAAAGATGCGTATTTTTGAACATGTATTTTTAGAGAAAATGGTAAAGAGATAAGTCAGGAAGAATATTATATAGAATAAAGAAATAAATTATAATCGATTATAATCGTTTAAAAATCACATAAATTTGTATATAATATAAAAATCTTATATATTTGTAAGAAAATTAGTAAATTTTTAATAGTAGATCAACTGTATTAGATTAAATAATATAAAAAGAAGAAGTCAAAAAAGGATGTTGTTATTATTACATTGCCTGACTGCGTATCTTTGCTCTATCTTTAAAATGTCTTTATTAAGTCACTTTACGTGTGCGAGGATTTCAAGAACTCATTCTAGTTTTTCTAGTCTGGCGTGAGATTTTTCGCGTATAATTTCATAAATTTAAACGACATTATCCTTAATGAGGCAACGAAGACGCTTTTAAATGGCGTGCACGCCACAATTAGGGGCTGCACGGCGCGTGACAGGTTAAATCGTTAAAGAAAGCGTACAACGAGTCGGGTCTCCCTTAATGCTTCTCAATTTATCTCCAAGCAAGCAAAGATGCGTTTCTCAATGTCGGATCATTAACTGTTCTTTAAATTTGCATTACACCTTGTCCATTTAGTCCGGACGTTCATAGAATTTTATTAGACCTTAATTGTGACAAATTCTACCTTATAAAAAAATATTAGAAAGAATAACTGATATATATGTGAAATGTGATTAATATTCAAAAGCTATTCGTTTGTATGAATGAGAATTGATGCATCAATATAAATCTTTTTAATTTTAAAAAATTCTTGAACAAGAATTGTTACAAAATTAAGTATTTTATGTATGTGGTAAATCATCTAACAGAAGAAACAACAAAGCCTCTCAACGAACTAGGCTGCGGAGTGTTATCTTGGGAATGCACATACTCAAAAGATTATGTAAAGCGAGTTTATATTCTCCGAAAAAGCGGAAAAGTTTCTCAGGCTTACACGTTTTAACACGATTTTGCATCTTGTTCATTAGTAAACTAATAGGCTTAATTTAACAAAAGATTTACTTAATAACAAGTTGGCTAATGAACTGTATAATTTAATCTTACGTCGCCATTTTATTCTTTACTTTTTTTTCTTATTTGCAAATAATAAATTACTAAAAAATTTAATAGGTTTATATAATTCAGAGGAATGTTACTCGATAAAAATATTACTGCAGTGAGCGAATAAATATCAGTCAGAAACAAATGATACTTACAATTGACCTTTCTATCGTATAAAATATGCGTATTTAATTTAAAGTGAGAATGAATGATCAATAATGAACGTATGCACCGCTAATATGAAATTTATTAGGACGCACGAAATTCTCACCCTTTGAGAAAATTTATTTATATCCTACATAATTGTACAATATATACGTATATATATATATATATATATATATATATATATATATATATATTGTTTCTGTAAACGAATACAAGTTTAATGGAACCCACATGAAATCCTCATCCCATATCATTTGTGCACACAGCACCTAATTGGTCGTTATTGACGCTACAAATACAGCATTTCGTTTCAGGGACTTTTATAAAGAGAAATGTGGAATCGTATCGAGTGCATCGGCAACGAGAAACTTCCTCCCTTCGGCTCCGGAAAATCAGCGATAATTGGAAGTAATTGTGCCAAGCGTTCTCTGAAGCTGGGAAAGATTTCCCGCCCCATGCACTGTTTTTGAAGATTTAATTCGTCGTCGACCATTAATTACAACACGCCCCCTCGGCAGCGCTGTGTCATTTGTAAAACTTTCACGCCCGCAGTGTGTCGCGCCTTAATGGCACCGTGTATATGTGTATGACCGAGAGCAGATTTACTTTGCGCCAGGCACGATTATTACCCACATATTTACGAATGCATGAATCAATGACAAATAAAAATGAAGCACTCATGTTAAATGTATGACCGACGCATTTTTTTTTATTAGAGCGTGCAATGTTTAGTCATTCGCATCCGAGTTTGTTGGCCAACCGCGCCGATTTATGCACGTCACATCTCGAAAGAGATTTTGTGGATCTCTCACGCAACTTATTTACACTGGAAGTGGATCTAGCAATCGCACGTAAATCGAACATTTCTCTCTGGACGCGTTAAATCGAGTGGACGCGCGCGACCACTGCATTTTTCCCAGACAGCGAGAAATGAACTAAACATTACATGACGATAACAAAAGTGGCAGAGAAAAGAGATGGCAGCGGAGACGAGGATGGGAAAAGTATGAGAAGAATAATAAATCGTTATTCTTCGCTTGTCTCGCAAAATGATGTAACATCTTCTTTATAATTTCCTGTACAAAATACACGCCATCGTTCTTCTTCGATATTTTGATACTTCAGCTGCCCTATGAACTTTGACACGGGCGTATATTAACGTATTAACGGCCAATGCCGACTTGATTAATGGTCCACGAAGTGACGGATGAATTAAATCCTCATGTTAAGGCTAAAATAGAGGGACTCGTTAAATTTGTACATCGGCTCGAAAATAATCGCGAATCTTGCTTCGGATCCTTCACACAAAACTCCGTTCTTGTAATACTCATATATTTCCTATTATTCATAAATTCATTAAATTTTACATACGCCTTATTAGATTGTGTATTAATTCATTATTATAATTATTCGTGAAAATACTTTAGATAATGAATTGTTTTTTATTTTATATTAAAAAGGAATTTTCAGCTTTATCGGATATAAATCATATTAATTATTCATATTAAATAAATTGGAATATGTGTAAAGAAGAGAGAAAATTATGCGATATATTCCATGTGAATGTACAGGGAAAAAAGATTCTACGCGATTTATTAAAAACGATTTAGATTAGAGCGCGCCACATACCACCGTCAAACTTCTCACCTTCGCTGAAGTCTCAACTGGTGCAATTAAATGTTTAAGAACTTGGAGCGAAGGAAAACGTCTCGCACACCCCTCGATCCTTCTTATCGTCGGTCATTAGGTGCGCGAAGTCATTAATTTCTTCAACTTCGCAGCGATCGTTTGCACGAATAATATTTAATGAAAAATATCTTAGCGAGTAAAAGAACTCGCAGTTGCACGCCTGACTGCGATTCAAATTTATTCAAATATATGCTGACAAATAGAATATAAGCATAAGCAGACGGAGAAGAGAAAGGAGAAGATGCGAGAAAGAGAGAGAGAGAAACTCGTCAGACTGATGGCAACATAGAAGAGCAGTCGGTTACGAAAGCTTGACTGGGCTACAAAGACACGTTGGAAATGCACGAATCTGCACTACATAGCTGTGCAATGGTTTCCGCGGCTCCGAAACGTCATCCTGAATGTTAAATCCACGAATTCTCGCGCCTCAGCGGAAAGTGCTTATAAAATCACGTGGTCCGAAATATATAACCGGCCGACGTATTTGGATACGGGGATACCGAGGAAATTTTCAGTAATATCTTCATCTGAAATTCTTCGGGAGAACTGCTCGGAAGCAGAACGTAATAGAAAACTTTATTACGGTCCGTCCGACAGTAATTATATTCTATGGAATATATAATCATCTGAAATGCGATAGCGAGGTCCGACGTGTATTATTATAATTTCCTCATGCAGCGCGTTGAAAACAAGCAACTTGCACTGACATAAAGACGTATAAACAGAAACAATATATGACATGCATGTAATTATACAAACGTGACAAAATACCCTCGTCAGAAAATTGAGTAACGTTAACTTTTTTAAACAAGCCTGTCAGTTTAACAAACTCATTAAAACTCAAGAAGTTACCGAATTACGTAAATATCGCTAATGTTTTGCGCGGAATTTACGTAAAAAATTACATTTTTGTGTTACGGATATTATATGATCTATATTTGTTAAAAATTACTAAATGTAATTATTCCTCCAACTTTTTCAAATAAGATATACGCTGGATATAGTCTGTTTATATTATCTTTGGAAAAATGGTGGTGGTTTTTATCAGATATAAGTACGAACTCGTTAAGCTCCGGAATAGCCCAAATTAACCTCCGGAGTGTAATTAACCCTCGGTTAGAGTGACTACTAGCTGCAGCTTTATCAATAAATAACTCTGTCGTAAACATGACAAGAGGATATTCACCTCATTAAGATTGCCAAAGTGTTTAAATTGCGAATCTATTCTTGCATCACGTTCATCATTGCTATATCTCACGTAAAACTAAAAATATCTCTGTAAAAATACGCAGCTGCTAACCCATTGAAGTATTCAAAAGAATCCTAATGGACTTATTTCACAATAATTTCATTTTAGCCTTTGCAATGATTATATCGATATGTCAAACGGTCACGATGTTACGTAAAACTTTTAAAACACGCAGCCTTCATTTATGGAAATACAAATTTGCGAAGAGAGCACCTTTCGTTCCATCGTCATGTTCTCAGAGCACCTCATTTCCGTAATCTTTCGGTAATAAAACTGGACGGTACGGCAAGAGAAATTAAGAAAGGGCACGTAGATGATACTGCCAGAACTCTCTCGTTGCATCAGAATCAACGGCGTATCGTGTAGTATCGCAGTTCTCTTAACGAGAAAACTACTCGTAAGGCTGAAATCACATGGTGCGGAATAGAGCTGCGGAATAGAACGTGCGTCATAGAACCAACCAATCAAAGCTATTCTACAGATTTTCTCTTGGCTCTGATTGGTTGGTTCTATAACGCACGTTCTATTCCGCAGCTCTATTCCATACCTTGCGATTTCAGCCTAAGAGGAAGCGCCACGATGTCGTCGCACGATGCGACGGCCTATTCATCGAGTCGTTCCACTCGCCGTATTAAAGACCGACGCCGCCGGCGTGCTCTCTATTGAAAGACAAGAAAGCGCCGGCGAAGTTATTGCGACCGCGTTAAGTCCGTTTTAACGGCTTAGCAAAACTCGATATCGGTGCCGCGTTTTAAGGGCGATGTGGAAAAAAAATAGGCAGCGGAAATAAAGGTGGTGGATCAAAAGCGGCCGCGCCACGACGCCTCGACACGGATTACACCTGCTTCGTTTCTTCTCACACTCGTTTGCTTATGAATGCACTCCAGTTATTTTTCTCCTCTCACAGCACACGTGAGAAGCTTATTGTATTTTCTATGTGTAAACATGTATACTTGGAAATGCAATATAGTGAAAAATGTAGCGTATCATACGAGCTTCCTATTACTTTGTATCTTGATAGAGTAAAATGAACCTTATGTATACATATATGTGTGTACGTACGGGCATACGCGTATCCGATGTGTAAATGGGCACATTAAAATAAAAAAAGATCACATACGATACATAATAAAGCACTTTCCATTACATTGCAAAAATTACTATTACATATTCATCTTATAAATGTGACACGGAAGAAGTATTTCGACAACTTTAAACCGCAGTATGCGAAGCAAATTTATAAATCACAGACGAATCCGGCGGATTATACATTAACACGCGCGAATTCGTCAGTGTAGAGTATCATTATTTAGTTTGCACTTGAATTCAGCTCGTGAAAAGCTGAAAAAGGAAAACGATAACTTTGATCAATAAAGAAATATAAATATAGATTGGGCTATAATCGCGTTTGGCGCCATTGAATTTTTTATTGATCCTTTCCAAACCGATTGTTTGCGATTAGGAGTTTCTCTCTCTTCGTAAATCTATTTTTATTCTATACAACACAATATTTTTCTATTAGATATTTATTTTCGTAATGTGATATTTCAAATCGTGTTATTTCATTCAAAACGTAAAATAATGATTCTTGTCTTTTAAATTAAAATTTTATTTTTATAGTAACCGATCCTTTTATCTCAGAAATTGCATTGTCTTATCTTATCTGCAGTTAATCTCGAGGCGGTTTTACAACGGTTGTAAGAAAATTTTGTTTTTGATTTTAATTCGGGAGACACATGGCATCATAAATGGAATCCATCGCGTATTGATGCTCGATATAAACTTTTAAACTCGCTCTCTCCCCTCAAATTTATTTTCTCGAAGTGAAATATACATATGTCGAAAACTTTTCCATATTCGAACGCTACGCGCTTAGAACACGTGCACATGTAAAGAATGAGTAATAGAGGCGAAATATTCAGGGAAATGTTGAATAACATGACTTCTAAGAGAAAAATTTCGATAAGAAATTTATATTCAATATCGTTTCTGGTCTTTGACGAAAACCATCAAAATGCAAATGTTTCAAACACTCTCGCAAATGATGAATAATAATATTTATACAATTCTTTTTCTGTTTATCTAATTTCCATGTATAATTTCCGAAAAAGGAATTCATGTTCTATGTGGAGAGGCAAAATAGTAATATTTTTATCCGCAAATCTCGTGAGAACTATTCATTAGCCAACGTTCCAATTTAATGAATTATCTATGCTACCAAACAGCTGCCGAATAATGGCCACATTCATTCATCTTTAATCCTCATTCTCTCTCTGGAATGAACTGAGAATAAATTGAGAATCGTGCATACCGAATTCCTATCCTCCCTTATATTTCTCTCAAAATTTCCCTCAGAGCATTCAGCAACCTACACAATAATCTTGGCCATTATGCCAAAGACAGATTCAAGTGTAGGCATAGACATAGAGAATAATATATGTCATTATCATGCCAGACCAAGTGCCACAATTCTTCAATTTGATGAAGAACACGAGGTATTCTAGGTATTTCTAGTTGCCTGCATTTTCTATCGATTCGCCTATTCGCCATAATATACGTTTCGCACATAAAGAAATGACAGATGATAAATTTAAGAATCAAAAGAATATAGCGAAAAAGATAAACTTCTCGCAATTTATAGAAATTCAAGAGTTTGGTATATTAAGTTTCTGAAATTTTTCGTTAAATGCTTACGCTTTTCTGAGATTTTTTAATTTAAATTTCTAAACTTAATATATATTATTATTGTTTAAATAATTATAATGCATTATGGATTGTTAGCACTTTTGTTAATTATTACGTGCATATTAATTACGTAAGATACATATATATAAAAGGTTTCAATGTATGAATAATAATGGCATAAAGATTAAAAAGATATTTTTCTAGCGCGATAATACCTCTGAAAATAATGTTTCTTTAGATTGTGAAGATATTAATTTTTCGGTGAATATTTACATCACTATCTACAGTAGCATCAAATATCTGTCTCTGCTTACATTATATATTAACATATATGGTTCCTAGTAATCACAAAACTTTTGCAAATTGTATTACGAAATATTTCTTTTCTAGTGTTATCTAAATTTAAACAAATATTAGTTGGCAAAAGGTTTGTCGTTTTTCTATCTAAGCCATACATTAAATAACAAGAAAATCAAAGTTCTTTAAAAGAGATGATTTTTCTAGAAGAAAAGATGAAATGTATTAAAATCTGCAGCGACAATTTGATTTCGCTAAAATTTTGTTTTCGACTTTATTCGACAATATATGACAAACCTCTCACATCAAGCTAATGCATTCAGATTCGTGTCGCTGAATACATTGTAAAAAGTATAGCGGTTGCGTGAGCGGCCGATGAATTATTTACACATTACACAGCTCCCGCGGTCGCTATGCAAATTACAGGAAAGTAATGATCAACCGAACCTGCCGCTCGTATCCTAATCGACGGCGGAAAGCAGTCAACAAGAAATTCACTTGTGTTTCGCTTCGCAAGTAAATGATAACACGGAAACGAAGCGATAGAGCCGACTCGTCGCGTGGCAATCCTCGTAGAAACTAATTGAGCAACTAATCGTCGCAACCCGGAGAAGAAATAAAGAAAAAAAGAAAAGCAGCTTCTCGATTCCTTCAGCGGAGCTTCTACCTGTTCTACCTCGCGTCGTTACCCTCTTTCCGGTCATCTCAGCGCGTACTCGATACACAAATGTGCATGTCGCAACAAAGCTACTTTGTTGTTGCTAATTGGCTCACACGATCGATAACCACGCAATTCGAGCGCTTAATCCCATCGCAAACTACACGCGTGGCATGGTGTGACGTAAAGACACGCGTGGACACGCTGTTTGTACATTCGCACATACGCACACGTCAATTTCGCGTTGCTCTAATTCTATGGTTTTAACGAAATACGATGCAACACAAAAGATAAAAATAGCTATATGATTTAATAATATCTATTAATACTATATCATTGCACTATATTATCAGAGAGGGGAAGATTTCCCAGGTACTCCAAACAATTTTCAAGCTTTAGTCGTCGCTATCTTTTATCGGAATCTATTGCAAGAGTATCTGAACGTGTTTTCATCGTAGGAATCGCGCAGCTCGTGATATCTGACGATAGTAGGCGGCAAATGCCAATAGAGTGAAGATATCGGACGTAAACGAGATGTGCATGCCTCGACGTGTGACCAGAATAAAGTAGAATATTTGTATCGGAAACTGTTAACCTTTGACCGTAAAAGACTATAAAAAATCTCAGGTTTTTGCCTCGTATATATAGATATATATATCATTTTTTCAAAGATGTATCTCGATTATGTAATTAAAAGAAATAGGCTTATGTAATTATCCTCACGTGTCTCTCTGTCCCTTCCTTGTCAAATTAAAAATAAGACTATGCCACGAACTTCATGATAATAATGATAAATAACAAGCGACATAATTTCACGGAGTGAAAACTACGTCCCGTTAATAGAATTAGGAAGTATTCGTCATTCTCGAGCGAGCACTAAATAATTCTCGTGGAATATATAGGTGTTCACAGTGAAAATGATAAAACAACGATCTCATGAAACTATGGACTCACCAATATGTGTACGCTTCTATAAATTAATTTACGCTGCGGTGGCCGCGGTGATGTCGACAGTCCTTATTAGCGTGATCACCGTCCGAGTGGTAAATTTGCAATGCCCAGGACGAATAACGAAGCGAAACGTTTCCGCTCCGGTGCATCTGAATCCCTTCATGCAAATACGTCGCCAATAAATATAAAAATGCGATTTTCCACCAAGTGTAATTTGTGAAAAAAAAAATTAAGGGAGCATGACTGAGTCTAAAAAGATTGTACAATTCACAATAAAATGACATGTTTGTCAGTTTATATATAAGTTATATACAAATAAAATATATGGAATGAATATAGAGCAACAGACAACATGAAATATGAATTATTTAACATGTCTTTTTTAACCTTCTCGTTTCCATGACTATCTAATGCGAAACCAAATAAAATAAGTTTGATATCGTACACGATGAATTATTTATAAATTTCATCCAATATTATCGATTTGTAAATATTTTCTGAATTTTCGAGCCCCCTTTTTAAATATAAGCATTGGGATCTCACCTGTCCGACCTAATCTTCGATCCTTGCGGACTCCTCAATTCCCCTCAACTTCCTCAATCGCTAAAATAATCCCCGCTCAGACAATATCGGTCCTTCGTAATTTATTTATCAATACGGAGCATTTATCAAAACTTAATTCTCTTCGCAAAATCTCTTTTTGATCGTTCTTTCTTTTGCTTTGAGTCGCTAGAGAGTTCCGTTTGTCGGTCTTTAAGCTGTGCCTCCGCTTCTTTTCAAAGCCAATTTGATCATTGAATATTATTATGCTTTTATTTTCGTAAAGACCCTCGGAAAAACAATCCGAATCCCTTGATTACTCGTTTCTTCGATTTTTGCGTTACACTTCATCTCTCCAACGTGCTTCGTTCACGCGAGTTCATTGACATCCGGCCACTGCCCGACTGTCTTCTCTCTCGACACTATCTCGTTGTACCGATTCGAATCCACTCACCATTCGATCTGTCGATTAAATTTTTTATTCCTTCCTCATGAAATTTTCGATTTGCAAAGGGCCGATCATCGATCAACTTTCCTTCTCTTTGCGCTTCTGGTCCACCGAAAATTCTCTACGTCTAATGCGCACCACCACAATCATTCTTCGTTAAACACACTCAACTCCTCGTCAATCCTTTCAACAATCGATCGAATCGTAATGACGCGTTTGAAACATACTCGCCAAGTAGCGGATTCTCTTGGATCTCTTCTCCTCGATCCTCGAACTTCCTCGATTTTTGCCAAGAATTGATGAAAAATTATCCGACGATGAACTTTCATTCGGCTCCGATCTTGACGCGCGTAGGATCCGGCGTGATCGAGGAGATCGCGGAGTAACGCGAAGACGATGACCAGGATGATCCAGGAACAAGGATCGAGGAACGATCTAGCGCGAACAGGCAAGGAACAGGCAAATACCGGCCGGTGTCGGACCTCGTGGATGCTGACTTGTTGGCTTGCGGAATAACGTGTCGCGACTCGCGAGAGTGGGTGGAGTGCACCCGTCGCCGCCGGGTGGCCAGGCCAGGTCGGCGACCGTCGTGCCCGTGTCCTGCGAATGGCTTGTACCGGCGGCGCGCTCGCGACTGGGATCCTGGATTTCGGATGAGGGGCTCGCTCTCAAGAATCAAGCACGCAGGCGCCGCATGCTCGCCGTCTCTCTCCCTGGCGCGCCGACTCGCCTCGGCTCTCTCTGTCTTCCTTACTCAGCAGCCTGCCGGTGCTCGCCTGCTCCTGCTTACTCGCGGGGTAGCTGATACGAGAGAGTAACCTACCTACCCTGTCCACCTGCCCCTACCTGTCTGCCCTACCTGTGCCCCCATCTGTACTCCTACCTCTGACCCTGCCCCTGCGCCTGCCCGCCCGGCATCTCAGAAAAGACGTGCATGCTATTAATAATTACCCCGGTGACGTGGTCTCAAAGACACGCGAGCGCACATTCGCCGCTTCCTGACGTAGTCCTCGGTTAATGACGTTGAGATACTCGCGTTAACGCGGCGCATCCACCTAGATGCATCAGGCTAATCGCGTCAATCTGGTTGACGGGTCTCGAGCGGAACGCGTTAAGCGGAAGCGATTACGCGCCGTAACGACTGATTGCGGAAGCGTATAATCCGTATAAACAATATATAGATAGGTAGGTCATTTTCTAGGCGTTTTAAAATGCTCTTATGCAATTTCTTATTTTTTTTCCTCAGGGTGAAAAAATAAGAGATGAAAATTTTACTCTGAAAAACATTACTTTACTCGTAATTTTATCCTGAAGAAGATTCAAAAATAAAAGTTATCGCCTTATTTAATTTTAATTAAGCAGAGTGCCAAACATATTTTTGTAATATTCTTCATTGTTTTATGTTCCATAAAAAATACAATGAAACTTTATGATGCTATTAGCTGTCGTTCACAAATGTCAACATGCGAATCTTTTTATTCTGTGATGTCCTTGTCTGTTCTCGCTCCTGCTCGTAGGGCTACGTGAAGCTGTGAAGGGTCGTCTTATCCATCCACTTGCCTAGTCCTTCGCTCGCTACGTGCTTCGAGTATTTTCACTGCGAGCCTGCGTTACCTGCCCACATAGTGACATTTATACGCGCGCTTACGTGGGTTTGTGACTTTTTATTTGTATACAATGCAATTTCCGACTAATTTTAATTTAAAAAAGGCTTTGTAAATAACCTTTATATAGACATCAGTCTCTCAAAACCATTACCGTAATAACAATGAAGATATGGTAATGGCGCAAACAATTACACTAATATCATTCTAATGGAGGATTCTCTGTGCATATGCAATCGTGTATGCGTATTAAGGTTTCAAGAGCATTGTACAGGTCGCTCGGGATCCTATGCAAACTACCTAAATCCCGAGATAACGTATGTGCATTCAAGAGACAGTTTATAACAATACATATATAGATGAATTATAAATTAATTACTGAAATCTTTCAAGAATGGTTACTAATAGAATATAATTCGTATAATTTTCACCACTTTGATAATAAGGCCAAATTAGAAACTAACAAGTTAAATCAATGATAATGAGAAAAGATAATTACGAGCTAATAATTTTACTTGGCCACCTTTAGAAAATTTGCTTTAAACAATCCATAATTCGTGTCAAGATAAAATTCAGGCTAAAATATTATTCATAATTTTATGTACTGAATAATAAAAAAAATGGTGTATAAAATCATCGATAGAATTTTATTTTGTAAAAACTGATGACGTGAATTATAGAGAATCTAAATCTTTTTGATCTTGCTGTAAATTGTATAATGCAAATGTTCTAAATCAAATAATATAATACAAACGGAAGCGTTCTGATCGGGGCAACGTATCTGACCTATCTCTAAATGTTTGCTCGATCTTTGAAACACGTGCATAAACAAGTTAATGCATGTTAATATCTTCACCGAAGCTTCAAGCAACGAAGAGTGGTGCAACTTTGCGTGCACTTACGATGGCTTGTAACGCTCGCCTACGCCCTACATGTTGCGACTATCCGTAATATATTGTTACGCAGCCATTTCCTACTCACTGCGTGACATTTACGACCTATGGTCCCCTAGCAAGACCCGAACAGGCGCACCTATCGCTTTGACTCGCTTTAACTCGACAATATACGGAATTATTCGTCGATCCTTTGATCTAGCACGAACAAAGCCCGATACTCTTAACTTTGAGCAACAGCAATTAACTTATCTTTAGTCTTATATTTTGCTCTAAAGGAATGTACTAATTCAATACTCACGTACATTTTCTTATATTTATTATTACAGTTATAAATAACAATGTATAATAATTATTAATGTATAATAATTATTATTACTGTTTCACAAAATTACATTTTGATTAAATATTTATCTCGTTGTTTGAATCGTTAAATGGCCAGCTTAACCATTTTCAGAAATAAATCGTTTATTACGTAAAATATTGATTATTGATTGATTTGTTGTTATGCTTTTGCCTCTAAAATTTAATCACGAAAATATATATATAACATATTCGTTATATTTTTTCAAAAGAATTCTATTTGTAACTTTTCTATCACTAAATAGAAATACTTTATCCATTTCGATTGATTCCGACGATCAATACGAACGACGTCTTCTTTTAATAACATTTTTCTTCTTTGAAAGGAAAATTTTCTGCGCAGTCTTATTTTCCGCGTAATCTTCCAAATATATATCTCCTGCGTTTCCAAAATAACTCTACAGGGTATTGACTTCCAAGGGAGCATTGTACGTACATACGTGGGCATCCGCGTGTGCAGGTTGGCATAAATATGCAAAATCCTTTACATTTATGGTTCATAAAGTTTTATGTATTTTTCAACGCGTGCGCGTATAATACTTAGCCGCAAGCGTTACCTACAGGACGGCATTTTCTACGTCAAACTGTAATACTGACCCACGCAACGTGAGGTTACGACCGCAGAGCCAAAAACGCTCTTGCATCATGCGCTCCTTCATATTCCGCATCGAAAACCGTTGTGATAAACGTCAGAGACAGGGTGGAAAATGTAACCGTGATATTCAAGTTCGATGCGAATAGAGTACGTGTAAACAGGCAGCCTGCAATTAAGCAGACAGGCGGATTAACTCGGGAGCTTTGCACATTTCGTCTCTTTCACGCGAGAGATTGCATACCGAGAGTACACCGAGTGTGAGATAACACATTTGAAAATTACAGAAACTGGACTCTGATCTCTCGTTAGGTAAACCACAACATCGCGACCAATTCAATCCATTGAACTTCTCATACAGCAAAATATTAATCGCGAAAAGTATAAAGGTATAAAAATATATATTCTCATTACGATTCTTATAAAAATTACGATGTTATAAAAATTCTATCTAAAATATAAAATTTCTTTCTTTTAATTATTCTTTTTAAGGAATACAAAAAATAAGCTATCTTATTATATTTGTGTGTCAAATATAGAGATTTTATTCCTACTCTTTTTATATTTATTCTCCCTGCTGTTCTCACAGCTAAGTTGCATTTTACTTTTACTCTTCCTCAAATTTATTTTCCTCCATTGCTACCGCTACTCGAGTGCACATTGACGCATATGATGTGTGAATGTCCGTAGTGTATTGAGCTCGGGTCCGTGGGTTCGCTAAGCCCAAATGACTGTGCTAAGCCCAAATCAGTCATCCCTGCGGAAACATTTTAATTATGGACAGATATGCAGCCTTGGCACCATCTATGTAATGGTAGATGGTCTCCTCTCGATACAATGCGAATTAAAAAACTATGAAGTGGCGCCTTATAATATCGCTACATTACTGGACTAAAATATCTCGTTCGATACTTTAATACAAAGGTTAAAAACAGCGTGAGCGTACTAAGTATGATTAAAATTCTATATCGACCAACACATCGGTTATAGAAGTCACGAAAATAAGAGAAAAAGCATGTTTGAACATGTTATTTTAAGCAATGGTTCGCGCGCCAAATTTATATTTCACATACCGTACGGGTTTTAAACGATAGGTGAAACACTTAATCTTTTAGTGTCGTGCTAAATAATTTAAGAAAATATGTCGATTTTTCTTTATATTTTTTTCAACATACAATATCAAATTTTGTTTCATGCATACAATATAGTTCTCTGAACCTAATTCATCTTAATGTGCGTGTTCTCTAAGCCACTTAATTAAATCCCCTTTTACCGTGTAAATACATAAGATCCCCGCGACTTGGGAAAAGCACCCTTCAAAGCGCCGGTGTTACATATAGCGTAGGTTAGTATTGCACCCTTATTAAACATATAGTAGGAGATCACGAGTATGCTCGACTTGCTCCAATATAAATCTTCTCCAAGCACGCAAATACCCATTTTTAAAAAAAATGTCTATAGATTAGAAGAAAAATGAAAATGAAATTAACTCATTGCTTGCAAAAAGTTTTCACTTAATTAAAAAGCTTAAATAGTTCAGTTTTTTCAAAACAAATTTAGTTCCTCTTTCTATTAATAACTCTTTGAAAATTTGTGTTCTAGTTTGTGTTATCTAATAATAGGCACAATTGATCAAAATTACCTATTATACTCCAACAATTGGGATTTTCAAAGCTTCCATAAACATATATCGATACTGCAAGAACTATTTTTTTGTAAAGAGAAAATGATCGAAAATGAAATATACCGCACATTGATGCTAGTCACGAATTCACGATAAATTATATCATTCAGCTCAATAGCCAGCCTCATCTGCTTGAGCGATCGAGCGTATAACATTCGTTCTGGTTCAAATTCCATGATTGGCCCGCTGCCATGTCATGTTTCGGAAAACTTTCGGAAAGAGGATGCTATAAACGACAGGCGAAAATCCGAAATGTAAAAATGTCAATCTCGAAATGTCGATCCGAAAATATAAAAAATAAAACAATTCGGCACGCTATCGCATCTCAGTAACCGCGTTTTATCTCACTTGATGTATAATTGCTGAATTAATTAACCGCGTGATTAGTGTTGCAAATAGATGGAAATACTGCATGAAACGTTACCATTAGCAATTCTATGATTTTATAATTATAAGAAAAATCGCACGTTGTTGACTTTTCCATTTATCTGCTAGATTTTAATCGCATATGCAAAATATAGTTCAAAAATTATTTATAGGAAAACAGATTATAAATATCCAAATATATAAATATTTTAAGAAAAATGTATTTTTATCTTTCATGTAAAGATTTATGTAAAAAAATATAAATTTATAATTACGTACAAAGATAATATAAAAACTATTACGAAATATTTTGTTAAGTTGTATCTTAAGAAAACTCTTTTTTTACTTTAATTCTCTTCGAATATGAAGACGCATATTGCAATTATTAAGGATTTAAATGTTAAATATATCGTATTATAGGCTGATAAAGTGAAAACTTGCGTGGTATATTGATAATCAATCGTTAACTTGGACGAAGTTATGTGTGGTTTTGCCTACCATCGCCTTCCTGTTGCACTTTCCGTCGGTTTCCTATTATTACGCAGCGGGAGCACCTGATACTGCTCGACTTGGCCTAGGTAGTTCGTCGAGGGATTGTAGGCCAGTAATAAGACCGTTCTCTCCCTCTCTCTCTCTCTCTTCCTCCCCAGATACTAGCATGCACATTATGCTTTCTAAGTAATACAGTTTCAGACCACAGTATGCGAAGCTAACATAAACTTTATACAGCCAGTAATTTCTCTACATATCATGATTTCCAAGCCGACAATTAAAAATAAAATAGTGCAAAAGATTACGTGCAACGAGAATAAATTTTGGACAATAAATCGTGATAAAAACGACTATGAAAATAATCTACGACTTTAATCTTTTGCACGACATTATTTATCAGAATTTTATTCATTGAAATAAACTCGGAGTAAGTATTGGCAAAGCCTTTTTCTCATACTTTAAAAATTATCTTTTTGATGTCTCATAAATCTTTCTTTCGATTATTCTTTTTGTTACTATTTAAAATCTTTAATTTCAAGTCCGTAAATTCCGAATGAACGAGATGAAGAATTTATCGAATCGTGATAATTATCGAACTAATAATGATTTCATCCTGTTTGCATATACATATATGTATGTATGTTTGTGCAATTATAGTCTATTCCGTACCCAAGTACTAACACATATCAATTTTTTTGATGCTTCAATCAATATCAGACATAAATATTCTTAATGCACGTCAGTGGAAATTACGGAGAATATCATCATCGCATCTGCAGATGGACATGATACTCGAAGCTCCGTGTAAATAAGGCGGATATATACCGATACTCGCACGCACACACTTGATTTCGTATCCATTCTCATGCGTGTACATGTAACAATGCAATCGAACGTGAATTTATGGTGCCTCGACAACGGGCGTCGATGCAGAAACGGAATATCGGTTCCCAAGTGTGCGCGCGTGGACGTAGAATACCAATATTGCCACCGGTTATATTCGGACCACACATTAGCGATCTGTAACTGTCACGATGGGTGTATCGAAATATCGGGATAATAAACCCATATGCAGATAACGGTATATCCGATCTGCTCTCAATTAAAATATAATTGATTGCGGAAAAAGTGGGTGTTGCAACAAAAAATAGTTCGCATAAAATAACAAAGCGATTAATCGATATGAGAGTTCGTTCATCGCACATCTTGAGAGTGATTACTGCACTTTCTTAATTTCCGCCTCAAAAGAATTAATTGTCGTGACGATAGTGGTATTTTTTTACGATGATTGGAAGTTTATTGGAAAAACATTTGTCTCCGAGCTGTTGTAAAGATAAAAAAGATACACTATCACTATAAAGTAAACAATAAGTATGAATGCCAGCCGCGTTATATATCATGGGATTACTCGCGATAAATGGCGGAGAAAATCTTTCACGATCTATCGAAAAATAATTTACTGTCGGGTAGCTTCCAAAAGTATACAATGCACGTTCTTGTAATAAATTGACTGTTTTCATATGTTCGACTGCAATATTATATGAATATAAAAAGGATATCTTTTGACTTGATAGTAAACAAATTTATAGCAAACAATGTAAATACTTTATGAAAGGAACATTTTGTCGTTCGTGAATAATTTTGCAAGAGAATGCGAATGTGCATAATGGCAAGTAATTTTATGTAGCTATTTTTAATTAGTAAACAAAGCCATTGGGATAAATAACAAACATCAACTTCGTGTCATTAGAGATTGAATTGAGTGTAGCTTGTAGAACATTCGCCGATTAACATTTTACCGTAAGCATATGCAAATGTGTCCAATGGGAAGGAAAATGAATATTCATGGGACGTAATCAGAAAATAAAGAGAGATAGAATTTCCCCGGCTTCGGTGTAATTAATCTTTAACCGTGCTGCGCAATTTCAATGATGCATGCGGTATGTATACGACAAATCGCGCAGTTAAACTACAGAGAGCATACCATTTCCCTTCCAAACGCGCTAGCTGATTTTTCTTGCCGTCATATACACCGATTACCGATTTCTCTTTGAAATAAAACGGCAGGATGCATCCGAGTAATATCAAATTCCTATTTATACAAGTTTATTTAAAGAGACTTGTAAATTTGTGGGGCAATGTAAAACAGCATTCGCATTAAAATCTTTCGTACTTTTCTTCTTTTCGTAATCAGAAACTATATGAAAACCGTCGCGCAGAAACTGAGTTATTTCGTATCTGATCGTTATTTCGTATTACCGAGATCGTGAATAAGTCGTCAAAGAATTTTCCCCATGTCTCTCTCTCTCTCTCTCTCTCTCTCTCTCTCTCTCTCTCTCTCTCTCTCTCTCTCTCTCTCTCTCTCTCTCTCTCTCTCTCTCTCTTTCTCTCTGCACCTTGTGGCTTGAAAATCGCAAAAGCTTCATGAAATCACTGACTCGGCAATTTTCCGAACAGCCGCTTGAAATCACAGGTTTCAAGAGGCTTGCAATAGAGCTTAAATACGTCGTTTCTATTATCGAACCACAAACCTTCTCAAATCTCCTGCCTCGCTTTCCGTTGAAACAATATTTTTTCTTTGTAGTATCAATCCTATTGTGAATATGCATGTGCGATTTTAAAGCTCGTTTGACATCAGAAATAACGTGAAAAAATGAAATCAAATATTATTATAAAATACTTTAAACTGTTTTTATCTTTTATGCAAATATATTATTTTTGACTTTTTAATAGTTTATAACTAATGCATGAGAACAGCGTGTTTCGTATATTTTTCATAAATAATTGAAACTTCATTTGAGATTGATAAAACAGATAATGAGAAATTCTATCCAGGAATATTGAATGTATGATAAGTTTTGTAAATTTTATGGCATATGAATAATCTTGAAAATTGTAAAAGTGTTGCTATAATAAGAATGCAGAGACTTATGATTATTATATCAAAGTATATATTTAATAAGTATATATTTAATTTTTAATATTATGCTATTTTTTTTATTTAAGTTATACATATACGTTATATCCAGCGCGGTGAGTATATATATTTTAACAAATTAAAAAAAATATCAATTCACAATCAAATTATTTCATATTATCAAGTATTTTAAAATAATCTCTTATACAAACGCACTTATACACATCTAATCATCAAAATACACTGGTCGCGCAGAATTTTGTACACCGACAACACTCTTGATATTAATTGCATTTTACTATATTCAGATGAAAAAAATAACATAATATTTACTATATTAAAATGAAAGAATAGCAAATAAAGAATACAATTACACAAATAAATCACGATCTATTTGCAAATTAGAGCAATATGAATCTCTAATGGCGAAGAGATTTAAAAAACTCACCAATATACAAATGTTGAAATTATGTATCTCTTGTTTATATATGTATAAATCAGTTATAGTCACTTAAAAATTGCTATTTCTTTTTTTAAATTATTATCAATTTTGTTGTCATTTATTCTCTCAAAAAAGCTACATTCAAAAACGTAAGTAATCGCATCACTTTGTACAACACTCCCGAATCTAACGTGCGACACAATGAATCAGCTGCGGTTCATTTTCTCAACTAAATCGACGGCGATAGCTGCAAGAGTTTTCTCGCTGGGTCCCCCCCCCCCCTCTCGTCGTCGCCTCGAAATACTGAGCTCTCCTATTTCATGAAGGTCGTATCCAAAGGAAGAGCCAATGAAAATTAATGCTTCAAGAAATGAATAACACGCGCCCGTCAATTTGTCTACCTTAATTATCTTATTACTCAATGCTAATTATAAAATAAATACCAAACACTTTGTTTGATATATAAATTAATTATTAATAAACATAATAAAATAATTTTGTATTTTCAGTTTTTATTATTCCCATTTCTGCTTCAAAGATAATCCATTGATTTCATTAGCAATTAGAAATGTTTATTGAAAAAGAATTAATTTGTCAACGATAACCAACTTCGATGAATTATATACCTATATATTAAGCTATTTATATGAAATTATCAGAACGTAACTCTTAAGACATGAAAATTATTTGTTAATTTTTTGCTATTTTTTGCTTTTAAAAATAATTTTTTTGCTTTAGTTTTTAAAAAGTTTCAAAAGACTCGATAGCTCAATATTAAGTAACTTTTTAAAAAGTGAAGCAAAAAAATTATTTTCAAAAGCAAAAAATTAGCAAATAATTTTCATGTCTTATTGGTTACTCTCGCAATACAAAGTGAGCCAAGCGAGAAAACCAATCAGTACCGCGGAAAAGAAACAACAATACTTCGAGACTTTCGAGTATCGATTTAACACGCCTTTTTTAAAAGTGGAAATCAAATAATGAACAGTAACAAATGATTTGTCTTCAAAACAAAAATAAATGCAATTTCCGTTAAATCGATGCAGCTACACGATGAAGAGAGATAAAGCATCCGATTACCATTCATTCAACATAAAGGGAAGCCTCTAAGTACTGCTAATCGTTTGATTTTTCGGAATATTATTAAATAATATAATTAAAATATAAAAAAATATAAAATATAATTAAGAATATAATAATTAAGAAAAGAATTCCATTTGTTTCCAACTTGTTTGTATACTTGATAGTGGCAAACAAATAGAACAGATTCAAGTTTCTTAGGTACTGCTTGATTTTTATTTTTCCTAACTTGTTACTTTTGTTACGTTTAAGATTTTTAATAAGCAATATAATTTAATTGATTTTATTCTATAATTTGAGCATTCTCTGTTTGCCGAATTAAATTATTGTATTATACATGTATTGTATTTGCATATATCATAAAAGAATAATTTATTTCACATAGAAAGAGATTAATTTTCCATTAATTAAAAAATTTAATTGTTTTGTAAATAAATTCATATAATACTTGAAATTAAATTTTCAATAAATTTATATCAAAATTTGTATTGATATCGCAGCTTCGATAAATTCAAATATTATAGATGTTAAATATGTATTTTTTCTATCGTTGTTTTATTGCACTGAAATATAAATACAAGTATTGATTTAGAAATATGTAATTCACGTAATATATAGAGTAGAGTTACAAGCTGTCTTTTTGTTGTTGGAGATAATAACGAAATTTTTTTTAATTTTGTTAGAACTTCTTACGAGACAAATCATTATATCTACATCACTACAGTCTCATTTTTTATTTTATAAGTAGAACCAAATGTTTTATTATCAAAATATATATAATCAATATCATCAATCAAACATATATAAACTGATCATTCTGTATAAGCGTTGAATTAATATGTTTTTATCTCAGTGAACGATACGATGACAATATCTCATTTATTCTATATAAATTTCAAGCATAAAACACAGAGTTCCGTTGCTATAACTAACATTTCTGAAAAAGAATAAAAAGAAAATGATTTGCGATATTTTATATAAGCTATATAAAAAGGTTTATATAAAAAAATATATGACTTTTTTCTTTGACAATATATTCAAAAAAACGTTTTTCTAGAAAGTTGTTATCTTTGAAATTCGATTTATTTATAGAAAAATGTGCACGTAATTCGAAGTTACTTTTCTTTACGTGCGCAAAGGAGAATTCAAAAACCCAATAAGACTTTTGTCAGGAAAAATTTCTCGTAAGTGAAACCGCGTAGCAAAGTTTCTCGAGCATAAGAAAATCGCGCGGTCATACAAAATCAATGCCCCTTCTCAAGTTTTCCCAATATAGAAATATTTCTTTTAACGAACAAGCTCTATCTTTACACGTACACAACTACATAGAAAATTAAATTTCATACTATCTATAGAAACCATCTTGAACGAAATTGTGAGAAATAATTTTAAATTTCAAATGTTCATTTTAAATGTATACTGGTATTCATGCTCTATCACGACACAATGGTATCAGAATTTCGCACTACTGTGTTTATTTTCTCTAGTAGTAGTTTCGCCTTTAATTTCCTACCTCTTGGCCAAATAGTTTACCAACTTCCAAAGAAATATCTTTACCCATCTTGAGATTAAACATTGTACTCCATAGAATCATTAACACAAAAGTCCTGTGAGACTAATGAAGTTATCTTGAATTAAAATATTATTGTTTCCGTGTTCATTACGGAATATGCACATAATGCATAAATTTTACGTTTCTAATATATTGTATAATTCACGTATAATATAAAATTATACTGTTTCTTAGTACTCTAAAAATATATTGAAAAGAATTATTAGAACCTCGACAAGATTTAATGCGTTATAAAATATATTATCCGTGTAAAGTGGACTGTTGAAGTTACTTAAATTACTTAAACTCTTACTTACGTAACTTAAGACTACAGTAAACAAAGTTTAGTAAACTGTATGTCTTTCTGTTACAGACAGTTTGATACAACGCAGTTCTTTCTCGCATAAGTAATTAACTTTGTTGACTTTTAGCCATTGTTATAATTACTAACAACCATTCATGGAAATCTCTCATACTATTTTCAAACTATCTTAGTATTTCCAGATTGAAAAGAGATATCGAGAAGTTCGATTTTTAATAAATTATCTTTTAAATCAATTCATTTTAAGAATATATGAATTTAGTTCACACAAATCTTGGTATCTTGATTTATTTTTATGTTAATTTTGGATTTATATTCATACAGTACTGACATATACTATAAGCGGTCGATTTTACCCATCTAATATCCGGTTTAAACCCATCTATATTAATCTTTAGAAGCTCTGTCGTAGTAAGTAAAGCTATAACGCCTGGTTAATACTAACTTGTAAATTATTGCGAACTCTCCTCCAATCTTTGAGCAATATACTAGTGTTCATAGTTTATTGAACATAGGTAGATACGATTAGGGAAGTAGAGATAGAGATTGGGCGAGATAAAGACAGAAATGGAGAGTGAGAGAGAACTTTAACGAGGCACACATAATTGTATTATTCAACACGTATATCTAATATATCAACTTAGAATTGAATCCTGAACATAAAGTAAATATGTGTTGGGCAAGCCGTAAGTTGCAACTCTAAGAATATCAGTATCGGCTTTCTCGATAGTCTGTACTCTCTAGAGACAAAGAAGATTCGACATTATAAGTTCGTTCTGATGTTAATATAATTTTATTTGCGTCAGCAATCTAACGGTTAGAGGTATCTGAAGATCTTCTTGCGTTAAGAAAAGCCGTACACTCGCGCAGCATGTCATGTGCGTAATTGCATAAAAAGAAAAAATTCTATACTTTGAAAGCAGAACGTTCTAGCTTAACAACATTAGAATCACGTTCGCAAAACTTTTGAGAAAAAAGATCAGTGTGTAGGAACAAATTAATGATTTATCTAATTAAAAAATATCCCATAAAGTATAAAATAAATCACAAACATTTTATATCGCTTCGAGATCTTCATGATAGGAAATATTGATAGAAAAATATCCTACATTCAAATATCATACAAATATCTGACAAATATCTGAATGTTTCTAATGCAATTGACGCTATTCAGAATAATGCGTAAATACGAGAAATTTCACAGTTAAATATTATCGATGAATAAAAAGGAAATAAATTCTTGCGTGTACTAATATCATAAATGCCTTTAATAGGATTTTTCTTGTATAAGCATTACCATTGATCTCGATGCTCCATGCAGCCGAGTCGTAAATCTAGAAATCAAATTGCGAGATTTACAGGCCGTTGTGTCCCTCCGCGCATAATAAAAAGCGAACAGATGGAACCTTGTTGTGATACGAACAGCTATGGAATTGGAACAGGATTTATACCAGATAGATTCTGTTTTACAATCTACGACATGAGATAGCAAGATGGAACGTAACTACCAGCTCTAAAAATATTATACTCCTAAAAATCTTTCGAACCTGATATATATCGATCATGTGATACACGACGAAAGACCGTATTTTTTTTTATTATTAGATTTTTATTACGCTTCGAGTTATTATTCTCGTTGTATTTTATTACTTAAATATACTGTTTAATGCTTCACAATACCATCATAATAATGTAAAATTTATTACATTATTATATAAATAATGCATTTACATATATAATTATTTATTTAGATTACAAGCTGTATATATATTTTAGAATAATGGAAAAGTAAAATAATATTTTTTCAGAAATTACATTTTCAAGTATCCCTAATAAAATTTAAAAAAAACCTGTAATAAGTTATTATTTAAAACCTTAGTTTATAATTTGCATTAACTACTCTTATGTGAATCTATACAATAATGTATTTCTGGAGACTAAAAAGTGAACTTAGAAAAAAGAATATTTCCATCAATCTTAGGGAGGGAAAATCCTGCCATGGCAAACTAAAAACATTTTCTACCCTCATTCACGTCGCTCTATCGATTAATCCACCTGTCCCGATACTTTTCGCGTCGGTTATACTTACTTACATACTCCCTTGAATCTATCCCCCTCGAGCACCCCTTCGTCAGTAGACTCTACAAGAAACAAAAACACGAGGTACCTCTCTACATACGAGACACGAATCCACCCCTAACGATCCACTGCCCGCTCGATAGAGCGCTGTCTCCCTCGCTCTCATCCCTTGGTTTCCACTCTTTTCGCCTTCTGCACTGGCCATTTCGTTCTTTGCGTGTATTTCCTGCCGTCCATCATGCCCGTTCTCTCGAATTTTTCTTTTCATCCTCTCCTCCCTTGCAAATTTTCTTGCCTCGTTCACACCTCGATCATTCAGAGGTATCCTCTCTTTCTCTTTTTGTCGCACGTAAACCTGTTCCCTTCCCCTCTGACTTCCCTTCACATTAAGCTTTTACATTTTCCTATTCACGTGAATCTATCTTCCTTTCTCGTGCTTCTCCTGTCTCCCTCACTTCTCCGTCTTTCCCCACTTTAGCACTCTCATCCCCTCTTTTCTCTCGATCCGCCTTCTTATTCCACAAGATTGCGTTTATGTGTTGATCCCCTCTGGAACTCACGTTTCTATAAGGTTTAACTAGATTTTATCTTTCTCACTTGTTTTTTTCATAATTCTATTATTTCGGTTTTTTTATATTAGTTTTATCTAGTTCTCTCCATTTTTCTACGTTCTCCTTCTTTCTATTATTCACCCCATATCTTCAATCTCTATCTAGTTTGACTTCTTCCTATATGCTAGTATCTTTGTCGGTTGTTCGATAAAAATGCTCACATCCTTGTTTCAACCACGTTCCGTCGATTTCTCGCTCCCCTTTTCTTCCATTATTCGCCTTTGTCTCTCATACGTGCACTTCTATTTCTGTCCTGCTCACGGTCGCAGTATCCGCCGAATACAAGTCTGTTACCTCCCTTCTGTTCTGTCTCTTTCTCTCTGATCTGCCTTTATTCCCGGCCAAGAGTCGCATCTCGCTTTCCTGTGACCGTCTCTTTCTGGTTGATGCTAGCATTCCACTTAGCTATCTCTTTCCGTTTCCCTTCTGTATGTACGTGTAATGCTTTATCCTCTGCTTTTATCATCCCCTCTCTTCGTCTTATTTTCTTTCTCTTTTCTCTCTCTTGTTTCTCTCTCGGTCGTTGTTCTTTCTCCATAGGCGTCGATATTAGAAGATGCATACAAATATATACTTATTTGTACGTATTTAGTTTTTCAAAATCTTGAATAATTTAGTGATAGTCAAGAAGATTATGAAAAGTTTTATGAAAAGTTTTAGCAACTAGGGAAATTCAATTTTTATGAAAAAAATTTTTAAGAAAATTAAATTTATCCATTTTAGAATGATAAAAAATTAAAAATATAAACTTTCATTCGCCATTGTAGAAGACATTAAATCGTTCTCTTCATTCGCAATTAAAAGCATACGACAATCTCAAAATTATTAACGTGAAACCGTTATTAATAATTATCCGTCCTCCGCCTTTGCCTCCGCGTTCATCCTTGCTTACGCATGTTTCCTCTCTTGCTCGCTTCTAGCTCCTGCCATCCCTTCACGCACCTTCCCCACTTTGCTACTCTTCTCCTCGCCAACATCCCTCACCCTGGACCACTTCTCTCCTTCGTTGCTCCCTTCTCCCAGCCAATAATTTTCTCTCTCCCCGAACACATTCGCCCCTACCACTAGAACTCTCGTAGCGTCCCTCTCTCGCGGTTTCTCTATCACACCCCGTGGCAGTCGCTCGGCAGCCACCCTATCTACGTGGTCCGTTCAGCTTCGGGCGCCGTCGTCAGAGCAACGGTATCGCGCGGCACCGGGGCATTCAGTTGGCATCGCGTTCAATCCGCGTCCACCACGTCGAGGCTTCATGTCGCGTCGGCTGGACCACTGTATGACCCAGTACCTCGCGACACACTACGTCCTGCTCGCTCCACTCGCCGAGGATCGCCTACTTGCTGATCGAGCTGCCTAAATACGCCAGAATCGCCTGAGAACACAATATTTGCTTGGTCCAGCGATCTCAAATCCCGCCAGAGCTCCGTCTCCCGCGCTTGGGCAACCGAAATGGTTCGTTACTCCCTCACCCTTTATACAGTAGCAAACGCCACGGCCGGATATACGGTGAACACCCCAGGTCGCAATCGATTCACGACGATAACGCCGCGATCCTACATGTTAAATCTTGGTGATATTGAATTAGTAACTGGGACAGGATGATCGGTCTTGCGTTAAGCATTAATTATTCGCATATACTACGCTGCGAGAGGTATTCTCAAATATTCCCGGGTTATTCCGGTTCATATGAGGTCATTGAAGCTATCGATATCAGATTACACAAAAATCAATTTAACGGATTTAAATATACAGATGAAGCTAACGTTGAAGCTCGTTATTTTTTATTATAAATTCTTCTTGATCGCTGAATCGTAGATAACTTGAAGCAATGGGAGTGGTGCTTTAATAATAATGAATCTGAAATATTAATCGTCCTTTCATATATACACACTACATTAAGCATGCTAAGCATTTATATGTATGCAAAATTATCTCCATTTATCTATCTAGCTGCTGCTGTAATCCATTATTTATGTTAGCAATATTTCTCTCGCTACACAATAGAGGGAAAATTCTAGAACTCAGTTCGCGTGCAAGAATATTTACGTGTCATGAATATTCTGATTATGAAAAAGATTAAATACTTGGAACTCTGATGCTTTTATATTATCTGTATGAAATATTAGAGATTATCGCAGTACGAGCTGCGCTAAGGATTATATTACAATTTTAGCAATATGTCAAGTAGTACTTGTATAAAATATAATCGGAAATGAATTGTATATATTCCGATTCATCAACAACAACCTAATAAAACGAGAAAATCAGCTGCAGGAAATATTCTAATACATCTTACTAATATATGATTAACAAAATTTTCCATGCTATTTAAATCTTGTATTTCTATCTTGTATCGTTCTCTCTTTCTTTACATACAGGAGCAATAGGATATCTCTATCTTTATGACAGTGGTAAATAGTGACTATATTTCAGTTGAAGCTGTATGTATTACGCGTCTGCTCGACCATGCCATGTTTTGATGTGTTGGGAAACTCGATGATCGTCTTGTGACTCGACTCGCCAAGTATCTACTTGATAAGCGAGGCTTATACTAGAGAGACAGCCAGATATAGATCGCTTCGTCCGCGGTCTCGAATCTGGCTCGATAATGTAATGTGAGGGCGTCGCTCCTGATACTTCTCTCCTGGTTTATATGTTATAAGTTCTCTAAATATACTAGACAATAAAAATGTATAAATGGCAATGCGAGACATGTAGCCTTAATAACACGCAAATACAAATCTAAATTTTATATTATTAACATTTTAATTATAATGAAAATAGTACATCAATACTTGTTGTTGCCAAACAAGTTTTTACGTTTCATCTGAAGCATAATAGAGCATGAAATGTGAGTGCATAGTAAAAACGAAAGATATGCATATTTTTATCTATAAGAAAGAATACGAATTAAAATACGGGATAGTTTTGACAACTGGAATTATATGATAACTGCTACAGTACGATATCATTTTACCTTTAATGATATAAAGCGCAATGAAGCTGCAAATTAATTCAGCTTTTATATGTCGATTTTTCTGTTGCTGGCATCTCTTATGTTAACGTCAAATAATTCTGAAATAAATATTAATTTTCAAATAATTCATGTGCAAATTGTACGATTATGAAGATTGTCTTATATATAAAAATCGTGAATGGTAATAGTATGAAATTCAAAGCATTCTGGAATAACCTATTTATTTTAATCCGCAAAAAATTCATGAAATTGATACTCATATTATGTGGCAAAAAATGACAGTATTAACGAGTTCTGAAATTTTTGCATTTGAAGATAATTATTTGGCTCGCGAATCTTTTTTAAAAATCGAATTTATGGAGATTCATACAATATTTGAATCCATTTGGTAACTTTGGAACGCCTGGCGAAAGCACAACAATTGCCATTTCTGCTATTTGTTTAAGAGGTCTGACTAAAAGGCGTGCTACTACTGGCGTGATATATGTAACCCTCTTTGTCTGACTGAAACGACGCGATCTACTTGGCGCACAGTCGCCAGACTCTTGTCCGATCGAGTAGTGGGACGATCCACTTGGCGCGAATACAGTTCATCCATCCGATCAAGATGGATCGATCTATCTGGCACAACCTTGACTCCTTTTTGCCGATCAAAAATATCCACTTAACTCACGCGATTTTGACTCTGCTTCTTATTACTTCCTTTCTAAATAAAAAATCATGCTCGAATGAATGCCAAATTTTCATTATTTTATGATATTTCACATACGGCTTCTCATAGCAAAAACAATTAATCATTCACTCGTATCTTCTATCAAAATTGTCATGTTAACAAACTCAAAAATTGTTCGATGAATTATTAATCACTGATTTTAAGTGAATTATTAATGATGTGGAATTATCGATGCTTTTTATTATCTCGAGGAAAACTGTTAATAATGTTCAATAATGATATCTAATAACATATTTTTTGCAGTAAAAATTTTGGATAATTTCATTTTTCGATAACTAGATAAATAAAAAATTAGGACTTTGCGTATTTTTATTAAAACTGTACGTGACACCGTTATTTTACCCTATTAAAGCTGTTCAAACACTCCAAGAAAAGAGAGCCGGAAAGAAACGCGCATGGAAATCTCAATGTCACCCTGGAGACAATACTCGCGACTGTGTTCTGATAGGCCGACTTTTATAGCAAGCCATTCGCAACCCTGACACCTCTGGAATTTTAGAATCCAATGTATGTTGAAGTAGCAGTTTGCTAAAAATATTTTAAGTTTTTCCATCACATAAGTTTTTCTCTATTACACAGTTCTATTTGATAAGTATTTTACAAAGATAATCAAAATGTGTGACAAGTATGATCTAACAAAGAGTTAATAACAATTAAATTTTCATAATAAGAAATTTCATGATTAAAAATCCTAGATTTAAATTTCTTGCTTCAATAAAAATTCTCTTAATAATTTTGCAAATATTAATACTCCGTTTTAGTAGCCGTTAAATAAATAATTTTAAATACAATAATTCCCTGGCGACATTGAGCTTTATGGAAATCAATTAAATATTGTAATTTTCTTTACGAGGCTATTAAATATTGGTTTATCGAGGTGAAAGAATACGCATCAGTGAATATTAGAAAATCGCCAAGCTAGCCACTCGTGGAGCTGTTTAATGAGAGTGTAGAACGCGCAAGCGGCAGGGATGGGTGGACAGAGAAATGGAGGGTAATCGTATTTCCGGCGAATTTCCGTCTCGGTTGATCGACTCATCGGCACCGGGCAACGATATGCCTACAATGTCAACATATAGCAGCGCATATATTCGCGAGAAAGTCGACGTCGGTCTGCCCGGAGCCCAGGGAGACAACGCCTCGTTTCTGAATTTTCATCGATCTGTCCAAATCCGTGGATTTAGCCTTACCGGCCGTCAAGTGACGCCACGTTACACCATTTTTAGCCCGACGTCGGCCGGGCAAAACTTTTTCCCTTCTCGGTGCGATAAAAATAGACATTCCGCAAAAAAGGAAAGCAAAGATTATTAAAGGTCAACAGGGCGTGGCCGTCGTGCAACGACAATAATTACTGAAAATATGTACAATATCTCTGACGTCAAGAATCTCTCGTTATTTTCAGTAATTATTCTTTAATTGATTTAACATCTCTTGAAATAATAACGTGCTATTTTTAATCGAATGTCTTTCATGACATTACCTATTGCGAATCATTTATAATCATTCAAATGAATTTTACACGAGCGTATGGATGTTTTGAAGTTTAATAATTTCTGCACGAGAAATAATTAATATATTCTGATTTTTAACTTTATTATCAACTTTCGTAATGTTAACTAAGATTACTTTTTGACGGCTCGAATAACTTCACGCATACTTTTTGTTTTAATTGCATTTAAATATGCAGAATCTATTAGAAAACACCGAATGCTGTTGTTTAATTACATTATTATGTTTCGATCTGTTTCTGATAAAATGATATATTTAAAATTGAAAACTACGCTCTGATATTACCGCAAACCAGTCCATATTTACTGTATAAATTTAGAAAAACTCAGTCTTGTGCGACAGTTTTTAAATTGTCTCTCTTTTGCGTATCAAAAAATAATATCAAATTTTCCTCTGACATTTCGATTTCGTCGTGTAATCAAGATTTAACTTTATTGCATTTCAACGAAATACGGATAAATAAATATATAGGTATATATTTTTACAAAAAAGAATAATGAATCAATGGATCAATCGATTAAACTGAAACTGAAAATTGAAATAAATATTAGCATGACGTAAAATAAATTCTGATCACGAAAATATTTCTCAGTCAAGTAAAATTGGCGTCTTTTTGTCGAACTTTTTGCGACGAATTTCATGGCACCGCTGGGGCTTTGGCATATTCGCGAAACGTACGCATGAACCACTGAAGTTTCAGAACAGTTCCATGTAAAAATGAATCGAATTATTGAGGTTTCTACACATACCACGAGTGGCACTTATATATAGCAAACACGGTATTGGAAAAAGTTTTTATCGGTATATGTACGCCAGTCCCCCTTAATGGTCTAACGTTGATAATAGTATTGAGAGAATTACTGCTAATTCACTCTAAAAGAAATATGAAAGTTGATATAAACGGAAATTTTCCAATTACCGTATCACGCCATTATCAGATATTGATGTCGTGTGATCTCTCTTAATAGTCTAACAGATAAAATCGAGAGAATTATTGCTGAATTCATTCTAAAAGAAAAATATCAAAGATGATCACATTATAGAGTATTAGCGGAAATTTTCCAACTGTTGTATCATGTCATTATCAAATTTCGATAATTCTGATGATTTAATTATTTATTATTATCAATAATTTTGATTTATCATTTACTGATGCAAAATTGTCTCTTTAAATTCAATAAAAGCTACTGTCAGAATACTATGCATTAAAATCGTCGATGTACATCCTCGTATAATTAATTTTTACAACGTTGCATATTTGCAAAAGCTTTCTTAGATCCTCCATAAATTTGATATATGACATTAACATCAAAATCTCATTTCCTCCAAGATAAATCTGTCGACATTTCCGTAAAGTTTGTTTAACCGCAAAATGATAGTTCCACTCTGTAAACCTCGTGCCTTTGTAACGCTGAAAGAGACGCGAAGTTATCTACTTATAGTTGAACAGAAAAGTTTAAATACGTGCTTCGAGAATATCTGCAGATCTTGTTTATGTACATACATTGTACGCCAAGCCACACACATCCCAAGCATGTATAGTAACATAGTACGTATATTCCTGGTTATCTCTACTGATTAAATGTAACTTTATTAACCCAATTGCGATCAGAAGTACATTCTCATTCGCCCCCGTTTGTTTATATTATCATAAAATATCAGTACACGCAAGATGCAAATGATTGCATATATATGCAGAATTTAATTACGAGAAAAGTGAAAATGTAACGTAGTCCTTATAATGAATGAATTTTTTGACTTTCTATAAAAAAATTAATAAACAGGATTTGTAAAGTGTTACACAGCACTCCGCGATTGAATTTTAAGAAATTGTTTTGAGAATTTACAGACTCGGACAATTTGCTTCAGCAACGAAATTGATTAAACTATTTCCTTTTAGCAACAACCTCTTATTTATTTATCCTATTATTCGAGGAATTCTATTATTCGTTCATTCAAAATAAACGTAAAATAAACGACATTCAATATATAATTTAGCTTCTGATAATTATATATGCTTGTTTTTAAATTTTTAAAACACAAAATCCAAAATTAAATTTAAGAGCTAATTATAAGATGCATTGACGTAAACGAATAAAAAAATGTTCAAACATTTTATATTCTCGTTTTCTTTTACTTGAAATAAAATGTACGGAAAATATAAAACATTACACTTTTAAAATTCTATTTTTTATTTTGTCCATACAATATTTTTTTATCAAAAAGTAATTTTTTGTTAGATATTGTATTTTCTGCATTTAGTTTAAAACGTGTTTTTTTAAACTAAATAAATGCAAACAAATGCAAAGTTCTAATACTGATTTTTCTAAAGAGATTGATCTTTCTAAAAAATAGAACTTTTTAATTGTTTTACAGAATATTCGATAATTCGCGTTTGCTAGAGGATACAACGTAAAATTAATGCAATGCAAAATCACGGAGAGAAATTCGGCGGAATCTCATACTCGGTCAATCGCGCAGAAGCAGATACGGTCCTAATAGGAATTGTGAATAGCCGCGCAGTTCATCATTGACAATGACGTTGACGAGGGGAACAATAACATCAGGCGCTTTGTCGATTGCATTAGCGAGGGCACGCAGTGAGCAGCAAACAAAAGCAGCATCCTCCGCCGCGCGGAGACAACCGCATACTGTTCACTCATTAACGACGTGCATCTTTGCAAAAACAAAGACTCTCACCATCTCTTTGTGTCTCGTTGTATCTCGATAGCGTTGAAAAGCTCATAGACCGTCGCATAATTACGGATAGAACAACTGTCGAATTGCCATGAAAAATGTAACATTGTCACACCATTTCTAAAATATGTACAATCTTTTGTAAACATTCGTATTTAAAAATACGACAGTATAAAATTGAGTAGCGCAAAATTCATACACCTGACGTTTGTATCGACAATCGTCATGAAACGAGCGATGAAGGGATTAAGAAAGGAATAATTGTTACCACTATCAAACCTACGTGAAAATCCCACGATATTCAAATGGATTTATAATTATATGGATTTGTGCAAATTCATTTTGAAACTTATGTAATTAATATGATTAAATCCCACAAAATGCAGCTGTATTTACAAAGCAAAGGTTGCGAAGGATAAACGTGGCAAAGCTCAGTAGTAATAGCATTAGGTACCGAAGCCTTTGATAATCGTAGTCAAGTACAAAATAAGTTCAGAGCGAATACTTTGATGTATAAAGAGAAATGCTCCTTGGGTTAATTGAGTTCGTTTGAACTTTAGAAACAAGTCCATTCACTTCAAATTGTTAATTAACATTTCTAAAGTATTGGAGCAATATTTAAATTTTGCAATCATTTTAATGTCACAAATTATTTGTAAATGGATGCGAATAATATCCGCTTACGAAAAATGTTTTTCTTGTAAAAAGAATAATACCCAGAAAAGTTTAGTATAAGATTTTCATTTATGCATAATTATTAACATGGTTTTAAGAGTATAAATGCTGCAGTATAAATTTTCAATAAAATACTTTAGCTATTTTATTTAGCAATAAGCCGTATTGTCTTCACTCTCTGCAATTGAAATAGTTTCTTATCGCCTCGCTACGGTAAACTACGGTAAACTACATTGACGTACAAACTCGCACAAACGCAGAAACTGATTGTAGCTTCGAGCAATAAAGTTCCACTAATTTTGCTAATTAGAGCGGTCACTGTTTCAATAACTAACTTCATATTAAACGCAAAATAATCAACTTTGGAATTGCTCCGAGCTTTTCTGGTAAATACTAATGAGACTTACGAAAGCAGTAAAATAATTTAAAAATATTATTACATTAAAGATACTAATATTAAAGCTTAGATTGAGAATAGAATAAAATAAAGGTTGTTTCATTACAATTATTTTTCATAATATTGCATAGAATGATGTAGAAATTAATATAATGTAAATTTAACATCATTTTTCCAAATCTCTAAAATTATAAATTCACAGAACTTCATGTATTTGCGAATCAAAATCAGATTTTCTCGATAATTACTTGCTCTATAGATATGCAAACGTTTCAATGAATAATATTCACAGACAATCGTGCAAACTCGACGTCACTCATACATGGTCAAGCATAACAGTATATCCACATTCGATGGAATTGCCGTTGCAGAGACCACAAGACTCGCAATTTCGTCGCGGCCGACCACGCCGCTAAATCCGCCCCACACTTTCCAGAAACAATGCCATCATCGTTAATTAATAAACCACGAGCACGCGGATGTCATCGCGCCTAATTGCGGACGCGTCAAAGCGCGACACCAGGCCGGATACAGCGTTGCAGCTCGCAGCATCAACTGCTTGTTCGACGTGCAGTAGTAGTCGTTGCACAAAACGCTCTACGGGACAAAAGCTTCCTGTCCCTAGTCGGACAAGCTGTGAATGCCGGTCTGGTGTGCCGACGAGACTCGTTTTAATTGTGCAAAACAAAGGACCCCTCTCGAGCGCGTACGAGAGCGACGCGTGTACGCGACGTGTAACGAAACTAACTTGTTGATCTCACTTAAGCGAAGAGCGTTATTAAGAAGTGCCCGGGGGAATAATCACGCCGCAATGTCATCAGATTTCGAGGATCGAGCCCGCAGAATTACATATTTAACGCAAAATGGCGCTTTGAATTCAGGCGCATGTTTGCCGAAACTTGAATTCTGGAATGGCATAGCCATTTCGAAGCGAATCTCGGATTCTAGAATTTGAAGGTGAAATGCCAAAGATGTCTATGCTAATCAGACATCACAAATATTTAGTTTTAAACTAAAGAGATTGAAATTCATTTGCAAAAGTGCTTGTGAAAAATTTGTCATGGAGAGAAATTAGAAAACACTATTAGTTTTTTCTTTACTATTTTCACAACCTAACGATATTTATAGATATTACAAATAGATAATTACATTTAATCTTCATATATGATTTTTTAAGTGAGGCTTTTAAAAACGTAAAGAAAATCTATAATTCGGAAAGAAAATCTCTTTTATTATTATTTACGTTCATGCAAACATTTTTATTGATTATTAAGAAAAACAATTCCTAAAACGATTTAATGTCGAAGAGAGATTTTGTATTTAATCATAAACATTTTAATTATAATTATACAATAATGTTAATGATTTTTTATATTATTATGTATCATATTTTTTACATTAATATACAACTTTTATGATTTTCTTTACGCTATTACGAGCAAAAAAAATAAAAATTTCCAAGATTTATACTCATAGTTTAATCTTATAGTTGTTCCACTGACAATAAAAAAAGTCTGCCTCTGCGATTAAGTGTTTATAGAACCTCCGATCGTAGAAATCACAAATCGAGGAGCCATCAACAATAATCTTTTTACTCCGTGAAGCAGCTTTTGGCGAGCTTAAAGAAGTGTTCGGCTTGAAAGAACACGAGATTGCATTAGAACGCTTGATCACATCTTCCGCTTTATTCTTTAGATCAGAGAGTGGTGTATTTCAGTACGATCAGAAGAAGAAAAAAATTTCGCAATACAATTAAGAATTCTAATTATGTACAAAAGAATTATAGCAACATTTGCATACATCATTTTCCTAGAGTATTGTGCTTTTTCTCTTTTTCATTATATTGATTATAATAAAGAACTTTTATGTATGAGATATTCTTTCTTTTATTATCTCATAAGAAGAAATAGTTTATATTATTCAAAATATATGTAATATATATTTACATTTCAAATAAATACAAAATGTAAATTTTCATACATGTGCACATATACACAAATTAATTAAAATAATATTACATAACATTTGCATAATAATGAGCGCATTATACAATAAATGCTCTAAAATAATAATTATGTTTTCATCTGAAAATTGTTGCTATAATTCTTATTATTATTCCACATTTGCTGGCTCGATTCAAATCTATTTACATATTTAAATATTATATATATAAAGCAATGTTGTAATATATAAAAATTATTTTTCCAGCTTGGCCGAGTGCGGATCACGAAAGGGAAAATGTTCGGCGATTAGGCGGAGTTGAAGAGATGCGCGTGAAGCACCCTATTTTCGAATCTCTAAGGTATACAACATCGATGCTCTCCTATGAGAAACACGAAAACGACGATCCCCTTCCTCCCTACCACATAGCAGACTTACTTCTATCGGTGTGCTTTAACAAGCAAATTCTTTGATCGATGTTGATGTCGTGTCGCCTCAGGGTCGCAAAACTTTATTGCAAAAAGATCCTTTTAGCAACGCAGCGAAGAACTCGAGGTCGGAGAGTGACATATCCAGAAACTCAAAGAGATTTGAAATCTCTTGCCGTCCCTGATTTATATCCCTTCGTACCTTTGTGCGTATGATGGCATCAGCCAACTGCGAAAAAACGACAGCGAAAAGTAATCTAATGCAAATGCATGTACTGTAATTCATTTGCCTTCAACCTCGAGATAAATAGTAAATAGTCGCAAACAATAATTAAAAGGAAATAATAAATCGAAAATATGAGAGAATTATCGCCTCTAATTTATCTCTGTGTATTCTTTTATGGCATTAATCATCTAAATATGCAATAAGCTAATGAATGCGCTAATTGATAGTGATACGTAAATGTGTTTGAACGTAATATTTGCTGACATCTTTGTTTTGTAATATTTGTTTATATATTTTTTGTACATATACGTTTTTTAGCTTTCCCTATAAAATGTAAAATATTCTTTCTCAATTACAAATAGTTTAATTTTATAAATATTTCTGAAAAATTTTTGAAATATTTCTGAGAGAGAAACTTTGAAAATATATACATTTAAATTTATCAAAGTAATTAATTTTTTACATAATTTTTTATCTTTTTTTTTATAACTTCTTGCTGTCTCAGAGGAATATTATTACAAATATTGCTTATTACTTCACATCGTCTTTTACGTCTGTTTACATGAAAATTCTTCATCAGGTTAAACTTTACGACATTCCGTCGTAAAGTTTAACCTGATGAAGAATTTTTTTTCTGTCACGAAACAGTATGTATATGTAACTAGAATTTTTTTTAAATTATATTACTGTCGCGCGTACCAATTGGAAAGAGATCGCAATTTTTCCGTTGAAAAGATCCGACACTGTACAGAGAAAAAAAACCGACTCGTGAAAGTCGGTTGCTCTATTTGTCACTCCGTGACTTCTACTCTTTTCGTTCATCAAAACGAAGCTCAACGATGCCGAAGTGCGCACGACGAATATTTAATGACTGCAATATTATTGTCGATAAAATTGAAGCTTTAAAGTATTATATAGCTACAGTTACTGTCATTTCCATATATTCTATAAAGCTTGTAATACGTTGTACATATATATAAAATCCAATTTCTAGATACATCGTAATTGATACAGGAGATATTTTGATTGCATAGAGCACAGAATTTATAAAGGTCTAAACTTTGAGCAGCTGTATAATTTATAAAATCTAAAAATTAATTAAATACTACAACAATTTACTATTTAGGAATAAATAGTATTTCAATAATCTCTGGATTTAATTAACTTGATAAACTAAAGGATAAATCCGTGAAAAAAAAAACATTTTACGTTTTTAAAGAAGATAGGTTTTATAGTAACAGAGAAAAGTTATCAGAGAAAACAAATGAATAATAAAAAGAGGTTACATGAAAAAATATGGAAGTGTGAGAAGAAGAAGAAAGAAACATTACTATGTTTGTAATTTTAATTTTAAGATCCTGTCTGTAATAAAGCGAGAGAATTTCCCTTTCAGGTGACGAACCCCGAGAAGAAAAAATACAAACATGCCAGTCGGTGGACGAGTCGCGGGTAAAGTTGGGATCTACAGCTCTCATTACAATGGTAATATGGATGTGGATATCGTTCTATTAGGTACATATGAGTAGATATGTCACTCTAGTATCAAAGCAATTTTTGATGTTGATTGCAGCAAATTTATCACATGTATTGTAGATATTGGTATAAATAAATTACAAAAATTGCTTCGATATAATTGTGACATGGTTGGCAATCAGTGGCGTAATTCTGTAACAAATCGCCGAGAGGATCTTTCATGCATTATTTGCTGCGATGCGTCATGGCAAGTTATTCTTTATAATCTCAATATAATTTACTTTACGTTCATGATACGTTCACGAAAAATAAGTTTATTTATAATAGCGAATTCTTTTCTTTTCGGATAGAGAATTTCTACAAAATTGATATTCGTTTTAATATATGACTTGATTGTCCATAATTTGTCCACATTTGTACATAAATAATCATTTTTATAGAGTTATAGACGAATAAATAAATGATGGATATTAGAATCCATATATGTACAATTTAAAAAACACACTTAAAAGTACCGATGGCGAATTTTATCTTTAATTTTTTTGCAAGATGGACAAATTATCAATTGACAATCAGATGCTATATCAATTTTGTAAAAATTTGCATTTTGGGATGCCAATTTTACAGACCTGAATTAAAGTCCTTTTGTACAGAAAAGTGTGTGTATTAATGTTAATATCTTTCACGTTTTCTTATAATATGTTAAAATTTGTTTTATTTTCATTATATTTTGTACATATAATTAAACTGCGCTTATACAAAATTATTAACTGTCTTTTGAAATTCTATCTTTTTTTAAAAAAAAAAAGCTTGGCTGTTGATTACCAATGTGCTTTTATTATTCAAGATTTTTATTATTCTTTGGTGTTCTGCACGATTATTATGAAAAAAGTAAAAATTTTTTCATTATTTTTACATAAACGTTTCAAATTTATCATTGCTCGATATTTATACAAGATTCAAATGTGAATTGAGTTTTGATTCTGTTACGCCACTATACGTCACAACTACACAAGACTCACGTCCTATAAATATGAATGTAAATAGTTAACACACGGCACATTTTTGCCAGCGGCATATAAAATTGTTGGCGAAATCAATAACGCGACCAAAATTGTGCTAATGTTTACCGGGCGCAGTGGGAAATTGACGAAAATGTTGACCCTGGGTAACTGCCAATAAAACTGCACCCTCATAATTTACATATAAAATTCTCTACGTTGATTTCCTTATTCGCGATTGGATTTTCTCCAAGTAGTGAAATATCATTTTGAAATGACTTATCGATCTCCGTAAACTCAAAGAAAATTAGAACAGCGCGAATCGTCTTTGGATTTTAATTTTTATAAACATGCAACGTAAATCGATCGATAAAATAAAATTATTAAAGTTAAAATTTGATATTTAATAATATTTTAATAATATTTTGGCTATGCAAATTTAGGAAAAATGCAGTATTACATTCAGAAACAATTACACGAGGAATATTCAAGATAGAGAAGACTTAATAAGATGTCTCACAAGTAACATATATTACTTTAATAATTTATCTAACAAATCAGTAAGAACAGATATTTCTAAAGCGACGGTCGAAATCACAATAGCTTTATAACTTGAATCATTTTTATCACGTACCTATGTAGAAATTAATTTTATATCAAACTCGCTTGATAATTGGTTTTTATTGCATTCATCCATTTTATTTGTATTTTATATATATACGGTTCAATCATTCTTTATATATTTTTTTCGTACTAATATATCGTTCATATATTAAATATTACATGTGTGAAAAAATTATTTTAAAAAAACATTTTAAAAATTTTCATCTGTACATCAGGATTTATTTCAACTTTGCTATTCATGTTTAAAAAGTGAGTATTGTTATATTCTAGGAAAATTCCCCGCAGAGAGAAAAAGCTTTGAGAGAAAAGTTAGCTTATTACCAGCATCGAGTTTTAAGTTCTATCTATTCTATTTTTGCCACGGTGATATTTAGAATTTAGAGAGAAACGTAGAATATTTACGCAGAATGAAGAAAATGCATTATTCGGCCGGAATTAAAATACAAGTTTTAAAATACGGAAAAAAATAAAAAACGTCCTGCAGAATCCCAACATTTCGTAGCTATAATTTCCTTGTAAGTCACGTAATTCGAATTCAGATGTACTTAAAGTTTTAACGACCGTTCGACCGTTTCTGGCGTAACTACAATTTTGTCGACAACAAACTTTAAGATTCGCCGTTATTATCGTAATGGTCCACGAGAAAGCTTTTAAGCGCGATAGTCAAATAACAAGCGTTAAATTACGCGGAAACAAAAACCGCTCGAGTTTGCGGTGTAATAACGATTTTTTTGCAGCAGCTAATAATGAAAATCTCACAATCAGAATGACTGAGTAGAATCAAATGGCGATTTTTCGAGCGTCGCTTACATTGCCAATTAGACCAGCATATTACTTAAGTTTCAGCAATTCTTTATTATTATCGTATTATTACGTAATAGCTTACATTCTAGCTTACATTAATTCACGACTGATTAATGTTGCATTTTTTAGCTCCACGAAATAACGCAGTAAAAAATGTGACAAGAAGGAGATATAAATCAATGACAGGCTCATAAAACGAAAAAACTTGGTTCAGTTTCTCATTATCATGTCCAAAGTTCGATACGTCAAATTTAATAATTCTCAAAAAATGACGTGAAATGTGAAATAGGTAATAGATTTTTTGCAGAATCGATACAGCGGTACTGAATATTTTACATTTTCGCAATACAAGTCCGTTATGAACTTTCTTATTATATATGTTTCTAAATCGGAATTAATTTCAGTATAATATATAAAAATCGTTTCAGATATTAAATATTTATTGCTATTATGCATTTTTGCATTGTATAAAAAATAAATCAATAGAGTTATAAATTTTCCAAGATTTAATCACTCCTTTCAAGGCAATAAATCTATGAAATATATATTAGAAATTATCTTTATAATACTTTGATACTCTTAAAATTAAAATTTTTTATTTCTCTTTTAAATACGAAAATAATCTTAATGATAAATTAAGAATTTATTCGTTCAGTATTTTACAAAAATAAATAATGCGGCATACTTAATTGCTGCAGCTCTTATCACGGCAAATCCAAATGTGAACCAGTGTTACAAGAACAAAGAATAATTTTCTGAATTCTTTAATCATTTTTCTCTGATATCTCTTATTTTACGTATATCTTTTATATAATTCTCATACCTAATATATAACTGTGACTGTTTCGCTGTCACAGATTCATTGCCTCAATATTAATATGAAAAATGATTTATTACTCACCGATACGATGCGCAGCAGCAGAGTTGCAATAAACAGGTTGATCTGTAAAATATAAATAAATCCAAATTGTAGAACGCTCGAAATAATAATATAATATATATAATTGATATTTTCCAAAATCCAATTAGTAAAAAAATTTTATTTATCTTTGGAGTAGATAATAAATAAAACAAATTTATAGGTATAATTTTAAATTTAAATTAAAAAGTGCGTAATTCTGAAATCTTTGTAATTTTCGAATGTAACATAAAAGTGATTAATCTCTCTCATTAAAAATATAAAAATAATGAATTATTCACCTCATGGTTGCTCCGCCGTTGCCCGATGCCTCCTAGGCCTGCTCCTCCTCTCAGATTCGGCATTGCGATGCACGCAACAGTCACAACACAGCACTTGATAATTACGATCACGCGTACACTGATCACGACAATCGCGCGGAATTGCAATAAGCAGGTTGCTCTGTAAAATAAATAAATAAATCCAAATTGTAGAACGCTCGAAATAATAATATAATATATATAATTGATATTTTTCAAAATCCAATTACTGAATTTATCTTTTATTTATCTTTGGAGTAAATAATAAATAAAACAAATTTATAGGTACAATTTTAAATTTTAAATTAGGAAGTGGGTAATTCTGAAATCTTTGTAATTTTCGAATGCAACGTAAAAGTGATTAATCTCTCTCATTAAAAATATAAAAATAATGAATTATTCACCTCATGATTGGTCCGCCGTTGCCCGATTGCCTCCTAGGCCTGCTCCTCCTCTCAGATTCGGCATTGCGATGCACACAACAGTCACAATACAGCACTTGAGAACACACGATAATTACGATCACGCACACACTAATTACGACAATCGCGCGGCATTCTACACGGTACTCCCGACGCTAAACGGGCGCGACGCGCACTTTGTTACACCTCGACGGCGGGAAGGAACGCGAGGAGGAAACAATGGCGGAAAACTGCGATCCGCTCGTCACCCGCGATGCCTTGCGAATTGGCATAATGGCGAATCTCAAACGGCAAAGCGAATTCGGAGATCGCACAGCGTCAACTTCAGACGCCACTCGCGGCGATACTGTACTTGCTGCTCCTAACCCCCCGCCTTCGCGCATTTTCCGCGGCTTGAATAATAAGTAGCGCGCGATCGCGAATTTTAAGACGTTTACTTTCCTCGTTTCTGTATTACAACGTAAATGAATAACCTCGCGACTTTAAATTAAAGACGAACATCCGCGGAACGCGATGCTTGGCGACGCTACGGTCGCCGCTTCGTGCGAATAAATCTCGCGAAATACGCGTTGCAACGAACCGCCGACGTGCACACTGACGAACTTACTGATACGTAGTTAATAGATATCAGATTCAGGATTAATGAGGATTACATTCGCTAATTAAACGCGTCGCGTCGTCACTCGACTCCGAGACGAACCGTTCCGTAGCCTCGGCGCTCCGGGAATGACCGACCGAAAGCTTGAAAGTGAAGTTGACAACTTCATGCATCTCGCACGACGCGTATCAAATTAATAGCCGACTAAAACGCGAGCGTCCAAAAATACACGAACGAAACTCCAAAAGTCACGCGCGATGCATTCCGAATGCGCAAATTTTACGAAACACGCGCATTAGTAATAAATAAATCGATCTATCAGCTTTTCATTACGCGTCTCACTCCACGCTCTCTCGCCCCGATTAAACGAATCATTTTACGATGTAAAATACGAACGGTGTACAACGCGAAATGTATTCGACTGGAAATATCGTTATGGAAGTAACTATCGCCCGCAAGAATCGCGAAACAACGATAATTTATGGCTCCCGTGCGCCGTTGGCTCGGCACTCGCTCTAAATGGACGAGCCGGGCGAAATATCTGCCTCGATACAAAGCCGTCGGCCGAATGCCGTTAATCGCGGGAGCTGCCCGATCGCGCGGTTGATATTCGTCAAGTATTTTTGGAGAATAATCGCGTTCGGGGCTCTGTACCTACCGTGGTGGCGTTTCGCGAGGGTTACGCGACGTACGCGGGACGCCGCTACCTTCCCGCTCGAGTGTCGAAGCGCGCCGTCCGCCGTCCGCCGTCCGACACAAACAAACCTGAAATCAGCACTAAATACGAAATATTTAACGCTTCGCAAAATAATCGTTCTGCATATATCTTTCTTAGACATTTCAAGTTTCAATATACGGATTTTATCGTCCATTTTGCGTATCGTTTCGTCGACTCGAAGCGTCGCGTCGTCTAAATTAACGATATATTAATCGATATATCGTTAGAGCGAGAAATCGATGATCGAATCGATATCGATTCGATGTCTTTTCGATCATCATTTCTCACTGGATAATCTTCTCGATTGAGAAGCTTTATTAAAAAAAAAAAAACTAATTTACATGCAACAGTTAAATTAGCTACCAATAATTATTAATTTTCCGTCATAATCAGTTGCAAGTAAAATTACCGTGATCGTAATATCTGCATATAAAATTCGCTGTGAACAGTATAATTCGTGATAGTTTTATCTATAATTTTATGTGCTCATGTAAAATATAAAGAAACTAAGTAAATGGCGTCCAAAGTAAGCGTAAAAAATTAATTTATGCAAAAGTCAGTTAGGCAATCAAGTTCAATGTAATTTAAATTATAAAAGTCAATAATAAATGATTTTTCACGAGTACGTGCATTTATTTACAGAGTTTTACGTGACAATTTCGATCATTTTATAATTCAGAAGCTATCACGACTTTAACGTTTTTACATTAGGATTTTTAATTTAATTATTCTACAAAATATATTATTAAAGTATAACGATTGTGGGACATTTCGTAGTTTATGCTGTGCTTCTTATATCTTCCAAAATCAATCTTCCACGAACTTATTTCAAAATAAAACGAGGCGTATTTGCCTCGACAGGCGGAAAACTAGGTTTCATAGCGGCAAATTATAAAAATAGCGAAAAAACAGATAGAGCGGATTTAAATGTGAAATCAAGTATGATTATAAGAAAAAAAATTATATCGATACTTTTATAAAGTTTGTACATTTCAACAATAACATAAAGTCGTATTTATAATCAAAATCTAAAAGATTTATGATTGACGGAAAATGCGATTTGTGCCAGTCTTATTTTTATGAACCGTTTTCAGCGGAAATTGGAAATTGGAGATGATGTATGGGCTCTAAGAATGAAGTATTTACAAATCGCACCGTCAATCAAGCTTGCGAAGCTCATTTAAATATTGATTATAAATACGTGTACGCGCTTTTATGTCTACGGCTATCAATATGTTATCGTTCTAATGTTGTCGATACAAGTTTTCTTTTCAAACAGCGCGTTGAAATTCGCATTTTAATAAATTCTATATATGGTTTTGCGATACGATAATATATACCGTAATATTATACAAAAAAAAGTTTATCTAAAAGTTCTGCCGCTCACAGGAAGAGGAATGCCATTTGATATTTAAATGTAATAGATGCGTATAAAAGCACGAGATATAAATCCAGCCACGTTTTAGGTAAGGGCTACAGCGGTATAAACGAGGAGATCATCTGGATCAGCATAGGCATGGGGATCACCATAGCGATCTTGATCACCATAGCGCTCTGCTACATCGCCCGTGAAAAGTGTCGCAAACGGCACGAGGGATACTACACGTCATGACGTATGTTCCCGCCACCCTCGTGGGCCTCTTGGTCATTTAGTCCGACGACACCAGGAATCCTTTTCAGTCCGACCATGTCAAGAGGTAAACCGCGGGCTTACTACATCACCGTCTGAATTCTCTCACGCCTCGCTGGAAAAAGTCCTGGAAGCCGCATGAAAATTTCCGCGGAATATGGATGAACGTAAAGGAAAAATACACGATTTCCTCTACATTAGCGTACCGTTACGTTACGCGCGCGCAAAAAAAAGCGGATTTTTCGATCAGGAAAATCCGGGGATTATGATAAAAATCTCTGATTCTATTTCCTCTCCAAAAAGAAATCGCTAAAAAAACCGGATTAAAAGGATTTTTCCAATTGAAATTCGGGGGGGGGAAGGGCAGATAAACCAACTAAAATCAAAGTGTAGGAGAAAAAAAGTAATGTCGCACGTATTGTTAAAACTTGAAGAGCGCAGCGGGATGTGGGTTTATCTGTGAAAAAATCGATTTCAAATTTCTTTGAACATAAAGTTTTATCGTCGGTATATACTCTCTTTGAAACCCATTTAGTATGATCGCGAAACTTGTTCATGGACGCGATGTAACGCGATATAACGTTGTGGGGCTATTGCCAGGGCACATTTCCTGAAAGAAAGAGAAAGAGGGTAATTTTCGCACCATTACGCACACTGGGAGGAAGGATTCCCAAGAAAGGGAAGAATAACATTGCCTCAAAGGCTTAAAGATGAAAGCTCTTATCTAAAATGAGAACGAGTAATCAACAGGGATTTCTAGCACGCGACGGTGACTATCCGAGGTAGGCTATGAGTAGTTCTCCGACGTTCAACAAATTGTGATTTCTTCTAAACGCACCCGAGCTTTGTATCTAGACGGTAGAGTGATGTGTGTGTACGTGCAAGAGTATAGTCAATGGACCATTATTCTCATTCACGCCTGTACGTGTCCTCGAAAGAGCTTTCCGGTGTTAAAACGTTTCTAAAAGGCGCCGCAACGGGATGCCAGCAATATCTAGTTAAAGTACACTGCGCAGACAAAGTAAATGACAATTAACTACTAAATGGAAGTGATGCCTAAATTATATAAAGTAAAAAAAATTAACGATACCATCTTTATACCTGAAAAAAATATTCATTTTTTTTTTAATTCAAAAGACATGGAAATTGGCTTTAATGTATCTTCATTCTGTGGAAAAATTTTATTTCTTAAATTCAAATTTAAATATCTGTTGCCTGTAAGTAGACAAGAACAGAATGAAACTGAGAAGACCTTACAAAAACCCACATAATTCTCTCAATTTTGGCAATTATTCATTAGAGCGTTATCTCGGTCTCGTAAAAGGTACTTCTATTTGATCGCTCTTTAATTTTACCTATTTTGCATCGAGTATGAATTATTAATATTTTTCGAAAGACTTATGAATAATACATAGCAATTCACGAATATTAGATCCTTTGTGTAAAGTATTTATAATATTAAAATTGATAAATAACAAATTTTATATAATTAAAATAAATCACTTTGCTTTATATTTAATTGCAAATGTATGCTATTTTCGTAAGATTGATGTTGAAAACGTTAACAGGATCTACAAAGACTTTAATCCGTATACGAATAGTTCAGTCGACTAACATGGAAGAAAGAAGCCATTAAAAGATTAAGACGTTTTTCACACGTCTTTCCGACCCTTTTCAGATAATTGTCTGAGTATTCTCATCACGAGTGCAAACGATATCACCGAGAATCGTTTTCATTATTCATCCGGCGTTTTACCTTCGGACAAATGGAAGTATCTCATCAAAGTGTTCCCAAGCAGAAAATTCTTGCTCCAAATGAAAGTGCGGTGATTTACGACTATTGCGTATTACGAACGTTTCCGCGGGTCACGCGATTAGATCCTTTATCGTGCCGTAAATTGGAAGTTGCAGCGTCAGATCTTATTACTGATCATCAGATCTGATTAACGACTATTAAAGGAATCATCTTTGTATCTTCCGCTTGATTATGCGGCTCTAAATACAATTCTGCATTATTGGCAAGAGCTATCAATTGAATCTTATGAATAATTCTGTGAATATTCTCTCGTGTCGTTTATCGTAATTAACTTCATCATCTGAAACTTCGATATCCATTTATATTGCAGCATGCGTTGCCACAGGTTGCGATCAATTTTTAATTCCACGTTTCCCGCTTCTCTTCCTTTTCTCCGACTAGAGAAACTCGCCTAACTTCTAAAATCGTTCGCCTACACACGCCTTTCTGCTTCGGTCGATACTTCGATAGCACTTTGTATTATTGGGCCGCCTCTTGCAGCTGACGGTTCCAGGCGCTATGCAATTTCCGTCAAATGTACGTTTTCCATGGGAACGTGCGTTCCGGCCTATTCGTAACGCGAATAATCTCTGAACAACTTTAATTATATTACTAAAAGTTTTAATTACGCTTCGTACAACTTTTTCTTCGATCTCGATCGAGGCAAATGTTTATTTAAAGAAAATATTATAAACTATTAAAGAGGTAGAAATTATTAAAAAAGCTAATTTACATAAATTGTGATTTAAAAACACTTTTAATGTAATTTAAAATATTTATATTAAGATTATAGACCCTACTATTTTGAATGCAGATAGCTTCTGGTTCTTTAATATTAAAATTCTCGCTAATATATTCCCAGTATAAATAGTGCAAATCGCATTATTCAATGAGACCTCACGACACCATAAATCGAATGATCGCAAAGTGTGTTTGTCGTAAGAAAATATTTATAGTTAAAAGGAGCGCGCAAAGAGTCGAAAGCAACTTCGAGCACATAATTTATTTCAGGCGTTTTCTTGCAAATGCAGGCGTATTGTAATACGTCCAAACGACTTTCTCTATCATGTAAATTACACTCTCATTAGAGATAACTTCGACCTCGTCTCTGCATCTACGTAATTAATGGGGTACTTACAATTAGCTACGTAGTCCCGAGGCTACGATTAATTCCTTGTAACGTAAGAATCTTGACCAAATTCTAGAATATATTTCTGCCGAGATTACATTTAGGCTTGAATGTGAAAGGATATCGACCTTTAGAGAACCTTATTATAAAACAACGGGTATTTGTTAGAAGGGATTTTTTTCCAAAGCGTGTTCTCCACGAAATAGAAGCCAGGAAGTTTCGCGTAACAAAGTGTATCCTGTTGAAAATTAAGAGCAAATAGTGATCTTCCAAAGATCAGTTGCAAATTTATCATAGATACGTTTCTATACGTGTAAAAGGGGTGTGTGAATGTATTAAATAAATATATCACAATTTAAAAATATTTCGTGGCCAAGTCTTGGGAAACTATTTATGTTAGAGAGTAATATATGTTGTGATGTGACTAAAAACAATGTGTAGATATTGGTGAATGCGAAGCGGCCAGTTGTCAAAAGATAATAAAAATAGAAAGACGCTTCTCTCTAATCGTGTAATAATCTCTATGCATCATCCGTAAAAATACACGACGGTCAACGCACGGTCTACTCACTTTACCTTCGGATATAAAAAAAGACCGTTATTAATAACACTCATCGTTTTTCTCATCGGTCGTAGCTGTTACAAAAATAATATTGTACAATTAGTGCATAAATTGTGTTCAAACTTTACTCTTCAATTTCAATTACTCTTGTGAGATTGATCGCATTATAAGCTAGAAACATAAAAACTCGTTACTTAAACATTTTGCAGCAAGTTTACATATTTGCTTCGGCAAATGTAAACCCATTTACAATCTACATTGTGTAAAATCCGCTGAATAACAAGTCTTTTTTTTCGCATTTAATCAATCGAGACAACAATGAGGAAAACCCAATTGTCATTGGCGAAATCATTAATTCAAACGAGCTGTCTTGATCCCCGGTGACCTCGAATATAAAGAAGATGAATTGTTCCTCCGCGCGTGCGATCTACCGTCTCGTAAACTTATAGACGTGTACATGTATGTTTGTATCTCATAATTAAAATATCGAGAGAACTCATTCCGTATCAGTGGCCGGCGCGCAGCATATAGGCATATATGTAAATGTATGTATATTTTACAGATTTTAATATAGCATTTAAAAGGCGCGACACTAGGCACACATGATCGTATAGTTTGTATATCTACTGAAAGTAGAGAGTGGCATTCCATATTACATCTACCGCAAATGACCAACTTGATAGATCGATGTATTAATGACTTCATTTGTAATGAATAAACTATGTATATATCATGTTCAACTTTGTTGTGTTTTCTTACCCTATATATTTTATTAAATAAAATGGATATTTCAAATGAGCCTTGAAATGAGGTTCATAGTCTTTAAACTATACAAAAACAGCGAAAAAAACTTTTGAGATTCATCGTGACATATATGAGTCGGGATTAAGGGAAAATTTATTTAAAATTTCATTTTTTTCAATTATTAGGAATTTAAAAGTTATGACTTATATTTGGGAAATGGAATAAGTGACGATGAAAGCGATGTATTGCAATTCAAGTCAGTGATATACATCTTTGTACATTTATTTTGCAAATTATGTTCAAATAATAATTGCTAATAATCATATTAATAATAATCTTTGATGCCATAACACCAAACAATTGACCATGCCTACTTAAGTAATGTACAGCGCTTAATAATTAATAGAGATTAGTACCAACTCTCATACACTTAGCTATCGCAGGAACTCTCGTGGCGAATGATAAAAAAAGAGTGAGCTGCCTCTGATCATTAGCTCTCATTAGCGCTCGTCGTTTCATGCCCTCGCTTGATTTCTACTGATATTAGCTCCCGCTATTTTTGTTTTTGTAAAACAAAACAGAAGAAAAATATGAAGCTTTTGTGTATGTGTAAACGCATATATTAATGTAATTGCTATACGCGCACTTTATGTGACAAAATCTTGTATGATGCAAGTTTTCTTGATATTACGTTTGTTTTCTCTGTCGGCTCGCATTCATATGCCGAAACATACGAATAAAAAAGAAAATACAATCAACATAATATTCCGAAATTAATATTTGAAACATGTATGAATATATAAAAGAAAATACATAAAACTATGTAGCAAATTTTGAAAATTGATTTCTCGAATGTCTGTAACAAAATTTCGTTTATTTAGGCAAATTTAGGCAGTATATTTATACTTTAAAAATGTTTTAAAATACTTCAAATGTGCAGTTCTTGAAATGTACATAAATTTAGTCATACGACTCGAACCGCCAGAGACACGCGTGTAAAAAATTAATAGTAAAGAACAATTATATATTTGTAAAATATGATTTCTTTATAAGCTCACATATTTTTTACTTTCTATCTTTTCCTTATGGACATATATGTGCATACAAGCATACAACAATGAAAATCAAACATCCTTGCGCGCATATATACACTCGCACATACGCATATACACAAAAATACTCTCTCTCTCTCTCTCTCTCTGTTGCTGGGAGAAATATTGTGATGTTTGAATTAATATTTCAAAAAGTAGGCAGAATACGTTGACGAATTGCTAGACAGACGGTATACGAGTATAATGTTAAGTGGTATATCTCGATGAGAGAAAAATTTCAATTTACACAATATAGTATTATTAAAATTGCCTTGAAATTGATCTATGCGTGCTGAACACAAACAGCCTCGTTTTTCAATTTTTTTTTTTCTGTATATACACATGATATATTATTCGTTAGAAAACGAAAAGCTCTCTGAGAAGATCTCTTTCAAATATCTCGGCCCCTCTGAAAATTGCAAACTCAACAATTTTTAATAATGCTTAAAATAAGTACACCGTACGACTTGTAAATTTAACCGAAATCAGCTCGTTTACAAAGATGTGATTGGCTCATTAACCAACAGATAATTGAATAGGTGCACTAAAATACAGGCGCGACGAATTGACAAATCAAAAATTATATAAAAATAGAGGGAGAACGACAACAATTTTCTCAACGGAAAATCGTCTTGTACCATTTGTTTTTTTTTTCTCAATATCGTGTAACGATATCACTTTATAGTATGCATATTAGTATAATACATACATAAAGTTGATAAATAAAGTGATACGTAGAAAATCTCTTCGACTTCATGACACAAAATCGAACTCACACATTCGACTAGTGTATAACAGACAGTAAATATCAATGTAAAATTGCGAAAAATTTGTCGCGCTCGGAAGACCTAATAAAGAAATGCCTTCAAAAAGCGATACTTCCATTTTCGAATTAAAAGATTTCAGCATTCTCCGAATGATTTTCTTAGCTCAATCAAAAGACGATAATTTAATCTGATCAAATGTCAACGGATCAGATAGCTATCAATTCAGATGACGGAATCGATAAAATCGCTCGAAGAATGCCGAGATCTTTTGATTATCATTACAATTGCACACGCGATTGCCACGAGCTTGGCACGTGTCCCGTGACCAGCGTAAAATGTGAGCTTATGACAAAGTTTACACGTATCTATAAATTATCGAGGTACCGTCTGTTTGGACAAGGTGATTTCTTAGATCCCCATTACACGCAACACTTAGTGCATCCTATGGCGGAACATCACGAAGCGTACATCCTATTAATTTCATGCTGATAACGTTCTTGAACCGCTTTCCTCTTGAGCTTGAACGCCGCAGTAACCAAACCCATATCGGGTGACCATTGTTCTGCACACAGTTTCACCGCACCGGGTATTTCAAACCTTTGGAGCTGACCTACAAGCAACAGAAGTGATTAAAGAATAATTGATTCTGAATAATGAATAGCAGAAATAATAGTCAAAAATATATAGAAACGTACATTTCTTTGCTTGCTCAACAAGTTCTTGGAGTACCGCTTTCTCGATCTGTGGATTACTACAGAGTTCTTCAAGGCTTTTTCCAGTTATGCCTATATTACTAGCGATTTCTTCCAAATAATTTGGATTAGGTACGACTAATGCCACTGTGTACGCTTTATTCGCATCGCCGTAGACGCATATGTTTTCTACGACAGGACAAGTCTTTAATTCAGATTCGACTTTGCCCAAGGAAACGTACTCGCCGAGTTGCAGTTTAACCAAGTCTTTCTTTCGGTCTGTAAATAAATATGGGGAGATATCGAAAATAATGTGAATTTGTTATTATATGTATTATAAAGATAAAAATATATTGAGGTTGCTATATTTTTTGACATACCAATAATCTTAATGGAACCATCTGCATGAATCTCGCCAATATCGCCTGTTCGGAACCACTGTCTGCCATCCTCTTCAAAGAAGTCTTCCTTCGTTTTATCCGGCAATTTATAGTAACCCGCGGAAACTATGTCACCACCGATCACGATCTCTCCTCTGGGATGTGGATGATCTTTAACTCGATAACCAGCTTCTTCCCAATTCTCCAATCGGATATCGCAAACCGTAGTGGGTGCTCCGACTCTCCCGGTAGTTCTATCGTGCACTGAAAGAAGTATATGACATGACAATATGAACATCAAATATGCGTTGTAGTTTAAAAATACATACTGTCCATAACGGTTGCGCAAGAACTTGTTTCCGTGAGACCATATCCTTGAGTTACGGTAACGCATAAGCAGAGTTTCACTTGATTATGAGTATCCGGACTGAGTGGGGCACCTCCGGAAAGAACAAGCCTAACGCGACCACCGAGCACTTGTTTTGCGGCTCCAAAAATGTATTTGTCAAAGAGAGGAGTTTCGTAGCCTCGCTTTGTCCACTTCAGTTTGTATTCATATGCAAAATTAAAGATAGCTTGACTGAAGGCGCCAGATTTCTTCACTTTTTCGTTTATTCCTTTGGAGATGCGATCGAGAATAAGCTGAAAAAAACAATTTTATACTATCATTTAACACTATCAATAATAATTATATAAAATAAGAAACATTCGCAGATAAAAAATGGTTTAAAATATTTTCCATTTTTTTATTTATAAATTAAATAATTTTAGACACTGAATAGCTGCTTATGTGATAGAATAATTTTCTTTTCAAACGAAAGATCTAGATAGTAAGAAGAAATTGAATGATTTCAAAGATATTTACCGGTACTGCAGTTAAGCAAGTTGGATGTAGGACGGAAGCATCACCCTTTGATCCTCTCTGAATTTTACTACTCGAATCGATTAGCGTAAGCGGTGAACTATAACCGATGGGCACTCCGTTTAAAAGACACACGCTTTCGGCCAGTAACTCGAAGACGTGAGCCAGTGGCAAAAAACCGAGAAAAATGTCGTCTGACCTGATCTCTACAGCATCGCAAAATGCTTTTAGAGTGCTAATGATATTTTTATGAGAGAGAAGAACACCTTTCGGCACTCCAGTCGAACCAGACGTGTACATAATTATAGCGGTGTCCTCGCCCTTCGGCGAATTAGCACTCGCAGTTGACCTATTGCCCATTTGGATGACATCGGCGAAAGGTAGCAGTTGCACTCCATCCTGAAACAAACAATAGAGAATACTTAAAAACCAAGAAAGTGACATATACTACTAGTCATAAGTAGCAGTCGTAACATTGACGATTACGTAATAACGTAATAACAGTCAATCACAGTCAATGTCACAGCTATTAAGCAAAAATTTCTCAGAAGGAAATAACGCCAACAGGTGACCTACGTGTGGCACGTTTAATAATCGATTATTTGAATTTTAGTTTTTCGCAATAATATTCTTATTAACATTATACACTATGTAAAAAAAATGCCTTCTATATATTTACGATTAAAGTAGGGATGACGCGTGGCTCTGTACTAACGCAAGTGATTAGTAACGGAAAGGTCCTGGGTTCAAATCCCAGTGGCTCCTCATTTCGTATATATCTCATTTTTGAACGCCTACCGATTGGAGACCGATTCCTCTTCTGGAGAAGAACCGGACTTCCGTAATCGGTAGGTTGAAAAAGGGGAAGCACAATGGCTCTAATCTGAATCTGAGTGCTACTGAGGCGGGCTGAGGACCATCCTCCTTACTATCATTATTAGTACGATTAAAGTACGATAAGTCATTTAAATGCATATTGAAAACTAATATTTAGAATGTACCTTGTAACCTTTGGTGCTAGTCGGTTTGAGTTGATCTTCCATATAGATAATTTTCTTGACCTCCGGCACCATGTCCAGCAGCCGCCTGAACTTTGGCAAAAGTTCATGGCTGGTAATAACAGTATCTACTTCGGTTTCGTTGATACCATGAGCGATAGCCTCATCGCCCAAAGTCGCATAGATCGTCACCACGGTGAAATTCTGCTTGAAACATGCATGTGCCGCTATCATCCATTCTGCTCTCGTCTCGGCGAAGATAACAATGTTGTTACGTGGCTTCATACCAAGTTCTACCAAACCCCGTCCGAAAGAAGAAGCCAACTTATCGACCTCATTAAACGACTTCCATTTGTATTCTCCCATTTTATACTGAAATACAGATAGAATTAGACAATACAAAATTAACCGATGTTGATGTTAAGTACAATAGTGAAAGTATACAGAGTACAGACATGCTGGTGCGTCCTAAGAATTTTCTCTTTATTTTTATTTCTCAATATATAGAATGAGAACTCTTCACGGTAAGAGACGTAAAAAGATTGATTTTTAATATTCATATTACCTTTTTAAAGATTCTGCCATTAGGTTGAGGCTCGTCCTCCTCTGCTAAGATTTGCCTGGTACCAAGACACTTTTTATCACCGTGCATCTTGACGACCCAAAGAAGCACCTTTTCCAGAGTATCGACTTTTTCGCTCTCGAGCATGATGTGCATCGTTTTCGGGGAGTCGACGCTTCTGTAAGTGATTTGGTTATCATTTTTGGAGATCGGACGGGCCTTGATCCTCCTGGAGGCCTTACGCTTCTCCCATGGTCGCTGAAGTATGAGATACACGGGGAAGGTCAGCAAGTCGTACATGTACGACAGAGCCTTGATCGCGTGGATCGCGCCGTAGATCCAGAAGCCTTCCATTTCCCTGTTAAATAAAGGAACCACTCAAATATTTGTATTTAGATATCTTTTCGTTAATCAGATGTAATTCGATGCTTGTGAAATTTGGTAGCAAAGTTATAACAAGTGCAAAAATCTATGATAAATAAGTACAGTAATAGATTCTTTTATTATTACATTCAAAAAAAATTAATATAATTATTTAATTCATACATTATATATTATTTGATCATGGTATTTTAACTTTTGCATAAAGGAAAAGTTTAGATAGTTATTTGTACTCCTGCAAAATTGTCATATCGGACACCGCAATATCTCATTCTACTTATCCATACAAAATTATCTACTCGAGTAAGCCGTTCCGAAGCATAAACGAGAGTAAAGGCTATCGGTCGGAACCATGCATCTTGCAAACATAATTCGAGTCAATAATAATTAAACACTATCTCATACATGTAGGCTAAGCAACTGATAAGTAATAATTAATCATCAGGATTAATTTCTTCGTGGATTTCTACTAACGAATTGGCGTCTTCTATCTTCTTTCAGCAGAGTGGTCGCTTCAGATATAACATTTATCATGCTACGTACGCAGAAAAGATAGAAGAAGCGCTTTTAGAGATACAACATATTTATCAAGATCGATAAAGTGATAGGATAACAAGCTATTGAAGCAATAAGATACAAATTCAATCATACGTATCGACAGTATGCATCAACAATTATAAGAATGTAATTGTATTCTTCTAGTGAAGATCTAGAAAAGCATATTACTTAATTAGTTTGACTTCTCCAACATATCACCGCAAAGTACCAGAATATTTCGCACTATTGCTTTTCTATGCTAATAAAAAATACATGTATTTCCACTTGATCAACAAAAGTGTAAAAATTACTCAATTATATCTCCTTTAATGTCGCGTGTGACATGTATATATCGGCCATCGATTTTCAGTCCGAAATAAAGAGAAAATATCTCGCACGTTGACGGTATTTTTTAAGATAAGACACTCCGAGATATGTTTGAGTATTAATCTAATCAATGCTTAAATATTTAAGAAGGATTTTATTGCCGGAGATAATTTGTAAACTATAGGAAAATTTTACAAATTTTTTCTCTTTCATTTATCAAACGACTTACACAGTTAGAAAAAATACATAACAATATTGCAAGAAGAGACGATTATTTTATGACATATAGTGAACTTAGCTATCTATAACCGCGAGAGAGATAAATCCAAAATATTAATTTCAAGTCTATTTCGATTACAGGTTTCGTGAGGTCAAGTCCGATTCCGATACAATATCGGACCGCGCTAAGCCACAAAGCCAATTTATTAGATCAGTAAACTTACATATCGATTTCGTTGATTCCGTCTTATTCTGCTATTGATTGCGCCATATCGTATTCGTGATATACTGACCATCCCTGAACTTTATACGACGCACTTATGCCGTCTCTCTTCCCCTATGTTATAGTTAGGTCAATACTTACTTCACGCTACAATGTGGTTATTAATCAAGTTTCTTTTGATTTTGCTTGCTATTGTATTGATCGTATGTACCGGTCAGACGCATATCATGCTGCGTAATACAGCTCATTTGATATCGCATACGAGAAGCGAATATGAGTTATGTCACGTTCACTTTCTGTGATTCAACTTAAAAACAGATCTGATGCAAGCTTTCATTGATATTAGTTCACAAGAGCACATTCCGAAAGTAACAAACAACAGTTTTTTTCGTCAATAAATTAAATCTCCTTAGATTAAATGCTTTTGATTGGAAAGATTTCGAGAAATCATCCGGTTAATCCGGATGTTTTAATCCGGTTTCTTATCACATATGTATATTAACAGACTGTTTCATTATCTAATTTTTTATTCCAACATTATTGGTATTTGCAACGTGATTGTCCAAATGCTAATTACAGTGCAAATAATCTCATTATTATTAAAATATTATGTAAAAATATAATGTCCATACCGACATAAAAGTCGTCCGATAGTCGTCCGATAGTCGTACGATGTTCAAAGTTCGTATGTTGCGACATGTTAGATAAGTATTAAATGAATTGTAAAAGGATAAATTGTAAAAAGCTACTATATGATTTGAAAGCAATTGATAAAATAAATTTGTAAAACATACCGGCAATTAAATTCTTATATCATTTCGCAAGTAAACATAATTCTCCGTCTTGAGAGCATTAAAAAATTAAATATGCAATATACGATAACATATAATTTAAGACAATATGAAATTAGATCTACATTACGAGTCACGTAAGAACGAACAACATCTTCAGAATTGCATAATTTATAAGCCTATAAGCAGAAGGCAAATAGGGAAATAAAGCGAAGGGAAATAATAACCATATAAAGCCAGTCTGTGAATTGCTTTTTGAAAATTTTATGGAATATTCCTACAATTGATGCAGGAAAAATTAAATATTTCTTTGTTTCAAGGAATAGATTGAAACAAAACAAATTTTTTAAAAATAGCGATTGTTTCAAGGATAAAATCTTATTAAATATTGAAATATGTTAAGATCAAAATTAATTGTTTTGTAATTGTTGTAAATAAATTTAGATTTATTTTATCAACTGCAATTTTGTCGTATGTTTGTCATCTATATCTTAATTTAAAAATGAGAAATCTCGTTAAGCTATGTTATTGAATTTATAATTTTAGAAAAGCATTCGGTAATTCTAGAAAGCGTACTCTGTACAACAATCAAAAGATTAAGATCAAAGTTTTGTAAGGGAAGATAATCCGCGAGAGAACACTCAATCGAGATTCCAATATCGTTACGGACTTTGAACGTCGCGAGTTCACGTTGCACGCGATGGACGAATGGAGCCAACCGGTCTCTCTCAAGTCTTATCTGCGATCGAGTACTTATGTGTCCAAAGGGTCTCGTGCGTATGGCGGAAGTTGAAGCGGGACGAAGGGGGGTCAAGTCGTGCGGTAACAGGCGTCTCACGGTCAAATGCCGGAGTATATCGTCCGCTGCTCTCGAAACCCCGCAGTTTATTTTTTTCCATTAATTTGTCGCGTAACAAGCTCCGTGAGTCAAGTAAAAACTTTTCTTTTGCGGTCACGAACGAACGAAGTCCAGCGAAAACGAAAAGGAGTTATAAGTTTAGACACTGAAAATTACACTGTAATTTGTTATTCCCCTTGCAATGCATCCAACGGACACTCAAAAATATATTATATATATAAAATACAAACTCTTTGAATTTTATTTATATATTTAGGTATATGTATATTTTTAAAAAACGAAAAATTTCAATTAAAAAAAACTGGATCACTGAATTTTGCACAAGAAATATAGGGACAATATGACAATATAAATAATAAATTCATATTACGATCACCCTTCATTCTGATAATGAGAAATCGATATATTACGAAATATTCATTCTTTTTTTCCTCATTTAGCGATTAAAAGGTTATAACGAGTTTCATTTTTATTTCATTTGGCTTTCAACATTCAGATGGAAAAATTTCGCATTACTTATACAACTATAACGTTAAAGTAATGATGCCTTACAACCGATCTAACTTAAAGACGGTTTCCTATCGTGCATTAATTAAAAATTGATAGAAAGACAGCAAAGTCCGTTAAAAATAAATATCTTCATATCTTGACATTTCCCTGAATATAAATCAACGCGATTTAAAATCATATCTTGTAATATGTTTGCTTACTAACTTTAACGATATTATCCAACGTATTAATATATTACATAATATATTATATAATACATTAAAGTACGTATAATATTATGCAGAATTTATTTTAAAAAATAACCATAAATAAAGTCTCTACAAAATACGCAAACAATTATTAGATTCAGTCCAAATATTTTAACGGTACATTAAAACTGCCAACTTGTATTCAAGCGCTAAAAATTATCATAAAACTCATACAATATTTTTCCAAAGAGGATCACAATCGATCTTGTAATAATTAATATCGATTGTTCCAATTCTTCGTGTTCGCTATCGTTTTACGATAGCTGATTCTATCTAAATCTAAATACCTCTCTAACTACATATAAGAAAGAAATGAAGAAGGTATACTTACAGAATATACGTTCTGCTTAATGAGCAATCTGCTAAACGTAGCAGTGTGATTCTGAATTTTATGTAATATGCTGTTTTCACCAATTTAAACGAGAGAGATTAGAATCACACGGCCACATTTCATAAAAAGTACTTAATACGATATACTATCATATAATCTAATTATAATTCACATATCGCATGCCGATAATATCGAGAATTAAATTGTCATGCTGAAAATAAGAAATAAATAAATCAAAGTGACAGAAATACTTAAAATAACAGCAACAGCGGCGTTCAACTAGCGGCTAAGTTACAAAATACGATGCGGGAATCTACGGCGATGTAAGAAATATTAAAAATAAGTGTGATAAAAATATCAGAACAAGAAAATTGCAAATAATAAATATAGAGGGAAATAGGTTGTATACAAGATGCAATTTAAATTGTAACGGCAAGGAAGAAGTTCGCAAAGATGTGTGCTTGAGCGTTGCGGCGAGGCGAAATAAATCAAAGAGCTCGGGGATTCATCGGATGCGTTTCGGGAAGTCCTACAAGCAAGACCCACAGCACGTTCAATTTAATATCGTGGGCCGTTTGCATCCGGGGGCGTCGAGAGTCGTAATAGAACAAGCGACAGCGAGATAGAAAATACAGCAGAAAGAGAAAGAGAGAGAGAGAGAGAGAGAGAGCTCATGCGGGCGTATGCAGCGTACGACGCGCCGATGCATAGCGGTGCAGGCTCATACGAGTATGTCTACGAGCTACGTAGCGGCATATTCCGTGCGTTTACGCTACGACTCACTGTTTATCGTCCACGATCATGGTGGCGGTTCTCTATCCGGTCGCTCTTACTTCCAAGATCGACACTTCACCCGCCGGGGTGCCACGCTGTGCGCGATGCGGATTAATCGACACTGCAAGAAAAACCATTCCCAAAGTCGACAAAAGTTAGTGAGATCACCGGGGGTGCATGCGGTGCATTCGAGTACGCTCTTCGTCGCCGAAATGGCACTCGACGATGGTAGGAGCCCTCGAGATCAGCTCGTCTTGGCAGATACGTCGAGAGGACTTCTTGATCATTCCCCCGACCTTCGTACTATCGTGGTGTTATCGACGCGCTCGTCGATCGTTAAGAATGACAAATAAAAAGTACTCATTAATCTTTGGAAGCGATTTTTTTCTGGCATAAACGATCGCAAGTGCGAAGTACATTGTAATCTTATCTTTAAGTATCGGAGTATTTGACATCTGAAGAATTAGTTTCGTGACCGAAAAGAAAGATATTTGATTTAACTCCAGTAAATTGGCATAAAAGTGATAAAATAGACACTATGAAAAAAATACAAGTTTGCGTTTTAAATTCTTTTGAAGACGATAATATCTATATTACAAAATCTGTTTGGTTCATTAGAAAGTCTTAAGTGCAGAAAACAAGACTGTATAACAAACTTACAATGCGTAATAATAAATCGAAGTATTGTAGCATATACATAACGAATTGAGCTATTGCATTTTAATTGATTACGTACAATGTAAAAAACAGAAAGAAAAATGCAAGTAAAATATTTAACACATTGCATAATGCAAACGGGAAGGCTCAATTGGCAAGTTAACGAGATATCGCATAAATCGCATATAACAAACTGAATTTAAAAGAATCTGCAAACGCGCAATTAATCGGGCAATAAAAAATAAGCTATTATTTAACAAGTCTGATTTATATCCATCATGTGATTTTGCTCGCTTAGTAAGCTCTGACAAGGAGATACGCGTCATAAACGCTCCGAGGTACACTTACGCAATGCAAAACCCAGAGAAACGGCAATTAATTGGACGGGTCCCTACGACGAACGCGACCTCCGGTACACGAAACATCACATTCGCGAAGAATTCCGCGATATCGCCCGCAATTTCCTCGCCGCAGTCTTCACGGTCCGTTAACCACGCGGCAACTGACTCGGTCAAGTGCACTTTGCCCCCGATACACGCGGGCACGTGTCAGATCGTAGCGGAATGCACGCATTGCGGTCGAAACGCGAACGCGAATGATCACGCGATGACGACAGCGATCAGTCGATTTCAGAGTTCAACCCCGCGACATCGAATTCAATTTTATTCTAATACACGCGTATTATATGTAAAACATAGTTTCCTCCACGTGCACTTTAAATCGCACTCGATCTGCATAAATTATACATTACGCATATTGTCGCATTCGATATGAAAATGCAAGAAGCAGGAAAAATTCAATTTATATAAGAATGTGTTTCTTTTATAAAACGAACGTTGCGCGCATAATGCGAAACGGACAAGTAAGATGAATGATTATTAACGACATAACATAACTGAAATGTATTGGAATGTATAAAAATAGCAAACAAAGCGTTTTCTCCACCGGTATACTTTATTTCTCCTCGTCACACTTTTTCGGCTGCTTTCTCAAAGGGGAATAAATACGAACAAAGCAGGCGTTATAAATATCGCAAAAATGTGTGCACCTTGTGCTCAGACCGTTTTACAAGACTACGATCCAAAGTTCGCGTAGCTTGACGCAGATAACTATTCGCCTCGTGATAAGAATCGATAGTACAAAGAACGAGGACAATGTTCGTGGCATCCGTTCAAGTTTAATTCGCTCCGCGAGATTGCATGCAATTTATTACGAGCGCACAATTTTATTTTTAATCGGACGTAATCAGAAATAAATATTTGATAATTTTGGCGTGCGTTACACAACATGGGAACATAAAAAGTCTGAGTGTACTAAACAAATTGCGGATGACGTCGAGGAATTTTTTCGTGAATGCTCCACGGGACGACGTTTCGCAATACCGCAAGAGTTTGTCATAGAGGGAACAAGAATCTGAATTCACATAGTGTCACGGTTTTCGTCTTGGAATTACGTTTTGCTTACTTTCCTGGGAAAAAAAAAAAGAGTCAACCGAGCATAATATGTACAAAGTGTTAAAAAAAACTGCTGATAAAAAGACCTGAGAAGTTGATGTATGCTTTCTCAATTAATTATACAGTCTTATTTTTATACTTCGTGTGAGTAGTCGCTAATGTGCGCTAACGAATTGGAGAAAAGGTAAATTCAATATCGGCCTGTCTTCCGAGGATTAAAGTCCGTGGAGCGTAATTATATTTCAAAACATTGAGCAATCAAGTTTTGAGCAATGCAACTCTTCGACGGCGAGATTTTGCGCATCTGGGCTTCTCTCCACTCGATCGTTTTATCGGCGAGTCCGAAGTTCGATATCATACGAGCAAAGATGTACAGAAAGGACGTCGTAATACCGATAAAGGTCCGTCTACTGGCACTATTCCACGCGTTACGTCATTACTTGTATTCGTGGCAGCCTTCATTCACGGCATCACGATGCATACTCGTGATACGCTGCGATCGATTATACTTTTCTCGACATTAATATTTATAAGTTAATTTCTAAAATAATATAAATCATTCAACGCGTAAATATTTTTAATTTTAACACGCGTAAGTATTTTCAGCGCCGCATTATTATTATTTTGGACAAAGATCAATTTTAAATGACGTGAGTCAAAATATTGTATATTCATTCGCAACATATTTGTACAGTATTATATAGCTATGTATTTTTATAGAAATCATGAAAATAGTCAATTATATTATTATTGAAAGTTACTCCAGCCAAAAATATCCGAATATTTCCGCATATTTAGAGACAATTTTAAACGAAAGAATTGAAATTTACGATGGAATAATTATGAGAAATAGCCATAAAAAAGGTATGGAACGGCTTGCTTTAATATAAATTATGACGAGTGTTAACACGAATTGTTCCTATGAATCATCACATGTCTCTGCGAAATCGTAAAAGGCATTGCCCTCTTTAGTGAACTACTGTCGTTTACGTCACCGATTTTATTTAAGTTTCTCTATTTTTACTCGAAGGGAGATAAATTTTTCTTGAAATTGTCAGGTTTCTTCATGTTTATACTAATTATAAATGCATTCATAGTCACAAACAGATACCGCTCTTCCTTTCGTGACGTACTACAAACGTCAACCTTGGTTAACTTCGTTCGACAAAACGGGTATCGGCTTTAACGCTACTGACCCAATTTTACGAGCACACATGTACCTTAAGCACATAGAAATAAGCTGCAATGCACTCATATCCGCAACACACGGATGACCCGTCCTCTACGACGCATTTATACCGAACGTGACACAATCGCATATGCAAGATAATTCGACACCGTGCTAACAAGCTTCTAAGGATTGTAACTTAACCCGAGTCAAATAAGATAGAACGTTCACTGTTACATTCATCGAATAATTATGGGAAAATATTTAACGAGGACATAAATGCCTGATGTCACTTGCTCATACTAATTTCTAAATTTTACATTGTTTTTTTTTTTAATAAATTTATGTTAAGATAAATATCACTGGCAAATTTTGACATTTATATTTCTCTCTGATAAATAATTATTCTTTTTACCTACGTTAAAAATATTCTAATAATATTCGTTTACTATTATTTGTTAAGCTAATATCTTATTACGAAAGAATTGATTATATAAAATATAAATGAAATATGTGTTTCTTAAAACATACGCAGTATTTCAAATAAATCTGTTTATATTATGGCTCGACATGCCGATAGATTTTTACCTGTGTAGATGACTACTATTATCTATCTAATCTGATAATATGCCTTTCAAAACTACTTTGCTGAACTTTGTACTAACTACATTTACGCGGTAAATGTAATAATAATTTAACGATTTCTTAATATCCCCGCTCGTTGTTATTCAAGTCTATTTTACATTGAAAATCTTTATAAGAATTGATAAAAGGAAGATAATATGAATAAAATAAAATAATATTATGCCTTCTTGAAAAGATTTGTAAATTCAAATAGTAAATTCAATATTTAGTTGATTATGTTCCAGATATATCTGGATAGATCATACTCTTGTCGAATCAATATCTTGTAATGGAGGTCTTCCAAGTAATCCATATAAATAAAGCGAAAACAAGAACAAAAGATATAGCTTGTTTCATGACATTTCCCGCGCTTCACGCAAATGAAAGAAAGATAAGACTCGAATTGGTTTTTACATAATAGTCTATCGTTGTCGCTTATGTAATGACACTGGGATTATCTTCAATCAGAATATATTAGTATTATTTTCCTTGTACAAGCAAAAGAACGTGTTAAAGTAACGATAAATTTGCATGTTCCTCGCACGAATCTTTAAGTAAATAATAATAAGATAATTATATATCAAAGTATAATCTAACATAATCACTTTAATATCATATGAGTTATTCAAATATTTTTATCTTTCCATCTTGCATGATCGACGATTTACAAAATTTTGGACATCGACGTGATTGTGTTACCAGTCGTATAAACCGATCGTATTAGCAAAATTTATTGTTAGCATACTGACAATATCAATTGATGAGAGACCCTATCATTCTCACAATCAATCATATCCTCAAGGCAATCCAAGGTTCTCTTAGAAAATTGTGTTGACGTTCGCGCATATCTATACTACACACTTCATAAATTTATATCAATTAAATGTAAAAATAGCAAAGCTATTATATACAAAAGTGATACAAACGACGCAATAACAAGTTTTATAAAAGCCCGTCGTAATAGAAAACTTTGCCATGACGAAACCTGGAAGACTAAAGATTTAAATGACTGATCACGCGTTTTGATAACACTCAATTACGTTTTAACGCAAATTATTCTACTCGTAGTTACGTAAGTTCATCACATTCGCGCGGTATCAATGATCATCGTGACGGTCCTGCGAGTGAAGAACGGTAAAGTATAGAATGCGCTGAATCAATTAAATCGTTGAAGTGCAAAAGTAATTATTGTAATTACTGTACTGGAACGTGATTAAACTGCGAGAAAATTTCTCATCACAAATGTTTGATTTGACACGCCACGATACCGCACGTAATGCGTTTATAAACTGAATTACTGGGTCTTAGATTGGATGAATTGTTAAAGTAAACAGAGAAATCCTGGATTTCGCACTCTTTAATTTACCGTCCGACCACATCATGATTTACACAAGCCGTGGACTAAGGCCGCACGTAAATCACGTTCAAGATCTAAGAGAGACTTACTCTCATAAGTACCTAAGAAAACAGCTTGAGGAAACAGTGGTCAGAAGAAGACTAAGTAAAAAAGACAAAATGAAAGGCAAATCTTGGGTATTTTTATGGAAAATGTCATAAGTTTAAAAAAAATCTGGAAAAAAATTTTTTTATTGACTGTTATGTAGAACGACCAATAAAACTTTCGTTTTAAGCGATTAAGAAATACGGTGATCTTGAATAATCAGATACAAACATGAAGAATTTCTAAAGTATTATCGGAATTATACATATAGAAGATATCCAGGTCAACCCGTACTGTAGTAAATCGTGTCACTCGAATACCGATTGTCACTGTGAGGTTTCTTGAGAATTACTATACTCTCTTTGCCTAAAAATACGTTATGTAATATAATTTGAATGAAGGAATAATCTGTGCTACTTATTAAAAGATCGTATTGAAATATATGCACGATGCATGCACTTTCATATTAATAATTTTCCAGTTAAAAATAGATAATGTACTGTTTACGTTTAGATTATACGTGACCTGAATAGAAACAGCTCGATCAGGAAGAATTAAAACGGATCATAAAATGTAATGTACATTAAATTATCACGTTCAGCATCAAGACGTGCCGATTTACGTGCAATTATATGTTTAGCAAGACCAACAGTTTGATCCTACAATCGCGGTAGTCTGAAAAAAAAAAAAAAAAACCAGTTTCATCGCCGTAAGAGCGGAAGGGAATCGACGGAAGAGGGACCACGAGGGGGAAGAGATTTCACGCTACATCGCTATTATTAATAACGTCATGCGCGGCCAACGATGAAACCACCATGTACTACTTTACGGATTGTTTCCGTCTAGACGATCATCCACGTCCGTCTAGCTGGAATACGCTACGCGTCATACTTAATTTCGCGATTCGCAGCTGCGATCGATCTCGCTAATGCTTGGCGGACGTGTCAGCAAACTTGGTTCAGAAGAAAATAGATAAAGAAACTGTTTCGCAAAATGGAATCATGATCATAAATCATCGAATGCATTATGTACATATATAGATATCGTTTTCTAAAATTTATCGGAAGTAGTCAAGAAATTATTTACAAACAAGTTTTACGCAGCATTTATTGCAATCGATATATCGTTAACGACACATCGAGGATTAACATCACTGATAATAACGTTGTTGTACACATGTCTTCATGTATATTCAAACATGATTTTGCAAAATTCATGGCTGTTTGAAAAAAAATCAACAAAAAAACTAACATAAAGAAAAAACCAGCATAAGAAAATAGTATTTTAATTAATCAAGTGTTTATCAAGTTGATGTTTCATCATAATATGGAAATTATTTTATAAAGAAAATAAAAATTACAAAAATTAAATCATTAATAAGACACGACATTCTCTATTATGCTGTTAAAATAAAATTAATTTAATATTGACAAAGATTATTCATAATGTCTTTTGCCACAATAAAAAAATCTAAATATAGTCTGTTACTATGTGCAAAAGCAGTAAAGAGCCGAGATAATATCTCGCCAATCGATTACAGCTGTGTTTATGAAATGTCCAAATGATTATATATGATTGCTACAAAGATAATTCACCAAACCAATACGTAGATCTTATACTTGCAACTTCCGTCACGTTTAAATTGTAAGAACTTATAAACAAGTTAGAACACCGTGAAATGAGCAAAATTCTAATTATAGTGATATGTATTTGGAGCCGTAAATAAGATTGAATATTTGCAGACTGGCGCGATGCCATCTTCATTTGCGTAAATCCTTCGTTCATTGATAAAGATTAACATGCTCGTCGTTCTCGAAGTTGACCGTGAATTTGCAAAATCAATTATTCTACTGCCGATTGATAAGAAGCTCGCGAATTGATAATGAACTCGGTTCAGTGTGCATTGACACCGGACGGTAAGCAGAATTTCTTATGGCTGTTGGCTGCATCGTCAGGAAATTTATGCAACGGTTGACTCAGAGTCGTCGACAAAACGTTGATGTGTAGGGGGAAATAATGATGATTCTTTCGAGGAAACATTACGATACGCTTCCGCTCGATATCAGCGAGACGACAACAGCGATATCAGCGATCCGGAATTAATCCAAGATAAATCGCAAATTTCGACGAGGTGTAACTTGAATCCTATGTGAGGACGAATAGAAAGTTTAACATTAATTTGCAACATGATTCGTAGAAGACATCGTCTTCTATCGATGCATCGACAAAGAATGCGCGGCAAATTCCAAGCTCCTGACGCCCACAGGTGGTGGTGGATGATGATTACTCGCAACAAACGATACAACACAAACGAGCCCGTTAGCTTACCTCACGAGTTCGCGACAACAGACAGCTGCTCTCTTCGCGCCTTCCTGCTCTCTGCCGACGAGAGAGATCGCCGTCGCTTCCAGCCGGTCGGTTTTCCCACCGCGCGATCACGGGAGAGGAAATTATGACTACGCGCGAGTCAAGGGTGTTGGTTCAAGAATAGTGTGGGTGTCGCGTGTACGTGTAGGCGTGCGATTCGCGCGCCTCTGCCACGTTTCGCTACTCGCGCGGGTGTGGTGTGTACGTACGTGGCTACCGCGAGGTGTAAGGAACGTTAGAGTGTGCGAGTCGCGCGCAAATGAGAGGAGAGGCGATCGGCGACGCGTTTCCGAGACGGTCGACGAACGACTGAACTCGCGCCGCACCGACGTACCGCGACGTTCACATCGCTCCTCTCGATCACCTTTGATCTTTGGCCGCGGACCAGCCGCGCGTGGACCCTGGGATCTCGCCCGATAACGCGACGTGCGACGATCGGAGGTGGAAGTGACGTGCGCACGAGGCGCCGGGACAGCTGTTCGCGAAACCGCCCGGAACGTCGGGAGAAAGGGGGGAGAATGGATCTCCGACCGCTCGCAGGCGAATCCGACACGCGTCCTGCTTTCCCGAGTCTCACGCGAACGCTCGGATGAACTTTCGAAGTTGCCTGTTGCTAACGATTCTCAAACGGATACGCTACTTGCTGAATCACAATCGCAATCGAAAACTTGCTCATTTTTTTTCCTAAAACCAATGACGTTCTCTCGTTTTTTCATAATCGCTTGAAAATCTACCGCGAAAAATGATAAAATGTATGATAATAATAATTACCGTCGAATTATCGTTTCCGATAGCGCGGTTATCAATGATTTCACGTACGTTTCGCAAAATGACGCTTGAGAAACGCGCGTTTCCGTCGATGTGTTGAACCAACTTTTGTAGTTCGAATTGAACCCTGACTGATGATTATATTGAAAGGCGGTCGAATAATCGATATGCCGATTCACCGTAATAATAGTAACACACATGTAACGTCACGGCCAACCAGGTCGGCGCCTGAACGGCCTCATGGTCGGAGCGTGCTCCGGCTTCTACGTCCCAAACAATCTAGATCAAGTCCGACTACGAGCACCAATAATACTGCGCCACGCTAAAAGCCAGAGAAACGAGTAATCCGAGATCCGCCTGTTCACGCCTGTAACGTAATTCTCTAGAGTCTCTAGAAAAATGAAGAGAAAACGCAGATACTTTTTGGACAGTCAATGTTAAAGAAAACTAACTTCTGACCTGCGCTACATAAATTTAAATGTATTACAAAATAAAATTGTTAAAAAATTTGATGCTCCAAATAAAATATTTTATATTTTTATTTCGATAATTTTTTTAAGATATTTAAGATATTTAATTAGCACTTAATTTTAGCGCGTTTATTTTTCAATTTTTACATATAATGAAAATTTGTTTATAAAATACTAATATTTAGCATCACATGAGCATTTCATTTTCATCACATGAATACTAATGTAATGAGAATTGTGAAAACATTTACATTTAAGTATTATGGACAAATCTCATTATCGGCATGTATACATAACAATGAATACATAAATAACAAGTATCCATAACAAGTCGTTATTTGCATTGAGCTATTTAGAACTACATCGAGGTCAGCATACGTTTGACCGAATTTTAACTCCTCAATCAATTTTTCAATGACTTGCTCATAACTTTTTCAATGTTTATCGACTAGTGCTCAAGTTTTTTGACCAACGATTACAAGCAGCAATTTGCAAAAGCATTTCAACTCCAATTACCCCGGAATTAACCCAGTTACCCCCAAAACCCAGAAAACTCTCAGCGACTAATAATCAATCGCGCAAAATCCGTCGTGCGTTACTTATTATCAATTTACGTGTCAAATCCGAAAAAAAACCAGATCGCTATCGGACCACTGTCAAATAACCTATCGACACGTCCGCCCAAAATCAGTCTTAAAATAGGTCTTTCGGAAATATCCTATACATTGAAACGTCACGGAAAAGTCGCTTACATTGTTGCAGATCGTAGCCGAGGAACGTTGCGCGGCGAAGGGCTTCCTCTCTTACGAAACCTTCACGTCACGTGTCGGTGGAGTATTGCAGTAACCTCAGGTTTTTCCCGTGGAGGCGATCTATCAATGACGCTCGATCTGCGACGCCATCGCCGCCGAGCCTCCGGATCTCCCACGCCGTTTCCCGCGCGCGTCTGGTACTCGGCTCCGTCGTATCACACGCGTGCCACACGACCGGCCGCGGATACCCGAACGCACTGACGCCGACGCGGGACAGGAAGCAACCTAGGGATCAACGCCGCGGCCATCTTGCCGCCTGAAACTAGCGGGATCGATGGGCGGCCCGAGCGACCCCTGTCGGCGCGCCGCGGCGTCACGCGCGGCTACTTTTCTCGGCCAGATGCTTTTCCCTTTTCTCGGTTTTTCTGTCTTTTCTCTTCAGCCGTCACGGTTAATGAAAATTAAGGATCCCGAGACGAAGCCTTAATCAATCCTCAAGCGAGGACTTGTTCCGTCGTTTCCGCGAACTCGCCGCGACATTGATCCCCTCTTTCGAACCGCCGCCCTACCCGCCCCCCGAGCTACCCGCGAAATCCCTCGCTATAACAGGGTTAATTCGAACGCGGCTGATCCTCGAATTCTCATCACCCTTGACCTCGCTTCGAAAACGCGCGCGAGCGTACGGCGCGCGTATGGTTTTCGCCAAATAGACGAACGGGACACGTGTGAAATATTTGTGTGACGATAACACACGGCCGGCACTCGCCAAACACTGATCTGACATTCAAAACACTCGTCGAAGGCGCCTGCTACCGCATAAACAGAGATGATCGCTCTGGAATTTCTTTCGAGAATCTAAAACCTTCAAGAATCGTAGCACTCTATTGAAGGCTGCGTTTCGTATTTTTTCGCTGCAAGAGAGAGAAAGAATAGAAAGGCATCCACTCCAAAATTATCCTGCCGTTTCCTCGACTTGTCAGTGATAAAAGAACAGGTTTAGAGATCAATGCTCTGGATATCGATCGTGTGATTTTCAGAAATCACGTGCGTGTCATGCGTGAAAAGTTTCATGTAAACGACTCTACTGGTTGAAATCTTCATGGAAATCTATAGCGTATGTGGCGTATTGTCAGTTTCCAGCAGAGATAAAACAAAACGCGACAGAAAAGCTGCATATCTTTAAAAATAAAAGAACCCCGATTCTCGCATACCTTCAGAGCATTGAACTTTGAGTCTTTCATTCAAGTCGAGGAAAACGGCAGGTGATTTTTCAAACACGGATGCCTTTCTATTCTTTCTCTCTCTCTCTCTCTTCAGTATTGTATTGTATCGGTCGTGTCCCCTTTATTTGCGGGCCGCAGGACCATCACGCCGGTCACTTACAAAGTCGCACGTGTTGGCTGAACGTGCTGGCGACCAAGCGCCGCGCCGCTCCGAGAATACCGCATTGCGAGTGGACTTAAAATCGACCGCAAAAAGAAAAGCGATACTCAAGCGAGGGAGGGACGTTTGTGCGCGTCACTTGTTTACGCGGGCAATTAAGTACAATTATATACAACGATCTACGCGTTAATATGCGGGGATTGCAAGCGAATTATCGTTACCAGGCCAATCTATAATAATCTACCGTCTCGCGACCACGCCGTCCTACAAAAATACACATCTATTTCATACATTCCATACGGTGCGAGCGGTCGAAAGTCCAAAGTAAACAGCCCGGTCTCCGTTGGATTCTCCTTATCTCCAAGTACTCGAATTCCCAAAAGGTACCAAAGGTTTTTCACTCGGCAGGATGTAAACGAGAGAGGCAAGAGCGTCGTTACGCTTCGTTTCGACGATATCAACAAACAACGCAGCCCTCGAGGCGCGTAACAAATTCCGTTCAACTTTCAAGTAAGATCGAGCCACGTTACCTTATTTGCCGAAAAAGTTACGGCGTCCTCGCTGCTGAGTCGTTCCGGCGATTCAATTCGTTCCAGGGCGTGCGACGTGTGTCAGTGTCAGACGGAACTCATCACACTACGTTACAACGTGCATAACTCAGAGCGTACTCGCGGACTCGTTGATAGCCCGACTCGGCGGAACAGCCGGTACGCGGTCGCGCTTCTCGATATAGACGGCCGGCCCGCGCGCCGACCAATCGCACGGCGCGGCGCAGTGGGCGGGGATGTGGCGTGATCCTCGGTGACGTCACGCGCGCCGGCCCGCGATCGATAGCTTGAAACTCGCGCGCTACGCTCTCGCACGAATTTCACGCTGACGCGTGGCACCGGCTTTCGACGGTATGTATGTATGTACATACATGCGTATGCACCTGCGAACTAGAGGGTACGTATACGTGTCGCAATTTTATTTCTCCGTCGATCGAATCACGAGATCCGCCGAACAAATCGCATCCGTGCGGGATCGATAGGATCAAACGACGTTTCGTTCTCGCGCTTTTTTCAAACGTCTTTAGGTTTTATCAGGCGAGCGGAGATACTGCAGCGAGGAAATTTATCGACGACGCGCAAGATTTATCATGCAGAAGTAAAAAGATATATCGTCGGAATGTATAAGTGTCTTGCGTTTACGGAAAGTTAAATGTCGATCGAAAAAATTCTAATATCCATGCAAGTTATGTAGATTAAAGATATATGATTGGCAATCACAAATTTTTGGGAAAAAAAAGTAAAATCGTGCAATATACATATGCGACACAATCTGAAATATCATTCTAAAGATAACTTTCTGTTATGTTGGTCAGTCAATGGCTTTATATCTTTAAATACCTTTAAATACCTTTAATGATACACTTAAGTTTTGCATTTTGCTCGATATCTTTATTGCGTATACTTATCATGTATACTTTGCTTCGTCTTTGCTTCGTGTTTGCTGTTAATTGTGCTAGCAAATTTTATGCTATTTTTGGCGCTAATTTGCTCTTATACAAACAACAAGTTTTGCAAGTAAAACATAAACCTACCGAGAATATAAATATTAATTTACAAGCGTATTATTTTAGTTGAGGAATACATGTATAAACAATTATATAAAATTTTCAGAAAACGTCTACTATAAATTTTCCATTAAAAAGCAACGCGAGTTACCTGTACGATCCAATTTTTCTTTCAATTTTTGTATCTAATCTTCTATATTGTAACGAAATTAAAATAACGCAATTAAACGTCAATCGAGAGGAATCGGAACGCCTGGTCTGGAATGGATTGCGTCACAGCGCGGGAATACGTTTGTGCGCAGTAAAATTACAGTGAAATTACTGGAAGGATTAACATTTAAACTTTATTAAAACCAACAACACAGTAACAAGAGCAACAACAACAAGTCGATGTGCCTCAAACAGCCCGCGGCAACTGCATCTCTCGCTCTTTCTCTCGCTCTCTCTCTCTCTCTCTCCCCCTCTACTCGTTTTCGTTACAAAAAAATCAACCTGCCCGTGTCGTGTCACCCTACAACCAACGCCGATCACGTCGAGCTCGACGTCGCATCTCGGACAACGATCTCGTCACACTTGCGGACGAGCGAGCGCCGGTGGTGACCTGCGACATTAGTAACATTTGCAAATGAACACACAAGGATTAGAGGCGTTACCGTCGTCGGTGACGATGGACGATGGCGCGATGAACGGGACGCGCGGGTCCTCGCCCCGCCGCAACACAGTCGCAACACACACACAGAGGAACACATAAAATCCCAGTCGCGCTAACGATCGGCCGGGTGGCCCCTCGCAGGCGCCACCAGGATCGCTAAAAGCAATGCAAGGAGACAAGCGAGCAAGAGCATGGTGCACGTCGTTACCGGGACGGTTAAGAGGTTAGTTACACAGGCCGCGCGCTCGTCATCCCCGGCGCGGCGCGGTCTCGTGCGATCATCAAGCTCGCACACTGTGCGCTCACCTTCGCGACTCTTCCCGCTTCGCGCGTCCCCGCCGCGCGTCATGATCCCGCTCGGCAGTACCACCGTTTCCTCCTGATCGCGTTCCCGCTCCTGCTGCCTCAGGCTCATCTCGCTCTCGTCGTGGACGAGCCTCCCGCGTCTGCTGGCCAGATCCTCGATCTCTCGCTCGTGCTCGTAGAGACTGGCCGCGGCCAGTTGCAGGTCACGAACCGCCCTGGACAGGTCCAGCTCCGCGTCGGTGGTGGAAGCGTCCTCGAGACGGCTGCCACCTTGGTCCCCCTCGTTGCTCGTCGAGGAATTCCGCTTTGAAGGTACCGCACGGCCGGTTTCCTCGAGCCTCGGAGTGACGACTGGCCGATCGTCGCTCGTTGGATCATCCTGGCTGTACGGTGTCGAGTTGCTGCGCGTGCTGCCACTTTGGTCCTCGTTCTCGGAGCTGCGTGGCACCGAGGAATTTTTGTAGCCGGACAGACGGCTGTCGCGCACGCGGTCGGCCACGTTGCCGAAGGCCTCCGCGATCAGTTTGACATTCTCGTCCGCCACGCGAAGATAGAAATCAAGGTTGCTGGTCGCTGGCGTCGAATCCGACGAAGACCTCGTGGAATCCGCCGAGCTCGTAGTCTTCTCGCTCTCCACATTCCGCTCGTTGTTGGCACGCCGTGAACCTGAGTAATGGCTACCCAGAGAGCTTATACGTATGCTCGCCGGAGGTTCGTCGACCTCGAATTTGACGCCAAAGTCATTCGACTTATCGACAGCGGCGACAATGGGATCGTTCGGCGATTCCGCCGCGTCGTCGTCGTCGCCTTTTATCAAATTAACTAAATCTTGGCAGAGGCGACTGTACGCGGTAAAGTCCGTCTCCATGCTGCGATCGCTATTGGCTGCCGAAACGTTGGAATCCGAATGCAGGTACTCGTGCCAAAAACTGTCGTTCAGGATGGCCTTTGAAGAGAGCATGGCGTCGGATTGCTCCGCGTTACCTGATTCCTTCTCCTTCTTGGGACTTTCGCGCGCGGTCGTCGTCGTCGTCGTCGTGGTCATTTGCGGTGATACGTAAGCGCATAGCTTCTTCCGGTATGCGCCTATCGCCGGATGGTTGCCGTTGATATCGATATCGCCTTTAACCGCTAGCTCTTTCCACCTGTATGCATCGTTATCCGACAGCTCGCCGTCGCTCACGACGCGCCTGAGATATTCCGGTCGCTCGGGCATCGCAATAAAGTTCCTCGTGACGTCCTGGATTTCGTCTTTAATGGCGTCGAGACTGGGCTCGCGTTGCAGGTGAATCCGATCGTGATTGATCAAGCCGTAAAGATTAGCCGACAGCGACCTAACGGCGCGTTTCTTCTTTATAACGACCTCTGACTGCTCCTTCGAGGCATCGACCTTGCTCTCCGCGATGTTCCGCGCTACGACGGCGTCCTTCCTAAGGGCTCTGTAGGCCAAATCGTCCGTGACCACGTCCGGTTCGCATTGCGGGATGTACAACGAGCGCGGCTGCTCCGATTTCGTCGGTGTCGTGTGCAGATAATCGCTCTCGGTCGCCGTGGTGACTGGTCCGAGCGGTATACCGAACGGCGGTTGTGGCTCGATTACCCGGAGAGTGTTATTGGCGTGACTTATGCTGCGGAAGAGCACGTCGTCGCGCGTCACGTCTGGCTCATCTCGACGAGACGGATAGACCAACGGCAAGCGTACAAGATCGTCCGCCGAGTCCCTTCGCGAAAGGACGGGCGAGGCGATAAGATAGCTGATGCTGGACAGGGTAGATTGTCCCGCGATATCCGAGAGTGATGTGGGTCTCTCTTTGGGATGCATTCTTCGATAAGCCATGTCGTCCTTCATCCTGTCCGGCGAGTCCGCAACCGTAATAGCATCGACCTCGTTTTTACTTTGCTTCTGATTAAATTCCTCCATGCTTCGACGTTCCGCACGATCCAACAGATCCTCGTCGCCGAGGTGAAGACTATTGTATATCGCTTCCAACTCGGACAGAGCTTCCTCGAGGTTCTTTGAACTTCTCCGTCTCTCCAGAGTCTCCTCTGTCATTCCTCCATTGTCTCCTTTTTTGCTCTCCTCAGCACGATTATTGATATCATATGGGGTAATGGTACGCGAGATATGTTGCTCACCGTGAGATCTTCCAGATGACCAATCGGAGACAGATGCGTACGATGAAATCGTTTCGCGATGTTTATTCGTTTCACACAAGTTCGTTGATTTATTCTTGGCCTTGTACACGCGATAATTCGCGTCATTGCGATTTAGCTGGTCGTTGCGCATGTTTCTGCGTCTCGTCGTTTCCATCTCCTTGTAAGCCGACTCGTTCGCGCAGTGATGACTCGAATTATATTTATTATTTATGCGCTCCAGCGAATTACGGAATTCTATTCTAGGATTCGAGTTTCTTACTTCGCATTCGATCTCGTTCGACCCGTACGATTGAATGTTCTTCCAGGCGGGTCTCGATATTCCGCTTACAATATTAGGCTTCTTGTCTTGTTGTTTGAAGTGATTTGGCACATCTTGATGTCTGTTGATCGGATAGGAACCGTATCCATAACCGAACGCGCGATAACGAGGATCCCTCGGCGGTGGTTCGGGCGGTTGATTGTCTGGATTAATTAATCGGCGATTAACGGTGTAATCAAACGGTTCCGAATAATGGCACACGTTTTTCGCGGGATATGTAAAAAAGTTTCCAGCTCGATGGCTGTCCGTGCACACGTCGCTGCTGAGATGTCGCGAGATCTTCCCATAAGTATTGTTCTGATTCAAGTCGGTGATATATTGACCCGTAGAATATCTCCTGACATCACCGAAAATTTCGGAATGCGGTAGACTCACGCGTTCCGCATCCCGCAGACTTTCCACGGAGGATTTCTGAACTGGAAACACGCGACTGTTCAAAGTTACGCCCGATCGACGCGGATGTATAGGCGGACGACACAATCCGTTCGTATCGTAAATAATGCGTTCCTTATCTTCGATGTGATCCGAGGAACATCTTTTGTTATTTAGGTCATTCAGAGTATCGCCGCTGCCATTGCCCTCGTCCCGAGATAAACGCTTAATATAACGCTCCGTTCGAGCAGCGCGAGTTCTCCTATTGCACATGTTGCTTCTCTGGCCATTCTGCGCGCCGTCAGCGACGTGAAATTTGTTTAACGAGTTATTCGATCGGCGACAGTCCTCGTCAGAACTGCTGCCAGCACACAAATGATCCCTCTTTGCCTCGGCCCGAGCTTTCAGTTTGTTCCTCCGAGACTTCTTTCCTAAGCCGTCTAACGAACCGTCGCTGCTACGCGAATGCAACGAGTCTCGCGAATGCGGCGAATTCATCACGTTCACGTGGCGAATATTATTTTCAACTCTTATCCGTTTATCAGGTTCCAAATTGTTTTTTATCGAATGAAGAACTACACCATCAATGTTCCTGAATTTGGTCGGCTTTTTTGGCGTTCTTTTGCAATAGACGATCTCTTCATCGTTAGAGGAACTGTCGTAATCCTTTATCGAAGATATTCGTCGCAGAATTCCACCTAGAGACCACTTCTTGTCCTTTTTCTTATCAGGTGCACTGGATACTGCATCGCAAACTGGTAAACGCCGAGTTGGAGGCAGAAGACCGTCCATTCTCAATATATCCTTCTTGCGCAACCCCTTTTTCTCCATTGTAAATGTCACCAAGCTTCTCTGACGTTAAAATACCTGGTGGAAAAACATTTCCTTTAATTATCTTGGAATTGAATTTCTATGCAATAATATATTACAATACGTTTCAATGAATATCACAACGCACGAATATAATAATTTCATTTTAAAATCCAAGAAGGAGAAATTAGTACGTCGAGTTTATAAATCAGTTTGTGATGCTAATAAAGGAAGTCGTAAATAAACTTTACAAAAAGGAAATATAGAAAGTGCAAGACTATTAAAGTTTCATACGTTCCCATATATATATATATATATATTGTATTCAACGAAACACATTCGCCGAATACAATACAATGCAAAGTTGACGACCACGTGCTCACTACTATCGTTCTCCGAATCCCATTGTGCCAAACGTTTTCTTTTCAACGGAAAGTCCGCGTCGCGAATGTAACAGTCTCTCGGCCGTATCTTTCACGACACGCGCGCACACGCATACTTGAGAGATTACTCGCGCGGCATTCTTAGAAAACGTCGGAGAGCCCGCGCGATAAAACTCGCCGCGCTCTCTCGCTCCGATTATAAATACACCGCCGCTACCTTGCTCTGTACTAACCTCCGATGTCGAAATCGACGTGACTCCTCCTTCCTCAGCCTGGACCCGCCAAGTCGCGACGAATGAGTCACGGCTGCCAGATAGGCGATCATTGAAGCCGCGGTGACGAGTGGGCGCGAGATCAGTGCTCGTCGGCTGCGCGAATCACGATAACGACACGTCACCTCGTCCTCCTCGTCTTCCTCTGCGAGCGCGATCTCTGACAGTCTCGCCGCTCCGATTTCACTGCGTCGACAGCTCTCTCAGAGCCCACGAGGAGGCTCGGGTGACCTCGAAACGTCCATCTTTCTTACGCAGACTGGCCGCGCGGAGGAGAAGCGTGTCGATCCGACTCTCGGAGCAGCGCACGTACGCGAAACGGCCATTACTCGGCGAGCGTCGCGCCAGCGTTCGTAAAAGGCACGACGACGGTGCCAGATGGTGCCAGACCAGCTGCTCGTACCGAACTTACGAGGAGAGGAGCGAAGCGACGATTCGTCCTCGAGACCCCACCCATGCTCGCGCTCGCTCGCTTTCCTCTCCGCGCGCCCAGTCTCCGTCTACGTGTAAAAATCCTCGGGCGATCACCCACGCGCGTCGCGGTCGCCGCGCGTTCCGCACGAGCGTAGATAGCGGTTCTTGGCACGTTCCCTCTCTCCAGGAACCTCGTCGTCAAGTCGGTCGGGTAGAGACCTGATGCTCGAGCAATAGTGGCAATGCAAAGTCCCGGAGAATCATAATCTCGAAAATTGAAAACTAAGACAATGTCCCGAAAGCGATAGAATGTAAATGAGACAATGTCCCAAAAAAGTATATAATTTCTCGGGATATTGTCACATTTCTTAAATTTTTTGTGACGTTACACTCTTTTTTTAATCTCGACAAATTTTTTTTCGAAATTTTGCATATTCACCCTTTGAATAAATTAAATTTAAAATGTATATTTATGTGCCACCCACGACTCTCCTATACAAGTCTCTCCATTGTGGTTACTTTCAGTTAAGTCTTTGTATAATTTAATTCAGTTTTTCGAAAGTCGATCTTGAATTTGTAATTAAATGTTCCTCTAGACAGCTGCGAAACAATTCGTTTTATTGAGAGAGAAAAGAATTTACGCCTCAAGCATTTTATATTTTATATTTCACCAAGCTCTTTCTTCGTTTAACTTCATAAAAAACTGACAAGTCTTTCTTTAAATAGCTTTAAAGATTGCAAGATATCTAATCTTTAAGAGATAATAAACACATGCGCTTCTATTTGACACAAGTACTGTCACTGGCACGTTCGTCCTCGCTGATGTGAGAGCCGGCGAGATCAGAATCACTCTCAGGGAAGAAATACAGAGTGAAACAAATACAACTGTATGAGTGTTAAGCTTTTTCGTTTATTGAAAATATCTCTGTAAAACGTGTGTATATTGTGGCCGGGCGAGGTAAGCCGACAATACCGAATCTTCGACAACGAAATGAAATCGGGTAGCAAACGAAGAGATACGGTGAAGACATTGAAAACAATATAGTCGTTCGTATTTTTAGTATCTACATAAGTAAAGGACGAATCAACGATGCATTCGCTTACTATTTAATCTTATTATTAATTATATTATGTATAACAAAGCGGTAACAACTTGTTAATTGTAACTATTATGATAATAATCATTTACTTTATATAATTACAATAATATAATGTGTAAGGATCGTTAACTAATCGATAACAAACGAATCGTATCCTCCCCCTCCCCTCTCCTCCTTTATTCTTCTCTTCTTATTCTTCTTCTTTCTCTTCCTCATCGCGTTTCATCGCGTCCTCCTTTTCGCTTTCAGCTTTTTGACCCAATGTCGATCGTTAGCGTAAATCGTTTTATTATTATTTTTTCGCTCATCCCCCTCTCTTTTTTGTATTAATTATTTAACAACAGTTTTTTTTATCCTCTTATTATATTTGCTCTTTAATTTAATAATCGTAGTAAACATAGTAATTATTTATAATATTGTGCAAATAACCCATATATTTATATTTATATATATATATATTTCCTTTTTTGTTATTTATTCTGTTAATAAAAGTGTAAGTAATGAATGTCATATTCTCAACGGAGGAGCTTCTCTGTGTTTTTTTTTTCGTTTTCCCGCGTGTCCGCACGACACGCGCGAGCGCGGATATACACACACACACACACGTACCGCAGATTTGTTTGTCTTTAATGGACGATCCTTCGCGCATTTTTCTTTTTTTTTTTTCTTTAAATATTTCGACAGCTAGCTTCTTCGTTAAAATTGGATTTCTTAGCACGTTTCTACCTAACTTGATGACCCATGGCAGTTGCTTGTTCATTTATACTGGCCGACAGGCTCCGTAGCTTGACACTTTACAATGCTTTAGCCCAGCGCTCTAGGATTTTTGTTTCATATTTAATTATTTATTTTTTTATTTCATTAATATCATTATTTATTATCTCACGACGTAGGATTAATGATTCGAGAATATCGAGACACTACAAAGCCCTTTTTCTTGCTATCCGTTTAAGAAAATTTTCGTGCATTTACGATTAGTTAACTTAGTTCTCTTTTATACAATGCGTAACGGCAGTATCGTCCTCGGAGAAAGTACGTTAAACCTCGTCTTACCTCGCTTAACGAAGGAAAGCCCTATTATTTTTTTTTTTTTTGTTATATCTTACAGCCGTCGTCGCGCAAAAGCTATCTTTAATGTACATTTTGGAAAAGATTAACGAAAGTCAACGAAGCATACCACGCACATTCTTTCATCCCCTTTCCTCTTTGTGACATTTTCATTTTCATTGTCATTGTCACCGTCGTCGTCAAAATCGTAATTGTCGTCATAGTCATTGTCTTTGTCACTGTCTTTATCGCATTCTTGTTACTAACCCGTCGTTGCAATATATTGATCAAACACCTTATCTCATATGACACTTCCCTCCCACGATATTACCAATCGATTCTCAAGCAACCTTTGCGAGACCTACAAAAGAACGCCGAAAGGACTGCCTTCTGAAGAAAGCTTGTCAACTGAATAGAGAATATAAAAAACATTTCGATAAAAAGTAAAAAAAAAACTCGATGCCTGAATTATTTTGTACAATGTGAATACGCGCATATAAGTAATTAATCCATTTTATTATTCATCGAAACGTGAGAGTATGAAATATTTCCAAGTTTTCAGAAATATTTGCACGCTTTTCGACAATGCGTTTGCATTTCGACGATATGGTATTGTCTCATCTTTCGTAAGACAGTCCTCTCGCAGTCCTCTCCTCAATTCGATACCACGGACGAAGCGTTAATCGACGCCGATGAATACGTCGCGATTGAATTATTGGGGAAGTCATGAATTGAACGCGCGGCGTCTAACATTCCATCCGTCGCCGAACACTACGTCAGTCTAAAGCGGATTTACAGCGGTCTGCATTTCGAGATTATCTTAAAAAAGTCCTTCAAAGTGAACGCATTACATAATTGATTATTCGCATAGACGGGTTCGCCAGTAACGAATTGTCCAGTGTACGTACATACGCTTCAGACGATCCAAAGATCCTCTGCGATCTCTTAAATCTCCAAATTGTTCACGGTATCATTTTACAATCGCGATAATTATGCAAACTGGAGTCCCCGACGTCCCGTTACGGATTATTCGGGATGAGTCAGCGGCTTGAATATACGCGTCGCGATAGATCTATCGTGAACGATGAAGCGAAGCGCGCAGAAATAGAAGATGCCTCTACTCCTTCCGTCGTTTGCTCGCGTGATTCATTTTTTTTTTCCGCCCCTCACTTTGGATGATTCATTCAAGACGATCGTGAAAGCGAGAACCGCCTTGCAAATTCGCCTTTTTAGCGGCGCGCCTCTCCGTCGCGCGCCTCCACCGGGGAAGGACGATGCACCCGCGATGCTAATCGCCAAGGAGGCGTTTCCGGAGAGATCGCGGCCGCGTTCGTTCAGCTGCCCGTCCCGTACAAATCTACATCTCGGAACACGTACGCGCGTTAAACACAAACGCCGATTAAACGCCCAGCGTAAACTTCCGCGGCATTACGTACGTTAAACGTTTTATTGGCGAACCGGACTGGTCTCACATGTCGTTCCCGCGAAATTAAGTGATCGAGATTACAACTGCCTTTTTCTGTTTTTAGAAAACGACAGTTGAAATCGCTGGAAAGTCTCTACGAAGAGAATTAAACGTCGATTAATTTTAATCAACGTCCATCGGCTCCAACATGGATTTGTACGCGACAGGCTGTATCCTCGCGTCGCCTCTTTACCGTCTTTACCGTAAATACAGGTTGCTCACGTTCGACGAATGTAGTATCGAAAATATATATTATTACGAGTACAAGCGATTTGATTATTATCGAATTATTTGCACATATTACAACATGGGAGGGGTGGCCAAACGGAAGAGGAAGCAAGGAAGGGGCCTCGAAGGTACGGGACAATAAGCCGGACGGACCATCGGATATTTTCGTGATACCTCGATATATAAGAACGATCGACGGTTATCCAGCCAAGGTTTTCGTCTTTGACTCTTCTTTTTTTTTGTTTTTTTTTTTTTAACGCGTCGTCATCGTCGTCGTCGTCGTCGTCGTCCGTCGTGCGTTTCCAAGACGCCGCGATTCCGAGGGACAACGTCGATGGCGCGAAAGCCCGATCGATCGACCGCGCGGCGCGGATCTCGGATCGGATGCTCGGAAACCGGAGGGGAAGGCCGGCGATACGAAACGCAAGAACGGAGAACGATGACCGTTCCCGAACGAACGAGAGCTGCGGGCACGCAGCTGCAGGCATACGCACGCCGCGTGCTGCCGAGGAGTCTATTTTTACACGGACGCGCGCGATATAAAAAATACTTCCCTCAGACCGTTCCTCCAGCGCGAAGCGAAAGCAACGTTTTAACGTGGCGAAACGCAATCTCAAAGCGACAAATGTGTCTCGAGAAAATTCAGAATTGACGACGTGTGCCCTTCGTGTCGTTTGCATTACGTTTTACTTGTCCATAGATAGACTTCTTGGAATTCAACGTTTAATTTTAGCGGTACGTTTTCAAGCGCGATTTCATAGTCTCGGGCTCGCCAGGGTGAAATCGTCGGATAAACCGCGACGAGATTTGTGAATTTGCAAGTTACAAGGTATACGTAGAAAAGCTACGAGGACATTAAATGTTGGACAAAACTCTCCTAGAAGCTTCGTCAAAGCGAGAACTCGACGTCGGTAGGATAGAGTGTGAATTATTTTGTACAATAATTCAATTAATAAAATATGGGGAGTGCTCGTCCTGTTCGTCAAGTAGCGAACATTTTTCTCTTATTTTGCGAAATATTTTGTGTCATCTGCAACGACATCTCTGCGCTTCGATGTTCTAGTCGTCGTTGTTGTTGTTGTTGTCATCGTCGTCGCAATTTGTTATTAGCTTACTGTCACTGTCATTATTGGCTGCGTTCAGAAGATCCAACAGTCGCAATCGAATCTGATTGACGGATAGCACGGAGAGAATAGCAACAACATGAGATTGAGCAACAAATATAGAAAAGTGTGACGAGATTTGTATATTTTATTTTTATGTCACTGAGAAATGCATATAAATTTCAAAGTATAAACAAATCTACATATCCTACAAAATAAAACGTCTAATTTTGTAGATCAAAGACTGATTTGAAAAAATGAGCACATTTCGTATATTCGTGTTCCCTATCCGTGGCACGACGTGCAGCGAGACGATAAACTCATGGGCATTTAACGAATCCAAATCCTCAGCGCGCTCCGCTCGTAAATCCACCAATCACATTCAATTGCATCAAGACTGTTACATCGACATGACAACGTCTGCTGAACACGGCCTTTGTTCTCGTTATCAGGTCCGTCCTCATCCTTAAGAGCCACTGTCGCCGAGCGAGTTACGAGACTCGTAGCCCGCCTTCTCGACCAGCGAGAAAACATTCTTTCCCTCTTTCATTCTCTCCCTCTCTTTCTCTCTCTCTCTCTCTCTCTCTCTCTCTCTCTCTCTCTCTCCGAATTTTAGCGATCGTCACCCTCCCACACGTCGACTTCCTGTCGACGAGCGTAGCCGCCGCTTCTCTCGAGTGCTGGGCAACCAGCACACGCCGGCTTCCTCGTCGTTGTCCCTCTTGACCCGCGCGCGTCTGTCTCACCGCGTCCCTTTCCTCCGCCCTACCGACCCTATGCGGATCGCGGATGTAGACGTAGAAAAATAACGATCGCGCAATCCGCACTGAATATACACACACGCATACATTTATATATGTATATATAATTACATATATATATATATATATATATATATCTTTTGTTTTTGTTTTATCTCGCCGCCTACTTAAGCTTACGCCGCCGCGTGACTGCGATAACGCTCTCGCGTTAATTCGTTATATGACTTATGTTCGCTCGTGCGTTCGTGCGTGCGTGCGTGCGTGCGTGCGTGCGTGCGAGGCGAGACGCGCTCGCGTAAAACTGTCTTCCGACCGACATTCCAGGGGAAATGATAGCCAGCGTCCGAAGAAAAATGCAGCGATTCGAGAGTCGAACGCTTGAAAACCAGCAGTTTTATTCGACCGACTAATAAAATGTCAAAGGAAGAAAGACGCGGGCGCTCTGCTCGTCTCATCCTGCACGTACAACATCTCGTTCTCTTTTTTCTCTCTCTCTCTCTCTACACATGCGTAACATATCTCTTACACGAACAGGGCCGTTGCAAAATCAGCAATGTCGTCATCGTCGTCACGCGTTATAATAAAACTCTGATGCTCCGTGTATAAATTGTTTAACACACGTTCAAAATTTGCTCTGGTGATCTGTAGGTGTAGATTGCGCGAAGAGGAGAAATGATTTGGTACTTGCTTCGTGGCGGAATCGCGACGACGACTGCGGGGTGACGACCACGATAGAAAGAATACATTATTTATCAACGCGTGCATATCTTAACGAAGTTGAGAAAATCTCAAAGGGCGCAAGACGCTCCATCGGCGGGCGAACCGCGCTCTCGTAATCGGGACAGACGTTTCTCCCCCGTCCCTGCGCTCCCTTTTTAAAGAAATGGAAATCTCTGAATACGTATTCTTTCCACCGTAGGATCGATCGAGGAAAGCGATCGCCGACGCGATCACCCTTTGACAGACACAGAGCGCGATAACGTCGACGTGAATCTGTACGCGATTCCGCGCGAAGTCTTTGTGCGTAAACCCGTCTAATACTGCGCTTATTGACATCCGGGAACGCCGACTAGGACGTTAAAAATACCTCGGTACCGAGAAAGAAGAAGCGAAGGATACGTTCGTTTTCGCGTTTCGGAGGAACAAAGCGACGGACGGGGAGGGGATGACAATTCGACGATGCGCGCACCCTCGGGAACCGTCGAGATCGGTTTAGATTTAACGATGCGACACGAGCACGGGAAACCGAAGTCAGATTGCTTAAGATTGCTGTTATTCAAAAGGCACAACGTAGGGTTTTCTCATTGTCCAATTTGTTTTTCTCCTCATGCAGAAGGAGCTCTTTCTACGCAAGAGCCTCCCTCTCTGTAACATTTTTCCTGTGTTGTTCCAGGCTTTTGAAGATACGCGACTTCAGAATTCGAAGTGAAACACCCTCGCTACTGAAAGAGCAATATATATTTCGGACCGACCAAACTATTTTACATAACAATAAGTTTGTAATCTCTTTGTAATTAAAAACTCCGCCAGCCGAATCGGGCGAATGAAATTCGCGCGAGCTCCGTACTGTGCACCATATAAACAATATATATATGTATATATATATATATATATATTATATATACATAATAATTACATAATAATTAATTACAACAACTCTATTTAAAGTATCCTCAGGATGTTGCGGGATTTGCGACGCGAGACGGGTTTACGCGCGCAGCGATCGATTGCGATTATTCGAATAACGATACACTAGAATGTATTAATTCATTTATTCCGAAGCGCGTTTATACTACGTCGTGTAAGACTGCGTGTAAGTTTTGCAAATGTGTAAATATCTAGCTGATGATGAATCTGCGGAATCGCGCCCCCCTCCCCCTCTCCGTCCCCTTCAGCCGTTCATCGAGAACATTGAGAGACGTCGCCTTTCTCTCTTTTTTTTTTCTTCATTATTACTTTTCTTTTTTTTTTAATGCCAATACGAACGTTTCTTGTGTTTAATTGCGATAGAGGACCGCGACGCGAAAGGGTCGAAAGGGAAGTGTGGGAAGGGCGACGAAAGAGCGGAGGCACAGACAGGCAAGTAGATAGAGATAAATAGGTAAGTCCGCGAGAGAAGAATCCGAAGAGAAGAAAAAGGAACGACGGTACAATGAATCCCCTCCACCGGGATGCAAAAAGTCTCGCACACATGGCAAACGTGATCGTAAAAAAGCGGCAGGGAGAACGCGAACTCGCCGATTCGCGAGTTGATATTTAACCCCCGGGGTGAGTTTCGCGCGGGGTAGGGGAGTATCTCACAGCGAACATCGAGAGGGTTACTCGCGTACCTGATGCGCGCGGGCCCCTTCGGGACCGACGAAAAGAATACGAGGGGGCTGGAAGGGGCGGGAGAGGTGTGTGGAACCAAAGCGGGCGCGATCAAGCGTTCGCGCACCGTTTTCGCGAGAGATGCAAGCCGAGCGAATGTAGGTAGCTACTACCCGCGCATACGTTTCATTTCACGAGAGAATGAGTCCTCTTCCGCCTGGCGAACTTTCGCTCGTCTTCTTCGTCGTTAATCGAAAGTGATCATCGTACATCGGTATCATCATCATCATCATCATCATCATCATCATCATCATCATCATCATCATCATCATTATCATCATCATCATCATCATCATCATCATCATCATAATCATCATCATCATCATCAACAATATCATCGTCGTCATTGTCATCGTCATTGTCATTGTCATCATTGTCCTTTCTCGCCTGCGTTCCTACTGTCTTGCACATCGAGTGCTTCTTCGAGGCTCGACGGCGGCGCCCGAGGCGTCGCGGGGACGGGTAGGCGGGTACTGCTGTAAAACGGTGTAAAAAATCCAAACGGCGGATATAGAGATTCGCGAGATTGAGCTAACGTGATACAAGATGGTGTAGACGAGAGATCGCGCTGCCCAGATCCGCTCGCACGCCGCCCCCGACGCGCGAATCGCCGTCGATCGCTTATCACTAACGGTCGAACGACGAGAAACAGAGGCGAAAAGATCCCGCTCGGGATCTCGGCTATCCTTGCTCCGCGTCGCAATGTCACGCCCTCACGAATCTCGGCGTGGGGAAGTCGACTCATAGGACAGGGGACATTGCGACGCTTCGACCTCTTGCTTGTTCCTCTTCGCTCTTTCCTCCTCAGCCTCTTCTCCTCTTCCTTCTTCTCTCTTCTTCCATGTGCCGACGCCGCGCGGCGCTCTCGCGCCTCCTTCCGTCGATCCGGACAGCACGTCAATTGAAAATCCGATCGTCGAGGGCCGCGTACCTCCGATTCCGAAGCCGATGGACCTCATCGCAGTCGCAGTCTCCTTGTGTACCTCGTACGGACGCTCGTCTTTCTTTCTTTCTTTCTTTCTCTCTCTCTCTCTCTCCCAACGGTCATGGCTCGTTTAAAGTCGATTTAAAGGCAACTCGTTGGAGGAATGTTATTTATACAACTATAAGGCTGTCGATGGAGAGCACACGCGAGGTGCCCGCCCGGCCACTACTCCGCGCGAGCAGGGCGAGCGGCTAATGGTGAGTGATCATCGTCGTCGACGATGCTGCTGCTGCTGCTGCTGCTGCTGCTGCTACTGCTGCTCCTGCTCTTGCTGCGGCTGCTGCGGAGGAGCGATTTGCGGCGCACGGACGGCGGCGGTGGCGGCGATAGCGACGACGGTAGCTGCTGCTGCGGCGGCGGCGGCGACGACGACGATGGCGATCAGACGTCCGCGGTTCTCGAAGTTACGCTCGGCGAACGGCTGTGTATGACGACGCGGTGACCGTTCTTCGTGACGTAGCCGTCGCTCTCGACGAGCACCTTGGTCTGCCGGGCACACAGGTCGGTGTCCGGATCGTCGCTCTCCTCACTCGGTCCGCCAAGACGCTGCTGCTTGTGCTTCCGCCAGGCGTTTTGTATGAGACGGGCGCAGTACTCCTCGCGTTGCCGCCACAGGGTGGACGAGACCGGCTCGTAGCCGACCTCGTCAGGCCGGGCCTGGACCTCGGCCAGATCGCCCGTCTCCTCGATCGGATTGCCCTTCCGCGCGAAAAAGTCCTTGGTGAGGGCATCGAGGATATCCACGCAAAACATAAGGTCTCCCTTACATATGGGGATATCCATCGACACGATCTTATATTTGTTGGGCTTGTGTATCTGCAGCGGGGGCTCCAATACATCCAAGAAGTCTGACAGTTGGTCGTATCTGATGTATTGCGTGCCGTCCGGATCGAACTGCTGCCAAATCTCGTAGTACATGTCGTAGTCGTCGTCCGTCAGACCCTCCTGCACGTCCTCGGTGGCCTGCGAGTAATTCTCGAGGATCACGGCGATGTACATGTTGATGACGATCAGGAAGCTGATCACGAGATACGAGAGCAGGTAAGCGATCCCGATCGTCGAGGATCCGCAGTTGCCCGGGTAGCCGATCTCGTTGTTCGGCTCCTGGCAGTCCTCTTCGTTTATTATGCCGTCGAGAACACTGTCCCAACCGGCCGAGGTTGACATCTGTCAAGATCAAGACACGTTTTATTGAAAATGTATCAAAGATTGGTTTTTCACCAATATACTTAAAATATACTTAAAATATACTTAAAAAATTCTTGCCTGCGCTTCCAATCATTGAAAATATACGCATAGTAAATTCTACTCTATTTTATTATATTTTATTTTAATATATTAACGTAACATGCGACTTTTTTATCATTACAATTTCGCCGAGAAGTATATTTTATTACGTGATATATGAATAGTAAAAATATATAAAATTTCTTATAAAAGAGCAAAAATATTTAGGTCGATGTAGCTTACCTGAAACAGCAGTATCATTGACTGCCCGAATGTCTTGAAATTGTACACGTCGTCCAGTCCGCTCTTGTCTTTGACGTGCATGAAGAAAGACATTCCGAATATCGCGAAGATAAACATCACCAAAAACAACAGTAGGCAAATGTTGAAGAGGGCTGGCAACGACATCGCCAGGGCGAAGAGAAGGGTTCGGATACCCTTGGCACCTTTCACGAGTCGAAGCACACGACCGACTTTTGCCACTCTCACTACACGAAGCAAAGTCGGCGACACGAAATATTTCTCAATAATGTCGCTGAGCACCAGACCTGTCGGAACAAAAATTCACATTTCAGCAAATTCAAGATTCCTCGAGCTCGAATTAATATCAAGGAAAAAGCGAGGATGCGGTGATATCACTCGTGGCGCATAATTGATACAAATCATTCGTAAGTCATGAAATTCTCGTGCATCGTCGGACTAATGGTTTCGGGATCATGCGACTGGATTATCTAATTATTTATACTCGTGTTAGCTAGTGTGACTAGTAAATAGTAAAGTAGAGAGCGTGATTCAGAAAAATGTAAGGTTTCAAGTGTACGTTTCTATAAAAGTTGTTTGTAGTTTTCTTGCAAGCTATTTACGTCATACTAAAAAGAATATCTAAAAGTTATATCTTTCGATTAAAAAAATTAACAAATTTCCGCGAGCGACAAACTAGGTACTCTGTTTTTCGCCCCAAGAAAATATGTGCGTTAGATTGTATCGGAAATGTTAAATTATTAAAAGATTCATGCGCGTTCTAAGGACTTGGGACTAAATTCTTTCAATTGGAAATTCATAAAATCATAGAAAGCATATATGGAAATTAATTTAAATATATGGAAGCTCTCGCTATTTAATAATCTAATTGAAATTATGCAGTGCCTTATGAAAGATGAATTAGAATGTTAAAAATTTCTTACTACTGTTCATTCGAAAATAGAAACTCTATAAATTTCTATAGAAATTCTATAGAAATTTATTTTATAGAATTAGAAATTGATCTATATATTCTGGTAATAAGCGAAATCCTAAAATCTATTTTATACAGACCCGATCTTACCCAACACTTGATTTCATAATTGTTGTAACATTGATTAATGTGCCGAATGGCTCGTGCAAAGCATTACATCGCGATAGTTATTAATTAAAAATTCTCCGATATTTATTATAATTCTGAAATATTCGTGTACGCTACTTTTAATAATACGATTCTCATTTAAGTTGTGACACGAAGTAACGCTGAGCACGACAATTCGACTGTAGACACCAATATTTTTGGTAGGGTTGTGACAGGATTGGCAAGGTGGAAAATAAATTCAACATCAATGTAAGGCTACATAACGTAATGTTATCCATCAGTCGTTGAGACACGAGCGAAACGTCAGGCCTGTCCGCTTGGTCAAGAAAAAAAAAAAAAGAGATTCTGCGTGCATTAAAGATGTAGCGGAGAATCATGACAGCGTGGCATGCCGACCTGTCCTCGCTCGTGAGATTAAGTACTAGTCTAAGAGTATATACTAGAGGCGAGGCAAGTGTCATTCTCCTGCATCGAGCAGTGTGAAAGGAAGCTAACAGGCCCGCCGCATTTTTCATATTTCGCTTTCGTTTCGCTCGGGTCATACGACTGGAGCACCCATTACGTTACATTACCTAATATTGACAATATAACAACAACAAAATCAAAGAGATTCCATGGCTCCTTGAAGTAGTGGTAGCGAAGAGCGAAGATCTTCATGAGACACTCGCTGGAGAATATCACAATGAATATCATGTTGAGATAGTCCAGAACGCTGCTGAACGTTGTGCTCTGCTGATAATGGTCCAATGTCATCGTGAGCATGTTCAGCCCGATGAACAGCATGATTATCATATCGAACTTTTTGTCCGTCACTATTTCAAACACTATTGCCTGTGGCCGCCACTGCGAACAGTCAAAAAAGACATTATTTATATACATAGCCGGTTTGTATGTAGTACGTGGCTTCAAATTTTTCTTACGAAACATTGAGCGTTCAACTCATAACGAAAATATTTTCTTATTTTATGTATCGAACAATAATTTCGACAAGTGGTTAAAATAATTTAATGTCGTGTATAAGGTTCGCAATGTAAGCTTATTATTTTATATTTATAGCGCAAGTAATTTTATTTACTGCTTATTTAAATTTATTTTTTAATTTATTACATTATAGAGAACAGAATTAGAGATGAATCGACGAATTACGTACTTGGGATAAGTTTTAACTGTCGCACACGAAAATCAAATATCGCTATATTTTTGCAGAAGATATGATTTCATATTCTTAAATTAAAATCTAAAATTTTACTATCTTTGCTATCTCAGGATTTGAAAAATTAGATTAAATTCAGAAATTAATTAGAGAGATATATACTAATTTATATTAATGTGTTTTTTCCATTAAGATAGATATTATTCTTTCAATAAATATTAAATACAATAATTCCTTTTAAATAATATATCAAAAATCAAAGTTTAAAGTTTTCAATTAAAAAAGGATTAAGCAACTTTCGCGGACACGGATTAAAATTTTATTAGCAGTACATATTAAATTGCAACACACATCATAGTATTAGTATTTAAATAACTATCCATTAAGCTTTCAAAATTTCCCATCGTGCGAAATTAATCGTTAAATAATGCAAATTAATCGGACGATGTTAACGAGTTCACAAAACGAAACGCGGGAAATGTATTTCGATAACGTACGTAATAATTCGTAAAAATTAGTATAAAGCGCAAAGAAATAAGATATGTTCCGTTTTATAAAACATTTCTATGATAGTTTTCGTGGCGTCAACAAATCGGCCGGCTCGCGGCCTTCGGAGCTGTTTACGTACGGGGTACGGCGAGCCGTGCGTACACAAGGTCAGCGCGCTCGCTCCATTCGCTCTCGAGCGCTCGAGCGGGGAGGTAGCGGTAAGCGGCGTCCCGCCGGTCGCGCGTACGTCGCGTAACCTCGCCAAACGCGATCACGGTAGGTACGAAGCTCCAAACGCGATTATTCTCCACAAATTCTTAGCACATTCTTTATTGTTTAATTCCCGCGATTAACGGCTTTCAGCCGACGGCACTTCCGCTTTGTATCGAGGCGGACATTTCGTCCGGCTCATTCATTTAGATTTAGAGTATTTAGACCAAGTATCGAGGCAATAACGGACGGGAAATTGTAAAGTGTCGTTGTTTCGCGACACTTGCGAGCGATAGTTACTTCCATAACGATGTTGATTTCAAGTTTTGTGTCGTTTTCGACACGATTCGTTTATCGGGGCGAGAAAGCGTGGAGTGATGTATGCGAATCGGATCGAGTGAGACGCGTAATGAGAAGCCATGATACATCGATCATTTGTTCCTAATGCGTGTGTGTTTCGTAAAATTTGCGCGTTCGGAATGCATCGCACGAGACTTCGGGAATTTCGTTCGTGCATTTTTGGACGGTCGCGTTTCAGTCGGCCATTAATTTGATACGCGTCGTATGCGAGATGCATAAAGTTGCCAACTTCACTTTCGAACTTTCGATCGGTCATTCACGGATCGTCTCGGAGTCGAGCGACGACGCGACGCGTTTAATTAGCGAGGGTGATCCTCATTAATCCTGAATCTGATATCTATTAACTACGTATCAGTAAGTTCGTCAGTTTGCACGTCGGCGGTTCGTTGCAACGCGTATTTCGCGAGATTTATTCGCACGAAGCGGCGACCGTAGCGTCGCCAAGCATCGCGTTCCGCGGATGTTCGTCTTTAATTTAAAGTCGTGAGGTTATTCATTTACGTTGTAATACAGAAACGAGGAAAGTAAACGTCTTAAAATTCGCGATCGCGCGCTACTTTTATTCAAATCGCGGAAAATGCACGAAAGCGATTAGGGATAAGGAGCAGCAGGTGTAGCATTACCGCGAGAGGCGTATGAAGTTGGCGATCTTCGAATTCGCGTTGTCGTTTGGGTCCCGCCATTATGCCAATTCGCAAGGCATCGCGGGTGACGAGCAGTTTCCCGCCATCGAAGTGTAACAAAGTGCGCGTCGCGCGTGTTTCGGTCGGGAGTGCCGTGTAAAGTGTCGCGTGATTGTCGTAATTAGTGTGTTCGCAAGTGATGTGTTTTGTCATCGCAATCTGAGATCGTCGGAATCTGAGAGGAGGAGCAGGCCTAGCGGGTCGGGCAACGGCGGAGCAACGATAAGGTGAGTTATTTATTATTTTTTATATTTTTGTAGGATTAATCGGCTACACGACGGCGCATTTTGTCTACCACGCGCCGTTTTGTAATAAAATGGAAAATTTTTTAGAAACATTTACAGATAGATATATGGAAATATTTTTTTAATATTTAATATTTGCAATCATTTAAATTATTTATGAAGAATTACGAGGCGCTCGATTTCTTTTTATTAAATTTTTAATAAAAGCTTGTTAAAAAATCTAAAGAGATTTTTCGGCAATTAATGATTTTCTTAAATATTTCCCCGACGGATGAATTTAATTCGTGAAATTATTATTTTTTGAAATATTAGTTATTTCTTAAGTTTTATAATTTGAATATATTTGTATTTTACAGATTAACGTCTGTACTACAACTTCGCTACTACACATCGTATCGGTGAGTGCGAAATAATTTTTTATATTAATATTGAGGCAATGAATTTATGAAAATTATAAGATTTAGGTATAAAAATATCTGAAAAATCAAAAAAATTAAGAATTTTTTCTCAGTTTTCCTTCTTACGATAAATTTAAATTATTTATATATATTAATATTGCTAAATTGAATAAATTTTATATATTATAATATTATTCTACTTGGCGTATGTATTAAATTATTTATATATTGTCACATCTAAAATAGAAATTAATTGAAGGTAATTAAAATATTATAAATAAATATTTCATTGATTCATTGCCTTGAAATGTATGGGCTAGGATAAATTAATATGAATATTTAACCCTAAACTCTATGTATGTATGTATGGTATATACAAAAATGCACATATAGACGAATAGTAAGAGTTTGTAGAAAAAGAAGAAAATAAAAATAAAATTGTATTAATATTTTTAAAATACATTAGTAGAAGCTTTTATTTGAATTTCTTCGTGGTGTTCATATATTTCATAGACAACGAAGAGTCAAAGATATTTATTATATAGATTTAAAATATATTTAAAACAAAAATTAATTATTTAAGTAGAGCATGACAAGAAGAAATTATTAATATAGTTAAATATATTCTCGATTTTCTTTGTTCCTTTTCTTTCTTTTCTTTTAATTAGCATTTAAGATTACAAACTTAAAAAGCGTGTTCTCCTGATCTCTCTCCTACATTCTTTCAGAGTTAAATCTTATATAAAATAATGCAAAAATATTTAGAAATTTTTTCAATATATATATATATATATATATATATAGAGAGAGAGATATGATTTTACATAAATATAATATAATAAAATTAAATTAAGTATAATAAAATATAATAAAAAATACCCTATGATTATTATCTCTATACTTTTCTAATACGTCAATTTTATCTTAATTTTTCATAGCCCATTCATATTTATTCACAATTTGATTTTATATTACTTTAGACGAAGTCTAAAAATGTGAGATTGAATAAATATTTTTCTGTATAAATTATCCAATAAGATTTATGTGAATACAATTTCTATGTGCGTTATAAAAACCCCCTATCATTATCATTTATAAGAACGACGTTAAGGCAGATTTTATATAATTAATCATGAGTTATTTTTTCGGGTGGGAAATTTATTTATCTAAATGAACCAAATTATCACAAGTTTATTAGTATACTTTAGCGAAAATAAAATAGACACGAATAATTGATCTCGATTATTTTCATTGTCTATTATTTAAATTAAAAATACGATATTTTAATATGCGATATGTGTATATAATTATGGTACAATATTGAATTTATTTAAAAAAGTATGAAAGAAAATTTTGCTCCATTATATATGTGTGTATCTTTATCACATAACTTACCCTCGGTCGAGGAATGGCTTTTAGAGGCTTCTTATTGCCCATTTTTTTCATGGCGTTGTAATATTTCTTCTGATCTTCCGTCATGAACATCTCGAGAGATCCGCCGGCTTTCTTCTTTTGCTCATTAAAGTTGTCGATGATAACTCCGATGAACAGATTGAGGGTAAAAAACGATCCAAATATAATGAAAAATACGAAGTAGAGATACATGTAAATGTTCGTCTCACGAATCGGTTGTTTATCGATCTGTCAATGATTAAGTGACGTGTTATAATATGTATCTCGATAAAAAGTTGGAATTGTAAAGCCATACTTGCCTCTCTAGAGTCGATCGCGTCATTCATGATTTGGATCCATCCTTTGAAAGTCGCCACTTGGAATAGGCACAGATACGCTTTCCCGACATGGTCAAAATTCATCGGCGAATTTTCCCACGTGTAATTTTCAGTGTTGCAAGCGTTACGGTCCGGTATTATCTCATAGCTGAGCGTCGTCTTGTTCGCGTCGACACACTAGCGGAAATGAAATTATACAATTTTTTTTTTTTTTACTTATTTAATGATGCTTTTACAAGTTGGGAAGAAAAGCCGAATAAGAATCACGCGAATTATTTAAAAAATAACAAGCATACCGTTCATCATCAGAAAATCGATTATCGATTTCTACATTTGCAGATTGAAAAATATATTTACCTTATAATATTTGCCAGCGAATAGCTGCACTCCCATGATAGCGAATATAAGCCAGAAAATAAGGCATACCAGCAATACGTTGAAGATGGATGGAATGGCTTGGACCAATGCATTAACGACTACCTATGAGAGACAAAATTTGATTAGACGCGATATCATCGTAAGAGTTTATTTCGCTAAGAATTTTTGCATCTATGCGTTTATATATGCGACTGTGTCACGCGCTATACGCGTAATGTGCTCGCGTTAAGACTAAAAACGCGATAAATTTATTTATCTCATAAAAACAAATCTGATATCTAGAGCTATCTTATATTTTTAAATAAAAAAATTATGTATATATACATTTTTTCTAAGGAGATTTATAATTTTTAAAAGGGACTATAATTTTGAATTCTTTAATCAATTTTGAAACAAGATATTATTTTATTAATACCATCCTTTTTTTTTACTAAAAACATTACAAACTAAAATTGTCTCATAAAATAATATCCCCCCGAATTTTAGTATTGTTTATACAATATATTGATTTTTTTAATAATTGCAAATAAAAAATTAGAATTTTATGAGAAATAATATTTAGTTATAATTGCGTTCCTCTGTGCAGTAACTTAATTCTGTGCATATATTTTGATTTTACAAGCGCTTTTGAGGTAATCTTAATCAATCGAATTAAAATATAACGTATGATATTATAAGCAAGTGTCTAATAAATAAATTAAAATTTGAATAGAAGAATATTTTTCGATTCTCGATTTACATACACACCAAAAGATTCTTTCTTATTACACTGAAAAACATCATTTATTATTAATTGATTTTCTTATTTTCTTATTTTAATAATGCATGAATCATTATACAAGCAGTAGTCTAAATAGAATTTTTATTAGTGTGTATGTATGTATATATATAATTTAAATGGCAAGTTAATATAACTAATAGAATTGATTAAATGTAATTGTGATTTTGATTGATCATGGATCAGTGATGATACGCGCATCGTGTAATTTATATCTACAAATTTCATACTCGGGTGTACTAAAGAAAGTAGCCATAGGCAAGATCAACATGTAAAGCAAGCGCAAGTTGCAGCACGAACGAAAAGCTGAACGAAAGCAAGCAAGCATTCGGTCTTCACGTTTACTAAGCAATCCAGTTGCAAAAATACTACGTCTAAGCAGTTTATATACAGAATATCCCACAAAAAGTATGTATAATATAACGCAGGCTCTCATTTAGGCATATTTGTTCGGTGTTTCCTTACCCTAAATTATATCGAATATTTAATTAAGCAGTTCTTTAAATCGAACATTAATAAGCAAGTCAAATTATCCAGATTATATTGTTCGATAAAAGATCTTATCTTAATTTCGAGGAATAATCATTATGTTTAATGACGAGAAGTAAACAATCTATAATTGCTAAATATCTTGGATAAAAAATTTTTATTAGAAAAATCTATCCTTTTTTTTTAAACTTAGTGCCTTTTCTCCTCTCTCTCAGGACATTCAGTATATAATATTTGAAAAAGAAGAGGAGCAACTTAGAATTCTAGATAACTTACGCGATCCGCATGATTAATATGTCTCCCAGAATTACTCACAGAAACGCGGATGGATTGTTTATGAAATAATTTCTCTTTTCTATTTACGCACAAATACGAATTAAAGGTCCTGGGAAACATATAAATCCTGTAAATTCAGAAACAATCGTCTATCCTACTACCTTCGTGATCTCGTGCAAAAGCAAAACGTAAGAAATAAAATATTGAACGCTCCGAGGAGCGATTTGCAGCGAGCTACTGTAAAATAGAAGAAGTGTCAGGGCGTGGGCATGACAGTAATTACTACAACCCAGTGTCTCAGCGACCTTGTGTTGCGAGTATGTGACATAAATATGAAGGAGTATTTGAGGAGATTTCGTATTCATCGCGATTATTATAAAGTCGCGAATGTTCATTACACGTTGTGAATAAGTTATTTCTTTGCGTACTCATATCGCATATACAACCACAAGTTACTATCCAAAATAATATTATAATGTATAGAATATATATATTATCGGACAAATATATTTCAATTCAAATATATTAAAATTCGGTTTATTTAATCTTAAATGCGATATGAATAGAAATTTAAGATAATTTCGTGTGTGTGTGTGTGTGTACGTATGTCGAGTTTCTAGAACTCGAAAATTGTGTAACTATCACACGCACTATTATCAGGCTCGTGATATACAAAGTCAGATGTACGCGATGTTCCATATCAATCTTCGCATTTAAATGTACTTTTCTAAATATTTTACGTGTAGACATTTTCTCACGAAGACAAGATGATACTCGTGTATCAATGATACAGTGTACAGATATGAAATAAGCGCGCGAATAAATGTTTCTATATGGTGCGTGTTTTTCGATTAGTGTAGTGTTGATCATTTATGGACGAGTTATCTACGCGCTGTTTCACGCATTCGCATTTCTAAGCTCTGCCGTGCATTCGCGACTGCCTCTAATTTAGCATGTTCCCGTGCAACACAGGAAGAGATGTAATATCGAGTTTCCGTCCATTCTAGACTACCGATCTTGTTTTTCAAGAGTCAATATCGTCAAATGTTAGATTTATATTTTTAAATTATAACAGTTTTTATATAAAATTATTTTTTACATAAAGGCTTACATTATGAACATAATTTCTTAATAATACTTATGATAGCATCTTATATTTTCATTTGTATTATATATGAATGATTTATGAAAGTATCGATTTTATAAAAATTATATACGTTCGAAAAAAACATTCAAAAATATAATTAGAATTAAAGTACAGTAATACATATTTCAAGAATTAAATATTTAGTTAATATATGCATATTAAAAAATATGCAAATGATAATATAGATTTTTGATTTTTTCGACATCTACATTAAATTACATTAAATTGACAACGATGTAGGCTCTTGATAAACGTAATCGGTCGAATTTCGTGGAAGAGAAAGGAAACGATGATGAGATTTTTAAATATAATCTGAAAATTATTATTTCTATAGTGCAAAAATTTAATTAAATAATGTGTACGTATCAATATCGTTTATATGAGAGGAAAAAATGATAGCAATATAATTTAATAATAATTTATAAATGATTATAGATAAAGATCAATTCGTAATGGAGAGAGCAACAGTTTGGTGAACGGAGGTAACGCATCATACGAGAAAAAAATTACATAAACTTGATTAATGAACTTTTTTCAAGAATATGTTATAAACACTTTCTTTTTCGTACGAAATGTAACACATTTCAAATTTTTTTTAAATTCTGCTAAATCAAGTGATTATATCAAAATTTACGTATCAATTTTAAATAAAATCATAATTTCATATTAATTCTCTTATGGTATTTTTTATAATTACATCATATGTAAAAAAATTATCTTTTTTATGATAACTTTTTTTATAATGTAATAGTTTGCAATATATTTTATTACTTTAAGTAAATTAAGTTCAAGTAAAATTCGTTTATAACGACTATAAGCAGATAGTCATATTAGAACGTTTTTCCTGATATCCCCTTGATGTAAAATATCATTGACGAGGATTATAAGATTAAAAAACACTGTTATACTCCCCGATACTGAAGGGATTAAACATGGGGAATCGATTCTGCCGTCTTCTCCACGGCAGACGTAGAGCAAGCGACAAGGTCTGCTGAGACGGTGGGCTACATACCCGCATCCCCTGCATTCTAGACATCGCCCTGAGCGGCCTTAGGGCCCTTAGGGTCCGCATTGTTTTGAAGGCTTGAATCCCGCCAGCGCCACAGAGCGACGCTACGAAGTTAATGAGCGATACCTGCGAGCGAGAAACGAGAGCGAATCACAGCGAAAGGTAGACAGATGTGTGAGGAATAGTTCTTGATCAATTCCGACGATTCACGGACGTTGGGATAAGGCCGGGACGAAGAAAAAGGGCTCAGGGAGGAAAGTCAAAAACAGACGAGATCGACGTATTACTGCGTTCCTTCAAATCCTCGACGACGATTAAAACATTTGGATATCTGTACAAAGACGAAATTCGAGGGGCTGTCGATCTGTGGAGAGCCTCGACATTTCTCTATCTATAGATATATATGTATATACTCATATGTACATTATTGCATTACTCTTCTATAAGTACCGTCACTTTCGATAGTTTGCGCAAAGCGGGAAGCATATCGCTTGACCTCTATTAAGCTGTCCAAGCCAAATTATCAAAACGTAACAACAACTATATGAAAATAATTTGCTTATTTTTTGCTATTTTTTGCTTTTAAAAATAATTTTTTTGCTATAATTTTTAAAAAGTTACGAGAGGCTGGATAGTTTAAGATTAAGCTATAGTGAAAATAGCGCATACATAAGTCAAAGCAAAAAATGAATAGTACATAATTTTTTTGCTAATTTTTTGCTGTTTTTTGCTTTTAAAAATAATTTTTTTGTTTCAATTTTTAAAAAGTTACGAGGGGCTTAGCTTAAGATTAAGCCATAGTGAAAATAGTTTATACATAAGTGAATAGTACATAATTTTTTTGCTAATTTTTTGCTGTTTTTTATTTTAAAGATAATTTTTTTATTTCAATTTTTAAAAAGTTATGAGGGGTTAAATGACTTACGATTAAGGCAATACCAGGATATTGTAAAGATAGCATATGTACATAAACCAAAGCAAAAATTAATACTCAATTTTTTTACTCAAACTTGTAAGAAAATATTAAAAATAAAATGCGTAGAGTAATGCTCAAGCGTAGTGTAAAAAAGATTTGAAAAAATTAGTTGCTCGCATGGTTAAGGCATTAAAATTTTTTGAGTTATATGCACTTAAGATATTCAGACATTCTAACATTCTGAATTTTTTAACATAAGTTAGAAAAATTAATTTTTTATATGTTATATTTATTATATTATATTAACTTGTTTGGATAAAATGACGGTATAACTCTCGTTTAGAGGAGGCTCTTCTAATGACTTTGTCTCTATATTGTAAAGATTATCCTTTTCACAATCTAAACGGGGGAGGTGAGAATTTTATTAAAATAACTTTTTTTAACTTTTTATGTTTATATTAATTAACTATGTGACATTGTACATGTATACGAATACACATATATGGGTACATAAAAATAAAAATAACATGTAATATAAATGTGAATCAAATGTGTATCAAATTCTAACTTATAAAAATAACTAATAAACATTTTTAAAAATACTGCTTCTATCTCTTGTAGAAAAGTATTGCTGGTATTATTTTTTGTTCTTTAATTTGTCCAACATTTTTTTTAGCAAGCAAAAAACATATTTAACAAATTAAAGAACATTTTTTTATAAGCAAAAAAGCATTATGTATGTACATATGCTATCTTTACAATATCCTGGTATTGCCTTAATCGTAAGTCATTTAACCTCTCATAACTTTTTAAAAATTGAAATAAAAAAATTATTTTTAAAATAAAAAAACAGCAAAAAATTAGCAAAAAAATAGAGTATTGTTCATTTTTTGCTTTGACTTATGTATAAACTATTTTCACTATGGCTTAATCTTAAGCTATCCAGCCCCTCGTAACTTTTTAAAAATTGAAACAAAAAAATTATTTTTAAAAGCAAAAAACAGCAAAAAATTAGCAAAAAAATTATGTACTACTCAACTTATGTATGCGCTATTTTCACTATAGCTTAATCTTAAGCTATCCAGCCTCTCGTAACTTTTTAAAAATTATAGCAAAAAAATTATTTTTGAAAGCAAAAAATAGCAAAAAATAAGCAAATTATTTTCATATAGTTGTTGTTACGTTTTGATAATTTGGCTTGGATAGCTTAATAGAGGTTATCGCTTGCTCAATAGACAATGCGATGCTGCGAAAACAATTTTTTCTTGCTTTTTATTTCTTACTTTTATCTCGTCTCATTTCCTGATATTTATGCAAACATTAACAAGGAAATTATACTGAATAGGCAATTTTGCAAAAAGTTCACGTAAAAATTAATTAAAGATATTTAGATAGCAATTTAAATAATATATGCGTTTAGAGAATATTGACAATCAAATTTTATTGATAGCAATATTTAAATTGTTACGAAATATATTTATAAAAATTTTAGAAAATAAATAAAAAAAATTGCAGATTATCTGTTTGGTTATATATGTATAAGCTAAAACGACGAAAGCTGTAGAAAAGATTTCGGTAACGGTACTTACAGAGCAGAGGACACATTACATTAATACGACAATTATATAAACAAGGAAGATAGAGGCAATAGATTCCAGGTACGGCACATATAGCAATTAACAATAATCAGGAGATATACATAACTGTGTGTATGTGCATATATATTTTTACATGTGTATGTGGAGAGATACATATGTATTCATATATAGACACACACACACGCAATCAGAAACAGAGATAGATAGAACGACAAACAGCTCGGTAGGGATTATCGTTATACGAGCAAGTACTATCGGCTGCATCCTGAAACAGACGAAAAGGTTTGTCATACTTGCGATCGCGACGCTTCGCACAAGTCGTAATTTAATTTAGATATATGTATATCATGTTTAAGGGGTATCGAAATTATATCAATTAAGACGAGGAGATTAAATCTGCTCACACCTCAATTATTGTTGAACGAAAGGAAAATGTGGTGAAACGTCGCAACGCTCTAAGAAAGATCTTGATAAACATATTACATATTGCGCGTATAGACGCGCGTAACATCATACACGCGCACATCCACACACACACACACACACACACACACACACACACACACAGACATTCGTACGAGGAAGTTTTTACACACTACACAAAAAGCATATTTATATAATATATATATATATGTATATCATGTATAGATATTCGGTATTTTGCACAACGATTATTAGTATCAAGAGACTGTTAAAAAGGCGTACATAGGCGACTTTAGCTAGTAATACACGACAATGACTCCAGGTATCAGTGCAGACACCAAGTAGAGATGCCAGTGTATCTCTGCACATCGGTATAAGCACACCATAGTACACCATAATACAAGCTACCCTCGCCCGTAGCTGCTCTTCACGCTTAAAATTTCCGCTTTTCGCCTCGTTCCCATTTACCACAACGGATATTTCAAAAGCCGAAGCTTCGTACTGCGTCCAACGGATCGATATCGTATTCTAACTAAATCGCTGAATCCACAGTCGATCGGAATCGAACCGAAATAGAACCGAATATATCTTGTTTTAAGGAATCGTTGACTTTTGCTTTGATTATACAGTCAACATTAATAAACGGATTACTTCTTTTCTATAATTGTAGTTACTCTTACGTGCAAATTTTTATTGGAGAGAGGAAATAATTTTAAAAAGATATAATTTTTACATTTTTAAAATATAAACAAATATTGCTAAAGGTCAATTTTAGAGAAGTCGATACATGTGTATGAGCGAATATGAAAATATCATGAATAAATAATTATCTTTATTAATACTGTTATCGGCATGAATCAACGCTTAAATCTTCGATTCCATAAAATAATTTCGACACGTCCCGATTCGTTCCCGATCACGACATTATCACTACTTTGAAAGGAAGAGAGAAAGAGAGAGAGAGAGAGACAGAGAGAAAGGAACAATTCATGCATAACCGGCAGTCCCTCGTCAATCGGAGGTCCGCGCGGCGGACAAATTAAACGTGCTGTCATGATAACGTGATCGATCCGTTAGCTCTGTACGATCCATCAAACGTTCGTTGCGATAACAGGCCGAATCACAGGCTTTCTTTGCATTATTGTTCGCTTAAGTCCTCGTCGACCGATGACTTACTCTCATGCCCTCCCACCGTGAGACTGCTCGTAAAGGCCTCAAGGCCCTCAGTGTTCTCATGGAACGGAAGGCCGGGATGTCAGCTGCGCCGGCCCAGATAGCGCCCAAGTTGATCAGTGATAGCTAGTTTCATCAAATATTCATCAGACGGAACATAATATGTGTATCAGTTCTTACAATAATACTTAATGGCGATCGATTAAGAGAAATCCACCGGAAGCTTCGACGCTCGGCTCCCACATTGCTTCGCACGTCACGGCATTAGTCGTTCAAGGGTTGAAAAGGGAGAAAGAAAAAGAAAGCGGGGAGAGATAAAATGTAAGAACGAGAGAGATCTTTTCTTTGCGCGTGTAGTTCAGGGAAAAAATCATCCGTGCATCGACTCTGATTTTATCTCAAGAATATTGATTTAGTGATTTATTTATCGTCAACGACACACTTTACTCCATAAATCCATCTTTACTCCAGAAGTATTTAAATTTCCGTTATCGAAACACGGATGGAAACTATTCTGCAATCTCGTATCGTGGATGACTTCGACTTATTTTCAAGATCAAATGACACGCTATGACACGATAAGACTGCTATGATATTACATGTTACGATTCTTCGAAACGTAAATTTACAAACGACGCGAAAGAAAGATACGGCGAATAATTGATTGAAAGCAATACGCTTACGAAGTCATTCGAGAACGACAAGATCCTCTCTCGTAAATTACTTGCCGAGTGTGCAATTGAACTTTTATTATATCGATATTTTTATTTTATACGCTCAAATCTTCATTGAAATATCGGGCAAAAGCATCATCTTTCGATAATCACGCAACGCTCAATTGCACACGTTGTATAAAATCAAACATCTCTAATAATCGGGTTGAAATATTGGAAAGACAGAAAGAGATACGTGACTTACCATGACGATGATGAAATCGAGCCAGCACCAGGCGTTTGTAAAATACTTCTTAAATCCTAGAGCCAGCCACTTGACCAACATCTCGAGGAAGAAGATCACAGTGAATATTCGGTCCATGTAATACAATACGTCCTGCAGAACAGGTCGTTGTTGAAGATGAACATCCTCCAAAGCCTGTAAACCGTCCGGTTTCGCTCGTTCCATTGCTTCCTAGATATATGTATATATTTCGAATATATGAAAAGATAAGGTAACAATCTTACCAAGGCCAAGCTACTTAGAAGGATCATAGTAATAACGGCAGTCTCGAAATATTTGTTCTCGATCAGCCGGAAGGTCTTGAATCTCAGATTAGCCCAGCCTTGCCAAAACGGAGCGTCATCATCGCCGGCCAGAAATGGAAACTTTTTGTAGCAATTTTCTGGACAGCAATCGGCCGGGTAATTCGATTCAAGAGGGTCCTCAGTCGCGATTATTATCTCGCCATCTCCTAGTTCCTCCCTTTCATCGCCCTCGTCTTCTAGATCTGGATAAAAGTTTCATTATTAACTTGAAACTCGAAAACTTTCCTTGAAAACTCCATAATGAAAGTTTCCTTTTAATTTGCGATCACTGTTTCAATTTCAAAATTTCAACTTCAAAACTTCAATTTCAACTTCAAAACGTCAATTTCAGTTTGTCGATCTTTTCACTCTAATTTTCGAATAATTCTGCAAAATCAGATAAACTCAGGCCTACCTTCCTCCTGTTCCAAATCTTCTTTGCTCGCATCTTTCTTCTCTTCGCCGTTTAACGAATCCATACTACCTTTGTGACTCTCATCCTTGAACGCACGGTTTTTGTGACTACCATACGATTTATTACTGTTGAAAGAATATTCAAGTAAGTTATGCTTTTAGCGATATTACTTGAAATACGTGAGCATTTTATAAAAAATCTAACTGACCTGATAGTGTCGTCTTCGTTCTGATTAATATAATCGTTGTCCAATCTATAGTCATGGTGGTTTATTGAATTCGCGATAACCTTCGTATTGTTCATACACAGCTTACCCCTCTTCAATTTGTTCTTTAGATCTCCTTCGGAAAGGGAATCAGATTCGATATATTAATCACTATCCAATGTCATTTTTATTTTTTCGAAATTTAATAAATGATAATAAAACCTACATATTTCTAAACGTTTGATAAAAGAAATTGCGCAATGGTATTTTAATTTTTTTATTTTACTTTCAAACTTTTAATAAATTAATATGAAGGAAATTTATAATCTTTTGCAACAGTTTTTCAAAAATTATTTGAAACGAATAATTTTTTATTGTAATTTCATGTACCAATGTGCAATTTGACACAGTATGCAATATCTCTGTCAGCTATAGACAAATTGTGTAAATTGTATAAATTATTATTATTATTAGAATTATAAAGAATTGTTTCCGATACGCTTACCATGAATGGTAAATTCCATCCCGTCACCAATGGCAACTTCAAGCTGATTGAGTTCTTTGGCGCTCTTCTTATCTTTGTATGCGTCCAATTCTCCATCTGCAAGATCTAGGTCCCCATCGCGATCAATCCCATCTGCACAGTCATATAAAATCTCTAACCCGCCCTTATTAGGAAATTCGTATCGGAAAACAAATCGGAACGGGTTGAAAATTATACGAAATGCTGTAGAGATAGAAATCCGTTCGCTGTATATACAGGCCCATCTCATACACACACACACACACACACATACACACACGTGCGCGTTTGTTTTCCGTCGCGATTTCCAACACGTCGAATTGAGGAATCAGATCAAATTAGTAACATGATCATGTTTGCATGCAATCGCATATGATATCGTTTATGTTCAATGGTGTCATCAAGCCGTGATCCGATCCGGTTCGAGACGGTGTGTCAATGATTTACAATATAGATGTTTTGCGCATGATACTTGCTGCATTGACACATTTGATATCAATTTTACTAATGATGATTATGAAACAATTAAACTCATCGAACTGAATGAATATTTAAATTGTTTGTATAATTCAATATTTGTTACAACAATTTTATGAAGAATATTACACATTTGTATTTAAAAAATATTGCAACTACACTGTTTCTATACTAAATCGTACGAAAAAATTAATTAACTGAGATTTCTAATCAGAAAAATTTAGCGTTTTGCTATGAATAGAAATGCAGCTCGTATTATGCGATTTCTTTATGTACATGTCTAATTCTGCTTAATGATAAATTCGTATCTTGGACGAATTTCATCACCATCGAAGTAAAATACGTTCCCAAAGTAAAATGCATAGCAACGTATAACTGCCAAGCAGCTAATCAGCGAAACAAAACTTAATTTGCGCTTAATCCCCGTGCATTAAATACATCAAACTATTTGATATTCTGCCTTATTTTTGAAAATTACTGAATCAAAAATATGATTAAACTTGAGTCTAAGCTAATTGTAATTAATTTAGAGAAAGAGCGTTTATTATTCGCAATTATTATTAAATTATAAATGAAATTACATTATAATGCAGTACGACGATTTTAATGGAGCATAATAGCGAACCAAGTAAAATTTATCGAGTCTGCATAATAAATCGAATGTACCAGTCGACTAGTCGAGTATATATGGTTTACGAGAGTTTTACATTAGAATTGTTAGCAGATATTGTACAAAAATGATATAAATCGATGAAAGAATTTAAAACGATATAAAAAATAAGCAAATGCTGTTTTGAAAATAATTTTGAACAACAAAAAATATGATCGAATCTGTCGTCCGCTCTGTTCGGCGTTGTAATTCATAGCTCGTCATTACGCGTTATCTATTACATCGGTCGCCGACTGGCACCAGCAAAACGTGTGAAAGAAGTGTAAAGCAAAAACTGAAAGACAGTGCCACGAACTACACAGCGCACACAGCAAGCGATCTGATTGGATATAAACCTTCTTTCCAACTGTTGGACGGTCCCTCACCTGGCGCCTGATCGGATATCTGATTGGTGAGTTTGGCTCGCAACAACTTAGCAAAATCAAGGACATTTTTCTTGATCCACTTAATGAAACGGGCTATTCGATCGATCGCCTCCGCAATCTTGTTCGTGTCGTTGTCCGCAGTCGGGGCCGATAGATTCGATGAGCCGAAGTTGCTGAGCAACAGGGCTAAGAAGAGATTCAGGACCTGTTCCAGAAAATATATAATCCGATTAATCTTGGCGAACGGAATAATTTAAAGCACGCGAAATTTGCGCTGTTTCGCAATTGTATAAAATGTATAAAATGTATAAAATGAAGAGTATTATAGCAACTGGAAAACTGATTGAAAAGTATCACTTTGTACTTACGACCAAGTTACCGATGACGACGGTAGCTAAGAAGAATGGTATACAGGAAACGTCGCCGACCAGCATGCAATCCCACATAGACTCGATCCACTCTCCGCACAATACTCGGAAAACGATCATAAACGAGTGCATGAAGTCGGTAAAGTTCCATCTGGGTAGGTCACCGTCCGGGAAATAATCGACGTGATCGAGATAATTTTTGCCGAAGAGCTGCATACCCATCACGGCGAAGATGAAGATGATGATGCACAACACGAACGTTAGATTACCCAACGCGCCCACAGTTCTGCCCATAATGGAGATCAGCAGATTCAACGTAGGCCACGATTTAGCCAGTTTGAACACTCTCAACTGAAAGAAATCGGATTTTCGTTAATTCGATGCGATTACTCTTAAAATAATTGTTCATCGAACAATGAAATAAAGGAGTGATACTCACCAATCTGAAGGACCGTAATACCGACAGACCTTGCACACCTTCGAGACCCAACTCCAAAAGCGAAAGAGCAACGATGATAAAATCGAAAATATTCCAACCCTCTTGAAAATAATATTTTGGGCTCATCGCTACTAGCTTCAGAGTCGCTTCGATGCCGAACGTCGCCGTGAAAAACTAGGATTTGTGATAGAGTGAGTCGTTAACAAATCGTACATTTGATTTGCATAATGCGTGGTGGTATATATAATCTACTCACGTAATTGCCAGACTTGAGTACTCTTTCCATATCTTTGTCCATGTCATGGTGATCCAATGCCATGAAGAGCGTATTAACGACGATGCAAAGTGTGATAAAGAGCTCTACGAACGGATCAAAGACCAACAGGGACACGTATTTTTGAAACTCGAGCCACAGCCAACAGCAATCCCAGACGCAAAAGATGTCGATACAACGGAACATTCCGGCCAATAACTTGGCCTTCAACGTAGGTTCTTCATCGTCGTCTGTCGGAAAGTAATAGGTCGAAACTGTAACGCGCGTTAGTAATTTTGTCTGGCACCACTCTTTTTGGGGAAAGAGGTTTTTCTTTGGTCAGGCTCATTCTTCGAGATCACAGATTATATTTACAGGCAGGCAAGCAAGCAGAAGGCATGGCGAAATTAAAAATGACATATGCATGTATTGAATAATGAATCGCGTAAATCTGGATAAACGTATTTGATACTATAGTTGCAAAATATCTGAAAATAAAATACTCCTTAATAATCATTTTTTAATTCTTTTTTGTAAACACTGATATCGTTAGTCATTAACGGCATTAACATCACTATGCTGTTTTGCAAATTTTAAAAATTTTATTATAAATATTTTATTTATAAAAATTAATACTATTTATACAATTTGATACAATTTGAATAAATTAGTTTGATTTATTTCGTACGATATGCAAATTCACGCAGGTCGCTAATATAAAACTGAAAAATGATAAATTTTAAACAAATATGATCGTGCATTAGCGACGCGAATAATGTGCAAGGCGACATAACATAATTACATTACAGCATGCACGAACTCAACATTATTACAATTATTACGTTTTATGTACACATAAAAAATGAGGTAGTTTTACTTTAATACTTTCGCCACAAAAAAGATTATGAAGCTATATTTCTTTCTTAAAATCAACAGTCAAAAATTATTATACAAGTACAATTAAGTATATTAAACTTGGAGAATATTAAAATTAAAAAAAAAATTTTTTAATATATGCTTTTGCGGCGAAAGAATTAAGTGTTGTAATATAAGCAATTAATAACAATCAAACGCCAACATAATCACGCGAAATTCTTCTCAACTTAGTTATTTTACAATAAAATACAGTTAACAAACAATATCACGCACGGCTGTACATTTGTCAAACAAAGCAGTGGTTTGCGGTCTTGAGGAAAATACTCTCTGTTTCCACGCGGATGCTTACGTTAACGAAATTTGCAGACGTTGTGATGTAGCGAAAGTATGATTTACGTGCAAAAATTTGAAACTACTCATACGTGATCAAATATCTTTTGCAAAAACTAACAACGCGTCGATGAAAATATTCGTTTCTATTTTCGGAATATGTTGATCTTGTCGTATTGTGCACTCGAGACAAACACGATAGTGCCCTTCAACGCGGTGGTGATGCAGGTGCAAAAATATCGAAAGTTTAACCAAAATCGCTGCAGTTTCATATCGGAAATCAAAGATAAATAAGATTTCTCAATCATCAATGAGAATGAAAGAATGTTTAGAATTATTAAAATAAATTTCGTTATAATTTCTTTCAATTTACAAAGAGAAAGGAGAGTGAGAGAAAGAAGAAGAAAATAAACTAAATAAAATATTATAAAATATTATTACACATTTATATACATATATTGGTAAAATATTAATTTAATTGTGGTAAAATATTAAGATAATATAATAATGTACAGAATGAAAAGAAATATTTTGAAGACGCTATTTTTGGGGAATTTATATCATGTATTACTAAAAGAGAGCATTATTTACAATTTATCGACGATTGAGACAATCTGGAAAAAATCGAAGCATGAAGCGACCAGGATCGTGCAGCTGCGGCGAAAGTGGTAATCTGTGTCACATCGCAGGAAACGAGCAAACTCTGTTTCCCCAAAAAAATGCTTTCACAAACCGCCCTCAAGGGCCCGCGGGCCGCAATCGTGTCTTTTTTTTTTCTCGTTGCATCACTCTGCTCAGAGAGACAATATCCTGTGTTTTACATTATTCGCCATTTAAATGCTTATTCTCCGTTTAGCAATCGCTGGAACGTCTATCGATTCATCGTGTGCAGCGAACCGCATCAATTTACACGCCATGCTCAATTGTAAACAAAAGTATGTATAAGGAACACGAGCGTGATCTTAGCTGCGTCGGCTGGGATGAAAATTAAAAATGAAATCTGTTCGTTCTACCATGTATGTACAAGGCGCGCGCGGCCCAGAAATATTCAGCAAAACAGTATATCAACGCAAGGGAGTAGTATGACGAAAGATTTTAAAACCACAGTGTACATCGAACAGCAGGCTGCTCACACGATAAACAAGATATATACATTTGCGATAGGGATGAACAGAAGATAGAAACTGAAGAATGAAACTTGATGAAGGATGCGGAAAGAGACGCGACATTACCTCTTTGTTCCGGCGTCTGGCTCTGGCGACCGGCGGCTTGCTCAATTATGTCGTTCAGCACCATTACATCTGCGCAAGAATGATAAGATCGAAGTAAGTTTGATTACTCGGAAGAGCCCGGAGCTATATTCGCTAACTAGTTCACAATCTCACCTTTCATGTCAACCACAGTGTGCTGTTGAGACGGTTCGATAAACGGATTGTCTTGTTGCTTGGTCTTGCCCATGGGATCTTCCAGATCGGAAGTTTCCTGAAAATTTCAAACAGTTGTAAACATTATTCTGGAGATCGCTACATTTTGCGTTCAAATTTGATGAAAGATATTAAACTTTGTACATTGATTAGGTAAAATATTAAAATCTGTGAAGTTGGATAAAGGGGGACAAAAACAATTATTTATAGACAAATGTGAATAAATTATCCACAATCAAATGCCGTATTAATTTCGTCAAAATTTGCATTTCGGAGTATTTCAATTTCACAAATCTAGGATATTGCTAGAATCAATACCATCAGTCTGCAATAAAGATTGAACTCGATAAGAATATATTCTATAATTATGCTTAAATACGGACGTGTTTTCTACGAAGATTTAACATTTCCGCAGTTTAGCAAACTCTGAAATATTCAAGCTTAAATTAGATCTGTCTATTCCCTATCCAGATCTCTCTCTAATTCTATTTTATATGATTATCGCACATTTTCGCATTTCGCAAACACAAAAATCACTTACGAAATGATAAGTTTTCTGATTGGTGTCCGTAACGTGGCCATTGGCCGGTGTCGTCTGTTTGTTGTTTCTATTCCTAAGGATCTGCTCTTGCTTGGTGATTTGCTTGCCGATGCTGTCGATGCCGCGGATACCGGGGAAGGCCAGGTCACCGTGGGACGTGTAGGAGAGCCGCGAGGCGTGCGAAGTGTAGGACGAGTGTCGAGAGCCGAGATTCGCGTAGTACACCGGCACGACGATCGTGCCATTCTCCTCGGACATCGGGGTGACCGCGTTCGAGTCATCGGCGTAGGGCAGGTGTTCCTGGGCGTCCAAGTACGTCGACAGCACGAGGGGCTTCCGGTCGCCGCCCGGCGGTACGAAGCATCGGCCACGGCCATTGCGTATCGTGAATTGGTGGCTGCCACGGCTGCTGCGGCGCAGATTGAACGGTGAGCCGGGTAGGCTCAGGCTCGCCTGAAATTATAACAAAGCGGACCACCGCTTTTCTCTCTCTCTCTCTCTCTCTCTCCATTCTCGGCCCTCTTTTCTGGCGCAGCCGAGGCGAGGGCCAGCCGGAAAAGCGTCCCTCCGTCCCTCTCGGCGACGTGATTCCCTCAGGACGATCGTGACATTTCCCGCGAAATCGATCGCGACCTATCGTGACTAACGCTTAATGGATCGAAGAGTCACGAGCTGTGATGCGTGAAGATTTTAGTCGACATTGTTTAAAATAGATTTTCGTCCATGGTCTTGTCGACTGAATGATATTTCGCCAGAAGCGATATTTTTAAGAGATTTGAAAGATTTCTTTATTTAAATTCGGATAATTATACAACAGGTAACTCTTCGAACAAGCCATTCTTCAACCATTCCATCCCATTTCCCTACTTGAGCTAATCAGTAACGAAACATGATTGACAAAAAAGTATACAGGCTGCCTATCTGATCATCTTTTATGTCAACTATAATTAATCCTTTCAATGATACGCGCGACGTTGACCGTTTCTCGTAATTAATTAAAAGAAAAAATATTGCTCAACGAGACTTGTCGATGAAATTTTTTGCGGTGATTATTATTACACAAAAATTCGATCGATTGGTTATCGATGGTAATCCGCGCTTGTCTCGACTCAGGAACGGAAATCCGTGAGGATGAACGGGCGCGTGATAATATGCGCGATTTATAAGACATCGCCTGAGAACTGCGAGTCATAATGCGCGAGGTATTGATGAATGGCGCCGAAGATGGCACGGTAAGATCGAGATCGGGTCCTATGGTGCTATTTAGTGTACGTACGGTCGGTGCTGACAGACACACGTCGTGACACACGTACCTTCCGCAGGCTTTCCTGGTAGGCATAAGTAAACTGGCCATTAGCGGCGCGAGGGACCTTAAGAAAAAAACAAGAAAAGATATCTCCTACCAAACGGCTCGTAACGTGATCTAATGTGTACACCAACGAGGCACTCGAAATAGGTATGGAGTATTACATAACACTTGCAAAAAGCACATAGAACACAATTGTAGATGGACAGGTGGAAAAAGAGAAAGAGAGAGAAGAAAGAAAAATATGGCTATATAAGAAAATATTTGTATCGTAGTGTGTGTGTGTGGGGGTGAAGAAATTATCGAGTCTAATAAAGATCTAAATGTGTAGAGACACGAAGATCGGCGGTTCGGTCCACGATCGAATTGCGTTAATTAGAGGGATACATATTAGCATACTTGAAGATAAATATTGTCCAATTCACGTTACCTCTTAATTCGTCTTTTGCTTGTTTGTGTTAGATAAATAGAATTAAAAATTAGTTGATTGAAATTTTCGTGTCAGGTAAATAGCGTTTTCGAGCATCGAAATTAGGCACGTAGCCGATATATTTCGTATCTCCGCTAGCTATTAATCGTATACTAAGCATATACTTCTCTGCATGCATGGCTCTGTAAAATAGGATTGAAATGTATGTTCAATATGCGCCGTGTCGTTATACGGCCGAAATTCACTGTTCCGCGCGTTACTACGCGCAATCGCAGGATCGAGCGATATTGGACACATTGAAACTGTACGATATAACTAGGGCGAATGATTAACGAGAGGATGACAGGTTCTATGCGTAAAGCCACCTATCCAAAAGGGTCATGACATAATACGAGCAGTCGAGATACGCAGCGAGTCCCAAAAAAGATTTATACGAGTATGGAAATTTGGAATTGACAGTTTCTTTGTCAAAATTCGATCGATATGGCAGTAATAAAACTTCAATCATTAAAATATGGAGAGTAATTTTACAATAAAAATGTACATTTAATAAAGATTTAAAATTTTTTCGAATTATACATCCCAAATTGATAGACTTTTTTGGGACATCCTATAAACGTCAAGCATGCTACAGAGCAGCGGATATTATAGGAAGGCTCGACTCGTCGCGATTTTTTTTTTTTTTTTTTTTGGGTATAAAGACACATGATTAAGATGTCAAGATTCATTAGGTATTTATATTCTGATCTGATTGCGCCTACATTTGCGTTTTCCTATTACACAAATTATAATTAGAAAGGATACATCCTGTGTCGAATGTGTCTTATTTTCAATTATCTATTTGATACTTTGCATATCAATAGTAACAAATTATTACCAAGTTCGCCTAATCGCCTAGATTTCCAGTCGCCAGTCACTGAGTTTGCTTTAATCATCTAAGAAGTACCTCCATCATTATTCGAGTCCCATGTTTCGGAAAGCGACGATTTCAAACTGACAGGAAGCAGCCGATATTTCGATTCCAATTTCAATCGCAGACTATCGACGAGTCGAGTCGGATCGAATAGCCTCGCATAAGTTGCTCTCGTAGGAGCGAGGTCGGGGAGGATCGTGAGGTTGATTACAGGGCCAACACGATAGATTACGTCAAAACGACGCGTAAGAAGGTCGATATGTATATAGATATACATATATACATCGTACGTTGTCTAGTCGGATACTTACGGCGCTGACTTTCCGCACTTTATTGGCAGCGCTGTGATTGTTGTTGATCTGTTTGATGTGCCTCTGGTCGCCGGCGGACTCGATCGAACGTATGCTCATCTTTTCCTTATTGTTGTCGTCGTTGCCCTTCTCCTGCCCGACGAACAGCTCGTAGCTGTGACACGAGAAATCCGATGGGGATTTGACGATCTGATCCGCAGCCTCCGCGGCGGCGACAGCCGCTGCAGCTGCAGCTTCCCGCGCTGCAGCTTGTGCCGCGAGCTTGTTTTCTTTCGCTATTGCGGCTTCCTCGGCTTCCTAATTAACATTAATCAACCGTGTTTATTCTTTGATTTAACAATTTACGAATTTTAGGCCTAATTTCATGAAATAAGAAATTTATTTCTCAAGAAAGACTTTTCATTCTTAATCGATGAAAAGCTTCAATTAGCATATCAACATTTTTTTTTTCCAAAATTGACTCTCTTACCCTCATAGCTTCTTCCTCGGCGAGCTCTTCCTCTTCGGCTTTCTTCTGCAACTCGTCGTACGACATCGCGACAATAGCGAGAATCAAGTTGACAAGATAGAAGGATCCAAGGAAGATGATCACGATGAAAAAGAGCATGTGCCACGGTCCGGCCGATCTTAGCACCAGTTGATACAGATTCTCCCAATAATCCTGAGTCATGAGACGAAAGGCAGAGAGCAATGCCCAACCGAAAGTGTCGAAGCTCGTGTAACCATAATTCGGATTAGAGCCGAATCCTTGTAAACACGTGTATCCGGGAAGGCACTGCCTATTTTCGGAGAATATCATTTTTTCATTTGTTTCTTGCATCGGTATTGCAAATATATTTCCGGAGGAACTCTCTAACTCTATTCTAACTCTAAATTGGATCTGGGGATATTAATCTTACATAAATTCGTTTAGCTAATATTATTATAAATAAAAGCGAATTGTCAACTTACCCCGCTCCCGATGAATTTCCACATAAGGGTATATTTTTAGCTTCGTCAAAGTACCAATTACCTACATGAGAAAAATGTGACGATTTAATAATCGATTAATTTTCATATAAATTAATTTTACAAAAGTTTCCGTGAAACGACCATTTATTACAGAGTTTAAAAGTATACTGAAAAAAATATACTGAAATGTTTAAAAGTACACTGAAATAGTTAAATTAATCGAACTTATACTTTGGAAATCAAATTATAAAAAAACGCCTGAAAAACAAACGTCACTGAAATTTGCTTTTCCTTTTTATTCAGCTTCAAACTTGTGTGCTTTTGAATTAACTTGACGAAGAACCGCGACTTACTTTCGTTATTAACGAATCGATTCCAACTCTCGTGGGTGAGATTACCCCAGGAGCCGTCTTCAGGAAAGTTCTTTATACATTTTTGCGTGAGGACCCCCATGTAAATCTGAAGACCCATCAGCGCAAAGACGGAAAGGGAGAACATCGTCAGGATTATCACATCGCGCAGGTTCTTCACGGATTCTATCACAGCGCCGACAATGGTTTTCAGACCTAGACAACGAGAACAGAATGACAATAGATTCATAGCGTGAAACATACGGCAACAGCGGCGGCAACCTGGAGAAATATCGATCGACTTATCGTGCGAGAAAAGTGGCAATTTGACCGAGGCAGGCATATGGATAAAGTGCGAAATGAATATCTTTTCCGGAAAATTTGAAAAAAAGAAAATGTAATTTTAAACTTAAAATTAAATTTTAAATGGAGAAAGGCATCACGACGCACGCGATTTCATGGATAGCGACATGGAAATTTGTTTAATATCATATTCAGACGAGAGACCTGTTCGATGCGCAATCTACAGCTTACGAGATGAAAAATGGAACACGTAAAGGTCACCAGAAGCTGAATATGTTTCACGATAAATCCGCCCGATATGATATACGATCAAATTCTCTCTGTCTCCAGCCACGTTCAAAGCAGTTTCGTGCATTTGATAGTTTCGAGTTCGATAGTTTCGCGGCGAACAGCGAAAATAAGGAAAAATGAGGAAGAAACCGATGTAAGGAAAATCAGATTCATCGGGGTAAATATTGGACGTATACTGTAAGAATATCTGTGGTGATAAACGAAACGGTGATACGAAGGGCGATACCAGCTGCGATGGAAGCGAATGGTTGTAGATATGTGATGAAATACGGAAGACGTACACAGTGATCGCGATAAGTGTTGTCTAGAACCACTAAGTATTTGCATCTACGACCACTTCTATATTCTAAGCATACCTGGTACAATAGCGACAGTCTTCAAGGCTCGGAGGACTCGAAATGTCCTGAGAGCGGCAAGGTTGCCTAGATCTATGCCCATCGTCACATAACTGCAATACACCCGAACATCACACACATTACAGTGATACAAACAAAAAGATAAAACAAGTTAGAGAAAATCGGGGCGGGATTACGTAGTTACGCAAACGGTTACTCGCTACTTTTCCTATTTCCTACCAAAAAATCTGCACGAACTGCAATGTGTATCGTAAGGTAGCTATTACTGCATGCACGATTCAATGTAACATGCCGCGTATAACTTGCCACAGATTTCGAGATTGTTTTTCCTATACGTATCATCTACTTTCATCAATAATTTTTCTCTTTTGAAGATATGATTAAATTATTTTCAACACTATCACATAAGTATATCTAATTTATAATACTATCATGTTGTTCTTTATTTTTGTAAAAAAAAGACTTTAAATTTTAGTTCTCTCCCTTGCAAAATATAATATCGCATTAAAAAGTTTCAAGAGTTTGCTTTAACAAGTACTGTTGACTCATTGAGGTAGGATCTGATTATTGTTTTCCAATATTATAATTTCATCGTGAAAATAAAAGAATGTAGACAATTATTTTGAAAAAATGATATCCCAAGTATATAAAAGATTGCTGAATCTCGTGGCATGCGATATCGGCTATGTTACGAGTCGCAGTCAAGATCTCGTTTATCGAGTGAAACGTATACACGTATCGATCATCTATGAACAATTACTGAAGTAAGAATGTATGTATATAGATATGTACTAAACTACAACAATTAGTCAACTGACTCATCGACTCGACGTAAGAGTACTAATGTCTAATCAACGTATTACGAATGGCAATTAAAAACTTCTTGTTTAAGATCACTAAAAGAGACAAGAAATAATACTATCCCTATCTAGATGAACTAATTTAAATACCTAAAATATATATATATATATATATATATATAAGTACACCTCAGAGCATGTATGCGTGTATGCACGTTCGTGTCTGCGTGGATTGTGAGGCGTAATGAACGCAGAGATCGAATATACATTATATATATATATATATATATATATATATATATATATATGTATATATGTATATATAAGTATATAATCGATGCTACGAAAGTCTTACGTTAGCGTACTCAACGGATCTAGCGGAGAAGTCTACTGTCATAACCTGGAAAGATCTAACTTTATACTAATTAACGTTTCGTGAAATAACTCTTCAGTACACGAACTTCCGACCTAAAATTGCCAATTCAAAAAGTCACACGATTGTCATTATCGTTTTTGTCGTCGTAACATAAATTTAGTAATCCATTTCTTTTTCTTCTCTGTTAAAAGCCAATTGATTAATTTGACATTAAAATAATTTGTAAATAGTTTCTGTAAAAGTTACCGCCAGAAATTATTTTAAGCTTTTGTAGCCCGAAGGAAATAAGAGTATAATAAATTTTAGTCTTCATAATAATGTTTCTTGTTACGAGGTTGAAGTAATTAGCACGATGTACAATTTATAAAAAGATAAGAGCGATACTTGGGCACTTTCATTAGTATCCACAGAATCTCCACGACTTTTTCTCGACAAAATGGCGACGATCCTTTCGCCTACCATACTCTACCGTGTACTCCATTTTTTTTCCTTTTACTTTTTCTTTCTTCTTGTCTTTCTCTCTTTAAGAAGAATAAGTTTTAACTACTCACGCTAAAGCTATAACTACGAAGTCGAGCCAATTCCATGCATCTCTAAGATAGGTAAAAGGCTGCAGAATGAAACCCCTCGCCATCACCTTAACGGCGGACTCAAATGTGTAGATGCCCGTAAATATCACTCTGAAAACAACAAACACACCACTCAGCTTTTTAAATGCGTCTCGTGTGATTCTCTCTACCATCTAACACGTTTAAAATCACTGTAAAAGGTACTCTCTCGCGCAAAAATGTGATCATAGCCATAAAATTAGAGCGCGTTGAAATATTTCCATTATACGTTTTGTTATTTTCTATTCTTAACTATTTAAACATATATTTACATTGTACAAAACTTATAGCAAAATTAATCTATCGGAAACATGTTAATGACGAAATTACACATTGATTAATATGATCACTTTTGCCAGCAAGACTAATCGCATCTAAACTCGACGTTAATTTCTGACATCTATTTTATTCCTGCAATAATCTATTGGCATCTATCTATTTCATTGATTAACTACTATATGTACACATATATTCGTATCTCAGGCACGGTACACGCGAACGAATTATTCGAGACATAATGAATATAAAAAAAATCACTCTTAGCACAGTCGTAATGTTTCAATTAAACATAAGAAATATGATAAAAAGCAAAATAATAAAAATCAAGTTTTTTCTTCTTCATTTATATTTAACATTAATATTGGCATACAATACAATTATATTTGTCTCACTGCTTATTTGAGAAAAAGTGTACGAAGTGTTCGTTTAAAATTTAAGACATTCCCGACAATGATATCCTCAAATTTGTAGTACACTGCATATTGAATCGTTCGCGCGATTTGTTGCCCGTCGCCTAGTGCTATCTCTAGAGAGACTAGTACAAAACTTACCAACGGAATACAATTTATCACAGTCTCTACTCATATATTAGAGCTATAACATGTAGAACATTTCTTGAAGTATCTATACAACACAGGTGATCACACCGTAAGCCTTCGATAAGGTTCTTTCTAGTTAAATGAATATCGAAACAGCTAAACGTGTCAGTAAAAAAGACGAGTTAAATTTTGACACTCAAAAATAAATAACCAACAATAAACGCATCTTCAGCTTAGGCACATGTTAGTAGACTAAGCTATAATATAATGTAAATTTATGATTATTTAATGGCAAGTTTTCAAGTGTGTATGGTCCCAGTTATTGCAGAATCCTTGTATATCTTATTGTTAGAAAATAAAGACATTTTTGTCTGTTCATTTTTCTTTCGTATCGCTTGCGTTTGCAAAATATTTAATAAATAAAATTTATTTGTTAAATTGTTTTCTTTCTTCAAAACTTACTCGATATTCGAAAAATAATCAAGAAAACAGATAACAGAATCCAATTAGACGATAATTAAATATCACCATTGAATGATATTAAAATAATATTAATATACTTCAATAATTGCATAATAATCGCTAGCGTATTTTGCTGTAGACATTTAATGTTTAACAGCGTCATAATATTTATATTTCGTCATGTTTGCTATCGATTGGAAATAAATATTTAAGTTTCTTGAGTAATGTATTTTATAGATTTACTCCGAAGTTTAAAACTTTTAATTTGAGTCTCTTCATACACATAGGTTTTATTTCTAATAAAAGCGGAAAAGTTTAGCTTTCCACTTGTTATAAGTATATTCGCTCATCCATCATGTGATAGAATCACGATTCATAAATGAGGACGGCGAAAGATACTCACTCGGTGGACTCGATGGTGGGCGTGGTGGGCATGATCATGAGTATACAGTTAACCAATATTGTAGTGATGATGAAGAGGGAAAAGAGCGGGTGAACCAATATGTATATGGCCACCCGCCGTATAGGGTTGAACGGGTCGAGCATCCACATCGCGTCCGTCGCTGAGAATCTGAATATATCCTTTCCCTTGCTAATGACGACGAAGGTCTACAAACAGACACGTACCACAAAATTCATTCGGTCAGTTATTATAAGTAAAAGTGCAGAAATAGACAGATTATCGTTAATAAAAGAAAGTTGTTTTGTACTTGATTTAATCGTGTTTGCTATTTTAAAAGTAGAAACATTGATAAAAAAAATATGGCTTTCAATGAGAATTTCATATTAAAATAATTATCTCGGTTTAAATATAAATAGATGTGATTTTTAGTAATAATATAAAATCAAATCAATATATAATCAATTAATCCACGAAAAATATATATATTTTTAAATGATTTCACAATTTTCGATTTCCACGCGTTTGTAAATTAAAAATATAACAGGTAATATGCTACGAGTTTCAACGCACTATTATAACCGTAAAATAGTTACACAAAGCAATTATGAACTTGAAAGCCAAAGTTTCAAAATAGCTATGCCAGAAGCAGGCATAAGCGGTCGCTCGTTAGAATTCACTCTATTATTCCGCATCTCGCGAAAATTCAATTCCTTTAAAAGAGTTAAACTAATTAGTGCGTCAATTCCCGGTACCCTTTGATTGTGGTAGTAGCTATCAATATCCTCGAGAGGTGTGGAGGCCAACTCGGGTGGAAATTCGTTGTGCAGTCGGACCGGGATCGGCGCTCCCGCCTCAAACATTGGATCCGGCTGAGGACCTTCGTCCTCGTCCTCGTCGTCATACCGAACCTGCGAATGAGATACTTGTAAGATTATATCTGCGCGCGTTTTTCTCTTCACCATATCATTATCACGGCATTTTTGCCTGAGCAAAATGATGTTCAGATGTTCGAAGAGAAATATTATTGCAAGTAATTCAAATATAAAAGATATATCTTTGTAATTCAAAGTATTCATATCAAGAAAACAGAATTATTTGAATGACTGAAACATTCCTTTTATCGAAGCGAATATGTCAAGGATATATGATGCCGGTATATAGGGAAAAAAATTAACCTCACCCGCTTATCGTGCTTTAATTTTTGTAAAATTCTTTTTAATGCGTTCCATTATTTTCACGGCAGAGCCTCGTATAGAAAATCAAATTGGGCCATCGCATATATCGCATTTCATATTCGAGCATGAAAAGTAAAAATAATCGAGCAATCGATGTTATAAATATTTCCAAAATACCGATTTCTTCGACCGTAAATTAAACGGACAATAGATTTGGCTACATATATATGCGTAGTCGCGTTTCTAGATTCGACGATAACGTGCCGCGTAATACAGAATGTAATGCAAAATTAATTTTCAAATATTTCAGTAATATTCTTCATTATTCATGACACAAGTATGCCATATATGTAATACAGAAGACTAGAACAGAAATGGATATAATTCCAAAGCTCTTCTCGAGTATTGTATGTAAATACATTTTAGTACAATTATATTTATATCTTTTCTAGAAATATAAAAGTATATAAGAAGTATATAAAAGTTATTTAATTACTATTTATTTAATACTAATCATTGTCAATCACTAACTTTAACTCTTGTGTGTAATCTTTTATATTTAATATATGAACATTCTTTCATATTGCAAAATATTTTACGCGAGATTTTTTCATGAAAGAGTGAACGTTAAATTATACATTTACGAGCACTCTGTAACACAGCTAGAAAATAAACTTGACCGTATAGAAGGACGGAAACCGTATGGCATCGTATTTGACTCTCGTATATCGAACGCGTGAAATATTCAGTACCGTTGTATGAATATTCGAACAAATCGTTTCTTTGGAAATATTCATCCGCGTACTTTTCTAAGTGCACCAGTTATTCATAACCCGCTTTTAGATGAGCTCAATGCGTTGCACCGCCGCGCATCGTCGTCGCCTGTGCATCACAAAACAAAATCCCCACCGTGTGATGTAGTGAAAACGGTATATACTGTAGTAAGCGTTATTGCGTGCGAGAGACTATCACATGTTCCGAGTGAGTAGAAAATCTCGTTTTTTCTCAGAACGGTCAGATATCCCAAGTAAACTTACTGAGCCCGTGGTCGCTGATAAAATTCGAAAAATCATTATTACGTAAATGATTTTAGCTGATAGCTTGCCACAATAAGATCACAGCAGTGTGAAAGGCGAAGCCAGGACGTTAAATACCGATGTATTCACGCTGCAAATTCGATCGGTGCTAAAAACGGGTCGTGAACATACGAACCTGAAGAAGGTCCACGCGATCTGCTCGACTTTGGCCCCTCCTACAGCTCGAATCTCTGGCGAATCTTAATTAAAGATACTATTCCTATTTTTTTTTCTATGCCGACTCGATTGATGCTAGTTTGCCTAACGCTCTAGACACAATAGCTCTATTCTAGTCTCTATCCGATCCGCTTTAAACGGAGCACGGTAACCAGTCTTCATCTATTCAGGACACAGTCGCGCACAAAATTGATATAAAAGCGTATGCATGGCAAATAAATGTCCCAACCGAAATAAAGCGCTCGGTATATCTCTCCCCATGGACCCGGAGCGTTCGTCTTCTACGTTTATGCGCTTATGCAAATTTATGCGCGGCGAGTTTAAGACCTTAACCACTAAACGACCCGTCGCCGACATGTTCACTTCGCAAAAACCGTAAAATGCGACAAAATCCCGCAGATGATGGATATATGAGATCCGTACGATCGATCTCGCGGTGCAGTGATGTATCTCAATTGTGGTTCCTTGCGGAATTACGTGTCAAAAATTTAGGCAAGTGTTCTATACCTAAATAAAAGTCTACACTAGAATCCGTGTACGGTCTAGATGACTAGGTCTAAATTGCGCAAGCCAAGTGTGTCCTTCGCCGAGCCCTGCGCGCGAAAGCTCTAAACTCGTGCTCGTCGTGCGTGCCAAAAGTTTCAAAACTCGTGGTCGAATCTCCAGGGAGACTCGAACCGGAGTCTGACCCCGTACATTATCGGATTCGATCACGACGTCGGGAGAGAAGCGTTTGCAAGCATAGTGCGCGAGAGACGTAGGAAATCGAGCTCTCGTTCTCGCGCGAACTTGACTTTTGTTGGGAATAACAAACGCGCCGTGAAGGCGCCGACGGGGATTACGATTGTCCCGAGCTGTCTGCGATCCGCCAGAATGGCGAAGAACTTTGTCGTTCAACTTCCTATTATCTCGACCAGCCATAAATCAATACGATTCTTGAGGATGCACCGCGTAGCTTGTGCGCGACTCGCGCACTTTGCTTTAAGACAGCTGCGGCAGTGCGCGCTGGTTCAAGAAATAAAAAAAAATAGGATGAAGAAAGTCAGCGTAAGCGTTGCACGTATGGCGTACGATCTGTGTAAGCGCTACCAGGCGACCGCGACCTCCGCTCGAAATATTTATGTCGTACGTTACTGCGCATCTCCGTATTGCCACTTCGTAGTAGGCGTTTCTTGATGGCGGAACTTTTTAAGACCGCGCTCATATATCTTGTCAGAAATTATGTATTTTAATTTATTACTGAAGATTGTAAATATGCACGAGTTAGACGCGCTCGAAGCGATCTTTGAAATCAAATCTGCACATTAGGTTTAACGCATTCTTAATTTGTATCCCTCGGATTGTTGCGATCGAGTCTGGAATTAATTACGACAGTTTTAATGAAATGTTGAGTCTCTCGTCGCAAAAGAATTTTGATATATATATATATATTTACGAGGAATATGTATGTTCGATATAAATTACTCATTTCTCTGGATTATTTTTGGTTTGCAACAATTGTTGGACGCATTGCGCAATTGTCTCCCCCTCCTCCTTTATAATTAATCGCAAGCTCTCTCCTACAAGCATCTCCGTAAAGCACTTTCAAAGCAGAAATTCTGGAAGCAACAAATATTTCGAGGGAAAGCCGCGCGTTAAAGCGTAAGCACAGCTCGCTTTCGATTGTAAGACGTCAAGACACTTGCCAAGGAAACGTGTATCTGTGTATTTGCAAACAACCAAGGAGCAAATATAAAAGCACGCTGCTTTGTATCGTGTGTGTATTTGTATGTATGTGAGCGTGTGTGTGCGTGTGTGCAAATCATGAGATTTTATCATCATGTTACCAGTAAATACTAAGAAACAGTATAATATGACATCAATGTTATATTTCTATTACTTGGTGTTTACTGGGTTTGTGGCCACGATGTAATATCCAGAAAAGGATATTCGCGATCACGATAAGAAAGATACTCGACATTGAGATATCACAGAGGCGAATCGCGCGCGCGCGCGTTCCCGCTAAGAATAGTCCCCGAATTAATTAATCAAAACGTTTCGAATTCAATGCCTCGCGGATTAAACTTGCACATCTTTGGTATCCGGTCGATATATCGATTAGGGATGATGACGCTAGGGAATCAATATACACCGTGGCACGCAGAAAATCAGGGATTGAAACTTTTACTACGTCCATCTAACCTAGTGAAACATAAATTCTCTATACCTATCAATTGCAATGTTTGAAAAAGAATCAGATTTAAAAGTCGCAAAATCGAGATTGTCAGGAATAATTTAACAAGAAAAAAATATTGCTCTAGAATAATTAGCAGAAAACATTATTTAAAAAAATAATATCTACTATTGTATTTTATGGTTCAAATGTAATAATATTAAATCACTCGTATAATTCTTTGAAAGAAAATACTTATATATCAAAGATTAATGGACAAAAAATATTAATAAAATTAAAATAAATTCTAAATTAATAATTAATCTAAAAGAAATTTATATAATATTTCAATACAAGTACAACTTCGAATATGCTACGAACGTGCGGAATTGTTCGCAACTATTACCGAAAATATCGATTTTTCTTCATTTGCGAAGAACTGAAAAGTTCATTATTCTTGTTTTCAATCCCTGCACACAGTGTAAGCAAGTATTGCATCGTATGTGTGTGGCGTTGGACAGTGAGTGAGTGACGCGTGTCTAGTCGATCGATCGGCCAAATGCTGCCGAGTGAGGAAAAATCGTGAGATCGTGTGCGTGTCTGTTTGCGCACGTGTTCGTAATGTGCATGTGTGTGTGTGTGTGTGTGTGTGTGTGTGTGTGTGAGATGTATGTCTGTATATATGTATGTCGGTGTATATGACGTGTAACATGTACATGTTAGTAAGGTAGAAGAGTCGGATGTGAGATAGAGAGAGCGGTATTACTTAGCGTGACGTAACGTCTTACTTCTTTTTTCTTTTTCTTCCGTCCAAAACCTCCCTGAAATTGGAGAAATGGAGAAACAGTCGTTACACACAGAGATACAGAGAATATGGGGGATATCGATAAATGAACAGAGTAGAAAAAAAAAGAATATGCCAATATATGCAGTAATAAGGGGATGGGCGCGATAAGATGGAATCAGTCCGCAGCTTTCGGAAAGGTAAGAACTGGATCGGATCAGAAAAGAAAAACAGAAAGAGAAAAAGAGAGAGAGAGAGAGATTAAGAGATTAAGGGGGATAGATGGCAAAGAAGGGACAGAGAAAAAACAATGTTACATCACGACATAGACATACGATGGGAAATACACAGGATTAGACAAGCCGGAAAGAGGGTTTCCAAGCACATGAAGCTTGATCGAGACTGGATTAATTGTTGGAAAAACACGGTTCGTCTGGGAATTCGAAGATACTTTTCACGGAGAATTATAATCTGTGTCAGTATCAATTATTTGGGGATTTTGCTAGACTTAAAAAATTTGTACATTCTTCAAACATTTAATTATAATGTAGCTTCTGCTACAATTAATAGGGGAATGCAATATGTTAGTTAATTTATATACTTTACTATATGTTTATAAAAAATGCAAAAATTTTAAGGCGATATATTCTCAGATTTTTAAGATTTATTACAGAAAGAGAAAGACGATCGATGATAATCCAGTTTTGATCTCGCTTCTCTCTCGTTCTCTCCTTGACCTTTCATCGCTAGAGTATAATACAAGGAGGCAATAAAAGGAGAGGATTTGCTCCTCTTGGGAAAGTAATTTTCAAACAGCGCGATCAATGTTGAACGATAGACGTGGACGAGAAGGAAGGTTAATAAATAAATCCTCTCCTTTTATCGGCGTTGCTGTTATAGCCGTGGGACAAATTAGGAGCGCTAATTATAAGGATGTAAGGGACTCATTCGTTGGATTTACATTAATACGCTCCTCCGTGATAATAATCTCTCATCGCGTGGCACTCGCGCGTTATTCATTAACGCGAATGCGACGAGAAGAAAGAATGGAGGTAGCCACAATACATGAACGATATCCACGCACATAAATAATGTATATATATGTATATATATATATATTTATATATATATGTATCTATGTATAAGAGTAGGCACAGAGAGATAAGTGGCACTGCAGACATCGAGCTTCGTACGTGACATGTCTTTCGTAACACACACAATACTCGACGACAAATATATGTATGTATAAATATAAACAAGTGGGTTTAAATAGTCGTCGGTAGAGAGTTACATCCTCACTACGTTAGCGATAGATCAAGCGAACAATCAATGGGACAATCAAATGGAGAAGGGAAACAGGTGAATCAGTTGCAATTTGATATATGTAAGAAAAGAATGGGGAAAAACAGATTTCGCATACAGCGCTACAGCTAGGCATAGAAAAGTCAACGATAAAGCAACTCATACTTAAGATCAAATAATAAATTTCAACAATTGAATTATTAAAAAACATAATATCTCTTAAAGAATAAAAATATTTAAATTGAATACTGCGATCAAAAATTTTGTTAATATTGATGTATAAAACTCATTGTTCGTTTATTCAAGTAAATTAAATTTTATACCAAATGCATTTAACACAAGTGCAATACTGTTTTATTACTCTTGATATTTTCGGAAGCGTATTTGATCAATTTCGTACTCTGTTTATTTTCTGTTTGTTTTATTTGACGTACTTACTTTATTAATTTAAAAAAAAAATTTTTTTTTTCACCTAAATGTTTTAAAAGAAGAAATTTTAATGAAGATATTTTATGAATGAACGGATTTTATGAATAAAATCTTAAGTATGAGCAGCATTTAATGCGAAATTTGTATTTAGCGCATTTACACAAGCGCCTGTGGGCGCAATGGCTGTCGGTTAAGAAATGAATTTTTTCGAAAGCTCTAAGATGATTTGTTGTGCAATAGAACTTTCAAATTAGATGAATGTTATATCTTTCAAGTAAAGATTTGTAAGTTTTTATTGTTACATTGGTCGTCTCGTATGAATATATATGTACACATGAATATGTACAAAAAAGGACAGTAATTATACAGAAGAAAATTAATTGATCGCACAGTCGAGCTTGGCAGGAAGATTAGCAGCGTCAGATAAATACCCGCTAGCGTTATTCAATATATAACTAATTGAAAAATTATATAATGGATAACCACAGACTCGAAATAGCGAGATACGAGTTTGGAATACAATAAGCATATGTACAACGAACATTTACGCAAAGCATATATTTTTTTAGAATCACCGCTATGACTTTCTCACAGCTTAAATATCTCTTTGAGACTTCCACGAAACAATTGAGAAGAATAAATAAAATCGGAATACCTTGAAACGCGATCGTCATGGAACGACCACGTAATTTATTTGGCGCTACTTAAGGGGTATCCTACGAAGTACGCACATGACGAATTATATGTCGATGTAGTTAATGCGCGAAGAAAATTACAAGTAAGTATGCGATCGTGCGACGAGCGCATACGGGTCGCGTTCATACCTCGCCTTCCGCTCTTCTCTGCTGAAGCTCCTTCTGCCTGGCCTCTTCCTCGGCGATGCGAGCCCCGATCGCTGCCAGGGATTCCCGCGTGAACGGACGGAACAAACTTCTTTCTTCCTCTGATATAGAGTCAGAATCTTCGGACATTGTCTAGGCTGCGCACAGCTGAGCCACCTTCCTGCGAATGCGAATCAGTGACATGAGATTAGGTGGAAAAAAAATAAGATAGAAAAGTAATAAAGAGATAAGAGAGAAAACACTGGAGAGAAGAAGATAAAATAATATTGATAAATCAACGTAAATTGAAATCGTATATCTGTAGCAGTAATTCGAAATTCGATATTATCCACTCCATAGATTAATGAAAACACTGCGGAATCCGTGGAGCTCTTAAATAATTACAAAGAATAAATAAAGTGAGATTGGAGTAACTATACGAGACAAGACGAAAAATTATGAAAAACGGAGTATGATATGTTTATCGGTAAGCCGGACTCACTTTTGATCGGTGCTAACAGTTCCTGAAGTGTGGTGTGCGCGTGTCCCACGACGCGGGGGGGTAGTAAAGTTGCTGCTGCGGCTGACGGGGACGACGGGTCCGGTGCTGAGAGCGGCGCGACTTGCCGGCTAGCAGCCGGTTCCTGGGCGTCGTCGATTCCGAGCGCGTCGTGCCGACGATGCGGTCACACGACGCCGTTACGTACGGTCGGACGGATAAGGGCGCTCCGTGCAGCACGTCGATTGCCGATCTGCCGCTTTTGCTCTCCCTCTTCTTGTCGATCGCCGTCACGCGAGTATTGCTGCTGCTGCTGCTGCTGCTGCGGCTACTGCTGCTACTGATGCCGTTGCAGTCGCTGATGCTACTGCTACTTCTAGTTTTGTTCCGGTTGCGGATGCTGCTCTTACTGCTGCTGCTGCTGCTGTTGCTGCTGCTACCTGAATCTCGTTCCAACGAAATGGCGACGAGAAATGACGAACGCGCTGCGGCAGTGCGTGCTATGTCGGGGACCGTCCAACGCGAACCAAGATTTTTCATGTCCGACCTAAGAGGGAGTCGAGCAAGCGTTGCGTTGCGATAAGACCGAAGATATCGTAGAAATGTTGTCAGGTGTGCGCGAATGTGTAAAAACAGTTGATTTCGTGGAATAACGTACCACGTTAATATTTGTTTTTTCAATTTTTTCGACTTGTGTGGTACAAATGGTGAAAGTAACGATTTTAAGTGTCATATGTCCAACCTGATGCAAGTCATAATTATAGAAACATGATTAGTACTTTCTGATATTTCAATTAGTATTTCTCGGAATATCATGAGGCCTCGTGGAAGTCATTAGTGAGTAATGTCGTCAAATAAACGAGCTACTCCTGCAAATGGGCTACCGTCCCTTCGAAAAGTGCATACTCACGTGTAAATGAAGCGACGGGTGCGATCAATCCGTTATCCGAAATAACATAGTCTAATCTTCGAGTCGGTCGATTTTTATCTGCAACAAAAAGATAAGTTAGATGAGTGCGCTGAATCGTTTAATTAATATTGCACATAAAAAATCTGAAATTGATATTGAGAATTGAAATTGATAACTCGTACAGACCGCGAAACTTACTATAAAATATTTAATAAGAATTTTTTTTTTTAAATATTTCATAAAACTATATTGGATAGAAAAATATTTCTATATTAAATAACGTATGTCGCAATGCGATAAGAGTATACTATTCCAATTTAACACGGAATCTTATTTATAATCCTAATTTAAATCGACATTTGATATCTACATTTACGAAGCAAGTAAGATCCTTCGCGCTAATGGTAAAGGATCGTATTTCTGCCACAGAAGCTTTAATCTGCCGATAAGGAGAAACATGAAACGATCTTTTTAGGGCGATTTTTGCGATTGGGATATACGAATCGCCAAAGATAAACACGTGCAGTGATAAACGATCGCGTTTGCGGACGTCCGCGCGACGAGGAGGGAATTTCGCGCGGATCGTGCCGGCATCCCTACACAGGCGGAGTCGCGGAAAGGTGTCGGTGGTCTTTGACCGAGTTTCGCGCGGTCGATCATATTCCGCCGAAACTCGGTCACATGCGCTTATGCATCGGCGGCGGCGGCGGCGCGGGTGGCGCGGCACCGAGCGCCCGGCCCGACGCGGCGCGACGGTACGCAATGTAGGAAAAGTAAGAGTGAAGGGCTGTTGTTCGCCAGTGGAACACGCACATGCAGAGGGTCGCGTCGGTACCACGTCGAACGTCCGAGTTCGACGGACACGGAAGTTCTCGCCGATATTTATGGTATAGCTGTGCTATTCTTTCTATCGACTCTCTTGGTGCTTTCAAAGCTTTTATTTGTTAGGAAGGAAAGACAACGAAAGATCTCGCGAGTAAACTCCACGTGTTCATAGACAACTCGAGAAATTTGTGAGGGTTTATAAACCGCGACACGATTATCACGTGATACGATTGTTGTTCTCTTTTTCTTTATCGTTTCACTGTCTTTATTTATTAAGAGCGAAATTTTTCAAATTTTTCAATTTATATTATTATGCAGATTTGAAGCCTGCTAGAAGAATGCGGTATATTAGAAGTATTTGTGATATAAATATTATTCTTCTGATGACAGTTTGAGCAATACATTTTTTCGGATGACGAAACTTTCTTTAAGGAAAAAAATCGTGATCATTCATAAAATCATGAGTTGCTTAAATTCGTTCTTTCACGAGAATCACGATGGTAATCCCTATTATTATATTTCTTACTTACTTGTGTGAAACATTTTCGTTGCAAAGCAGTATTTTCAATATTTGCATAGTCCGAACTACTTGCACAGTACCAAGTGCATAGTACCAACCCTTACGTTGTAAGTGACCGATATGAGCGATAGTACAGGAATATATAGCAATGGATATTACGTAACTGGTCATCGAAAGCATGTAACTTAAATCTGCGTATATCCAACTCGTTCGATTTCGTATAATATAATTTTCAAGTAAAATAAACGCGTATTATTGAATTACATCCATAAATCTTGTCGAAAAGATTTAATAGAAAAGTTTCGCAGCTCGCCAATGGACATGAATTTAACATTCTTGTTAATCCAATTATCGTATTAATTGTGAGAGTGAATATAAATCAAAAGATATTTTCTATTCGTCTCGTTAAATTAACGTCACATTTGACCATCTCGACTAATGATATCGTGTTACTACACAGAATAAATCACAGAAATGGAACAAGTTATATCTTGCTTCCGGTTACGATAAAAAAGAAAATGATAGATAGAGTCACATAACACGGCCTTCACTCTGATATTCTCGTTACTAATTAGACATTCATGTATACGCACTAATTATTTTTAATATGAGCGCATTATATTATACAGTTGTCTTGTGATTTTTCTGTTTACGAAGGAAATCGATAGTTTATAACTTCACGAGATGGTCAACGCGCAAATCGCGTGTTTCGAGTCATTTAATGCATGTTTTTTTTTTCTTTGCCATGTGGTTGCTTTAGATCGTAATGTGAAATTCGCGCAACCGTGTTCCAAGTATGTGATTTTACTCGCTCATTATAAAATTCCGCGAAATGATCAAAAGCATAAGCGCGCAATCATCTCTATTTGCTTGTATTTAAATTGTGGCCATTATTTTATAACATTGCAAAAGACAAACGAAAAAGACAAGAATGCTCCATAAACCCACGCACAAAAATTGCAATTGAATTTCCCTGTTATCTCCAGAGGAAAATCGTGAATTATTGCGATTTTTTCTGCTTTATTAATATTTCATTTAAATTTGAAAATAATTGCAATTTTGTAATTATTACACAGAGGCTTTGAATTGTATATATTTCAATATCGGAATATTGTACACTTTGATCGAGAAGAGATCGGATTAATGTTATTTTGATATTAACTTGACTTATGGCCTTTTACTCACACACTCGTAATACATTACGGGATAATGGCGAAAGAGATTTTCTAATTATTCATTAAGTGGTATTATATAGAAGCCGCGAAATAATTAGCCAATTTCTCCGATATGGTATCGAATGTGCACTTCAACAGAGGTTGTATTTCACGGATATAGAAATGCAATAAAAAGCGGCGCTCTGCCAGCGTGCGAAGCAAGAAGAAACGAGGTCAACTATATCTGCGACAAATCGGCCTTCATCGAGAAATTATACGCGGTAACTGAAACGGGCGGCTACACCGAGCTTAACGAGTAATATTTCTGAAAGAAATTACTGTTTCTCGATTCCCTTTCTGACCCTTCGTATTTGCTAACCAAAGTGCAAATGCACTCTTCACTTCGTTTGTAACCAATTGGCCTCTCGATTTACTCGGGATGACGCTTCTACAAAAATTGTCTACTTTTTGTATTTTTATTTAAATGTAAAAAACTCGTATAAATGCAGCATAACGAAAGAAACGTTTAGTGTGATCGAAATTAGAAAAAAATTCAAGAGAACTATAAAATTCAAAAATTAATATATAAAATATTGTTTATAATATATAAAATATTGTACACGACGCCGGTCGTACAATAATAAAATAAATAAATATATTAAATTAAATATTAATTATAAAACATGTATAGAATATGAAATATGAAATGAGAAGAAATATTTAATCAAGAATTTTAATATAGAAAACTAAAGAGAATATTGAGTGAGAAATATTTTAATGTAGTGGTTCATGTAAATTAAGAATATGTCCGCTGAAAAATAACGCCGGTTCGTAATTTATACAAAATTAAATCCAAGATTATATAAAGATTATGCAAAATCCATGATAGCGTAAACTACCTCATCCACACAAATTCGATGTGATTGCAGTCGAGAGTTTACGGAATCCGATTTGTGATCATGAATGGGTTAATATCAAACGGAATGCGAGAGCATTATATCAAAACACTTTTGCAAAGTATGTTGTTTGCCCGGATTGCGGATCAATAAATAGCCACAGTGCACACATCCACGACACCGGTCGTACAAAACGATGCGCGATCCATTTCAATTCTGATATGCATACGGAAATGAGACACGGTTCAGCACAGACGAGTCAGTTATCAGCGATCCAATCAGCCTTGACGTTTCTTCTAATAACAATCTCGGCATATTTTCAGTAAATTAATGTACATGCACACATTATCGCATTATACAGCGTTATGATACTACTGAGTTTCGGTATGTAATGTCAGAAAAAATATATAGAAAAATTTCATGTAATCAGTTTCATGTGTCTAACCGTCAGAAAATATTTAAAAGTTGTATAAAATAACAGAAGACTGTCTTCAAGACTGTCTTATTTAATCTAACTCTGTACAGGAATCTATAAAAATTTTTTAAATATAATACAGAAATACTTCTCTGTCTCTTTACCTTACTTAACCTATTTAAAGTAGATTGTACAACAATCACAAAGATATTGGCGAGACGTTTTAATTGCTATTTATATTATTTGATTAATTATTATCGCATAATATTATGTGAGTAATTAAGTATCTTATACAGAGAATGTATGTCAATTTCATTAACTTGCAACTCGAAAAGCGTTCGTGGTTGATGCACTCGACCTGACAGCAGGAGATAGGTATCTCGAACATTTATCTTAAATTTCGATATTTTTGCATCCACGGTATCTTTATGTAATATTTTTCGCGTAATTGGATTCATCCTGATATGGCATAACAAATACAGCATAACAAATTTTTATTACTGAAACAAAACTGTATAATTATTGATTTATAATATCCATGAATTAAGTACAATAATAGTGACAATCTTGAATAATTTAAATTTAAGATTTTTCGGTACTCAGTATTTTTATATTCTCGCAATTTGTTTTGAACTACATCGGAAGACGTATCTTGTGTGCTAAGGAACCAATAAATAACTGTTCTCCTGCAAGTTGCTGTATCCACTAGGTTAACTGTCTCTTTCTCTCTCTCTCTCTCTCTCTCTCTCTCTCTCTCTTTTTCTCTTCGAAAAGAATCGGAATTGTCAAGGCACTCGATTTATTGCATCGGGAGAACAAACCTTTGACAAATTATATTGAAAAGTTTCGAATTGCAATGTTTTATGAGAAATATAGTATTAAAAAGAAGTCTAAAACTTCGAGAATTCGTGATGCCATAAAGTTTCACGCGCGGAATAACATTCGAAAAATGTTCATCAATCTTTTAAATGTTCATGTGTCATATAAAATAAGGTTTCGATGCGTTTCTCTCCCGATTGCTTATCGAGGTCGTCCCTTCCGAAAATCTTTAAAATTTAGATATCGGAGGGTTCTTTTATCACCAATCTCTTAAATATGTAAAGAAAAATATGATAGGAAAAGATGAGTCTACGGGATATGAATTCCACAAAATCGTCAACCCTCAATAATTGGATTAGTTTTCTCGGTACTGAGAGATTCAGGGATGCTTGCTGGTGGGCGAACGTGAATCATCCGGCCAGCTCAGCCTGGCATTCTGCGTAATCAACGCCATATTCGTGGACCCTACACGGTAGCGCCACCGGAAACCACCCCTGGAGTGGAGGAAAACCCTTCCAGTTGCTGGCAACGGTGGCTGGCTGGCCGGCTGGTGGGGCAACGCCGACGCCGACGCCGACGCCGACGTCGCGTGACGTCACAAACCAGGCCGGGTACGTTGCGGAAAAACGTTGTCATGACGACGACCGCTGACGCTACCGTCGTCGTCGCCGCACCGAGCTTTCCGCCGCCGCCAATGCCGGGACAGCGCAATCGGAAAAAGCGCTAGTAGGAAAGGAGAAAAAAATGCAGAGGTCGTGGGAGTTGTACATACATGCGTTACGCAATTTGCATCGTTGCAAATTGCAATCGGCATGGGAATCGCGGATTCCAAAAGGGAATTGGACAGACTCGAACAGACGTGGGTGATACACGCGTTAAAATAGACAAGTCCATTTGCTGCCCGGATATCCGGACATCAATCGCTACACAACGAAAATTCCCGGAAATTCCCTGGTTGCAGTTGTTAAAAAAACGCGCACACTCTTTGCGTCCTCAATTTTTCACACGCGGAGAGCGTTATTCAAATTATCCCATGCGGATTTACGAATAAATCAGAATATTGAGATATCAATGGAAATAGAACTCTATTAAATTACTAAATTTATTATATAAAGTTATTAATTTTATTAAATTAAATTGTTTTGATTAGCGTACCCATTTTATAATACACTCGCTAATCTCTTGATCAAGTCTATAAAATTTTTAACTCTCTGAATATTAGATATTTAGTGGATTTTATCGACAAGTAATTTACTCGATAATATCCTCCTACAATTCTTCCGATATTCTTTGTAGGCATAAGAAGGAAACGAATATAACAATCGCGCATATGAAAGAAGTTTATAGCGTGTCGGATCGGAGATAAGGAAGGATCATTGTTTCTAAGATTTATTTCCTTGTTTTCGCTAGAGATTCGCTACTGAGATGCGGCTATTAAAGTCGCCCAAATTGAAATATCTACAATATATGACAGTAAACCAATGACATTTCGCGTAAATGTAGCGTAAGTTTTTGCGATACAACGTGAGCAACGATAAGAGTTTCCGAGATTTTGTATTTACGTAATTTATTCCGTTGAAAAGCGCTCACAGCTTCCATCGAATAAAAAATTCGACGTGGAAAGCGAGGCGTTCTGTTAAGATCAGTTATTCAATTACGTAAATGCGAAGCTTGGAGAACTTGCGTTGCCGTAGGTTTCAACTACGATGAAAGTAATTGCACGACGAATATCTTGAATAAGAAATGAGTCATCGTGCTACTTTCAATTTCGCCTTAGTGAGATAAGGTGTTTACATGTTAGAAGTTACTTAAAAATCGCGCATTAAAAAAATGATTTCCTATGATATTTTTAGTAACGTATTATAATACACAGACTGTGAGTTTGTTGATAAATTTCTATATAATTCCATAAAGCAATGATTCATTTACATGCGTGAAATGTCGATATCCTGTGCAGTTAAGAAGCTGGTTACAGAGCTAGAACCGAACGGAATGAGAGAACAGCAGTGAAGGAAAATTACTTCGCGCCGACGTGCTTGACGTGGCGACAGCAATAATGTTGACTGGGTGTGCCCGACGTTATTAGAACCTTCTAAAGGAGTCCGACTCACACAATTTCGACGAAATGCTTGATTCACCAGAAGAAATAAATGAGTGGGGAAATTCGAAATAGATGCATTCCAGAAGCATGTTTATATTTGCATTTCTGAATAAATATAGTGCTTGTAGAGCAACTCTTGTACGAATATAATTATAACTTTTATAAATACAACATTCAATTATAAAAAAGGCTTTCATTACTAAAAATATGATGATGAAACAAATGTCAAAAAGCCAATAAAACATTTCATATATGAACGTGATAAGTTTTATAAAAGACTTAAATCAATTAATAATACGCAGATAAATTTGGCTAATTTTACATACAGTTTAAACAGCTTTATTATATGTATTGGAAATATACAGTGATGAGAAATAGCATTTGATATTTTCTAGAGAAATATTCTGTCGATCGCGGCAAGCAAGTATTCACGTCAAGCAATTACGGTCTCCAAGTAGTTATGGCTATTTATGATCAGACAAACAAACGAAAGTCCGCGGCGCATTAAACGCGATATATCAAATATTCTTTCGTACGAAATGGTGTTAGTGTTAGCGTTATTAATTTCTATTTTAGGCTCCGTAAAACGAGATAGAAAGAGAGGCGAAGACGAGGCGTAAAAGGACGAAAGAAAGGAAGAAAAATATTTCATGCAGTCGCGTGGGCACGCGAGATATGAAAATCTCAGGGCGTAATCTGTTACGGGGATATATCTCGAAATGCAGTAGACTCGGTCATTGCGTTGTGTTGCACGAGCGAACGTTACGTGCCAGCGAAGTGGAAACGACATCTGTACATGTGGATATCGTTGCGTTCGCGACGCTCTGCACTGGCGCGACCCACAAAAGACGAAGTATACCGCGACGCAAAGTATAGCGCGAAACAGGGCCATGCGTTCGTGCGAGGGCACGCGATCGATTGCCCGCTTGCCTGCCCGCTTGACTTTCTTGACGGTTCGGCTCGGCATTGCGCTTCCAAGAATCCACCACCCTCCCGCGGGAGATTACCACCCCGCGCATTTAACCCTCGCACGCACGAAATTCTGCATTTCATCGTTTTGTTTCCGATCGCGCGTGACAGAACACGTTATCGCTAATCTCCCCGACTAGAGAAAACACGATCAAGTTAATTAATTAACAAGGATACAGTTAAAAGAGGAAAATCACGAGCAGAATGTCATACATTATATAAAATTGAAAGCTAAGCTAATTGAAACTCTCTGTTAATGAACGAGCGAAAAGATTAACTCTTTGCACTTCAATGAAGACTCGGGAATAAATGTGCTCTACATTTAGCATAAATATTGCTCCGGGATCGAAGAGAGATCGGTGTAATTGATGTTATCCAATTCATGAATTCCATCAATGCATCTTTTTTTGTTGCCGTTATATTATCATGAATATATCAGGATAATAAATGTGAATCATAACTGCAGATTTATTATAAGTGAAAACCTGATTTATGATAACAGTCTTGACCAAGATACATCTTCTTGCACTGATAAATGACGGCATTTTAAATTCTCTAAACGATTGATATATAATATAGACTTGTGCTGAGTGCAAAGTAATGGCAATAAAATAATGAGGAATTTCACGGTTTAGAAAGCAGTCTGCATAATACATTATTTTTCCCGTAACCTATTTCTTTTTCTTCATCTTTTCTCTCTCGCTCTTTCAATCTATCTCTGTATCTATCTTTCTCTTTAACCTACTAAAGCCGATTATTTCACACATAAAAAGGGATTAAATTCTTATTACACGTGTTCAAAGTATATTAAATTGTACTAATATCATAATGTAGAGATTACATCTACGCTTTATCGCCTGATTTCTAAATTAAAATTTTTTCATATGGGTATAACCTTCTCTGCTTTCCAAGTAAAAAATATCCAACTTGTTGTTAGTCCATAATCTGCATTGCGTTAAACCTTTATATCTGTAACGAAGAAAAAATGTAATACAGGGATATCAATTTTGAATCATATAATAATAATAATCGCCTACGTATTCGAACGGGAATGAGTTGTCTGCGGAAACGATTTTACATCATTCATTGAACGCGCGTAGAGGTGAGGTTATATCTAACATCTTGACACGCATTGTATCCCTTATAAATAGTTCGCTACTAATGGGATAGAAAGACGTGATAAGGCACGACCGTTTCAAATCGGTCAGAACGGAATGATCCTAGGGTAGGGGCAAAGGATTATTGACGTTCGCGAAATCGGTGAAACTCCACTTCTGGGTGCGCTTGTACTCGTCTGAGTACACTTGTACTCGAGGACGACGCGGATGAAGGGTAGCGTAGCGCACCTGTTGCGTTCGTTCGCCCCGTAAAACCTGTCCCTCTTCCCTCCCAACCCTCCCGCTGCTGCTGCTGCTGCACCCTTTTTTCTGCGCGCGCGCACTTTTGAAAGATTTATCTACTATTGTCTATCATAGGAATTAGGCGAGTTTTAATCCTGAACAGAAAGGCGGGTTTCCGTGCACGCGAATCGTCCTCGTTCGATCGTATTTAACCCAAAACAATTTTCCTTAATTTAAATTTCTATAATTATGATTGATAAATCGAATCATATGTCTGTGCTCTCTTTCTCTCTTTCTAATTTCTCTCAATCATTATACTCAGAAAATAATATATTTAATTAAAGATTACTGCAAACACAGGAGAATGGCCGTACAGTCCATTTCAGCACGTATGAAAATCAATCGTTTCGTTCATACTCTTTTTTTTTTTTAATTAATTAAACTAAATAGCAATGAGGAGGTAAAAAAAGGAAACAAAAATAATATCAGCTGATAAAATGTCAGCGAACAGTTTTATATAATCGCGCAAGACATGCGGACTCGTCGTCGAGCGCTTCCCACGCCGCGTTCGACGCGTTAAAAGGAGAGCCAGGGTTAGCCAGGGCTCGTTATCCCGGTACTCCCCTTTTTCTCGAAGCGTGCCGCTCTTAACGCGGAACTAAGTCCTATTTTAGCACGGATCGGCGATCGCGCGGAGCATGTGACGCGACCCTTGACATTATGCCCTATCGATCGTTTATTTATGCCGAGGGATGATTTATCAAACTTTAAGGGATCTCGAGGAACTATCTCGCGGCCGGCGCATCAATTATTCTCGCGTTTCGCCCATTTCGTACATTTATGCGCGCGGAATGCGAGCCGGCACGCGAGTATGCGCGGAATCGCGCGGAATCCGCCTGGCGTTCGCCCGCCCCGCGTACGTGTATGGGTGTGTGTATGGCGGTTACGTCGATAGGAATATCTGTGCCGTGTCACACAAAGGAGGAGCACCGAGGGTTGAAGCGCGCTCGCGCCTCTGTGTCGTCTTCAATGGACGATGACGTAAGTTACGTCTGCTCACGCACGATTACGCAGCGGATCGAGCCGCTATAAGTTCAAGTATGCTGCGCGATATAAGCACCATCATTGCGATACCGTTATTAAACGATTATGACGAGTTAAATCCGTTTTAATTGAACTTTAGCCCATCTCGAGGAGAAAAATTACATTTCGCAAAATATTGCAAATCTATCACGACGCAAACTTCGATAATGAGTTTCTTAATGTATTTAAAAATAGGTTTCTTTTTCCTGTGCGCCAGAAGAATATTGTTCGTCGTAATATTTTATCATCCTTGCACAAAACTAATCCCACGCTTGATTTTAAAAAAATATCATCCTCTTTTTAATGCACTTTAAGCAGATGGTTAGAAGTGCCCTTGGAGCGAAAAACCGTGCGGGTATCGGAACGCAAATCGCTTAGCACGTGCCGATGTGCTTTTTTTTTTCCTGCTTCGAGACGCCCGGCAGGAAACGGGCGATCACGCGAGATAATAAAAACTCGCGTCACTCGCGCGTAAGCGACACGGGAGCGAAAGTGATGGGCGGCTGCGATCTGCTGCTCGAGAAAATGTGTATCGTTACAACACAACCACGCTTCCTCGCGGGAGAAAGTCCTCCGAGGCGTCGTCGTGCACGGCGCGATGATCGATACCATCGCGCGGCTCTTAAGCGGATCGTGCAGCTCGTATTGACCGACAATTTTCGCGCGGAGGAAGGTCACCAGCTAGCAGACATGTCACAATCATTGCCGTAATCGCGATGCGATCAATTGCGGCAATCGAATCGACGTTAACTGGCTTTGTTGTTCTCGCAGCATTAACCGTACAGCAATATGTTCCGCGTCACTAATTATTCTCTAAATATTCTCTAAATATTGTCGAATAGCAGGACGTACGGGACTTAGGAAAGCTGCGTCTGAACATTAACATCGTCCAGATAGAAATCTAGAATATTTCTTTTGTATTCCTATCTTTATTTTCACGTATTGACTTGTACGGTCCTTTAGATTACATACATAGATAAGATAAATTTCAATTTCGCGCGACGGCAGTTGTTACGAAGGTCTCTGTGTGACAGAATTCAATATTTAATCATAAATCATCGATCGTTCGTATCATTATTCAATCGACGCGATGGTTTCTGATATTTACTAGTCAGATAAGAATTTTTTTTTAAAAGTATTTTCAAGTATTTGGATTCATAGTATTACCCATTTTATTAAATATTATAAATCTTAAATATTTTTAAATATCATAAATTAGATATGCCATGAGTTGTTTATAAAAAAAAGTATTTTTGTTGAAAAATTTTCTGGATATTTATTGGAAATTTTCGCTGAAGTGTTCCAAAATTCTTTGAGTATTAATTTAAACAAATTATACACAGCATGTCTCTTTAAAAATAAATTATTAGGGTCTTTTTAAATGCATTTTTGTATGCCAATTCTTTTTTCTTCTTTTTCTCTCTATCATCAAAGTTGAAAACATGTTTGCTTCGTTTTATGTATACGAACTAAAAGGTGTGTCTTTAAACAAAAGGAATCACTTATGTTATTACTTTTACAAACGGTTTATAATTTTGCCGGAAAAAAAGACTTTAGGCGCGCGTTATTGTCCGACATTGTTTTCGAGACAGAGAGCGACGGCACGAACTTGGGACCTTCTCGTACATCCCGGCGTCGGACATAGTCCTCGTGCCGATCACCGCCATCCGCGAGTTCCTTGGGCGCACGGCCGATCCCTGACCGCGGCAGCGTCGATCGATATATCGGGAATGGCAGCCACGGCAGGGCCGCGCGTCACGCTACACGTATACGCGGGGCCTGTGTGGCACACACCTTGGCAATTCGATTGCCTAGGTCCTATCGCGCCTCGTAATCGAGACCTCGTTACCGTCGATGTAAACGGCGACGTGCGGGTGCGGGTCGACGCAGCCGACGCGGGCCGTCGAGTAGCTGCATGGAACGTCGCGAGCGCCGCGTCGCGTCGCACGCGCCAGTGGAAGTGGTCGAATCAACGACTGGTCAGACATAGCGTCTACTCGCGGCTGACACGCTTCACTTCGATCATCGGTAGTGACTCTTATAGTCGGAAAACTTTTTGCTATAATGTTATATAACGCTAATATCTAACATATTTTTACCATCACGTTTAAAAAAGGTAGAGCTCTCAGACGAGGAAAGATAATGGTGCGAGTGTCACGTCATATTTTTTTTTAAAATGGCATTTTCTTTCGTTTACATGCAAATTTATTGCTTCTCAATCTTGTTGAAGGCCCAAGTACTAAAGTCAAGTGTCTAAACGTTGATACAAGTAGCTAGAAAAAAACAGCTAATCGTTAATCTGTTTATTTAATTCTGTTGGTGCAACTCGGATTTAACCTTGCTTGGAAAATTCTATTCTAGACAATTTCTTTCCTCCAGCCAGAAGCTACTAATAGATTTTCCTATATTCTTGCTGACACCAAATGCCAAACTCGCGCATTCGTACTACTCTAAATGTATCAGTTGTGCTATTATGGATGTATATATATCATTACTCCCACGTTTTGTGCCAGCTATTATCTTATTAATATGTATCATTTTAATGTACGCCCCCGTATGGCTCTACAGCTTGCTTACTTGTGCTATATTTACGGTAGCTACGCCCGTGGTCCTACGGAATGTCAAACAGTCTATCAAGTGTAACATCTAGCCGATACTAGATACATTTGATTAGATATTCTTAAATTTTAAAGCTCATCGATAACTCATATTAAATAACTCATATTAAATAAATGCCACAAAACCGTTGCCATAATAATTGAGCAAAACGGAAAATGCCGTATTGAACTTTATAAAAATTCCTTCATAATATCGAAAGTTTGTCAAAGTTTGTGCAGCAACCACGTAATTCAACGTAACTCGATATCACAAATTTCTTCACATTATTCTCAAGACGTCGAACAACTCGCACGATCTGATTGAAGGGAAGTAGCACGTTTCCAAACAGTAGAATATTCATGGAAAATCAAATTAATAGGTCAGACTTGACTTTCTCACATTATCTGTAGCAAACTTCTCTAATTGATTCGACAAATGCGGTATTCTCTGATTATGCTCAACATTCCAAACTTTGGCAAACAGATTGAGATAACACGAATCACTTTGACAATTTGTGGAACGTGAAAGCGAGCCAACTGTCTGAATAACTCCGAAAGACGAAGGAGAGACGTTCGAAAGATGTTTAAGAGAAAATAAGATGACTCTTTCGGACGCTGTTGTTGCTAGGTGAAGGTACACATGACATACACTCGAGTTGACACTTACGGTTGAAGAGGTCGAACACTCTCCAGCGTAGATAGTCACCGCTGCGAACGTAAAAGAGAAGCGCAACGTAGCGATATGGAGAGAAGAGAGGCACTGCGACGTCGAGCGGAGAGAGAGAGAGAGAGAGAGAGTGAGAGAGTGAGAGAGAATGAGAGAGAGGGAGGGCGCGGGGGCGGGGGCGGGTTCTAGGATACCTCCGCGGGCCTTGCTCGAGATGTAAGGGTAGCACAACCGAGCACCGTGAGACGACACACTGAGAGATACACACTTTCACACCGACGATGCAGAAGAAGAACGACCGACGCGAGACGTGTGGCGCTAAAATTCTGCCTCGCGCGATGTCCCTCCACCTGCGCGCGTATACGCGTGCCGCCGTGTGTACACGCGTGTACGGTCCCTCTCCGTACCTTCCGTTACGCTACGACGTTCGTTTTCCCTTGCCTTGTGTTTCTTTTCGTTTCCTTCAGGCCTCGGGCGACGATGGCGATCACGATTGTACGAGGCGCTCTTTGTGATTTCGAGTAATTTTCTCTCCTCCGTCTCTCTCTCTTGCTTCGTTTTTCCTTGGTTTTTCTATTCTCTTTCACTGTCAACACTTGTTCCTTTTCTTCTTCTGCTTCTTGTTAGTATTTCTCCTGCTCCTTCTCTTCTATTCTTCTATTCTTCTATTCTTCTATTCTTCACCGCAGCGGCAAGGACCCGCCCCGTGTCGCGCTACACGAAGGTGTAGTGGATGAAGAGAGCGTAAAACTTGCTCTGCGACAACATTATCCGGCCGGTACGCGGTACCTCGGTTATCTCGTCATTTCGTCTCGCGTCCGTCCTACGGTCTAAGCCGCCCGCGCGCCGCAACGAAAATTGATCGCGTTGCGCGCGACGGTCCCTTCCTCGGGGGACAGGCCCGTCGACGCGTCCGTGTCCGGCCGCCACCGCCGCCGCCGCCGCGTCGCCCGTGTTGACGCGGGGCTACTCTCCTTAACAGCCCGGGGTCCGTTCGCGTACGTCCGCTACCACTTCTCTCTCGACGCCGCCGTTCTCTCGCGCTGCGCCACCCTTAGCTGCTCTCTAAGCCGTGGGACCGCGCGCGCGGCGGGTCTTTCTTTTCCACTCCCTTTGTTCTTCACACTCCGACTCTCTCACCGCCGCACGTTCGTGCACACACACACGCACATACTCCACGCGTGCGCGCGCGCGCACGCGCGTGCATACGCCTCACGGACACGCGGCACAGAGAGACACACGCGCTGCTAACACACACGCGAAATCGGATGCGGCCGAACGCACGCGCGCGCGCACACCAACGATCGTTCTCTTTATCCCTCTCGTTTCAACCCTCCCTCAGCACGCTCGTGTTCCTTCTTCCTCGAAGCTATGTCCTCCTTCGCTACCACCACCTACCACCGCTCACTCTCTCGCCCACTCTTTCCTCCTACCCTTCTATTTTTCTCCGTCTCTCCCTTTCGACCCTTCTTCGCCCTCTCCCTCGCGCCGTCGCCACTGCACGGCGCTGTCCCTGCACCTTCTCGCCGTGTTCGACGTTGGACGTCTCACCCTCGGAGCAACGCGGCCGGCACGAAGGGTCGTTCTCTGGTAACACCAGGCCCGAGGCCTTCGCTCTCACGCGAGTTCCTCACGTCGGCACACTCGACGAGTTCGACCCTCGACGCTCTATCGCGCGTACTTCGTACCCCCGGGCTCCTCTACGCTGTGCGTAGTACTTCGTGCCGCGAAAGTGACTCTCCTCGGTGCCGACTGTCGCGATCAGTCGAGCCGACGCGAACCGTTACTGCATCGTCACGCGCCAGTCTTTCGCGCAGCGGACTCCGTGGAAACTAGTCACCCCGCTCCACGCCCGCTATACCTCATTCGCGATCTGCTACCAACCCTCCCGCCACTCTGTCGCGACCACCCTGCGCCCTGTGTGAAGCCGCAATACCGAGTCCGCGTCGAGACCGACGGCGCGACGATCCCCCGAGGACGATTCGGACTGGCTGGCGGGGATTGGGATTGGTGACGTTGCGAGTTGCGACCACCACTGGTCACTACCGCGGCGAACGGAACCGTCACGAGGACCGTGCGAGGAGCGATCCTTTTCTTTTTCTTTTTTTTCTTCCCTTCCCTCTCGAGAACGCGAGCCTTGCCGTTGCGAAGCGACGGTACCACCGAGACGGCACGGGGTGAGATCAATGCTCCGTTCAGGGCTCGTAAGTGCTTGCGTGGTGCGCTTCCGTAGCACAGGGTGGATCAATGAAAACGTACCCCTCCACCTTGGTATCGTGGACGTAGTCCCGCGCCACTCTTTGCCGCGCCACGACAGAGGAAAACGCGGTACCATACCGCATCACTCTTACTACCACTGCCTGAAAACATTCACCCGCACCCTCTACGACCATACCCGCGAGCTTTAGTAAGCTCGTCCGCGGGGTTTATCACCGCGTTGCAAACACGCCGCATCGTCCAATAGCTTCGTCAGCTTGTCGCATCGAATTCTCATTCGTACGTGGATTAATTTTCCCGACTATTCGAAATATAGTGTAAATCTCTTTTTGATTTTGCAAGAAATATGTAAAATGTACAGAACATATATCGACACATATAAAAATGAAAGAATAAGAAGAAAAAGAATAATGGAAAGATGAATTAAAAGTCAAGATGTGAACAAAGATAAATGTAAACATAGTTTTCAGAAATATAAAAATGTTAATATTCAGAAAATATAGTGACATATATCGTCATAGTATACTTAATATTTTAATATAGGGAACGAATATCGTAAAGAAAAGTATACAAAATGTAGTACAACTTATTGGATATATTTCATAAATCGTGCATACAATCAGTTCAATTATAAATTGCCTAAAAAAGTTCAATCATTCGTTGCACAAATTAACATGCCGTTCTCTCATAGCATATTTGAAAACAAATGATTGCTTTTGTTTTTTTTTTTTCAACTAGTATCAACAAACAACATATCCTCGTAAAATATTAAAACAGAGAACCTAGAGGACTATACTAATACTTTGCCAAGTCAAATACGTTACGAGAGAATTCGACGAATTCACGCTTATCACTCACGCTTATCACACTGATATCAGATCCGAGCTAATGTTCGTGTAAAAATATATGTGTTGTATAAATATAGGAATATCTCTTTGTGAAGAACAATAGGTTGTGTAGTAGCGATGCACCTAAATGTACATGCGACATGAAACCACATGGCACACGAGCGGCGAGCTCATCGACTTAAATAAACGTTGCCATGCCGTTTCGGCATTCTGCGAATGCAAAGATACAGGCCAGTGATGACCATAATGAGCAAAGGAAGGCCAAGGCCGATTGAAATAATCATAATGACTAGAGAAGAGAACCTCTCCTCGGGTGGTGTGCCGTATCCGACCATGAAAGTCCTGCAAAATTTAAAACATAATTTTCGTTAATAAAACAAAATTAAATTTATGATTCGTTATGAAATTTTTAAAATAAGATGCGAGAATTGATGGCAGTTTTGAAACTAACGACTCACCACGTCAAGTAATTCGTCTTCTTGTAGAAACCGTCTCCTTTCGAACCTAAGGAAATCATTAAGTTCTGCAACAAAAGATCTTCCGCAGCTTCTCCATAGTAACAATAAAGCATCGAATTTTTAATGGCGTCCGTATGATTGAACACTTGTTTCGGTTGATATTGGACCGTCTCCGTGGAACTGGTTACTTCGCGCGATACGCTATTGTACGACACCGGCCGCCATTGTAAATACGATCCGGCATCTAACGCGCTATCCAGATCTCTGTAGGGTGGCGTTCTAACTTCAACAACCTGAAGAAAAATTAGAGGAAAGGTTAAAATAATATTTTCAATTAAAATACGAAAGCAGTGAGATTGATGCGAACAATAAATGTCTGCAATCGTTACCTCGAATATACCCGGCGTATGCTCGTCGTCCAGACTCTTTTTCGGATCAACGAACATTAGTACTTCGGGATCTCCACCGCCCACCGCGAGTAATTCAATAGCGAATCTGCTGTTGGAAAAGCTTTGGTTGGTCTGAATGTGGTCGAGGATGATATCCACCTGCGTTGAATTCTCCGTATGCAACATATGCGGCATCATATCCGAATGGTCCATAGTGCAGAATCCTTGGAGCTGACAAGAGTGAACGAGAGAGATTTTAAGTACGTGTTGAAGTACAAACAAGAGATTAAAGAAGCCAGATATATATCTATGTATATATATATATATATATATGCTCAGGCTCAAGATGGAGCTAGCTCTCGAGCCGCTGAAATTATTTTCGCATGCATCGCTACGTACTACCGATACTTTCTCTTCAATGCTGCAAAATACTTTACCGAAAGCTTTATACTCCCGTTTCTGCTGATATTCTTAGCTGTATCGTGATAAGAGTTACCCTCCATATCCAGGTAGACGAATTCGCTCTTTTGCGATAGGGACACGCGCCGCCAGTTGAAATACTCGAGACGCAAAACGTTCGTATTAGTGACGTCGGCAGTGTCAATTAGTGCCGTGTCATTTACATCGTTGAATTCGATAATCTGTAACATGTAATATTATTCAACGCCATTATTATTGATATGTGCAAACGCTCAGAAGTCATAACAGATGATGAAATCAGGTCACCCGATGGTGAGGCTGCCGCGACTGAACCTACATAAATACAATCGCAATTTCTCCCGGATAATTGCACATTAGCGTGCAATAAAATTAACTGAATTAAACCGCAATCTCGTCGACATCCCGACGTGTCGTGACCCGAAACTCCCATTAGATGCAGTCAATCGATTTGTGGCGTGGAAACTTGTTTACTCATTGTTGTGGACAATTCCATAGTTTTGTATGTGACCGTTAATTCAGCCGAATAAGACGAACTAACCGTCAATCATAATTACGCGCTTTACAAAGGATTAATTCCGCGAGTAAAGTGTTTATTGAATGAGAAATTTAGATGATTTAATGACACGTAAGATGTAAATTATTAAAAATTTACATAAAATATTCATATTATTTTTCTGTGCTAAGATACGCTTAAACATAGCAAAATCGTAGGAGATGTGTGCGCATTCTCATCTCGGGAAGAAGAGAGGCTTGAACACTCGACTTGAAGAGATGCTTTATGAAATGAAGACACTGTAGAGTACGAAGGTTTAATTAAGAAACCGCGGATGTATCCTCCACACTCGGCAAGGGAATGTGACGAGTGAATTTATGTCACTCACTCGGATTTACGTCCATGTCTGGTGGAAATAAATCAGAGTGATAATATGAGTAATAATCAGAGTAATGTATTTTAACCACTATATTTTTAATGTGCTATTTTTTTATTCTTATATGTGTATATCTATTTTATTGCATTTTTACATTTTTGTTACATACAATTTATGCAAAATTTTATTAAAATCGAGCATTCAACTCTGCATACAGTACGCCACTCGTCTATGTATTAATTCATTTAACACGAATCTTGGAAAGATAATATAATTAGTAATTTCAATTAAAACTTAAGTGAGAAAAGGGATTTTCTCAATTTTGTCTCTGGATATATTTATAAATGTGGATAAATGATGGACAATCTTAATCCATGTATAATTAAAAAAAACGCACTTAGGAATACTGATGAAATTTTTTTATTTTTCTCAAGGTGGACGGAAAACAATTATTTATGAATAAATGATGAACAATTGCAATTCATATATAATTTTTAAAAACGTATTTAGGGATGCTAATGATGAAATTTCTTTATTAAATTTTTTGCAAGATGGGCCAAAAATTATTTATGGATAAATGTAAAAAAATTGTGGACAATCAAACGCCACATTAATTCTGTAAAAGTTTGCATTTCGGGATGCAAACAAATTTGATCAACTGTCTTGTTCAATGACTAAACATACGACTAACTTTTAACAGAATCTTGAGGAGAATTACCTTGTTTATTATCAATCCGAAAGAGTAGCTAGGTTTCTCCGAGAAAGTGAGCGAGTTCTCCCTTCTGGCGAGATAATCGTGCCAGGTGATGTTGAGCCAGGCGTTCGGTGGCGTGACTGCCAGCAGCACGGACGGGGTGCCGACGAAATCCCATAGGTAATGCAACGTGTCGTTGGGGCCATCGGCTCTCAGGTAAACCGTCGTTACGTTTCGCTCGCGACACGGCTCCTCGCAGCCCGGGTTAACCCACGACCGCAGCTAAGGCAGGATAAAGCGGGCGTTTTATGCAACGTTGCAGATTAAACGACGTCGTATTAACGGACGGATGGCCTAGATCAGTGCCGGATTGTGCGACCGGCGGCCTTGCCGTTCCTACGAGTCCCCCGTCGATTATTATCGCACAAAACGGCATTGCACCGTTACGCTAACGCGCGCGCCGTGCAGCCTCTCGTATTTGCGAACCGTGAAGTGACGAAAGTTACGTTTTCCTCCGGTCTCTTTTTCATTCTGAAAATCGCGCTCGCGATTATGATACATTGTACGTAATACTTTCTCCGACTTGGTTGAAAGGAAAATCTTTGAAAATCTCGCGTATCGAGCTCTAAAATAATTATACGCAGAAATTTTATACATCTTAAGACTCGCAAATTATGTTTCCGATATGTCGCATCGAAAGAGATAGAATAAATGTTACAGAATACTTTGTTCCATTTTCAAACAAGTTATATCTAGGTTCGTACAGTCGGCTTCTACGCTTATTTACTAATTCACGCCTAGGATCGATAGTCCAGTTTATTACGAATTTACAATACTAGGCCTGTATGCAAAGCACGATCGTATCGAACATTCCTCCGAGTGCTCTAAAACACTAACGGTAATTTATACGACCCGTCCGTTGTTTACAATTAACAAACTCTTTTAACGTCACGTAATTATCGATAAGATAATTACCGTGCAATCTTTTGATGAAAAAGTAAAATATTCGGAAAGATGAAAATAAAACACAAAGCAAGCTGTTCATTATGAACTTGTGTTAATTATTATAGTAACTCAACTTTTTAATTATTATTATATAACTTTATTATCAGTGCTCTGGAGTGAATTTAATGCGTCGGGGCGTCGTGTTACGCTGATACAAACTCGAAAACTCTGAGTAAGCTGACAATGAGTGAAAAACATCGCGCTGATCCACATTCGCGCGCGATTTATCATCCCGGGACGATTTGACGGGCGATCCGCGATCGGCCGCGTGCCCTTCGATCGCGAGCAATCTAGGCCGCGTCGGCGCACTTATCCGATCAGCCGTCAGTACGCGAGCACTGTGCGAGCAATTTATCAATAAATCCACCTGTTCAGTGATGAAAGAAATGTCGCAACAAGTCCTCGGAGAGACTTGGCAGCGCGAGATTTCGGAGCTCGCGCTCGAAAGCGGGAAACGGATCGCGGAAGGGAGAGGAGGGAGGCAACCTCGTGGGCGCAACACGCCCCCTCTCTCCCTCCTGCCAAACATCGGTCGGCGAGCCTTTGTTACGCGTGTGTAAACGTCGTCCGGAGGTTCAAAGTCGCGCGATGAATCACACGCACGCGATCCGTCAGCCTCGGCGGCGGCAGCGATGCTGTCCCGCGGACGACGGACGACGGACACGCGGCCCCCTTCCCCGAAATTAATCCCGTCGCGTAGGGCCTGCGGCGAGGTACCGGATTCGGGCCTGACGCTCCCTGTACTCACTGTGCGCCGCGTGGAAGCACCCGAGTCCGCCAGTGCGACGACCAGCAGCAGACAGAACGTCGAGGCGCTGGCCATGCCTGCCGTCGCATACACGACAACGACGATACACAACAAAACGCTCACGGCGGCCCACGTTTGTCAACGCTGACGCCGTTCGCGAACTGATAGCAACGCGATCGCGTGGGAACATGCGGCTCCACACGGGAAGCGAGCGGGAAGCCAGCGCCGTTCGCGGCGCCGAGGAGAATCAGATTGCAGGATAAATCGTCGCTTGCTCGATCGATACGACGAATCGGTGCACATTATAAATCTGTCCAAGTCGGGATCGAACCCTCTCCGGAATTGATATGACAATTTTAACGCTATACATATATGTAAAAACGCCTCTCGTGTTTAACATCGAAATTAAAAAAGTTACGGATTGAGACGTGACGTCTAATAATTAATAAAAAAATAATATCTTTCTTTTAATACTTACAATTAATATTAAAAGTTGAAAATTGAAAATATTGAGACAATGTCTTACATTTTTTTTCCATATTTAATGTCGCAAATTAATTATAATTCATTTTCTCTGAAGAGAAATTTGCTTCACTTTGTGAACATAATTATTCATAGATAATAAAAAGAGTGTCGAGAAATAAGACAATAATACAATTTTTTTTCGAAACAAGGAATGAATTTATGAAGTTGAATCATTTATGAGATCAATAATTCACGGACTAATTATTTTAAATTATGTATTAAAATAATTATTAACATATATTTGTAAAAAAAGGAACATTGAGAGATAAAATAATTTTTTTTAGAGATGAGAAATGATAATTTAATTATTTTTTAGAAATGATAATTTAATTATTAATAATGAATATAATTTAATACAATTGATTTATACAATCTAGAATTTATAAATTAAGTTAAAAACGAAACCTTTTAAATTATATATAAAAACATGTTTACGGAAGAAAAGGAGTGTGGAAATACAGAATGGCATACAGTAAGTAATTTCTTTTTGTTTTAGAGAAAAAGAAAGTTTATTCAAATTTGACATTATAAAACCAGGAAGTCAGCTGCTTTAAGTTAGGAACGTGATTATAAAAAACACATATCTGACAAGACAAAAGGAGTCATGTCGAAAAATAAAATAGCAATTTAGTAATAGTTTCTGAATTTTTTCCGAAAACAAAAAGTAGATTCGCGATTCACGAATAGAGCCGGGCATTACGAAATCAAGAATCAGGATCGACTCGCCGCGTGAAATTTATGCAACGAATTAAAACGTTAGACCGGCTTGCATCAAGTTATAGCAGCTACGTGCTTTAAGATATAATTTCCTTTCTTTTATTTCCTGCATGACGATGCATTAATCATTACCATGACTTACCTTTCCCGTCAATCGACGCACACGTTATTCCTGTATAACCGGCGTTTCCGTTTCGGGCCGGGCATCCTCGCCTTACTCGGGTGCGAGTGCGGCGACGTCGAAAAATTCGCCGCGTATTCAAGGATCATACTCACCCAATGGCGATACTTACCCACGTCCTCCGCGCGGGCTCTCGCGGGCTCACGCGATAGCGACACGGCGCACTTGGGAGGATTTTTTAACGTTCGGTGCGCATTGTAAATATGTAATATGAGCCGAGCCGCCTTTCGCGCCGAGAGAAGGAAACTCGTACCCCATTGGCCGTCGAATTCCGCCAACGGTGGTGGAGTTACCAAGCCTCGGCACATTATCCCGCATAGTCTCCTATACAATCCCGCTTTATGCGCGCATATACAAAGTGCCTTCGTCGGCGGCGCGAAGACCTTGAGACGCGTATTAAAATTCATTGTACCTGTGAAAAAATTCTCTCATATCGCCGCCGCGGTACAATACGACGTTACGCCTTGCCGGCGTCGGAAGTCGCTCTTTGTGCCGAAAGATCGCTGTACCTTGATATCACGAGGTCCGCGAAATCATTGACGAATTTTTACTATTTTACAATGTTGTATCGTATTGATATTAATTGACAATTGCAAGTATTCACGACCTAACAATCTCGCTTGTGCAGATACAGTTCTGCTTTAAACCGCTTCACTGCTATACAATTACAATTCTATCAAGATAATTAAAGTTATTGAGGACTAATCGCAGATACTACACTGAAAAAAATTCTGGTTAAAAACGGACGAATCAGAAAATCTTGTAGGCGCGATGAAGTATTCTGGTTATTATAACAAAAATTCTGTTTAAAAATGGACGAATCAGAAATTCTGATTATTATAATAGAACTCGATATTTTAAAAATTATTAAGTATTATACTTAAGTATTGAGTTCTATTATAATACTTTAATACTTAATACTTAAGTATAATACTTAATAATTTTTAAAATATCGAGTTCTATTATAATAACCAGAATTTCTGTTACAATAACTAGAATATTTGATGAATCGTACAAGATTTTCTGATTCGTTCGTTTTAATCAGAATTTTTGTCAGTGCATTTAAGCGCGACGTGTAAAAACGCTGTCGTAACAAAAAACCCGCGCGAGTCAAGAGGGATGCGTCCGGAAAACTTCCTTAGAATTAATCACGAAGAGAAAGGCTGGCGTTTCCGCGCTCGGCGGCCGCGAAACGAAACCGAATGAAACGTAAGCGTAACGTAATTCGCGGCGTCTCGCACGCGCGCACGAACGAGCGCACTGACGATTCTGCCCTTTTATCAGCGCGACAACGACGAATTCGCGAGGACCGACGCCGCCGATCGGTTCCACTCGGGACACCGGGTACAGGCAGGGAAAGAGAACGTGCAAAAAGAACGTTAAGCGCGCAGACTGCGACCTTGACCGAAGCGGTGTCCGCGCGCGAGGCAAGGCGAGGCGCGGCGTGGCGCGGAGCGGAGCGGCGCGGCGAGACGAGGCGAACGTACGTGCGTCCCGTCTAGCGCGCGCCGAGGGGTTCCATTCCCTCTCGGCGCGGCGGTCGAGGCGAACGTACGTGCGTTCCCGTCTAGCGCGCGCCGAGGGGTTCCATTCCCTCTCGGCTCCGGTCTCGAAGCCGATTTCCTTTTCGATACGGACGACTTTTTCGAAGCGCGCCTCGCCGCTGAACTGGTGAACAGCAGGGAGGGTGCAATTTTCCCCTCAAAGTTTCGAGAAATCGATTAAAAATTTAATTGCATGGGAGAGAGAGAGAGAGAGAGAGAGAGAGAGAGAGAGAGAGAGAAATATGAGAGAGACGTAATGTCGAATTTTATAAAAGCGATTTCTCCACGCCTTGAGAAAACAGCGAAATTGTCGGTGCATCGAGGACGAGCGTGCATGCGCCTGGCAACTCGGAAAGTTGAGGAAACGCCGTGGGAGAAATTCGCGCACGCACCGCGCAGAGTTGCGCACGGACGTCAGTTCGGTAGGATTTAATTACAGGAAGTAATTACATCGGGCAGAGAGATATAATTAATCGAATCGGTAGAGACACAGAAGATCTCTCTTTCTCTCTTTCTCGCGTGCGGCGTATGTAACGAGAAGGGAAAAAAAAAGTTGCGCGCCACTTGATGAAACCAGTTACGAAATTTCAATGCGGCTAATTTGTCGACGCGCATAATTAATGAGTCGCGAGCCGAGGGAGGTTTCGGCCCGTCGTTAGGGCATCCGCGGGGACGAGGACCCGTCTCGCCGCGAGAAGAGCCACAATAGCGAGAACAGCTCAAGGTCAAGGTCAGTCTGGGCGCTCCCCTTCGCGTTCGCCGCCGAGAGTCGGGCCGCCCCCTTCGCCCGGACCAAGTCTGGGTCCGCGATTTTTCCGTGATCGGTCTCGCGAAGGCGAAGCGAAGCAAAGTAAAAGCCGCACTCTTAACGACCGGCTCTCGTCGACGCGCGTTCTTCAGCGACTTCAGCGATACGGCGCTGAAGGTCGTCGCAGGAAGTCGAGACTCGCGGGAGAATAGAACCGTCTCGCATGTACCGGGTGGCGCGACTCGAAACAGGTTTCGCCTGCACTCTCACCTGCGATCACAAAGATTCCTCGCCAGATATTACCGAATCCCTTCGGTCTACCTTCAAAGCGTGAGTCGAGTCAAGTGCACGTTGAGATGATACGGGATACCATGAAAGAATTAAATCGTATAATTTTACATAATTCCGTATAAATTCTTATTAGGGCGAGCAACCTTTTGGTAAATCTCTTTCTCTGTCGTCAGAATTAAACGTATAACGTATTGCTATCGAGGATTACAGTATCTGTCCACCTTGTCTGTCCACCTTGTCTTGTCTACTTAATTCTAGACGTAGCTTACCAAATGTCGTATTTCATCCTTTATCCCTCGCGCGAGACTCGTTTCATATATATATTTTATGGAAGCCCCTCATTCACATTGGTCAATTTAAAGGAGAGGGTCCAACAAAGTCAAAATTACCGAGCAATCAGCAATTTAACGCATTCGGAGATATACATATGAGATACTAGAAATTGAAAAAATTGCAAGAGAAAATGATTCTTCTTTACATTCTTCTGTAAAATTTCCAACCATTTTTTCACAATTACAATTTACATCACATGAACTAAAAATAAAATACGAACGTATGACTCGATACTTCACATCGCATCCGACGTACTCCGACACTCTTCTTCGTCCACTTTTCTCTCATCGCGAAATCTGAATCTAAACTATGTTTACCGAGAAAAAACAGGAGAGGCGACTCCTGTTCACATTTGCACATTTAGCGCTAAATGTGCCTGTCTAAGCGTTGATCTTATCAACATTATACCTTGCGATAGCGATTACTAATTGTAGCTGCTAATCTCTCTTTTGCTGTTCGACGACGGGAGGCAGGAGGATACTCGATCTTGCCTGGACGATACTCATCCCTCGCACCAAAGCCGATAAATCGGTCGACGCTATCGAACAGCGCAGCCCTTTAAGGCTCAACCGTAGACTCGCGAAGACTCGTCGAAGTGCGCGACCGATGCAATATCGAGTGGAATAAGCAACCGGCACACACACACACGCACGCACGCAAGCAAGCATGCACCTCGACACGCGGTGGCATCGGGCGATCGGATTCGAGGGCGAGCCCGCGCGATAATTGCACCCGGCGCGACGACCGAAAGACCTACGACTGCACTCGCCGTTGCAAATTCGCAGAGCGGAGCGGCACGGCGCGCCGCTCGTCGCTGTCGCCGCCGCCACCGCCGCCGCGCTGTTCGTCCCGTCTCGTCGCGTCGCGGTCGCTCGTCGGGACGGACGAAAAACGGAACAAAGAGTCTTCTTGCGGGCAAGCAGTACCCGCCGGTTCTCGGCCAATGAGAGGAATCGGCACGATCACCCGCCGCACCGGCCGGCTAAACGTTCGACCGGCTGCCGAGCGCCGCTCCGCACCGCGCCGCGAAAAGGGACGATTGGATTCGCGAATCGTCCGCGAAATGGAGGATAGCGTATAAATCCTTTGCGAAGAGGAGCGAGGTTTTCTTTGTTGAAGTTCTCTCGCGAAGACGCGAGATTTCCTCGCGAAAAGTAGCGGAGAAATTTCAACGTAGCATAGATATTTTGATAATGAAGATATCAAGACGAAGATTCTGCGATAGAGACTTAAAAATTTGCAAAATTACTACGAGCATTATTTTTTACCTGATCCCTTGATAGGATTTAATTTCCTTCTGATACGAGCAATTGCAAGTTCTAAATTTGCAACTATCAAAGCGATTCGTTATTCTACAAAATCTTTTTTACAATAAATTGTAAACACATCGTGTATCATCGTTAGAGATCAAATGTCAGCAAGAGGTACGCGCAAATTTATTGCGAAATTCCAAATTAACCGTTTAATCGGATTTTCTGTATTACGAAAAGAAATTATACAATTCATCAATCATTGAAAATATTGAAACTTAAAAAGTATAGATTGTATGAATAGTATCCCGAATTGTTACAGAGAATTAATAAAGTATGTCAGAGCCCAGGGGTGAAGATAGCAGCGGTAACTTCTGCGAGAGGATCGCGAATCGCAGAGGGAATAGCGCGCTTGACGCTGTCGAGAGTGCCGGGCGACTCGCGATGTCATTCCTGCGAAATTGCAGGATACGCTCCATCGCGTCCCCTTGCCGTGTCGTCGCGCGATGTGCGTAACGATAAGAAGGCGACGACGATGCCCCGGCGACAGGTGGGACGTCATAAAGCCGCTCGGCAAATTGATTGATGCGATACCGTCGAGCGATACCACTTATTAATTTAGTTTATCATTCTACAACGTTATCGAGCTCACGAGGCGTGACGCGAATGTGAGTTTCGCCGGACGCCACCTTGAATGTTAAAACACCGAGCGAGCGAGCGGCTCTGAGCGTTATCTCGGCGACGGTTGCTTGAAACGCTGGTACAGATAATAATAAAATCGTTACTATAATGTCGTAATCCTGAAATCGAGAGAGAGAGTCCGGCTCGAAAGAGTCGGAGAAAGCTTGCTAATGTGGTCCGATCTAAATCGACGTTTCCCAGGTAAAAAAAAAAAAAGGACAACCGCTGTTTCATTCTTCTCGACGATAAATTATCCATACCTGGGTGCGATTTAATCCGGCGGAATTTCTCAATATCCTTCCTTAGCAACCGTAGCTCCCGGCGAGCGCGAGCGAACGAGGGAACTTATTACTGCTGCGCTCTCCGACTTTTCTATACGTCACCTGTTCCTTCCCCTCCCGGGACGCCGGCTTCCGAGAAACAGTCGCCCTCGGGGAAACCCTGACTTAGGCGTCGTCGGACTCTATCATTTTCCAAGCTACGATACCTAGAAGTCGAGGCTACCCGCGCGCACTCAATGTCACTCGGCCGCGACCGCCGCGGAGGCGCGCTCGATGCGCGTCGCGATCGCGAAACCGTCATCGACGACGAGGACGACGATGAAGACAGGTGGAGGCACTGCGGTGCACTCGCGATCGGCACCGCGACGTCGAGTTCTCCGAAGCCAGGCACACTCGGACGGGCGTTTCGCTGCCATCTACGGCTCCTCTCCTCGTCACTTCGCTTCTGCCGTCTGTCCCGCCGGCAGGAATCACAGACAATTAATCATAAAAGGCGCGCGGGGGTACCGGCGCGCGTATCGATGATGGTGCTCGCGACGGTGGTGCAGGCACGGGCGACGCCAGTGCGACGACGACGACCGCGACACGGTAGAAAAAAGGGATCCATAGGACGGACAGGGCGAGAGGGAGAGGAACAGCACGGAGAACCGGTTCCGTGGGGGGTGGGGGGAGGGAAGGGTTTCGTGCCCACCGACAACTCTACGAGCGTGATCTGTCTTGTGAGCTTTGCTCGCCACCACCGTCGTCGTCGTCGTCGTCGTCGTCGTCGTCGTCGTCGCCGCCGCCGCTGACTCGGCTCGGCTCGACTTCTTCTCCCGCGAGAATGCCTCTGCTCCGGTGCACTACCCACCTACCTACCTACCTACCTACCAACCTACCTATCAACCTACCTACCTACCTGCTCGCTCTGCTTGCCTGCCTGCACCTCCTTGCCCGCCTGCCGCAAAGGGACCCTCGCGGAATTCCTAGGCGCGAGACTCCGCCGCTTTTCACGAAGGGGGCACACAGACTGCGCTCGCCTGGATACAGGGATGCAGTCTTACAGGAGATATTTCGCGACGACTGCGGATGCAACGTCGCGTCGCACTGCAATTTTTATTTTATATACATAGATCTTTTACGACTTTTCTCCTTTTTTTCTTTCTTAGATTGAGGAAATACATAATATTATCTTGTTGGTTTACTGCATTCGATACCTCGTTGACAAATATTGCTAATAAAGATAAGTGGTACGCGCTACTGTTTTAACAGTACAACTGTCGGTATAACATATTTATATCGTCGCGAAATTTAAACGGTCGAAAGCACTTTAACTTGAAGCACCAGCCATTTCCTTGCACCGCATTCTCTCATCTAGATACGACATTTGTGGCGAAGAAGCGAGAGTACTCCAACGCAGCGCAAAAACTCGCTGCGGTTTCACGGTGCGTAGTGAGACGAGAAAAAAAATGGAATAAACTGAAATTGCATTAAACCGGAGATTGCAAAAGCCTGGCGTTAAGTAAAATCGTAAAATCTTTCTCCGTAATCTGTCTTCGCTAGAGATTTGTACTTTCTGCAGTCTGTCCTGAATCAGAGTTTTTGTCTATTTATCTTTAGTGAAAAAATCTAATTGAGAGAATGGAGGAATTCCATATCGTAAAACGTTCATGTTCGATCCACGTTAATCTCTAACAATGTCCCCCGAGTCGGTTGAACGTATCGCAAGCTGTAATCTCAACATACCGCCCTGACATTTTGATGAATCCCGGTGAAGGATGGGCGCGACGATACGAACTTTAATGAGCTACGAGCAGTCGAGCGCCGACGTCGCACAAGAGCCGTGAAAGAGCGATAAACCGTGCGCGGATACGATATGCAAAATGCCGCCTATACAAAAGCCATCGATTTACGCGTCGTCCACGGGTGACGAGAGGGAAGCAGAACGAGTAAACTCCGGCGGCCCGTTCGCTTTGCGATTTCTTTGTCGCGCGATACATAATGCGCGCACTTCGAAGCGAGCGTGCGAGGCGAGCGAGCGCGAGTCGCATTCCTGCACCGGCGGGATGATAAGCGCATACGTGCGCGTTACCATCGCGGTTGCCAGCCGCGAGGATACGGATCGGCACGGAGAGCCGATCGGCCGACCAGCCAGCCGGCCGGCTTCGTCGGCCCCGGCACTGACCTTGGACGCGCGAGCCTTCGAGGCGCGCCGTAAACGCGAGCTGCTTTAAAAGCAGCACGCCTCGTTCCTTTCGTCGTTACCGGGCGGTGGAGGAGCGCAGGGGTGTATTCCCGAAAAAGCTACCACCAGGTTGCTAACGTGGCAACTGCACACTCGCGACGTCGCGACACTGTGCAAAGCGCAGTAGCTCTTTTCTTTGCCGCGTGCACCGTTTCTCTGTCCGTTTCACGGCGACCGATATTTTCGCTCCGAAAAGTGGAAAAAGATAAGAAAAGTCATTTATGCATTAAGGAGAACGAGATTTCTCTCACTGCTCTGAAATCATTTTCCAATATCGGTTGCAGATTATATAATTTGTAGTTATTTAATCTAGAATTTTTTTCTAGATCTCGCGCTATAAAGATAACGGAGGGTAGTTTTCGCAATATAAAGATATAATGATTGAATATTTTCAAGAGATTGCGACTTTTAAGTTCATTTCAGACTATCCATGTATAGTTTGCGTCAAATTTTAGGATACAGTTTTATTTGTAATTTTATATGCCGTGCATTTTAATATGTATTCCAATTCTTCGTTTTCTGCATTGCATATAAAGTTATAAATAGAATTCCATCCTGAATTTCAATCAAAATTATACATATAATTCAAAATGTGGACTTTAAAAAGATTAATACATAAAGAATAAAACATATATATTTTTGAATGTTTTATTTAATCGGTCAATTAAACAACACATTTGATAAACACGTAAATAACATTAATTAAAGAAAATTATTTTATTTAAAATTTTTATCGTTTTTTCTTTTTGCGCGTTATATTCTTATTTCTCTTGTGACTCTATGAAGAATCATTGTCTAAAAATGTAGCAAAAGTAAGAATAAAAGGTCGAAAAAGTTGCATTCTAAGAAAATGCGAAGTATATTTAAAGTATGAAGTATATACTTGGTACCAGGTGCATCCCGATCCGACTACACTCCTGCGAAAGAGAGTGCAGGACGAGTTTCTAGCAACTTCCACTGAAGAATACAAAGTCACAAAAAGTTCTAGTCATGCTCTCATCCATCTCGATCACCTCCCGGTAACGATAAATCCCGATGAAAAATTTATTTGGAAAAAATATTCGCTCAGGGTAATACGCTACGAAACAAAATAATATAAATACGTAATATGACAATATTTGATCATTTTTTTATAAGAAACTCTCCATTTCATAACTCTGTAATCTTTATTCACAACCCTCTTCCTCTTTTGCTTTATTTTTTACGTCCGATCATGTATCTGTCATTCAGATAAATATTTAACATTTATTTTCCAATTCGCACTCTGAGACTTGACATTAAGTTACAACAAATTCAAATTATATTATAGTTTACGTATTACAGATTTTTCATATTATAATCGTATTGACTTATCTGATTATCGATCTGATAAATTTTGATATCAATTAGCTATCATTAACTTTACTTATTTAATCACAAATATAAGAAATAGATATAAGAACTATTTCTCAAATAAAGACAATATTGTGAAGTTTTAATCTTTTATAACTACGATAAATGTTTATTCTAACAGAAATCTGTTCCCTTCATCATAAGTCAATTTATCTGCGGTATCAATTCTTGCTGATTCTAATTTGTACCAATTAATTACTCACGAAGCCAATCGTAAATAGAAAAGAAGAAATATAAAAAAGTATTAAAATGTATTAGATATAAAGAAAAATTAAAGATGGAATGATATTGGCTGTCACTAATTTCGAATTTTTTAACTGCTATAAATACAGATCCGTAAAGCTGGCACTTCGCAAAGCAAATTTTTACAAAAATGATATGAGATTTGATTGTCCATAATTAATCCATAAATAATTATTTTTATGATTATTTAAAAAAATGCACTTAGAGGTTCTCAAGATGAAATTTGTTCAACTTTTGTTTATTTTTAATTTGTTTTGCAAGATGAACAAAAAGTAATTATGTATGAACAAATATCGACAAATTATGGACAATCAAATATTATATCAACTTTGTACAAATTTGCATTTCGAGGTGCCAACTTCACTGACCTGATAAATGTTTATTGTGCAAACAGTAACCAGTTCCGTTTAATAGAAAGAAGGATACTGTAATAGCACTCTTACAAAATTGACAGGATATTGCATAATCATTACCTTTCTTCACATCTGTGTGAGATTTATGTGATTTACGTGACAACTAACTAGCCATCAATGCTGCGACAAATTATTCAGCTCGTGCTTTGACAATCTTTCAAATTGTTTTATCCGCGACGAGATCTCAATTCGAAATAACATTTTTGCGAAAATTGACGCGACAGATCCTCGAGAGGAAGAAGAGCCAATATCATACATATGATACAACACTGAATGTGGAATACAAATTTTCTGCATATAGCAACGAATAAGAGATCCCTTCAGTCGCGCATCATCTCAATTAGCGATCGTCGTTTCTACGTGTCGCAAGACCCTTCATCAATCTCCGCCTTGACTTCTAACGACAGAGCAAATTTACTGATCGAGACGCATCTCTACATATGAAATGTACAGTAATAAGCAGCAGTTCGCGGCAAGATTGATGATGCTCCTCGCGACGTGAGATTTCAGTAGTAGTCATTATCGAGCCATTCATTTGTGTAATCCTCTTGCCATTCAGAAACAGTTACATCTATTACACACGAGTTACTATAGGTGATCCATCGATTATTCCGAAATTTTATATAACTGTACCTTCTATATAATTTACGGCATATAAGAAGAGGAATACAAATGTCATCGTAAACTGGCAACAGCTCATAATCCGTTCGTGATACGAGATAGCTCACATTAATCGAACGAGAACCTCTTTGCGATCGAGCAACGCGAGAGATTCAGCGCGGGGAGAGAGAGCGGAAGGGGTGAGTTCGAGGTGAACTTAAGTTCGCGAGCGGCAATATATTCACGTTGAATTAGCACGCACGCTGAAATCTGCCATCTGCGGCATGGATCTCGCGCGAATCGACGATCCTCGCGGGCAAAGAGGAGCGTCTTCTCTGCAGATCTCGCGGAGCCGACGAGCGGCGGGGTGGCGACGGGACCGCGGTACCGCCGCCGCGGTGGTGGATCGTTTCGCGCCCGCTCGCGGGCGCGAGCGCGGAACACAATTCCTGGACGACTGGATGGAAAGTTGGCCTGCGTGCTGCCCGCTGGCCGTGCCATAGGAATTTCAACGGGGATATAAGTATAAGAACGCGGAGACGGGGAGTCGATCGCGGTAGTGTGAGGCACAAACGCGCCACGGCACCAACGCACCACACCTAGCGTGTCCACCGTTGCGACAACGAGGGACAACAGCAGGACCCCGGCCATGCGCGTCGCGGTGATCGTGAGTACCTACCTACCTAGCGAGGCGTCAAAGTGTTCTCCAACTGCACGCGTCCCTTATCCCGATTGCCGCTACAACCCCGCGAAGATAACTTCTGGATTAGAGTGAAGAGGTCTACTCCACGAGCTTGAATTTCTGATGTTCGAAATCGGAATTGGCTTTACGAATACGCTTTAAATGCCCCTCTTTCTCGGTCTCAGTCTAATTATTTTCGATGCATTTCTTTTCTTTTCGGCATAATATTTCTCACATGAGATCAGATCTTGTTAATTTTTTCATAGACTAAAATGTAATCGAATAAAGATGTAATCAAGTATAAAATAGAAAGATTTATCGTAACTTTGTTTTTAATTTAATTCTAGAATTCAGTATTTCTAGATTTCAGTATCATCAGAAGTATTTAATAATGTTTATTAGTTACAAGTAAATTAAAGTATTAATTTTTCAAGGATTAATTAGTTTATTTAAAAAAGAAATTTTTATTAATTTCTAGTTAACATAATTTATTTTTTACATATGTTGTTTATAAAACTTGCATTTATATATCTTTTTTTTAGAATATTTTTTATCATTTTTAACATATTATTTACTTAAACAGTAATGTCTTTAAAAGCATTTAATAGCACATCTTCCAAAATATAGTCGGTTATGTATTTATATTACCAGGGATACTATTACTTCACGCAATCAAATCTTACATAATACATGTGTCGAATATTTTAATTATGTAACATGGTGTTTTATTACAAACATATCATAATTAACATCTGTTGACTCTCCTTTTCGAGCTACGACCCGAAATAAATTATATAATGTTCGATAATTTTATCTCTGGATGCGGAATATTATGTAAAATAATTAAGAATAACAGGTTGTTCGTCTTTAAGAAGAGGCGGAAGTTTTTTTTTTTCGCATTTTATTTTCTTTTTGAAAGTACTGTCGCATCGCGATATTATGTTTGCTTTCGCGCGCGACCCCACCTGTTCCGATCACTTTCATCTTTTAACCCTCAAGTGGCACGGTGAGATTTCAGCGGTGTGAGTGGTACCAGGCTGTGCGACGGATATTTAAATACTGGCACCACGAGTATGTCAAGTACGCTCGTACTAATAATTCATGTGCACTTTTTAATCAAAATAGTTTAACGCGGGAGAGAGGAAACGAGAGAGAGAGAGAGAGGACTGTTGCAATTCAATTTATATATTGATCATAAATATTTGTTCGCCATAATGAATACGTTCTAACTTGTCATGTCTTTAAATGAGAGGGAGAAATTCAGGGAGAAACACACAGATAAATGTTTTTGTCATGCATATTTATTGAATATTCCTTAAAAAAACATTTTATAATTAAGATTAAGAAAAATAAATATAAAGATATTAAGAGAGAAGAGAAAAGAGAGTCTTAGGAAAAAGAAATTAATATGTTAATACTTGAATATTTGAGAAGTAATTAGGAAATCTTAAGCAAAATTCACCACTTTTATCATTCGATCGTCCGTGTAGATCGTTAAAAAGCTTATCACGCAATATGTGGACGAAAGGGGTGCGTTCTTGCATGGGGCGAAAGATAGTCGTTGACTCTGACGTTCCCCGAATTCTGCTCGCGCGACTCAGCCCTTCCTCGCGAGGAGCGGGCCGGGACGGGCGTTCGTGCACCCCGATCGACATTGCGAAGGCCGAATATCGTCAACGACTCCGGCGAACGCGAGTGAAAGCGCCCGGTGAGGAAAGTCTCTCGCGGACAGGTTATTTCGCCGTATTCCGCATAAACGAGTCGGTGCGCACGTGCCCCGACTCGGAACCGGCGTAAGAAACGAATTCGCCGACTCGACTTGGCTCGGCCCGCCTCTCGGCCCGTCTCGCTGTTCGTGCATTCCAACGTCGTCGCATAGCATATATTGTTAAAATCTGCTTAATGCACCATTTCTGGTCGACATGGCTCGGCCATTCGTTTCCATACATGTCGATTGGACTAACGTTAACGATAACATAAGCTCGTGATAAAATTCTGTCTATGTGCCCCTTTAAACGATCTACAATCTATATCGGAAGATAGGATAGAATTTTATTTGTAACCGTGTAATACGGAAGATATTTGAATAATCGGAATACACACGTACAAAAAATACATAGGGAAATGTATAAATATTTTAAAACACACATAGATGACATATAAAATTACAAATAAAAAATTATCTTGAAATGTTTGCGAATTCTTAATTATCCAAAATGAATTTATATTTAAAGAATTAAAATATTTATATATGTATTAAAACACACGGAATGTAAAATCATAGGTGAGATTCTATCTTGAATACTAACATGAATAAATCATATAATGGACTTTGACAAATTTATCTCGTTTAATAAAATAGAACACAGATGTGTATACAAAAGTCTACGAGAAACTTTAGCAAGAAATAAGGTAAAAAATATTAAGAACAATTTCTCCTATCTTGTTATATCCTATTACAACAAGAGAAATGAAAATTATTATAATCTTTCTTTTTTTCCTCGCTTCACGCGCGCCTGCAAGCAGCGAGTGGAATTAATTTGATTCTGCGATGAGAATAACGATGAAAGTGAAACAGCCGATAGACAGTTGCCTTAATTTCCATCGCGGTACCTACTTTTCAACGCAACGCGCGTAACGTCCGTCTACTTTTCGCACTTCCCGTCAACTCGGCGAGCCGGTTGTCGCGATCGTCGCTTAAATGTCATACCGATTAAACAGTTACGCGCGTTACTTATGCGAGATGCCTGCGTGCAGTACCCGCGACTTAAGGCCGAATGGAAGCACTTTCTCTTTTCTCCGCGAACGCGAGACGAGGCGTATACGATTTTGCGTACGCGAGCAAGCAGCACCGCCGTTGCCCGTAATGCGCGGCGCAAACCGGAATAATGCCGCGCGATCTGGAACGTGTTTCGCGTAACGCGTTACACGCGCTCGGCGTTGCCGTTCATTGATTCCAACATCTCGATATCGTGCGATACCTTCTTTTTCTATTTCCATAATGATCATTATTAGCGTCGTATTGGCATACGCAGCTGCACGAAAACGCTTGAAACTCGCGACGGAATTATCGGTGAAACCTCGGAAAGAGATTTAACAACCGCTCTCGGTACCCCGATATGCCTCATTATTTTTCTTTGGAGAAATCACGAGACACGGATTAACATGCGATTTCAAGAGCACGATAGGTAGCAGTTCATTATCGCGTTTCCTCCAGAAAATAACGTCGAGAGCTTCGATACGGGAATACAAAACGTTTACGAGGCGTAGCAATCATCACTCGTCGTAATGTTTCTTTTTTCGAATATCACGACGTCGATGATTCTCGGAACAGCAATATGTCTTTAATTAAACCAGGAACTAATAAAGTTTTTTTATTACAATACCAGATATTTAATATTTTACATTTGACTGAATATTTTAGTCTTTATTTTAAGCTTTGTGGGTCAAAGGGCAAACAGAGATATTACGTAGATATGTAATAACAAGATGTGAATTTTCATAAATTGTCTATTAGCGAAATGCAAAATATAATAATTATTACACGGGCCGTACAGAAATAGGGGCTGCTAGCCGGAGTTTGCTTTAAATCATAAAATCCTAGACGATGGAAATGTGCCAACGTCTATCCTTAATTATCCATCACTCCGCGACAGTTTTGGAGCGTGGCCGAAAAATTGTAATTGGAATTTTCTCCTTTCCAGTTCTTGGCGTGCGCCGCCGCGCTCTGCACAGCACAGACCCAGGACGGACCGAGGGGGGCACCGATCCCGATACGAGCGACTCGCTATCAAAGATTGCCCCCTCGACCAGGCGGTACCGGACCGGCGTTCCCCAATCGACTTCGTAGGCCGATCTCCTTCAAGTAATATTTTGATCATTAATCACGCAGGGATGATTAATTACGTAGAGCTCGAGAGAATTTAATACTTAAGATTTTCAATGAATTAATTTTGACAAAATTCTTTTCTTACATTCATCTCTTCTTAGAGAACACGTCGATATTCGTGACATATAAGTCGACTTTTTGTAAATTGATCTTTCTCAAATATCTCGATCATTAATCATACACTTAATCCGAATAGTCGATTGTGTACCACTCGGAAGAATTTAATAAAAAAATAAAATTGTCAGGTGTGCGCTTAGATAAATTAATTTTGAGAGTTTTTTTTTTTAAATTGATCTGTTTTTAAAAAATGTGGTTATCCGCTCTCTAAAAGTGAATCAGTGAAACTCACTGTCAATCATACACTGATTGTCGACAGTGGAATACTTAACACTGACAATCAGTGTATAATCGCTGATTGAGTGAGTTTCACTGATTCACTTTTAGAGAGCGTGAATTTGCGAAATCTCTGAAGATTTTTTGCCTTTCGACAATATGTTCAATTGGAATATGACCTTAAAATTTAATTACGACGGTATATAAATAAATCGCGTATTAAAAGTGCCTGCATAATCTACGACTACGAGAGCAAACTATTCGAGCTATTGGAAAGGCAGGAAAACCAGTTTGGGTGACGCGCGATATCTGTCCGACAGATACAGAATGAGCCTATACACACCGTTGTTAATTAGTCTAACGGACCCAAGTTTCGTGTAACGTTCGCAAACATTGCACCAAGTAGGAAGTGCGAAATTACCAACGTATATTTAAGAATAGACAGATTACGCAATGGTGCAGTACAAATACAGTACTCACGAACCTAGTGCTTCTAGGGTAGGCTTGCAAATGAAACAAGAAAGTCCGAATACCGTTCCACGTGAGCGGCTCTGTAAATATGTAAATGTATGTCTAACGCTGTAACTGGTAAGGAGTAAAATAGTCTTGGTATTTCCGTACATTCCATTTTCTGCATTTTCCATCTAAAAAGTAATCTACCACGACAATTTAAAACTACGTCTGATACGATCTAACGACCTGAAAATGATGAACAATTCCCGAGCACCGCGCGTAAACATCTATTTGTAATGTATAAGCACATATTAATCGCTAATATCGTTCACCGTTAAAATTACAGACCCCGGGGAGGCCTCGGAGACGACGCGCCCGGTACATTCCGACCCCTTCGGCCGAATTTGCCGCCTTCCTTCCCGCACTACGTGAAGCCGGTGAACGAGGAGCCCGAGGACGAGGAGAATCTGTCGCGCGATTCCACCCGCGAGGATGAGGACGATCAGAGTCCGGAGGCCAGGAATCAGGACAGCGAGGAAGAGTTGAGCGAGGAAGTACCGCGCACGGCCCCGAGTCCACCGCGGTCAATTCCGGCGGCCCCGCTGGCGTACCGTCCACCCACGGCGACCCCGCTGAGCGTCACGAGGGTGAGTCCCGCGACACCTCCACCGCCGCCGCCCGTTCAGTTCCGCCCGACACCGCCGCCACCACCGCCCATCCAGTACCGCCCGACGCAGAAGCCCACGAAGGCCCCGAGGAAGCAGTTCATCGATGACCTCACGTATCAGCAACCGATCAAGCCGCCACCCAAACCGGTGAAACCATCCCAGGCTTACGAAATCCGCGGCAAGAAGCCAGTAGCGCAGGTAGGTCCACTACCGAACACATCATTCAAAATTGCGATTAACTTTCTACTTTATTGATTATCTAAAATAAGCACTTATCCCGTAATTAATTATATAAATTTATATTGATAGGAATATGTAATACGAATTGAATTACGCGATTGAGATATAATCCGAAAGTACAAAAAAATGGATAGAAGTTTTGAAATCGAAAGGTGAAAGCCGGAATCATCTGGCCGTCGTGTTCCTTTTTGTCCCCAGATAACGTCGCATAACTCATAAATGCGGTCAGAGGAAACCTGTTCGCGCCCGTTACGCAACGATCTCCAGTCGAATTTGTGAAATGACACGCCTGGTGTTTTTATGTGCTCATTATAAACGAGTCTTAAGACCACTTCGGATGATCAGAGTTCCAAATAGAATTCTACTTTGTACGTTGTGTACAAAAGATGAAGAATCAGAATGCAACGCGCGTATATAAACAATATACGTTAAAATACATATATATCAAAATATTAAAATTATTAATAAAATTCTATTCCGGAATCCGATGCAAATTCTAAATTTTCTAAAGTAATCTCTAACATCTCGAGTTTGTAATACGCCACAAATCGGTATAGGAAAATTTACAGAATTCTTTCTTAAGAAAAATTTGCCAATATAAAGAAATCGTCTAACATAACGAATATTTTATAGATTATCAGGCGATATCGGCACGACAATGCAGACGGTTCTATCACGTGGGGCTTCGAAAATGATGACGGATCGTACAAGGAGGAGACGATTGGCATAGATTGCATAACGAGCGGTAAGTATGGATACATCGATCCGGATGGTATCCGACGCGAGTACACGTACGAGACCGGAATCAAGTGCGACGAGCAACAACGAGAGGAAGAAGAAGACGGTTTCGTGGATTACCAGGAGAACAAGCTGGTACTTCCGGACGGGAAAACCATAGATCTCTCGTCGATGGGCAAGAAGCAGGCGCGCCGGCCCCAATTCCAATACAGAAATTAAGGGAATCGAGATTTGTATTTCGTACATTCGCCATCGCCCCTGTTGCACTTATTATTAATTGTAACTCATACGTTTCTTAGACTAAACTAGAGTTAAATAAATAAGTTAAGATATTGAGATTAGCGATAAAAATAAAATATAATTTTATGTAAGATTATTTTTAGTGTAAATTAGGCTTAATAAATAAAATAAATCAAGATATTATATAATAATATCATCAACTTAAAGTGATTATCCAAAAGCACATTGAGCTTGAGGCCATTTTCTATAATATAGCTCGCTACGCTATATTATAGAAAAGAAACGCTAAGAAACTCGCTTAATCTACATGAATATTTATCGTAAATATTCTTCGTACAATACTCATCAAATAGAAATAATAGAATAGACAGAATTACAGAATTCGCGCGAGATAACAGTACCCTATCCTTATCCTTATCGGAAATTAAAATTCATTTACAAAAATAAATCATATTATTCGTGATGTGTCCGCAATATTTTACAGACATCTCGACAAAATCCATTCATCTCACATAGAAAAGGAATCGTTGGCGAACCGAATTCCACGTCCAGGAAACAACAGTCAATCATTTATTTCGTTGAATACATTTACCGACGTTGAGAGTTTATTTCGTCGATCATTATTATGCATACTAATATCCACGTCAGATCTCTCATCAGATCATTTTTAACTAGACATTGATATAAGTGTATACCGTGTTGTGTGTACATATCGATATTGTACCTGTATAGATTCAAGATTTTGAATAAAGATAACAAAACTAATAAATATATACAGTATTTACGCGAATCGCAACAGAGAGTGCCTACTCTTCGATATATCGTAACAAATTATTCTCGTTTGTGACATAGAGAAAATCTCGTGAGCGTCATTCTGCGAGATTACGCGACCCGAATAACGCGATATGATGACGAATGCAGCAGATATGTTCGTCGCGAGCCAAGTAACGCGTCTATTATTTGTGTGTATATATATATATATATGTGATCATGCTACATTATTTTCTTACGTTCCCGTGTACAATTCGCACAGTTATAGCTGCACTCTTGATCCCTCCCTTAGTTAGGGGCTAGCAAAGAGCAATATCGAACAATCTAAGAAATTTAAACGACGGTCTACGAAATCTACATACGACGATAACGAGGAAAAACTTTCTCTTAATTTTTGCATGCTCTGTTCTTGTTTGCAAACGGCCGGACATATTGAATGACACATTTTATGTAGAAATATCATTCTCCATTAAGTTTAAACATCTATACTTATATACTCTAGTAGGTTCTCTGAAACTTAAATTCTTGGATAGAAATCGGCGAAATTGGAAATATCTCGTTAGCAGAAACGTAGGAAACAATTGCTGAAGATAAAATTGACCGGTCCGGCTGCAAACAAGAACCTAGAGAATTAAAATAGAACTAGCGCTCGCAACGGCACTCGATATCGCGCTAAAATGCGCCCGAGCATCGTCCATTTACCACCACCACGATGCTTAAGCGTCGCCTCGGTTCCAACAATAATTTAAGATACGGAGATTCAACAATGTTTACAGACTTGTTATGCGTTATATAGATATATATATGTACACATACATCATCGCATAAATAACAGTCGATCCAAAGCAAAGACGCGGCAAACATTATTACAAAATATTAACAATCGTTGTTCGGCGGCGGATTACGCGCGCACGCGACCGCGTCGCCCTCTCCTTCTTGTTAGAATGTAAGTTAATGCTACGGCGTGGTGTAGATTATTGCCTTGTTACAGAGTACAAAAAAAAGGAGACGAGAGGAAAGTCGAGTGTACGTGCGCGGGCGTGGATAAACGCACGCACGCGCGAGCACGCGCCTCGCACGCGCATCGTGCGTGCCATGTTGGACGTTCCACGTTGAGAGGAACGTGTGAGAGAAACGCGCCGGAATTACAAAAAGGGCTGGCCCCGCACAAAGGTAACGATATGTGTCGATCGATCGATCTGCCCAGTCGATTGATCGGTGTGGTCCATGCTGCCGTGGGCCCTCTTCTCTTCTGAATATCTAATACGCCGGACTGGTGACGGTGGACACTTGTTTCGGCGTGTGCTGGCCCTGCGCCAACGCTCCGCTCTTCGCCGCTTTAAACTTCAGCCAAGCATCATATCCGTACGCCACCATTGCGCAAAACCCGAAGAACTACAAACAGATTACAAAAGACTCAGTATTAAGCATCAGAGAGCATCCACTTGCCCACTCTTTTGACAACAAGAAAGTTCTAAAACAAAAAATTTTAAAAACGAACAAGATTTATATAGTTTTTAAAATATCGCTATTTTGCAATAATTTATATCTTCCTTTTCATTTTTATGAAAAAATTCAAATATTTTTGCCGATATTCATTTTTCGATATCTATGTTGACTAGGATAGGACATAATAGTGATGTTCGAAAGGTAAAAGAATCCTTACCGCAGCAACACCGAAAGCCTCCGTGTAACGTGCGAAGTCGGCTGCGAGGGAAGCGGCCAGCAGATAGAAAACGGTCCATATCGTGCAGAATATAAATTCCTAAAATTAGATACATCAATTTACAACATACAGATGAATGGCGGTCTCAAACAATAAAAGCCGAGTTTGAGCGCAATTGAGTTTGCGAAACGCGCAATCTGTCCAGACATGATGCCTGCGTAATGCCATACGTAACCTCGGCATTCTTAAAAGGTCAACCTGATTATCAACGATCTTCGGCCCAGCATCGACGGCGACCGCCCTCGTTACGTCGCTCGCGATCGATCGTTCACCCGTGAGTATAAAAGTCCGGAGTGGCGGGTCGATTTTTACATTCCTACGCGTGTAGAAACTTTCTAGCGGGGCTTTCACTCCTAGCTCTTATTACACGCGTGTATTTGCGTTATACCGATGTTATCAGATACAACCTGTTTTGCATATTGTTTATTTATTCTTATTTGCGTTTATTTTAGGCACACCTTTACGGGAATGAGATAAAAGATTTTGAAGCCAAGAGACAGCCGATTAACGGAGCGCGCTGAGAGAACGACGAGTGACTTACAATTTTAAGCCAAGGGATCCTGGCGAACTTCTCCACAATGTGGAACAGATAGAGAACAAGCAGGATCCCCGTGAACCAGAAGCCAATCATGGCCACGGTATTGAACCATCCTCCCCGGCTGTGGCTGCTGTGAGTCGACACCGTTATGCATATAAATCCCAAGAGATTTAATACCTGAAAGAAGACCCCGGCGCGATTATCATTCATGAAAATTCTCTGTTGCACAGCTGAGCGAGCACATATTGTGCACAAATACAAAGCTTCGCGGCTCTTGCAACCGCCGTGAGAGATTTAAGAATCCATTATAGCCCGTGACGCAACCTGAGTGCCTTATACCGGTCGTCGTAAGCCTAATTCACGGTAGACGCACATACATTTTGTACGTACACAATATTTACCCTGCGTATATTTAACGAGCCAAGCGTGATTTTCGTTAATAGATTTTCTAACTCTTGATAATCTTTTGCTTAATTAAAATTTTTATCTGTATTTTCTTTATATCAATAGAGGATCACATTTAAGGGATTTATATCGCGTTATTTAATATCTTTCACATTTATCGTGAACTTTAATAATAAACTTATGACTCATTGTCAGAATTTCTTGTTAATGACATTGAGACTTTTTGAGTAATTCACTTATAAAGCGATTATTAAAGCAAATATTAAAAATGTTTTTCGCGTATCGCTTGAAGAAATTAAAAAAATAAAAAAATGTACAAGTGAAGGATAAATCTCGAAGCACTCACCACTTGCACGATCTTTAACATTCCAGGCAATGTCCTCGCATACGACGGATCGAACCGCACATTGAGCTGAGTCGTCGTGGTAGTAGTCGTCACGGTGGTCGTGGTGGTGTGTTGCCCCGGGAATCCTTGATCCATTGTCGCCGATTATTCTAAAATTGTACACGCAACGATAACGACACGTAATAGATGCCGGGGGATATCTGCCTGTTTCGCGAATCGCCGCCTGATCCGATACGCGCGAGGACGACGGCGACTCTTCGTAAGGGCGCGTCTCAAGTGGAACGGTCGACCGAGCATCGACCGAGCCGCGCGAATGAGGGGGATGAGGAAAATATGAACCTTAAAATAAAGATCCACGGCGGCGTTTGTCAAACGCCGCGTGCTAGATTCGCAAACGCGAAACGTGTCGAGACGAATTCGCGTCCCCGAGCGAACGCACTTGAAAAGCGCTCGCCTTCTCGAAGCCTTTTCTTCTCACCTTCATTTTGGGAATTGGATAAATATAGGCGCCACAAGAATAAACACATCGCGAGATCCTTAATTAAAGATATTTGATATCGGAAACTCGGAAAAGGGCAAAAGAGCGAGTGGGTGATGTACTTTCTGAACTTGGTCGTTTGAGATGCAAAATTATTTCTTTAAAAAAACAACACACGAGGGACGTGTTTATGCAACTTTTATGTCGGAGATGCTTTAGCGCGGATGTCGAAGAAAATAGCACACGCTCTGATATTTACTATCGCGTATCCAGCGCTATTGATTGCGCCCAAACAACTTGCCGTCTGTTTATAATTAAACGCATGAATCGCGGCACGACGCCGCGTCTAGCAAATATGCGTGCCTTTGTATGTTTGCATCTAGTTGATTCACGACTTCCTTTACTGGAGTCTATTATTCTTCTAATTTACTTCTAACGACGATGAACCGATACGATCGCCCGGCCACTTTATCGTAAACATCTCCGAAATCTTTTGCCGTACACGTGCCAAATATTAAATTCATGCAAATTATATAACATATTTTATTCTAAGATTATATATGCTATACACTACATTTTTCATTTTACATAATGTTATTTTATTAAATAAGCTTCTTAGAACCCAAGCTGATCGACAATTATAAATTTCTCAATTTTATTTATATTTTTAATCATAAAACGTTTTTAAATCGAAATGGAACTTTTATACATTATTATTTTGATATCAGAGCACATTTATAGTTTATGCCTTTACTACTCTACGTCTTATTTTATCTTTTAAAATGCTCACGCAACAAATAATGCTGTTACATAATAAAATAATACATAAATTGCAGAAATCTGGAAGCTTTAGCAGCACGTCATTGATCGACTCGATATACGCACACTCCATCTGAACACGCAATTCTTCCTCGCTTCCCGCAATTAACGCTCAATTAATGTGAGATCACACGCGGGAAGGGAGAAGAAAGGGGGACGCTGGTCGCCGGAGATATGCACCACGATCGACGCCGAGGGACGGGGAAAATGAAAACGCGGATCGATTACGAGAGCTATCGTGCAGGCGTAAAAGGCGTAAACGCGTTTGCGTCGACGATAACGACGCGGATAATTGACGCGTCTGGTGGTTCCCAGTTTCGCCGAAATCATTTTCCAAAAAATCGTTCGTTTTATAACGAAAGGACGTAATCAGAGGAAAATCGCTCGATTCTTTTCATTTCATCCGCGCGGTTTCTGACAAGGAAGGATGATGGCGAGGGAATCGAGAAAACGCGAGGAATCGCAAATCTCTCCAAGACGCTTAGGGATTCGGGTTAGAGACCGCGACGTCTATTATGTCACTTGAGGCGCGTGCCGCGGGAATTACTTAATCTCGCAGCGTGAGGTCATCTCAACTGGAAATAGACGGTGACAGTTCGTGGCAGAACATGCATAGCGCGAGGTGCGGCCGTGCACGTGGTCGTTAAATCTTCCCACGACGCGGGTGGGAAAGATAGGATGAAAACGTTAGTAAAACGTTGTACATACATTCGGCGAAGACCGTATTTTATCGACCATATAAAACGCGTCGTGTTATCATCTTGATCTTTAAAGTCGTCAAGTCAAACATTAAGTCATCGAAACTTAATGTTAATATAATAATATAATTAATTATATATAGTGATATAAAATATTTATCATGTATAATAATAAATAGTATTATATTATTACTATCTTGTCACATCACTGCAATAAAAAGACAATTTTTTTAACAACTTGGCACGCATACAGAATTGAATCGAAAGAAAGAATTTATTAACTGATGTTATCAAAGATCTGTAAAGTTAATTTGTCGCAAATTATCACTTCTTTGGCACGCGGCGCGCAATTAAATTAAATCTCTTTCACAGTTCGCGTCAGTCAAAACCTCTTACTGAATTATTGATTCATATCCCATATTATTAAGAATTCCATTACATTTACTTCACATTTTATCGATGAATCCCGCTATATTGTTATTCATGCGTCACAAGTATAATGCGAATTATTTTTGTACCCATCACCGGGATAAAATTAAAGTGCGACTTATCCAAGCAATATCCAGCTTGATATCCGGAAACAGCGATCGTCTCAGCCGGCAGAATCGCTCGCGGCGAAACTTCTAACTGTACAATTCACCATGCCTACGAGCTAATCCTCCGTAACAGGATTTTGTTTAGTAGTAAAAAAAATTGTTCAAATAAAAGTAAAAAAAAATTATCTAGCATTCTAGCAAATAGAAAAATTGATTAAATCGCCAAGACTTAAAAGTTTACATATACGGGATAATTTTCAGGTCACGTGGCGCTTAATTGGAGGATCAATCAGAGATTGAGTTAACCCTGGACGACTGGAGTTTATCCCAGGCGCGAATCGTGGACCGAAGGCGCGAGACTGCGTCTTATCTCGCAGCTGCAGGGAGATATCGGTGGGTATCGCGGGGATGGAATGCAATGCGTGGAGGACTAACATTGTTGTCGTAACGAGACGGATATGAATTTAACGACGCGACGCTACGTCGCTGAAGACCGGGGTTTGACGGATGTGACGCCATATCGGACGCCCCATCTTGAGGATCGATTTCCAGAGAGATCTGGCTCCTTTTCCTCTCCACAATGCTCAGAACTCAATAACCGTGTCGGAATTTCCTCGGGACCGTAGTCGATCGACTTTAAACGATTTAGCTTATTGGAATTGACGTTTACGGCGTTTTACGGCTTTGGCAATATTTATAGCTCAATTTTACGTCAAATATCGTTTTAAATACGACCTCGAGATGTTATCTCATTGATTGGATGGAATCTAAGGACCACTTAAGATCAGACTTGGTAATTGACTGAAATAATCTTCAATTTGATCACAATAATAATTTTATTGCAAACAAAATGAAACGAAGCATACACGGTAGCAAAAGTATTGTAGAGAATTGCATCAGCGATAACGCTAGCCTAGACTTTTAAGATCGAACTACGAATGCCGCCCTGGCGGAGAAAAGTTTCAAGAGTCGCCACGCGGTTAAATACAATGATCTCGGATTAATCCAATCTTGCCTCAAGGTTCATCAATCACTGGACGAACGCGCAACAGATTTTCCCGATTCCCGATCGAGCGGCGGAATTGTAACGTAAACAAATCGTCGAGCGCGAAACACGTCGGCTCCTCCATTCGCGAGATTCACGGAGATTCGCGGAGGGGAAGAAGCCTCCCGTCCTCGTCCTCGTTAATGCTCGCGGTCGCCCAAGTCGGCCGTGGAAAGCTGTCAACGCGAGCCTCATTCATCACCGCTCGTGCGGAGCTTCGCGGGGAGCTACGCCCCGCGTCGGTCTCCCACATTCGGGCGCGAGCGGGACGGAGCGGGATGTCTCTACGCGTCGAATTGGCGACGACGGCTATCGACTGATTGCGAGGCGATCCGCGAACAAACATCGGCCCCGCGAGCGTCCGGATCATCGGGGAGCCGAGAACGGCGCGGTCCGCGCGTACCTGCGAGGCGGATTCCGCGCCGCGCGAGCGAGCGTGCGTTCTCTCGAGCGGCGCGAAGGCGGCCGCGAACGCGCCGCGTCTCGCAGGGACTTTCGAGCAACGAACTTTGTGTGTTACCTGTTCCACCTGTTACTGCTTCTCTCCGGCACGCCTTTCTCTTCCTTCCTCTCCGCCTGGCCCGTTTAATCCCTCTCGCGAATCGTCGCGCCGACGCTACGCTTCCGTCCCGTTCACCTTTTTCAGCGACGCTCGATTCCAACGGAGAGCCGCAAACAACTCGGGGCCGATCCACAATCGTTCGCTCCGCGTCCCGGCGTGTGTCGCGGCGTTTTCCCCCCCTTCTTCCTCCGACCGATCGTTCCCGTCGTGATGACCGACCGTGAAGTATACGCGAAAACAAGACTCGCGCAGCGACAGAAAGAAACGTGAGAGAGATCGAGATGGTTCCTCGGGAATGCGTTTTGGAACGCTCTCTAATGTCACGTACATAAGCTTGTTCTTTGCAGCTAAAATTTTGTTCACCATTTTTCTTCTCTTTGGTTACAAGTCTAATTATATACTTGTTTCATGAGCGCAGAAATTATGACATATTGCTAAAAAAAATAAATCTTATCGCTATACAAGTTCTTGACGTAATGTGGTATTCACAGTCCGATTTTTTTACATTTAAAATTGTTTTAATTAAGGCTATTCTATTATAAACAATGTTTACGACGGCTTTTTCTCTTATGATTAAAGCGTTAAATGTAGAATAGGCCTCAAATATTGGAAAAATTGGAGAATCTCTGACCTATATCAATTTCTACCAATGCAGATTAATTTCGATTTAATTAACTTTTTTTCTAATTCTTAGGTCTAAAAAAAGATAAAAAAAATAAGTTAAACTGAGATTAAAGTTAATCTGCATTAGTAGAAATAGACATTACTTCAAAACAATCGAATAACGAATAGAATGAAATACGCGAGTCGCAATAGCCTACATTTACCATGTTTATGGTTGCCATCATAACCACATGGCTCACATGAGCAAACGTCATGACGGTCGTTTTTACAACTTTTTGTTCTTTTCTCTTTTGTCTTCTTCTCTCCACTTCTCTCGCGACGTCTAACTGTACGTCCGTTTCATTTTAAGTGCAGGAAGTATAGTTTAGTGCAAACATTACATTCCACATTATAGTAAGAGCAATTGGGAGCAAAGAACATCCATGGCACGCATAGTGATGGAAAGTAACGAGGTGGGGAGAGGGTCAACCAGTGGATGACGGAGCAAATTGTCCCAAGTCCACGATAGCCGAGGAAGCGGAGGTACTTGGAGGAGTCAGCACCCGCGCTGGAGATCCCCGAGAGACGCAGCGGCGCGCTTGTTGCTCACCCAGGAGGTTATCCCAGGTGCGATGGTTCTAGGTGACGTCGAGCATCGATAACCGAACCCGAGGCACGAACGATGGCGACAGGTAAGCGACGTAGCATCCATACGTCGTCCGGGAACCCCGGTGCGTCCATGAGCAGCGGCCTGTACTCGGGCGCCCGGATGAACTTCCGGCCGAGCGGAGCGCAGCAGGAGGACCGCGGCGGCACCCGACCGACCGCGGCCCCGAGCTCGATCGGCCTCGTCCTGGTCACCATGCTGCTGTACGTGTGCAAGAAGTCTCTGCTCTTTGACCCCCGGCTCAAGGTGGCCATCTACTGCGGCGCGATATTCATCGTCTCGCTGATCGCGGACTTTATCGCGTTTCCACGCACCTACTTCTCCAGATCCGACAACGCCGTGAACCAGTACTTCGTCAAGTGGGCCTGGGGCTGGCTGCTATCTGTCATCGTGCCGTGGGTCGTTCTGACGGCGCACACGGTGGGCTGCGGTCGTCGGCCGATCCTGCTGCGGCATTTGGGCCGCATCGTGCTTGCCACTGCTGCCTGGTTCATCTGGACCAAGTTGTTCAATTACATTGAGACCAATTATGGCAGGTGTCTGGGCACCCGTGACAACCAGATGCAGTCCAAGGTCAAGTGCCTGCAGTCCGGTAGATTCTGGAGCGGCCTTGACATATCCGGGCACACGTTTATCCTGATCTACTCGAACCTGATCCTCGCCGAGGAAGGCTCCTCCTTGGTGGGATGGGAAGGCATCAAGGATCTGATAATGCGAGAGGAGCACACGCGGACTGTGCCGACCGAGACCAGCACCGGGCCATTGCGGAATCTCTCTAACGACGATCTGAAGTTTCTGAAGAAGGCGCATCGCGCGCTCACACCGTTGCTACGTAGCCTCTTTGTATGGATGACGTTTCAACAGCTGGTGGGGGACGTCATGCTAGTGTCGACGATGCTCTACTACCACATCATGATTGAGAAATTTCTGGGTGGCGTAGCCGCTGTCCTCACGTGGTACGTCACGTATCATTGGTGGTATAAATTGCCAAAGATCGGCTTGCCGGCACCCGGCGACGGCCTCTTCAAGTACAACGAGGTAAAGACAAATCCGGAGATAAGCGCCCGGGTAAGACGCAGCACGCTGAACGGCGCCAATCAGCCGAGGTTCATGGGAATGCCGATCAGAACGATGCAGGAGACTGCGGAATCGAATTCGTCGCCTAGACAAGCGGATCTCGATTTGTCTGCTTCAAGGGGGTAAAAAGCAAGCATCGCCCTCGATGAACTGATCGCTTTCACATTGGGACTCTTGTTCCTTTAATATTTAAACATTTGATGATCACGCAGCATGAACCATCTTTCACACAAGGACAGAATATTCTGAAAATATCCGAATATGTTTTGTATGTTTCACAAAATTTCCAATTCTTGATACTTAAACAATTGAAACATTGCACCGAGAGCGGACACAAAATGTATGTAAATATATACAAAATATATTTAAGTAATTTAAATACCTAATATTTAAAGAAGTAATTGAATGTATAAGGCTCCTTTATATTTGAGTATAAAGGTCGAGTTGAACATAAGAATTACGTAAAATATAATTTGGTGTGAAGGGCGCCTTTCTTTAGCTTCCATGTAAGTACTTATAGGATTTCAGACATTTGTGCACTGGGATATCCTCGGGTTAACTTAGATAATTGAGCTCTTCTAAACGGAGCAGCTTCGTGCTTTTAAGTTATATGCTTTTAAGTTATTTATAAATATAGGAAAACAGGAATGTGCAATTTTGGATTGTTAAAAAAAAAAGATACTTATTCGATTTATATCGAGTTTAAAGCCGGTGTCTTCGGTAACACTATTCTGAATTTTGTTTTGTAACTTATATTTAATAAAGTCTGTTGTTAACAAAGCGTCAATTTTTCTTAAGTTAAGAGGCTGTTTACGACATGAAATTATTGTAGCGTCTACATGCCATGTTATATTTGTACACGGAAGAAAAGTACAAAATATATATAATTCTCGTTAAGAAATCTTTCTCCTCTCGCATGTTGTACAATCGCTGCATTTAAGAGTATATACTCTTTAATATTTTTGAAATTATTCTTCTACCATCATTAGACGGAAGATTATTTAATATCATATTAATATCAAGTTATTAATTATTTTTATGAAAGCTTCTAATTTGATTATATAATAAAAGTTTCACATTGTGAATTGTGAAAAATAATATTTTGCTTTCCAAAGAAAAGTCGTAATATATTATGAACAAAATGAGTACATAATTTGCAAGATTTATTGTAATAAATTTATCTTTCTGTTACAGATTGAACCTTCTTTGTCCATTAATGAAAAGTGACAGCATGATATATCTTTGATTGATTATTATTGGATTATATTAGCAAAATTAACTTGTGCTTACTTGAACTACTACATGAAAAATGACATCATTTTAATAGCATTACCTATAATAACAAAATTAATTTTGTCGAGTGCCTACGGTTGCAAAATAATTTTCATATTTGGCAACATGGAGATCTTTGACAATTCACTTTTTAATACTTTGATGTGAGAATAAAAGTAGACATTTGTACAGACACGACAATTTACATTGGTTAATATCACCTCACTAATCTGCTTTTCGTTTTGAAAAAAATCACAACTTGTCGCGATATTAGACTCCTTGCGCGCACATATGCTGAAATGTGCGAAAATTCAATTAACTGATATTGAATGTAATTAATTATGCATATGCAGTAACATACAAGATGTTGTCATACTTTTTTGGTACGCATAATGTATTTCTTTTGGTTTACATTTTACATAAAAATAATCACTCAAGTGTTACTAAAACAAAATTGTAATGAGACTGTACAGTACCAATTATAATGTTTAAGCGTCTATCTAAAAAAAAGAGAGAAGTCTAGTAAAGAAAACGTAAATAATGGGATGCGACCCTGTATTGTAAAAATGAGAACATATTTTTGCTTATATATACCATCACAATCTAACAGGCCTCACATATTTCGTTATTTCGTGATGATGATGGCAGCTAATTATACAGTGTACTTAGCAAACATTTAATACATACGTATTTATCCGCAGTCACGAACAGAGATCGAATACGATGATTTCGTTAGCACCTGTATCTTGTATATTTCCATTTTCACAAAATATCTTTTTAATTAAATTTGTATTCGACCGATGCAATTATATATATATATATATATATATATATATATATAGCGATTTTTTTATCTGTATATGTATGCAATTTTAATTTCTATATTATACCGATTAAATATCGGTATTATAAAATTAATTAAATTTATATTTTTAATACATTGTATTGTACAAACAAAAATTACAAGAAAATTATTATAAATTCGAAATTTAACAATTAATTACAATTGTATTATCTTTTAAAAATTGAAAATAATCTTTGTGAGTTCAGTTTTTTTTTTTTTGCAAAATACATATCCGAGCGTGTTACAAATCTAATTAATTTGATAATGTTGATTTTATCAGAAAATTATTCATATGAGTTATACATATATTATGTCAGAATTTAGACTAATCTTTTTTTCATCCCCCTCCCCCAAGTTATATATATGAAACCGATATTTGTTATCATTTTCGATCCCTGTTCACGAAGAGCGTATATTGTTATCAATCGAATTGATTTTAAACCTTCGATCTTTTACGTGCAATCGCATCTTCCACGGCTTTTAGTTGTTTCAATAATTCTTCGCGTCGCGAGCTTGCCTTCTTAGCGGCTTTGGCTGCTGCCGCGGCCACTTGTGCCTTACTGTCGATCATTGGCGGTGACTCGATACCCCGTTTTTTACCTGCCATAATCGCACTACGATCGATTTTTTTTACCGCTGTGGTGTTGCTCGTAGGTTTCAGCGTTAACTTAATCTGCTGCTTCGTACCGCTCAGCTTCAAAGCATCAATGGCTTTAGAATCTTTACGAATCGGCGGTGTCGAACCTTTTCTTCTACGCGCTTCGCTCGAAGATGACGAGTAACTCGATTCGCTTGAATCGCTACTACTTCCGCTACTCTCCGATCCCGAGCTACTATGAGACGACCTGAAATATATACAATTTTTTTATACAATATTACATATGCAACATAAAGCAGAGAACATCTTATAAGATTAAATTGGTTAATTAAACTAATCGTACTTTGGTTACAAAATAAGTTTTTGAAATTTTGGATTATGCGAAACAATGGATTATGTGCGTAAGAATGTAGAAAAAAATTTAAAAGGAGTTTTTATATCTTTCTCGCGTTCATATTTTTTTAATTACTTTTATCAACTAGTTATATTTTTTGATCTACTTGTAATTTAAAAGACAACTATTTTTACCTAGATCTGGAGCGACTTTTAATGATCTTAGCCACAGCAGCCGCAGCAATCGCAGCCTTTTGCTCCCTGGCTTTTTCGTGATGACGATGAGACGAAAGTGGGCTTGGGGCAGGTGGATTCAGTCCGGCCCGTCGATGTAACGTACCCGTTGTAGGAGAGATAGAGCCTTTTGGTGGTCGAGGAGAGGGAGCGGGAGGATTCATTAACATGGCACCTCGTTGAGGCGTGGCTGCGGCAACAGCCGACGGATTTGAAGGTGGTGAAGTGAGAACAGTGGATTTGCTTTTGCCAGCAGACCGAGTTCTAGATGGTGGGGAGGGTGAGCGAGACCTGGATAGGGAGTCGTAAGAACTGTAGCTAGAACGACTGGAGCTACGGCTAGAACTAAAAAGACGATACTCCTATATGTTTTTATATATAACAAATTAGCAAAATAAACATTTAGGAGAAAAAATACACGCAATTCTTGACTAATGTATCTTCATAGTTTCTCTTTCTCTTTGCGTGAGAAGTATTATTGAATGTATCATTCTTAATAAGTCATCTCCAGATCTTCAAAGAATTTCTATAGGTAAAGCACTCTTTTGCAAGAAAATTTCAACATAATGAATTGTATGCGAGAGAATTTCTATATGTAAAGCACTCTTTTGCACAAGAATTCCAACATAATGAATTGTATGCGAATACGCATAATACCTCGTTGAAGAATACGAAGATCCGGAAGAGTAAGATTGTCGTCGGGATCGGCGGGACGACGTATTGCGGCGTATAGTGCTCGGGGACTTGCGTCGCATCCACGGGTCCGCCCATTCGTCGCCTCTACTCCTTTCGGCAGGAGGTGGCTCTTCTTCTCGCCAAGGTTTCGTCGGAGGAATACGTTCTACAATGACTTCTCGCGATGGTCGTTTATGCTTTTTCTCGTACTTCTCATAGTAATCGCGCTCCCTGTCGCGTTCACGATCTCGTTCTCTCTCGCGATCGCGACTGTGCGGTGGTGGAGACACCGAATGCGTACCACGAGGAACCGTGTGATAATCGAAACGCTCCCGATACTCGCGAGAGTCTTTGTAGTGTACTCGTCTAGTTGTTGAAAATAAAAGTAAAAATAAGTTTAATTGCAAAACATTTCATAGAATTAACAATATACAATGTAAAAATATATTTTTTAAAAGTTTGACCATATGTCGTTTCGTATCTTATCTTACCTGTAATAGTCGGTTGACGCGGATGGAGGATAGTATCCTTCGGGTTCGTCAACATATCTTTCTGGTGTAATTCTAGAAGTTGATACCCTGCGTGGTACCTCCCGTTGCGGCCATCTTTCGACCGGCGGCTCAGGACTAGCCGCTCTCACGTAATATCCCGCTTCTCTGTCCAGTTCATCTTGTCCTAAACTCAAATTCATTTTCTTCTCTTCGAAATCCATATCCGATTCTTTGCGTTTATTAGCTTTACGCATCATCTAGATAATCAGATAAGAAAATATCTCCTTTAAAACTCGATTTTAGATTGGAAATTGTTTAAAATATATTACAGACGACACGCATAGTCATGCACAAGAGTATCTTGTGTGTAACTTACTTCCTTGGCATGGCGCAGACCGCGCTCCCAAGCAGATTCAGTTGGCGTTTCTTCCACCTTAGGTGCATGTGTAGGAGCACCATAACTGGACATTGACGATCGCATGCTCGGTCTATCGATGTGTGCTCTATATTCGTGTGGCGCAGCGGCGTGTGGCGGATATGCCATAGGCCTCACCATATCGAACATAGTGTAGTTACCTTTGTCTGTCACTCCTGGATGTAAAAATCTACAACTAACACCCCATGTACATTGGCCCCGGCTATAGAAGCGACACACTGGTCTCGGCTCAGTCTCCTCCGGTCGTGCATCATCGCCATCGCTAAGCTCCCCTTCTTCCAATTCAGACTCTTCTTTCTCCCCTTCTTCCCCTTCTTCTTTATCATTTGTTTCGCCAGGTTCTTTCGACTTTGCCTTATCCTTGTCTTTATCTTTATCTTTGCTATCTTTCTCTACATTTTCTTTACTCTCTTTTGTAATAGGCGCCTCAGTTTCACCTATAATTTTATCTATTACAGTAAATGCAATTTTATGTTTTGTGTAATGAAATATTCATGAAATATTATATTATAATATTTAGACATCTATGTAATGTTAATATATAAAAATTAATTATAAAATTAAAAATTTATAATGTATTTACCTTCGTCACGTTCATCTTTCCATTGACCATCGGCTTCAAAATCTAATTGCTCACTTTCCTCTGTCAAGCCAACTGGCGCAATTTTGTCTTCCTTTTCTGTATTTTCTTCATCATTAACAATTTCTTGTTTAACATCCTGCTCTTGAGTCTTGTCTATTTCCATGTTCTGTTCAATGGATTCATCAGGACCGTCTATGCTCTCAAGATCGGATACATCTGATAAATCTTCACCATGGGTCATAGGTGTAGGTTTAGACTTAGACATGGGTTCTGGTTCATCCTCAATGTCCCCATCCGAGATTTGTTCGCCGTCCAATTCGTTATACGAACCGTTCTTCTCTTCTTCGGGAGACCGAGGGCCTGAATGCGCCGGTGAAGGTTTATCTGATTCTTGATCATCCATAGGAGACGCTGGACCGGATTTGAATGACTTCGGCGAGCTTCTCGCCGATATTAAGGATTTCACGGAACTGGGGCCCGATCTGGGCGACTTTGGTGAGCTTTGCCTGGATTCGCTATTCTTGTACGAGTATGATTTCAATGAGTTATCGGCAGATCTTTGCGTATCCGCTTCGAAATCAGACGCCTTCGATTCGGCGTCTCCAAAGCGCATAGACTTGGAGTCGTTCGAAGGGGAGAGACACGACCCGTTGTCCTGTACGGGCGATCGGGACATACTGCGATCCGATCGCGGTGAATCGAGGGAGTTATTTCCCGAATGGTAGGACTTCGGCGAGTCGTTTGGATGATATGTCGGCGATGCGGGCGGGCGATATGTTGGTGATATGGGTGACGGCGACAAGGGCGGTGGAGATTTTGACAGACTACGGATCGACCGCGGAGAGCCTTCCTCGCTGGGAGACATTATCTCAAATCGTTGGGATTTCGGCGACAACGGAGTGGACCGTGGCGATCGAGGAGACTTGGACTCGCCGCCCGATAACGGCGATCGAGGAGACTTCCCGCCGGAGAAGACAGAACTCGCAGCGGACTTTCGTCGCTCCGATCCGGAGGAATGATGCGAATAGCGCGTTACCTCATCCCCAGTCGAAGCAACCCGATTCCTGCCTTCGTCATAACCCTCCGAAGAAGTACTGTCCGTACCAGAGTCGGACATGTTGGACTCTGTTTCAGCCTGTAAATTAATGAAACTCGTTAAGACGGCGGCCGGGCAATTTCAAACGGACGGGAACGGGAATGCCTTGATTAGATTTTTAAGTGTAACCCATTCCAATCTCTCTTATGTGCTAAGTTAACTTAAGTTCTTTATTTTTTCTTTTAGGCGTACCGACCGAATGTAGCACTGAATAATCTGCATCTGTAGCATCACAGAGCTTACCTGTGTCAATCAGTGTCTGTGAAGTATTCGCTCTTGATGGCACAACGCGCGCGATCCATATCGTGTCGAACATACTTTCTTATATCACAACTTTCGACTTTCTCTCTTTTTTTTTACTCGAAACTTTTTTTAAAAAATACTTTATTACTTAAACTGAACTTTGCTTGTTCACATATGCGATACGTGCTGTTTTTGGCTGGGTTTTTCTTGCGCGGAACTTTTTAGTGTCGTTTTAAACTTTCAACTTGAACACAACACAAACTAAGAAAGTACCGATAAACCACGAACCATTTTCTTTTTTGTACTGCACTAGCGAAACTATAGCGAACGAACTTTCAACCTGAAAGAATATTTCTTGGACCTATGGGGGAAGAGAAAGAAAATGGAAAGGGACCGTGGGTGGGCGACATGAAGAGCGACAAAAATATGAGGGAAGCTTCAATGATGGCGTATCCTAATAGCGTCACATTAATGATTGTTTCTGGCAAAATGTAATTCAATTAATTATTCAAAACTATAATAGGCAACCTCTGTTAATGCAAGTTTCTATCTTTCAGAAAGAGAAGACTGATAAGTATTCTCCATTACATCTCAAGACTCTCTTCTTGTTTACCTTTGGCCCAGAATTAAACTTTGCCATTGCGATTCCGATTCCGATAACGTTTATTTAGGAGCATTAAGGATTGATAAAGTCTAAAGAGAACTCATACTAAGTGCTAAGCGTGTGCTACAAAACGTCAAGGGATCCACAGTATCGATTGCAGCAATAATACTTAATTAACAAACAAACAGAGAAGAGTATTACATTCAGTTTTAAACAAGTTAAACAAATCATGGTGTACATAAAATCTATCTAACAGACCCAGCAAACGCAAAATATTGCAATATTGCTGTGATGTTGCTAAAATATTACTGTAATAGTCTGTGTTTACTGTCTTTTTCTTATGTCCATTGCTATCAATGTAGATTAGCTTCGGTTTAACTTCGTCTTCCTCTTAAAAATTGGAAAAAGGTAAAAAGCAAGTTAAACCAAGATCGAAGATCTGCATTGACAGAAGACGTACTCCAAGTTGTATCCTTGTTTCTGCTGGCGAGGAACGAAAAGGCGCAGCCGGAGCACCGTCTGGCAGGTTCCTTTTCTTTCTAGAAACGACGTACAGGCTCGGTCGCGCCAGCGCAGAACTCGCGCCGCTTATCTCCCGTGATGCGAGGCGTTCGGTGAAGGTTAAAACGAAAGGTTAAGGCGACGTTCGACGATCACTGCAATCGAGACTGTGAGGAAGACGCGGGCGTGAACGTACATGCGTGCGTGCACGGGTGCGAGCGAGCGATTCGGGGTGGCGTCCACGGGAAGACGGTGATAGGAGGGGGGGAAGGGAAGGAGGGAGGGACGTGGCACGGGTCGGCACGGTTCGCGTTTCCGCGTCGTGTCCGCGTACGGGACGTCGGCGGAGCGTCTTACCTTGGTCGCGCGTTACTGCGAGCGTGCGCGGGGCCTCGGCGGAGACTCGAGACTCTAACGAGGCTCCAAGGCGGCCGGCGTCACCCGCGATGCTGACGTTTCTCTCGCCAGCACGTCGAGACTTCGGCGACCCGCGAAACTCTTCCACGACGGACGGCGCTCGGCCACGCGCAACACGATATCTCTCTCTCTCTCTCTTTCTCTCTTTCTCCACACCTCCGATCCGTGCGAGAAACACGTTTCCGGATCCCTCGCTCTCTGACCGCTCCGCGCTCGTCGTGCAGATAAGCAGGCCCGTCGCTCGCGAAAAGAACAAAGCAGAAACGCCGAGAGGCAGAGTGAGAGAGCCGAGAGGGAAACGCACGTCCGTTTCACAGCCGTGGGGTTGATCGACGCCGCTAGATGGGCGCGTGACTGCATCGTCGACACGAGAACGGAGTAACGGATGGACGTGAGAGAATCGACCAATCGGCTGCGGCCGAGATCGGCCGAGTCCCATTGGCCGCGTTTAGTGGAAAAGTTGCTTTGTTAAAAACGATTAAAAATTTACCGCCGTCAAGTTAGCAGATAAATTGAATATATATTGAAATTGAAAATAAAACAGTGATTACGTTTGACTTCTTTTATTCGCCGTTACATCAACGAAACTTGACTATTGTTTACATATAGTACCTATGCGTACTCATAAAAATATTATAAAGTTGTTAAAATGAGGCAAACGATATCATTATTTGAAACATCTTAATGTTTTCATTATAACTTTTAAATTGTTTTCATAATTATGTGCGGTTTAATCGCTATCATGACTGTTACATTGCATAGACTGTGAAATAATTGTGGGCAAATGTTTAATAAAATCTACAATAACATCTGCTTTGTCTTTAAATTTTATTAGAACGAAAAATGTCGGACGACATAAAGATCTTACTAAAAGAGGCCCGCGACGCCTTTAAGCAAACGAAATATTTGGAAGTTATGAAAAAAATGCAAGGTTTTGAAGAAAAACAAGAGCAATTATGGGGCGATTGTAATCTCTAAGTCAACAAACGATCAGCAGTTTATCAATTTTATTGTGGTTTATTGTAAAAAGTATGTAACATACTTTTCCTATGATGTAAAATTGTACAATAAATCTAAATTAACTGGAGTAATTTTGTAAATCTCTTATTGAAAAATATATAAAGATGTAGAAAGGAGCATCACTTGATAAAAACAAATGTACGTTCGTTCATTATCGAAACAAATGTTTATGTGATATTTATTCATTGATTTTATATATTATATTGATTTAATCTTAATTATGTTTCGGATGAACTAATACCATTAGATTATATCAAGACACGTTCTATAACTTCCATATGTGTGGACGCAGTCTCTAAACATATTTACAAAAGATCCCGCAATGCAGGCCTATTATTAATATTATAACGCGTAAAGTTTCGCTGTCGCTACGAAAAACTGAATTGCGGCATCATTGTGCTGGATCTTCTCGCTCTCATTCTGTCGATATTTATTTCCGCGCAAATATGATTGTCCAAAGTCTGCAAAAATAAGATATATCGCCATTCAAACTCTTATTCTAATAAATATTGAACGATACCTAACTCGTCAAACCGATTTTACATGTACGTAGAAATTCTTTGCATCGTAAAAATAATAGTGTAAGATATAAATTGACGTTCCAGTATGTATGTGATATTATGAATCAATATGAATAATACTGATAAATATGTAGAACTGATCGTCTTAGCAGAGTTTACCTCCTGTATGATGTAATCATCCCTCTTCAATAAAGCAATCAATTTGTAAAGCTCAAAGTCCTCGGGGATGTTCTCTTTTGCCATAGCTTCTTCGAGCTTTTCAATCTGAAACAAACGGAAATAAGACGTAACAACGTGCGCACGTGTTACGTTGCTACGTGAGGACTTTGTAGACTTGTACTGGATACATACCACATCTATGAAGTAATCTTCTTTGTGCAACTTCGATCTGTCATGCTCTAATGATGATCTAAATATGGGTACTATGTCAGCAAACCTCTTCAATTCTGTATAAGCCACAACCTTCATATTTCTTATGTGGACGTATCGGAACTCTCTTACTGAACTCAAAATTTCTATAGCTGTATGAGGTGCACTCTGTTTAATGGCTAGAGCTGCTAAAAATATGGTGGCTCTACGCACAATTTCAAATCCTTTTTCCGTGAGCTCTTGCCAGATTTTCAAGCCATACTTCAATGTCTCCGGCGTATTCTGTAAGCATAAGAATTATTATGCAAAGGCAGTCCTTGGTAAAATTTAATCGCTCTTCGGAAAGCCCATACCTCTTTGTAACAGGCAGCCATAGTTAATATTAATAAATTCCTGGCGTATCCACCATTCACGGGTTTCTTCTTCATTATATCATACATACTTCTCATTTCCGCGTATTTTCCGTGTTTATACATTAGAGACAAGAGTATCTGGTAAGAAATAAATTGATCAAAGAACATCTCAAATTCAGGATTGTTGAACGCGGTGATCGCGAGATCCGGTTCGTCCAGGTAATAGAAGGCCCGCATCGCCACAGGACCTAAGGTATAATCATCAAATCTCATATCCTTGGCTTGCGAGTTAAATTTCGTCAGCATTTTCATAAGCAGATTGATATCATTGGGATTCTTTTGAGCTAAGTGCAACATGGATTTCAGATCTTCAGTGAAGATCATACTCGAGTCTGTGTTGCACACTTCCTCCATCTTGGTGCGGAATGCAGTTTCCACATTTGAAAACTGATTGCGGAAGTTTAGTCGTGCATCTTTATAGCCTTGCAGACCCAGGCTCTTGTCCGAATACAAGTATCTGCAAGCTGCAAAGTAAAAAGACGTACATCTCGACAAATGTAATACAATGAATACCGTAATAGATATGTAAAAAAAAAATCCATTGTTTTAAACATGTAAGATACTTATTAAAAATATTTCACGTAACGTTCTCGCTAAATTTTATTCAGATTATTCAGATACATAATATGCGTGGACATACTTCCCGAAGGGTATTTGAATTAAAACGTATGATTGCACATATCATTAATATGTATGTACTAACGACATGTACGGCGAGTGATTGAAATCAGGAATTATGTAAGATTAAGTTGACGGTTACGTACAGTTCAGCAAGCTATTTCTGAAAAGAGTATTGCTTGCCAGTCCCACGTTGAACTTGATAAGACATCTCATTGTCGCCGTCATTTCCGTATTTCCGCAATTTTCCTCAATCCTTAATCTCAAATTATACACCACGCGGTGTCATCGCGGCGCACAGCCGCGTTTTCGTATGCGAAAATCTTTCGTACGAATATTGGCGCAGTCGACGATGCTAGAACTTGGTCCAAGACAGTCCAAGATCTCGGTCCGAGAACTGTGTAGCCAATAAAATAGTCACTTTTCCGTAAAAGCTGCATGTTGATTGGCTACAAATTTCTCGGACCGAGATCTTGGACCAAGTTCTAGCATCGTGGACACAAGGCTTTGACAGCGCTCAGAGCGCCGTTTCCGGGTCACCGGCTGATTCATCAATTACTGCGCGTATCTTTTGTTCCGAGCACTGACCGACCGTCGAGCACGCAGGAGTTTCGTGTATCGATCATGTCTTACGAACGATTACAAGTTATCGACTCGCGCGAATAATTAAATATGTACGGATCTACAACGACCAAAATGACAAGTGAAGCGGACATTGGCGGTATTCCGCATTGGATAGTATTTATTACGCTGATCAGGAATTTACGCGCGATCAGGAATGAAAGTTACGTCACCGTTTTAGTAGAATATTTATACATGTATGTAGAAGTTTCTTGTACAATTTATCTCGTGTTATACATTAACAATATTTCACGTTTCTCAAATATCTCTGGAATATGCGTTACAGTTGATATAAATTGAAAGCTTCGTTCTATCATTACTGGATCAACGTACAATTAATTGTGAGTGCAACGAAGGAATTCGAAAAAAGGAAAAAGCAAAATGCACATCATAAACAGTAAGTAGCAAATTTCTAAAAAGAAAAGACTGAGTTATTGTTAGAAAATCCGCTTTTAATTTCTTATATATATATATATAACATTATGAAAGAATGGATTATGGATGTACAGACTTATCTATTCACTAATTGCATTTATTTAAGTAAACTTAATTCGTAATACCTAAATAATACCTACATTTCCATATCGATTGAACTAAGTAGTTTTGTAAAACACATTACATCCGTAAACTTACTCTAGCCATTACAATTGATGTCGAATGTGAAATCAATGATGAAATGTAAGCATAATATTCAACGCAAGTATTAATATAATTAGCATTAATTAATTTTTTTCTTATTGCAATTTTTTCTTATCGATATATATCTTATCTCATATAAATTATATACGAAAATGTAACAAACATGTGATATAAAATCTACAAGAACTAATGTTATTGTTATTGTAGTATAACATCCTATGCACATAAAGATATTCTAAAAAAAAACTATAATCTAGAAATAACAAGAATTCTAGAAAATATTGTAAAATTCTAAAAAATATTTGAAATACTGTTAATATCTCAGTCATGAAATATTTATGCAACAATCTGAATATGATATTGAAAGATATTAGTATCTTAATCTACCGTCTTAAACTTATCAAATAATCGCACTTTTTACTGTTATTAGTATCCATAAAATATAATATGCGATTTAACTCCGCTCCTTTATTCAAAACACAAAAAAATTAATGCTGTTTGTAATCGAATTATTTTACAAACGTTGCGTACGCTCGTTCATTCGGTTGTCTTAGCTTGAACAGGATTCTAGAATAATCAGCTATTCACAGTACGTCTTCCATGTTCAGTGGCTTTCGAAATTTATAAGCAGAGTATACAAAGAACATGATCACGATTTTAATTATAATCAATATTTATTAATATTTATTAGTACTCGTTTTACTTGAACAAATATTCAACATCAAGATTTCAATAATCTTTGAATTGGAAACAAAAACTTTTTTTATGAATTAAACTGTGCGAGAAAAAACGAAGATAATTCTAAATCTTAATTTCTAAAGTTTAATTCGGAATTTACTGTTAAATGCGTACATATATTGATAATTGATAATTGAAAAGTCTATCAAAAATATTAACTTCAATATTTGTCGGAAAAAATCCTTATTAGAATATTACATCTGTTATAATTATTAAGGCGCGCATGTAGTGTCACATTTTCTTTCTTATCGCAATAGTATCGTTAGCTTGTAAAACTTATTTATCTATTACATCGTCGTTATCTCAGTATTACTATCATTCATTTCCATAAAGTTCAATCTATCCTCTTCGTCGAATATCGATCCATCGTCAGACAACTCGTGTTCCTCGCTCATGAAAATGTACTTGGTTTGTGCATTCATGTCACGTTCCTTTTTATGGGACTTTTTAATGGAAGTTGTTTGCAGCAATTTGATTAAACGCATTGCGCTCGTACTATTTGGAGGTGTTGTATTTAGATATTTGGATGCAGTACTTTTCGCATCTTTAATCTTAGTTTCATAGCTCATGGACGGTTTAGGATTGTAATCAGTCTCTTTATAATTTTTGTTCTTCTCTTGTTCATGCGTAATATTGCATGTTTCCTTTTCGGTGCAATGATAGTCGACACGATGCTTCGAAGATGAAGATATATGTTCTTCCAACATCTTTTCATTATTTGTGAAATTGACATAACTCTCTTCGATGTACGATCGTTTCTTCTCTGAAGTTGGTCTGCTACTAGGATTATGTTTATTTTTCCTATGTGATTTTTTAATAGAATCTATGTTATGAAGTAGCTCCGTCGTCGACATATTTATTGGAGTTGATCTACCATTATTGTCGTTCATATTTGCAGTATCCACTGCTTTCAAAACGCTCGTATCATCAGTCTCAAATCCTGTGTCGTGTTCCGATGCAAGATTTTCGTTGTTTCTCAATTCCTTGAAACGTGCAATCGGTGTCATGCATCTGGAATAATCAATTTCGTTCGACGTTGATGACATAAGTTCATCTCTCTCCTGTAACATCCGGTCTGCAGGAACATCCGTGACAGTGAGCAAGATTGGTCGTTTTTTAATAGGAGTATAAATCTTAAATTCGTCTATATTTTTACATCCTAAAAACTTAGAGGCACTTGCAATTTTGGGTGTACTACTCTCCAAGGGCATATTTAGCTTCTTCTTCTTTTTAGGCGACATGCCGGGAGATTCTTTTATTTCAAGAGACTCATTTCCGCTTGAGATTATGCCAATGTTTTCCTCTTCGTATCTACTACTTTGCAACAAATTATTACTTCTCTTATGATATTCGTAATCATGGCATTCAGCAAAACTGGCAGCCCTTTTGCTAAGTTTGTCTTTCTTATGTGACTTTTTAACCGAATTAAAATCAAGCAGTAAGAGTCTACTTGAATTTACATTTTCGGGTGTATTCGGTCGATCGAATTCCAAATTCTGTGGACTTGAGACGCAAATCGAATCGGCCGTCTGATTTTTCATATCTTGATCGTCATTATAAGTATTCTCCAAGAGTGATCTTTCATTCTTTGCTAATTCCACTTTCTGATGAACATCTTTCGTTTCAAATAATTTTTTTCTATTTCCATGTTTCATCTTCTTATGCGACTTCTTAATCGATTCCGTCATCATGTGCTTTAACACATTTACGTGGTTTTCGGGTGTAACTACTTGGTTAGCGTCTTGAGAAACAATTGGATTAGATGCTGGAGATGCCATTCTATTTTCGCTTATCGCATTAACATTACAATCATCTGACGATTCTTTTTGCATAGATGACTGACTTACTTCTTCATTGCAAACATTCTCCTCGGAACGATTTTTTTTCTCTTCGTCATTATCATCTATACTAGATTGCATGCTTTCTTCATGACTCTCACAATTACTGAAATTAATATTTTGCATTTTATCACTTTCTATTTGGTTCAATTCGCTTTCCAATAAACCAATTCCCATCGACGTGCTTTTCTGTTGCATATTATGATCAAAATTCGATCTAATATCAGAACTTTCATCATCCAAATTGTAAATAAGCGTCCTCTTAGGATTTCTATATTTCTTCTGAGATTCACTTTCAGAAGCAGTACTAGCTTCAGCAATTACATCTGTACTTGAAGATTCTGTCCTTGATCTTGAATATAATTGTTTGTCATTGTTTACAGAAATATCCATCCGTTGAGTAGATGATTCTTCATGACAGTAGAATTTTTCCTGTTAACAGAAATGTTAATATGTTAATTAAATAATAACATAAATATAACAAAATAAATAAAAAAGTTTTTTATTAAATTTTGGAAGGAATAAAAGATATTTGTATCTAATTATATTTCATATTGAATTTACGTTAATAATAATTGAATGCAAAGTCACAATATATATAGTTATGTATATAACAAGATTTGAAAGAGTTAATTTAAAAATAAGAACAGCAGAACATGAAGCATGAATGAAATACAAACCTTCTTGTGGCTCTTCTTAATAGCACTTATACTTTCTGGAATTACGTTTATTATATTCTCAGGTGTATTTGGTCTATCATCTGTTTCTTGATTAAATTCCTGAAACAGATTCCTGGGTGTACTTGCCGTTATAACACGGCCGAGTTCATTCGATCTACTATCGAATAAAAATCTTTGAAATGTTTTGTGATTTGCATCCTTGTCAGTTTCTTTTCTTCCTTCCTTTTGTTTCTTATCAACCAACGACATTAAACGAGATGCTCTTGATATGTGCGTATTTTCCCTTAGATCAGTTCTCTTGCTCTTCTTGACTTGTTTTCGATTTTGCTGAGGTGTTTTATTCTGGTTTTCGTCGATAGCTTCCACAGTTGAGATGTTATTATCGGTGGAGTCAATCATACTTGAATTTAATGGGGTTGATGAAGTGTCAGTGTCAATCGAACTGCTAGAATTCTCATAACTGCTGTCCTGCTTTGGACTTGGAGTAGAGTCAAAATTCAATAATTTTCTTGTTTTTACACTCTCATTACGAAATGAATGAGAATTGGAGCTAAGTGCTTTCATTATTTTAGCCGATCTGGAAAATAATGATAAATAATCATTGGCCAAACTTGAATTTGGTGACAGCTGCGAATTGTCCATATTAGAAGCATCAAATTTCTTTATTTTGTAATGAAGTCGACACTGAAGCTTATTTTTTCGCAGATACCGTTGAGTCAACGTTTTGGGTAATTTATATTGGAACTTCTCTTCAGTAGGCGATCTCAAATTTATAAACATGCCATGGGTTACTTTTGGGCTCACATCACTATCTTTCCTAACATTGTCTTTCATCATTGTTAGATATCTATCCATTCAAGCACGATGATGTTTATTATTGCATATGTAATATACTTAAATCATACATATAGAATGTATGTTCAGAAATATATATACACACGCATAAGCGAGAGTGTGTAACTATTTCAAAGATATTTGCAATAACTTCTTGTCAAATATCATTCATATATCTGATTCCGTTTTTCGTCTTCCTACAAGAAACAAGGATCGTTTAAAGAATAATACATAAATTATTTTCTGCGTATCTATGATTAAATTCTAAATAGCTTTAATATATTATGATAATTAAAATAATTATAATTAAATAATTTATAATTATATACAACGAAACGAATTAAATTACAACATAATATAATAAACACTGCTTTATTAGACAACAACCGAAAAAAAATCGATACGCCAAGAGTAAATTATTCATCGGACAAGAGGACTGAAGGGACGTGACCGATTAGAAAAAGATAAATGGAGGAGATAAACAGAGGAGAATTCGCGTGTCAGAAGAAAGTGTTACTTAGTCAGAATAATGTAGAAATATTCATCTTACGACTTTGTGCGCCTGATTTACGTGGAGACACAAATCCTCTCGCTGTATGTACACCGTTTTCGCAGCGCAGCCGCAAATAAGCGGCTGGGCTTCGGCGAGCGATCCACCTTGACAAATGATCGGAAACGTGCGTTTCAGCCTTGCCGAATACTGGCGACAGTGCGCGCGACGTTCTCTCTTTGAGATCGGACACAAGAACGATCCGGGAAACGAAAATCAATCAATTGTTCACACACTGGATAGAATAAATGCACATTTAGCTTTGTTCCGGTTGCTCTTCGCGTGTCCCGTGGTGCATAGTGATACAAGATGGAGGACGAACAATGATGAAGTAAAAACGATAGTGGAATGCTAGCAGACATCGTCACGGAGTATGAATAGAGCGAGAGCTGAAAACGATACATATGTATAAAGGAGGGAGACTTGCTATTGGCTAGGAGAATCCTGTTTGTCCACATTGACCACAGCCATTCATACTTTGGTGTTTCTTCCACTGTATCATCCAATTAGAAGGGCCTATATTGAATTAAGTCAATTGGCAAGGTGGACAATCGGATATGACATGCAAATGATCAACGAGACAGATAATTAAATTTTAAACAATTTAACCTGCGTGTATTTCAAGTGCAAAAAATACAACATAAATTCGTATTCATAGACTGTTCTTATTTTAAGAACAGTCTTAATGTCGTTTTACATTAATCCCAAGTCAATTGCGATTTACGACTAATATAACAATCATAAAGCTTATATGAATTATACAGACTGAGACTGATTATAAGGAACAAATCAAAGAAGCAATTCGCTTCGGAAATTCATATTTCATATAAGAATAAGAAACACAAATTTTTCTTAATAGGCACTGTTGATATTATAAGAGTTCTAAATGTCTCGGATTTTTTTTTAAATTTCAATTCTTGATTTTCAATTGTATTAAAAGTATATTAAACTACATTGTATCACCTTACATTCTAATAGTTGAGTCTTTGAATCTAATTTAATTTTGTTTGATCGCAGCTGTAACATGATTTTCTTCAAAAAGTTCATTTTGTACTTTAGTAACAGCGATCTGAACAATTTTTTTTTGCGAAACGTATGAAGTCCGTTTGCACATTAGTAAAATGTATATACGTATCGAGAAAGGGAAGACCTAGACGTGCCTAACATGAAAACTGACAATATATTCTGCATTCGTGCGTTGCACTGAAATTGCAAATGGATCTGTTGGATGAAACGTGAACGCGACTAATCGTCTCGCGGCCGTCGGTGCTGTTCGTCCTAGCATACCGGCGTACATCCTGAATTTTAAAAGGCCCGAGTCACGTGCATAGAAGCTGCAAAAAGAAAAATAACAATTACATTACAAATACAAGGAGAAATTTGTTTTCTCAATAAACTTTTTGTCGTGAGAGTAAGAACAAGTTGCCAACCGTATTGGATGTTCGCCGCATGCTTTGGGACGTTCCATCATAGACACCCATTTGTCGTCGTAACAAAATAACGATAGATCGAGGTACGGAGAACTCGAATAGGATTGCGCGCATATTGGTAACTGAGCAAGCAGCCTCTTTGTGGCTTCGGTAACACCTCCATATCTAGCGCTTATTATCGTTTGCTTGAATCTCTGCTGCAATAATCTGCGAAAACAAAAGATATTTAAATGGAAATTGTTCAGATAACATGTATTACATATGTATATCAATATTAAAATGCAGAATATTATGTACCTGGCGTATATATTGTTAGATGGCGAGCACATGTATTGACAATCCGTGCTCATTCTGGCATTTCTGAAGAAGTCGCTAAAGTTTTCGAATTGGGTCAACAATTGAGTCGACGCGTTGTCGTAAGCCGCCAAAATTTTCGCCGTAACCATATCGTAAACCACTAATAAAGCTGGCTGCGCATTTGGTTCGTTTGCTTGTAACGTCGCTACTTCTTCACTCGCATATCTGACCAAGATATGATTCGTATCTAGTAACTGCATCTTCCACATCCGGAGTGAATTTAACTGAAATATTTCATTCAATTAGTTGCTTGACAAATTATCTATCAGTAGTTGTAAGAGAATTTTTAAATAACAGCACAAAAATAAAAGTATCGTCAAATACCTGATCAAAATATTGATAAAATCTTCTCAATTCATAAGGATCTTGCGTCACGTAGCTTATGTATTCCGCTCGTTTGTACAAATATACCAATAATCTGTGCTTTAGACTATTTATTGCAATATCCTTAAACGGTCGACAATTAATTCCAGGAAAAGCACTTGTCACTAAATACGCATCGTCTTCCATACAAAACCTAACACGTCATTTTCATCATATTCATATCCTTCGTTAGATTGTCAACAGTTGTAAATGCTCGGTAAGATAAACCTTATGCTCGACATACCTTCCTATAGTCCTGACATTTATAAACATACCATCGAGTATTTGAAAGATGTGTATGGTTTGATGCTGTACAGATAAAACTGCCAATATGTCTTTGTACAAATACAGACCTGTGTAAGAAAAGAAATGAATTTATCCTGAAAGCTTAATACGTCGCTAATCGCTTAGCTGACCATTACGTCGAAGAGATATTCCCGATTTAGCAAAAGCAGTTCACGTGAAAAGTTTTTGCTCTTTTTGGGAACATGGAACTTGTCCGCTAGACGATCCAATTTGGTCAGGTAAGCAGCGACGATTCGTCCAAGTATCATACCTTGATTATGCGATAGATAAATTTTGTCCACCTTAAAATGTCTAGTGTCGCACAGCTTTCCACCCCTCAAGTCAACGAGGTGCAAGCTGTAATCCTCAAGCGGCGATCTAGGATTCGGTGTCAGCGCCTCGTTCGTGGAGTAAATCTTGAAAAATAAAGGTTTCATCAGGCTCCTTTTCGGAAAAGAACATGAATATGAAACTAGGTAGGAATCTTTAGACTACCTGATAAAAATGTGGCCTCAGGTCCTCAGGGATATGAGCGGCCGAGCCTACGATTACATATCGAGCATCGTCGGTGAAGAGACTGCACTCTCTGTTCAATTGCTGGTTGCTTTCAACTACATTTATAATCCACTTCACCTACAAATACGTTTCAGAGCTGGTACACCAATTTCACTGGTTTTCCCCTTTTATTCTTTCTCTCTTTCTCTCCCTCTTTCTCTTTTTCTTTTCTTTAATCTTTACACGCGGCAAAGTAAAGGCGTACGCCGCGCGGAGTCGGTTAGTATCCAGTACCTTGAAAAATCGCGCGAAGATATTACTGCGTATGTGAAAGCTACAGTCGTCGCTCTTGTGGCCGATGTACTCGCCTTCGCAGTCGGCCAACAAGTCCGCGGCGGCCGACGCCCCGCGGTACTCGTACACCTCGATCGACGTCTGATCCGCGCTGAACGCCACTAAGTACCTCCCGTCCGGGCTAAACTTGCGGAGGAAACACGGCGGTTTCTCCACGTTCATCACAGTGAAGTTGGGAAAGACGTTCTGGTAGAACTGCCGCGCGCAGTGCACGTGGGTGCCCGGGTACGGGCAGCCCATCGTCTCCCTGCGTCGGAGGCGCAACACCACGTTCTGCGGACCGATCCGTCGAGGATTCACGGGGCAGGGATCCGCCACGGCGTCGAGCCTACTTTCCCGCACCGACATCCTTACGAGCTCCTTGTCGCGCGACAACCTTGCACGTTGTCCATCGCACGGCCAAAAACGTCTCTCGGCACTACGTCGCGCGACGCCCCCCCCCCCGTCGACCGGACGTCGTTTACAGTCGTTTACTCCCGATGACGTCCCGGATCGGGCCATGCGAGCTCGAAAAACTTTAGGAACAGGTTAAGCGACACAGGTCGAATGGACGGAGTATTCGCGCTTGCGCACTTTGCCACATTCGCTACATGAGTATGTACATGACTCTAGAGAGAAGACTTCTCTTCGAGATGGGAGTATGAGACTTGGGAGTGAAAATACGCCGTGCGCGTGATTGGCCACATTTGAATTTTCATTATGATTTAGCCAATTATTTCCACGGGTCCATTTTAATATACGCAATGCAGCGCCGCTCAAGTTTGAATCTTCGATCAATTTCATCGTGTTCACAGATTATTCGATAGAATTGAATTAATATCGATTGATCCGCACAATCCTTTGGGCTTGACAAACCCACGGACTCGAGTTCATCACTGCGGACACACGCACAGTAATACAGCACATGACATATACAGAAACACATTTTTTACTTTGTATTTTTGAATTTATATTTAATCAGTATTGCATCATCCGATTCGATATTTTAAATTAATAGATTGTCCATCATTTGTCCATGTTTGTTTATAAATAATTTTTGTCTATCTTGCAAAAAAATTAAAAATAAAAGTTGAACAAATTTCATTTTTGGTAGAATCCCTAAGTGCGTTTTTTTTAAAATAACTATAAAAAATAGTTATTTATGGACAAATGTGACCAAATTATGAACAATCAAATATCATATCAATTTTTGTAAAAATTCGCATTTCAGAGCGCCAACTTCACAGATCTTGAATTTACACGTTGAAAACATCTACATGATGAAAATACATGGATACGATTTATTGATCAAACGTACTCTTGAACTCTTGTATGTACATACATACGTGAGAAATACGGAAGCCGTGTCAACGGAGGACATAATTCTAACGCTTGAGAAATTTCTTCTTTCTTCGCGAAAGAATGACGGATCAAATGGAATACGTAGTTCCACCATGGGAAATCGAGGCCTACGTGCAAAGCTTAAATGTTTTGGACCTCGAAAACATCGGTACGAAAAGGTAAATTCGTACGTTTCCTTGTCATTCAATACAATTTAGAAATTAATATGCAAACGCATTTTTTAGCTGGCTGGACTTCCACAAGAAACTGGCGTTGCTAAACCAGCAGAGTGTGCTCGAGATAACTGGATTGCGTGAGGAAAGCGTTATGGAATGGTTCGTCTCGTTAAAGAAAGTAAATAACTAGGAGGAACGAAGTTTTTTACATTGCACATACGACGCAAGCAAAAGAAATATCAAAATGAAAAGAGAAAACGTGCCGAAATATAATTTTGTTATAATTTTAAAAATACTTAATAATTACTATACTTGATTGATATAATCATAATTTTTTGCTTAGGCAGAACATTTCTTCTTGAAAAAACCAACGACATTATATTTTGACACAATTATCTCTTTTATGGTATCACTTTTTCTTAATCGCGCTATTTTAGATCCCTGTTCTTGTATACGAAGCTATACAAATCGATATATGGAAGCACAAAGTGTTTCCGCTTCTGATCGATCTCAATGGCGAGCCGACAAACACGTTCCTGCTGTACAGCGTACTTTATCACGAAGTTATCGCGGTCTCGTTATTAGAAAATGTATTATTTCATTGCGAAGGCGCGCAAACGGTGGATGACACGGTGATTGATCTCATTGATTACACTGTTCAACGTATAACGACGCTTCTCGATGGAAAAACTGTAGACATATATGAGAGATCCGAAATTAAAAATGCTAAGTAAGATACTATTCTCTATTTTAACTGCCGAGTTTACTTTGAAGATAAAATAAACTTGGCAGGGAATGCGTATTTCTTATACATAAATCGAGGTAGTACTCTTTAAATTTTTATGGCTAGCGAATTGATCACGCACTTTTTTTGTCAGTTCTTGCTTGGAAGAAATAGTGGAGAAGCAGAAGGCATTCGAGTTCGATATTGGGATGCGATGTATCTCTATTCTTCACTATCTAATTGAAATTTTAGATAGTTTACCCCTTTGCGCAATTTCGCGTTTGCTGGCGACACACGACGTTCCATACTTACTCGCGCAGTTGATAGAAAATCAACCGTGGAAGAAGCAAGATGAGGATGGTAGTAATATCGATTTCTCGTTTCTAACAGAATATATAATGATAAATAGTTAAACTATCATTAATCTTCGTGTAGGTGAGATGATGACGTATGAAGCTAGCTGGAGGAAAATTAAAGCAAATGAAATTGGAAAAATTAATAAAAGAGAAGGACAGGTATGGTTCGGTTTGCGAGAATTGCTTCTTAATTCGAAATGTTCTCCGTATTATGAAATCACAGAGCACAGACTGTCCCAGCTATCGAAGGTATTAATTATCATCGATTCTTTATCGATAATTTTATCGATTATTTTATAAATATAATTTAGTCTTAAATCTAGAATTTTTAATTTCATGTATTAGTTGCAAAGACATTTGCATGAAGACGTACTAGATCAAATCGCTCCTTTAATAGAACTTAAGAGATGGTTATCTTACTTAAACATATCGCCAGCGATGCCATCCTCAAACTCAACCTGTCCGGTTCGTGTGGAAGTTATACCGCAGGTATATCTCTATTCTTTAAGTTATTCTTTTGTCGATTATTAATTACGCAAGATTATATATATTTCGTACAGATAAAGACAACTATTTTGGAAAAATATCATAAAAAGTGGAAAAAATTGGCTAAGCATCAGTCCAAGTATCTATTTACAACAGATGCAAATTATATTAAAGACGCTGCGCAAATTTTAAGTGACGTCTACGACCTGGAGAAGTTAGATCGTATAGAAGCGAAGAAATGTTCGTTATGTCAAGAACTTTCTAAAAAACGATGTTCCAGATGTAAGGAAGTTTGGTATTGCAGCAGGTATACATGGAACACTTTGAGAATTTGCTTACAATTAGTTACATTAGATGCATTAAAAACTAATTTAGTGGTGATAATTTCTTCTTTTGTAGAGAATGTCAAGTAAAAGATTGGGAAAATCACAAGAATATTTGCAACATGATAACGAAAACTAAACAGTGATAGCATAGATTCTTGATGATTAAGAATATATGTATTCATCAATATATAAAACATACATTTCTCTATAATTTCTATTTTTTTCAAATCATAATGTAATTTTGAAGAGTCATGGGCATAAAGATTTTGCAACGCTTTTCTCAACAAGAAAAATTCTCACAAATTTTTGTACATCTCGAAACTCATTGAAAAAAATAGTTGTTAAATCTTTATATCCATGATTTATATCTTAAGAGAAATTCTAAAAGAGAATTTATTTCAGAAATAAATACATCATTTTTGTTTGACTTATGTCAAATATTTTATTAAAAGATGTTAATGTACAGCACTTTGTTTAAGGTATTCCATTAGAACGTCTTTAGCAGGTGTATCCTCACCAAAATCCTAAAAGCAATGCTTACTCAATAATTGAATAACAACGATAGAGAAATAAAACGTTAACAAAAATTATATCAGCAAGGCATAATTACAGCATGGACTTGTTTATTATTCGGGTTCTACTCAGTAGAGGGAGCCCAAATTATCATCATATATGGATGTATTTATAATTATCTCTTTAACGTACTATTAAGTTTTATAATTTTACAACAAATTTCATTAGAAAGGAGAATAGTTTTTTAACTCGGATATAATTTACCTTTATAACGACGCACGAGCAGCCAACCACTTTGCGCGCTTTGCCAGCGCTGTCAATTTTACACAAGCCAGCCCATTCACCCAATTTTTTGTTATTATCTACTTTTATCAGCGGAATTTGATGTTCATTACATAACGCTTGAACCAATTTCTTGTACATTGGTTCGTCACAATTATCCGCCAGGATGCAAAGCATGGCTTGCCTTCTGAAATGTAAAAGATCCATCCAAAATTTAAAAACCATTGTATCTATATTTGTTTTCTATATTAGAGTGAAAAAAAACAATGTATTTATTAATCAGAACCATTTCAAAGGAAAAAGTCTCTGTTTTCCTATACATGTATTTAATTATATTCAATCTTCATATTTTTGTATCTTACTTGTCTAAAGCTTTAGCAGTTTCGTGGAGGCCGTGCACAACACCATCGTGAATAAGAGAATTCTTCAGAACTTCTTGCAGGGCAGTGTTGACGTCCATATTACCACCCGCTGCCATCGCCGATGGCACATCATCACTGTAAAAAAACAATTTCATTAAATGACAACAGGCAACATTATTCAAAGCTTGATCTGTCAATACATCAATATATATATTGATTATCTCCAGTTATCAGATATTATAGCAAGTATACATATATTTTAGCAGATTGCAAACTTTTGAAAATGTGCAATTGATTTTTCAACAATGAAAGTTTACCCAATTATCATACAACGTTAAGTATACGTAAACTTCTCTCCTCATCACTAAATGTTTCTTGCGAGTCTATATAATTCTGTACATTCGCGATTTTGTTAATTCATCAAAATTAGTGGACAACAAGAAGCGAAGCTGCCGTAGGCATTCAGTGTACTTACTTTTCTACGTCAGACATGTTCGTGCGAGCTGGAAAGCTGGAAATAAATACAGGACGTTATTATTCTCGTACTAGGAAGCGCATTTCAATGGTCTCGCGGAGGAGATACGTGACGATCTCAACGTAACAAGTGGATTTTAATCACGCCAGAATCCGGCGTGGTCTCGTTTACCTTTTCTGTGGAGCGAAGAGGAGGTTACCAGTCTACCAGTGCGCATGCGATAACCAGCGACGCCACGCGCATTCTCTCGACCGGTCGACATGTTGGCATGTGGGGACCTCTATGACATCTGGAAGCAGCAGAATTATCGACGATTGGTAGAAAACGCGTGGAGCTTTCTATCGACGATACTCAAGGTGGCGTCCCATGGCATGTATTTCCCGCGTAACCGAGAAATAATAAGTAACATAAAACGTTACGTGATTCAGGCTTTCCGAAGATCGTATTCTTTTAAGATACTTAAGATACTGCATGCAATTTACGTGATACTCGCAGGAACGTATTCACATGTACATAATTCCCACTTTGCTTATTATTATCTATTCCTTCAATTTTACTATCAACTTTTTTTCTGACACTCTTCATTGTTTATTTTTCTGAATTGTAACAACAAAAATCTATGTGCTCTCTTTCACGTTTTTATTTGATAATCAATTATCAATATTCTGTTTCAGGATATCAAATGTGGAACTATTTTTCTCCGTTTTATATGTATAGCTTATTTAATATCTTGCATGAAAGATGAGTAATGAAAGTTTCACCATAATAAAGAGAGCAAGTATGTAAAATTAACTCTTCGCATACACGTATCAAGATAGATTCGACAGTAGTTTGCAATCCTCTTTAATATTAATACAATTAAATTATATGAATTTGTTCTGTTTCGAGTCTGTTTGAAGAGAATAACACATGATTCTGTTTCTGTTTGATGCTCTGACTAGACAAAGTTAACTTGTAAGTTAATAATTTAGAATGTTAGTATATGCATTTGACCTGTTGTTTTTGTGACGTACATTAGCCAATCAAAGATTGAAAAACTATTAACCCTTTCAGCCTTGATAAAAATTTAAATAACACGAAACAAATTTTGAAATCATTTTAATTTGAATAATTATTTTCACTGATTAAATCATAACTTTTCAAATTTAATCAGTAATTTTGATTATATATAAAAATAGAAGATAAGAAATTTATTATATTTTTAGTCATCTACTAAGTAATATATTCTCGATTACAAATAGAACATCTTTAAAAAATCGCCATACAGAATGAATCAGAATGAATCAATTTAGATTGATTTATCTGGATTCTCCTATATTAAAATAGATTTAAAAAATTTATAATTTTTATCTTATTATTTTCACATAAAATAAAAATTGCTTGAATTTGAAAAATCATTTAATATTATTTAATCAATAGAAATAATTATTCGAATTAAAGTAATGATTTCAAAATTTGTTTCATGTTATTTAAAATTAATTGATAAAATTTCATATCTTTCGACAATGCTATATTTATTATGTGGCTTGTAAAAGAGATAAGATTTTACATTTTATTTGCTTTCTGAATTTGGGATTTCTCGTTTAAGTACGTATCAGAGCTGAAAAAGTTGGTATAGCTTTTATTAGAGAATCAAAGTTCACCTAATTGTAAGTTTATTTCATCGATTAATATCAACTGTTTAACATCATATACATAATGGGAGAGGGAGGGGAAAAAAGAAAGAAAGAGAGATAGATATTCATTTTCTACGTTATATTTATTAGATAGAAAGTTCTGTTTACAAAATATACATTGTGAGTACAATTCTATAAAAGTAGTTAGTTGTAACGAGTAGCATAGAAAGGTTTTAGTAGATTCTAAAATAGTAGTAGTGATAACAAAGAAATAAGAAAAGGTACTGTATTGCTTCGTGTATGATATATTTACAAATTCTTACACATATCACTTGATTGTGAACGAGCGAGGGAATCTCAGTGGATTGCGGCACTTTAAACCTCTAAAATTATTAATATTTCACATTTGTATATTGTTAATTTTCAATATTATCAATTTTTATTATGTACAATTTATCCCTAGGACGTATTAATTAACAAGAAGAAACAAAGTTAACTTGACGTGTCATTTTAACATTCTAAGATATGAAAAGATACGTCCAAGAATGAAAGAATGGAATAAAAATAAAAGAAAAAGTCAAAAGAACATAAGTTCTCGTCCGTTCAAAATTACATCAATCGACTCAATCTCACTTGCTTGAAGCTTATATCTGATTAAATTAGAGATTAGACATCGACCGAAACGGATTAAAATTAAACATTTGATTGACCGAATTCTAATTTTCAGTTCGCAATCCTCGATCTTCAATGTTATTTCGGTGGTGAATATCGATACGACCAGTAATGCGGCGGTGGCAGTGGTGGCGGTGGCTGATTGGAAGGCGACGGTTCCGATTGCAAGGAGGACGATATGGAATGCTGAGCCGGTCCCACTGGATATAAGCGATGAGCGCGATGTGTCTGATGATGAGAATGGCAGCTCGCGTTTGTTAGACGCGACGACGTTGACGCTTCCAGCATAATGCCGGCTTGCGACTGACAAGCCATCCTCAAACCATGAAAATCGAACTTGTAAGCGTAACGTTTACCATGAACTTTCGTCATTATATTCTTGTCGTAGTAATATCTGCGAAATAACATTGTTCTTTCAGAGCTGCATAGTGGATAGTTTAAAAAAAAAGTTCAAATCTATGAATCTACAAGAATTTTGAGAGATCTTATAAAGATAGGATTTCCGAGAGGTACAGAAGAAGAAAGAAAGAGAGAGAGAGAGAGAGAGGTGAAGAATATGTAGGCTATAATTGTATTATACATATATTCGTTTATACAATTACCTCAAAGCGCGTGACAGTTTGTCGTAATTCATGTTAGGCTTGCTCTTGCGCTCACCCCAACGACGCGCGACTTCGTCCGGATCGGTGAGCTTGAATTCCCCGTTCGCGCCCTCCCACGCGATACAGGACGAGTTAGACGAATCCGAGAGCAGCTCCAGCAGGAATTGCCAGAGCTGTACCTGTCCGCCTCCGACCGCCCCCGAGGCACCGGCTCCGGCCGTCGATCCAATCAGCGAGCAAGTCCGTTGTAGGAGGCTGAACCTGTCTGCGAGCAGAAAACGGAACACGCATGCACCAAACCCCGTTCTCGAGGCATTCTTGAGATTGAATCGTTCGCACCATGAAAGACAGAGCGATGGATCGTCGGTTTTCCCCAGTATACTTGTCTTCTCACTCTGACTGACACGGATTTTTATCCTACTTTTATTTCCACTTTATTCATGTAAATATTTCATGTTTACGAGTTCCTCAACTAAATTACGATGATTATCGGTAGATTTTATCGCCAGAGTATGTGAAAAGCTGAGCAATTATTACAATATTGTCTCTATTAAAATTGTATTATGTATAATATTTTATTTTTTACGTTAACAAGATAACGATATTCGTTACACGCATATCGTTTTCTCTATTAAATGCTAGTTGTAACATTACGTATGAATGCATGAGCAACGAAGACGATATTATGCGTATTTTCAACATTTCATTTTTAATTTCTCGTCTTTCTGAATTTACCGTTATAAAAAATCGCAGTGGCCGAAGGGTGCAATCTGGTGTCCTGCTGAAGATGTAAATGATGCGTCTGAATTCTCCACATTACGCGCCGAATTTACTATTTTAGCCTAATCCTGTGCCATATAAACGGCGCTTTCGAAAACTAATAAATGACAAGCCCATCATTTCTGAAAAGTTTCGCGCATTGAGGATTCGTTTTCTTGCGTTTTCAGTACGATGATCATCTTGCAGTCTTAATGTTTATCGCGATCTTACATCTTTTTGATTTGAAAAGAGAAAGAGCATGCATCGCTATGGATTTCTCAGTGAAATAATAATAGAAATTAATTTTACAGGAACTCGGACGGTTACACGAGCGAGCGTAACACGAGTAGCCTCATCGCGAACAAACTGTCTCGCAAAATAATGGATACAAATCAGGGAATATCAATTGAGATTCATTTCACTGATCTCGATAACGTTCTACACATGTCGGACAAGTACACACACGAACACGCAACATCAATCGTCAACGGAAGGTAGATGCATTTGGAATAAAACTCCGCCAGTCAGTGGACAGAGAGCGACTGAGCGACCTTTGCCCCTGGTTATTTCAGCCCTTCGCGCCCCCCACTCTTGGTAAGAACGGAATACCTTTACACCCCCTCTTCTGACGTACTGTGCTTAGAGTACTTACCGTCTCTTTTGCTCTTTTTCTCTTTGGGAATTTACGCAAGTATCTTTTCGAGATCTCGAGCGAGATGACCAAAGTTATATAAATTTACTCGAAATTTCTTCTCTCGTAAATGAGTCTCTCAAGCGCTTGTTTGGAGTTTCTTTTTAGATCACATTTCTGCAAAAACTTGGATATATATTCGTATTATTTTATATTATTTTATTTGATTTATGAAGACGTAAACTGAAAGTTTAATGTAGCTACTGCTCGCCCCTCTTTTTGATACAGAACATAAAAAAGTTTTAAAATACTTTTTTACATTTTTATGAAAATAATCTGATACAGAACTCTCGAATGAAGTGATTGCTATAAACATCGTGATTGCTTATTGTATAAGAAATTTTAATGGAGATTCTCAAATCACAAATATCGCATTTACAATATTATTCTCTACTAGTTGAGTCAACTTAGAAGATATTTAAAGATGCTTATATTTTCGAATCTGTAATATTATTGGACAACAGCATGTATTGTCAATTACGTTGGATTTTAGACTAATTAGACAAAAATAAAAAATCATGCGGATGCGAGATGCAAAATTTGCATTTTAATGAAGAACTGTAACGATAAGAAAAGATTCATACAATGCTCTCGTATGTTACAAATGCGGAAATCCGACTGTGATACGCAAAAGGAAGAAAGAGATGAAGAAGAGAATGTGGGAAATTTTGTTTTATTATTTGACTGTTGCTAAAGATGACATAAAGTGCTCGAATGGATTCATTCGAGGATATCGCGGATGCACATATTCTGCATGTGCATATTGTGCATGTATGTGTAAATACAAAGTGCACGCTGTAAACGCAGGGCAAACGTATACGACGAGAAGTTTAAGCGACGTGTGACGGAGGCGCGACGCGTAAAATTATCCCGTATACATTCAAGATCCAGAGAACGTTTGCCGCTCATCACGAAAACAATATAGTCGCGCCCCGCGGCGAGCTTACCACCCCCGAGCCCGTTAGAGCCTGCCCTCGGAGGAGAGCAGAAAGAGGGGTAAAAGCGGTCGCGCGGCAAGCTCGTAACCCCTCGTGGCACCACCTTTCCACTGCCCTAAACACTCGATGGTTTATTCATGAGGACTCTCTCACCGCGATAACACTGATTCGTTTAATAAACGGCTGCTGCCGGGGCGAGATGGGCCGACACACACATACATAGAAAACGGAAGAGAAAGGGAGACAGAAGAGAGAAAGAGAAGAGAGAGAGAGAGAGAGAGAGAGAAGGAAGAGAGCTGCAACGTTATTCAAACGGACGATATATCTCGGAGGCTTACGCTGCCACAGTTCGGTACCTCTCACTTTTCGCTTTTCTTCCTCCACGTCCGAAGAGATGGTGCTCGAAAGTCTGTATTCCGTATACGAAAAAGAGGGGCGAATAGAGCATAGACAAAGGAAAATTACATTTCTTCTTTTACCTCGTTTTCTCATGCTTCTCCATTGTGATTTTTCTCTACGTAGTCGAGAGACCAATTCTAATAGAATGTATTATACTACTTATATTTTATTATACTTGTTACTACTAACATGATTATATAAAATGGTTTTTAAATACCACAGTCCATTCTCGTAGAAATCTCTTTTCATATGAAATGAAATTTGGCTCAATCTTGGCAGGCTGTTCTCTTTTTCTCCCCGGGGTATCGCTTTCTTACTCAATCGCCTTGATTTTATATCGACAAAATGTACGGACGTTTTGGCACATATGTTGCTTTTCCCTTCGGGTCACGCGAGCGACAGAGGTGAAGAAAGTCTGGGGCGAAATGTATCCGTTCGACGATACCAATATTTACTTTCCTGCCGGACCGCGTTTATCTGTAATAGATCGCCGCCATCGTTAAAGCTTTAGATAAGCTCCAGTTGGACCAGAATCGGTCCTTGGGGAACGGTTAGCCTTTTCCGGTCATTTTCTATTCAATCGTGACAGGTCCAAGACCAAATCCCTATTAAGCTTTCCTAAAAGTTTTACCGTTTAGATTTATAGCGCGAATTGCTTTGGATTTATGCTTGCAATTAATACGCGTAAACGCGATGTCATCGTCACGAAAAAAAAGTTATGATTTATTTTATATATGTATTACATGTAAATGTAAATGAGAAATAGATAAGTGGTTAGATCTCGAAGACCATATGATAAATTTATTAAGGAATTATTTATATTTAGCTAAATATTAAACCTAGCTAAATATTAATCTAAAAATTATTTTAGAAGACTAATACTTATTTCTGCCAATGCAGATCAATTTTAATCTTGGTTTAATTTATTTTTTATCTTTCTGTAGTTTTCAGAATTAAAAAAGGATTAAAAATGAGTTAAATCAAATTAAAATTAATCTGCATTGATAGAAATAGACATAAATTATATTCTCGTTTTTAGAATTGAAATAATTGAAATAATTGAAATAATTGTTTAAATTCGTACGCTGGAAGAATCTGAAATTCGAATAAAAAATAAAATGGAATGGAATAATTTTATCTTTCCAAAATAACATTTTTTTTTTTAATTAGGATTATTTTTATGAGCCAAACTTTGATTTGAGAAAAATAGTGATTTTAAGTTTTAGACTCACCAATTCCCTCACTATTTTCATTTTCTTGCAGTAAATCCGGAGTATATACGCCAGTGGCTTGTAGACGAAGATGAGCTAAATGTTTCGCCAAGATACTACCTCCTGTTCCGCCGATATCCTGCCAATCTTGCAGTGTTAATTGCAACAATTCCTTGCCAGTTGACGGAAGTCTCGCTGTGATGGAGCCTGGCTTAATGGCGAATGTCCGACTGCACCATGAAATCCATTCGTTAATGTGACTCGAATTCCATTTGGACGGATCTGAAAGATGAGGATCCGAAATGTTCGCACGTATGTTCCATATTTTTATATGCGAGTGAGATATGCAAGATGCTTTCACATTTTGCGAGTTAGACATTTACCGGACGGCACCATAATTTGTTCGGACTCGTGATGATCATCGGAATCTTCATCGTTGTTTTTTTCGTCGTTTTTCGATGTGATTTTGTGTTTCATGGTTTCAATATTGTGTACTTCATGCATTACACGAGTTTGTGATATCTTATCACCATCCTCTTTCGACTTTGATTCTAAATTTGACTCAGAATTCATCATTTCAGATGGTATCTGATATATGGTGTTCGAATCTTGAGAAATGCCCACGATTCGACAAAGGAATTTATGATTTTTTTTCGTGAATCGGTCATTTATTATCACCATCTCGCCTCGAGTAACATCGAGCATTCTCACCTAATTTCGAGATTTCGAGATAATTAGCGTCTTAATCAACAAGTTGATGCTCGTTCATTTTCACATTGCACTTATCACTTCGCTTTCCAATCGCGTTTTCTTTTTTTGCACTATCTATAAATATTATAAATATACATACATATATATTATAGATTCATCGTAACTTTCCTCTACATATTTTGGCCACTGATATCTAAGTAATTACTTGATCGCACGATTGACCGTCCAATTATTTTTCTCACAACATAAAGAAACTTAATCGCCGCGGTACACAACATCGCGTAATTACGTCGCGAGGCGATGCTTCGATCTAGTCGTTGTCGACCTGAATGAAACGAAATCGGTTGGGAGTAGGCGAACCACGGCCGGCCGAACCGGAGATTCGATTGGCGAAATATGAATTCCCGGAAGAGCGGTACACTCAGCCGCTCTCGCTCAGCCAAGTTGCTCCTCGGCTCCGTGCATCGTCGACCGCTGAATCACGCTTGTGATTGCTCATCTTTACTCAGGTTGCTTTTTTCGTTTTTGTCAATTCCCACGGATGGTGCGATCCCGCTTCCTGGCGTTAAATCTGAATAATGAAACTTTCTTTTTTTCTGAGAAACGTTTATTACAAATCGTTGCATTGATAGAGGATATAGAGTTTATCTCGCAATATTTGAAAATATTCCATAAAGCATTAAGCAGGAAAACTGTAACTCGTTTGAGTGAAAATATTTTTACATTTGTTATAAATTATTGAAGATTTCGTTTTTCTGTTCTACGTAGAACTTCGTAGAATTTTTGAATGTTCGCTTTTTGCTTTCAGTGCAAGCTACAGATGTGCGTATTTTTTTTTTTCGAATGACCCACATCTGCGTGTTAATCATACTTATATCTAATACCGCAGTACTAGCCAGTTTTTTGCTATGCAATGTGACTTAAACATTCCGAGAATGTCAAGAAGAAATCCCTTGCTATTTATTATACACAATCTGAATTATATATTATAGATTAATGCAAATTAATATAAATGCAATGATCACTTTAATGTGACAAGTTGAAACAATGTATAGTTTTATTTTTTACAGGTAATTCTCTTGAAAGATATATTTAACAGGCAGATATAATAATTGCCCGTTTGTAGCACTTAGATAAGATAGCGCACCAACATAATCATCCGTCGATATTGGCTATACTTCCGAGAATGTTAGAATTTAAAAGAAATCTTAGACAATACTTAATTTTTTTTAAAATTATATGTAGAGACTATTCAAAAGAAGAAGGATCTTTGATTGGGTTTGATCCCGATCCCCATTCTGAATATTTGCCTCGGTTTTAATCGAGGTTGGAAGTAAAGGAATTATAAGGATAATCATTTTGGGAGATAAATATATATAATTGCTATTTATTTGTGGTATTATAGCTATATGCCTTTTTACGATTTAGAAAATAGTACCTTGTGCCTAGACACACCTTACATGAGATAGGATTAATCTAGACATCACAGAGAGTGACCGACACAAGAAGGTGTAACAAAATAATGTCTTTGTGACGCAAAGTACAATTATATTGTACATATCATTGTGTTATATTAGGTCAGATTTTTTTTTACTTACTTTCACATGAAGCATTCTCTAGTTGTCTGTTTTATGAAATTGTGTGTATACAAAGTAACCACATAAAACAAATAACAGGATTTAGAAAGTTGGTATTTTTTTCTCACGTGTTATCGTTTCTCTACTTGATATAAGAAATACGAATTAAAACTGTATGTGAATATATCAAATACTTTCAAACTCACAGGTTAAAGGCTTAACGCATTAACAATCGCAATCTTACATGATACTCGATGCAAGGAATTGGAACGTTTCTCGCCATTCGTCGTCGATATATCTTAATATATTTTAACGACTAGAGTAAACATATACATATATTCATCTACAGATAATAAAACTAAACTAATACATTATTGTCTTTTCTTAGCAGCTTTAACAGCCTTTGATTTTTGTTTTTCTCCTCCAGAAAGAAAAGACGTTATTACTTCAGACATTTCTGGCATATTATAGATAGTGAGATTATTTAATTGCTCCATTTCCTACAAAATGCATTTAGTTTATGACTTTGTCAAGGACTAGAATATATAGACTACGTGATAAATCGTATAATAATTTATATTAGACGTTGAGTATCTTACAGTATTATCTTTCATTTTTATTTATAGATATTAGAAAAAAATCCTCCTAGTCTTTAGGATCACTCATAATTTTTGGCCGGTCTTTAGGTCTTCTTACCTTCCTAGTTTCAGGATCGTTCATAATTTTTGGCAGAACCATTATCAATATAAGCGGCAGAACCATCATTAAAACCTAAGGAGGATGGAAAAGAAATTTGGCGACTTTAGCAAAGGAAGTAAAAATCAAAGCGCATGCATCGTCTACATATTATTAAAAGCTCTGTTACCATGGGATTGAATAGGAAGTCTGTTAATCGCCATTGCTCTCTAACTTGGAAATATCGGAACGGTGCTAGAGGCCTCATTTTCAATGGATAGGGTACTTGAATCACCTGCGACGTCTGTATTAAATTGACCTTTCGAGCCCGGAATTTCCCTTTGGAATTAATTTCCACTCTGACTGGCTCATAAACGTAATTTGGGTTCACTACTTCAACCATGTAAGATCCGGATGGGACGTTCGAGATTATAAACGTGCCATCTTCCCTGAAATGAAAAACAGGCTCGTTTAATATATATATATAGCTCACCAGGATTGCGCATATGGATTCGTTGAGGCTGCTAATTCCAAGCGTAGTTACGTTACCTCAGAAAGCCGTAGTGTTCACCCCCGTTTGCCATCACATGCGTCATGAGCTGCCAGCCAGTGGAAGCAGCGTTGTCCCAGGGGAAAACCTTCCCCTCGATTACAAACAAATCCGTGGACGCATCCTCCTCGTGCTCCGCTATTACATATCGCTCGCACAGGTTCGCGAGGATGACGAGCAAGCACAGAATTTCCTTCATGACGAGTGCGAGCGAATAATCATTAACCTCTCTTGTGTACGTTATTCACCTGCGGACGAATTGTCATGCGCCTGGCAATAGTGGCAAGCTGAAAGCTCTGCATGCAGTCACCTAGGGACGACGATGCATATGACACCTGTGTATCCTAGAGAACACCTGTGTGCTGTATACTATAAGTATGTTCAATCAGATGCTAAAATCTGATTTTTTTTTTTTTAAGATCACCTGGTAGTGAAGCGTAAGAACGTCTTGAAATCTCTCTCGGATTATTTTACGCAGAATTGTTATCACTTTTCCGTTTTTTGGTGTATAATTTTTTACCTTTTTAATAAAATTGTAAATAACTGTTAGTTTGAGCCACTATATATTTAAAACCGTTATATAAAGTCAAAGATTGAACAATCAGTCCACAAATTGTGATTACTAATGGGAGCCTGGAGATAATATCAATATTATCTATTATAGATATGAATTTTTCGATTATTAACATATCTGAATAATTAGTATTAAATTCATTTATATCGTACGCTTCATAAATAAGAATGCATATTTACAATACAATAATATTATATATTGTCAAGAAACTATCTTTTTCTTTCTAACAGTTATCACTCGATAGATAATCAAACTCGGATGATAAGAATAAAACTGCATACTTTTATTATCGAGTCCTAAACATATGTATATGTACATACATGTTTACGATTCAACAATAATAACAAACATAAGATAGTATTATATTATAGCATCTAAATTTTAACAATACAAACTTCTAGATTATTGGACTTTAAAATATATCTTGTCGGTATTTCAGAACAGAACCGAAGATTGTGAATATAGCGTGTTACTCGATGAAGATATTCATAGAAATGACTACGTTAGTTCAATGTCCACGTTTTATGCAGTTAGGGCCGGTTGTTCCACCTTCAGATAAACTGTCGAGTAACTTATCTGTCAGTTAAAACTGAAATTTGCGTTGTTCCACCTTTTGGTAAAATTAATCTTCGAGATAAATGAGCTTATCCAGAGGATAAATTACACGATGGTCTGGGTACCGTGTAAGCCACTTATCTGACAGATAAGTGCATAGTGGGGGTAGAAATCACTGGGCACGTAGCATGGTGGAGTAAATAAAGTGGACTGAATAAGCATATGCGTAAGATACATAGAGGTTATGTGAAATTGCACTTATATTAAAAATTATTTTTTTACGGAGAGAAATCATATAAAATGGAACCAGAACTGTGTGAAAATGATTTACTTTATTGTGATGAAAATGATAGCGACGAATGTGAAATAGAAATTGTGGTTAGGATTCGCAAACCATATACAATTCGTCCGCGGCCAGATTTGTTGAATGGATACGATGACACAGAATTTATACGACGCTTTCGATTTCGCAAACACACTGTTTTAATGATTTTAGCTCTTATTGAAGAGCAAATAAGAAGTAAGAGTGACAGGTAAATATTACACTTTTTTAATTATAAGATTATTTTAGAGAATGTTATCTCATGCAGCTATAATTGAAGACGTAACATTACGCTATAATATTAAAGAATCTTTTTTTTATTTCAGAAATCATGCTATATCACCACTGCATCAGTTATTGTTGACACTACGATTCTATGCAACTGGAACTTTCCAAGTTGCAATTGGAGATTATGGTGGAATACATAAATCTACTATGTGTAGAATTATTAAAAAAGTCACAGAGGCAATAGCATCTTTACGTCAACAATATATTAACTTCCCTACAACAGATGAAAATTTCAAACAAAAAAAAAAGAGACTTTTACAGTATTGCTCGTTTTCCTCGAATCATTGGAGCTATCGATTGTACTCATGTCAAAATACAATCACCAGGTATAAACAGTGTTAAAAATAAAAAATTCTAAACATAAATTAAAACTATGTTATAGTGTAATAGGTTATTTTGGTATAGCACTATGTTATTTACATATATAGTACATTATTTACATAAATATTATAGTTATACTATAGTATTTATATCTAATTTATATTTACAGGTGGTGAAGAAGCTGAAGTATACAGGAACCGAAAAGGGATATTTACTCTCAATGTACAAGTTATTTGTGACAGTAAATTAAAATTTTTAGATATTGTAGCACGATGGCCTGGTTCCACACACGATTCTACTATTTTTAATGCCAGTAGGATTCGTGCGAAATTTCTGAATTGTGAAATGGGAGATTCATTATTGCTTGGCGATAGTGGTTATGCTTGCTCTAATTTTTTATTAACTCCAGTACTCGAGCCGCAAACTCAGGCAGAACAATTATACAATGAATCTCATATCAGAACAAGAAATGTTGTTGAGAGAAGTTTTGGTGTGTGGAAACGTAGGTTTCCTGCTTTGGCATTTGGTTTGAGAACACAACCGCTAACTGCACAAGCCATAATTGTTGCTACTGCAATTTTACATAATATTGCACAAGACATGACAGAACCAAATCCGCCGATTGATCTGGAATTTGAAGCTGCATATGAGGAGTTAGAAATTCGGGATGTACAAGTTCATGATGGAATTAATAATGCTAGTGTTCGACGGTTATTAGTTGATATATATTTTGCACGGTATATTTTTTATACATGTTCAGTTTTTATTTCTTTTTTACTTCCAATGACTAATCTAATTTTTGTTATAGACTTGTTCGCTGAAGTGTTCAAATGGATAAAAAAACTGCTTTGCATTTTCTGCTTCCTGCTTAAAACTTTGAACGTATTTTTTAATACAATTATGAACATTTGCACATATATATATTTATCAATTTTTATGTTACGAAGGTTTCAATAATTGTACATTTAATTTTTTTTATATTTATATTTTTTATTTATATTTAATTATAAACATAAATGTATCAATTTTTTATTCTGTATAAATCTTAATAAAAAAACGTCATAAATGAACAATAATTTAAGTGAACAAAAAACTTATTAAACAAAAACAACCTATTCAATATTCTTTATAAGTATGTTTAATTTCGCGTCTTATATCTGTTTTTGCGCAAAAATAAAAAACGAAATAAATGAATATTTTGTTTTAAATTATAAAATTAAAAATAAAAAGTAAACTTAAGCAAAAATTAATTAATTGATATCTTTCTTGAGTTTGATTAATTTCGCGTCTTGTACCTGTTTTTGTACAATTCTCATTTCTGTTTCACCTTTAATTGCTTTTAATTTTTCCGTATTAATTTCTAATTCAGCTAAGGCTTGACTTTCTTTAATCTCTAACTCTTTTTTTAAAATTTGTATTCTTAAGGCATGAAGCTCTTCTTTCATTTGGCGGTCTCTTTCTATGTTTCCATATTCTTTGAGCTCGTGTGTTTGCTTTAACCGTTTGTTGATGCGTAGTTCTGGTGTTGTCCTTTTTCTTAAAATGGACACACCAGTCTCCTTGATCACTTTTTTTTATTTTGAAAATCTTCATTGCTCTCACTCTCCACAACAGGTACTTCATTATATTCATCTAATAAAAATTCTACATCACAAAATTCTTCATGTGGATTAATAGGACTATTCTGAAAAATTAAGAAATCATTATTAATTGTTTAATTAAAAAAATATACATAATTTACACACACACACACACACACACCAAGTTTACGTTTTCATTCTCAGGTGGCAAATTTTCCTTCATCTCTGGCAGTAGTACATTTGCAGCTGCCTTTGTTTCTGTATACAATTTTTTTTCAAAGGTTATTAAATGTTTTTTATTTAAACTTTAAAAAATTATTTATTATAATTATAAAAATTATATAACGTATAATTAATATCAGTACCTGATTGTTGGTCACAATCCCACACAGATGGAAGTCCTTCTATGCATGAAGGCATTATGGATAAAATGTTTTCTTCGATATTTGTTAATGCTTTTAATTGTGGTTGACCCCCACCAGTTTTAAACTGTTCCATTCTATTGTGTGCTAGTTTCTTTTTCATTGTTTTCTTTATGTCTTCGTATTTTGCTTTCAATGTTTTTTTTGTACGAAAGACTTCTCCAGAAGTTGAATTAAATAAGGCAGTCACTTTTTCCCATGCTTGATCTTTGTCTTTCCATGTTGTGCAATCAGTTTTTTTGCATTCTATGATACTTTGATGATCCTTTATAAAGGAAATTAAAATTTGCACTTCTTTGGCAGAAAAATTTGCACTTCTTTCTCTCTTCTTTAATTCAGCCATCTATTTAATGTAAAAAATATATAAGATATTTATACTAAATAAAAAATAATATATTTATTTACTAAAGTGCATAATTACTTACTTCAATTTTCTTTCTTCAAGCTAAATGCACAATAATCTCACTTTCACTAATTATCGTATAAGAAGGAATAACATAGGTTATGTGAGCACATATAGTAAACGTCACGTATACTATAGATATATACGCACATACTATAGATATAAAATTGAGACCGGAAATAGTAATAATTTTTATCTTTAAGGTAACTACCAATAGGATTAATAATCGTGGAACAACGCTCACGCAAAGGTGGTCGGTAAACTGTCCGATAAATTTTATCTTACGGGTAGTTATCTGTCGGGTAAGCCGAAATTTACCTGAAGGTGGAACAACCGGCCCTTAGAGGTGCCAGTGGACGGAATCTACTTAGGACGACTTTCACCTTGAGAGGTGTCACGGCCCAGTTTTAGGTGGTCGTGAAATCCGATGTGGCCTCGGTGGGTGTGTGGCTGATTGTTATCGTGTATTTCTCTTTCTCGAAATGTGATTGTGGTATATTCTGTGCGTAATAATTAGTGAACATCAACCTGGATTAATTAGCTCCTACGATCAGTGACCGAGAAGTATCGAGACGACGGCGGCTACTTAATCAGAGCAGGTATTTTTATACGATTTATCTATGTGGAATCGAAGCGACGGGGAGTGAAAATTAAAAGCTATTATTTCGTGCGCGAACGTTATCTTTCGTTAATAGATTCCGCTTAGATTCCAGTATAAAATTTTGTGCTAGAATTTGAGATAAAGTTCTGTTTTTAATTTCATATATCATATGTTGCGAGAGAAATTTAAAAAATTAAAATGCATGTATATAAATATAAATATAAAATATATACTAAATACATATGTACATTAATAAATACATTGAAATATATATGTAAAATTATAGATAACATTTTTTTATTCTCGACATGTGCTCTGTGCGTATAATAATTAGTGATTGTAAATCTAGCGATTTTGTTTGGTTAATTAACTCTCACGATCAATGACCGAAGGATGTGGAGAGAGTCGAGACGGTTGTTTAATCGGAGGTAGTTTTGCGATTTATCTATATGAAATTGAAGTGACGAGAAGTGAAATTAAAAGATGATATGATTTTGCCGTAAATAAATATTAATGTTGCTTAGATTCTATTACACTTATAAAATTTCGTGCCAAAATTCGGAAAGTCTCATTGTAAGATTTGGACAATTAAAATATGTACATATATGCTTCTGATAAAATATCCGTACAAATCAGTAATATTAATAAATTCAGTTTTTAATAATAATATAAAAATTATATCTTTTCCTATACATATGTATAAGATTGTAGTTTTATTTTGCCACATATTTAAATGTTCATCGATGTATATTGTCTGGCGAAAATAAACACAGTCGAAAAAATATGTATATATTAGATAAATTATTAATAAAATTCACGAATATCCACAATTGTAGAGAAATATTTGGCGTAAAAACTCCAAAAAGTTTATCGACATGGTCAAAAAGTGGATTTTAGCACGGCGACACACCATGCACGGAAGCGATTTATCGACAGTGAACGTGGCTACGTAGTTCTACATCCACGTTTGGCGCGGATGCTAGGCCAACGATCGGTCCCACGAAAAAGACCAAGATGGCCGCTTTCAGGTCTCTTTCTGTTAGTGGTATACCGATGTTTTGTATTAATAAGATATGTGTTAATATTTTCTCTATAATTTGAAAATGGAATAGGAACGAGTTTTGAATAAATTGACAGATCGATACGGTATATATCGATTTAATTACAATATTTAGATACTCAGACGATTGGATGTATGTGGTGAATTATAAAAAGATTGAATCTTTTAGTGACAAGATTGTCATAATCAAGAAAAGAACGTATGTTTCTATTTAAAAGAGAACCAATATGATAGAAATCACAGCAAAACTCGTTCGAGGACCTGTATATTTTTCTGGGGAAATTATAGAATGCTTGGTTACGTTTACTAACCCTCCGAACCCAAATCATCAAATTTCACAAAGTCACAGGTAAAGAATAACATCGCAGTCAGCAATGAACTTGTTTGTAATGTCAGTTACTTTTTCCACAGTGATTTGTTCGAGAGTCTGGCATGGGCGAGTGCACAGGTCCATTGCCAGTGTACAACGAACAGCAAAATGGTCCTTTTGGAGAAGATAAATACTACAGCTCGTTCAGTGGCAATTAACGCAAGTACGAATTCAGTCGAAATACCTTGGATTCTTCTGCTTTATTTTTACTTATTACATTCTTATATTTATTACAATTTTGTTACAGATACTACCTTTGCGCCATGGCAACAAGACAATGGACATGTAGTACTGAACACGAAACCAAAAATCTTATGTTGTGACTTAAGATTGTCTCCTGGAGAAAGTAAAACCTGTAAGTTTCTAATTAACTTTTCATTATATTTGGAATTATATTCTAAATATTTTTATTTATAATTCCTCATTTTCCTTATATTCTTTAAATTTACTGACTTTTTCTATATATATATATGAATAGATATTTATCGTGAAACAATACCGAGTGACGCCCCACCTTCATATAGAGGACAAGCTGTGAAGTATTCTTATAAGATCACAATTGGAACGCAAAGAGTGAATACAGTTATAAAACTGTTGCGAGTACCATTTAGAGTACTCTCTTTAAGTGGTAATAAAAGATTTTAGATAATATGTAATTGTAAGATGATGGTACCCCTGTGACATAAAGTATTTAATTTATATATTGCTTTACAGAATTGCCAGAGATAACAGCGTGTAATGATAGCGTAGATCTAAGTCCGAACAATCCATTTATGGAAACGCAGCACAGAGAAACTCCACTAGATATCGCTCTACAAACGCTGCAGGTTATATGTTGTTTTTGTATTTAAATTTGATTTAAAAAAATTTATATATTTCTCTAATATAACTATGTATTCTAATAATATTTCAGAATTTAACAGCTAGACGCAGTCCGAATTTTTACAACGTGACGAACGGCCGCGGCCGCGTGGTGCGGTTCTGCCTCTTCAAGAATTCCTACAAGCTCGGCGAGGACATTGTCGGAACCTTCGATTTTTCGAACGCGACTGTATCCTGCGTTCAGGTATCCGTGTCTTTACAGTCAGAGGAACACGTGTCCGAGGAATACAAACGAGGAAAGACCGCTACGCCGACACTGATCAGCTACAACAAGCATCACGAGATGTGTCTTGGTCTCAAGTATTCGCATCTGGTGCTACCGATACCTTTGCATGTCACACCAGACTTTACCACCGATTTAGTGACTCTCAAGTGGCGATTGCATTTTGAGTTTGTCACAACGCCAAAATTGATGGATATGCCTAATGAGAATACCATAAGCTGGCACGGACCGTCGACTCTGGACGTCGAAACGATGATCTGGGATCTTCCATTGCATATCCATCCGACTACTACTCCGCCGAACATGGCGCAGCAGACGAAATACAACACAGTTATATAGGTACCATAAAGTAGCACATATTACTTATCTGGTGCACGTAAAATAAATTATCGTTAACTCTGATACAGTCGACATATGAAGACTTACAGTAATAAATCGTGCAGTAATAAATCGTGCATTTCGTAATTTTCTTATGGTAGGTACGCAATTATTGTTATTCCATGATAGTTTAGAAAAATAGTTATAATCTGTGTGATAATTTATTTTATGAGAAAGATATATTTTCATATATTTATGTACATAAATAAAAAAAAAGAGTTATGTAATAAAGAAAGAAGCGTTAGAATAATTTGAGCACATTTGTATCTATGATAAATTTTATAATAGCATCTATGACTTTATCGGCATTCGCTTCTACTCAGAATGATGGTTCCTCCGAAGACTAATGACTTTGTAGAAATGATATATTACACAACGACGAAGAAAACTTAATATATTACTATAATCTCTATAAATAATGCACACTCGTATAAATTCTACTTATGATTCATGAGAATATTCTTTTTAACTGTACTTTTTTACGTTTTCTCACAATCTTATCTTTTCTATTTTTTCTTGATTGAAGATTTAAATATTTACTGTTTTATAAAAAATTGCAATTAACAAAAATCCTATAAAAAGTCGATAAATTAAAATCGATAATTTGCAATATTATGGATTTCTAATATGTCTTTCTTTTTAAGCTCTTGAATTAATGCACACATATATATTTAAAAAAATTGCCATTTATATGATTCTTAATATTTAAATATTTTTGAAGTCAATAAATTCAAATCTGAGGGAAAAATTGTCAATTTAATAATTTTATTATATTTCCTTCGTTAAAGATAAAAATTTTGTTTTAAATAAAAAATGTTTATTCCTCTTAAAGAATTAACATTTTTTTCGCTTTTAGAAATCCATCATATAACAAAATAAATTTGATTACTTTTTTTTATCAATTTTTTGCGGGATTCGTTTTTGCAGCGATGAGCTAGTGACGTGCTTCGTAAGAGAATTGTCGGTCCTCTTGCTCAACCGGCAGTCTCGGTTGCAGAGGCGGTATCAAGGTCGGCGGCGATGGGGTGGCGAAGGGCGCGTGGTAATCATATCGATAGTAAGCCAGGGATTCCCATCGGGCTGCAGCCGGATGTTGCACCTCGAAAGACGTCGGCGGGCCCGGCGGGGTCGCATAGTAACCGCCGGCACGATCGGGCACGCCAGGCACATAGCTGTACTGCGGCTCCAGCAGGCTCTGCAGGTGCCTGATGTACGTGATGGCGTGGCGCAACGACTCGATCTTGGAGAGCTTCTTGCCGGGCGGCTTGCATATCGGCAGCTTCGACCGCAGCAGTTCAAATGCGCGATTCATGTCGCGCATTCGGGTCCGTTCGCGATCGCAGGCTGACTTCTTGTAGTCTGAAATCGTTAATTACGCCGGGGTTAACGACTGTTCTTGCTCGCGTACGCGCGCACTCGTCGTCCTTGCCGGTGTATTGTCGTGCGGCAATGACTTGCCCGAGTGATTGAACGAATCGGTTCGGATGTTTTTCCCGGCCGGACGAGCTAAAATCCAACTTTTTAGAAAAGCACTTTAGCTTTCGCGCAGAGAGATGCTGATAAATTATATGTGAAAATTTCGGATTTAAAGCAGGTAAAGGCATTTGATGATTTTAGTTATATACAATATATTTTTCAAATAAAGCAAATTATTTTTTTTAATTTGCCATCTAATTTTATGTAAAAGCATAATCCTTTCCAAAATAATTTTTTCTCCTCATTTTGTACTGAATTGATAAGATACAATAGCGATACTGTAATATTTTGTATAAAATTGTTGTATGAGAAGTCATTTACAGAATCATCTATCATGCAGTTCACGAGACACTCCTGTTGCGAAAACAAAAAAAAAGGGCCAACATGACTAATAAAAATGAATATAAATTATAGATATTTGTCTTGTAAAAATGTCAAGAAAAAAACAGATTGTAAAATAGAAGGGAGAAAAAAATTTCACCAGTGATCTCTTTTAAATGAAGACAAATTTTCAAACGGGATCGAGAAATATTCAAGAATGACGAATATCAAAGCTAGTCGCAAAGGTTAGAGTTGAAAATCATATACGAATGTAATTTCGTATATATTAATTATAATATAATTTATATATATTAAATAGAAATAAAAGGAATATTTTTGCAAATATTTTTCTGCAATATATGAACTTATAATTTCTCGCGGTTTGTATAAAACACCGCACTATTAATGATATTTATCGCATTTATTATTGTAGTATCGTTATTATATTTATTGCATACGATAATTATTCCTAAGATTATTTTTTCTATAGCGCGCGTCTCATAAAAAAAAAATCATTGATATGCATGGAAGCAGAAATCACGATCTACCTCAAGATAATAACTGTTTCTTGATATTACTGGTACTACTTATAATTGATGCAAAACGGATTGTTTGTATTATTCATCTCTCAGAAGAGCTTTAGCTCTTCAAACAACATTAATCGAGATGTACTGAATTAATTTATTTCGCGGAAATCAATATACTGTTATGACGTTCCATTTGGATTATATATGTGTAATAGTAGTGTAAAATACATATCACGTAACTGTGCAGCGTAAAAATCTGTGTAATAAGATATATTTAGTTTTTCTCTAAATTTCTGGGTATTGCACAAAGAATGAAAATGATATGTTCGGAGTAATCCAATGCGACGTCAAAGAGAATAAAATAACAATATAAAAGAAAACAAGTAAAATAAGGAAGAATTTGTAAAGTATATAAAATAGCGAGAGCTGTAAAATAATACTCTTTACTGAAAGGAATGCGACTAAACGACGTGCAGTACTTTCGATTGCCTTTGCCGCACACGCGGAAGAGGATGATGGTGATACGTGTGATGCCGCGAGTCGCGGATGCGAATTATTTTCACGTTGAAGATTCGATTACAAGCTCGAATGCTGGAACGAAGAGTCAACATCGCGGCAAGACTTTGGAATCGAAGCAGAGCTCGGTCGAAATAGCACTCATGACGTGCAACGGCTTCGCAGGCGTTGATCAAAGTAAGAAGAAGATATAAAACTTTTTTCGGTCGTTCCATAAATGCGAATAACAGAAGAATAATTATCAAATCGATCTACGAGTTTATGCTACTACAATATTTTATTGATTTGCATAAAAGTTATTTATAGATCACAACAAATGCAGAAGCTTTTATCATTCATCTTACAGAAACGAATTCTGTTTTATTTATCTTATATATTTGTTTTTCAAATTTATTAAAAATATGTATAAATTTATCAATTAACATTATATATTAGTTTCATAAACTGATGTACAAGATATAGTTGATAAGGTGTTTAATATGTCCCAATTCCGAAGACAAGGTAGAACGGCAGGATATTTGCGTAGAAACCGAAACTATCGAGCTCCTCAACGACCCATCATCTCTAACGCGGCGGGAAGATGTTCCATCGATCGTTCGGAACGATTCCGAGAAATTTGCGGAATTTCCGCATGCCGAGGATGATCGTCGGGAAACCGTGCGGAAGGACGCGCGCAATTCGCAAGAATTGCGAGGCGAGGTGGAGGAGCGCAGCTGCAGCAGGAGCGCCGACCGGAAACGGAATTGCGGCGATCGCGTCGTCGAGATCGAGGAAGAGGAGAAGTGCGGTAGCTGGTGGAAGGACGGTGGCCAAACAATTCTGCAGTTTTTCGCCAAGATCCTGGGGAAACGCGGCGGAATAGGCGCCAGGGGACCGACGGGTTACGTCTTACCTACCGGCAAGCAGCCTGGCAAGCGTATCAAGCGTGTCTCGAGGGGTGGCAAAGGCCATAACGGATGCAGAAGAGATAGGGATATACGTTTGAAGCGAGTCGACAACGGCTACATTACAAATCACGTATATAGGTATATGATAGTTTGCGAGTATTGTTGGTTCAAAATATTAGAATTTAACCCTTTGAGGATTGGCTTTTTTCACCAAAGAAGAAAAAATTTTATTTTAATAAGTTAGAACTAAATATGTTTTTTTCCCCATAAAATTCGAAAGTTTAGTAAATGTCCCGGCTTTTTAAAGAACCTCGTCCTCAAAGGATTGAAACAAAATTCTAGTTAAAGTGACATTTTGCAGTCCTGAACAGCAATTATAAGTTAAATAGCGTGTCGAAAGGAATTGATTAATAAAAAAAATAAGTGTTGAATTTTAAATATTTAGAAGAGAGATAGATAGAGAAAAATTGAAGGAAAAAAATCAAAGGGAATTTAATTTAAAACTATCGCGCAGGACTCGTTATTAGAAGTTAATTAAAAAAATGAGGTGCTGTATATACGGCAGATTTCCGTCTGATTTGCAAGCGTTAGAAGAGAATTCTTACAAAAGAGACTTATGAGTTTTCCGATTGATTTTGTAAATTTGGCCGAGTTGTCGCAAATCGAGCTCGCGCTCGATTTTACATTACACAGTTTGCCCGACGCGACGCGCACTACAAATAATGTCAAGCGCATTACGCGTCGGTATAAAAATGTGCCAGCGGTGCCTAAAATTGAATGCAGCCGTGACGCGAGAATAGCTTCGTCCTTTTTTTCGAAATACGTGCGTACGTTCCGACCGAATTGATATTCATGCACCATGTCGTACTCGCACAGGGACGAGGGGAGCGGCGCCGTGACGGAAAATAAGTCGCGTGAGAAGCAGCAGCAGCAGCAGCAGCATCATCCCTCGATTCTCGTACGACAGATACAGCGGACACGTGACAAAAATCTACGGGTCATGCTACTGGAACGAGAGCTGCGTGCACATTTGCCCAAGGCTGTGAGAAAAGATGCGCATCTAATTGCGAACGGTGCCATTAGCATCCGGCAATTAAGCAGCCCCCTTTGTTAATTTTCCCGTTGTAAGAAAGCTGGTATTTGGAAAGAAATTTTCAGTTTCATCGATTATTTAGCTCGACTCCCTTATGAATACATTTTAATACGCTCGTTTTGAGTTTCATTTCAGCGTTACGCAAATGTGACAGCCAGAATTTTGCGATTCCGTGCCTCTAATATCCATTTCTATCAATGCAGATTAACTTTAATCTCGGTTTAACTTACTTTTCATCTTTTTCTAATTCTTAGGACTAAAAAAGACCGAGATTAAAGTTAATCCTGCATTGGTAGAAATAGACATAAGACAAGCAAAGCTCATCTAATTGACATCGGTGCAGAGGGTGGTCTGCGGCGAGAAATTCTTGAACGCCAGCACGACGAACGTGTTAAGGATATCTATGACAGATATATATATGATAGATGCTCGATCTATCGCGCGATATTCTTAAGGCACGTAGATTAGTTCAATCGTGGATGTGATCTCACCAGGCGACGCGCAATTCGACATTGCCGCACCTTTCTCAGTCTGCGACGGTTCTCGTTGCACTGACTTAATGTTGGCCTCGTGCAGCATCTCGAGATGCGGATGGCCGCCGATTATTTCCGGCTCCGGTACTCTAATCACGAGCACTCCCTCGGGATTCTGCTGGCCGCGCGCCTCGAAGCTTGTTTCGTGCCATCTGTCCCTTACACCCTGCGGTCGCGTTGTTTCATCTACGTGAATGTGATACGCGCACAGTTAATGACGCGATTTCACTTGCCATTAATTATTTACAGAAACCGTGTCAAAAATAATCGAGCACTGACAATTATTGGAAGAATATTTAGTGATACGCAATAAAGACTTTCTTTGTATTTCGTGCAAGCTCAAGATATCTCGTACGCATACCTGATGCCAATCCTTGGTCCTGTTGATGATTCATTGTTGGTGCGGAACTCGGTGAGCTTGCCTCCCGATTCACTGCTTTTTGTTGCTGTTGCTTCGAATTCTCGTCTAGATCCAATAACACCGGTGAACGCGCGTAATCTTCATCGTTGCTCTCGTTTTCGGACTGCAATATAAATTACTTTTTTTCCGCTATTCTATTTTTTTGTGTTGAGCGAGATTTTAGGTGAAGTTTTTTAACGCTCGAACTCTCGTATATTATATGAAATTGATATAATCGCGATATAGTAAATGCGACACTAAAATATCTTTAGAAATAGGGCCTTGTAAAATGATTTTAGAGGTATTACAAATTACCGTTGATTAAATCGTCTTAATAGTATGTCTTAAATTAAAAAATTAAAATACAACCCATGAAGGACTGAAAAATAAATATGAAGTATAAGAAATGAAATATAAGAAAATATGTATAATATTTCCATTTTCAAAAATGCAAGAAACATAAATGTCTTGGAAAATTTTAATTCGCAGTACAAAAGAATGTTTTATGTTACAAAAGTTTACATCAGTATTTGAGAGACTTGTGTGCAAAGTAAATAAGAAGATGACGGAGTTATCAGTTGCATTATCGAGCAATATTGCGAAGTTAAATTTTTGCGATAGTGTTGCATCACTTCGACCGCCTTTACCTCGTTCTTCACCGGCTCAGCGCGATATTTTTCCGAATTTTGTTCCATCCCGGACACCCGATCGAGCACAAACAACACGTCCTCGTTAACCCTGATGTCACCCATCGACGTGCCGAAGAGAAACGACGTGAAAAACTGACGACTCTCCCTTTCCCGATGAGGTATCGTAAGACGTTTATCACGTGGGTCTAGCGGTTGGGTTTGTCCTCGGATAAGATGTGGATCAGCCACAGACAGTCGTTATTAATGTTAATTTTATCCGTTTATTAAGTATTCAGGTGTTCCGTGTCAGGGGTTCTCAGTTTGTCACAATCGAGTAAAGAGAGGAATGTATCGGATATCAGATAGGCCCTGCCCAAAGCATTGCGATTATAGTATTCTTAGAAGAACTTAATTGCCATTTAAGTAAAAGCTAGAAAATATTATTACTATAACAATAAAAGAAAACATGGGCACTCACGAAAATCGGCTTTTCTGTAGATAATCATAACAAATGATTTTTTTGGAATATATTAAGTTTTATAATTTTTATCTCTAACTCTTACATGAATTTATTTATATTACATGTCACAGAATTTAATCAGTTTGAAGCAGTAATTAAAGAACTGATATTATAATTATTTGCGGCTTGGTTAGCAACCAAGATATGATACTTTTAAGAAAATAATTTCGTTCGTAACCATGCTTAAAATGTTTGTATAATAAAAGAATATAAAAAAAAATTGTTCGTACTTCTGAAAGAAATTAAATAGATAGCAGTGGCGTTAGAAAGAAAGGTATCCATACCTGATGTATAATATTAGCATACGTATGAGAGTCTCTGGGATGATCGGGATAAAAATGGGAGTACAAACATCGGGACATAATAGACGCCCGGCCGATGGAAATACTAATGAGGTGGAACCGTGCAAGTATAACAGATCGTGAAGAATGACGCATACGGCGGAGATGCGACGGGAATTACGAATGTGAAGGGAAGGAAAAATTTGAAATTGCCCCATGTGCGCTTTCGACAGTTTGTAAAACGGATTCGCGAAGTTAGATACTGTTTACATTTTTCAAGTGAACAAAATTCGTAGTGACAGTGGATATCTAAGTCACATCGCCGGCTGAAATATCCTGAAATATTTCTGTAAAACAGCGAGTTTGCAGGTATGTTTTAATAAGGTTCTTTATAAATAGGTTTTATTAAAAAGTCATAGAAAGAAATTGCATGCACCGACATTGTCGTACCGAACGCATTTACACGCCCGCGAATGTATATATGCATCAACTATATTCGCGGTGTATTCTTTATATTCAAAACAGTCCTTCTCAAAATGCAAACTTTGTTTTATTTCCACTTTACCCGAATATCTTTGAACTCGCAAGTCGCGAGATTCTAGAAATAAACGACGATGTTGAAGAGGGTACATCCGACGCATTCTGACGTGCATCTATATCTGAAAGAAAATGGCATATGAATATAATGTTTATTCTTTCTGCGTGACGCAAATGTTTAACGGCGTAACACAACTACACACGTGGTAGAGCGACATACAAAATGACAGATTATTATGCTTACCGTAAGTCAATGAGTAATCTTTCTTTCTGCAGAAAGAAGATGTCAATGCCCCGCGTAATTCTTTGTTAAATGCAAAGTAAATCCAAGGATTAACGCAACTTGTAAGACTGTTTAGAAGACTTAGAATAGTGAAAGCAGCCCCTGCAAATTATAACATACAAGTACAATGAGATTAATTAATAAATAATTTAATGCTTTAGAGAAACATCAGATCCGAAAAATAAATACGGAAGAATCCGTATTTATTTCTATTCTCGCATATATATTAACATTTTCTATAATATAAATTAAATCAATATATATAATAACAAATTAACATAGTTAAAAGCATTATAAATTGTACAATTAATTGTAATTTGATTAAAAAATATTAATTCAAATTTTCGAATCGCTGAATATATAATGACCAATATCACTTTGTAATTAGTGACGAATATCACTTTGTAAAATAGTATTTTAAGTTATATATACTGTTACAATTTGTCACTGCATTTAATAAGATATTTACCACTAAAAAATGGTGAACTAGAAGCTGTAGGATCCCATGTTGCCCATAGTTCGCATCCGATAAAAGGGGTATTGGTGATGATGTATAAAGTAACCACGATGATCATCTGTTTTACAGTGTTAATCATCGCCTTGGAGATGAGGGGATCTCGATTTCGCTGAAAGAAACTGGCTCTATTGTTTTTTTTGAGATCAACTACTCCCGACATTTTACTGCTCGTCCATATCGCCATGCATATTTTCGTGTAGGTATACGTGAGCACCAAAAAGGGTAATAGAAACTGCATAACACTGTACCTAAATTATAATTAAATTATTATTAAATCCAGACATATCACATTACTTACGTCTATCAATATCATTAAACGCTACAAAAAAATGTATATTTTCAAATAAAATAAAATATAAATTATATGTAGATGAGGGTATTACCAAGTAATATAAGCTCTTTCGCCATATTTCAGGTAAAAGGTGGCCCAACATTCCCAAACGCCGGGCGCTATTTCCGTGTACGAGAATATAAAAATCTAAAATTATTGAACAAAAAACAATCTATAATTTTCCGCCACAAACGTAAACGATATCTACAATCGTCCAACAGTCGCGCGCCAGAGATATGTTTATCAAAAACCGTCAAGAAATTCGCGATACGCATTTATGCATTTATAAGCGACAAGTTCCATGCAGTTAGCGCTCTCATAAATTAGTGTCGAGGCTATTGGATTTGCGCCCGCTGTCTGCATGGGATAAAAATTAATATCTCAAGTAAACCGATCCACCCTCCGGCGCGAGGCAAGGTGGTTCATGCAAACGGGGGTGCGCGAATTAAATTTTCAACGGACCTGCGGTACGCTCAGCGCGACGGAGAGCGTCCACGCCCCGTACACCATCATTTTCGATCTTCGAGATGTGACGCTGCAGTAACTGAACGGGTGGCAGATGGCATAGTACCTGTCCAGCGCGGTCACCGTCAGGATATAGGAACTGAGATACAGGCCGAACGGCTGTCCGAATTTGATCAGTTTGCAGAGCACCGCTCCACCCTGAAATCTAACGGTCGTATACCATCAAATTTGCTTAATCGAACCGCGCTGCTCGAGATGAGAACAGCGTTTTGCGATAGAACTTTATACGTTCAAGTAGTATACGAAAAGGATACACATTCCCATTTGCAGTCAAATGGATAAAAATGTGAATACTATAAAGCGAAAATTTGAAAGAACAGAAATTTGATCTTTGATGGAAATGATATTTTCTACAATATTTAGAACTAATATTAACAGCTTAATAACATACCGGCGATATTTATCTGATATTTGAAAACTGTCCCATATATTTATAGTGTATTACACGTATCGATTGTTATTTACTTCTTAAGATTATTGGCTTTGTGCCAGGTTTATATTTGAGGGGAAACAATAAAGCAACATTTTTACGATAAATTACTGATTAAAATGGCAGATGATATTGGGCAGTGAAAGCTAAACATTAGAAAAGCTCCTATCTGGATTAATCCTATCATACATCATATCTTGATGGAAATATAATTTCCTAGCATCAATCAAAGTGTCAATATACACGATTATGCTGGGAAAAATACATGGTGCTTGTACTGCTTTTCTTAAGGTCTGTTCTGATTTTAGAACTTTAATATGATTATTTGCTGTCAATCGCGACATTGATCAAACTTAACTTAAAAAAGATTTCTAATTTATTATACGTATTATACACGTATTCTTCTATATGTATATATCATCAAGCTATATATAAATATCAACTTTAAAATTTACTTTGCTATTTTCGTTTTTTTATAACAAAACATTTTTCATAACAAAAAATATCGTTACAATTAAAATAAACTCTTTATTGCCTAAGTATATAAATCAATTAATATTCTTTTAACTTTGTCAAAATCTAAAAGTGTTTAATTAAGATTAGTTTTCTTATTTCTTACAAAGATTAATAATATATATTATATTTATTATATTTTCGTCATGTAATACATTTGTTTATAATATAATTTCGATAAAGTTTATGTGATTAGTATTCTGCTCAATTTCTCGTAGAGATTTCGAAATATTAATTTTTTTGATTGTCCAGATTTCGTTGATATAGATAATACAAATATCTAAATTCTAGTAATTAGATAATTATTTTTTTGCGTAATTGAATATTGTATTATTTTAATATTTAGTTTTCCAATTATCTTTACAGATGAGTTTTCTCGTCAAAATAAAATAATTTATACTAGATAGAAGAATAAGAGAAATGATACCAGGCGCAATACTATTATGATCAACATCGTAGTTTTTATAGATGAACAAACCGCGCTCGGCGCACTTCCTGTCGCTATCGCCGGGTTCGGCGCTGAATTTACGTACTGGTGAACGAAAGCTCATTAAAGAGTCATAAGGTTAGCCGGAATGACGATGCAGTTTACCTGAATGTAATGTCCCAGGCGAGCTGCGGCAGAACGTCGAGCAGACCCGTCAGCAGGTCGGCCACGCTCAAGTGCAGAATGAAGAAGTACATCCTGGTGAACTTTCGCCGCTGGTAACGCCGTCGGGCGTAAAGGGCCAGCAGGATCAGGGAGTTGCCGATGAGCGTGACGAGGAATATGCTGGTCAGCACCGCGATCTCCCACCTGGCGAGGTACTCGTCCCTCGCGTCGTCCGGCGGCAGCGGCGACGGCGGCGACGGCGACGTCAACGACGAGGAGTTGAAGTCGTGCAACATATTTCCAAAGCACTCCTCTCACGCGCGATCCTCCACCGCTCTGTCATTCAGACGAGACTCGCCCGAGGGAGAGAAGGAAAAAAAAAAGAAGGAAAGGAAGAGGAAAAAAAGAAAAGAAAGAACGCCCGTGCGAATCCGCGCCTGCTACGAGCGTGCGACGCGAAACTCGCGCGCCGGCTGAATATTCATACGGATTTCCGGTATCAACGGTAGCGTGACGACGCTCGTTCTCCAACGCGGTGACACGGAATGCTTCCTCTTCTGCAGGAGGTGGGCATCGCGCCCGATCGGGAACGGAAACGGGATCACGAGTTTCACAATTCGCAGGGCTGAAAATCCGTAGTTGGAAATCCACGAGGAACAATCCGCAATTAGCGTGTTTCTGCAAAAACGCGTAAACAACTTCGTTGACACGAGCGAAATACGCGAGTTTCGCGCGCGACGTCGACACTGCGCTCGGCCCGGTCGCCTCGCTTCTCACCTCGAGCCGGCCAAGGTGCGATGGAAAAATCGGCGAGTCCGACTGGAAGGATCCGAGGAAAAACAGCGTTACGTGGTGAGGGTATACAACATTGTACGTAGATTATACTTATAATAATTATGCACATGTGTATTTTGATTGAGATTTTTTTTTGTTTTCCGGAGATTTATTGAATAAATCACTCAGCATTCAATAGAAATTATCTTATTAGATATTCAACTTCGAGGGTTAAAAAAAACAGCCATTTAAGTATTTTGACATCAATTGTACTGTTATACTTTGAGACTTTGCACATTGTCGATCTTTCATTTTGAAAAAATCATGATAATCTTCAGCAACGCGAGAATTATCGCTAGTGTTGTATGGATAAACGAGAATCTTCTATGTTGTATATTTGTAATCTATTTAAAGCTACTACGTATTAAAGTGAAGATATTATACTAAACGAGTTTAATAATTATAAAGATGATTTTAATATTAGAATCCATTATTTCTATGACTCGCATAAACGTACTGGTTATGTCACGAGGCTGATTCTTAAATGGAACTTTGCTAGATGGTGAAACGTTAAAGAAATATGATTATAATGTAAGGGCAATTAACTATATGAGCCATTAATTATGATAATATCTATAGAATAATAGCATCATAAAAAATGTCGTGAATCCCATGCTAATTATACAAATCGAAAATATTCTTCTTGGAAAATTTAGCGATCCCTTATTAATTTTTGCATCAATTTTTAAAATTAATAAATAACAAAACTTTTCGGTGAAGTCTTTTTCAGTTTTTAGATGAAATCTAATTGATTCATCGACAAACTTCGCTGCACCTATATATTATATATTTTACTGTTTTTCTCTTATCAAATTTAAATCCCAAAAATATATGCGCGTAATTCTATTCGCTAAAACAAAAATATGTTTACGTGAAAAAATTTAAACGTTATACGTATACATTCGTAACGTTTAAACAACAATTATTTCTCTCGTAGAGATAATTTAATCGTCTATATGCTTCGATTGTATCTATACTTTATTGCGCGGAAGTCAAGCTATAATTATACGTCAATTGGAGCAGACATTCTTGCGATAATTACGATAATATAATGCTAGTCCGTCCAGTTCATAGAAATTTGCCGTTAACGATCCTCTTATCAATTATCGTACGGAAGTGCCACAAGGCATCGATGCCCGTGAAGCGCGTAGCTTATCCTATATCATCGAAGACGTTCCGTAATTATTTATGACAGTATCGAACCACATTAAAATGCATTTTTTTTTTCACGAGCTATTTATCATATTCTCTTACCAAGGTTTCGTTGAAACACTCCGCAAAAAAACGTTATTCTCCAGTGCGTGAAATAAGCAATCTTACTAGTGCATTATAACTCGCGGCAGAGGATTTCTATTAATTTTTTTCACTAATTGAAGTCATTTAAATTTATGTATTTTAAAAGGCTCGAACGTGAGTTATGAGTCAATCTAAATATCGACGAAAAACAAAAGGAAGCAAAATTTAATTTGAATTCCATAATAGTCTAAATCTTTTTTAACGATTCATTAAAAAAAGATCTCTTTTGCCGAGAAGAAAACATATCGTTATTTCATAACAAGGAAAGAAAAAAAGTAATGAGCACTGAAACGTTTTTGCTTAGAAAAAAGCTAATTTTAGGTTTTAATATTGAATATCATGCTCGGATGAATAAGCATGCGTCAATATGGGCTAATCTTTTTTTATCAAAGTCAATTTATGCTTCTTTGCGCAACGAAAAAAAAGACAGTAGCACTGTTACATCTCGCTAACTGAAGAAACACAACATCTTTTTGTCGGTTTTTAATCTGTCCAATGAGACAGCCGCGCGAGCATGACTCGATGATTGACTCGCGGCCGGGTAGCTGTAGCTGTATAATTAATTAGTGAAACGCAATCTCGATGTAAATGCGTTCACGTGCGTCGGTTAATGATCGAGCGACAATGTCGAGCGAGCTGGGCGTGATCGCGACAGCTACGGACGTTTGTTTGATCAAGGTGTATGCTCGGCTCGCGAGTTTATTATGCGCCGTGTGGCATTGAATCGTTAAACAGTCCACTTAAATAGGTGTATGTGACCCCCGCATTCGCGTGGGTCGCGAAAGACGGGTGAACTGAACGTTCTTGACACGTTGCAATTATAAACGCGCATTGCGCGCGTTTGATCTACTCACGATCAGACGTATGTAACTCGTTTCTCTCTTGTGTTTATTTCTACCAATATAGATAATTAACTTTAATCTCAGTAACTTATTTCTTTTTCTCGGTAACATACTTTAACTTACCATTGTCTTTTTCTATTTCTAAAAACTAGAAAAAGATGAAAAGTAGATTAAAGCAAGATTAAGATTGACCAGCATTGATAGAAATGGATATTAATCTGATTATTATTAATATTACTAGAAAATTATTATAATTATTGTTACAACACTGAAAAAATTCTGGTTGAAAACGGACGAGTTAGAAAATATTGTAGGCGTGATCAAATATTCTGATTATTATAAGTTATAAAGTATTGAGTTCTATTATAATAACCAGAATATTTGATCACACCTACTGTAAGTTTAATATTTTCATCAGTATCTTCCTTAATCTTTCTTATTTAGCTCCATATCTTCACTTAGCTGCGATAATGTTAATTAATTAATTAAAAAAAGAGAGAATAATGTAATCGATTTTTTTTTAATTTTCCTTACTCTGCTAGTTTTCCACATTTTACGTGCGATCGCTTAGAAATGCGGCGCCGTCCTCTAAAAGCATATGGTCGGCGTTGAGAACCATCTCTCTACATCGTTGCTTACGATGCGTCAGGGCGCATCCCTTTCGACGGGTGTCGCGCGTAATTGACTCGGGGAGGCAATCGATGCTCCCGTTCGATTCTCATAACTTACTCCACTATCGTCGGCGCATTACCCCGCCCCGCGGCCCCACTGCCGAAGAAGGAAGAGTAGTGCGATATCTTTGCCTTTCGCTCGTCCCTACGGCCGGGCGAATCGGCGGCGCCTCATGCCGGCCTCGGTCTTTTCGCCGGCGCAGCAAGTAAAGACGTTTATCATTGTCGACGTCGCTCGTCGCCCGGCGTCGTTCTCGGTTATTACGGGTTATGAGCGTCAGTGGGAGGCGCGCCCCTCTGGTCGATATAAAGGGAGAAAGTGATGACCTCGACGCGCGCGCTGGAAAAGCTTCATAAAGTAAATTACTATGTGCCGCACGTACATCTTATGAGGATTAAGGAGGGACGTATCAAGAAAGATTCCGCCGCCTTGGTGGACCTTACTTTCCTTCTCCCGTCATTTCATTCCAGAGATGCTTGAAAATCACGATGTTTCCTCCGGCCGGTGTATCCCCCGGCTATACGCTCGCCCATAAAGAGGGTGGACCGAAGGTAAAGGGCCAAAACTAAGCGGGGGTAACTCGTATAGATTACAACGTTAAGCGGCTGATAAATTCGATGTCGGGCCTCATTGGAATTTTTCTCGTGTAAAGAGACGCCTGAATTTTGCGAGACGCTCGCGGCTTTGTTCTCTTGCCCAAAGATTTGCGACGCTGTATGCAAGACATCTTCTTTACGTGGGTAAATTCGAGCAATTTATAGTCTGTCTCGTTGCTATTAGGATGCAAAAGATTCAAATAAACCTTGTAGTTGAACTCGAAGTAGAAATGTTCGAGTTTCAAATTCAAACAGAACTCACAGTCTATCTTATTTGATTGAATAGAAGTCTGTGCGATTAAATTGCTCGGATTAAGGAAAATTTAAATAAAGATAACATACGAAAATATAAAAAAATTAATGGCTTTTGTCTCTGCCTCTTTTTATCTTATTATTTTAAATTAGTGAAATGTCAGTTCTAAAAAATCAAATATTTCAAATTGTTTGAATTAATTTTCTTTAACTATATATATTTGAATGTATTTTTAGATTTAAACAATTTAAAATAAATGGGGTATGTTTATATTTTTATACACAGTCACGATCGCTGATTTGCATAGAAAATCGCTATTTATATACATATATATATATATATTTGATATTTGTTTAGTAACACAGAAATGCATGTATTTATTTAACTTGACGTGCAACTAGCGTCAATAATTTTAAGTAAAGCCAGTGTTAAAATTGTAAATTGTAACGGTAAATTAAAGTTAGAAGATTTGTTTTTAAATCGTCATACTCGCTCGTAAATAGTCCAACGCAAGTAAGATATTTAAGTATTTCTCGTTTTCCCTTATTCTTTATGCAATTTTTTACAGTTTCAGTTTTATTTTAAAAAATGATATATTTCTGTCTTTCTGTATAAATGTTATTCCACGACAGTAGCTTTAAAACAGTTTTATTAGTTTCTGTATAAACGCTACAGAATCACGATAAACGCGAAGTTTCATTTATAAAAAGTTTCTGTCTGTTATATATAAATATCGTTATGAATCGGATGCCCATATCGACGAGCATGTTTGGAAGTATTATTAACGGTAAAACTTAGACATTATATTTGTCTTGCTTAAATGACAGTAATCTAAGTATTGAAACGACCTTATAAATTGTTGCTATTGTCCGATATAGCAAAGTCTGACATTCAATAGTTACATATTTTAAAATAACGATGTCACCGCTTCCTTCCGTTTGGCAATGTTCGATTCATGATAACGATGTTAAGCTAGAAACCAATAAATAAAATTTGACATCTCGTTTTGTATATTTATCTATAAACGCTGAACGTCTGTGATTTTTTTTATCGCGAAGCGAGCTGCTATTTATATGGATTTTCTTACGCCACTCTAAAAAGTCACGCATGCCCTCGGATTATCCCGATCTTAACGTTTTACTTCTATCGCGTGCAGTGTGGCGCGAGTAGCTCGAGTCTTGGGCTTTTCATAAGACATAATTAATCGCAAATACGAGAAGGTGCGCGAACGTAGTAAAGGTGACAGCGGTGGAGGAACTAAAGACGATGGCAAATATTGACAGATAAAAGAAGAGACCGGACCGGAGTGCTCGCGATGCGGTCGTGTCTATGTATGTATGTGTGTGTCTGTGTGTATGTGTGTGCGCAGTTTAATATTAAAGCTAGACTTTCTTCTGCCATTCCCCTCGGAATCCACCGTCGCGCACTCGTCTGTATTCTTCCCATTGAACTTGCGCGCGTACTCAATACGCGATTTCCCCGTAAAACTTTTAATTACGAAGACTGGAATTAATATCGCGCCGTGACGGCAGCTACGTAGAAAATGATCGTTAGACGGATTATAATAAAGTAGGCGTATTCTCGCGTCGCCGTCTCGATTATTGATCGTCAGAATAGCTGCACGGGCTGGCTTTTGAATGCACATATTTCTGCATGGAATATACCGCGCGTCAGGATTATTGTATCCGTAAACTGGACAATCGATTTAACAATCTGAATGGCATAATTATATAAGCGATTTGTTGCACATTAATAAATACGTCTTACGATCTTGAGAGTTATAATTAATTTACAGAGTACACACGTTAAAAATTTACACTCGACGTTGGTCACAAATTATTAGTTAGTCATTATAAGTTTTAGTTGATATAGAAGGAGTATCTTCGATTTGAATTTCTCCCTTCCTTTTCATAAAAATCTATCGGACGGTTTTCAATCATATTTTCTTGCATTTATCCTGCTTACGTTCCATGATCAAGCGCAAACATTGCGCCGTTACGAAGTTTTCCGCTCTCTGCCTGTCCCATGGGCCCTGATTTCAGACTCGACTTAAGTTAATAGGACTAAAGTTAACAGGACGTATACACACACACACACACACACACATAGAGAAGGGGAAAGAAAAAGAAAGAAGGAGGAAAGAGTTTTTATTTTACCATTACGGCATTAATGAAACCTGCGCATAAATCAATCGGTAGGGTTAAAAGTATTTCTCGCGCTTATAAAAGTGTCGTTCGCGTAAACTTGAAACCAGAAGCGTGACATGTGTCAGCCGAATATAAACTCGAATATTGTTATCGTGAGATACGGGGGGGAGAAGGGGGGGCAGGCGTGACTAATTAGATAACTCCGCTAAACTTTACGTATTTTAATAATTTCATCCAGAGATTCAATAGAGAGACCCCCCACGCGCAATAATAAGCGTGCTTATAGCGCGCGGTGCGCATTCGCGTTCCGGTTGATGACGGATCTCGTGCTCACACGCGAGGCAACTAAATTGGCCAAAGTTACTGTGAATTTCACGCCCCGGTGTAAAGCAGCTCGGAAGGAAAATTAAAGAGGATGCGACTGTGTGCCGGGGCGAAGGCACGCAAGAAGCGGACGAAGAAAACGTAGCGCTGTAATTTCGCGCTTCGTAAGCTCTCTAGACAGACCACGATGTACTCGCACGACTCGGCGTCGGACTGGGCAAAAACCGGTTTAGTAACCGAGGTTTAATTGTCTGTCTTCGAGGGTCTAATAGTTCTCTCTCGCGCCTGTCTTAATCAGATAACGAAGAAATTAATTGTAAATCGCGGTACGATTTCTTTCGCGTTTCTCACGAGCGAGCGAGAGCGCTTCTTGGAGAAGTTAAACGGATGAGATCAAAGTTAATGAGAACAATAGAATTAATTATTGCTCAAGTTACGTTACTTATATTATTAATGATACCGTGCTATATTGATAAAGAAAATAATTATGATCAAAGCTCCGTTAAAGGTTGTTAAATCTTACGAATGTATGGTTATCTGTTAGAACATTGTCACCATCTATATTTAATTCTTAATATTATTTAAAAACCACACACAAAAAAAAGAGAGAGAGCGAGAATTTTTAATATATGCGAAATAACGTTAATCAAGATACTTTGTCAGGGTATTTCCTGGAGCTTTTTGAGCTCGAGTTTTCCAAATGTTTACGCAGCGCCGAGGCGAGCAACGCAAAGATGACGTGTTGTACGTGTACGCTTTAAAACGACAACGTTTCTCGCGCAAGTCAGGAGGCAGAGAGACACATCACTATTAAACTCTCTGCCCGAGCTAGACAAAAATGTGTGTGCGCGCACGGCTTGCTCTTGTTAAGCGTGCAATAGGCAGCCCGGGACGCTTAGTCCGCATGGGGCAACAAAACACACGGGAACTTCTAGGGAACTTCCGACCGTGGCTTGAAATCTTGTTAAATAATTTAGCTCTTTTGTGTACCCTCCTCCAGCTTCTTCCTCAAGCTTGCTGCACGCCCAGGTTCTCTAAATGTAAAATACGCATGACTAAGCTCTTTATTGTGACTTGATATCCCATTTGCTGAAAGCGCTCTGTTGCAATTGGGATTAATAATCTCTCTCTGTACCGTGGACTCCCTTTGCTCCTTTGTCTCGTTACATTGCCGTCGAAAACTATTACGTAACCGAAAAAAATCCACGTAGCTTTGACAGAGATGTTATAAGAATTTTATAACGTAATGCATGCTCTTCATTTAAATGACTTTTAGCGACTCTCGTGTCTATTTGAATTAGTAATTACGTCAATAGCTCTAATGTGATAAATGGAAAGCATTTACTATACTCAAAATGACGTATATACGATAATGTCTCAAATAACATAAAAATATCTATAAAATATTTTTAAGAACTTTTGACATTTTTTAACAAATAATTTAAACACAATTTTAATAAATTTTTTATCGACGAATTATTTAAAAAACGCTATTTTTATCAATATTTTAATAGATATTTTTACGTGAAAAAAATACCACTTAATCGTGCCCCGATAATGATTAAATTTGAAGATTTTTATTATCTCTGACATTCTGCGAGTTATTATTAGATCCAGATTATTCATTGTGCTAATAATAAATGTGGCAACTAAAATCATACTTTTGAAATGGTTAATTGTTTCGGTTGTTATGTTTTTATAATCATTTATCAAACTGATATAAGACTTTAATATTAAATATCTAATCTATTTCATCTATTCAGACTTTAATATTAAATATCCAATCTATTTCATCTATTTAGAAATATGTAGAATAATTCAAGATCTATTGAGCTTATTATCTAGATTCATGGAATTCTAAACTATTGGCTATCATCATTTATGATTTCATAAATAACGACAAATCCAGTTTTACTCTTTATTTTATAATATTAATGCGACATGTAAATTATACTAAATTGTGATTTTTATCGTGAAGGAAGACTAAATTTTTTAAAGTTTTGAAAGTTTAAATTAAGGACTTAATTTGTTCTTATCCTTCATTAGGTACACCATTTATTAAAGATTTTGTTCAATTATTCATTTTTACTAGCAAAAGTCGATCACAAAGACCTAAAAGAATTATTTCATTAATTTCTACACTTTTATACATCGTTATGTACATAACAGTTCCTTTATATCTTTATAATGCATATAAATGATAGCACAGCGCGCAACGAGAAAATAGCATGTTTAAAAAAATCTTTTTTTCGCCTGTAGCCGAGATTTCTACGAGACGCAAGAGAACTCGCGGAAGTTGCCGGGTTAATTGAAGTTCGCGCGAGTTTAGTCGCGCTAAAAGGGAACTAACCCCGCGAGAGGTGGATGAAGAAAAGGCGGCTGGCTTCCACAAGTAGCGGCGGAGGTGACATAAGGGCCGGCGCAAATAAGGGATGAACTGTCTCTCAATGGGAGCCGCGTTGCATTTAAGTATAAAGTTACTAATGGATGTAGCCGGCGTTGCACGACGCGACACAAACAGCTGGCGGGGTCCCCCGGTATAGACAACGACAAACGCGGTTAGCGAGCGACGACATAACTCGCCTGCTAGAAAATGGAAATGCCGAGAACCGAATGGCCGTCCACAGTTCACTTGTTATTTCCGACTATCGCGCGATACATCGGCTAATTATAGCGGCATGCGAGCGCTCGGCGGCCAACCGCGGAATTTTATACGTACATACAGAATGTTAATTTCCTGCTAAACGGCGCCAGTCGAACAAATCTTCGGCCGAAAACACATACGGAATGCACTATATACTTTGCCCTTTCCACATCCCATTGGAATGGAGAATAAATTGCATCATGGTTAGCTTTGGATTTTTTTTTAAAGGACCCGCGAGTTTTCTCACGAATTCTATTACTGCAGTCTAATTTAGAATGTAACATAGATAAATGTATTTTCTGTACCACGAAGCAATTAAAAATTGTAATCTGTAAAAAGTAAATTCAAAATCTTGAAGATTTAAAGTCTAATCTTGAAACTTGAGCATTTTCCAAAAAAAAAGGAATAAAAATTCAACGAGTAAAAATTATTCCGCGCATAAACATACATCTGAATTTAATGCATGTATATTATACTCCTCAGGTATATGTATATAACTTTATTGTAAGATTAAAGTTCTTTTGGGAAACTTTCGGGTCGGTAATCTCGCAGTACTTTGAACGGTACTGCATTATTGCTACTCATATGCAACATCCACAGAGTTGCGGAAGGAAAGTTCTCTTGGGTAATAGTGGTGGTGGCCGCCTATTAACAATTCCGTATACACATTTTTGGGTCACAAGTAGCAAGATAGAGACTGCGGCCATTACGCGAGTCCGCTGTGGCGTAAATGCACTAAGAAGCCAGTACGGCGGGTGTAGAATGAGCCCAACACCCAAGCCTAAGCTTCATTAAGAACTTACTCGGCCGTCCAATGGCCGTGTTTGTTCACTGAAGTTCCGGCGACGTGGTAAGGGTCTAATACATGTTTACACACGAGACGACGACTTTACGTCGTTGTCCCGCCATTTACATTATCCGACGCGGTGGCCGCTCACATTACGGTGTAAGCTGGCGTTCTTTAAAATTTAATTACGCGGCCGCGACGGCCGACTTTGAATGAATCTCCCGTGAACTTCGAGTAGGTGTGGCGCTCTCATTACGGGTCTTAAGAACGCCTAAGAGCTTCCATTATGTAAGATTTTTTAAGTACCAGCAAAGGGAAAGAAAGAGAGAGAGGTAGACGGAAAAATTAAGTTGCCGCGGCGCCGCTAAGTACGCTTAAGCATCCGTAGGGAAAAATGGAATAAGAGCCATATCTCAGCTTTCCCGAAGTCCTTAACAAGCGTCGCGAAAAGGGCCGAGAGCCTTGCAATGTGCTCGATAAATTACGCCCGCGTTTCGAAATTCATCGACGTCGTGCGAGCCGGAAGAATGGAGCGATTAATGGGAGCCTTCCCCTCGTAGTGTGCCCCGTGGATCGCTTTCGAGTCTTCGCACGATAGTCGCGCGAACCACGAAGACGATGCAATCCAATGAAACTGTCGTTTACGTATACGTGAACGGTGTGTCGATGCCGCCGATCGTCCCGAGATACATCGATCACTCTTCTCGGCCTTCTCGCGTCATGATTCTGTCCAGAGGGTGAAAACCTTTTCGCACGATAGCGGAGACTTCATTTGGCCTTTTAAAAAGTTGATGTCAAATTTTATTATAAGAACATTCTAAGAATTTGATGGAACATTAACTGTGACCAATTTTTTAATTAATTATTTTAAAGATGATTACACTGAAAAAAATTCTTATAAGTTATAAAGTATTAAGTTCTATTACAATAACCAGAATTTCTATTATAATAAACAAAATATTTGATCACGCTTACACGATTTCTCTGATTCGTTCGTTTTTAACCAGAATATTTTTTCAGTGTATAATTTTGTATTACGAATGTGTAAGAACTTGATACCGCGACTGAACTAATGACTGTCACTACAAACAATGATTATTTTTCACCTTCAAGCTTTATTTCTGGGTCTTCTTTATGAAACTTATTGGGATTTTTGCGTTGCATGAACACCCGCGAGCGCATCCGCGGTGACGTAGTTGAAATTGCTCGATAGCTATCCCCCAAAGGAAATTTTCATGCGCGAAACTCTTTTCCAGTAATTGAGTCAATATTTTCTCCCTGACGTTGAAAAAGTTTTAATCGCCTTGTCGGGTGCACCTGAAATCGATAGCGACAAAGACTCGGCAATATCGCAATCGTGCGAGAAAAAAATCTTTAATTTTAATAGGTCGGTTTTCAAACAGAATTTTTAATGTACTTAGGGAAAGCTGCTTTTAATTTATTTACGAGAAAAATATTTCGCTTTGGTATAGTTATATGTCTGTATGTTGAATAACATGTAAGGTTACATTAAGTATACGCGAAACAAAGAAGAAATTTTAGAAACAATATCCAGAAGTTTGTGTGCATGAATAAGTTTTTGAAGTTAATATTATCTCCCCCAACCGGCTAAAACAATAATCCTTTTTTTTCGACGCCAACAACTTTCTCAATTCGCCAACAGACGGTAGACTTTGTAAGCTTAAATATAACCATGTCACAAACATTCTACAAACCATTATAAAACAAAGTTGATATTACGGACCGATTAATATCTAATTTAAATTTGTCTGGATATGGCTTATTCTTACATTCAAGTAAACCAAGACAAACACCAAGTCCCGCTTAACCCTTTATTACAAAAATTTTTTTCAACTTAGTTTGTTGAATCTTATAAGAATTTTTGCTAATTGAAAATTTCAACTTGAGATTTAAAAAGTTCAAATGACAGATCCAATCTGATTGGGGAAAGAGGATTTAACTATGGCTTATATATGACTAAAATTTGGTACGTGTACATGCATGCGTCGACAAGGGAGACATCGGAGGATCGGTATCGCGAAGGGGTTAAATTGAGCACGATTAACGTACAGGCGATGCCCCGGCGGATTGTAGTGAATGAATCACCGGGAATCGTATACACTGGTATTATGAGCGACAAGGGGGTGCGTTACACGCTCGTTCGCCACCGCAACGAGCGACACGGGCAGAAGCGCGCTTGTAAATTTGACCGCAATATATTCGTGGCAATGGTAGAGCAATCACGCGACAGCGTCGCTCGTCTGAACGTAATGAACGATTTAAGTTGAATCCATTGCCGATCCGAACTGTCGTTTCGCATTGGTGCTTCTTGCCTCGAAGAGGATCTCATTCGATCTTATCTCGAATCACACTTTACTTTCTCATTTTATTATATTCTCGCGTTTCATATCTACATACATTTCGCAATATTATGCAAAAGAGCGAGAGAAAATGTAAATACTTTTGCGGGGGTTGCCACCCCTGCGCGACGACGCCGCGCACCAACCCAATGCTTTCGGCCCGACTTTTGAGCCAGTCGTACATCTAACACCTAGGCTGTTTATAGGCATTGCTCAGCGATACAACTACATACGGTACCAATGTGTTTCTCATGTTTTTCCTCGGCCCGCGGGCGAGAAGCGAACGCGATGATATACCTTTCCGAAAACACTGTTGCTCGACAGCGGTCGGTCTATGTCGGGTACATGTGTACACAGGAGAGTCCGCATTATATATTTATACCCGTAAGCCGAGCGTTTGCTGGATATTTACGACAGATTGTCCGGTTAAGCGGCTTTGCAGTTCCAATATTCTCGAAAGAGGCTGCCACCCCAACGAGCCTTCGGTTCGCTCGCTCGCTCGCCGACGTGACGGGGAGGATATAGTTTTATACGCGACGTCGTGCACGGTGCATTACCGCCTGCAAAATAAATCGCGCGTAGTCGATACCGCGGCAATCCGCCAACTTAGCGATAACAGTTGCCGTTGTGAACGGCGAGTGATGTAGCTCGTGAAACAAAGGGAAATTCCGCGTTTCGCGGAGAACTGCACTTGTTCAAATATGACGACCATTAGTCGTTACTTGAAGCCGTTTGTACTTGAGCGCAACATCGATAATGCCATCGTCGGTGTCACAGTTAGCTGGTATATTCCCATGTTGGAACACAATACGAAAAAGATGTTATTTTGATTTAAAATTAACCGAAGTAGAAATAAGATAGGACAATTTTTTTTATCAATAGTCCTCGTAAAATTAATTGAAAGCTGACGATGAAAAAATATTTTTAATTACTTCGTGTATATAAAGTAATATACATAATTAATGTGTTAAGTAATTATAATACAAAATTATGTAATCATAAATTATCACCGTTATTATCAGCTAAACAAGATAACCTATCTTGAAGAATTACATACCTTGAAGACGCATGATATATTTTGTAACAACTTCGTAACAAAGTGTATTATTACTTCAGGACTAATCATCGATAACAAGACGTAGATAAGACAAAGTGGCAATCCGCGTTGTCTCGACATATTTGTTGTCGCGAAAGTGGGCAATCTCGCGATATTACGTGAAGAACAACGAACCGTTTGTATTCTTCGTTATTGCGCATTCATCCTTCGTCAAGGGAGAGAAACGATGAGCGGCAAGAATACGTCGCCAACAGTATTCTAGAAGCTGTTATTAATCCACTCGTTTGTCACAAGCGCTTATCTTGTGCGATCCTCTTCGGTGTCCCTTTGCGGATATTTCCTCTTCTTTTCGCTGCTTATAGTCCCGCGCGTTGTAGTCCTGCCAGTTTGTTCGCGGTGGTTACAGAAACATTGCATTTACATCGCGGAGCAATTCCTTTCCTGTAATATCCTCAGCGAGTTTATGACACAACGAATACCATCTCATATATCCTCGTGCTTTTTCGTTTTAACTATTTTAAATAGATATTTCGCGATTATGCGTGTATGCTAAAAAAAAATTAATAAGAATATAGGCCAATTAATCGAGCTACTAGGATGTTGTAATAATATAAGTTTATTTCTACTTAGAAATAGAAATATTAAAAACATCCTATAGCTTATTAACATAGTTTTATTATTCTTATTAATTTTTATTAAATAATGAATGTTCTTTTTTAGAAATATTTTTTAAATAAATATTTTCAGTGATTTTACTTTATTAAAGATTGTTTCTTTACACACAATTGTGGTTCATAAGATCACCAAAAAATGATTTACTTGATTAAAGTACGGTGAAAAATTGCTCTCGCTCGATTTAATGTTCTCCTTAGTTCAGTAAGAAAGTTAAAAGGGGTTAGAAAGAGAGAGAGAAGACACCTGGCCAGCGTACGTTTTTTGGAGCTGGTGGCATATTTATTTCTCCGCCCTTTATCTTCGCGGCGCTGGGGGCTATCCACCGATAGCCATAGGACGTTCGGAAGCGGCAGACTAGCCGTAATCGATCGGGTCGAGCCAGTGATTAGCGTGTAATCGAATAAGGCCGAGCGATCGTCGATTAGCGATAACCGATAGCCATCCCGTTAGGTAACCGATAAATTGCTGCACACACTCATGTACCAACACTCACGTCGCTTCGGGCTGCTGTATAACTCGAAATTGAAGGCAGAAGAGAAGGGCTGAGAGGGGAGGGAGGGCACCGACGTTGGGACCCCCTCGGATTCCATGGCGAGGCTGTAAGTCGACATTGGGCGACGGAGCAGCTGCTGCGAGTGCCCCGTTTAATATCCCGCCTAATTCAGCAAATAGCAATGCAATAGGACGCAAGGATCCGGCGATGGATCGCCCGAATTGTTCCGCTCAATGGTTTCGCATTTACGTTTCGCGAAATGGACATCGTTCATGGTATCGAGACCGAGATTCAGATGCAAGCCAATACATCGCGCGCCGGTTGATCGCGAGATAATATTGAAACCATATTAGAAGTGTAGTTGCTCTTGATACAAAAAGAGAGTGACTTCAATAATTAGAACTAGCGATAAAATAAAAAATCTTCTGCTGGAAAAAAGTATGCGTGACTTAAATATAACGATTAATAATATTTCGATTGTTTCATTTCGAATTGCATTTTATTTATTTTCAAAAAGTTTTCTTTTCCGAACGGTTAATTGCCTTTCAATTTAAAATGTGCTCTCTCTCTCTTTTTTTTCCGTATTATTAAGGTATCACGATAAAAGTATTACGCGAAATTCTATTCGCCGCAGCGGAATCTTCCTGGGATGCCTTAGCCGGCAAAAATCGGTCCGCACTTTAACGCTCGCAGATTAACAGAAAATTTATCACGACGATTTATATACGCGCGGTTTAAAGGGCGAACCCGCGAAAAACAGGGGAAAAACGAGCACGATGGCCTGGGATACACCCTCTTACTCCCGGCGCGCGCTCCGTCATGGAGAAACCCGTAAGAAAACAGGAAACCGACTCGCTCACGCTTCTTCGACGCTTCTCGCAAAAAGGAAGGAAAAGTACTGCCGGGGGAGAATTTCAGTTCCTTCTGTTTGCTTGTCCCTAAGGGACGTGTAAGAGGGACGACGGTTAAACGTTTCACGTCGACGGTTTCTCGGCGTAATCTCCCCCGCAGCTATGGACGGTGTTGTTTTACTTGTTGCCGCGAATATTACAACTTGAGTTTATATTATATCATCACGAGTATGCCTGACTTTAAAATAATACTGCTACTTATTATGGATTAAGAATGGAGATCATTTATAACGTTGCTTAAAATCACGGTATATGAAAGAAGCAAGGGGGCTACTGATTTTTACTAACCGCACGCTGTAATTTCGCTTCATTGTTTTCCAAGCCGATGGAAATTTAGTTCTTTTTTTTTTTTTTTTCAGTTCACTCAACTCCTGCCTTATCGCTCTTCTTCTAAACTCTTTATCTTCCTCGCTTCTTTCGCTCCGTACAGAGGCGGATCTATGTGGAAACAACTACTGGAGTTAGAGCTTCACGCTGTCGGTATGTCAATATTTGAAATTTATATATCAAGCAAGATAAAGAGATAAAGAGAGTAGAGAAAAGCGTATGTTCCATTTGCTTCGGACACGCGAAATCGCGACGTCTGAGAAAGCTTGAATTTTATTTTAATTCCACAAAGGGAAAGAGGGCGATTTTATTTTAACTTTTCCGAAGAGCGTCCATATAAATATAACCAGTTACAACGTCCCATTGAGAGGCTGAAAAAAATATTAGGGATCTGGAAAGCTAAGATCCATTCCTCTCTCGCTGTCCGGTCCGTATCTCTCCTTCTCGTTGCATGTAAATTTCCTTTCCATCCTACACGCTCTTTCGCCGTAAGCTACTTTTTCCTTCTCCTCGAATTTCACTGTACGTGTGCCGGAGAGACGGCACGATGTACGAAGGCGATGCGATTTGAAATTCAACGATGCCGGACGCGACGCGCGCTACGCCGCTCGTCCTTCTTGTGTCGGACTATTGTTCTGTTGCCACAGCTGTGGGTACCAAAGCTATCACGTGTCCTCGCAAGATGTACTATCCTTCCGGTTGGATTCCGCGAGACTGCCGTTACCCAAGTACAAATGTTACAGGTGTCGTTCGGACATTTCGTGCGCGCCATTGAACGAGCTTTCCGGGCAATTAAGCTTTAAGAAGCGTAAATAAGTAATGATACGGATGAGTAAATTAAATTATTTTAATCGTTTGAAAATTGCGATATTGATTTAGCTTAGAAATGCTTATTTATTTATTAAAATAGCTCCTTTCGATAAAACGCATCCGAGTATGTATGTATGTTCGGAACTTTTTTCCTTCGCTGTTTAAGAGGTAACTTCAAGACGCTATTTCCCACTCATATCCTTACTGCACTAAAGTTTTCCTTCAGCGAAGGGCGTTATTCACATCACTAAAAGAGTCTTTTAGAAATTTATATGATATGAAATGGTATGGACACGAATGATCCGAGCCTTTTATAGTTAATAATGTACTTGTTCTTATACTTGTTTAAGTTTAAATGACCTGTGACAACTTTAAATGCCATGTATCATCGAATTTATCTTACAATTAGCAGCAAACATGTTCAAAGTTGAAACCTGATCAAAAAGACTACAAGATTCTATTATTTAAAAAAAATTAACATTTTAAACACGTAATTTTTATAGTAAATTAAAATATTCTAAATTGTTTTATTAAATTATGTTGTACTTTTTTATTTATATATTTCTGATGCGTATCTCTTTCAGCAATGTATGTGATGCAAAATTAAAGATTATTGAAGCTTGTGTAGCTAATGCTATATTTTTCAATTTTTAAAATTTTTCTTGAAAACAAAAATTGATAAAAAATTTTACTTTAGATTTATCACCACACACATTTAGTTGCTACTTTCATTAACACACATCTTTTATATATATATATATATATATATATGCACAACCTTTCAAAATATTATATTAATTATAACAGATGTTATTAATGTATACATTCACCTCGTGGATATCTTCAAGGATTTTTCGTTTTCAATCTTCGGCATCGTTGTTCATTGTTTACAAGAATCAATTCCGATGCAGGGGAGTCACGTACATGCGGTAAAACGAATTGCAGGAGCGTGGCGTGTAACACTTCTTTCACCATTATAATCGACCAGAGAGTTAGAACTCTTCTTCCCAACTTTGAGCTTTATTGCATTAGCAATGCAACGTCGATCGGGTGCAGCTGCGCAGATGGTCTTTCGTGATATCGTATCGTCCTATCTAACGTCCTTGGCACGAGTTACCGTGCAAACGAGATTAAGGATAACGAGGACGAGAGTAAGAATGGTAGGGAGGACGCACGAAGCCGAGGGTCTGAAAGGGAAGGCAAAGAGGGAGAGACGGTTTTCTTCGGGCGGTACATCTTCAGCTACATAGTTACTAAAGTTAATGGAAAGAAGTCGAGGCAGCTTCTCGCGCATTAACAATTCGAAAGGCCCTGCTGCTCCCTCCTTCTTCTCTCCTTTCTCGTCAAAGTCGCGCGCCGCCCGCCGTAAAATTCCCATTCGAAATGTAGAAAGGCAATCGCGACGGCACACTTTGCCTCCCGCCTCACGGTTTTGCGCCGTTCGCGTTTCGTTAGCGCCGTAATGGCTGATGAATAATCCCGGGCAAATGAATTAAGAAAAAAGATGTCGCCGAGCGAGCGGGCACACGGCCTTCGTCCCCTCGGCCGCCACGCCAGGCGGCTTCTTTTTCCCTCCCGAGTTATAAATTTCCGGCTATGCCGGTAGTTAATAGAGACAATGAGAAAATGAGGTAGCCCGCTATCGTTGAAATATCGCGCTCGCCACTCTCGTAAATCTGAGATTCATCTTATTTAAGCGCGAGGCACGTTCGGTGTCACCCTCCTAAATAATCTTTTTCGCGCTTGGAATTAATTAGGTTGCTCGTACAAGCCGGGCGCTATGTCACGTACTAACCGGGGACTCAACATGACGTAATACGCGTTCGCACTGTATGTACATTGTAGAAAGGTCGCAGAGCTTTTAATATTTTTAATAATTCCAGCAAATCGGCACCTAGCATTTTATTTGAATATCGCATGTCTGACATAAATATATATACAATTATAATGAAATTATAGCGAATATGCAATTTTCTTTTATTAAAAATATATATATTATTGTCCTCATTCATCTTCTATCGACGTAATGTAATTTCCTCGACTACAACTGGTTACATACAATAATTCACATGCAGCAATAGTTATTGAACACGGCATTGAGCGAGTTAATAATTTATCCCGGAGACAATCCGCTTCGCGTTGTCAGGCGTAAGACAAATGTGCAGACTGATTGTATTTAAGAGAATCATGGAAATCCAGAGCTAGAAGGGTGTGACCGAGCTCTTAATCTTTTCCGCGGTCGATTGCTCGGAGGAATGAGCCAGTGCAATTCCTTCATCCCTCTTCATTAATTATAGAGCTCGTTTGGGGAGTTAATTGCTGCTACGATACGTGTGAAATGTTAATGATCCGAGCGAGGTGACGACGATGCCGAGGATGTTAATACTGAGCTTCAATGTCGACACCGTGCAGAAACACTCAAGTCACAATCTGACCCACTCAAAAAATTAATGTTAATTAATTTAAAAAATTTAACTTAAAATGATATTTCTGCAATAATATAGCAATATGTCAAGAAGAAAGAAGATTTATATAATCTTGTTAACATACTCTATGTTAAATTTATAGTAAGTGGCATAATTTAGTAGTATCGCGTATTTATGATATTTTTCATATTTAATTATATTTTTTTGGGGGGCTGATTGACTATAAAAGATAGAAAAAATTCGACTATCGATAATTTCTTGAGTAGAATAGTAAATCCGATATAGCACGTCACAAAAATAAAATAATGTTTAATGACAATAATTTATTTTCACTTGAGATATAATTATTTTTAAAATTTTAAATTATATTTATCTAGGAATAAAATTGGGGATTGTAACAAGCGTTTGTTAAGGATCAGAAAATACGTCGTATCGACTTTTTGCAACGATGCTTCCACAATATTTTCGCAATTTCATTTGTCGCAGTAGAAACAATAATAAAATATCGGGAAAAAATCGATCGACAGCACATGTGTGATTGACAATACATTCTTTTTGTCTTTATGATGAGTTACATCTCGCATTATCGATTCGCAGAGAGTGACGTTAAAAATTGATCCGGAGTAAATACCGGACGAAGTGAACAGAACGGCCGACGGTTTTTACACCGGATTTTGGTATCAGGCAAATCCCAGATGCGTCAATAATCGACGTGCCCATCGTTCACCGTAGGAATTTTACGAGTCTCGTTATCACCCGCGCGGACTGATGCGACGGTATCGCCGAAAAGGCTCTTGCACGCACCCATCCACGGACAGCTGTGGTTTTGAACCGGGACTAATTCATGGATTCGAAAGAGATTAATTGGCAGAGAATTAAACCTGCCGCATAGCGCGTCGCCCTGTCAGCGTCAATATTACAGCGCGACGGAAGAAAGCGTACTTTTTTTTTACGTTCACAACGTTGTCACTGCCTGCGTTTTTTAAAAATGAAAGAGAACTGACTTACGCATTCACACATTTGCGAAAATAACGTAACGATTATTTCTGAAACCAGAAGGGATATTGGAAAAACTTTTATTACATTTCCACATTTTACAAAATACAAAACATTGCTCCGCGACGGAATTAATCGCGTTGCAATGCACGTGTGAAAAATGGATTAAAATAGCACTTTTCTTCTGAGCTCTTTCAATTAAATAAGATAATTCTTTTTTCGAAACCATCATGTTATATTGAGCAATTCATCTTCCAAAATCAATATGTTGAACCTTTGAATCTTTTATATCCAGACAAGAATATTATATTTTGCATGATATTATAAAATTAAGATATTAAAATATTTCCACAATGAATTTTTTAACGAGTTTAAAGTCAGTTCTCTCTCAGCGAAGAATTTTCACAGAATGATTAAAATTCTAAAGACCGTGTTATAATTACATGATACATTCGACGTTATTGAAATTTTACTTAAAAGTTCTGAGGAGATATTTCTACGGACTCATATATTGCAATAGAAATACGTAACGCGCGTAAGTGAACAAAAGTAGCATGACGCTCAAAGAAATGGAGCAGACGTATTTTCTTATATAATTCAATTGAAAAGTGTGATGCATTGGTCAATTTATCATCGCATTCACTTGCATACGTCGCGCATCGTTGTAATGGAACAATTTTTACTGCCACGTACGGCTATCTACTTCTGCCAATTCTTCTTCGATTTTCTCCTCGATGCCGTAGAATATCGGTTGTTTAACCGCGCAATGGATTATACGTACGTGAGATTCAAACTAATGCCAAATGTTCCGCATCGCCGATGATTTTCGGCTGGATAAACTGGCCGAATGTTCGGCGGAAGGGAGCGACGCCGGGAGAAAAGTTGCGAAAACGATCGTCCCGCACGGCGCATACTGTTCATGACCGGCCCGAGAAAAACTTTGATCGTTCGGGACAAAGCGAATTCCAAAAAGGAAGCGCGCAAGCAGGGAAAGGATGGGAGGGGGAGCAAGAGTAGAGGCCGTGTCGCGAGAAAAATAGAGAAACACTTGTACGCAAGAACGAACGTGACCCACCCTCTGGGATGTTCCGAACTTAGGCAATAAGGCGACAGTCAGTTGCAGAAGGTCGTGAGGATAGTTTTGGAAACTTGCTGCGCACCGGCAGCCGTTTTCCGGCTCCTACATTTCGGTAATAATCCGTTGCTATTTATTAACCTATTCTCTTGATTCGCGTCTGTTCTTTCCGTTCCCCCGCTGGCTTTCCTCACCTTTGTCCTAGTAAGGGCAATTGAGGGAAACTTTCTGAATATTATGGAGTTCACGTGCACTAATTAGAAATCTGAATCGTTATTGTTCTCTTATCCTAAAATTTGGTCAAAGATAATAAAAAAATATAGTTTTTATATATTCACAAATAATGTCTAAAATTATTATATTGTCAATATGTCTCAAATATCTTTTAAATTCATGATAATTATTTTTAATTAATCAATTACAATAAATCTTTCTTATGCTACGCTGTCATCTTATAAACAAGTAGCTTTAGAAAAGTACACATTCGTCAATAAGCCATTGTTAATTTGCATGTTAATAGTTATTCATGAAGTTGCGTGGTTGTAAGTGGAGTAAAATTCTTTTATTCCTTGTCAGGTCAGGGTTCTTTTGTTCGCTCCCTGTTTTTCACCGCGGCGGATAATTTTTATACGGTCATTATCGCCATTAGGGAAGCACGTGCAGCCTCATCCTTCCAACGGTGGAATGAGAGTCGCGCGGCATCGCGCGACGTCTGACGCGCGAGTCAGAACAAAGCGACGCTATTTCGAATAATTAAAGCTCGTCCTCACTGTACAAAATTGTTTTCAGTCTCTGTCAAAAATCGCTTTCGTCTTTCAGATTCCCATCGCTACAACGTTTCGAACGCATGGGCTGCTGCAAAACCTGGCTATCTTACCTATCGATACAAATATAGAAAACTACGCTAGATGCGAGAGAAAAAAATATTGAAAAAAAATATCGCAGAATTTTTTTATCCGAAAATATTTTTAACAATTTGCACACTCTGTTTCGTTTGCGCCAACTTTTATTTCAACAATAGCGATGTAAGTTTTTACACGGTATGGAAGTTCGCAATTATAAACTATTGTTTTTAAAGTACGTTCTGCGCTTTCGTGATGATCGAACCCTCTAATTCGATAATACCCGAATAATTGTCGAAGATACCGCGAGGATCCCTCCCGGATTTGAATGTTAAAAGTATCATTCGTGCCGGAGGAGTGGACGTTGCAGTAAATTAAATCGGAGAAGTGTGTTACGCCAGGGAAATAAAAGCAGGTAAACCCGTTTTGCAAGTTGTGCCGGTGGCCACGGTCCCTCGCAGATCCGTTTACGACAGGAAAGAATGACAAAAGGAAAGCGGGGAGGGGCGCGACGGATAAGCGGAGGAGAGCGCACCTAGTTTGAAATTTCAAATTCATTTACGGTCCCGCTGCCGAGTTTTAATCCGCTTTAATTATGAAAAATCGTCGAGTGCTGCCGACCTATCTACCAACCTCTACCTTCCATTCTTTCGTCTTCTCTGCTCGCAGACATTCCTTCGCGTCACCTTTATCGCCGAAGCGAAGATCGTCAGTCTCCCTTAGCTGCTATATTTTCCCTTCTTACTCACGCGACGTCTCATTACCGTGATTACCTCGTGCTCATTGCAGAGTATGAGTGTTATTAGATCGTCATAAATAAAAATGTGAATGTAACGTACGTAAAATTATTGTAATTAGACGCGTTTAAAAATGCATTTTCCTTTCAGTGAAACCATTTTAAAATCGATGATGCCAAGTCGAATTTTCATGTGTGACAATCTAATACAAGATCTGCGAACGTTGACGAAAATATTCCACCCCCCTATCTCATCCAGACGTTCCATTTCCTTCGCTGTCATGTATATCTCCTGTTTATCGATATATTCAATTACCGTGATGACGTGCACATTAGATCCTGCGACATCCGGAGATGTATATACATATATATAATATAATATATATATATATATATATATATAAACGTACACGTTCTTCTTTCTTCAGATATGACGATAAAAGAATTGGCCGGAATACCTTGTTCTTTCCTTATAGTGCTTTTGTACCATTTGGTAAACTTACAAAATCAGGTTATATTTGCGGACTCTGGGCTTTACTTGTTTCAAAGGTGGCCATTACAGACATGAGTAGCACAGTTCTGATTAAAGAGATTAAAAGGAACCTCTAAAAGTAAACTTATATGACACTGCGAGGATAGTTTAATTTTCCAACGGCATTATTACATTAGGACATGCATTATCACAAATGCAATCAAAATTACGGATTTTAGAATCAAAAGCAAAGAGAAATGGTTATAGCACGGATACATATTAAATTATGACTGTAGAATTCACAGAGTAAAAATTATGTTGCAACGCGTAGTTATCTAATCTTATCAGAAATAATTGTGCATTCGAACTTTTGACATTGTTTAAATTGAAAATAAATTGACAGAAATTGCTATCATGTTGTTTTGTTTAGCATATCAAATTAATCTGCAACAGTAATCTACAACAATCTGCAGGAATTAAATTAATGTGTAGCGAATTCTCTTCTCTTCGCAAATCTAGTGAGCAAAAATTGTCAACGTAAATCTGAGTTATAAATCTGGTATCTCAGAAATAGAAAAACATAAGTCAAAATGTAAAATAGAGATGTATCTTTGTACATCGTGTTATTATACGTTGCAGGCAAGACGTGATGCATCGTTTACAGCACCGTCCACTTTGCACGTCTTCTTCGGCCTGTTTAACTTCTTGAGTTCGATGTCCATCAATCTTCTCCTTAACTTCGCTTGCGCAAGTACTTTACGCCAGTCGAACGTGCGTTCGAAAGGCGTGCTCTTTAATTTGGCCAAAGCTTCCGCTTGCACTTCCAGAAAATTGTATATAATTTCTTCCTCGGGATCGGCAAAAACGTCCTATTAGCGGAAAGAACAATTAGTATCTAATGTCATTGTCATGCTTGTATTTGACAAAGATAAGCATTTTGATACAAAGAATAGCATTTGGAATTTTTATGTACGAGATAAAAATCTAGAAAAAATATATTACAATTTTTTTAAATGTGTGTAAGAAAATTGGCGATAAAATAGATGTGAGATTAAAATACTTATCTCTGTATCATTTGTTTTTCATTTTAAATTCAGCAAATAAAGCAAAATTCAGTAGAGAGTATAAAGAGAATTATCATTTTATATAATCTTTAAAAATTTTACCACGATAATTTTACTCGTCTGCGCGCGATCGATATTTTATTGTTTTACATCGCGACGTACATTTTTATTCGAGCGCATGCTTTTTATATTGCTTATGAAGCACAATATTGTGCTAATTATTTGCAAAGGATTGGCGTAAGATTAATTGATTCCCTTGACGTACTTCTTTTCGAAGAGCGATTTCCTTCTTAATGAACTCGTCGATCGTTAAGCGTCTGTCGGCCGCAGAGACTGGCAAAGGCGGCAACAAAGTTTCTCTGCGCTCCCGATGCTGCTCCGGGAAGAGGAACGCGACGGTTTCCTCAAAGATTTTGTCCTGCAGATTCAGGATCTCGCGTATCTTACGCTTCTTTGTCCTCGCCTCCTGCCGCAACCTGAGAATCGGCGCGCGCTGTCTCTCGAGGACGTCCTTTCTGAGGCCCTTTTTCTCCAGGATCAGTCGCTGCATGCGCTTTACTTCCATTGACATCCATCGTTCCTTGGCTTCTTCGAGGAACTGCCAGGGCTTCCGACGCTGTGAATAGTACGAAATTAACTTAGCAGAAAAAGGGAGATCGGTTTCCTTCTGCCCCGCGAGATGCGGGGATGCGCCTGACTGAACTGATAGCACCGGGGGGGATTCACGAGGCACCCGTTATTTACGCGGCTATAAACGCTCGATTCGTTCGGGTGCGGTTATTCGCGTAGTGTGAATTGCCGGCCGAAGCGTGCTATGAATAGAATGAAAGTCATTGAATTATTTATCGGTGCGGAATATTAGAGTGATCGTACCGCGGGTCTCGTAGGTGTAGCCGCCGCGCGAGCCGCCGCTTCCACCGTGTCAGCTTTAATCTTCCTCTCGGCCTCCAAACGCTTCTTCTCCTCCTCCATTTTACCGAGCTTCCTCCTCATCTCGATATTCGCGATATTTGTTTCGCGCCACGTTTCCTGCCAAGCTTGGAACTCGCTTATCTGATCGCACGTGGAAATAGACAATCGTATACAGATAGAAGGAATGAAGGAACTTTTATTACTGTTAGTAGTAAAATTTACGATGAATTACTGCAGAAATAAAACAAAGAGAGAAGATTTTTTTCTTTTTTTTTTTACGAAGGCGACTCCCATTAAATTCCTGTATATTTTCGTCTTATAGAAGCATAAAATTTTACAAAGCGAAAATGCGTGTAGAGATTCACGTGCCAGGCGAAACGACGTTTTCGTATGGGGTGTTAAAAGCGTCATATATTATTCCTAGTGAACAAAAACTCGACTAATTATTCTAAAATATTTTGCTGCAATGGAATAATTTAGATAAAGATTTGATAACAAGTGATTATTGCTTTTAATTACGCAATCCCTCTCCGTCTAATAAAGACACATTTGCCTGGCGGAACATAAATTTCAAGTTACTTCGTTTGGACGTTTAATCGATATCACCTCTCGATATATCGCCGTCGCGTCCCTTTTTATCTCACCCTTTGAACCTGTCGGTCGATAAACTTTTTCATCCACTCGACGTCGCCCACGTCGTACGTCACTAAGACACGCGGTGCCGTGAACGTCCTTAAGGATCCGTTGAAGTCGCAAAATCCAATACACTGCGGCTCCAGCGGCAGCTCGTGCGTGTAGATGCCCGTAATTATCCGTCCGGATAGACTCTGCACGAAGCTCGGCTCGTGGCTCTTTACCACGAGATCCCACATTTCTATGGTGCCGTCCATTCGTCCCAAGATCAGAACGGTCGGACGTATAATTCCCCAGGAGCACGCCGAGTATCTTTATTTGTTAAAACAGTACGGCATTAAAAGTAAATCGACGCTGATTAGGGCACATATTATGAAATTTTTCAAAAGTGATTCCGATACACACAGAAAAATATATATTACCTACGAGTAAATATATTTGTTCTAAGTATTTGTTTCTAAGTTTATATATTCATAAATCTGTCACGAAGTCATCATAAGCCTCACATTTACTTAAAACATGTTCTGGACTCGTGACGAGTATATCTTAAACTATTATTAAGAAAATATTCTTTGTTGAAGAAAACTATTATTTAAACAAAATAAAATAAAATAAGTAATTGCTTTTCTCTTCTGTAAAATGAAATCTTTCTGTGTGTAGAAATTATTATATCTATTTTCTCTAGAAAACACAATAGAAATTTAGGAAACAATTAAACAATTTTGATCGAAATTCTGAAAAATTCTGTAATACATGTCCAGTATTAATTTGATGTTTTTTATCTTGTTAATTATGTAGCGGTTTTGTTAATTGTTAATATTGCATACTTGAGAGCAGATTATTATTTCGTTGAAATAATTTTCAACGAAAAAAGAGATATATATATGTATATATATATATATATATATATATATGCGTCACTCTCTCTATAAAATCGATAAAAATATATAGAGTTAATGAGAGAGAATAGACCGTTTGTCGAGCGGTTGAATCGCTGGGAGTATCGGCGCTCCGACAACGCTCGATAATGACTGTTGTGGCGGGCTGACCGCGCGCTGCCATACATTGGAAATAGCTTTCATTAACGGAGTAGTAACAGCACGCGGGTGCTGTAAATGTAAGTTATGATCGTATTGTCATGCAGATCATACCGGAAAGTTTCGACTCTCGCCGTCAAAAGCTATGCGCGGCACGTGAAACGCAAGCCGAGCGGAGCGGAGCGGAGCGCGCGGTGCGGCGCAGCGGTCGGTACTCGGTGGCGCCGGCAATGGAGAAACTCTATCATTGCAATTACACACCGTACAATTTATCGCGCGGCCTCGTTATTTTTATTCCGAGTGAAACGCGCCGCGCGTTTATGTATATTCATGACCATGTTTCGTTAACTTCCGCGCGGTATTGACGTTTCTCCTCGAGGAGTAATTTCTCCGCGCGATCTCGCTCGACCGCGGTTATTTTAACGCGAACGAGCTTCCCGTCGTCTCGTCTTTCCTTGCTCTCTTTATTCCGCTCGCCGCCCTCTTCCCTCCGTATGCAGCGCGAATCACTTAGCGCTCGGCGTTTATTTTGACGCGGAGACGGAAGTTCTCAGTTTGCTTTAGTCGGACGATCCCGCGAGCGAGTTTCCATTTTTTTTCCTCTCTTCACACACCCGATGTTGGACCTCTTCCAGACGAGCGGCTCGCCGAAATCGTCCCTCCAAATGGCGAAGATCTTGCCGCCCACCGTGACCACCGCCTGATGGTAGTAATTAGATCTGACCGAATGCGTGACCGGTCCGTCGTGCACTCTCTTTATCCAGAGCCATCGCGCCGTTTCGCGATTCACATTCACGTCGGTGGTGAATTCGTAGCCGGTCCACGTTATACAGCCAAAATCACCTGTTGCCGTCGTTTACGCTTTAATCCACTTTGCGTCGTTAATATTAAATTAGATCAATCTTATTTAGGGAGATTTAAGTATAATTAATTGTGTTTAATCACATCGGAATCGCATTAACATTAATGAACTCGGGTATAATCGTGTCGCGCCTCAGCCCGTAGACGTCAACGGAAATTGAGTCGCGCGAAGAATATTGTTACGCAAGTTAGTACTTTACCCTCGACGGTGCCGATGAGCATCTTCGGCTCCATGACATAGCTCGCCTTCTCGATTATAGGTTTGTAGTACTTTCTAATTGTGAGGTCGTCCCTAGCCATCGGGAACGGTTCGACTTGTTCCTTGCGAAACTTTGGATTGTACATGCTGAGAGTCGTTATCACGAGCTGCCGGTTCTCGTCCGGATATTGAATCACGAGGATATAGTTGGGCTTGAAGACGCGATCAAGGATCTTGAAGGGCGACACGGGCTGCGCCATGGATTTCTGAATATCTGGATGAATCTTCTTCCTATGCCTGTCTCTGCGAACTTGTCGAAGGTCCTTCTCCGACGGCCGCGATCTTTCGGATTAACATTCTCCGTCAGAAATAAGAAATGTACCTCTCGATGTTATCTCGTTAATATGAACGAAATAACATTAAAATAGAAATAAGATAGAAATAAGACGAAATAAAGGTTTGAAGTCTCTTCCCTAAATTCTCAAGTAAATTTATTGCAAGTGTATTGTCATGTGCTTGAAATTTTTAATATAAAAGTATCTACTATATTTATGTAAAATGCATTTTACACTACATTTTTTCCACTTATTTGTAAAACCTCGTCCTTTCTTTATTTCTTTAAGCTCGATTATTTTACGCAATGTATTTTCATCGATTCAAATATTTTGTATAAAAGAAAAATGAAATTTTGATAATCGATTCTTACAATTAGTAATAATTCTAAATCCATTATCAGATTAGTATTACTCTTAATTTGGAAATTTATCTCTATCAGCGAAGTTTCTCGCAAATACGCTCCTTTCTCTCATCGTGGCGCAGAATAGAACGTAATCTCGTAAATATCGTACCAATTTCGTATCAAGTGAGGAAACAATTCACTAGTATTGGAGCGTCTACGTAGCCCATTGTGGCGCGGGCCGAAATGAAGAGCGAATCCCCCTTTGCACCCCGCTGAGCGCACAGAGAGAGAGAGATCGACAGGCCAAGGAGCTTGGGAGTTAGCAGGTCCGGAGGACTACTCTGGACGGTAAGGTACGGCGGGAAGGGTTTAGGAGCGAGAACTGAATACCGATCGACGATTATAGAGGGATGGTCTATCCATTTTCGGACCATATAAACGCCAAGTTCGGAGAATCGAGGAGCGACGGAGAGTTAAGTCGCAGGGACCATTACGGTTCCGCAGACCGGGAGAGTTTCTCGAGGAGGATAAGGGCGAGAGATGTGGGGAGAGGAAGCGGAAAGGCGGTTCGTCGTCCCGCGTCCGGAGAGGAGGACTCGAAAGGCCGGAGACGGAGCTCGCTCTTTAACGTTTCGCTTGCGACAAGTTTCGCGCCCGTCGAACATTCGCAAGTCGCTAACTTCCAGTCTCGGGAGATACGACGGCTTCAGACCTTTCTCGTGGTTACCAATTGCTGCTGGGTCAGGTCGACCGGGGGAGGGGCCGCGTCATACGCCAGCCGTTCGAGTTGTTCTTGCATTTTTAAGAAAAACGACGTGACGTTTTCGCTGTCGCGAAAGTGAAAGATAAAGAAAACGATCCTCTTCGACTGCGTCGCGAATGTCTCCTGAATATTCTATTTCTCACTCTTGCGAGTCGTACAGCGTCGTGTAGTTTCATAGGAAATTCCTCCGACGAATCGACATTGATTCGACGCGACGGTCACGTTTAAGTTCCTTTACGTTTAATCCTTAACCGATGGAACTACTTCGAGCAACGCGACAGGAATATCAATATCCTTCTCCTAATTCTCACATGACCGTTGATAATACTGTCAAACAGTGTTGCAGCTTACTGAAGATATATTGAAGATATATTTCACTTACAATTAGTAACGAAAAGTAATGCATATAGTTTTTATATGACGATGAAAATTTTCTCTTTTATAGATTCAAAGTCTATTCTCTAAATTCTCAAGTAAACTTATTACAAATACATGGTTGAAATCTTTATTATAAAGATATTTATCATATTTATGCAAAATGCATTTTATTTGTAAAAAATTGTTCTATCTTTTTTATTTCTTTAATTATTTTATTGCTCTTGAATAAAACCACATTATTTTCATCAGTAAATTAAGACTTGTTTAAAATGAAAAATGTTATACTTCCAAGAGCACTCTATCTATTAAATAATAAATGTGTTAAAGTTAATAGAAAAAGACAATGCTTACTTAAGATCCCAAAAGGCAACCGTGCCGTCCTGGCTGGCGGTCACGAACTGAAGGCTTAAATCGTCCAGGGGCGCATCTTCCGGCAAGGACGAGATCCGACCGTTTTTGTCGACCTTGTGATGCGAGGGCACCCAGACTATCTGGGTGATGCCCGCCTTCTGGCTGTACTTGAGGGCGGACATCGCCGTCGGACTGATCAACGACGTTGCCGTCGTCTCGCGCATCCATGTCATCAAGCTCCTCATCGTCGTGCTGTACTTCACTTGGGCGCCTGTCTGTGCCACCACCGTCTCCACCTGCTCGATTTTGCCGGGAATGTGCCAGATGGCGATCTACGGGAAGGATATGGATGGATTTTATCGTCGTCCGCTTGTCCAGCCCTCGTCTCGTTTCACTGCAGCCAAGACTTTTGCGTTTCACGGCCGCAGCTTGTAACGAGATGTTTTCCCGTATGTTTTCGCGGACACTTCTTCTCGTCTAAAATTTGCTAATTTAAGCGCGCAAACAGTGTCAGGCAATTAACAAGATGCGCGTAGTTTAAACAGTTGCCAACCTTGACAAAAATTAGGAATATGAAACAGTATTTGCTAATCAATTTAATAAAAGTTAACATTTTTTTATAATAAAAGAAATTAAATTTTATTTTCTTTAGTAGAAGCAAGTATAGATTATAGTCAGATTTAGTGTCGTTATTTTCACACGACTTATCGCGTTACAAATTATAAAAAAATCTCTTTTAAATTCATGTGATTTACATTTTTATTATAATTTATTTTAGCCTTATTTTAACATCCTCATTAATATTTCAGTAAAGCATCACTGATATTTATCTGCATCGCAGTAAAACACTAAATTAAACAACCGAAATTCGAAACTGTTTGTCTACACTTTTTATCGTTTTTATCAACATTTTATTAATATTTTAGTTGCAGCATATAGTTCAATTTATATTTATAGAATGTACAATTTTGGTGTAATTTTTAGTTTTATTTTTTAATTCTTATGTGGATTAAAGTCAGAATACTGCGATCATAAGTAGTATCATAACAAACAACTTAGTAATATTGCATAATTAATAAATTTTTCTTCAATATTTGCACGATCGCAGATGCATTGATTATTCTGACATTCAAAAATCACTTTATATAGCTCGAATGTGCAGGAAACAATCTACTTAAAAAACCGTGTGAAAAATTTGATATTTTCTGGATATTTATACCGTCTTCTTTTGACTTAACTCTCCTAATCGAAATAAGCGCATTTCATATTCGTCGTCTCGCGGCGTGGCGACGGTTTTCTAATATGCGCGTTTCACGATATTCGATTGCCCGATCGAACGAGTGTTCCGGGTGTCATCTGATATCCAGAACATTGCGGAACATCGAGGGGAGCGGCGGGGGAAGGGGGATCGTTGCGATGGATTAATGGAGACAGGTGATCCCGCTTGCATACGATATTCGCGTTACGTTCGTTGTTCGCGTTTGCCATGATTGCCGGCGCGCGGCACTTTTCGAATTTTCACGTTCCGAAACTCTGCACGCAGTGACAAGTCGGGTAGTGCTCGGGGTAGATCCACCGCGTACCATCGCGATGTGTTTTTCGATATACGTGATTGATATCGATCGTGTACCATCGGATTGAACGTCCGTCGGAAGAATTTGTTTACGAATACGCGCGTGTCGCGTTATTCATTCGCGGGTATGACGCGTCAAGCGAACGCGAATGCACTGGGATGCATCGCGAGGGGTGGATCGGCAGTAACGGGTTAATCGACATTCGTGGATTGCCGTTTCGTCTGCGAAATGAGGAAAATATTCATACGTGCTTTTGTTGAATTATATCCCAATTTCGTTTTTCTTCTTAATTTCACAACAAAAAGAAGAGCTGGTATAAATTAAATAGAAATTTATTTTAATCACCTGGCCATTTGCACACCCACCTACGATGATGCTACTGTCGAGAGGGCAGATGGTAACGGATGTCACTTCCCTTGAACATTCGAGGATGAGTTTGGGTGACAAACAGTCAGTGAAGGACCATATCAGTACTCGATTGTTGCCCTCGTCGGCTAAAAATATCTGTTTACAAGAAATACGATTTTTACTAAATTATATTACATTAAAATAACTGCATTACGTAATTGTGTTTATGTTAATAAAAAGAAAAACGATCCGCGCTATAATAATAAAATTTTCTTCAAGATTAATTTGATCAATCTTACGAATGAAATAAATATAATTTTTAGAAATAATTTGCGGGAATATTGCCAAACCTCGTCGTAAGTTTTGGGACCTATCAGATGCTCGCCCTTCGCATGCTGCGTGTAAGTAGCTATCGCCGTGCCGGTCCAGAACGGATGCCAGCAGAGATCGTTGATAACTTTGTCGACAATGATCTTTCCGTCGTAGTAACTCTGATGTTCCTCGTAACCAATGGGCACAGGTGCCTGCGTATCCTTTTCATTGCGCACCAGATTTGCATAGTCATTTGTATATATATCCCACGTGGAGTTCATTAAAATCTATGACAAAATAGTAGATAAATTGAAAATAATTGCTATCCATTAAGCTCGTGTCTTAAATTAATTAAATATTTTCATAATTAATTTCATAATTAAATTACGATAAGCTATATATATTATATCCCAATTACATTTATATTTTAATTGTATTTCAATTACATATTATTTGAAGTATTGTAAAATCAATGAATTTGCAACATTACCTGATCGCACATTTCGTCGGTGTAACGTTCTAGGAAATCCTTCAAGGACTCTATCTTTTCCTTAGTGTAAGTAGACAAATCGACTGTCTCGTATTCGTACAGATATTGGTACCAGGAATTGACAGGTATCGATGGTGCCGTTTGCGCCTCGTTGTGTCGAACGATCGGCGTCACTTGCGTATACCTACTTACCAATTTACGCCATACATTCTCAAATATTTGCCGGTTATCCGGTATCAGTTCGATATATCCGTCCCTCTGATCATCCGCCTTTCTGTCCGTTAAATTTATCGGCACGTTCAGCAAATCGGCAGTAGATGTAACCTGGTCGTAATTAAATGCGAAAGATATGATCGCCCGCCCGGTGCATCATCGGCTCGATGTAGGTTGTACAATATATCTCACGTACGGCACCACTCACAGTCACGATTAAACAATCGCGAGTATTGCGAGATTTATAAACTGCTTCTTGCCCGATCGGAATCAGAATAAAGTGATTAATAAATAATTTACTGCGATTTGTGAATAACGTCGCGATATTATTATCGATTTGCCGAGGCTAGTATTTATAAGGGTAGAATTATAGTAGAAATTTACGATAATCACTTTAATACTGCGGCTTAGAATTAACGAATGCAAACTATCAATATCCACGTTCGCACACGCGCGAGTCGTGCGAGTCGGTGATGCGCCCTGTCGAAATGTAATAAAAAATTTTCCAAAATTTTACGAACCGTGTCGCTCGAATGTGAATATGAACTCGGTCGAATAGATATGCAAGTCGCGACCGAAAAGTTTCAACGACGGCGGAGTGAAAAGTCGCTCGACGTCGTTCGACGAAAGGTACGAGAACACTCGAGTCAGGATCCAGCGAATGCGATATGTGACATGTTTCATCCATAGTCACTTTTATTAACAACTGAAGTATTCAGCACAGTATTTCGCATCCAAGTCGCTTATTTTAAAGTTTATTTATTTTATTTCAAGGATCATGTTCTAATTTCTACAACTTAAGATTAACTTCTCTTTTTCTCTCTTTCTCTCAAAAGTTCTTAATTTAATATTATATTAAGCATCATTGAATCTTCCAATTGCATTGAATCTTCCAATTATCTATTCGAATATTATTTTCTGCAGATTAATATACGTATTAGTGTTTTATACCAGTCTCAATTAATTGGAAATGATAGATCAACCACAGACCATGATTTTTTAATGTCGCAACGAACCGCAATTGTAACTTTTAATATCCAAAACCAGAACTGTGACTCTTTAATGAGTCGGACTGTAACTTTTTAATGTTTTGCAAACCTCAATCTCGAATAACGGCCTCGTGCTCTTGACGACGTTGGCATCGACCGCGGCACCGCTTCCCAAGTCGTGCCACCGGCCAAGAGATTTGTAGATCGCGCTTCTTACGCGATTCTCGTGCTCCTCCCTTTGTTCCTGTATGTGCTTCACTATAGCGTCTCTACCCTCTTCGGTGAGAACAATGTAGAACTGGCCCTGCTCGGACAGGGACGGTGCGTAGCCGATGAAAATCTTCTCGTCGGGAAACGCGTAAATCTCATCTTTTACTGGCAGGAAGTCACTGCTCTCAGAATGTAAATCTATATTATCCTCTATAATATCTTTCCTAACGTGCACCCATGGATATTCCGCGGTGACGTTTTCGCCGATGATGCAGCCGACGATCTTCTGCGTGAGTGGCGATAAATCGAGTCTCACAATTCCCGAGATTCCCTAAGATTAAATCAACATATATTTAACTTGATATTAATATACGCTCTTCTTTTCTTCCTTAAAGCGAAAGTCTCTCTTATAGAAATATATTGTGGAATTTAAAATTAAAATTGATATAAATGTTGGATATATTAGACGTATTTAAAACTAATGACTATTTTTATTCAGACTCTTATTTCTCATGCGGATATAATTCCGTAGGATTCTTCTACGTTTGATAAAAGAAGCCTTACGTTTGATAGAACAATTCAATAGTTGGAAGTTTTGAAAATAGAATAAACTGCTGGCATGTTGAAATATTCACCATCGACACGGAATATCGAATTTTCTTCGATGGCTCTGTGGTTATCTGCGTCGTGTTAAATTTCCAGTCGCTCACTGACGGCCGAGAAGAGGCGTAAGAGTTGAGATCATAGATAGTTCTCCGTCTTCGCATTGACGGATCATCCATTTCTATATGGATTTTCTTTTTTGCCTCTTTCTCCCAATCTTGTATAGCTGACAAAATAATGAAACAGATAGAGTAAATCACGAGTATTTTTTTTTCCAAAATAAAAAGAGTAATAACAAATGCCTGTTTTTAAAAAGCAGGGTTTTATTTATCAAATAAATAAAAAAACGTTGCCGTAGCAAAATATTAAGAACTTTCTGATTAATACATTTGAAAATGACAAATTGATTAAAATGATAAAGGTATATACTCAGCCGGATTATTTTAACAGATTATTTATTATAAATACATCAGTCGACATATTTATCAGATTTGCATGACTCACATTTAAATAAACCAAAATCAATAATCTCTTTCATTATTTCAGCCAACTCGCTGCTTTAAATCGCGTCATTCATATTTGAACATATTTACGGTCGGCTAAGTTTACGTTTCATTGTTAACACAGTGCGTACTTCCACCCGACACGCGTATCCCATACGCATCATCGATCTTCGTTCGGTACATAATTTTAACCCATTCGTTACAAAGTTCCAATATTTCTATATTCGACGTTATCGATGTTATTCCTTCGAATGCAGCACGTTGTACGTTAACGGAACGTATTTCGATTAAGGAATTTTTTTTTTTGAGCTAACGAAACGAAACCTTTTTATTGCGTGCAAATTCAAAAGAATACACTGCACTAATGCACTGAGAAAAAAATTTAGTTACTTTTGGCTTCAACCATAATTTTATAATACTTCTAACAATAAATATGATTAACTTAACTATATGCACTATGTTAACCATAATTCGTGTTAGAAATATCATGAAATTGTAGTTGAAGCCAAAAGTAACTATATTTTTTTTCTCAGTGTGTCTTTCATATTTAATGTTATTTTCTGCAATTTTCTTATCGGAGAACATCGAACAGACAAGTGCATTAAAATATCATTCGGTCTAAGAAACATGCACACGCATACGTTATTGATTATCAAATACATTGTAAAATATATTTATCAATTATCATTATGTCAAATTTTCTCTCGGAGGGCTATATAACCTACGCGATTTTTTTTCCTCCTCCCATTCCTCTTCACGTTTTTCCTCCTCCGAGTCGAGTGATTGTTCCACTTCGAAAAAGTCATCATATCTGTATTCCCGTTCGGTATCGACCTCTTGAAACTTTGCACTCCCCGTCATTCTTTCCGCATTTGCTTCGCGTATTTCTCCCTCCATGTTGTAAACTGCCCGCACGATTATTTTACGTTACCGTTGATGCGATCGACATGCAAAGATACAACGTTCCGTTCCGTAGATACGTATGTACGTACGTAACATGTAATACGCGTACGAATCGATACGACGTGCGGTGAATGTAACCCGAATGCGATACGAGATGAAAGACAGAAGAAATCTTCACGTGCGATCGGCGAAACGAGCGAATTGGTTCGGATCCATCGTCGGGGGTGACAATTTTTTAATCCGAGCATGTATAACACAATGCACGTCGAGACTTAACGAAATTTTAAGTCGGATACATTTGCAGTTTGATTGAATATTGAAATCTCGGGTTTCATTCGTCTGGAGAGGGCCTCGCCGTCCGTCGCGCGTAGCGCGAAGTGGATGGATGTTTCGGAATATCAATTTTTGAAAATTTTTACGTGCAAACGCAAGCGACGAGGGTGATTTAATTGTTTTTATATCAGGCGAATGAAACGGGTCGCCCGTGCACTTAACCCATTTCACAAACTCGATATACCACAGGTATTGTCAGCGTTAACGGAACGTTTTGTAACCCAATGAGCAATTTAATTGCTCAGCGACCAATTCGTCGTTTAAATGCGATACGTCGCCAATTGATAATATGAATTGAACAATAGATTTATTGTAACAAATAATGGCACGAGGGAAAACAAAGTATAATTCGTAATTACATCATTGCGCGAATTAGTATTCTTCTGCTGCGAAATATTCGTGTATATATTTTTTCAAATGCGATGTATATTTTTTAAATATAAACAACTGCAAAGAAATAAAACTTTCTTTATTTGAATAATACAATTGCGGCGTTGGAACTGGCTCGCATAGTATTCTTCGTAATTAAAAGGTTTCCATCGGCCCCGGCCGTTGAAATGCAATTACGCCTGGCACAAAATATTATTCGTTTGCCAAGGCAAACTTTTATTCGACAAATATAATAAATTATTACAGTAATATTAAATGCTATCTGATACCGATAATACAATCTACAATAAATTTGACAATATCTTTATTGCCAAAAACAATATAATTAGCATTAATTTATAATTCATATATTTATCGGGTAGGCTTTGTTCCTCATTTTGCCGATAATGTTCTTACATATGTAAAATATATACGTTGTTAATGCATTTAGCAAAATATGTGCGAAAAAAGAGAAACGGAGTTAGGCGTGTGAAATATTATAATATTAAAGCGACTTTAAATTTTCCATTTTCAACCAAGTATAACTGATCGCTCACTTGATATAGCAGCGAAATAAACGTACACTTACACCTATGCGTTATACTTACATGTTTTGCATACATCTTAATTCTCTGCCACATTATGATGTTATGATTGCGCGAGGGTGGGCCGTTCTCCACGTTAAATACGAGGCAAATATTTATCCAAGATTATGGCGACGTAGATGACAACTTCATTCTGCACGCAATGCGGGATATTCTCGCGCGGTATGTATATTTATACATGTACATATTTCGAATAGACAGTACGCGTTTGCGCTCTAATTGTCAGCGGAATTTATGACTTTCGCGAATGCGCGCGGAGCCGGTTCCCAACAATGCGTTCACTTGTCAAATATTCGACAAATTCAAATGCGCTGCATTTACGTGTAATGGATTTAACTTTGTATTGTCACGCACAATTAGAACATTGTCACGCCGACATGCGTTATCGTGTTCGCATGATGTGACGCTTGTCTCAGCTTAGCGCATATTTATTGTGTTAGGAACGAGCAAATAAATAAAAACGAGAAGATTCGAAAATGAGGAGAGGCACATAAATCACTGAAAGCGTTTAAAACTAAGGGATCGATCGTTGCATTAAATGACAGAGATAATGCAAGTGTGCGGTAACGGCGCGTTCTCGCAAACAAGAGATGTATGGCTCACTTGCGCGTAAAACATTACTCGATATGCACTCAGATACTTGATGCATATTCATTACATCATTTTACCTCGGAGTTTCAAGTATTCATAACGCGCAGCCATTAGAAGTAATAGGTATCATTTTTACGACTTATCCTTGCGTTTTCGATTTCTTTTGGCGCGCGCACCGTGCCGGGCACTTTCGTGAAAAGTGTACCTTGTACCTGGCGCATGTCGGTAAATCGTAAAAAAAAAGAACGGAAGGGAGTGCCAGTCACGCCTTTTTAAGGACGTTCTGTTAACGGCAGACGGAGTTTCGCGCAGAACGATATTGCGTAGCTCGCGGCTTACAACTTCGCGACTTTTTATATTTGAGAGTTTCTTTATACTGCCCTTACTTATGCGCCGTAAAATGCATGTATTACATCGTAAGGCGGATCAAATGAAAATGGAAACTTGGCTGCCGCTGGCTCTGTCATTCCGTGTTGTCGATGGGAGTGTATCTGTATCGATTGAGGTGTCTAATAGAAAAAAAGCTTTTAATTAAATTATTACTATTTTCGTGGGCGTACACGACGACCGCGTGTTTTGTATGCGCCCGGACGATCGTTATTTTCAGCGTTTCGATGGTGGAGCTCCCGGTAATCGGCGATTCGCACGCCCGTTGGAAAAATAGATTCCGGCGTTTAGACAATTTGGCTTCGCGGCCGGGCCGTACGGCGATTAATCAATTGCAAATATATACCATACATGGATTGGAAATACATGCTGCCTATTTCCTGTTTAATCGAATCAAATTGAGATGGTATTTTCCCTGTGTCCGGTCTCCCCATTTATCGGGCCGAAATGTCGAGTGGTGCTTTCCTCCTCGCCCAATGTAGAACGTAAACGATCCGAAAATGCGCTCACTGACGATTGATCGGTCAAAGGGAAAACCGCAGAAAGTTCTCGCCATTTTCGAGAGCAAGAAATGCAGAAAAATAGCGCGGGCGAAATAAAATCTTTAAGGGCTCATTATCCACCCGATACATACAATATACATATTAATATTGTCGCAAAATCTGATTCTAGTTTTTCCTCCGTAAAAGTTTATACGTATATACTCTTGCCTCATTGTTAAATTATGTAACGGTTACTTTCTATTCTATGTAAATATTTCCCATTCACTCATACACGTACACTGAGAGAAAAATATAGTTACTTTTGGCCTCAACCACAATTTTATAATATTTCTAACACAAAATATAATTAGCTTAACTACATGCATCGTTGTGTTAACCGTAATTATCGTTAGAAATATTATAAAATTGTGGTCGAGTCCAAAAGTAACTCTATTTTTCTCTCAGTGTACAAAGCTCTTCTACCTTTATTTTTATCACATCTCCATTAAATTTATCACTATAAGACCACAGGAAGCTGAAGATAATTTATTTAGAACGGAATGGTTAAGAGAGAGAGAGAAAAGAAAGAGAGATGGCAGGAGGAGAGAGTTGCGCCGGGCGCAAGGCTCTAAGTGGCACTTTCTCTCGCGGAGATGCAAAGGATGTTCCATTGCAAACGGATGTTAAAATACCTGGAGTCCTACAAGAGCGCGCGGCGTTTACTGCCGCGTTTATTTCGAAAATTTAGAATAAAGCACTTTTTTTTAAGTCCCGCCGGACGGAACTTTTACGCTGCTTTTGTAGTAGTCCGACGCGTGAGGGGCGGTAACGGCGAACACTTTATCGTTCTAGCTTTTATTCGGCGCACTCGCACATCCGCGCAAATTCGGTGCTCCCTGTGGATATAGAGAATCGCCGGGACAAACGCGCGCGGCGCACAAACGGCGCATTGAAAATATTGGGTTGTTTTTAACGCCGCCCGTTCATCCCGGCGACATGAATTTTTACGACGATCTGACAGCCGTGAGATTTTCATATGAAAGCGTCTCTCGTTGAGCCCACTAGAAAATTATTTGAGAAATGGAATTTATGTTCCTGGCCTGCGGAATTTTCGGAAAAAGCACTGACGGCCCGCAAATCGTATAAACGTTTCGATGAAGATATATAACTCTGCTCTATGATATACCTCTTGCTATGAGATTTAATTTAATAAGTTCAGTTTTCAGAAAGAAATTTTATTTTCCTAAATTATAAATAAAAAAGTTTATTTAACAGGCAAGTCTCGGAGGAAAGTAAAATAAGTTTATTTTTTTTAATTATATAATACTATAATAATATACGCTTAGGTACATACATACGCATGCATATTATAAAATTATTTAAATCACAGATACCTATTCGAGGCCGTACACTGAGAAAAAATATAGTTACTTTTGGACCCAACCATAATTTTCTAATATTTCTAACAATAAATATGATATATTAACTATTTGCATCGTTAATCATAATTATCATTAGAAATATTATAAAATTGTGATTGGGTCCAAAAGCAACTATATTTTTCTTTCAGATGTATCTTTGTATATTTCACAAAAATTGACGTAATTATAAGCGATAAATATCCAAAATAGATATATATACCTCGCAAAATTTTCAGTACAAATGTACTGGATGATTGAACATTTATATGACGAATGTTCAACAAATGATATAACAAACGCCTATCTGCCGTGTTGTGCTTCGTACTAGAGAGATATATATGATAAATTTTGTGCTCTTAGAAAAGGTATCGTGAGTTCATGAGAGAGATATCTTCAACCGATCGTATATCCTCGTGCTAATATATCGTGCAAAAAGGTCTCCTGCCAGCGTGTAACTCGAATGTCAATTTTATCAACAAATCATTTCAAATTTGGAGCTACTACGCGTACAAGTTTAAAAGTAACATGTAATTATTCATTCTGATTAGCGCTATCTGTGTATCTATTCGATATTGCATGTCGTACCAACCTCTTCATTTATTTCGACGGCGGTAAAGGTTTTCCGCGTCCCGGTTCCGTCGAAAACAGTATCGTCGCTCGTGCTTCTGAAGAAGCATTTGTCTCGAATGTCTGACGCGACGAGCCCGAAATATAGATCTACACCGAACATAGACGAATTTAATTTTGTTTTGTCATTCGCCATCGAAGCGCCCTGGAATAATGCGAGAGTTATATGTAAATAGGCTACAGAAATAAATCATCAAATTTTCATACGTATAAAACGAGTAACGATGATCAAGAAATATCGATGAAAAAAATCGACGGATCGGTCGTTTCCTCCCTCTTATACGGAAAAATTTCGGAAACTTATGACAACGACAACAGCCGTGCTGGCATGCGAACCGCGTGGCCGGAATAAGATCGCGTGCGGGATGTGAGCGATATAATCGGATCGGATGCAACGACGGCGATGATGCAAAAGTAACATGTCGTGGTGCGCGAGGGGTGGATGGGATCGCGGGGGTTAGATAGGACGGTATCGCATCGTCGGCTCGTAAAATGGTGGTCCATCACAATTTCACATTTCACGAGCTGCTGCTGCCGCTGCTGCTGCTGCTGCTGCTGCTGCTGCTGCTGCAAGAGCAGGTAAGCAACGGCATTCTGCCGCATCTGCCGTTCGCTCGCGGCAGCGATTTCCACGCGAGTTCCTGAGCGCTGAGCGGATATTTTAAGGGAAAGCTCGTCGACATGCCGACACGCCATATCCCGGCGTTTCCCCGCGTAGAAAATCTCTTTTCGCAGCCTCGCAGAAGAAGTCGTCGTCATTTTTCGAAATCTAATCCTGTATTTCATCCGCTCTCGTCTCTGCTAAACGTGAAAATCGCGCAAACGAAGATTGGGAGGGGAAAAGAGGTAATTGTTCCTAGAGTAATTTCTATTATTTAATCCGAGAGAGTTGTGCTTGTTTTATAAATTGGACGCATATTGCATTCGTACGTCGTACAATGCGAATGGAAATAGATTTATGTATATATGTAGAGTATGTATGCATTATGCATGTGTATATATGTGCATAAATGTGAAGATAAAATATTGCTTTGTAGCCATTGCTATTCTGTACTATTTCATATAAATTATTGGTGCGGTTACTAACATGTCGACTCTTATAATAAATCATAATGATGAAAATAAGTTTTCAATTTTTTTAATTAATAAAGATGTAAAGATAAAAGTAGATTCTTCCATAAGAATGATGAAATTTAGACTGCAAGAATTATATTTAGAACTAGTTTTTCAATAATTAAATATAGTTTAATAAAACGTTCCTTGACCTAGACTGAAAAAAAATTCTGATTAAAAACGGACGGATCTGAAAATCTTGTAGGCGTGATCAAATATTCTGATTATTATAATAGAAATTCTGGTTATTATAAAAGATTTTCTGATTCATCCGTTTCTGACCAACATTTTCTTCAGTGTACAAATTTAGTTATATATACTATTTGTTTGTCCATGTATTGAAAAGCAATCAAATGTATCTAAATAGAGTTTAAACTTTAATCCGATCTTAAACTTCATATTATTGAAAAACCGACTCTTATGTCCATTTCTATCAGACATAGATTAACTTTAATCTCGGTTTAATGAACCTTTTATTTTTTAATTTTAAGAATAAAAAAATGATAGAAAGTAGGGTTTTAAATGGAGATTAAAATTAATTGGTAGAAATAGATATTAGACACATATAGAGAACCAATTTAAAACAAAAAAAACAAAAAAAAGCAAAACCAGGTGATTGTCGCGGTGATATCAATTTGTAGAAGCAATTCTCAACTTTTCTATTGCAACTTTGAAACGTTTCTCTTATTAAAACATCACGTCTGGAATTTAGCTGTGATACACATTTGTCCTTTGTTCTATACGAGCGAAAAATACTCGAGCAAATTAGTGTAACTCCCGGAGCACAATATTCCTAGAGTTGATCACGTGCGCGCCCACACCGACAGGCAGGTAGGTAGGTATCTCGTTAATGACGGGAGAAAGAGGAGGCCAATCTCTGATCATCGAGATGGAAGCCGGATCGCGTAACATGATGCGTATCTGCGACGACGCGTAAGCCCGATTTACTTATCGGCGCTGCGAGGGCCCGGCCCGGCCCGGCCGTAGGCAGCGGATGATGCATATCGGGTTAACGAGAGAACGTGCAACCGGGAGAAACGTGATTAGAGCGCGGGCGGAGGCCGTGTGCACAGATGGACGACGGTTGGTTAATTTTCAATTAACCGAGGGAGCGAGCGCAGCCTCCCGCTCGCTGGACGGGTCGGGAGAGGGACCGGATTATATCCGACGACGGCGATCGGCACGTCGGATAGCCAGGTGACTGCCGACCTAGGCTCCGGCTGTGTAATGTACACCCCCGAGTGTACACTACGCGTTGCGGGCTCCTCTTTCCGATCGCAGCCGCCCCAGGATTGATTGGACACAGCCGTGCGCCCCGTACTCGATTAAATCGTCGCGCGAATACGGACTCTCGCTCGCTATCTTTCCCTCTCCATCCTCTGTCCTCTCTCTCCTTGCTTCTCTCTTCTCCGAAGTAACCCTCCTAAAGCTGAGTCTCTTCAAAGCGCTCCGCGCGCATCATGTTGGCGTAATCGCTAATTCATCGAGGGCTCGTGATCGGCGTCGCTATCATCTTCGCGTAATACCGCTAACGAAGTAATCGGGTATATGGCAGAAGCTATAACGCGATATACGCATTACGCGACGCGACGTGTTGCCATTTACCTTCATTTTCCATCGCTTATTAACGATGCAATGCATTGAGATGCTATATATGTATAAATTTATATGATGAGTAAATATGACAGAGATAAATAATTAGTCATTAGCGTTTATTTACGTTACCAAATTTTTTTGTGTCAATTTTAACTTTATCGGTTTTTTCTTTTTTTTCTTTTCCTTTATTTAATCTATTGCCGTTCTTTATTTATAAATCATTCTAAATGTATTGAGTTTATATTTAATTTGTAATTATATTTGAATAAATCAAATTTTACACCTGATTTATAATTATATTACAAAACTATATATATATGAGACACAGTATTCTATATTCTGAGATGTATTCTGTAATTTATTTTGCGAGCATTAAATAACTCCCTGACATTAATAAAATTACTAAAGAGATAATGACGTATGTGTATTTTGAGGACATATTCAAAGTTCTCAGGGATTAGATTATATGTAAGATATATATTATTTTATTTAATTGAAAATAGAAAATATATAAGTTACAGTTATCACGTAAATCGAACAAAATAATCTGCAAAGTTATTGTCCACGATTAATTATTAATTATTTTATTTGACATTTTAGATAAAAATATAAAAGCTTATTTCGTATAATCTAAAGTTTAATTTCAACTAACAATCGTCGCGTCCATTAAAATAAAAGATAAAGTACGGGGAATTATTTTTTTTTCTTATATTTCGGAGGTAATAATCGCAAGCATTTTGAACACGTGTCCGGTTTTAAGAGTGTTTCCTCGACCACCGGTAGACCGTCATTCTTCTGCTTCCGATTTCTCGTTACGTTTTATTTTTCCTCCGTCAGTCTTTTACACGAATCCTTATTCCCGTTGCTTTCTCGCAGCCCGGGTGGAAAACACACCCTGGCCCCGACGCCATTCAATTTCCCTTTTCTTCTCTCGCGAACAACGCGAGTCAAGCCGCCATCTCGTTAGTAACGCGATCTTTTTTACGCGCGAGACAAGTAATTTTCCTGTCCTCTCTCTCTCTCTCTCTCTCTCTCTTTTTTTTTCGTCCATCGTGCCGAAATTGCCGGTGCTCTCGCGTTACCGCAATTAATTTTCCGCCGGGTAGAAGCGCGACTATCAATCGGGCGACGGCGAGGATGTCCTTTTCCACGGCGCGAACGTCGCCCATCCTTCAAGCGAAACTGAATCTTTATTACAACGAAATACTATCCTCGCCCGGTAAGACGGGGAAAACTTGTTTCGCTGCAGCTCGCAAGGAAGATCTATATACGCGATGTGCCGCCAATGTCTTCAGTTTCATCTCGGATCTAGTGGATGCTTTGCTGGCAGAGCGTAGGATTCTGTTGTTAAAACAGGATAAGCTTGACGAAACGATAACTTCGTCGACAAGCGCGGAGTACGGACGCGCCATAAAATGAATGTAAACCTGACACGCAACGATAAAATTGCAAAATTTGATGCATATTCGGATCCCGACAAATCCCAGAATATGTAACATTAAAAATATGTTATACAATAAAAAATCTATAAACGTTACGAAATTTAAACTTAAGAAATTAAAAATCTAATAAAATGTACATGTTTTAGTGAAGAAATCTTTATAAATATAATATTTCTTAACTCCTATTTTTCTCTCTGCTATTCCTATTTTAATTTCTATTCTATTTTATCATGCTGCAACCATGATAAAAAAGTCAAAATTTTGAAATTGACAGAAATACGTGAATACCATATCGGCGTCATCAGAATATCGCATCGAGGTGGAATAATCATCGGAGTTCCTCGTGCACGCTAAATGCGGGAAAGTTGCTTTATAAATCGTCGTTCGTGCAATCTGCTACTCTGTTGTCGTTTTACGAGGCAACTTCCAGCGAGAGGATCCTTCAGGAATTCCAGTCATGTCTCGTCGATGGAATGCCGCATCGTGAAGGCAAGCCGGGTGGGGAAGTGGGCGGATAAAGGCGATCAACTACGAAGACGACCCCTTACCGCACCTTATATATACGTGTAATAACGATTAACATCAACGATGCACCTGTCGCTCCTGTATATTGTCGCAGCTTACTCTCATTGACGGCGCCGTTAGCTTCCGACGTTATCTCCGTATGCAGCCAGGTATTTTCGACCGACCTACTTCCGCATAAATATTCAACTTCTTGAATCTGTAGGCAAAATTGATTAATTTCTACACACATGTTCTCTCTCTCTCTCTCTATCTATCTATCTATCTATCTATCTATATCTCTCGTAATTTGTAAATATAAATATTATCTTTATTGGGGGAAACCACTGTCGCGGTTGAATGTGGCAATAGCAGAAGTCCAAGTTGAATTAATAACGTTTGCGTGTTGCGTTTTTTGCGTATTTAACTTACCCCCCTGCCGGTCGTGCGGTTGTTGCGGTATCGCTGGAGCCCAAATTTTAGTTTAATAGACATCTGCGTGCTACAATTGCCGGTCTGCCGACTACCCTATTCATACCCCAAGGCTCTTTTTGTATAACTTATTGATCCCAGATACGCTATAGAAATGGCAAATGCTATGTGGCTAATTCTATATTCACATTTTAATGAAATTTAATTATTAAAATTCCATCAAAAGTCTCTATAACTTATTAATATTTTTATCCAATCAATTTTCTGATTAGGTAAAAAATTCCTTCATTGATCCGTTTAAGTGCTCTTAGAAATATCTCTTAATATAACCGTGAAAGTAATCGATATGCCATTTTCATCATAATGTACATTTTACGCGAAGTATTCTCCACTCTGATTTGTTTGAAGTAACCAATCTGGTGTAACTTCCTCTCGCATGGAGGAATATTGAGTTTACAACTGATATTATCTCAAGTATATCTCAGGCTCTTGTGCTTGGGAAAGACGGTGGTGTTGCCTGATAGTTGGCTACACAGATCAATGGCGTGTGAAAGCGTATAAGATACCGTGTTTAAACATTTCACACAAATGTGTTCACACCGCGCTAGGTATTGATATAGTCAGAGTTGAGTCTAAATCAATATACTTCAAAGTGATCTGTTTGCGTACGAAATTGTTCGAATTACAACAAAGAAGGAACAATGGGCAAATGTAACAAGTAAATATTTTATTATGTCCTTCTTTCCATTTAACTAATAAGATCGTTTAAAATAAAATATGTCTAAAAAGAGAGATATCTAGGTTTTTCTTCTTTGAAGAGAATTAATTTTATTATTTCACAAAAGATGTATAAAAATATCTTGTATAAAATATTTGAAAATTTTAAAAATTATTTTATAGATTATGCTCCTATCAATGAAAATTAGTCATGACATAATTCGCTGGCCAATGCTATTCTTTCACAAATACTTTTTTTATTACAAAATTGAGGTTTTTGTACGCCAAGCGAGCGTGCATAAATTATGCTGATACGACTCACGGTTCAATGTTTAAAGAATTTATTCGCGCAAATGTTTCCGGATATGTGAAACCGAATTAAACGAATTAAATGCGAATTAAATTCAAAGTCATGCATTAATTTATTAAAATTAGTTTATTAAAATCCATATACATCCCTCTCTTTTATGTCGACGGCAATTATAATATCTAATTTAATGATATTGTGCAAATTATCGAAAGTGCGCCAACATTGAGTGAAATGAGTCATGTATATCGCTCGACACATCTACACGCAGGCACCTGCTAATATATTATTACAATTATTTACAATAGCGGCGGAGGTCACAGCCCATAGCGAGCGTTCATTTACTTGGCAGACGCTCTGATTACCATACCCTTGATGAACGCGCCGGTTTCTGTCGTCGTGAGTTTGTAAACAGCCGGTTCGTGGAATACCGACGCACCATCAAAGTGATTAGGTGTTTGTCATTCGTGCGGGCGATAGTTCGATTGAATTCCTAACTCCAAAAAGTGGTTTTAATTATCGACTGCGCGCCGTCGGGCGCGGAGGGATAGTGGAGAAGCAATTAGCTTTTTGCGCGCCCGAGGTTGGCCCCCTTCCCACATCCATCGCCGCACAAAGGAGAGAAATTCTTGCGAGAATTAAATGTCAATCAGCCATGACGTTCATTAAGCGGCGCCGTTTGTTCTAGTTTCTTTCTTTTTTCGCCGCCGCGCGCGCAAGAGAGACGGACTCATACTAGTTTTTTCTTCTTTGAAGAGAATTAATTTTATTATTTCACAAAAGATGTATAAAAATATCTTGTATAAAATATTTGAAAATTTTAAAAATTATTTTATAGATTATGCTCCTATCAATGAAAATTAGTCATGACATAATTCGCTGGCCAATGCTATTCTTTCACAAATACTTTTTTTATTACAAAATTGAGGTTTTTGTACGCCAAGCGAGCGTGCATAAATTATGCTGATACGACTCACGGTTCAATGTTTAAAGAATTTATTCGCGCAAATGTTTCCGGATATGTGAAACCGAATTAAACGAATTAAACGCGAATTAAATTCAAAGTCATGCATTAATTTATTAAAATTAGTTTATTAAAATCCATATACATCCCTCTCTTTTATGTCGACGGCAATTATAATATCTAATTTAATGATATTGTGCAAATTATCGAAAGTGCGCCAACATTGAGTGAAATGAGTCATGTATATCGCTTGACACATCTACACGCAGGCACCTGCTAATATATTATTACAATTATTTACAATAGCGGCGGAGGTCACAGCCCATAGCGAGCGTTCATTTACTTGGCAGACGCTCTGATTACCATACCCTTGATGAACGCGCCGGTTTCTGTCGTCGTGAGTTTGTAAACAGCCGGTTCGTGGAATACCGACGCACCATCAAAGTGATTAGGTGTTTGTCATTCGTGCGGGCGATAGTTCGATTGAATTCCTAACTCCAAAAAGTGGTTTTAATTATCGACTGCGCGCCGTCGGGCGCGGAGGGATAGTGGAGAAGCAATTAGCTTTTTGCGCGCCCGAGGTTGGCCCCCTTCCCACATCCATCGCCGCACAAAGGAGAGAAATTCTTGCGAGAATTAAATGTCAATCAGCCATGACGTTCATTAAGCGGCGCCGTTTGTTCTAGTTTCTTTCTTTTTTCGCCGCCGCGCGCGCAAGAGAGACGGACTCATACTTTTATATTCGAATCCGCCGTCGCGTATCGCCGGCATTAATTTCCGCCGCTACATTCCAATAATTTCTTGGCAATTCCTGAGCGATACTGTACGCGGTCAATTCTCATTTAGATTTGCAAAATGAACCAAAGTCCAGGCATTAATTGCGTATTTATATTTTATCAGCGATTTTAGCGAGATCGATGATAGATAGCTGAATATTAAAAACGCGACGTTTGTGAGACAGTAACGTCGATTGAGCGTTGGATTTTTTTTCTGAACGATTCCCCCGCGCTTTACGATAAGTACGGTTCGCGCGAGCGACGCCCCCGTAATGCAACAATACTTTTCAGAATTTCTTACAACGACGAGGCGAACACTTACGCTACGCCGCGCAATATAGACACGTTGCAGCTTTGATAAATGGTAACGCGAGAACAGCCATTTCTCGCTGCGGCGCTTCTTTGCGAGCTGCCTTTTCATGGTGAGATAGGCTGCCATTTTCCTTTGCATAAAACATAATTACTTAGAGAGAGTAATGCCGAGTGCTCTCGGTACACAAAAGACGACGAACACACACGCGGTTCTCATGGTTCCTCAGGTAGTAGCGCGCGGTCTGAAGTGTCTCTTAGTGAGAACACAACGGCGCGCGTTCAAGATCAGATGTGCGCCTATTTCCGCGGAAACAAATTCATTCTGTTCCTGTAAATTTCGTACGGCACCTGCGTCCCGAGTAACGCGAATCTAATTTACGACTCGCCGCGTATCACAGTCCCATTAAACGAAACGTCTCGTGTACAAATTAGAAAGACTGCAGCAGTTCCACTTCAAGACTGACTTCGCCGCTTTTCGCTCCACACTCGAAGCTCGTGAAAGACTAATCGCGGCTTTCGGCGGATCCTCGAAAAAAATTCCTCACGGATATCACGACTCGAACAGTCACTCCGGTGACGGGGTAACGCTTTCCCGTCATTCCAACGTCGTCGTCATCGATCCGACCTTCCTCTCGCATTCGAAAGCGGTAGAAATGGCCGCGCGTGCCCATTCGTATTCACGGTTACGTCCCCGATGGCAATTCTCATAAGTTTTTCCTCCAACTTTGCCGTATTCAATTTGCGTGCCACGTTGCGGTAGTCCTTCTCATTTTTCTTTATACCTTCCGCGCGAAACCGTTCGATAGCGACTCAGGTATCGCGTATTCACCTATACAGGCGAGCGCGCCTCCCCGTTTACAGGGGGGTGGGAGGGGGGTGGCACGAGGAAAGGGCATCGAGGGATATATATCGCTCGCGTACAAGTCATCGTTCCATCGACGATTTAATTATAACTTTGCAATTACGAATTCTGAAATTAAGGACCGTCGTCGAGGAAATTAGAAAGAGACGTTTCTCTCACCCGCCGCGTGGAGAACTTCAGACATCCGCTCGCGAAAATTCGCCATCCCCGACGACGCGAATCTGACATCCGCCACGCTCGTGTGATACATCGACCTTCGCTTTCGTCTGCGCCTGCGTGCACATGCCCGCATGTATGCGGAGAATTACGTATCGTCAGGTATACATTACGTACGTACACATACAATACCGCCATCCGGGGCTTTTGTGCAAGAACCTAAGTCCGCCTCCCCCGCCGTTTGCGGGAAGAAGCGTCGCTCGTAATGGATGTAAAACGTATGCGGCTTGGTCCATTCTTTATCTTATACGCTCCCGTACACACACGTACGCGCGCTTACAGACACACACACACACACACACACACACACACACACACACACACACACACACACACACACACACACACACACACACACACACACACACACACACGTGTGCGCACCCATGTGGCCGGAGATGCCTCGAAGTAAGCGTGCATTCGCGGCAATATACTTCGCTCGTGGAAATGGAAATGGAATCGCTTCTGCCGCACGGCCCCAGACTCGTATCGTGTTTCGACAGTGTAAATGGGCCGGTCGGCAAATTTATATGGCCGTCATGTATATATATATATATATATGTACATATATATATATATATATATATATATATATATATATATATATATATATATATATAGTACCGTAAAGGAAGCTGCAGCATTGATAGTGTTGTCACCCCATGTTTAAGCCGCAGCCTTGTTTTTATGAAACTTTCCAACAATAATTTGCGCGCTCGCATATAACATATGTTTTTAAATCGAGAAGTTTTCAGATGAATATCCCTCGTTGGTATCGTAATATATAGAGAAAGAAGGACATGAGAAACGGACGAGAATACAATAGAATAAAATATAATAATTGCATTTTTATAAAAAATTTTGCCCCATTCTATTCAGATTTTATTATATCAGATTAGATATAACGTTCACCGAGGGACAACTCAAATTCGGTCGAAAATTCCTATCGATAGTCAATATAATAGGCTTCCATTGTAGCGAAAGTATTTCATGAAATGAAATCATGATACCGCCGTACAACAAAGAGCGGAGAGTATCGAAATGTAAGAATATACGATTCAATAATTCAATTTTGACATTTATGTCCCATTACGATTTATCGTTCTATGCATAATTTTTATTCAGATAATTACATCTTCACGTATAGATTTTACAATGTGATTTTACGTTTATCATTCACACGTAAAAGAGATTTTAATAATTTTTAATATAAATAACATACGTTGCGCCATGCGCGACAAACGCATCATTAAATTATAATATCATTTTAAATAATTATCTCAAATGACATTAATGACTTATAAAAATGTTGCTGTTACGATCGCGAGCATTATATAGCGGGTAATGAAAACATAATGGCAATGCGTTACAGAGGCCGATTAAATATGAATACAGTATAAAATAATAGGAACGCGATAAACGGTAATTTAATTTAGAGCTTTTATGCTATCGTTGATCGTTCATTGTATATTAGCAGCTTCAATAGCTTCGTGGAAGCTTTGTTCGCCAAATAGTGCTATAAGTTCATTAGCTATTGTTGGGTACACGTATGCATGAATTCATAATGCTGTTCACAAATTACTGCTATAAAAAAAATGAGGAAAAAATTTTTTCTTACATGCGTAACGAGGGATTAGCAGTAAACGACGTTACATCAGTTAACGATATTCCTGTTATTATCATTATCGATCGTATTCCGCGAACAAGTTCTGTCGCAATTGGAAACGAAAATTTACGATGAAAAATGCAAAATTTGGAGCTAACCAAGATACGTCGTTCTATTTCTCGGTATTTTCCTACGCGAAACGAAATAGATACGGCCCGCGCCTCGTAACAACATAAACAGAAACTCTGAAACTTCAGCCCGTGTTACAATCGCAAACAACAGCGGCTAACTCCATTATTTGCTCGAAACTCCTTTCATGTTCTTAAATAAATGCGAAGAAACAGTCATGTATTAAAGACGATTATTCTGAATAAGTCCAACAGTTTCAGTTCCAATATTTCTTTTCCATTATTATATTATTTAGCGCGAGTTTTTAAATACTATACGCGTAAACGTTAACCGACACTGTAATATTAGTATCCCTGCATTAGCAAGTCAAACACTTGCACCAGTTTTAAATTGTTTGCCATCATAAAGACATTTAATTAATAATTTCTTTTAACGACCAAGAACATTTTAACGGCCACCGCCGTTCGTTAGACGTCGCTAATAACAAGCATGATATTATTTCCACGATGCCGCGAAGCTTTCGCTCGTTTTCCACCCCCGCCCCGAGATTTCTCAACAAAATTAATCTCAGCTTGAATTCATCTTGTAGATATAATTCCGCGTGTGCGCAATTTTCTCGGCATAGCTCACAATCGTTGCACTTCAAATGTCACATTGTTTCTCGAATTACTTCATTTTCTCGCGTGACAATTACCCGCGACGCGAACGTCGACAGCCGGCGTCTACGTAACGCCGGCCCCTACAGCCGGCCCGTCTGTTTATTACGCAAACATAAATATTAATATTAATTCTCTGTACATATACGCGTGTACGCGCGCACGGCACGGCGGCAGTTATTGTTTCTCGCGTTTCGCGTGCTCCGCGCGTAAACCGTTTGCGGCCATCGCGTCGCCGCATAATCGATTCCGCGTATCTGCGCCGGTGATGGATGACTTTGGAAGAGGTACTTCGGGTAAATAAACATTTTGCATTGAAAATATTACCTTAAAGCCGGCCGTGCTGGCTTGATCGATGCGCGGTCTGCACGATCGACAGCCATACGGCGCGCGTAGCCGGCGAGCGAGCGTGATAACCGGTGTCAGCTCGGAACAAGATGTAGCTATTTTTCGCTGTGAATAAAGACGAGCCGGAGGGGCTTGTGAAATGGAAACGGAAATAGAAATAGGTCGGTCTCGTAATTTTACGTCACGCACAGGTGCGGCCCGCTCTTTTCTCAATGCGTGTGATTTTTTTTCTTTCTTTCTTTCTTTTACGAGCAGTCGGTTTTTCCAGCAATAAAAATTCCCTCCCCCCTCCCCTCTCCACCCCGAATTGCATTTCGTGCAAATATTACGCGACGGTCATGTAAGCGTGCGAGGGGAGGAGTCTCCGAAGCAAGTGTTACCAGCCACGGCGTTGATCGACCGATGGCGAGGTGCCAAGAGGAACTATCGTGATAACATCGCCGGAACATCGCGCGCCAGTATGCTCCGGGAAGGGAATAAAATTGGTCGAACGCCCGATAAATGTATCGCTCGGAGGGGGATAAAATTTAAGACTTTGCATTGGAGAAACCGCACCCCGCCTTCTTCCCCGAGCTCCTCGGCGAACCAGAGAGGATCCTATTAACCTTTTAAAGGGTTACACGCTAATGACTTTTCATATACGGCTGCGTATCCGCCAGCATATTTGAACTCTACCCTCCGGGGTGAAAGCCGCGCTCGTGACTTAATAAGTGTCTTAATCTCAGCGCCGTGATCAGTGTTGATTGATGACCGCGTGCAAAATCGCTATTACTATCATTTATTACCAGTGGTTAGCGGCAACGTTCTCCACACATGCACATGCGCTCACATATACACGCAATACATTCGGACGTATTTTACGAGGGTGGAGAACAATGCGCGCGGTTGGTTTTTCTCATCACGAACGAAAGGGATGAACGAGGTCTCGTCTCAGGGGGCGTTGGATACAGCTGGAAGAGTAGTCCGGCCGTCACAACTGCAACTTTAATTTCTCGAGGCGACTATCTCGACGCCCGCGACGGGACGCGGTCGTGAAGGGACTTGGACGGATACGCGGCTGTGCGGAGGGAAGAGGGAGAGACGGGGAACGTTATCCACATCGGTGGTGCCTCGGAAAGCTTGGGTCCGCGCGCCCTTTCGGGCTCACGTGTTCTCCTCCACCTGTTTCCACATCCGTATGAAACTTATCCTGTTCGGAAAGTTCCCGATCGCGTCCTGTTGTCGAGTCGTTTTATAACGCGGAACTTTTCGCGCGGCGCGCGCGCACACACCCCGATCGAGTTCGGTAATTGAACTTTGGAACATTATCACGTGCCGCCGCTTTAACGGCGACAACCCGGCCAGTCGGCGGGAGAGTGTCGTATTAACAAAAACACGCGAACGAGTGGAGAAACGCGCGTTTAGTAATGGAACCAGTAAAGTGAGTATCTACCTTGTAAATATTCGAAGCGGCGCGAAAATAAAGGAAAAGAGAGATACGGTAAATCTCTTGTTTTAAGTATATATACGTATATTTGACTTTGCAATATCTGCTTTCATGATTTTTTTCCAATTGCCTTTTAATGCTCGCTCTCTCGTACTTCTTTAATTATATACTTTTGTAATTCTTACCTGAAACTGTCTGTGCTCCCTTTAAGCTCCATCCCCGCCATGTACCTCGGAGTATCATCTTCGAGGAAGTTTTAACGCGCTAAAAATTTAGTGGCTCGACGGTACGAAAGTAGAGACGGAAGAAAAGTAAAGAGGATGAAAAGGTCGCATTCGACTTTCCCGGATGACTTTGTGAGTCCCAGCTGTTCCGCGTAAGTGGCGGATAAGAGGGAAACCTTGTCGGCAAATCTACTTAGCTTAATCTCGGCTGTAACCTGATAGTTATTCTTTTCAATATGTAATGTTTAACCAACGTTACAGTTACATTTTAATGCGCGGGGCGCATTGAAATACACCTTGAAAATTGAATTTTAATATTCGCCGGAGGGAAGCAAAAATGTCACATAATTCGCAGATTAATCTACTTGTTCATTCATTTCTTAATTATACCAAATTAATTTTAATCTTCTTGCCATGAAAGTCTGTTCTGCGTGCAAAATATGCTACATAAGCTAAATCACATACGTTTTCTATTTTAATTATTACATGCCTATTTAATAAATAGCAGATTCGTCGTGCAACGAAAATTTCAATTTTCTATTTGTAGATAGAAAAAAATTAGCAAACGCACGATTTGCCATTGAAGTTTATTCCGATGCTAAATTACGAAAGCACGTACTGAAAATTTATCGACTAGCGACTTTTCGTGGACTGGGCGACCGACCGACCGGCCGCCTATGTCGCTCTGCTTTAGCGCATTCTCTACGTCGCCGCCATGAAAATTAATGAACGTCCAGAACTCCGACGAGAGCTTCCGCTTCCGGTCGTCCAGGCGCGCGCGAGCGAGACGTCGGCGGGCGGCGGGAAAGAGAAGGAAAATCCAGAGCCCGGTCAGAAAACGTAGTGTTTCGTTCGTAGCTCGTTAGAAGGGAAGAAGCGAGAGGCATAATTTCCAGTTTAAAACATTCGTTCTCATCGGGGCCGTAGTTCCGCGCCGAGAGTTTCGACGAGAGGGTCCGACTGTTGTCTGTAATGAAATGTAATTCGATATATTTTCATAATCATTGAAACGTATTTCCCATTTAGAGTTTAACTCATCGTTAAATGAGAGCATATGAAGTATCAATGCAATTATTATCTTAAGTTTCAATGCAATTATTATCTGTATAACGAGGAAAAATACATATAAGGCGGATATAGTCCGAAGAGATGGTTTTTGTTCTTTAGGTTTTCAGGGCGCGACGTCTTCTCTTTCGTTTTGCAATATTCCCTTGAATGGGTATCTTTAAATTGCTCGATCTAAGTTCAACGTATGTATCTCGTTTTCTCGGATTATCCCCGAGATTGGTCGCTGATAGACAGTCAGATATCACGATGATATCAAGACAATGTCTGTTGCCGATATCAGGTCAAAGTGGCCGATATATTGTCTACATTTCTTGCCAGTAATGCGCTGATATTGGTTGCCGATACCGTTACGACATCGCTCGCTGATTCCATGCCGATATTCGTTGCCGATGTAGGGGCGAGGTTGACATTGACGGTGAGTCCATCGTTATCATTTCGACTTCCAGCCAATCACGTGCCAGTATCGCCTTAGCGCCACGACCGATTGTAAATATCTGTTTATCGTCATCGATATCTTATCGCGGATTCTCGTTTCTGTCGCACCCGAAAAATGGAACAAGTTCACGAGTCATAACGCTAACGGGGTTTACACGTCGCGACGAGGAAACGAAACGGAATTTCGATCGTAAATCAGCTCTCTTACGGAGTTAATCGCGAGCTGCGGGCAAAGAGACAGGTGAAAGACAGAGAGACAGGAAGGGCAGAGCGAAAAGGAAGAGGACAGAATAAGACGACTCGATCTCCTTTTTGAGATTAAGAAGCGGATAAGGCTGGGGTCAGAGAGGAGTCGAGTTACCACCGGTCGAGCTCAGGGTCTTTAAATGCATAACACGTTTAATCCTTCGTAATACCTTGTCCCTTATCGTTCCTTACCTTCGAGCGAAGGCGGGCATCCACGTGGCTCGCTGTTATTTTGTTTATCTCGCGGGCCTCTCTATCAATCGAGAATATCGCCCTCGTTTCTGCCTTGGACAAACGCGACGGGCGCTAAAATAGCGAGGCCGGATAACAAGGGGGAAGAAGGACGAAGATGTGAAAGAGCAACGGGGAGATCTAAGTCTCGAAAAATAAACCATCCGTAGCACGGTCGTAGTTTCGAGTAAAATTTATCCCACGGGTGTAAAAAAAGACGCAAAAGGGCGCTCTAAATCCGCTCGCTTTTCTGCAATCGAAACAAAGATGAATCAAACAGATTTCATGCTGATCGTAATCACTCGCGGAGTGGAAAAACCTTCCCAGCCGACACGGAGCATCAATGACATTACATCTATGTTATAATTTCGCACTTAACAATGTAAATACAACACTCGTTGTATATTACATTTATATCGTTGAGTGCGAAATTATAATAGATGTAATGTAACTGATGCTCTATGTCGACTGGGTTGATTCGATTATGCTTTCGATTGTTACGAGTTAGCGGAAAATTGTGAAAATTAAAGCTGCAACGCGCTTACTTAAAATTTCGACATTAAAGCTGAAGTCACTCTCGTGAGAAACGAGAGAAAAATATTTGGAAACGACTTCGCCACATGTAGATCGTTGATGATCGGGGCACGATGTCCACGGAATAAAAATACTCGTGCACCCTCTTCCGACTTTATGATCGGAATAACACGAGCGGATTTAACTCGCTCATATTCTATGAAAAATTCGAGCTTCGCTTACGGATTTCCTAACGTCTCCGACGTCTCTACGATAATGGGGATTACGTGCCACCCGGTCTCACGTGGGCGTAAAAAATAGAAGAGACGCACGAAGAAAGCTTCAGGCGAAGGGATTTTCGCGAGCGGTTTCCATCGCGCGCGTAAAAGAGGGCACCGATATTGTAGTCCCCGAATGACCGGAAGTGATTCGTCGTGAATCGGATGGAGCGACTTCAACGATACTGCCTGATCGCGTTCGCCTCGCGATTTTACGGAGTACAAAGAGCAAATCGGTGAATGGGATGCGCCAACAATGATAAAACAAAATCCTGATTCCTCTTCTTTTCAGTCAACTAGGCATTCACCGTCTCTGGATTACACGGTGCGCCGGTTCGCCGAGCGAAAAGAATCTCACGTGACTCGTCTCTGCTGACCGGATGCTGCCGATCGACCGACCGGATAACATTATGACGGGGAGAATGCATGCGCAGCGGTAAATCCATGTTATTTCGGACGTAATAGAATCGATAGAGCGGACCGGCGCGTGTTTACTCGCGAAACAAGCGGAGTCAACGAAAAACGGAAGATTAAAATGGGACGCGGCGGGCGATCCGTGCGTTAAACGAAAATATTTTTTCGCGAGCAGCCGACAACGCGATGAACTCGATATGTTTATTCCCGCCGGGGATACGCGCGCGCGCACGGTTTTTTTTTCGCGAAACCAGAAATGCTTGCCCAAGCGAGCACTACGGTCAACCATTTTGCAAATATATGTTTTTGTTTTTGCCCTCCGTGGAACGGCGACGTGGAAGGTAAGGCGACTGGAAGAAAGAGGGGAAATTAAATCTCGAGCGACGCGAGATGAATCCGCGCGGTACGTGTCTCTCCCGCGAGCAGACGGATGCGCCGCGGGTCAACGCTCCGATGAGGAAGAAACTGACGGAGGGAAAAATGTATGTTTTTTTCTTTCCTCGAAATCGCGGAATCAGCACGGGGAAGCGTCGCCGTCGCGGCGATCGAAGAAAGGAATAGAATTGGACTCCCGGGTTGGCGTGTGTCCGCGCAGTTACCGCGAGGGCCGCGCGCGTAAAGTACAACCGCGTCCATTAAGCCGCACTTAGGGGCGTCGAGTGTGTCAGTGTGCTTCGCTTTATCGATATTATCGTAGCGTCCATTTAGCCGGCGTGTGCGTACCAACGCGATTACAATTCCAGTACGATCGTGTTTGCAATTCCACGGCGGGGCTTAAGTCAATTTGACCGTAGCCGGGGAAATTGCCGCCGTAGATGTAATCGGCGGAATTTTTAAGGGACACGGCGGGGGAGCGCGCGGATCGGTATTCGTCGCGCGTGGACGCAGAAATGGGGGAGTAAACGCTCCCCTGCAACACGGTCATAACGAAATACGCATTAAACGAGTGGCCGGGACGGCGTCTTGCGCGTGTAGACAGCGGAAATAAAAACAGGCAGACATTTGCATAAAATCGATTTGCCGGATCTCGCCGTCGCGGTCTCGCGCCGCCTCGGCGAACGGAAGAAAAATTCAGGGTAAATACGAGGGCACGTAGACAGGTCACACACAGTTTATCCCTGGTACCAGCTACGCGGAAAAGGGGCAATCGGCTCCAACTTACGGTCATTTAACATCCTCCAGGCAAATAAAAATTGTACGTAAGGCAACTGTTGTTTTAACGCGTGACTGGGAATGGGAAAAATCCTGTTATTCCTTGCGTCCGTTAGATGTGTTGTATAAGCATGTTGTATGCAGCGCATACAAATTTATCCTCGTTTGCGTCCCCGTATCCACCGTCAATATTATGTCTATTGCAATATTCGCTTTGCGATACCGCTCGCTGAGCGACGGAAGCTGACACTTCCAGCTCGATGTCGCAGAATGAATCGTCAATAGTTCCGATCTTCATATTTCACGGAGCACCGACTCGGGAAAACTGTAGGAAACCATGCGGCGAACTGAACCAATCTCTCGCGCTGCGACATCTCCTTTTCTTTTCTTTTTTTTTACGCGTACCCTCGCATACGGGACACGTTCATCGCGACGTGTGATACGTAAGCGCGCGGAACCGAAAGAAAAAAGAGGAAGTAAACCGTCGCGCGGGCGAGAGAGGGATAGGAAAAGACAAATGGAAAATAGAGGTTGGGGTCAGTTCACGAGAGAAGAAATAGGATTTATCCCTTCCAAATAACAGGTAACCTGTCGGTGCCCGTCGTTCGCAGGTTTCAGTTGTAGGAACTTGTCACGAGGAACGACGACCGTCGCATCGTCCGCTCCGTGGGAATATTGCGCGAGAAGCGAAGAAGGAAAAAAGGAACGTGGCACGGAAGAGAACGGAAAGATTGAAGAGTTAGCGCGGGAGGGCCGCGGGGGATGGAGGAGAGGAAGCGGAAGATGGAAACGTTAGATTTTTCGTGTTCCTCCCGCAAAAGAGAGGAAGTGGATGGAAGGGCATTAGCGAGCGATAAAACCGTTCTCTCGTCTCTCTTCCTCTCGGTCCTCCACTTTCTTTCTCGCCTCCACCCACGCCTTTCCCAATCGTGTCGTCTTTTTTCGCCGTATGTACCTCTGTCTCTTTTATTGCCGCGGAGTGCGGCGCATTTTTGTCGCGCATTCAAATATTGTGCGAGGAAGTTCGATCCACTTTGGAAAGTGCAGCGACTGACGGCGGCAGGGAAGGAACGTCGATGGCGTGAGTAAACGAGTGTAATGTACCGTGCGGAATAGCTGGATGTGAATGCGCAGCGATAAAAGTTGATAGCTCCTTTGACGTCAGTAAGTTTCAATCTCGCAAAATTTTGAGGTATAGTGTTTATAATATTCCGTTAGAGACCACACCACCTCTTGTTTCTCGGTGGTTTCGCACGTGTAAGCTTTTCCCACGGAGAGCTCTCCCTTGTGCGCGCGTAGCGACCGGGAAGCGATTACGTAAGGCTTTCGCTCAAGTATTTCGCAACGCGGAACATTATGTTAATCGCCAAGGAGCCAATACAACTCAGCGACTCGGCTGCCCCGGGTCGATAGATTCTGAAATAACCGGAGTCCGCCGCGCGACAAAGGCGTCGTCCAGGATTTCATTCTTTCGAATTTCACGGGAAAATTGAAGCACTCTCTGTCGTTCGCGCGGTAAAGGGCACTTCCGTTCCGCTCGCGAAAGACCGCTTTCACAAAGATGGAGACTGTGCTGGAAGCTAACCGGAGAATAACCGGCGGAATCGACGAATTCACTCGGGCGTAGCGCTGACACATCCGCGCATCTCCAAGATTTCTCCAACAGTTCCGCTTCTGCGATCCTGAATTCGCAAAACCGCGGGCATTCCATCCACTCGTGTTTTATCCGCCGGTGTATCCGTGTCTTCCGCTTACTTTGCGTGCTCGCGGCGATTTATGCAGGATGAAATGGAAATCATGTGAATTCTTACAATTCTAAGATCTTAGAAGGTCTTAAGATAGAATTTAACGTATCAATTTTCGATGCACAATTACTAAAATTTATTTGTAATTCTTATCTTTTTATTTATATAATCAACTACTTCGCCTTCTGAAACTTTTACAAATGCGAGGATGCTATTGACGCACTCAACTACTACATTTGAAATAATTTTTATAAATTGATACATTTTAATGGATTTACCGCCCATCTATATTGAATCTTTTAATTATTTTTTATTTGAATTGATTCTTTTTTATTAAACTCCACAATATAATATGTAACTTGTATATCTTCTTTCATATTTCTCAGACCTCGCTTGCAGCTTACACATACACACGCACACACGAGTAATGTTTATTATTAGAGAATCTTCAAGAAGCCGGATGTACCCTTTAGCTTAAATTAAATCATGCGCCCAAAATTAATCCGACGTAGACGGCGTTTTCCGTGTAATCGTATTTGCTTAAGTGACACTCCAAGATGCCGGGCCTTTATTGGTCCTCGGCTTGATTCAAGTACTAATTATTTTCAGGAGATTAATGTTAAGCCCCCGCGCGCACGCGAAAGTTGCGCTTGACGATCTACGGAAAATTCACCGCGCTAAGAGAGAAACGGATACGTTCGACGATTATCTCGTGAAGCGAGGCGAAACGTACTCAATGCGTGGCGAATGCCGGCGAATCCACTTGCGATTAGCCACGCTTTCGCGTTTTGCCCTCTGAATGCACCTGTGCAATTGCTGGGACTGAGAGTCGGACGCGTATCTGCGGCGAAAAAGCATTTCTTTCTTCGCATGCTCCTTCCTTTGCCCTGGCGTTCGTTATTTTTTCCGCCAGAATGCCACTATTTTGGTACTCTTTTCCCCTCTTTTCCCTCGTTCGTTCTTTCTACTTTGCGCGGTCCACATCCTGCGGAAAAGCTTCTTAAAAGGTGGTATCTACCTCTTTGTACACGCCGGTCTCTTGCCGCTGCTTTCTTTCTCTATTTAAAATTTCTCGAGCTCGTAATTTTTAATAATGTTTATACAAAACTGTGTTAATAGAGAGCCGTTGCTCCGCAGTGTTAACGCCTTAGCTTTACTTTATACTTTTTCCCGGAAAATGTAATAATATATAATTTTTAATAGATAATCCACATTGTGAAATATTTTTCAAGAACAGTTGGCACATTTAAGACAAAGACTCTCACGCGATGTCATTTGGATCCTTTTTTTACTGTCTAATAATAAATGAATAAATTTTAATAATATTTTAGGGATTGATGATAATGAGATATTTTGCATATTTTTCTAATGGATATTTTTGTAAATTAATTAATTATTAGTGATCTCCATGCGCATTCTACACGTGAAAGATCATGTATTATGCATCCTCATTGGGATTTGAATTATTATCGTGTATTGATAAACGGAAATAAAATTCTGATATTCCATTATTTAATATTTACACCTAAAACGATAAATGATACATGAGCTAAATCAATATCGGGCAGTCGCTAGGGATAATTATCCCTGGAAAAGAGTAATTAAACGCGGCCTAATATTTCTCCAGTGCGCAGCGCAGATAATATTTACAAGCAATTACCGCGCACTTGTGCGCGCAACATTATTTTTGTTTTACTCGAAATTGGTGTATAGCTTCGTGCCAAGTGTATTAGCTGGCAGCGAAGCGCTGTTAGCTTAATTGTCTGCGCTGCAACGCGAATGACACGATTAATCATTTTGAGCCGGTGCGTATCAAACAATTGAAGTTGCGAGGTACGCTGGACTAAATGGACTGAAGTAACCTGTCGTGTATCTGTGGGAACACGTGCAATACATAATGGGAATGTGAGCAACGTGACGCGATGCGATATGATGATGGACAATATGGCAGGCAAACTAAGCGGAATAACTTATAATATCCAGGAATCAAAGGCAAGGAAGGCTCGCAAGCGTTTACGCGCGCGATACACATTATGAGGCAAGTTTAATTCTGGAAGACTATAACAGTATTACTATTGATGATTTACGTGAAAGGTATAATTAGTATAATACTTTTATATTATATAAATGAATACAAGAGCACAAAGGCCTTTTATACAAAATACAAAATGTTTTTCATTAATAAGAATTTTTGTGGAAAAGTAACGCTGCAAATCAAATAATATAAAATGGAAGTAAATTATTTATTAAAAATTAGAAACCGTGAATATTGCACATTACTTCACGCAGGATAAATTTTTTCCTTAATTTTTCTCAGAGAAATAATATCTAGTCTATCAAGTTTCACAATGAGTAATCAGATATTGTCGAAATATTGCTTGTTTTATTTGGACATCAGATACGTTCTGCTTTCAATCTGTATGTCGCATTCATTAATTTATTGTTATTAGTGCCGTTATTACTATATTTTGTTTGTAATAATTGTTATTATAATTTTATAATACATTTTAGTACATTTATAATATAGTACCGTCAAGTATTATAAATGTACCGTCAAAGCTTTTGAAATGTTTTCCTGTAAAATTATATTTTTATCTTTTTCTTGTAGGGAAAATACATTAAATCAATTTTTACAAATTTATTTTAATCTCTTCAAAATTTATTTTTTAAAAATTATAATCTCATTAAAAGTTACGAACAAAGTTGCGAAAAAATTAACTTTTTTAAAACTATAATTTAAAATTTGGAAAGAGCTTATTCTGAAAATGCATCAATCAAAACGTAGCCAATCATATAAAAAAATCATAAAGAAAAGATCATTTTAATGTTAATCTATTGATAAAAAAAAAGTAAAGAGAGATAGCTATATTAACCTTTGATTTCGTAACTGTATCTTATCCTAAGAAGAAAGGAGATTATTTGTAGATATTAATAAATAATTTTATTTTATATTACTGTTAAAAATGGGACACCTACTTACAGATTAATAATTTGTAATTTTCGTACGATAAAGTTCAAACCAACATCGAACGTCTGCTACGATGTTCCATTGTTGAGATTTCATCATCGGGTATCTAAAGGGTGTCATAAGCAGCTGCTGTGGACAAGAGTACTTGAAAGCATCGCCTGCCCGTTCCAAACTCGAACATAGCTTCGCTTCGTGCTCATCTCAAGATGAGACGAAACTGAGACTCTACGTGCCATCGAGTCTTAAGAATTGCAGATTGTACTAAAACGCTGATTTCATATATTCGAAAGGAAATAAGTCGAATATTATTATGAATTATGTTATGGAATATAAATTGTAATATAAATGGAGTAAACAATGTTAGGAAACGTCCACGATAAATTATAAAGGATTGCAAAATTAAATTAAATTTCAATAATTTAAAGCTCGTACAAATATTCGGGACACAAATTTAACATGCACAAACATCATATATTTTACAGATTTTATTCTCAGTATGTTATGCACACACTGATAATATTTATTCTCTTTCTCTCTTTCTAACATAGAAAGAGACATACGTTATACTTCTTACAATTCTACGCGGATTTGTTGCGCAAACATCGCATGCATACGGCGAAATCATAATTTTAGATGAAATCTACTGCAGGTATCTCGGTCGCGGTGGATTCGGCGCGCGTTGAAAAGCTGTCGCGTCGACTAGGATACAAGCGGATCTCGATTGTATTATCGGAGCTCTTTCTCTCTCTCTCTCTCTTTCTCTCTCTCTCTCTCTCTCTCTCTCTCTCTCTCTCTCGCGTGCGCTGGGAAATTACTACAATCGGGAAGAACGCGATCGGTGTTTTGGAATTTCGAGAGGATCACGGGATGGTCCTCGCCTGACGGTATAACCGACGGATAACAGACTAACGCTTCGTTATACGCGGACAATAACTACACCTACCCTATACCTCGCCGCGCGCTCGTGTCCGTTGAATTATTTATGCAATTAGGCGTCATCGCTGCACGTTATGCGTATCCACCGTGAATCTACGCGGCCGACATCGCCGATACCATTGCCGGCGTATGGCCGGCGTCGATTGACGGGCGTGGAAAGACTACGTGCGCGATAGCTGACTTCGCTCCATGAATCGATTCATCGCCGTTGCAAATTTCCACGTGGCTTACCTACAAGAGTGCGGCCGGATACGCGGCTCCGCCGACGCAGCTTCCGATTTGATCTTCTCGCCACGATAATAATATAGGCACTGCATCCATTTATATCACGAGACAAGATACATGTCGCGCGCGAGACGTTAATTCTTGGATGACACGATGAAAATTAGTAGATGACAGAGGGAGAGAGCGTGAACGGATTTATCGCTATCGTGCTAATTGACAGTGAATTACGGTATTTAACGAAATCGGCACATCGCCAATTGACTTGACAGATAATATTTCGCATAAGCGAATGGATTATGCTTTCGCGTATCGGAATATAGACACATACATATACACACACTGAAAAAAAAATCTAGACGAATCAGGAAATCTTGTAGGTGTGATCAAATATTCGGGTTATTATAATAGAAATTCTGATTATTATAATATAATTATTATTATACTTTATTATATTTTATAACTTATTATTATACTCGTTATTATACTTTATAACTTATAATAACCAGAATATTTGATCAATTTTAAGATCTTTCTGATTCGTCCGTTTTTAGATCAGAATTAGTTTTCAGTGCATAGATATTAAATTTAATTTTGTTTATACCTCCCCCTGCACTAAACATGCAGTTTTTTGCTCTCAAAGTACAGGCCACGTTAGATACGGCCGCGGTGTTTCCCGATGAAAAAGGACCGCCAGACGCCGCCGATATATTCGCCATTAATCGCTATACCAATTAGGGAGCATCTCGGTGGGGAAGTAATCCGGAAAAGTTAGAGGTAAACGAGCCGGCGCTCGCGAGGGCTCTAACGGCGGAGACTAATGGCGGAAGTCGAATAATTTGAAATAATGTACGAAACTTGGGCGGGCGATTTGTTCGGCGAGTTTGTAGCCCGTGAAACGCTAATTTTTCCTCTACGTGACCATCCGACCGACCCGTCCGTACTATAATTCGTTTTAGTAGTCGCGGGCGGTTCGAGCACCTCCAACGGCGATTTATTATCTCGCGTAACGAAAAACTCTTAGATCCACCCTCTCCCTCCCCCGCCGGTTGATACATTCGACGCGTGATACGCTGGACGATCAGCGTGCTCGTTGGAAAGTGGAAATCTACTCTAAGTACGTGACCGGTGATTTTCGCGATTTATACTCCTCCCCCCGTTACTCGTGCATAGCGCAAATGCCTCATGCGTTTGTGCTTTAAAAGGCCGATCGTGTTCGCCAAAGTCCTCGCGCGAAAGCGCACGCGCCACGTGTCCAAATGTTTTCGTCGTTAAAGCCCTTCAAGGGTCGACACTATTTACGCGTGAGCGCGCGAAAGAGGATCGCAAAACCGATAAAACTGCAGGCTGCACGTCCCTCGATACGCGACGGGGCGACTGCGACGGAATTGTCATCGCGAGATCTTGGCAAACGTGCTGTTTCCAGTCGAGCGGGCTGCAAATCGCCTTTGTAAAGTAAGCCCGTTTTGCAAGCCGGGCATGAATTCGCGACGCGTCAGCGCGACGAATACGAAACTGATTGCTTTACAATACCTGCAACAAACGCTTCCCCCCTTTCCGTCCCCTTCTCTGTTTACACGTACCTTAAATCTCTCTCGCGCCCTCCCGTTACACCAGTTACACTATATTTGCGTATCGACGCCCGTTCTCCAGCTCGACAAATCGATTGGCTTGAAAAACTCTTGGTCTCTTCTTTTACCTTGTCAGCATCGGAACATGCCGCTTTTTTATTCGCGCCTTTTCCGCTCCTTTTTTTTCAATACTTCTCGACGCGGAAAATATCGCGTTTACATAAAGTTTTCGTTTATATACATTGCACAGTCAGATTTAATCACCTCAAAAAAAAAAAATAATAATTTTTACATACGTGGAATTCTCGAAATCTTAGAGGATTTTACTCTTATATTGATCTCAAAAGGATTCCCCTGAAATCAAGAGAAAAATACTTTAAACAAGTGAGAAAAAAAGTATTTTTCACTTTATTGAAAGAGGAATCTGTTTGCTGTAAAACAGTAAGATTAGAATATGATAATATTATAGGAAAAATTACTTTAAACGTAAAATACTGTTTTTTTTTGGGTGATGTTCATCATTTATTCGGATTAGTGACGCAAAATATATAATTCTCTGTAATTTATCCATTTACGGTGTAAGTTTCATGTAATTCTTTTATGCCGCTGTGTGATGTCAAATGTTTGTCGTATTGTAAAATGATAATTCTGTCGGCGAATTTTTGATATCTCTATTTGCGCATATTTACAGCGCATATTTCTAGGGACACACGTCCCTCGTTCTTGTGTGTATTTTACACGCGGAAAACGTGGCGCGTGTGCAATATCATATCTGCTTTCGCATAAAGTTCACATCTGCTTTTACATTGTTTTGCGTATAATTGAATGAAATGATGAAATTGCATAAAATGTATCGGTGCCTTTAAAATTTTGATATTTCTCGTTAATTATTCCATTAAATTTTCCGCGTTCTATCGTATTACGGTCGCCTGTAAATTGGCGAGCTTGTTGGAAAATTGTTAATTTCTTTATTTGCGCCTATTTTACACGGGTTTCTCTGACGCGACGCGCCACTTCCCGGTCCACGCGTGACTCCTGCAATATTCCGCTGCGTGTAGCGAAATTTAACATTCGTTTTGTTATCTTCTCACAGAAATTATATACAAAACCTACACTGAATTTTTTGTTGCTTTTCCCTCGATGTTACAAATGCTATCTTTTACGCTACATTGTTATGCTGCGTTTCACACGAATAAATTCACATGCTACACTTGCCTGAAAAAAAAACCAGCGTATGCTTTAATGTTACTTTGTTTGACAAACATGCTTATAAATACATATTTTTTAACTAAAATGTGTCGTTTTGTTATTTATGGTTATCGCTGCTGCGATAAAACAAAAAGAGAGTGAAACAGAGAGAAAGGGAGATTATTTCTATAATTTTAGCATTACTATAGGAGCAAATTTTCGGAATCGTTCTAAAATAGAATGGACCACCACTAACTAGTCGTTCGCGCTTGTATAATATCGAGAGTCCGGGAGCCACGTCATTATTAGTATGCTAACGTAAACATTACTGCCCGTGGCTATGCAGAGTGCTAGTGTAGTCGGTAGCGTAATCCGATACTGTTGTAGGTTGTGCCGCGGGTAACTGTGCCAAAACTGGGAAGTCTACTGTAATCACAATTGGCACAGTAGGACAGAGAGAGAGAGAGAGAGAGAGAGAGAGAGAGAGAGAGAGAGAGAGAGAGAGAGAGAGAGGAGGACAAAGAGAAGCATAGAAAGTAAAACATACATTGCAACATGTAATTAATTTCACGTCAAAGAGATGAAGCGAGTAGTCATAAATTTACGCAGATTCTCATCTTGCACCTTAGATTTTTTAAATTTATTCGTTTAATCCGATAAAAGATCCGTTCGAAAAATCTAGATATCTGGAAAATTGCCGGTGTGCCAAGGAAACCTAGCGCGAAATAAAATATGTATCGACCTCCCTCGTTTCTCTCTAGCTAGTCTAGTTCGTGCTGCAATCCGCCAGCGAATCTATCGCCCACGATTTATTATCCGCAAAACGAGTCTGGCTGGCCGTAAGTTTGCCCGCAATCGAATTTGTGGTGGACATTGCCCGACTAATCGATGGCACAAAAATAGGGACATGAAACCTCTTCCTTAGACGTTTAATCAATGATTCAGTAGAACAAGAAATTGTGGAAATAAACTTTCGACCAAGCATTATCGACTTTATCAATTTTAATAAATTTATTGATAATTAAAAGGTTACAATTCGTTCTATTAATTAAAAAGATTAGTCAGATTTGATTTTCTAAAAATTATCAATTTTTAATTGGATAAAAAGGATAATTTATTAAAATTATTTCCTTTTTTTTAATTTAATTTGATTAAAATAATATTTTAAACTTTTCTTTATCGTATATTACATTGTGCTTAAAAACGATGCAGTTCTGATCCACCAACGATGGCGGCGGATACATATGTCAAACTGAGACGGCCAGTGGAGGTTTTAAGCACGTGATCGGCGATTTCTTTGAATTATGCTCCAATTCGTTCTCGCGTTTCGTTCTAAGCGCCTCGGGGTAATCGAGCGTCACGCCAGATCGCGTTACAAAAATCGTTTCTCGAGGCGCGAGGATCTCCCGCCGTTGCCCGACACTTTATTGGCCCGTCCGTGACGCTTCTGAGTCTGACTAATGGCGATGGCTGACTACTGGCGCGGTCTGACTACTGGCGATCGAGTTATCTTGTTAGCGCAATCGATATTGGCTAACTGTGAAGAGAAGAGTTATCCTGTCAAATAATGCCATTTCAGTTCTTGACCCAGTTTTTCCTCTCTTTTCACAATTGAAGGAGCACAATGACATTTTCAGATGAAGGTATCTAAATGGAAATAATTGCCATTTTCTTGATATTTTAAGATTGATATTTTTTTATAATTGATGATTTTTTAATATTAAAATATACAATTAAGAATAATTACCACTAATAATTTTACATTTTATAATCATACAATTGTCGTATAATTGTACATAAAATATAAAATAAATATTCATTTCTGAAAATTTACGTCTTTGACGGCAAACGGATGAAAAATATAATTACAGAACGTTTATTTTAATATTCTCTATTGTCGGTTGCATGAAAACACATTTGTTTTTAATTTTCAGCAGATAGAAAGAAACAATTTTCAAAAATGTTTCAGTTTGTACTTTTCACTTATTCTTATGAAACTCAATTATTGGTTTTATTTTTCAGATGCAAGAGACATTTATATTTAAGCCTGTCACATACACATACGTATACACACTTGTATTTCCTCTATTCTCTTTTAAGTTCGCCAATTTCGCTTCGCGCAAGACTATAAGTGAATTCCGATAAGAGATCATCGTGCAAACGGAATTTGCCTCATGTAAGTATACAATCGATTGCAGAACGTATGATAATCTTCTGTGGATAATTCAGCAAAGTGACAAAACTGAATTACTCATTGTTCTCTCTTTGCCGTTTGTTACGTCCCGATGCAATTTCGTACGTCGTTGGAAATGCAACGAAAGGATGCCATTATCTCAACCAGGCACTTTGCTCACGCATATTTGCTTTGCGCGAATAAGTAGATACGCAAATCAGCAGCAAACACAAGGGAAACAACGCTCTCGCTTCTTTAATAGCCCCCTGGCAACTAAGCACATTTGTGCCAATTAAAAATTCATGCTCAAACTCTCGAACGGCCTTAAATCGGCGCTGATCGATTGCACGAAAAGCATACGTTAAAATAAATTCGCCCGTTGCGCATTGGAAGATAATATTGAATATAGAGGTCGAGGTTAAAGCTAAGGCACTTGACGTGACGCGAAGAGTTCACGATCGGTCTCCGAAAGGTCGCGCGTCTCTCATATAACTTTCCTTCCGAACTTCCGAGAGAAAGAAGTTTCACGCAAAACTTGCCGAAGCGCCGCCTAATTTTTCCCAAAGTACTTACTTGTCTAAGATGTTTGCAACTCTCGGGGTCCTATTACTCCTAGAAAACGTCTAGCGGAAACGCGCGTAGCGCGGAGAGAGCGCGTTACTGATAATTTCATGGAGATCCTGGAAATCCGGTAGCGTGGGTTTGCCGCTGCACGAAAATACGAAGCGACTCGTGCACGTTCGAAGAAGGAAACAATATTCTTCCGCCTCTGTAATAGGGGGATCTTGCCTGAGCCGTATTATCCTTGTGAAAAATTCACGGTCTCTAAAAGCACGACCATTCTGCTCTTCCGGACCCCCGCCGGTCGATCGCCTTGTATGTTCGTCGTGTGTTCCGCCGGCCCGGAATCCACATTTCCATAAAAGCATCGGCGTGCCGCGCCACCACCACCGCGAGGATCCCTTTCCCCCAATCGAATATCTTCTATCATTCTGCCATCTCGTCGAACGATCTCGCGTGCCTCGCCGCGGTCCCTTAACGACGTTACAATGCGCCGATCGATCGGCATAATTCACGAACGGCAACACGTTCCACAACCCCGCGGCTCTTTCATCCCTTCGCTGCGGACGCGGACGGCGCGTTATACGCCCGCGTTAGGACTTAAATCATGCGCGCCCTGCAGTCGGATACGACACGGAGGCACGATTGTCGTCGCGACGTTACGAGCGGTAATACGAACGTACGATATAATCACGCGGCGTTGGAGATACCTGCCGACATTAATGGGTAGTTAGCAGAGAGCGAAATAGGCGATTTACTCTCAGAACAGTGAGATTAAACCGTACCGTTAAAATACCCTTGTCGTTTGTCGCGCAATTTCGGGGAAGAATTATAAAATAAACCATCTCGTCTCGTCAAACGTCTATTCGTCATGCTTGTTAGCGGACACTCCAGCGACAGCACAAGTTTCATGATGTGCTCGGCATATAGGGGCTAGATTTAATTTAAAAGTTGTATATGAATTGGAATATTGTGCGATAATACGCATTTTACGCATTTATAATAATTGAACTCGTAAAGTTACATACGTATCTAAAATTAATTTCACTTGAAGCGATATTGAAGGGAAGAAGCGTTATTCGATCTTTTTCATATATCCATCTTTTTCATGTCGTCATTTCGTGGTCAAAGCGCCGCTTTTTATATATATCTGCTGTCTTGAAAAAAATTGACAAACATTTATCTTCTGTCGACGGTGCAACGCTGCAGGGAAAATTGACAGATCTTTTTTGTTCCCGGGTCTACCTCTATCCGGAATAGCCGACGTATTCATCGATCTGCTTACGGCGTCAATTACGATGGTACGTAATAGAGGCATTACTCCAGCCGGTCGTTCCTCTGTAGCCGTAAAAAAATTCAGCACGTCGTAAGAATATACTCATCGCTGAAGTTTCACGCTTCCTGCCACCTCGCACCGCCGACTGTGCAATCTTCGTAAAAATAGAAGAAATAAATTGCCGCGGAAAATGAAAGGACGGGCCGCCGGCTCTATCATCGCTCATCATTAAAAATTTTATATTATGAGGTTTACATCGCGTGAGACTTCGCGGAAATTACAGCGAACACGGTGTCTTGTCTGTAAATATTTTACTAGGTTAAATTAGGTATTAATCCTTGAGCTTTCAAGTGCGGACTGTCTGCAACTCATAGGTTCTATAATAATGATAGTATTACGGGCCATATTAATTAAGCACGCTGTGTAATTAATATTAAATCAGACCGGGAAATGTAATTTTAATTTATTTTCTTAACTTTCAAAATATTAAATTTTGTTAACTGTTAAAAATTTATTCACAGTTACACGATTGTGTAATTTGTAAAGCGCAGATGTGATAAAATAATAATAGAAAACTCATAAAAACGCACATTCTTTTTAAATGCATATTCTATTTTGACTATAAAGTAGCAATTAACATTTACATTATGAGTATTTTTCGTATTATTTTAACATATAATGGTTCATTATAGAATGATAAAGACTACGAACTGTTTCTGAAGACTGTAACGAGAACCATTTTCTCAAAAATATTTTATATACTGCATCATTATTCGGAAAATGTAATATTTTTAATGAAAATTTTAATTTTAATTTCGTACATCCGTTTTAATAAGTTTATTAATATTATTTTTAATCAAAAGTAAAAATGTAATTTTAATAATCGCGTAAATAAAGTTAAATGCAATTTCTAAAACGTGTTTTCAGAAATATAACGCAATGATAAAATAACTATATGCGAATAGCTGCATACATCAAGATTTCTATTCACATTAATTGTTTTAAAATTGAAAATAATATTTAAAACAAAATTCAAAGGGACCACGTTTGGCTCGGTCGTATACGTGCTTGAGCTTATGTTTCGCCCGCAACCTTATTTGCCGGGTTTCGTGCGAGTCACAGAATTTAAAGGCTACTTGCATAATTTGGAGCGCCCTCAATATGATAGCGACATATTTCATCTGGAGTGAGTCGCTCCTTCCCACCACTTCCTCCACGAATTATCGGTACTTGGCCGACACGGCACGTACGTGCAACTGGCTCATGACTTGTGCGTATTTTATCTTGGCATATTAATTAACTCCAGAGCGTCGTCGGGGTTTTTACACCGGCCGGCTTGCGCTGCGCGGAGCATCGCGAAATTCACTCGAGCGATTATAAATGCGTCGGAAAGGAGACAAATAAAGGATGAAGGTGTTCTAGAGCCGCGAATGTTGCTGAGCTCGATAAGCGGTTATCTTTCACTTTATTTAATTCAAGCTTGAGTAGAGTAACGCGCAGATTTGTGTGTGCCTACGTTAAATATTGTTTATTAAAATAAACGTGATAATCGCGCTATATTGTTGACTCTAATAACCGTATCTTCTTTCATATAAATTTATGGTAAAATGGCAAACGGTCGACGAATACAATCATTTTGCAATGATATCATTGGAATGATTCTTTGTTGTCCTACATCATTTTGTCTATGAATAAAAATCCAATAAATCTAACTGCAAACAACAACGTAATTCATTTACAATATATCAATACGCAAATAACACATTATCCATGGGTATAAAATTTTATATTGCTTTATGTCTAACGCGCGTTTGTTTCACGTATCCCCAGCATCCGTTTTTGAACGTGTCAAAAGAGAAACGCTAGGGGAAATTTGGCTGCACTTGAAATGCATATTGTTATAACATATTATATATATATTTTTTTTTGGGAGCCACAATCCATTCGCTGTGAAATAAATATATTTGTCGATTAAGCGAATAAAACGACATCGATATGATTGTTACCGATTTGTAGAGCGTCGCGTATGTCGGGCGCATATAGTTGTATCAAGAAGCGGAGTGTGTTGTCATCTGGCAACCCAATTTGTTGTTTTAACAAAATAAATTGCAAATTCGCGTAACGCGATTCTCTCGCCGAATTGGCAGAATCCCGTCAGCCCTCGGTGTGAACTGCTGTTCAAATTGAATAATGAATCGCGTCCTGTTTTTTTCGCTCCCGGGATGCGTCGCACTTCAAGATTAATTAAAAAGTGTCATTATTTATTTAGCGCGTAACTGCGCTTATACTTCGGATGCAATTACGTTGTCCGCGCGAACAAACCGTCGGGACAGACTGCCTGTATTTAAAATCCTTTGACGCTTAATTTCTATACTCGTTGGTGGGAAAAAAAAAGTTTCGTTGACGCGCCGTAATCGGTGTACCGAAAGATTTACATCGATTTTCAAACGTTATATCGTTTGGTCAACGACCCGATAGCGTTGTCACCGAGCGAGCGATTGCGCGCGGTAAAAAAGACCAAGAGAAAAAATGCCATTAAGAAACTTTTTGACAGTGCGAAGCGGAAAAAAAAATCCGGTATCTAAATCTCAGGCAGAAGCCGAGCTCGGAATAATTCGTTCTACGGCGGAGCGGGCAGGGCCGAGAGGAGGTAACTTAATACCTCGTCGCGTTGTCGTTGCGGAAAGTAAAGAAATCCGACGTGTACTTAATAAGTTTTCGGTAATAACCGCAAAGCGCTCGGATCTTCGTAGCAAGACGCTTGACTTGGCCGACTTCGCCACGTCAGTGCCCTTATTACCTTCCTACTCCACTAAAGCCTTCTTCGCGCCGCGCCGGTACGCGTAATCTTAATAACTGCCGAGCCCGGGACCCGGGCAATAACTATCAAGTGGAATTTACTCAGGATGTTTTTAAATTGCGAAGCGATAGCGAAGTTCTGATTCTGTTGAAACTGCCGTTTGCAAAGTGGCTGAAAATTAAGTCGCTGCGTATCTCTTTCGACGATGAAATTTGCCTTAACGAATCAAGTAGCGCTCGAAAATGTAATATATGTTCGCAATATTGACGACAAGCGGCAGTTTTGCGGGAGCCTCTATACGGAATAGATTATTCAAGTGAAACTCACGTGACGTGTGTCCGTGTTTGAAATCTATGGGTGAGAAAATGCACCCATACACCGGTTGAATCTTAGCGCGACGTCGACGATGGCCGGCGCCGCGAAACGGTGAAATATGAATCTCGGTTGGCGAGCAGTCAACGAAACCGAGATAATCAAACGTTGCTATCTACCATTGCTCTCTGTAAATCCCAGAAGCAATAAAGTTGCGGTAGAACGAGAGACGGCAAGGAAGGGAGGGGGTGAAATGGCGTACCTTCCGTTACCTCCTTCCACGGTAGAATGGCTGCTACTGCGAAAGAGAGAGAACGATGAGAGTGAGACAAAGAGAAAGAGAGAGAGAGGGAGAGGGAGAGGGAGAGAGAGAGAGAGAGAGAGAGAGAGAGAGAGAGAGAGAGAGAGAGAGAGAGAGAGTTTTCTCGACGATTTTTTAATTACTCGCTCGCAATCTCGCGTCTCCGCCCGACGTAAACGCCATTTCGTGAGAACGGCCGGCAGACAATTGGCGAGAGAGACGAAAAGCTGGCACGGAGATGCCTGTCGGAACGATCCAGGATTTATGTTATCTCCGGAGGACTCGCGGGACGCACGGTGCACGTGTCGGGGAAGCCGGATTGGCGGAAAAGCGGGGAAGAAACGTGAAGGTCGTTCCGGCCAATATATATATATATATATATATATATATATATACACGAGAAGGGTGGAATCTCTTTCGGGGGCTCTGCGAATTCTCACCTTGCCATCCTCGTAATCCTGCCTTCCCCGAGAGTCGCGCATTACCGCGTGCGCGCATATAGGTGCATGATAAATGAAATAATGAAACGCAGCGTCTCTCGGCTCCTCGTGCTTCGAGCTCCGCGTAATTAATAGGAGGAAACGCGACAAAGTGTTCGTTACGGCGACACCGTTTCTAATTTCGCCGTGCTGTAATATACAGTATTAATTTTGCCTGTTTTATTATGCCACGCGCTTTTTTAATAATACCTGCGGGATATCTTACGCAGATATACATACATTGCGTAATTGGCTGGATCCCATGTACTTGTTGTACGTCCGAGAGAGACGTCCCTTCAAAATCGAAAGAGAATTGAAATATTCATTACAACGATAAGCCGCATTAATAATAAATAATGTTAACGAAGACTTACCTGTAACCAGATTATGACGGATGTTGAAGATGTATATTTTTACGGAGCTATATAAAGGGCGTGAAAAATTAATTTTCTGGCAAACGTTGGTTGACTTTAAAAACTGCGAAAATTAAATTGCGGGCACATGAAAATGGAAAGAAAGAGAAGATAGAAAGAAATTTGGTCATGATCGTTACAGATATTTAAAAAATATTCAGAACAAGAAGTTTTTAAAGCCATCCAATGCGTCGACAGTGATTCTTCATCTCGTTGGTTTTTATATCAACACGTTTATTCTGATTACGTTGAGGTGTGTATATATTTATAGAGAGAGATCTATAATTATTGTAGATACATGTAGTATGGTCGTCGCAATTTCAATTTTTTGACACGCTCGCGTTTCTCTCGTCAGGCTCGGCAGATGGAATTTCACGAAACATTCACACAAACACACGTACACGAATCTCGCGAACCTCGGAAGAATGTACAAACGGACACGCACACTCGTCCAAAAGATTATGTACACTTCAACAGAGATACAATTTATCGGACTCATTGACTCGCAATTCTCGTTATATATAAAACAGTGAAAGTCAAGCATCAGTTAAGAGTCAAAAATAATATCTATTAAAAGAAATTTCGAATTTTAAGTTTGCAAGAGCACCGTTTAATATTTTAAGCTATCACTTGTCGCATTTGATTGATATTTCTTTTTTACTTTTCAATTTACTCGTCGAGTACGATGACAAATTAAAATCTAGTAATAAGGTCTTGTATAAATAAAATGCAAACGGAGTGCTTGATTCGCGGAGAATATTATATCCGGGACGGACGAACGAGAAATAAGCAAACTTGGACAGTACTTGGAAGTTGGGATGAAGGTCATTTCGTATCATGCCGCGTAATGGGCAATTAATGTTCACTCCGTATTCCAAAATTCGGACACCGTAGTACACTTCGATATCCGATAGGATATTCAAAAGAACCTGAATGGAGTATCTGTGCTGCGGAGATGGATTACGGGTTCCGAGACGTCGGGAAATTGTGCGGCGGTTATCGTGGCAGTGATACGTAAGCGTCGATGAATATTCCGTTACAGAAGCGACTTTTGATGCTTTTTAGGGCTTTTGGTGCTTCCGGTACAAGCTAATAGACTCGTGCCCGTGGAGGCGCCGGGGTACGGAATTGACTTTCAGATTTGATAAGCCGATGCAGATTTTCATGTAGGGGCTTCTTTTGAAACTGGCGAAACGCGAGGTTGGTGACCATTTTAGCCCCAAGAGATTTCTCTCTCGCGGGTGCATGCACGCCGCAATGCAGGCTCCATACAAAGTTCAACTGGAGGCTGTGGTGAAACGAATGAGTTCGTTCGAACGTGGCGATTTAACGGGCAATTCTTATTTGCGGAATTTCCTGTGAACGATCCACTCCTTTTTCCGACCGCATCATTGATTGAAAAGTGCAACTTTAATCGGAACAAGAACAGGATGTAATTGTAATAATTCCGTTTACGAAAACGTATCTTGTATCAGAATTTTTTTTTACTATCAAATTGTGTTTAATCGTGTCAAAATGTTATAAAAAAAGAATTCCAATGTATATTAAGGTAAAAGAAAGCAAAGTCTAAGAGTGACATATATTTTTTTAAATCAGAAGAAATATAGATGTGTAGAAACTTTTTAAATATGAAATTCTCAAAAATGGCAATTAGTATTTCAGTAATGACTGAAATTTTTTACATTAATAAATACAATACAAATTTTGTATTGTATTTATTTTATAAAACATAATTATTTACATTATGTTATTGATAACATTTCAATCTGTTAAAGAATAATTTAAAGTATGTTAACGCAATGGAAAAAACACTACTCAAAACTACTTAAACATCAAACTAGTCGGAAGACTAGTTTGACAAAATCGCACCGACATGTATATCAGATTGTAATTGCTCATTACGCGCGTTCGTTCCCGGCACGAGCGCGAAATTGGGTCGCGTCGCGAAACTCGACGTGGCCAACGTTTCTTTATCACCGTCAAAATTTTCGCGGCCGGCGAGACCGGCCGCATTCACACGTGACCGCGGTATTTGACAGGAAACATGGAATGTATTGCAGCGTGTGCGAGAAGCGAGAATTTCGGTAGAAGGCGCGAGGAGAAACGTGCGCGATCGTTAACGGAGCGCGTGCTTAAAATACCTGCGAAACCGGAAGGACTCCGCCAATCGAACTTTTGTACATGTGTACAGACACGCCGGCATACGTACCGGGTGATCCACTGCAGCTACCGCACTGCAGCTATTATATGCATCGTACGTGATACGAATGATAAGTTATATCGAGCTGGATTGCATTATTGTGACCAAACGTTTGCATAGATACATAAATATTTAAAGCAATGAAGCGTAAGAAAGATTATGGATCTCGTTCTTGGAAATAATGGAAAGGATTTTAACTTGGAAATAAAGAGCCCACATTACTTAGTGCAGTACTTTTTTTTCCCTACAAAGAAGTAGTAGTGATTAAGAAAATAGCACTGCTGCAGATAAAAATAGAAGACTCTGCGTTATCTTCAATACAATAGAACAAGATATAAAAGAGGACAACAGTTTAAACAATTCGATGTCTTTTGCGTCAAGAGAAAAATCGATCTTACAGAGATTCAATTGGAGCACTCGAGGTATAATTCTCTTTTCTCTGTCCACTTCGATCTCGTTCGAGCGCCGGACGCGAAAGAAAAAAAAAAGAAAAAGAGGAACGGTCTCATTTCAACCCTTTCGTGAATTCTTGAAAATCTTTTAACGCGACGTAAATAACTGCGACACTCTAGCTACAATGGAAAGAAAAGTGCGAGTATGAGTATTCTAAAAATAGCTCAAATGTAATGCGGTTTTCGAGGCAAGCGTTAGTAAGATATTTTCTCGTAAAATCAGAATGATTTTAAATTTAAAAGAATCAACGTAAATTGTCTTTTTATTAAATTAACAATAAGTTATGAGAAATTAATGAAACAATTGTAAGCACATATCCATACACACATATATCCCTTTGCTTTAATTATTCTTAATCATCGATCGCAGACTGCTACCACAATCACGCACGTACATACGTGTGAGAGATTCACGTGTTTTGCGCTCACGCAGGCACATACGCATATACACATACACACGCGCGCGCGCGCACACGCACACGTACATATACATATATCTTTATTTCCTTGTCTGACCATTAATCGCAATCGAATCGTTTAATTATACAGTTCCCGCCCTCTCTTTAAATGGGGCCCCGCCTAATTGGGCGCCCAAGACTTCACGATATACGCGGAGGTATTGTATTACGCACACTCTGAAAAAATATCTCGGCGCTGTACATCGGAGCATATATCTTACAAATTACGAAGGGGCGTACACGAAGGAACGCTCGTCACGTCGACTTTCCTCGCGTCGACCGACGAGGATGACGATGACGGTGAATAACAATTAATTACGCCGTACGTTGATGTCAATTAACCACGAGAAAGAACGATGAAATACTAAAGTAAAGTCATAAAGACGTAATTAAATATACCCGATTAGAGGAGGGAACTAAATAATAATTTCGTGCCGAACAATAATCGCGAAAATTCGGAAAGTTCTTCTTAAAGGAGAGAAAATTGGACGCCAAGGTCGTTATTCCTTTCTCGTATGCTATCATTGTGATTTTCCCATGAACGTACCTTGTAATGTCGTTAACGAATTCGTCGATAACGATCCTTCGTGCCTGTTCCGTCGTCCCTCAGACAAGTAGGGGGTTTAACCTCGGGCATCTCGCAAATAAAGTCTCTCTTTTCTCGACGTCCCTATGTACAAGATATTTACACTCTGTCTCCGCTGCGTAAATGCGACGAGGACCTATATATAATATATATATATTTTTTTTTTCTCTCTAAGATGTACACACACACACACACATACACACATACATACACACGCACATACACACGCGCTTGTACATTTGTACGGTGCACAACGTAAGGCGACGCGCGAAAAGTACTCCTCGATCGCTCTTCATCATCTCGAACTCAATGAAAATGAGCGCGACATGGCAGTTGGGTTGTGCGCGTTTTGGCAGTCCTAGGATACACATTTGTCTACAAGATTTCATCGCACGTCACGTCAGTCTGCATTGTTCAGGGTTCAATGGGAAGCGAAGAGAAAAAAAAAAGTCGGTCGTTGAAACGATAAACTACATCGCGACTCGACATAAATTAAATGTGACATTCTGCGATATGAGTGGTAAATTATTATCAAGTGTATTTCTCATCCGTCCGTTTCTTTTCAACGATTTTTCATCGTAGGATTCGAGTGCTGTTCGCACTGCAAATTTGAATAGTCAGCATAGTTTCGATATAAGCGCTACAAGTAAGATTGCCTTGCCAGGGGAATATAAAAACCGATAGCCGATTAAAAAATAAAGCATTATTCCGGAGTAAGATATTTCAATAAAGCTCAAGCTCCAATTAAGTTTCGAAGAATAGAGCACGATGTAATTTACCGTTGGCGAGCCGCTTTCAATTTAACAGTCCTGCAACGTTATTGTCCCCGTTCCCGTCGCAAAATACTCTTCGATCCAACAAAACGTAATTACGGATAATGCATAGGTGCACGTCGCGATTGAACGATGCGCAATGTACAAGGTACGTCTGTTAATTAGAATTAATATACATATTTTTCGGAGCGCAGCAGGCTCTTTATCAACGCACACGGTAATTTCGATAATTATAGTCTAAATTTATTCCGTGTCCTCGTCTCCTCGAGGGAAAGTTGCTATTTACAGTGCTTTACGGATACGAGGATGCATGTCAGGTCATTATTGGAAGAATCTCCTTTTGCATTATTGTTCGCATTAAAATTCGACTTTCGCTAAAATCTCCGCGCGAATATTATTCCGTTCGCATGGTTAGATACGAAAAGTCGCGCAAATAGACTAGAAAGTTGTAACGATGGAAGGATAAAGAACGAGTTTTTTTTTTGGACCGCGGAAGAGAAGATCGACAGTCTGACTAATTTTGTAGTTGACAATTTTATTCTTACCTTGAAGGTTTCCGGTAGGATGCGGCATACTGTAAATAATTCAAAAGAAATGTCGATACGTCGAGATTTAATAGAATCAGGTCTTACGTGACATTTTATTTTATTTTAATAACATTTAATTCTATGACTGGAATTTTAAGTATTATATATTACAGAAAAATTAATTTTAGGCATGCATTTTCGAAAAAAAATCAATCGACGAATCTATCAGCAGCATAATAGCATTCATTTCTGATATTGTTATGATAAAACCGAGTTGTTTGCAAAATTGTATTTTTCAACGGAGAATAAAATCAGATGGTAACGGAAAAAAGGACGAGAACGTGTCCGACATTGAGAAAATCTTCACGTCGGATTTTCGTAACTGCTGTGCTTTATGCGGCGCACTTGTTTCGCGTCGCGACTGCCAGCGCGGAAATATTTTGCGGATTTTCGCGGAAATAAGTCGATCTTTCTCTCGCGCGGCGCGGATCTTCCCCGTTCTCCGAAATTTACCGTTGCACTTGGCGCGACGTAATCGACACGATACGACACTCCGAGAAAAAGAGAGAAAGAGGCGGAGGGAGCATATCGTCGATAAAGACGCGCCATTCTACGAAAATACACTCAACGCGACGATCTTCTTTATCCCCATACCTACTTTGTAATACAAAGTATACTCTTGGGATAGAAAATCTACATTCGCCGTTACGAGACATAGGTACATCGATTTTTCCTCTCGCGGCACGGCACATACGCGAGATGCGAAAATCTAGATTTTCGGACATGTTTCTCTCCATTTCATCAAGCTATTCAATTGATCTTGGATAAATATTCGTAGATTTTTATTAGACGCCGATGTTTTTAGAATCAAAACGACGACATCACATATGGTGATGTCCTCTTATGAAAATTTTATTTCGTAATTGTGCGACGTTTTCAATTAATAACGTGTTAATATATTAACACATACTATATCTCTCTTTGGCTTTTTAAAAATTACAATATAAATTAATATAATATAAATCTGGAATGTATACGTTTTTTTTCCTCAAATCTAGAATTGTTTTAATAAAACTTTTGGTTCGTCAGAATTTATTTTTATTGAATTTCGTGAACTTTTTCTGTGTACTTTCATAATGTCTCACCGGAGGATAAATGGAATCTCTGAAAATTGGGCAGTGATAAACTTGATATATTTCTTTTATAGATTTTTATATCACATGACGTATCTTGCCGTGTATATGTATATGTACTCGGAACACAATGGAATGTTCGAAACGAAGGAATTTGGTTGCTGTATGTTATCCGATATTGGAGTCTTTCGATATGTATTCTTCAAGATTATTTGGTCAGTCCTGAATCGTTCGTATCATTAGCTACCTTGATAGGATCGCAAACCGTGCAATAGGTCGCAATACAAAGACCTTTAGTCTTTTCGTCGTATTACTCTCGATATATTTATGTGGATCTTACCGAAGCGTAGCTATTCGACAATTTTCCTCGTTGTACAGCGTCACGATCAGAAGTTTGTCCGTTTCAGAGACACGAGGACTGCACTCAGCGGTCGTCGTCGGGCGAAAGTTCGTACGTCTGAAGGCGAGCGATCACGTCGCTCGACGTGCACGCACGCGCGCGCGCGCGCGATTGCTTCGCACCCGGACGAAACTCATAATTCACATTAGGTATACCTTTTCCCGAGAATCCGAGGACATTACCGGGGAGAGCAGCACCGCAAGTCCAGGAGTCGGTAGGTCGCGCACCACGAAGACGCGCACGATCGTCACGAGCCGGCGGCCATATCAGACGTAGTACTCGTTGACGTTGAGCGCGTCGGAGTCGCGTCCCTATACGCAGCTCTCCTGGGTCGAGATCAGGGGCGTGCGGACGGTGACGACCTCTCTCGCCGGGTGGTGCTGCTTGCCGCTCATGACGGTGGCGACGGTGGAATCCTGGAGCATGTTCGCCGTCGTTATGGGGGTGGTCGCGCATGACGGCGCGTTGGAGACGTCCAGCTTGGGCGGCCTGGCGTTGTGGTCGATGCAGGCGTAGACCGTGGCTTCCTTCGTGTACGGCTTGCCGCCCACGATCACCCCGAGACCGCTGCCGTAACCCTGAAGACCACCCAGACCGCCGACTCCGCCGCCGAGACTAGCCAGCTTGGCGTCGGTCGCCAGGGTCGACAGAGTTGTGGGTCTCGCTAGGCACAGCTCGGCGTACGTCACCTCCCCGGATAACTGAAAGAGGAAAATTAGGGCATATTACACAAAGAACGTTTCACCACGCAAAGAAGGGAGTGACACAAAGGACGAAAGAGAATGTTGCTGCGAAAGAAAATTTTGCTGGCCTTTTCAACGGGACGGGATTAATTTAGAGCGATCATCACCTAGCTAAGTGGCTGAAGCGTTGATGGGAACGTAACTATATGTACACCTCGGTTATGAGTAAGCTACGCGATACGGAAGGACACTTTTCTGTTAACTCCAACCGAATGAGATTCATTGAAACGTACGATAATCGCCAGGTTCTACATGAGCCTTGAATCCGATTAGGGATTAAGTACGTGTATTGTTTCCATCGATCGAATCCGCTGCATATTATGCAACAAGTCCGCTCGGATGTCTAATGACACGTGGGTAACAGGAGATTAAACCAATTTCAATACATTAGCGTTGGTTTATAGATGTGTGCGCGAGGTATAATCCGCCAAAGTAAATGCGACCATTATACCGCGACGCGCACGACCGGACATTTAAATAATCCCGTGTCCGTGAGACGGGCCAACTTTCGCGATAGAGCAGGAGCATTCCTAAGAAAACCGGGACGACGGTTTTCGCGTCGCATTTCCTCTAGTTCCCCGGACTTAGATAATACGGACAGGTTTAACTTTCGAAATTTTCACTCCTGAATATTCCTAAGGGACCGCCTGGACTAGTTGGCTCGTATTACGGAAACTTTTGACGGCGAGAGTTCCTTCGACTGTTTAGGACGGCAACCCTCGAGTGCCCGACGCCATTTCCTATAAATTGGACGCAAAACAACGCGGGGAATGTTTCCCCGTGATGAAACATCGGGGAGAAAATACGACGTAGACGAAGTTGTTCACGAGAACGAGCCAGCTCGGATTTTATCGTGTAAAAGATCATGAAGAAATCGAGCGAGTTTCATAGATTTTCAAAACGCAAGCTGATGCTTGTATCGCGTTTTATTATCATTATAAACTTTCTATCTGCACTTTTTATGGAAATGTACATTTTATCGAGGCTCTCCATCGAGCAAACTCCAACAATTTTTTACGAGTGCTTAAGATTACGAGGAATTCAACGCTGATAATCGTCTATACCGCCAATTCTGAAAAGCGCTTTCAAATTCAGCAAAAGGATTTTAACAATTAGTATTTAAAGAAAAAGCAACAATTAACCGAGGGGGAGAACGGAATACGAAAATCCTTAGCGATAATCAAAGTTTTCCACTCTGGAGTTTTGTTCCTGCCGAGGTTTTACTAACAGAACTTTAGATCCCCGCGGTAATTAGCAATTAATTTGGTGTGAAATTGAGGGTGAAGTTTCAGCGAATCGCGACGAAAGGAACTCAAGTGGAGATCGGCGAGAATTTGAAAGGGAGTCCGCGCGAACGTAACGAGGAGAGGGCGATATTTTGAGTCTGATCGTTCGCCAGTTACAAATGTAAATTTCTTTCTACAACCCGTTAATAATCGCGCTATGCGGAATAGTTCCATTCGAAAAGATCGTTACTTGCAATCATAGCGTTAGAATTTCACCGACCTCGGAATGTTTCCCAAAATCGAGCGGAGAGACGTGGACAGCGCAATTTTCTAGTTTCGAACTGCTGGAAGCGTTGCTTTCCGGTTGAAACTTTACGCACCGCCATCCTCTCCGGATGGATACTGTTATTTCAAACTACACCGCTGGAGGACTTTCTTGGAAACGTTGGCCGGAGCTTTTCGCGAGGCACGAAGAGAAAAGGGAAACGACGGGCAACACAGTACGACAACGGGCGCGATTCGGCGAACTGCCTTCGCTTCTTCCATTTCTTTGCACTTCACTTCCTCAGTTTCCTATCTCATTGGATGAACCTATTAACTTTATTAAAATGTCCCCCGCTCTCGCTTGACTAACGAAATTCTCGTGATTTAAACTATCGACTTTAATTGTTTAAAGTCTGCCTTTGCTGCGAGCGGTTCGCATTACATTCATTTCCCTCCCATGAAATCAGAACATCCATTTACACGTAATGGCTATAGCAACTGTACTACGGCATATAGTTGTGTACCAAGCGGGACAACAAAGTATAATTTAACATAGATTCTGGAGGGAATTGTTAGAGTTTGTTAGAGAATTGGCTTTTGCATTTGGCGGTTATTCACTAAAGTGTTCCGTACGATTATAATACGCTATTCAATTTCCCTACATTATCTATCTTATATATCGCAATATATTAATATTAACGCAGTTGTGTGTGGGGGGAGGCTTTAAAAGAAAGTTATGTGCAAAATATAACATTTTCCAATCCATGAGAAGTTTCATATAATTGATAAACTAATGGGACAGAGAAATGAAAAAAAGAGACAAACGTACGGTAAGTTAAAAGAAAATAGAAGAAATTGGCAAAATATTAATACAAACAATAAACAAAAATATATATATACGTAAAAAAATAATTTACAAAATGTTTATTAATAAATTTACAATATGTTTATTAATAAATAGAAACGCAAATACATATATAATATTTTTATTTATTTATTTATGCATAGCTATGTATATGCACAAGAGGAAGAGTATGATGAATTAGTGATATGAAAAACCTTAGAACATGCATTTTTATGAAATTTCAATGACATTCTCCATTTTCGTGTTCACCATATTGGATTTGTCAATTTGAAATTTAATCATATTTGACATCAATGACCCGCAAAATTTTATATATGCATTTTTATGAGATTTTGATGAAATTTTCATTTTCGTCATATTGCATCTGTCATTTTAAATTTTGAAATTTGAACCTCGTATTTGGCATTAACACAATTTATAAAAATCCCATGCATTTTTATACAATTACGATCAATTTTATTTGTTATTATTTACTTTTATTTTCCAACCTGCTGTATTCCCTACATTGAATCCATTTTTTGAACTTTTATTATCAATTATAAAATGAAAAAAAAAAAAAAACGTTTACGTATGCATTTTTGTATTATGCAGTTAACCAATATTTTTTCAAATTTTAATTATTTAAACATTCATAGCGCATTATGCAATGTATGTTGTTATGCAATGGGAATTAATTTTTTTGCCAATATAAAGTCGAAAAAATGAATAAGACTTTCAATGAGGTACTTACCGGCAAGGTTGGATAATTGTTATAATCGTTGTGCGAATAGGCGGGAAGTCCTTGTAGATGATTATTCGTCTGCTGGGTCGAGAGGGACGACGGTGGAAGGCCATCCGGTGTGTTTTGCGTTGCCAACGGTGTGCCGGAAGTCGAGCCGGTCAGCTGATAATCTGAATCTTAAAACACATGAAAAATTCAAATACATAAAAAATTTCTACTTTATTTCGCAGCAAAATATTATCGACAACGATCTCGTTGAAAAGTTCACGTCTGCTCATCAAGGGAATCTTGACATATCGATTAGAACTTGTAAGCAAACGTGAATTTTTCAAATAATAACAAGAGAAAGGCATTTATAAAAAATGTGTATTTTTATATTACTGCAATATAATGAATATAATAGTTTCCCTCGGTTACTGAATAAAATTTAAATAAATCATATATACACGTACATTTTTACAAGAAATATGAATAAAAAATAAAATAAATTTCTACTGCATAAAAATTAATAGAGTGCTAGTTTCAAAAAACTTAATCTATTATATATTTCATTAAAAATTAATTAGATGTTGTAAAACGCCATGGCCGCGCAAATTATTCATAGAATTTGGTGTATCACATTTATTGAAAAGAAAACCGCGATATATAATAATATGTTCGTTATGCTATTAAACTAGTTAAATCATTAATTCACATCGTGATGACGCACTGAACTTTATCGTAATAAACTAATAACTACAAGGCATTACTAATGTATCGATACCTGGCTTAATTCATCGAGGAGCAGTATGCTAATGCGATATGTTAATTAAATAGTAATTTGTACATAATCAGATATCGTTTCGATCGTGATTAAATAATTAACTAAGTAATATCGCATCCAGAGTAATTTTCTTCATTAAGTTAACATTACATATCTCGTTCAGACGACAAATTAGCGTCCCGGATATATTTCAGTTTGATATAAATATAAAATGGCTGATAATTATAAAGGAAATAATTTGCTGCTTTGTTTTAGAGAAATTCGAGAAATGTCGAATCGTTTGTTGATTGCTCCAACCCCCTCCCCCTCCGAGAAAATGTGTATGTCTATAAAAAATTATCTACAGAAAATTTTAATCCAATTTCTTCATAATAATGCCGACATTTAACAAGGCTCATCGGCGCGATGGCAACTGTTCGAACGTTGCGTATCGGATTCGCATAAGTGAGCACGATGAACAAGTCTCTCTCGTAATCGGCCGAGTAATTTATTAACAAGTCCCGGGGTTAAGTTCTATGGTTACCAGCTGTATACTCAACCATAACCGCGTTCGCCAATGCTGTTGCCGCGGTATTATTGCGAGCGATGTAATGACGCGTAGCATAGCGTTGCTGCGATGCTGTTAACGAATCGCCCCGCGTTCGCAATAGAGTCCGCTGAATTTCCGGTCTCGAATACACTTGGTCAAGTGTTCTCGATCGCTGTCAATCAGATATTACGTTCGAAAGCCAGCGGCGGGCAATGTAGCTGATAAAATTTCCATGTCGAGTCGAACGTCAAACTCTCGGAACAGCAACGTTAACCTTGCCATTTTATTTCTTCTTTTTCCATATAAATTTAGTTTTTGAGTTTTACACTTTTAATATTACTCCCCTCCCAACCGAATATCAATTTTACCTCTATTAAAAAATTAAAAAATTTCATTAAAGGTTTAATTTATGAAATCAAGAAATCTAGAAAAGTTAGATGCAACGCATACAGTTGTTTTATTAAAATAAGATCAAAAAGATCTAAAAGGTTAAACAGTTAGGAAACTCGTTTCAACACTGCTGATTCTTTTTAATTACAATTCAAATTGGAAGCCTGGTGTTTCTAAAGTAAACTCGCTAAAGCGTACGCAAAGAAAAGTGGGATAACCACTTCTCTCATATGATGAGAGTAATTAAGCGTCTAGTATCATTTTTAAAGACAGAGGATAAAAGAGAAAGAAAACACATTATATTCACCTGCAATTTGAATTATATAGTACTTTGTTATTATCGACGGCACGACGAAATCGAGAGTTTCTCATTATTGTATCTCACTTTTTTTCTCCATCATTTACGTAGTAACAAATTTACGTGCGATTCTTCGGCTTTAAACTGAAAGAAAAGCTGCAAAGTCTTCAAAAACTCGCGACGAAAATATCAAATTTGTTTTGTATGAGTGCGAGTTTTCGCGTTGCCATTCAAAAGACAGGATGTCGGCAGAAGTACGCTTGCATCGCGTTACACGTCGTCCTTAGTCGCAGAGTGTGGAATGCATACGTTAAAAATTTTCAGGGTAAATGCGTGCGTCGATCGACGTCGATCGCGCAGCGATACGCGTTACACGTTATATTCGTCGTACGTACAACGGACAGTGCGTTACTGCAAGCGATTTACGCGGCCAAATAATTTCGTGCATTGTCCGAACTCTCGCAACCGTGCGCGCACCGCGTCGGACACGCATAGAGTACTTCCGAATTTTTTATTTACGCACTTACGCACTTGCCACATAAAGCATGCATCAAACGACGCAAAATATTAAACAGCTCGGTAATAAAACTGGCAGGCGTGATACGTTTTGATCGATGTCGCGTCATTTTTCGGAGCAGCACAAAGCATTTGACGTGTCCCGCTTTTTTTACGTATTAACCATTCACGTTCTCGCTGTACAAAGACGGTCTCTTACCTTTGTTGGTCGGCACAACGTCCGGATTTCTGTCGTCCGCATCGTAAAGGTCCTCCGAGCTCGGTGCGGTAGCCTTCTTTAGAGGTAAATCGCCCGGCCTTTGAGCTCGCCTCTCGCTCCTCATTTTCAGCGCGGCCAGGATGGCGACGGTGATGAGCAGGAGCGCGGCGACCACGCCGATCAGACTCCCGAGTAACGGGGTGAACTCGAAAGGTACCGGGGTACCTGTGAACAAAACGCGCACTGCTCTCGTGCAAGTACGTCGATGCTAGCTTTTTTCGCTCGCGCGCGCGCGCAAACGTTGAAATATCACGTTAAACTGAAATTAACGTAAAAAAATTTGTTTTCTCAGAAAATCTATCTATCCAAACCTATCCAATCGTAAGATTGAAATAAAGTCACGACGGCGCGGGAAGTGCGGCAGCGGTATGTTAGCCAGCAATTAATGCGAGCACGCCTCGTATATTTGCGCCGCGACGCTTTTGTGCCCCGAAAATATTTAATTCGCGCGAAACAGTAAAGCAGCGCCGAGGGAAGTGCCGGCGGGATAATTTTCCGGACGGGCTGCGAGGGTAAACGGGTTAAACGAGTTAAAGTCGCATTACGCCGTAAAAAGATTCGAGATATTTGGCCCGCGCGAGAATGGAGCCATCTGACTACCTAACTACCATTTCTAAGATTAATGAATTCGAATCCTTTTGATATCTCTCCACGTTTAAACACCGTTCCCGGGCGACGTTTAATTTTCCACGCGGCCGTCTTTTCCGCCACGTCTTTCCCTCCGTGCTCGCGCGCACACTACTCGCTGTCGCTCCACCAGCCCGTTTTTTAATCTCTTTCCTTAGCCCGGACCCTCCTGAGAGACATCGCTCGTAATTGCCACTCGTTTTAGTCACGAGCGACCGAGTGTTTTTACTCCGTGCTCCGATGCACAGCCAAAGTGCACGTTAATTTTTAATCAAGGCGAAAGTGCACCGGGGTGCCCATGATATTTACCCGCCATCTACGTTCCATCGTCACCTCTGCTTTTCCCCTATTTCCGTTCTTAACTTTAGTTGATTTTTAGATACGTGTTTTTGTTCGGCGATTTGTTCCGGCAATCCCTCGCAGTTGCCTTGTCAAAGTCCGTTTTAAGCAATCTATAATTCGTGTCAGATTTCGCGGTAGAAAATTATTTCTAATTTTGTATGCCGCGGATTTTGATATATTTGATGAATGGACTTTACAACATTCGTAAATTCTTTTCATATTTATTTTAATTTGAATTTATTGGATGAAGAAACAAGACTTTTTCAATTACAAGGATTTCAAGAATTTCAAGATATTACTAGATGCTCATAAAATTTTGGATTAATAGTCGAAGTATAGACGAGAAGTCGATTTATTCGCACAGGGAGTATGACCATTTCAGTTGCAAGAGTGCTTTTTTTTCCGATAATAAATGGAGTTTTTCTGTTGGGTTGCAGAAGAAGGTAAATAGGGGCGATATTTATTGATGATGTGTTGTTTTTCTTTCATCATTGCTTTGTTTTTCGAAAATTCGGTTGATTTGTCAATTCGATTGATCTAAATTGTTAGTTTTATTTGTAACAATCGTTATTTTGTCGATCGCTATTTGACTTTCTGCGGGGAAATGTCATGCGCCGCAAAATCATACTCAACTAGCAGCAAAACAAATAACGCGAGTCACCGTTAAATACCGATGATACTGCACGTGACAAATTACAAATTACGCTTTGTCCCGCGGATATCGAATCCTGTTTATTTTTCGTAACGCAAAAGAACTTTTAATATACACACTCCCACCAATAATATTTACCGAACCGCGCGATACGGTACGGTACGGTACGATACAGTCGTAAGCCGGAAATTTGCACATCGCGGAAGTTTGCGTACGCGGTAAATGGAATTAAGCCCACGTCCGCGTCGCGAATATTTGATCGTATCGCGGAAATAGAGCGTACTCTTCGACTCTTTTTTTTTTCTACCTCCGGACCGATCAAATTAAAAACTATGGCTGGAGATTTCGGGCGAATCGGCCGGTCCTCTTCGCTTTGTATTTACATCATAGTATTTACATCAGACTTTGCGCGTGGTCGATGTCGCTATGCGGGTTGCCTGCGCTAATTTGTGGACTTCACGCCGTGGATACCAATATCGGGGAGCATGGGGAACAACGGGCCGAGATTTCAGAAGCGCTGCTCCAGTTAGCAGAGAATCGAATTGGACGTTCATGCGGATGAGAGAATCGCGACATCTTCCCCGTGTTTTCCGCGCACAGGTAGCAAGAATGAGACGAGATGACGAAGACGACGACGGTGCACGGACGACCAAGGTGGATGGCTGATCCCGGAATTTTATTAAAGTTTCACACTCGTCCGCCTCTCGCGGCGAGAGGATCGATTTTCGAAGCGACTACTCCGCCCGCATACGTACACCGGTTTATATACTCGGTGTATATACACTACGGGTAGTGCGCGGCGCGACGGGTGCACTCGTCTGAATCGCACTGTGGAAACTGACCGAGAGAGCAATTTCACTTGTAAATTCGTCCTGGACCGATATATATACATATATATATATACATATTATATACACACACACACACACACACACACACACACACACACACACACACACACACACACACACACATGTATGTACGTCCGGGTCGAGTATATCCGCTCTAGGAGAGCAGTAGATCCTGAATCTCTCCGCGTCGGTTCGGATCCTACCATCCAGAAATCTACAGAATGAATGCGGCTGGCGAGGGATGGATTCGACGAGATCCACGTCCTCCCGGGCGTCTGGACCGGGATCAACCGCGTGGGTTCATCCAGCGCGCGGCTCGTCTCTTTCTTACAGACACGTAAGTCGACGTTACCACCGTTTACCGAGATCCCTTTGTCTCTGCAGCGGAGTGTGTGGTGTGCTCGGGCCGCGCCGAACGCGAGACTGGAGAGACTTGTATGTAAATGAACGTTTGCGAGAAGAGGAATGAGGGTGAAGTTCGTTAAGGAGGTTCTCCGTGCGATCGACCTCTTGCAAAGTTATATCAATTTTCCGCGATTTTACGGCGAGTAATCGTGTGAGGTTCCATCGGGCGCGTTACATGGCGCGCGCGCGCATGTTACTCGGTACACAGAGACGTTGGTTGAGGCGATTATATCGCTCGCGGGAACGGAAAGTTTCGCGTTACTCTCATAGATCTCTCCCACTTTCGTAATTACAGGTGGACGACGAGATTAATTCTCGTAATTACTCATGATATACCTGTCTCTGACTACGTGCACCTTGCAAATATTATCCATCTCCTCTCTCTCGGCGGGAGTGGAATTTCTCTCCGTCTTTGCCAAACGGGGCAATCGAGGGGAAGGATCTTGCCTTCTCGGCGCGGTACCGAATCGGGAAAATAAGCCGGCACCGGTTCAAACGAGCCACGTTTCGCAGGGGCATTCGTATTTCGAGGGCGCACGGAGTAAATCTGGCCGTAGCGTTTTACGCACCGCCAGAACTACCGCCAATTTTTGGCCGAAGCCGTTTCGTGTAAGTGGATTGGAAAACGTCGGAATAGATTACCACTCGCGGCGGGCGGACGGCCGTTTCCGTAGAACAATCCACGTACACCGACACACGTGACGTGGACATAACTTGCGTAATATCCACCCAGGTGATCGCGCGCACGTGTGTGTGCCGATTGAATTTCTCGACCCAGATGCTCAATTTTCGCGGTGAAACCTTTCGTATGGTCCAAGTGCTCTTTAGCTGCGAGAAACGACTGGCCGGTATATCGAGTTCGACTCGGGAATTCGGATGGGATGAGCGGATTAAAACGTTACACGGACAATCCGCGCGGATCCGTTCGATTTAATTCGCTAATTCGATTAGCCCCGGCGTCCTCCGGCCACTCTCATAATTTATGAACCGACGCTGCACCGGTAATTCGTCCGTATACTCCTATCAAATTACTTATTTCGGATGCAGAATACGATCGATCGCGTCGGGCCCGAAGCGACGGCTGCCTAATTCCGACATTGTCAATCATCATTAATCTCGATCGGACGAATGTCAATTATGTATCCAAGCATCCGTATTCCGCAGACGTAAAGATTAATTCCTTGATGACTGTCTTGTGCATGCGAATTCAACGCGCGGGTATTTTTTTACGTTAAAACATTTCTAAGCAAAGTAATTAATTTGACGTTAAAACCGATCGTGGAAGGAACTTTTTACCACGTTTTTCGCAACTCTAAGACTTTCGAAAAAGGCGAATATTTCTGGCACAACTTACCAGTCTGCTTCTCGGCGACTTTCAGCGTGAAGCCTTCCAGCAGTGTCGGCTCGCTCCTTCCCTTTGCGTTCACTGCGTACAGGATCATATTCAGTACCTTGCCCGGCTCCAAGCCCTGCACCGTGAAAGCCGCATTCTCTCTGGACGTGACGTTAGCCTGCAGGACCCCCGTGTGCTGATCGTACACTTCAAGGAGGAAGTGTTGAGGCTGACCACCGTCGAAACCAGCGGTGCATTCCACCGAGAGTGATTCGGTGGTCTGGTTGGTCAGCGTGCAGTTGTACGGAGCTTCCGGTTTGCCTGCACGCGCCATTAACATTGTTTACAATTCACCCTCTCTCCCTCTGGCCTCAATGAAAATTATTTGAGAGACACTGATTTAGCAACAGACAACGCGGTTCCGGCGCCGCGCTGCGAAACGCTCGGCATGCAGATTCGCAGAACGTTTCCCGGAACTTTTCCCGGAAATCCTTAGCGACTCGGGGAGAGGTCGGAGCGGCATTACCGGTATATACGCCCGCCGCGCCGCGCCGCGCCGTGCGTATACGTACCCGCAGGAATGATGTGAAATATGCAGGCATTCTTCTGCTGGCCGGCCGTGTTGCTCGCCCAGCAGAGCACGGTGCCGTAGTCCATTTCCGTGACCGGCCGGTATGTGAGGATGCTCTGAGTATGTCGAGTCGAGTTCTTGTAACGCGCCTGCGGCACGTCTTCCATCTCCTCGGTATTGTTAAAGGTCCAACGGAAACTCTCCGGTGGCGGATACGCCTCGACCCTGCATATCACTCGCGCGTCCTCGTGCCTCGCCACCCCGTAGATTCGCTTTTGATCCGGCACGCAGATTGGTTTGTCTGAGAGGAGCGAACGGACGAGCGACTTTATTAAGTCAATCCGAATACCGGAACTTTTGTTCTATTTCGTTTACTTTGAGAATATTAATGTATTCAGTGTCTTTAAATTTTATTAAATATTATTAAATATTTATCCATTTATATTGGATATCAAGACAGTTCTACAATTCTCTTATTTCTTTAATTTTATATGTTTCGATTTTAATATATGGCTTAAAGAACGTTCGAAATTCAAGATGTTAAATGGCTAACACGTTATCTCGTTAAATATAAAAATTTACCACTGATAAATCAAAACGGTCGATTCTTACAGGGTATACAGTGAACAGAGACAACCGCAACATACGATATGGAGATCGAGAACCGAGAAGTTTACGCGCATTTATTAAAAGTGCGAGAGGCGCGGTACGAAGCGGGATGACCACTGCCCGGCTTTTCGAGGGGAGATCGATGGGCATTATTCGCTCGCTCGCTTGAATAGTTTCCCCATTTTTCGCGGCAGAATGAGTAAACGAAGGTCGAACGGGAGGTATGGGGGAATCCCAGTTTGCCGGTTCGGAATAATTTGTTGGCTCGCTGTGGATCGTCCTATTTTTCTTCCGTCACCCTCCCTCCCTTCCCCGTCCATCCCTACGTCCCTTTCAACGTGTTTTTAATGAATAATCATGCCGACATCTTGATATTTGACGTTTATTCACGAATAATATCCTTCGAAGCCTCGTAAACCCGGTGACCAATTACGAGACTAGATTGTCGCGATTCTCCCCAAAGTCACCTCGAAGACGCTTAATAACGTCGCTATTTAAATGTCAGTCATCGGTTACGTTGCCGTGTCGTTTACATCGTATTACGTTGAAATATTTGCGACGTTGAGCACCGCTTTGACGGGCAAAATAATTACATGGATTTTGGGCGGAAAACGGAGTAATCGGGGCTGGCTTTATAAAGAGCGAGCGAAGAGGTAGAAACGTTACTTTCGACAAAGGAAGTCGAGAGCCGTGTCGGAGAGAAAATTTAAAGTTGTTCGAAACAAGATTCCTTACAAACGATGCAAACGGCGTTTCGTGTCGGCATGCATTTTTATCTGCATTTTCGCTGTGCGCGACGGATATGTTTTATGCTACATCATTGTAATATCAATGATGGCGCAGAATACTCACACATGATCTTAAGCTCCACGATGTTGCTGTAGCCGTCGCCTTCGACGTTACTGGCGACGCAGGTGTAATTTCCGGCCTGGGACCGATTCACCTCTCTGAGAGCCAAATCGTATTGCTGGACTATCACGCCGTTCTTCGCGTTGTTCTGAATCACGTTTCCCTGGAACAATGCGCATTCGCGATTAGATCGAAATACCGTCAGTATCTCCCGGCTAGGGTCTTTATTATTTCCAATCTACATGGTAATACCATCATCGTTGTTATCGGAAACCGCGACTTATGCGTCTCGAATGTGCTCGGATCAAGCGTCTTAATTGATCAAGACTACGCAAATTTGTCGAGATAAAGAGACGGGCCGCGACGATTTCACAGAACACGAAATAATTTAGAATCTTTGTCCAGGTGAAATTCATGTTCAAGGTGAAAGTAGCTTTGCAATAGATGGGTTTCGCTCAGGATGACGGGGATAGGATTTTACTTAATTAAATGGGGTTTTATTAATATCGAGTTAATTAACTGCTACGCCAACGACGGCGACGGTAAAGTTGGACGTTTCACGTATTTACAAAGCATTTATGGACACCGTGCCATAATATAACATACTATATTAAACAATGCATAATGACGTCAGCGACGTGAAGGTAGAAAGGATGGGAAACGTGAATAGATATTGTCGGCGAAAAGCGAGGCGAAACGACGCGTAATGAGATCTGCGAATATAACGTCGATGTAAAAACGGCGCTCAGCAGAGCGAAGGGGTATTATACTGCCATTTACATCGGTACACCGTTTAGCGTCGGCTATAGTAGCCACCTTCGGAGGCGGTCTTCGAGTAATGTTGAAGATCAAGCTTTCGTGCTACATGCGAAGGAAAGCCGCAATACGTATCCGAGTTAAAATTTACTGAAGTGAATTTATCGCTATGTACTTCTATTCGGAAAATCGCGTTGCAAAATCGTTTTAAGTAAACGGTAGCGAAATGGTCAGTAAAACAGCGCGTCTACTGCATAAATAGAAATTTAATTAAGATAAAGGATGAGCTAATTTTATAGAGATGCACTTAAGATTATATCAAAGGATACTCTCTCGCGTAATTGTGTTATATTTGCGCTTTGCAAGTTGGGTAATATTTAGAGAGGTAGGAAGAGGTTTTAGGCATGCGGAAAGTTTGTTTTCTATTTGTCGGTTACGGCTGCAATAGCCATTATTCTGAGCCAACAGTTTTAGGAAACTATTCAAACGTAAATATATCACCCGGGAGAATCCAGAGGTCATTGTTCAAACTCAAACCAGGGCTTTTACCCAATTCGAATAATGCATTTTTATCCACGATTCTGTCCCGCGCAAACTTTCGGTATCGGGTTTTTTTTTCATCATTGCCGTGCTTAAAATTTTTAACGACGCATACACGAATGCGGATTCACAACAGCTTTTGTATTTCATGTTTGGTATACTCAATAATCTCCACTTACATTGTGTTTCCACACGACTTTGTAGGCACCCGGATTCGCATGCACTTTGCATTCAAAGTATACGTCGTCACCTTCCTCGATGTCATCCGGGTTCATGTTCGAGCCGAGTTGCAAGTGTAAAATTGGGACAACTGTAAAAGAAAAAAAAAAAACATTCCTGATTGTTTCACGAGTCTTGCTCGTTTTTTCAATGATAAATACGTCCTCAGAATAGTTAGCTTTAATTATTAAGAAAAATTAATTTTAGCTATTTTAAAAGACTATTGAAACAATTGATTCGTTATTTGCTTAAGCATTTGTAATTTATAGAAAACTGTACATATATCGCATAAATAAACGCAAGTCAATATCTGTTGAACCACTCATTTTAATTTAATAAATAAAATAACGATTGAAGATAATGATAAAAAAAAAAACAAATTTTCTGTAAATGTTACAAGTAAATTTATCTAAATTTACTTTCTCATCATTAGGGGAAAGTGGTCTAAATCGGCCATCTGTTTTAAATCTGCTACCCCCTCCCCCCATTTTATAAAAACCACAACACTTATCATCATGCCAATAATGTAGTTAGGGGATAGATTATAATTAGCTATCAATAGTGTTCCTAACTACACTATTGGCATGATGATAAGTGTTGTGGTTTTTATAAAATAATCGGAGGATGGCCGATTTAGATCATTTTCCCCTATTATTAGAGTATATGAAAATGTCCTTTCAGTTTCAATACACAAATTCGCGGAATGGAATTCCTAATGAGTTATAACATAACCATCTTTCATGAGAATCCGACCAAGAAATGGCACAGTGAAACTTGTCTCGCGGCGAACTTTCAAATTTGCGAGCGTCGAGATGCAGTGGCAGGCAAATAAATCGGGTCGCGCTGGTCAGCCGCCGACGCGCCGAACGTTCCATTTTGGCCCCGTCGTTGACGTCTCGTTATTGTGATTACATTCGCGTTTGCGCGAACGTAATCTATATCGACGGCCTTGTTTCGGGCTGCCAGGCTTTTAACCCGTTTACCGGGTTCGATATACATACGGACGGCGTATGGCGCTAGCACGGTCGCCCGGCCGTACCGTTATGTACACGTGCACGCGCCGTATGCCATACGTTGCCGTATGCCGCGCACGCGAATTTTCCGATGTGTCGATTGTACCGAGAGACGACACTCGCGCGACGCTCGCGCTTATGAGTTTACGGCTTTGATGAATTACTGCCAGCTTGTTTTTACGTGGTGACGCACGCGTTTAACGCGCGACAATTCGGATTTAAATCTCTGAAACGCTCATATCCCCGGCTACTTTCCTGCTATATCTAATCTATTACATCTCTCTTATAAAGGAAAAAAAATTTCAGAAAAACACTCGCAGCGAGCTGGTTAAAGCGAAATTTCTGGGATAAAGAGAAATGTTTATAGCACACATGTAATTTTATATCCGGTAAACTTAATGTTTATCTTCATAGTTGTTTAAAAATAAAAAAATAAGTATTACATATATTTCTATTGTTTACTACACATCAAGAGGTGCTCTTTATTCGTTTTTATCGCGTAGCAAGCGTAAAAGAGGGAAATGGCCCTAGTCGCCTGTTATTATCCTTTAATACGGATCGAACACTGTTGGTCCGCTCACATAATATTGATGACGGTGTGTTAATGAATAATGATATCAGTGATAATAATGCTGGCTCTGCAGAGCATATCGTGTTGCCATTACTAATATGTAAACTCGTGGTCTACCTCAGCCATCGGTTTGTGATCTGATATTATCCTCGTCCCAATTTTTTATTTTACTGTGTGTGCCAATATCATATGGATCGTAATTATTCCAATTATGCATATGATAGCATGCATATGCTGTCGGAATAATATCCAACAAAACAAATTGCGTTATTGTTATGTGTTAGATATACATATACAAGATAAAATGTATATCACTTAGATAATTTATACAGTCGGTGATATCGTTTTTCTTATCGAACCGTCACAATTCTAATTGAAAATCACCGGAAAATCTCTGACTTTCATTAATCGTGCAATTCTATCTATTCATTGTACATCAGCAAGAGAGAGAATGCATACTTACAAAAAACGTTCAGTTTCCATGTATCTTCCGCTATACCACCTTGAACTTTGGAATTCTCAGCTCTGCATGTTATGACTTTATCGTGATGCGCTAGGGTAGGTTGAAATGTCAAGATGGAACTCGTCATGTTGCCATCTTGCGACACCTGCAACAATCGAATCGCAATATTCGTTTTATTAACAATCTAGCAATTAACAATCTTATTCATCATCAAGAAGAAAAAATATTTCGTATATATAAATATAAAAAATATATAAATATCTATATAGATAATTTAACTTTCTTCCAATTTCACGAAAGCAGTTGAAAAGCTAAAATAAAAGAATTAAAAAATATGATAGTTTAAAATTGAAAATAATTTAGTTCAATTTATTATTCAAAATCAGAATTACTATACTCAAATCTGTTCGAACCAAAACTGTTCGTTTCAGAAGTTTTTAAGGCCATTTTCTCAAAATCATTTAAATGTCAAATACGGTTTTTGCTACTATTATTTGCTACTATATTACAACAATTTAAATCTCATCTCCAGAGGAGATCATATTAAAATTCTTAATTTAATATTATATTAAATTTTTTAGCAATCTCGATTTTAGTATCAAATTTATGAAAAATTATTCCTATAGTCGATACCGAAGTCATAATTATGTATCACATATTTTAATGTGCCTTATGTCGCATCCGTTAATTGCTTTCCCGATATTTTTTGCCGTGGCACGCCTATTAAAGTGCGCATCGCACGCAAGTACGAGTAATTAAATCACGTGTACTGTAATATTGGCTAATACTTAATATCAAAATACTATTTATTCGTTAATCGGAATAATAATAAATGAACAATCTGCAACAACAGCGGCTATATCCACTCATTGTCAACTCCGATACAGCATCGGCATTTTATTGAATATTTCGCGCACATTGTTACGAGAATTAATTTGCAGGCGCTTCATTAAAGTTTCGTTGCTAATTAGTGTCGAAGCCAGATATCGTGCATAATAAATGTAGAAATGTGATACATGCAATTTAACACGATCACTATGAGGAAAGAAGTGATCGCATTGTGTGGCGCATTGAGATGAGCTATTCGAAAATGGCTCTTTTGCAATTCCATAAATTATGCGCAGTCCTAATTTCGCTAAAAAGGTGGCTTCGGCCCTCGGAAGAATAGCCCTAGTAGGTATAATTATTCGTACTCGCGCGAGGCAGCATGCGTTTGAAGTAAGGGTTTATAAGCCAAGCGTTAATCCGGCGATAAGTCTTAATGACCGGACGAGTCAGTCCAGGAGGCGTTTATCACCCACCGTTGCGGGTGGTGTAATAGGATCTGGCTTTCACGTGAGTATTTCACCCTTACCGCAAACGCAACTTTAACGTGCACGAAACCAGCTACTGTATTTACGCAAATGTACGCGAGCCGGGTGTCTCGTCAGAAAACATGTAATTATCAAACACACTCATGTATGCACACTGATCACTCCTTTGACGCGCGCGATCTCGCTCTGTTTACATGTAAAAATCCCCATTACATTCCACAAACAACATACTAATACTGTATTTATTCTATATATCAATATACAGGAAATTAATCGAGGACAATTGTAATATAAAAAACCTTGAATCACAATAGGTTTTAAATTACGCTTATATTTACAGCGTCATGGCGTCTTTTATCGATCTGTTACTGATTTTCAAAGTTAATATTGGTTTTCACTATTTAACGCTGATTTGATCAGCACAAATAAAATTTATTTACATTTTAATCAGAAAATATTTATAAAATTTAATTTATTGTTACCGTCTTTTCAATTTTCTCAAAAGTAGTAAAATTGACTTAAACAAATTTAAAAAAAAAGAAAAAAAATTGATTCGCCACATCTCTTACTTTTTAAGTATTTTGTTATAATTAAGTATTTTGTTAAATTTATTAAAACATTAGATTTTGCGAAATAGTTTTTTTTCAGATGAAATAATTAATTAACTCAATTCAAATTTTCATTTAAAAAAAAGATTAAATTGTAGGTAACAGTTTGAATTCCTTCTCTGAATATATTTATTATATATAAATTAATTAAATTACAGCATATTTGTCAGTTTAAAATCCAAATATATAATATTTTCATTATATATTTTCGAAACATTTTCAATGTAATGAAATTAATGTTTAGTTTAGCAGTGGTAAAAGTTTTAAAAGACGCAAAATATGCTATAATGTATTCTATCCATTCAAATCCATTTATAATGCAAGAAACAGTTTGGTAAACATTTATTCTTATAATGTGTAAACATTTCAATTCGGCGATGAATGGTGTGGCAGAAGATGTTTCTGGCAATGTTATCATCATGTTATATACATACACACATACAAACAAACATACATACACGTGGTCATTTTACTATCATTCGTGTGATGGAACTTGAGCGGGTAAGATGATGACATGAGCTATTCGATGTATCATCGCATTACCACTCGAAATGCGATCACGACAAGTATCAAGAGATATCAAACACTATCATTCTCTGTAACGAGTAATTAGCGATTACGGCGAGATTAATTGAGATTTATTTTTTAATAGCAGATCTCTCGCTCAATTTTGCAGCAGGAATCGGAGCTAAGAAACGAAAATTACATATTGTTTTATTGCACGATTTATGGGTGATAATTATTTATTTAATACTTGGATTCGAATGTACTTTGTAATTTGTCTGTAATTTGCCTGTATTTTCAAATTGAAGGCGCAAAGTAATGCCTGAGTTGCGAGATCGAGTAATTCAAGTAATAAAAAAAGCTCTGGTGTATTAAACGAATTAATAATACATCTCTAAATACGCATACTGTGATACTGAATTTTTGACTGTGCATTTTTCGATGGTTTATTGTATCTTAATTGGCCATAAGCTTTATCGTATCATGTATTGTATGGTATCAGATGAAATAGTATTTACAAATTTTTCGGTCATTAACGGAATATCGCATTACGAAATGGATCAACTCCGAGTTGAGTGGCGTAACGAGGTATTTAATTAGTTCTATTGTAATTAACTCCGTATTTTAATATTTGTCGATAGCGTGTGGCATAAATTCAATGTTTGTGTATCAGCGATTTGTTAAAACTTTTCACTAATGCAATATAATTGGATAAATAAGTATATTAAAATCTGAAAATGAAACTGACTGATACCATCATTTCAGTTCAAATGTAAAAGGAAGGAAGTACAAAATATGAAATGTATCTAATATAAGAAATTAATCCCTTTTCAACGACAATAAACAGCTCAATAATTAATATAATTAATTGCTTTCTGTCATATCATAGTCATATCATATAGTACATATTAAGAGCACGTGGTTAGAGCTATACAAGCTTATATTATATTGAAACGTGTTCATACATCTGTAAAAAAAATTAATTTAATTCCAAAATGTAATCTGTCATCGCTAAATAATTTTCACATATTGTATCACGTTTTAATTATTCTATTATATTTTTACGGCAAAACTAATTGCTTCCTAGCAAAATAATATTCCTGATGATATTGTTAATAATTTAAACCATCTTACCATCTTATTGCATATGGAATATGACTGAATAAACCCAAAACTATCAAATAAAAATTTTAAACTTAATATTAAGCTCTTTTTAAGCTTAATATTAAGCTCAATTATAAGATCTTTGAAATTTTAGTTGCGATTAAAAATGTATTGACATTTTCTCGTTGCTACATGCAAATTTTTTTTTAATTTATAAATGTTGATTTTTATCTCTGAAATACGAGTTTTATGGAAATAGAAATAAATTATTTATAAAATTATCGTAAAAAAGAGAGGAAGAGAATCTATCTGAAATTTTTTGTAAAATATTTCTAACTTTCAAAAAATTTTATTCAAACATTTCCCGTATAAAAACCATGCGAGACTCACCATAGTTTAAATTTTTCAAGTCAAGAATTTTAATATTCCGCAATATTTCGGGGAACTTAAATGTAATGTACAACTTATGTCGGATATACATGCCAGGTTACATTTACGCTTATCGTATTTGTCAGGTCGTTCCACCATTTATCTTTCTTCAACATCGGTCGTTTTAATGGAATTTGTATCGTTCTAAATTCAGCGAATGTACCGAGCATATGCAACATGAATTTAGAAGTTTGCATTTTAGAAATAAGGGAAGAGAGATAATGGTTTCATGCACGTAATAAAAACACTGCCAGTTAATAAAACCCGCCATCTCGTGCCATTAAAAATATTAAAATTTACAATCTTGCAATCCTCTCAAGAGCGCGATCAAAATCATGTTGATACGTTTTCGAAAAAGCACGCAATATTTCAGCTGTTTTTCCCAGAAAAACAGGCTGTAATAAAAGCGTGGCAATAAAAGCGCGAGATCATTTAAAAAAAAAAAAAAAAGAAAGAACGAAAGGAGCGTTGATATATCGCTATCTCAGATTTATAACACGCAACTAAGCCCGCTACGGCGTACTTGCAGTTTTGCAATTCCTAGCGCATTCCAGTCGATATCTTTCGCCGGAAGATACGGCCAGCTCTCGACGAGCGGTGAAAACACATCGGAGCAGATTGCCCCGGCGAGAAGATCGAAACTTTTGGATCGGATTGTACGTACGTGAAGCCCAGAACGAAATTGGCTCGAAATTCGTGCGGCGGTCATAAATCGGCGAAGTCGAATCATCCACTGCCGACTGTACTGTCCACAATCCACCCTCTCTTCCACCCTTGCCGCGATTCCCTCCCTGCGTTCCGTTCTCTGCCTCACCTCTGTATCCTCGTCCTCTTTCGCTCTTTCTCTCTCCCCCTGCCGTTGGCCGTGCCTCGATATGTCTACCGGTGTCTACCGAACTTCATTCGACACCGCGATATTATGACGTATAACGCGAGATAGCGCGAACGTGTCAGAACTGGATGCCGCCCGCCTGGCACCGACCAACAACGTGATCGTTATTTGCGGCGGAAAATATCAGCCCTTTGGATCTCCGCCACTAGCGGATCATCGTCGATCATGGGCGGTCGCGCGACATCGATCGAATCGGCGAATCGTTATTGCAAAATCCACGCGTATGAGCGGGGCAGCGTAACCGGAGCTCTCTCGCGTACCCGCGCTCATTTTTCATTCGGAAGGTTTTACTGCATCTCGATTATGCACGAAATAGCCGGCGAGAGAATGGCGTTACGTGAAATTCTCCCGTGCGCGGAGATCGTGTATCTCTTTACTGTTTCTTCCGTCATCATCTATCGTGGATTTCTGCAATCGGGCAACTTGCACTTTCTTTATGGCTTTATATCTTAAAAATTCTCGCAAATTCTCACGTGAATTCACGTGAAGAGGAATAAACTGTTGTTTATCAATGTAAAGATGTTTAAATAATGCGCGTAAAATTGTTTTTAGAAACCTCTGTGAATTTTTCCTAAGAATGGATAAGACAATGAGAGAGCAAAACGGTTGAAGTAGATACAGTTAACTTTCCAACGCTCGTTTCGATTTCATCCGACGAATTGCATTCTAGAAGGATTTTCTGGTAAAAGCGTTCAACGGATATAATGATAAATCGATGACGATAGTTCAAGTAGGATGGCAATTTCATCATCGTTGCGCGAAACGACCCAGACAAAAGTGATGTCTTTGGCTTCATTGCATATTTTTAACGATAAATTAGAATTGTATTCAATACGAAATGATGTATTATTTCTAAAAATATTATAAGTATATATTATTTCTAAAAATATAATAAAAATAAACTTATTTTTTCATTTTATGGAAGAATTTGGAATTCCTCTGGAAAAACTTGACGGATGTTGATTAAATATCAAACCGCAAGAACTTTCTAATTTTAATGCAACGTCTATCGGTTTGAAGTTTACAGAAACAATGTCAGCAGTTAATATAAAGTCTGGAAATATTATCTTTTATACCAATAATGAGTTGAAAACTTAATCATGAAAGGAATAGAGAGAAGAGCAATTATAATAAATTAATAGTATAATATGATTTTATGCTAATATTGTTCTATTTGGTAGAATATTCGCTACTATGCATCTCTCTCAATATTCAGATCTGTCATAGAACTATTGACAAGTCTGTGGGATGATGGATGGTAGTCATCGCTTCATAGCTACATATGTACTATACTGTCTATATTAGATAACTTCATCCTGCTCTTAGATCAAAGAGGCTTACTTAACACCATTTCGAAATCGCATTTATCATTGCTCAACTTGTGCGATTAATTGGAGTAGAAAAATACAAAGATTCCACCGCGTGATTCCATCGCGAATTGTTTAATTGCATTCATTAAAATGTATACAAAAGTATATATTATATATTTATAAAGTGATTTTTACAGTATAACATTATAAAATATATTGCAATTAAATCTGCAAAAAGATATAATCTGGATTATATTGGACATCTCCAATATGCATTTTGGAACCGTATATTATCCTACAAAACAACTCGATTAACAAAAGCTCGTTTCGTTTATTCGATCTACTTTGTGGAATGACTGATTCAATTATGCACGTTTACAGTTTGAACAGAACACTTTGAGAACTTATACACTGCCGGAGACGAGCGGCGGTGCATCGAGATTCGAAACGCGGTTTAACGGAGGGGAGGAAGGGTAGCGCGGCGAGTCAAAGAATCACGTTTCAAGAAGAGTTCGCCGCGGAAACGCAAGAAGGGAGTAGATCGATGTTTCGTACGCCGGAGTTCGAGTATAACGGAGAAGTTTCCGCGTCGTCCGGAGTGAGCGAGAATCAAAGAGGGCGGGAGAAGAGGAGCTCGAGGGGCGTCGAGGCCCGAGGTGAATCGGAGCGAGAGCGAGAGATCACGAAAGCATCGCCGCTATCCGGTAATTGCGCCATGGCGTGTCAGAGGGGATGCTTAATGGCAACCGATGCAAATACCGATACCGGCGTTAATGCCAGTGATTTCGCGGAGAAACGATCGAAAAAGACGCCCGGCACACCTCGGACACGAAGACGCACGCGCGGTTTTTCGGTATCTCCTGCTTCGGCCCGGCAGACCGTTAATCCTTAACAGAATGTTGTTTCTTTTATCACGCCGCCCCTGCGAATCGTTCGTACGGGGAAATGACGAGTAGACGCTACGTGGGACGACGCGACGTTGAATCATTCCGCGACGACGGACAGGTTGGCGTGACCTCGTCCCTCAGACGAGGCAAGAGTTCCGCCAAATAAGAGATATACACGATATTACAAATAGAAGAGATCAGCGTAACACGAGAAGGAGATAATGGAGATCGATCGTCTCGCTATCGATGACACCATTAGCGTAGCGCGAGTTAGGTGGCGAAGAGGAAATAGCCGTGCAGCTACGATGAATTATTTGGTTTTTTGCTCCACTTCGGTGGAGGCGGAATAGGAAATTATTTCACGGATCGCGTCGTTTGTTTCCCTTTCTGCTTATCGTTTTGCCGACGACACTTGTCGCAACACAACTTTGCTCGCACGGTACCACCGTTTTATCAATCGAATCCGAAACGAGTATCGAGTATCGAGTGTTTTTTGGCACTCGTAACGGTTACGTGAAACGGAATGCGGAAATGGAGTACTCATCGTATAATACGAAGAAATATGAGTAAACACTTTTTGCTGGGTAAATTGTTCAAATGCGTTGGATTAATTAATTACCTTTCCTCGGAAAAAACTATGTTACATCTGGAGAAAATATTTCTTTCGGTATAAAATACATAAAAAGTATGTAGAAAAGGCATCACAAATATTTAGACTGCACTTTACTTGTAATAGCATAGAGTGATATTTTTATAAAAATAAAAGATTTAATAATAAGCGAGAATTGCTTTTTCCACTGAAAACTGTTTTCCTTCGCGAGATTTTTCCTAACTTGATGGATTTCAACTACATCGTAGCATGTCGTTTGACGAATCTTACCTGTTCCGTGCAATTGGTGAGCCTTCTGCCATCCATGTACCAGAACAGCTTGGCCGGCGGCCTTGAACCCACTGTCATGCAATTAATGTCGTACTTCCGATTGGCGCTGAGGGGCGCGTGCTCGCTGCTGAGTATCGTCACCCTCAATGGCCTCACTGAAACACAGGAAAGGACGCGTGATCACAAAAGCGCACAGGGGATGAGGAGCGTAAAGCGGTTGAGGGCGTTGATGGCGCCTGATCAAAAAGCACGAACAAGAATTGCGGCAGCTGCGGAATTGCGGTGCTTAGAGTGGCCACGGACTTGTACCACCGTCCGCCCCTACCTCCCTAATGCGTTTTAAACGAGTGGTACCGCTGCAGTTACCACCCCGAACGTATATTGCCGCAAAACCTACACTCTGATAGCTTCGGGGGAGGGTAGTGGCGCGCGTTCGCACGGACCGCACCTCTCATAAATTAAGGCTCGTGGGCGTACGTGTGGTGTTTCACGTTGATTAATTGAGACAAGTATTGAATAGTGCGGACAAAATGGAGTTAAACATCAATCTTTAGTCTAATCGCAAAATTGTTACAAAATCGTAATTGCCAACGCAAAACAACTATAATGCTAATATTTCTCCTTCTAAACCGCAAATAGAAATACGAGTAACGAATAAAAATTACAGTGTTTTTTACAACAACTACTACTACTATACTGAGAGAAAAATGTAGTTACTTTTGGCCTCAACCACAATTTTATAATATTTCTAACGCGATTAACATAATGATGCATATAGTTAAGTTAATCATATTTATTGTTAGAAAATTATGGTTGAGGTAATTATATTTTTCTTTCAGTGTACTACTACTAGAAAATCCGTGTTTCGACGGAAATTCATTTTGGGCGAAAAATCGATTACTTAAAAATTTCATAAGCGAGGCGCACACTGGCAATGTTTACGAGACATTAAATTGCCTTTCGCAGAGGCGTCACGATAAGTGGCGGTATTGACAACTCGACGAGGGAAACGTGGATGAAAGTGCCGATGTATTAGTCGCTCGATTCAACCGCGAAATAAGTCTCGGCTAAATCACTCGCATCCTTCCATCGAATTTAATCGGCAACGGTTCGGCAAAGGAACGTCTTTCTTCGCCGTGCCGGGATACGGAAAAGCGCGAAAGCGCGACGGCACGACGAGGATAGATAGGAATGAGGGAAGGGAGGGTAGGGGGCAAAGGCAGAAGAGATTTTTCATTCAAGCCACACCACGCCCAGAGAGTCTGGAATTAAACTTTCAGTACGCCGAACTTTTGACTCCAATGAAAAATTTTCCTTCCTTTCCCGCGCTCTCTCTCTCTCTCTCTCTCTCCCCCGCGCGTCCACCATTCTACCTTCACCTTCGCTACCTTAATCTACCGGCTACAATCACGCTCGCCGCTTCATCGTGTTCAATCGGCATTGGTGCTAAAAGCACGATTACCAGCATAAGCCGCCGGCACTCGAGCGACTATACAATCGTGTTGCATATTCGCATCACGCAATTCCGTGCTCATGCAGTGAATGCGGCATCGTAATTCCGTCTTGAACGCTATTCAATTTTCCGATCTTCAACCTTGTTTAAATGCCATTAGATCCTCGGAGATTCAAGGCCCTACCGGCGCCTTGTATCTTATCTCGATCGCAATTTCATATCCGGCAAATTTTTTTTTTAATAATTTTTTTCTAAGGAGAGAATTTTTCGACATTTTTGCAAGCTAATCAGAAATTAGGTTCATTCGCTTTCTTTCCTGTACGGTGTTTATTATGTAGGTCGAGCCTTTTTATCTCGTTCCTTTTTTTCCCCATGTTTATTATTTCGTTATTACGAATAAAGTAACGTGTACGCTTTTTGCTCTCTCGTCGTTACGTGAGTGGACTAGGGGAGAGACGTGACCGGAAGCAACATTCTTCTCACGTTGTATAAACGTTCGTCAGCTTTTTCGCCGTTGTATTGTACACACCCGACGGGTGGTCATGACGAATAGCGCCGTGCGAAAAAGTGCGTCGGTGTCCATTAGATGACCACTGAGTGCCCATCGAGCATGCGAACGCACCGTGGTCACACTGATGGTCTAATGGGTGTCTGACGGATGATGCGTTTCGCTCATGGATCAGATTTTATACAAATAATGTTCTCGCCTCCCCATAGATTCATTAGACGACTTTTTGCTCACTGCAAATTTAACGGTTAATAATTTTTATATTTACCGTTATTATTTCATGTTTCATAAGACACTACATATCTATTTATAAGAAATTATTTATGATTAAATGGGACGACTGTTCAAGTTAATATTCCTTAGATTTTTTCATGTTAAGGTAATTTTAATATCGTACGATTAATAGATTTTATTTGGAAAAGATATCATTCAAGCATACAATGTCTAGTTTAAACCGGAGCTCTTTTTTAATTGTTGTTTTAATAGTATTACACTTTCGATACAAAAAATTCTGTATCATTTCCATAATGAATCTGTATCTTCGGCCAAATAGAAACGAGACTTCATTTCATTTTATCTCATAAAATAAAATTTTAATTGGAACTCGTTGAAGAAGAGAAAATAGACTATTACAAGAAACCGATAATATAATGGAAAGTATCTATCGGAATGCAATTTATTCGATATTAAAGAATACTGATAATTCCGGTTCTGGCAATTATTGTTTTTACGATAAAAATAAACGTATATCTTCACATACATGTCTACAAAGATGTCTTGCTTAGATAGACAAGCTGTAAATACGCCAATAAAGAACGCCGATGGACATCAAGGACAATTGTTCTTTGGGATTGTCGACAAAGTCGCAAAAGGATTCGACACGTTTCGGGTAAGAGGCACGGAACGACGGAATAAAAACGATACTAACGAGATCGGGGTGCAAAAAGGGTTAAAGAGAAAGGGTGGGAAATGAGAAAGAGAGAGAGAGAGAGAGAGAGAAAGAGAGAGAGAGAGAGAGAGAGAATAAGTAACGAACGAGCGGACGAGGTTGAACTTATTGCTATCGCGAATTGAAAATACGTCCGTGCTTAATCCGGCGGGGCTTACGGTCGCGTTTGCATATCCTGGCTGTCTACTTTCCCCCCCCCCCCCCGGATATCCCGCACCACCATCGAGTCGTTTTTGCTCCGTGCTCTCTCTCTCTCTCTCTCTCTCTCTCTCTCTGTTTATTCGTACTCGCTTTATTACGTTCCCAGAATTAATGCAAAGTTACAGAAGACAAAAAGATTGTAGGTATTAAATGTACTGGCGCATGTACCGAAAAACGGAGCAGCTCCGTATCCGGGCGAATAATGTTACGTAGATGGACCGTAACGGCCACGGCCGTTTGCAACGTTCCGCGGCCGGCTTTTTACCGCGTCTCGCGAAAAATGCAAAACGATCCCTCTCCCCTCCCCCTTCAACGTGAGCCCAACGGCTGGCAACACGGTATGTCATCCCCCGGACAGGAAGCTGTCCTAACATGACGCACCATGAAAGATGCATGTTAAAATGCCTCCATTCAACCGTACCTTTTAAACTTCGTCATTTAAGCTGCGCATCACTAGTCGTTGGAGAAACATTTCGAGATTTTACACATCTGCTTTTTCACTCTGTAAAAACATGAAGATCAACTATTCCGTTTTGAAATAACGTATCCACTTACTCAGTGCAAGCTTAATATCTCGCAGATGATAACCGATATCGGAATCGTTCGATGGACATTACCGATTTTTTTAATAACGCTGTTTTTACATACAAGCGCGACCGCGGAGGCTGCAATTAGCATTGAAGTTTGCGGAATTGCAATATTACATTGTGCGCATTGGCGCACTAATGAGTAACTCCCGGCAACGCGTCGTGTAAATTTGTTGGCCGACTCTCGTGCATTAGTAGTAACGGACGGAGGGACGCTAATGAGTAGGCGAGCCAGACCGCCTGAGCGTGGACGCTGTTTGAATAGAGTGGAAGACGAAGTTAACTCGAACTGGGTAGATGAAGAGTCCGCGAAATAGCGTCAGCGCGCGCGGCGCGACGCGGCGGAGCGGGAGTCCGGCGGACAAATTAACAACGGCGACTCTGATTCTGTTTGCAAGGAATCGCGGTCATTGTGGACCCGAATCGCAGTGCAATTTCGATCACCGAAATTCGTCCGTCCCGTCCTATCCGGTAGCGAAATTCGGCGAACAAGTTTCGCGATATTACGAGGGCCACGCGAGCTGAGGGTAAACGCGCGTTTCACCCGGATTGCACAAAAGCGTCGTCGTGGCCGCGCTTTTATTTGCGTTCATTAGCCATTGCGCGTGTTATGAAACTCTATGTAACGCCGATCGAAAACGGGGGGCGGGAGGGGGTTCTGGAAACTTTGTTCAATGGCCGAGTTCGTAAACCAATTACTCGTTATTTCATCCGTGAAATGATTGCGGCCGCGCCTGTATAAGTTTCCTATGGACGCGCGCATCGATGTTACTCGTGTAATTTATTTATCTCGTAGTATTTTCCGGTACGCATGGTGCATTCTATAAAGTGAGAAATCCGAGAATTTACCGCTACGTGCAAGTTTCGCTCCAGATCGTACATGTGAACGCGCGTAATTCATCCCGATAGGAGGACGTTAGCGGTTATTGTTAACATTCGTTTCACTGTTTTATTTTTTAGCATCCGATTTATCCTCCGCGCAGCGCTCCCGGGGATCAAAAACAATTACGTAGACGCTGTCGGTGGCCGATCCGTCGACGCGACAGTGACAAACCTGCAGTAGGGAACGTCCGGAGTGTCCTAACCACTTTCCTTAATTCCATGCTCCCTCTGAGTAGCATCTATCCCGTTCAACAATGATCACCAATAACATTAATCAAGAACGTTCCTCGCCACGCCCGCATGTCGCTCGACGATCCTGCACCGGGTCCTCCGTCGGTCCTTGGGACATTTACGACTCTCTCGTTACGTCGTCTCGGCGACGAGAGATGGGCGAGCGAGGGAAGAAGCGACGGTCGGGCCGAGGGAACATTTGTAAATGCACGGTCGTCGTTGTATGCGCCTCCGTACACATAGACACGGACATTCCTACAGTTGCGGATTGTTCACGGGTAACGCGGCCTTGTCCCGCGGGGTCACACGAGACTCACTCGACTTCAGCCTGAGTCTGAGAGGGCTCTCTTCTGTCTCCTTCAAAAGTACCGTCTCCGGTATACAATCAAGCCCAGTTCGAGGACTTGCGCCTCTTTCATCGCTCTTTCTCTCGCTCCATCCTTACCTCGCTGCCCCCACCCCCCCCCTCTTTCTCACGCCTTGCTCACTCTTCGGCTGTCCTTTCGTTCCCATCGGTGGCTTTGCCCCCGCCCGTTCGCCCTCTCGTCATTGTAGTCGTCGCTGCTGTTGTCGTCATGGTCTCTCGTATCGCGCCATGCTACGAGATATCACAGAGGAAAACGCAGAGGCCATCTCGTCGTATTTAACTATCCGCGCATGACTCGTATTTCTACTTTATCCCCGTCTCACTACCTTTGCGCAGCTCCTTTCCCGTTCCTTCGACGCGGTTGCGCCACGCTGCCTTTGTGAATTTCTATGCATTTCTCGTGGGTAACGTCGTTTACTACCAACGGAGCCGGGAACTTTGTAAAAGGTCGAGTTTTGATGCTGCGGCAATCTGATTTCGAAATGATTACGAACTGTATTAAGTTTATACAGAGAAATACGAAGAATTAAGAACGAAATGACATTTAAGTCGTTTAAAACGATATAATTATAAGAACGCTTATTTAGTTTTCACGTCTAAATCTAGATCCGAAATAGAACTTTTAATAAAAATTAATTTAATAATCAATTCGTCTATTGTCTTATTAAACTTAATCTCGCTTTTCTAGAAAGCTGCTTGTTAAACGTAAAATTAACGAAGCAAATATAGAATAATTTCATTTATATGATTTAATAGTTGTAAATTGGGAATATTTGTACGTCTATGTTAAGGAAATTTTAGATATTTAAGTTCGTAAGACAAAGAGAGCGTTTTCAGAGTATTTTTGGACAATTATATACTGTTATTGTTTCTCACCGTTTTGCTCGAATTACCATCTTTATACAGAAATAAAAAAAAACTTTCTCTGAAAAAGTAATGTCGTCAGGATGAAAAGAGGAAGAGACTCGAATAAAAAAAAATCGTGCCTAATCTCGGAAAATGATATCGCGGATTCCCGCCGACGTAGTACGCCCGGGAGAGCCGCAAAAACGACCGAACCAGTTCGCTGATCGGACGGGGAGTAAAACGGGCACATCTCTCCTCTCCCGGGAGCCAGCTTTCCAGCGAAACTCTTCCCCGAAGAGTTTCTCAATTTTCAATTCCATGAATACTCGCCGCGCGCGCACGACGTCCCCTGCCCAAAATGGCTACCGTGAATCCCACCATCGATGGTGGATCTTTTTGTCTCGCGCGACTTATCAGCCGTGCTCTAGAAAGGAGCCGCATTGAAAAATCACCGATTCCATTAAAAGTTCAGCGGATTTCCGGGGCTCGGGTGTGATTTTCACCCGCCTCACGTCACGACCTGAAAGATCAGCTCGGGCGCGGCTGAATGCTCGAGCCGTGTCGTAGAAAGCGACTTGATCACCACCGGCCAATCCAAAAGCTAACGCTCGTCGGTATTACTAGATTTTTTCCCGATTTTTTCTTTCCTTTTTTTTTCATCTCTCGCCCTTTCTCTTCCTGCCCCACCCACGATCCACAGCGAGCTTTTCTGTTCCGCTCGTCGCGAGTTCTTCTTATCCTCATACACTCTCCTGGCGACCAATTTCCAAGTCTCTCGCACTGTAAATCAGGCCCACCGTTACCCAATTTCGCTAGCTGACTCCATTACCAGCCTGCCCTCTAATTAGTCAGGCTCGATTAGGTCGGGGTGGGCCGGGCCGAGTGAGGTAGGTTAGTGTCGGGTTTGTTCTCCATTCCCCTCGAGAGCGCCGATTCAATTCCAAGGTCGTTCTCATCCTCTTCAGAATCTCCATCGCCTCCATATTACACGTTCTCAATCTCTTCTGTTTCCATCCTCGCTTGTGAGGCAACGCTATTCTGCTGCGTGAATTTTACTCTCTCTCTTTCTGGTTCTCTGTCTCTCTCGCCCCTTTCACTATCCTTCCTCCGTTTCACGTTTTAATGAAGCGATAAAACGTACATGTGATTTCGTTTCGTCCGCTGTCCGCGTTCGCTCGCTTTTGATAATCCCTCATTTGTATTGCGCTTGCATCTCGACATTGCACTCGGCTTTTTGATGCAGTGACCGCTTATAGCTCCAGCTAATTAAATTCGCCCGAATGTGTGTGTATGCAAGTCGGTGATCATACAGACGGTTAATATCGTTACTCTAAATATTCAGTATATTGTTCCATGTAGAATCGCGAAGGATTAATTTCGCACGATTAACCTCGTTTAACGTGATTCACATGTCGAATAATCCGTTCTATATAAGATCTGTTGGAAATATATGCCGCTCCATACTTCTATCAAATAAAAGCCGTGACAAATAGCAAGAGAATCGACTCTTGTTAAGACTTAATAAGGGTATCAACCTAGCCTTCTAAGTCCAGAATATCACTTTCGATTCACTGCAGATTCAATCAAACGTTAGTCAGACTGATTCATTACATTAATCTTCCCGAGTTTCCCCTCTTCCTCTCTCAATGAAGGTTGATCTTTCTTCCGCAAGCAAGATTGAAACCTTTCACCTCATATCCGATTCCATCAATTCGAACTACCGACATAGGTATATAAAAAATTGTGAAAAGAGAGTGCAAGATTATCTCTCTTTTTTAATTACAAGTATGCACTATCGATGAGTAAAGAATTTTTTTATGCTGCTTATGCTACTGCAGTATCAAGTAAATAACATACAAATTCTATCTTGGAAAATATTTATAAATATTTTAAAAATTAAATATATATATATATATACAGTTTTATGTCATTTGTATTTAGAGCATTACATATTTATGCAACGCAAATACTTTTAGATAGAGCGAGTTTAAGATATCCTAAAAAGCGCATAAACATTTGAGCAGTTCGTCTGTAAGGAGCCTAAGACAAACGAAAAAGCATTACTTCTGCAAGGCGGAAAGATAAGTTTAAAGTGCCGTACTTTACGATTGACTAGCAGAAAAAAGATACGGCTCGGTTGAATAGCTTCGAACTTCTCGACTACTCCGACGAATAATACAGTTATTTTTTTTCTCCCTTAAAACCGTGACGACGGTGAAGAAGTTTCCAACGAAATTATCATTACGAGAAGATTTCGCCGCGCGACGCTCGCATTAGCGCCATTAGCGAGCGCGACAGGAGTAATCGAAAAATATTCGTAATTATTTTAATTTCGCACTGCGTGTCGTATCGCTTTCCTCTTCACGTTTCGCGCGGTTTATTTCCATTTCTCACAGCTGCCAGTGAGCGTGCGTCCCGGTGAAAATAATTCGGGCGATAAACCCCTGCAGGGGAAAAATATGCCATTACCGGGCGCTCCATTTGTAAATGCGACGATTTTCGAGCGCGCAAGCGTTAAATATTAATTTTCTCGGAATAATGGGATTTCAAAACCACGGTACACAACTGAATGTGACACGCGATGTACCGACTGGCGGTCGGTACTTCGGAATTTGCGCAGAAAGACTCGATGAACCGTGAAATAATAATGATCCGCGATTAAACTGCGTTATACGCTGCCATCGTTCAGCGCGCCGTACGTTTTGATAATTTATTTCGCAACGTTCGTGCGCACTCTCCTGTCACGGTTCATATTAACGGCCGCGGTTTATTTATTATGAAACGTTTGCTAGCTGACCGAAGGGCCAGATCGATTTACTCTTCGATAGGCATGTCGAAAATGCTTTTCGTCCATAAATCGCACGGATCCGGTCGCAGCGCGGTTGCCTTGATTTCCCTTATAATATCAAACGTTGCAACAGTGACGTTACATTTTACGCTGAAAGCGATATGCACAATTTGTTATAAATCGTGTAGTCCAACATTGGAAAACTTAGAAGCAAGCTACATTTTTTACCATTTCTCGTAAGAGAAAAATATAGGGACCTCTATATTTAGACAGAAGAATATTAGTTTCATTTTTTATTGTACCTAAAAATTGAGTTTGTTACGAAATATGAACTATTCTATATCTGTTAAGAAAAAAATGCGTAGCATTTACAGCATTCTCCATGAAACTCAGTTGGAAAAAATATTTTTTCCATTTTTCTTCATTTGATCTTCTTGTTGAACAGATCGCACAATAACTCATCTATTTTCTCTTGCCGGACAAAGAAAACCCAATCTATCATCAATTTAGCGCGCATAATTCAATCTGTTATAGAACGCTGGTAGATCTTTCGTTGCAACAACGGGAGATCCAGATGAGTTTTCGCGGCCAGGAAATTGCATTTTCCGTACCACTCCGCGCCGTGGAAACCTTCGCGGCGTTAAGCGAATACTTTCTCGTTCGTTCGCGATTCGCAATCCATCCGGCGTGCAGTCATGCAAATAACGCCTCGAACGTATGTCCATGGGAATCGCACGATCAGCCAGCCGGGGATGAGAGGAAGACGGAACGCGGGTGGTTGGATATAAGGGGTAAAAGAGAGAGAGAGAGGGATAGAAAGCATAAAGTCGCGTGGAAATCGCTCTCGTTTGTCGAGTCGTCCGTAAAAGGCGGCGGAGAGGCGGACGTAAGGCCGCATACCGATAATTCCACGGAGTGCTCCGTGGAATTTATGAGGTTTAATCCTTTGCGGAATCCAAGAGAGGCGGCTCCTCCCCCCCCCCGTCTTTCCCCTTCATTCCCATGCCACGGGTATACGACGGCTTAAGGGGATGGGTGGAGCCGGGCCCGGCCCGACGGCGAGGGCCGCACGCCGGAGACGCCGGGTTCAAAGTGCACGGAGGAAGAACCCCGTTCGCGTTCTCTGCCTCACGGCGAAAGAGCTCGGGCTTTAACGCCGGGCAATAAAACCCGTGGAGTGGCGTAATGCCTATACGAGTGTGATGCTTGCGAGTATAATACCTGAGAGATACGTATACTCCTTTCCTCCCGCTTCCCCCGCAGGTGCACGGCGGGATTGGTGCGCTTATTTCCTGCGTTATTTGGCAAAATGTAAAGCGGAAATTAAAGCCGATAGATCGGATAACGGCCTGGCACGGATAATTATGTCCGTCTCGTTCGCGTCGCTTCCTTTTGCGGAATTGCCGTGAGGATTTATTTATATATTGGCCAAGCTAAATCGTCGCGATGTCACGTGTCTCGCATGCATTCTTGATATCGGGACATGTGTTTGATTCGAGAACGAACGGCGTCGCGGGATAATTTTAGCGGAAAATTATTCTCGAGATCAAAATTGTTAAATGATCATATCGAGTTTGTGAACATTCAAGTTGCGCTATGCGTCGATGAATTACGCAAGAGAGATTATTTTTTGAAAACGGGGCGACGCTTTTTCCTCTCTTACGGTTCCGCCGAGTACGATTGAGAGTTATCGTCCGCGAGTCCGGCGCGAAACTTCTTCCCCTCGTGCGATTCGCCCGATAAGCGCGGAACTGCCGTTTTCCATTTTAACAGCCCCCGCGCGGGACGTAACTTCCTCGCCTGCGTGCATCGCGGCCTTTTTTTCCGGGCGGGCACGTCGCAACGTGGGCTGCAACTTCCTCGCCCAATTAAAAATAATTGAATGCAAAATCCGCTTTAATTCGCCAACTTTCAGACGGCTCGTGATAGGAGGCTCGTAATTATGCGCGCGGACTCCAAGGTGCGCACTCCACTAAAAGCGCTCACGCCCTCGCGTTTTTAACATCGTGCCTTTACATTTTTACGACAAGTATGCATTACTCGGCCATGACGGATATACGGCAAAGATACCGGCATGTGTCGAGCTTTTATGCCGAAAAGAGAGAAGATGGGGCGAGAAGGGGAAGGGAGAGAGGGAGAGGCGACGCGATAAAAGTGACTCCGGGGAAAAAAGCAAAGTGCTCGTACGCGATTTATTGTAATCACCACTAAAACACGGTATGCAACAATTTGCAGTGACGTTCAACGATGCGGATTCAGTGCTCATCGATCGCGCTCGCAATACGCGATTAGACGGGATGACGTTACGGCGAAGTCCGCCGTTAATTCTTTACGCCTCTTGCGGGCTAGAAAAAAAAAGAGAGTGAGGAAGAGAGGAAGGAAAAGAGAACGTTGGATGCCTTATCGATCGTGCCGAGCCTATCATTCGTCGCTCATTTACCGCGAAATGTCGGCTCGGTTCGCGTTGCCCTGGTACTCTGCCAATCGCGGACGATAAAGATCAGCACGGGATATCGCCTCGCGGAAGACGCGAGTGCCCGTACGAATGGGGCCGCATCACTAACGCGCCATTACTCGAATATTTCAGCAACGTTGAATTGCGACGCACGTATGTACGCACGGCACACATACGCACGATGGAAAATTGGGTCTCCGCCGAGTTTAATTGAACGACCGCCGTGCGCGCGGTTTCCGAATGCTTGTTCGTAACGCGAAACGGCGAAATGATAATTGACGCGCGCTTACGGCATTTGCCGCGGAAACCGTTTGCCGCACGCCTAAAAATCGCTCGTGCTTTTGTTCGTCGCAGTTGTCGCGTGTATGACGCAGTTAAATACACGCACCCCATAAAAAGGATTCGGTCGCTTTGTCGCGAGCAAAAAGAAGGATGGATTTTCGATAATTTTCCGCGAGCGCGGTAGACATTCCGCCAACATTCGACTTTGCCTTCTCTCGTAAATCCTCGATGAAAATCGTGAGTTTTTTTGCAGAGGAGAGGGCATGTATTATCTTTGCCAAAGAGTGCCATCCACATTTTTATTACCGTCCTCGTCATATATGACGTCTGCGTGAATGTATGTCATCGCTAATGTTCCGCTTATGCACGCGTTGTCGTTTTCGTTAATACTTTATGTGTTATATGGAAGGTAAATTTGGAATTTTTTACCGCTGTCGTTGTTCCACCTTTGTTTCCCGTATTTCACAAAAGCGCACTTAAGCTATTTTTTTCGAACAATTTACATTCTCTTGGAAAGATTCTCTCGCGAATTACGAAATTACATGAAAAATTTTCGCGGTTTGCTCCTCGTATACTTTCGACGAGGAAAGCTTTTTCTCCACTGAAACCGCTAATTCTCTTTACGGACGCGGTAGTAGCTTTCCATCGAGCTTGAAACACCGAGAAAAGCGGAAGGAATATCCAATTCTGAAAAGATAATAAGGCCGTGACACTGTCGATGAGCATCAGCGAAATGGGGTGAGCCACTTTTAGGGGCGGCTCGTCGCTTCACGACGAAAACGAGGTAAAGCGAGGGAAACCGCGATGACTTTCCGCGCGACCTCCGATGCCCCGAAGCCCCTCTTTCTCCTTGGAATTTAATAAAAATCCGAGAGCTTCCGGAATCGAGCCTGCAACCCGTCGTCGCTCACCGGGATCTACGGGGGAACATTATGCGTTTCGACTCTCTCGGTGCATCGCGCTTCGATTCTATTTCGCCTCACTTTCCCTATCACACTTCTCCCTCCTACGTATCTCTCCCTTGTTCTCTCCTCTCTTCTCCACATCACATTTCGTCGAGACATTTCACCCTCCTTGAGTAACTTCCAGACAAATTGCGTCGCCGAGCGATGCTTGGGTCGACTATTTCGAGGAAATCGAAGTATTTGTTATATAAATATCGCTGTTACGACGTACGATTCGTTATTCGGTCAACCGATTAATTGCGCGTTATATCGCCAAGTTTAAACAGCTGCATCTTAATTTAAATCAATCTCATACAAGTATATCATTACGTGTCTATGTGCTTTTGTGTCTATAACAAATAGTTCATTCTAAACTCAAAATAGTCGAGTCCGCGACAAGTGCAAATTTTGTACGATGATAAAAGGAATGCATCAACATTATATAAAAATTAAGTTAACTATTTTTATCGTCTGTCAGGTTTAAAATTGCTCCGCAATTCTTCGCGATCGGAACTGCAAGAATAGACACGTCGAAAACGTGAGAGAAAGAAGAAATTGGGAGCACGTGGTTGCGGGATAAACGGGATTGCAGAGCCGAAGCCGAAGCTCTGGGTTAAATACTTTCCCGCTTCGGTATTCAGCTTCGTTTACTCGACAACGCAGATTTTCCCTTTGGCCCGATTCGCAAATGCATTCCTTTTGCGTCGATTCACAGAGGAAAGCGGCGGGCACGGCTAGGCGGATCGATTGTACCCTTTGGATTTATCCTCCTGAGAGACCGCAGGCGGTGTTACACTTTGTAACTACGGCGCAACAACGAAACTACCTCCTGAGAGACCGCAGGCGGTGTTACACTTTGTAACTACGGCGCAACAACGAAACTACGGAGCTCCATGAGTTTCAGCTATCTGCCGCCCTTTAAGCTTTGCACGTAAAAAACGGGAGACCAGACGTGCTTATATTCGTAATATTTTGTAAATCAATAATATGAATTCAATTTCTTTCTATTTACGCGTTATTAATTATGTTATGTTTAACTGGGAAGTCGCGCGAGAAATTAAAAAAATTACATCAAAATCGCATTGAGATGCGATTATCGCGCGGTTTTTAATTTATTAAAAAAAAATTAGAAGCAATTATGTAGTTGTAAAAATATTGTGTGATAAATAATAAACACTTACGATACATTTCAATCGCCACCGATGTTGACACGGGTTGACTGATGTTGTTGTTGGATGCTTGGCAATCAAACACCGCATGAAGATCTGCTCTTGACAATTCTCTAACGATCAGTGTGTTTCTGCGCAGAGCAGGAAACTCGCCTGGCTCATCCTTAGAGTCTAAAAGCGTTTCTCCGCGCCACCATCTCACTTTAGGCTCGGGGCGACCTGAAAATAAGTACCATAAAATTTATTAGCTTTGTCAGAAATAAAAAGTTAATATTAAGTTCAAATACCTTTATGCATTAAAATTTAATATCATTTAATAACATTTTTAATTTTAGTTCATAATTTTTATTTTTAATTTCCATCAAATTTTATACCAACGAGAATTATAATACAGTAATAATAATCCTAATTAAAGATATACATTTAAAATAGACTGCCATCCTTTATCGTTTGCGATCTAAATGAACAATTGACAAATAAAATGAAATTTATTTACAATCCCTTCAAGTTTCTCTATTTTAAATATTATCAATTAATAATATATACTCGCTTAATATTCAATTACTGAAAACTTTCGTTAATATGAATTTCAACAAAATACATAAATGTATTTATAATAACAACTTTTACTTTAGATAATATCTTCCTAATAAAGGTAATGAAATTTTTATTGAGACATGTTATATCATTTATTATCCTTTAAAATTTCCCAAGAATATATAAATTTTACAATTTGTGCTTTCTTCGCGAGAAATAGTTACAACAACATCGACATATCGGCCACGCTATCCAGTGTAACGTATCACGCGGGTCCCTTTCTGTCTTACTACTTGTCCGCGAGAGTTTGCCAAGTTTCGTGCATATACGTTCATACACTCGTCTCCCTTGCCCGCTCACATCGGTGTAGGCTGCGCGGTGCGCGTTAATTCATAATTCATAATGGTCGTTGCGTGCGGATAATCCCCCGAGGGTGAATATCCCGTTAAAGGGAGGCGACGAGTCGGAGGGGCGGTCTAGCTTGTACCGGAGCGACCTCATTATTTTTTACCGGACCTATTTTCGTTCAGGAGGGACAAGCAGAAAAACACGCGCGGCAGCAGCGAGAGTAGGAGAGAGGTTGTGCGGGCAGTGGCATTGGGGGTTGTAGGAGTAGAATGGAATTGTAGGCGACGGTGAAGAGCGGTATAAGAGCGGCATAGCACTGTCGTGTCCCTCGGGTGGCGGCATGCGAGGTAATAAAAATAAATTTATTATCGTTATTGCCTTCGCCTTGCCGACACAGCAGCAGCGCGTGAGCGTGCGCGCGCCCGGATATTAAAATGTAATAGAATAAAGGGGAGCGCCGAACGAATGCATGCATCGTGACCGCTGTTAAACCACTCGACGTTTTGTCGAAGCGTTTAACGATTCAGAGGCGACGGTACTCTTTTAATTCTGTATTTACACGAGGGTGAATGCGCAGGCGAGGAGTAAATGGCGTTTCAGAAAATCTCTACAGTAAATAGTAAGTATTTATTCGTTCTCTTCACAGGGATCCCGATATGTTTTCGTCCATAACGACAACGTGTAATCGAGTCATTAATTGCGAGATCAAAGAGAGAATTATCGGACGCAATAGAGATACAATGCTGAAAGATCGCGTTAGATTCGGAATTTCCAGAAATTCTCGCACCGTCAGAATTCAGAGAAACGTTCTTTATCCGCAATATCAGAATGCAGTCGTATGAAGTTTTAATTAGACGCTACAACTAAGAATAACATGACTCCGGTCCACGGAATGAATGAGATCGTGGCTGTTTTACATGCGCGAGCAAGAGAATCCGAAGAGAGTCCATTCCCACCGGTCGTACCAATTATTCTAGTGGCTCTTTCGCGGCGTATTTACGAGAGCAGTCTCGCAAGAGAATATACTCATTGTCAGTATTTTCATTCGACCTCTCTCTCTCTCTCTCTCTCATTATAGAAAGTAGGACTTACCCCCAGAGACGAGGCACTGCAGTCTCATGTCACCACCTTCTTCGTAGGGGCCGGCCACCGCTGGGACGGTCTTTCCGCGTTCGTCGATAATATTCGGCTTCTGCGGCGGAACTGTAAGCAAGAGGAAAAAAACAAATTAAATGTAAGTAACTGTCGTGATGAATACAAATATTGGTACTTAAAGAAATGCAAAGGGAATTTATAAAGAAAATTATTTGATAATAAAATGAAGTAATAAATTTCATTTATCAATTGTATAAAACACAATGCATTCCATATTGCAATTCCATAATTCTTTCATTCAATTTTGTATACGTTATATCTAGAATTTAACAATATTATCTTTTTTACAGCATACATCGATCTGTTCGGGTGGATCATGCATTATATAGCACCGTAAAATTGTAATTGACATACTTGGCAAATACTTAGCAAATCAAATCATCGCTCGCATGAAGTTTTCATTTCGCGAGCTGGCTTTTCATCGCGATGAAAAAAGTACTCGCGTTATTTCGAGCGCTTATTTTCGCTTTTATCAGTATACGGCCGCGTTCTCCGATCGAGATACAACGCTCGGTGCAACCAATCGTTCGAGCGGTTTCGAGTTTGACCGCCTCTGACACTACTACGAGCTATTTAAGCACAGATAGGAAACTTTCCATGTAAGTCAGTGGCGTCCGGGGAGGAGTAATTCACGATACTCGTGCCATGAGCGCCGCACGAATAGTCGAACAAGCAGGTGTACAGATGTTACAGGTAACCGTTGGAAACTCGCGTGGACGAGTGAACCAACACGAAGGCGCGAGCTGGATAGTAGTCTGACGAAAATTTTCCTTCGGTACAGTAAGATGAAAGATGCAGGGCGAAACTGACATCTTTTCCGCAACACCCCGTTATATCTCGACTGTGTTAATAATATATGATAATGAACAACGTATAAATTTTTACGCTGCTTTCTGAACTACTTCGAGTATTACAACGCAAACGAGAGGAGCGCTTTTCGTAATTGGATTGGTATCAGCTACGATCCTTCCGAGATAACTTGCAACCTCTTATTATGTCGGTAATTCGTACACCCACCGCGCGCAATGAAGCATTTTGCGTGCAAGGAAACAATGCGCCGCGAGGTATGAAAAGGGGTACGTAGGGGGGGTCACGCGGGAATCCCCGGTCTTGTATAGTTCGTTCTGACATGCGGATGGGTGGAAGGGTCGGTCTATCGTGGCGTGTAAACGCTGGCAATTGAATATCGGAAATAGCGGCGTGTCGGAACGTCAGAAGGTGAGTGGCGAGCGTATTGCTTCGAAGATAGGCTGCAGTCGCGGTTGGGATGTCGGATGTCCATCCAAACGAAACAGGTTGCCCTATGAAAATTCACGATGGCAAACGGAGAGCTCTGGATAAATCGATGGTAACCTGACCTGATTCCGTAACGCTAAAATAGCTTTTTAATCTTTTAACAATTTCAATTTTAACTCCTAAAATTCGCGTTTATAAAGCATTTTATAACTGGTCGAATTTTCTAATCTAGTTGAGACGTTAAGTAATCAGTTCTTTTATATAATCATGCCATATTATATTATAGTCGCGTTTTTGTTTTGCAATTATTACATATAATTAAGGACGCGGCCTAACATACCTCGAGCTAAAATTTATCTGTTCTCTCTCATAATTATGCGCACAGGCATATACATAGGACATATCTATAGGACAAATTAAACTGGTGAACCGAACGTGAAGTAAACTGGATTAACACGGATGCGCAAAGTTAAGCCGCCGGTCACGATATCATGCAAGTGAGAAAGTCCCAACGCGAAATCGTTACTCGATATCATCCGGAAATAACGACGAATGAAGCACCTCTGAAAATAGGATTACCGCACACTCTGTATTTTATATCGAGTGTAATCGATATATTAGTAGATCCTTTGGTATTAACCGCAATCTCTCTCTCTTTTTCTCTCTCTTTCTCTCTCTCTCTCTCTCTCTCCCCCCCCCCCTCTTTCGCTGTCTCTTAACATCCACTAAATATCAGCTTAACATACGGCAAACGTACGCAAACTAAATTATCAAAACGCGTGCTGGCGAGGTACTTGACCTCTCGCGTTTGCAAGCGACGCGGATTGTGCCGCGGATAACGGCCGGCTAATTGATTACGCGAGAACATAATAAACAGAGCTGTGTTTGCACGCTTTTAACTTAATGCACCATTATAATATCGAGTGATCTAACATAATCCATGGTGAGCTCTATATGAGCAGTCGTTCGGTCATTGGGAAGCTAATCGGAAAGCTAAGCTCTTGATAATGTAACGGATTCTACGTAAAGATACATTGCCAAGAGAGTTAGACGTTTGCGAAAATGATGGTAATCATTTTAACTTGTGATATGAAAGCTTTGTTTACAAATAAGTAAAAATCAGAGATAATGTTACGTGACTTTTTTTAATCAAAAGATTTCCATATAACAATTAAACCTGCACCTTTAAATTTTGCTTATAATATAACAGTAATTTTTCGTTGTAAAATATGCTTTGTGAAACGATGTAATGTATTTTATTAATTTCTGCGAAGCTTGAGAAATGGTTTTGCAACAACGACTATTTCCATTGTTCACGAACTTCGTGGAAGAATGAAACATTTCCAACGAACATTTTCATGTGACAAACGACATGCTGGAATTTAACGGGTTAATTTGTAGCACCTAAGTTTCACATCGGCGGGAGTTGATGTGTCCTCGCAAATTATGATATTTAGTACGTTCAGACACGGAAGAGGAATTGTTAGAGCGTATCGTTCGTAGATATGAGTACTTCGAAAATACAAAGATATATTTCTACTCCAAAACGAGCAACCGCGGGGACAAACAAGAAACCGCAATTACTCCAAAAGATAAATTCTTTTCACTCAAATATGTGTATTTATTGTCGAAATTCGATATTCAGTCGACCAACTGAAAATATACCGTTTAATTTTTCAGTGCCTATCCATTCTTTCCTATTTTATTCTAAATGTGTATAAAAGCATATTATTAATTAAATGATTTTTTGCAAAGTACACAAGTTTTGTCCAAGCACAGTACATGTATAAACGCATTATTGAAGTCTTGAACCTTGGCAAAAAGATTAATATTTAATTTATCATGGCCCGATATTGTCCTGACGGCGAGTGTTTCGTACGAAAAAGGTTTTATCTGTTAATGTAATAGTAAGATTCCTCTAGGGAGTGACCGCACTAGTAGTTTTTTCGAAGGGTTACTACGTGGAAACGAACATCCAGTAAATTGAGAAATCATGTAACGAAGTCCTTTTCCTAGAAAAGTGTGCTTTGCACGGGGAAGTGCCCTTTGCCGAAAGAAATGTCCAATTCCGAGGTCGCTTTTGTAAAATCTCGTGTCTTTTCTTTCCGAGATACATTAAGTTTCTCGAAGTGTACGCTTTAAACAGAGATCAAACGTTCTTTGTAACAGATAAATGGTGTTGCGTCAACGACTACAAGAAAGGGGGACACAAAAGATACGTGAATTGTAATATAAAGGAAGCTCTGCGATATCTTTTCTTTCAGAGACTTTCTTACAAAATAGAAAAAAAATTCTTCACACGCAATATTCCAACAAAATAATTCTCTTTTTAAACATTATATTGTATTACACGTAATAATACAATCACATAATAAATTGTTCTTTGAGAAAATGAAAAAAAAGCGTGAACCCGATATCATCTTTTTAATTAAAATAATTCAGTACAAATTACTCTTTCAGAAGCGTTGGATAAGAAATATATAGAGCAACGTGATAACGGAAAATTGACTTCGCTAGATGAAACGTATATTATAACGCTTATTAATTGCACGGAGAAAACGCATTGAAACTTAACTCTCGAGTCTGGTATAATAACAGTTGATTTAATGTACGAAAAGTTAAGAAATACGAATGATATAGCATGAAAAACGCGAGGCAGCCAACGAGGCAACAAGGATTGCGTGCTCAACTATCCTAACTATGTAAAACTGACTAACGGAATTTGCTTGCACATTGTTTTCCGCTGGGTATGAATTTTCACGAGTGGTGGTATAATAGAATTATATCAAAGTTCTATTGCGATGATCGATAAATTATAACTTTGATGATAATAACGAAAATATCATTTTAATATTCTTCAATAATCGCGATATGAAGTTATTCATTATTAGCTACACAAATCTATTTTAAAATATTAAATGAAATTACATTAATACGTGAAATGCAATTTATTCGTGCGATCATTCGCGTTAATCGATTCATGTCGAGCTATCTAAAATATTGACACGGTGTTCTGCGCATGACGGTTGAATCAATGATATGCTGGCGTAAAAGTGAACATTGAAGCGTGATAAAAGTTTCGTGATGATCGTTACAAAATAAGTGATAATTAATATAAATTATATTAGAATAATTAGAATTAGATATTTTTTTAAATCAAAGAAAATCAAATTAATCCATAAATTTAATTTTTATAACTATTCCTATAAGTTTTGAAAATGTATTAATTTTTTTCGTGCTCATCGTATTGCTTATCAATTTTTTTTTCATATTACTTAAACTTTCAAAAAACAATTTAAAAATAGAAAAGAACACATTGACGCATCATTTATATTTTCTAATGTAAAATTTTTGGATTTATATTTTGATATATATTCAATTAAACAATATATGTGATATACGTATATTCTATTAAACAAGATACGAACCTATCACCGTCAATTGAATTCTGGAGTTCCTAGTCGGACTTGTGGTAAAGTCCACTCGGCATCTGAATTCGCCTTCGTCCTGTTCCTGTACGTGGTTGACGCTCAAAGTTGCTGGTTCCGTTGTTGTCCTGAATAACGCTCGATCGCTGAGATAATCTTTATCCTGCCAGTGCAACGGTTTTTCCGAGTGCTTGCCGCGCAGGTCATAACTGAAACACATATTTCCTTTACTTAATTTATATTCCTCACTTGTCACAGCTGTGAAAACATGACATAAATATGATATTGCAAATTGACGTTGATGTAGACACATGCAAACGATATATAATATTTTAACCATTTTACTCTAAGGGAAAATATCGTCTTGCTTATAAATATGAATAAAATATGCAGAATACCCAAGTGGCTCTACTTATTTTAATTAAAAATTTTTAATTAATCAAATTGTACACCTTATAATAAAATATTAAATTGTATCAAAGTCACGTATAAATTTCGGAGGGCAGATTTTTACACTAATATTTTTTATATTTTCCAAAGAAATAAAAAAATTTTAACAACTCGAAATAACAACTTGAATTTGCATCCCATATTGTTAAGAACACTCCTTTTGAAGATTATTTCGATCGCAGACTTAAACATTTCTTTCACGTTTCTATTATAGGATTAGGACAAAATTTTACGAGAATTCTGTAATCTAGAGAAAACGCGTAGTGTTTGCAGTACGATCTCGTATATAAGCGAAAATCGCTTCACGAATAACGTGCTCGAGCATGACTGCGCCATATGTCGCTTTATGTTTTTTACTATTCTGTGCTGAGAGTAGCGCGGATCATGATGAAAAATAAGGTGAAACAAATGCAAAACTTCAGAACTAATACGGCGACAGGAGAAGAGAATTTCGTTAACTCTCCATTTTTTAATGCACTGAACGCCTCGCGCATATTTGATGTAGACGACGAAGCTGGATAATAAAGGGCGCATACGACATAGTAGAAGAGCATAATTTCGCTAATTAATTTAATACTATGTGGAGTCCGCTTTTGTGAGATAAATTTCACATTTAAAATTATTTCAACTTTATGGTTAGCACTAAAAAATTGTAATATATTTAATTGAATACAAAGTTTGTCTCTCAGTCATATAAATTCTATTATTTTATTCCTGTCACGCGGGATAATATCAGTAGCAAATTTATTTTAAATATTTTTTTATACGATCTTCTAATTTCATGACAAAGTTAATTACGCGATAAATTATTGATACTAGATTATTACATTTTTTTAAACATTGTCAGAAAATACATATTTGAACGCCTCACATTTTTACTTCATTTTAATTTTCTATTTTCAAAAATAAACGTCAGTTAAATAAAGTTGATTTTATGTTTAAACATATTTTGACGATCCATAAAACGACGCGACGCAGCAAAAATCATGAGCCGTACTGTACCCTCGAGATGTTAATTAAGAATGTATCGGCCAGCCGGTCGTCCTCCACATTCGGACGATCGGTTTTACAAGGGAGCTCGCAGCCGCCCCGAAGCTTCACCGCAGATCGCCCCGCAGTGCGATTCTCCCTCGCATACCTCACCCCCGAGACATCGGGTGAGCATCGAATTTGCGGAAATACCACGAGTGCCTCGTCTGGTACCAGATTCGGCCGCGCGTAGAGTTGGAACGGATGGCGGACCAACGGCAGGGGGGAAGGACCGGCCAGGCCAGGGGTCTGGATGGTCGCGAAGGGATGGAGCTGCGGTGGTTAGGGCGGCGGCGGCGGGTGCCGCCGGGTGTACATTCCTCCGGTGTATTACCAGAGAGCCGGTACACCCGCCAGCTGGCAAAGCGTATACTCGCCGTGCGATCGCATGCTCTCCCATATGCTGGACCGAACAACAACAACCTTCCCTCCCTCCCTCGTCGCCGGGTACTTCCGCGGACTACGCGGCACACATTCCCTCGCTAGTTGCATCAAAACACGTATGCGACGTAACACGTGTATGCGCGCGTTTACACGCGCGCGCGAGCACGCACGCGGGGTTCGGCGAGCGGAGAAACGGCGGATGGAAAGTTAACCGAAACGGGAAAGTTGGCACTACGCAATGGCGCGAGCCGGCGATATAGAGCGAGAAACCACCCTCCCGTGTATGATCGCGGGCAACGGGGTCGGAGTCGGGGTCGAGGGTTCCAAACAACCGTCTGCTGGGGATAGACCAGCCGAAACGATTACTTATACAGCTCGGTGCGCTACCGTGCCTGCAAATTGCACCGCACGTAGCACGTCGTTCGAAAGTTACGAAGCGCCGTAAGGGCGTGCAAGCGGGCCAAGGGATAGCGTATATTACCCCTTGAATTTGTCAAGAGTACTTATGTACACAGCGACACTTTTAGGTATACTGACGTTGCGAGCAGGACTTTTCGATGTCCACTCTTTTTTTTCGCATCTCTCTTTAATTCAAGTAACATTTTTATATCTCAAACAGTTGAATGACAAATGATTATGTGGATATAATATGTGTAATATAATATACATATAATAAATTATTATAAATATTATATGTAGAAAGCAATTATGAAAATCTTTAAATTAATTCAACTGTACTTGAAACGTATAAAAATATTTTTTGCAAAAAAAATTGAGAAATTAATGTTATTAATAAACAATAATTGTTAAAATTAATAGAGTTACAATATTTTCTTATTCAATTTCATAACGTACGTAAGACTAAATGCTTGATTACAGATATTACAACGCATTGCGATGTCGTGTTAACGGCGTTGTATATGATACTGCGAGGTATAACAGATTAGTGGTCGGACGTCCGTATCGGGACGTGGTTATGCCTGTCACAAGCCAGGCGACCAATTATAGCGCAACATCTCGTGCTCTCCATCAGAATATACTATGTAACGTTTCCAGTTGCGCATGTACACCGCGATTGTGCAAGAAAGTTGGCTGAGAGTTTGAGATCAATCCCGCGTATAAGCAAAATACAGAGAATTGTGGGAATTGCGGTAGTAAAGGGACAAACCGCATTTAGGCGAAATAGATTTCGCGCTGCTATAAATACTTTCTTCCTTTATATCTCTCAGGTACGAATTATCCATTTCGAGAAACTAACGACAATAAGTCACCGCCTTTTCGTGTACCTTCACAATTTCAATCTTCATCGTGCTTAAAAATGGGATCGCGTTGTCGACCGTTGGACTGCTGGATATACATATAGCTAGTACAATGCACTTTGTACACTTCGGAATGTGAAATCAGTATATTAATAGAGGAGACACGATAGCATAGCGTGTCATTATGGCATACGGTAAAAAGAAACAAGTGTATATTACGACACTGACGAACGACATGTCACGCACGATCGCTTACCTGTATAATAATTTATGCTGGATTTATACTTGTACCTTACATTCCCCATTTCTTTCTTGAATTTTAAATACGATTTTTTTTAAGCGGTCCAATATTAAATAAAAATTTGACGTTTAAGGGGGTCTCCTCATGTAAACGGCCAAAAATCATTTATTTTTAACAAAATGGCGGACATTTGAAAAAACCATGAAAAATGTGACTTTATAAATGTCCGCCGTTAAAAATAAATTTTTTCTTGTAAATTGAGGTTCAAATAGAAGCTAATAGTAAATTCTACAAGAAAAATTTTGGTTTGTCTGTTTCAGATAATTACAATCAACGCCATCACAAACAGGGACTTATGCTTTATTTTATTATATAAATATTTAATTAATTATAACAATATTCTGTTAAAAAGAATTTTTTTATTTGTTTTGATTGAGAAGAAAGAGTCCTTAAAATTTGAAATAAAAATCTTAAATAGGTTTTTTAAAAAAATTTCTAAAGTTGCACTTGATTTTTGGCAATTTACATGAGAAGACCCCCTTAAATTTTGCAATTATTACTTTTATCGATTTAAGAAAACAAATATATTAAAAATCTTGAAAGTATAGGTAGAATCAGCTTTATAAGAAAGTGTTTGATAAAATATACCGTGATAGTTTTCTTCCAGAGTTTTTCCATTCCGAATCCGAGTTAACAGCAACGTCGCCTTTTCCCGAGAATCATGTATGGTTCTTTAAAACTGTAAGTTCTAATTTTCAAGATGTCCGAAGTTTATGGCGCAGACGCGCCATCGGCCTCGCGTAAAGTTTAAGGCATCGCCGAGGAGCGTTACAAAAATGCGCGACTATTTAATGCGTATAAATTTACTATAGCGCGCGCAGCAAGAAGTTCCGACGGCAGAAAGTGGAGTCTGTTTGTGCGCGGCATTTCCGAAACTACCGTGAAAGTTTTGAGCTGACGTAGGAGGTGGAAGGCAGTTTGCAATGGTACGGTAACGGTGTTGGACCGGGCCGAGCTGTAGCTGGTACCTCTGCGGCGCTTCGTCGTAAATTCCTACAAATGCTGTAACAGGTCGGCGCGCTACGACGCCCCGACGCCCTGACGCTCGTTCGTCGTTATTACGGCGCTGTACGTCGTTATGAATTTTATGATCCTGCGCTATAAGTAATGCCGGAATTTATAATTCCGCGCTTTGAAAGACACTGCGGCCTTTGCCCACGCGATCGTAATACAGCTGAAAATTTTTGGATTATACAGCAAGCTGCTAACGAAAAGATCGCGCATACTCGTGCCATTCAACATTAATGAAAAGCTTCGTCCATTTGAACCGCCGGATTTTCTACAAAACAAAAGAGAGGGTGTTTCTTAATTCACGGACATACTTCCAATTCGCTGCGCTTTGCATAAAATCGCTAGAAAATTAAAATAATATTCGTTAAGATTTGTTTGTAATTAATTTAAAAAATATATTAAATTTGTTTCTACGTAAATTATAATTGCGACATTTAGAGCATCGGCTAGATGTTTTTATGTAAGATTTAAAAATAAGTATTGGAAGATGCATTAGCTTTATCCATTTTAGTAAGACGGTAGCACAAATAATTGATAATTCAAAAAGACGCAATTAGTTCCGTTAGCACAGTTTTAAACCAGGGAAAATGCGCGTCGATAATGCACTGTGTGGCGAAGCTAAAATATCCATTGAATAAGGCAACGTAATCCGTGCTTGTTCGAAATTACATCTCTCCCGTAAATCGTATTATTAGCCTACAGGACGACACACACATATCCTGATATGCCACGATCCGGCAAGGGCAGTTCCGTCAAAGCCGCTTGATCCCATCCGGGGGTATTAAACGGAAATCGTCGACAGATGCGTCCGGCCGGTTAGGTCGCAGACTCGCGCGCGGATTAATAACCGAAGATCCCTCGAGTTAATTAGCGCTCCGGCTTAATACGAAATGCCACCACGGCACGTGTCGCGCGAACTCGCGGCCCCTGGGCCCGCCGGCATTTGCAGCCGGTCGGAAGTCCGTTTTCTCTCTCTCTCTCTCTCTCTCTCTCTCTCTTTCTCTCTCTCTCTCTCTCTCTCTCTCTCTCTCTCTCTCTCCGCATGGGGTTGTGCACCGATTCCGCACGCGCTGCACCGCACGGACATTGGACGTGACGATCGTGCATTCCTAGTGCGTGGCTAGCGCGATGCATAAAGGACGTGGCGAGCTGCTGTCCGTTGTACCCGTACACCGGAAGCCAATCCGATAGAATGCGCAGACAATGAGGAGGGCTTCTCTGCCGGAGGAAGCTGGCTGGCATCGCGCCGTCGGCTTCGACGCGCCCCATTGATTGGTACGCGCACGTACAGCCGGCTCCCTTTGTGCCCTACCTTGCCCCTGCGCAAGGTGCATTCACCTTGGTCATATTACGGTTTAATTGAAGTTGATGCCGGCCGCGTATAAAGGCCTGGACGATATATCGCGCCCGGGGATCTTGGGAAATGTAATTCGCGAGATTAAAGTGGAACGTAGGTCAAAGGGGATGTTAATCATTTTTAGTGCCGAACCCGATGTCCCAAACTGTCCCACTCTTTTCGTACGCTCAAATCAATTGCCCGTGTACGCTTTCGATCGACCGGAGATTTTGCGCATGCAAGAAAACGCGATTTTTGAAATTATTTTGTATATGTAACGGATAAAATCTCTTTCTCTCTCTCTCTCTCTCTCTTTCTCTCTCTTAGGAATATAAAGTATGTATTAAGTAAAAGACATTGTGTGTATAATATGTAAATTTTTAATATCACAAGCAATAGTTGAACTTTAAACGTCCCCCGTCGATATTTCTATTTTTATACAATGTCCTACCTAATTCTTGCATATTTATTATTTACACGGGATTGTCGTAATAACGTTTTATCGATATGAAAAGTCCTCACTAACTATTGAATACCACATCGTTCAATATATCGAAAATCCGATTAAATCGAAAAGGTCAATGAATCAATTTAATCGAAATTGTTGAAAATACAATTGTCTTTTCGATTATTTGAATAATTCGATTTTGGAAACTGAACGGTTTTCAGGTCAGTCATCAATCGAGTAATGCCAGCTCTAGAAACAAATTCAGTAGAGCGCGGATAAATCCGTAACGAAGCGTCCAGTTAAATTTTCATTAAGAACACGTTGCGCCTGCAAATTTATCACATTCCCGCTATTAGTTCTTGTGTTATGCAACGTCAGCAGCAGACGATTCTTCTTCGAATGACGAAGCTGGATAAGTTTTAAAATTCTCAGTAATATACAACGGCAACATAATTAAAACCGCGGGAAACAATTCGAGCAAACAACGCGCGTCCCCTCCCCCCTTCTATTTTCACGCGAAACGCATAACCTTGAAAAATTGGCAAATTTTTCCGAAGGAAATTATTTCCTCCACGGTCAGCGGCTTGGGGCTTAGATCTCATTAGTTTTCATTTAAATCCGCTGCGCGTGGCTGCGCCACGAGATGGGTGCCACTGTTCCAACGCCCGGAGTCATTATTCTCAAACGTCCCTTCGGCGAGCTCGTAAAAATTGATCCTTATCGCGAGGAGCCGCGCTTCCACCGCAGTGCTACCGGATATTCAATTAAAGCGGGTCGCTCAAACGTCCGCGTGCCGTAGATATATGGCGCGTCTGATGCGCAGATCGACGGTCTATCCTGACCTGGTGCGCGGTGCTTTCGGCAACGTGCCGCATCGCGCCGCATGCACGCATGCCGCCGCACACAACTTGCGTCTCTTATCGATTTCGGTGATATCGGCGGCGCGCTCGCCCCGCTCGTCGGGGTCTATGGCAATTTCCGCGTTCTCGTATCCATTTGAATAGCTAGGATAACTTCGGGAGCTAACGTCGACGGAGAGAGTACATTACTCGCGCACTCGCGTGCACGCGCGCGCGATCGGTATTCTGGCACTCTCTCTCGGCCGAGCTACTTCCGATCGAGAGGGTGGGTATGGACGGGCGGGTTGCCGAGGGGTGGGCCTTGGAATTCATCGACTGCCGAGGCGCGTTAAGCGTATCGCTTCCGTTCATCTGGAAACAGCTTCGATATAAATCGAGGCCATTTCTGCCGAAATGAACTCGTTGCGCTCTGAATTCCATACATATTTCTCGCACGTCTCCTTCGGAGATTCATATTTTTGTGAAATCGCTCGATTAGGTACGTGTCCCGCCGCCCTCCGCAGCGCAAGTAGGAAGCATTGCGGATAATCACGCGTCAAAAACTAGTTTTGCAGGGGCAATCTATTGCGAAAGCGAGATAACATCGCGCAATCCCGAGAAAAATCGTGTAATTCCAAAATAAAAATTGTTTTGTTATAATATACATATAGATTTTCAAGTAAATGTATATCTAATTTAATCCAACGTCAAATAGAAACGAAGTTTAGATAAATCAGTAAATTTCAAATTATGCCACATTGTATTCGCTGAATTATAATGTAATACGTAAATGAATAAATTTACAAGGAAAAATACTTGAAAATATTTGATTTCATGTACATACAACGTTAAATAGAAAGCAATTAAGTTTATACAAATCAGCATATTACAAATTATGTCATTTTTCGCTAAATTATAAAATATTATTACAGAATGATTAAATTCAAGAAAATACATATACATCTGATTTAATGCATCGCCAAATAGCAATCAAATTTATGCAGATCAGTAAAGTACGAATTATGTCGCTGTGTTACACGTAAAGAGAAACACGACAGAGAAAAAGAGAGAGAGAGAGAGAGAGAGAGAGAGAGAGAGAGAGAGAGAGAGAGAGAGAAAGAGAGAGAGTGGGATGTATATCTAATGAAAAAAGCTTTACCGTAAAAAAGTTTCGAAAATATATGAGCATCAATTAGAGGCACACTAAAATATCTATCGGACATGCAAACATGCTATAACCGTAATCGCGAGATAGGCACTCACTACCCGTGATGCTAATCTGAAAAGAGCAGAAACATAAAGACTGCTTTTAGACATATTGACATTGTATGTTGCATGCCGCTCACGTGATCCGGTATTAACGACGCCGCGCTGAATTTTAATAGTTCCGATGGTTGGTCGGATTAAGCGCTTCGATTTTTCTCGTGATTTCCGTGCGCGAAACGACGCGGAGCGACGCCTGACCGTACTTGGTACTGAAACGGCACTGCTTGGCGAGAGTCGAGAAATTTCAATTAAACCAGTATTGGATGCCACCGCTGTCTTCGATCAAGAAACTCCTATCGACTATCCATTGAGTCTCTCTGAGACCAATCGCACCTGCTATGCGAGCATTTAAGTCGGACCGCGTTCCAAGAAACACGACGGATTCGACAAGTTTTTGACGAGAGGGGATTAAAGCTCGTCGCTCGTTCGGCCTGTTTTTTTACGCTTTTGCAAACAGTCCCGAGTCGAGATTTCTTCCAACATGGTTCTCCAGTTACTCATGTAGCACTTATCGTCGAAACGAAGTGAGATTCAGAGAGAGAGAGAGAGAGTGCACATCCAGTATAAACTATGTAACACGACGATCTCTTCAGGACAATTTCGAGTATTCGCGTGTTGTCGGAGTGCCGTGTAGTGGCGTCGGGAATTTTGCAGGCGTCGCCGTTAGCGGCACCAACAGCCGCCAAGCATTACCATCGTCGTGTCACCAACGGCAGCAGTAACAGCCAGCAGCAGCGCCAGTAGCAGGTACGTCATTTCTATCTTCTCTCCTTCGGGCAACTACGAGCGAGTCGGGAGAGCGATTTGCATATTCATTAAACACCCGCGGAGCCTACATATAGGTACTACTCGCTTCGCACCCGTTCGTCTCACACCGAGCACTTTTGCATCGCCCGCGGATGTTCTCGTACGGAGGATGGAGTACGCGTAACGTCCAACGAGCGCGGCTGAGTAACGGTGGCAGGGCCAAAGGGTTGTCATCACCGATAAGAACAGCGACCGTAAACCGAGCGCGTCTGTCGTTAACGAGCGAAATTTAAGACGTATTTGCATTCGGACTGCTGCCACTTGGCGCAAGTTGATAACGACTCGATCCGCCGTCGCTAGTCCAGGCATCGCTAGACCGTTTTGGGCGCACCCATAAGTAATGTATGTTCAGTGTACTTGTGCTCGGGATGGTGCGGTAAGAACGTTTCTATCTTCTACGACCTGACGTTGCAACCGGCTCCACGCCTTTCGAACAAACGCTCGCTTCTGTTCGTAATTAATTCGGGAGTTGCTGTACGTATCGCATTCTCTTCGGCGGCGGCCGGAAGTAAGTTCGAAAGTGAAGCGAAAGAGCGGGGCGTGCCAAATAGAGAACAACGTGGTACTGAGGTGGTAGCGGATGGCCCAGGGTGGCAGGATGAGAAAGTACGAGAGAAAAAGCGAAGAAGAGAGGTAGAGAAAATGAGAGAGAGAGAGAGAGAGAGAGGGGGAGAGAGAGAGTCGACTTTCTGCCCGTAAGACTTCTACCACGATGGCAGTCGGCGAGCACCAGCGCCGAATTATGCATTTTCTTGTCGTCCCGTCGAATAAGAGCCAACTGAATATTAATGCCACCGGTGTAATAGTTTGTAAACTAGGTCTCCGGCTGTTAGGGGGATCGTCGTTCGCGTCGTTAGTGCGCATAAATGTGCGCCCGTGGGTGCCGTCGCCCATGGAATACGACATTGCGGCGAATGACTGATATCATCAAGCTCCCAGGAATACCAGGGAGATGAATACTTAGATAAATAGATAGAAGAAAATTCACGAACATTAGGTTCTTTAAGATTCTTAATAAATTGTGATAATAACTCCAATAAAGATAAGTAAAAATGAAGTAAGTTATGAAAAAAAAAGATAGAAATTTGCTCTGTTTAATATTATTAATGTTACTGAAAATTTTAGTAAAATTACAATAATAATACTATCATCAATATATCAATATATCATAATCAATAATGTAATAATAAAAACAATAGTAAAATTGTGTGGAAAATAATTATCGTTTTATCGTTTTATCGAATTCACTCTTTTTTTTTAATTTACCTCAATATACCCTCTGATAAATTTTAAAAAATGATAAAAATAAATCTGATAAACAGATTTATAATAGATAAATGCAAGTGAAAAAGGGACTTAAAATGTTAAAATCGTTTATATTATTCATATATAGATTCATGAGAATCTATATGGCAATTTCTACCTGTCTACTTTTGTCAATATCGAGAAATTTCTATCACAAATATGTGCAAAATTAAAAATTCAAAAAAAGTTTTTACAATGCTGTTGAAATGCCAAGTCCAATCCAAAGTAATTTGTGCTAAAAAAAAGTTGAAGATTATGAAATGCATTATTTTTCTCGTGCATACGTCGAGTGCTTTGATAGGTAACTTGCTACATAATGCTGATGCATGACTCGATCTATCGCAACATTGTTACGATAATTTCGACAAATTAAAGTGAGACACGAGACACTTTTTCCGTCGCATAATACATGGGTGGAATCGCGAGAGACTGGATCTTCATGTATTACGGTTCATAAGATAATAAGAGCATCCGTTCGATATGCGGGAACGATCGCGACGGCCATAAGTACTCGCTGATAACGCTCAACCATGTTTTCGATCATGAGCAACTACGGCCTGTCATTTGCAATCCCATTTCCTACGCTTCCGCATTATCTATCTATTATGTCCTCCCGCCGCCTCTTCTTCGTCTTTCCGCCCGCGCGAGCCCGGCGCGCGCTCTCTCATGTTTCGTTCCTGCCGACAGTCGAACAACCTATACAGCGCGATGCCCATTATTCATACCTATTTCTGCATCACCACTTTCCATCTTGCAAATGACTCTCTACTTTCCGACGAATCCACGCCTTTCTTTCTGAGTTTTTTTCATTTCTGGTCACGTTTAAAAAAGCCTGGTTATTGTCCGATTAAAAAAAAGCCAAGTTAGAAAAATGACCGTGCTATGCGGTCGTTCGAAATAATGTAACAATGTTTCGTGAAAAAAGGACTTTGAAATTAATATATCATATTAACATGCATCGCCGATACTTGCCCGATAATTATAAAAACATCAAAAAGCTTCAATATGGTTTTAAATTATAGGTCAGGAAATTTACGTGCACGTTTTATGAAACAAGGTGTATTTTATTAATATCGCGTACGTGTACCTTAAAATCTCGAATTGAGTATTACGCGAATTGCCGAGGTGAATTCGCTCGTCCGTGTGTTTTTAGGGCACGCTCTCTATATCGCACGAGAGTCGGACTTTACGGTAAAATTGGTGTTTGTAGTTAGTGCCGTTACCATACCATGCTGCATAATAATAATAGCGCATTTGCGTGGTTCGTATTGTGCTTTCGGACAGGTATTATTACATCTATGTTCTCTACGAGTGGCCGACGTTATTACGTTACCGTGACGTAAAAGAGAGTCCTTGTTTCGCCTGAGTTACGCGTATGACAAACGATTTGTTTTACATGTCGCGTATATTTATTTACATGTAATTAATGCACCGCACGCGGTTGACTCGGATACTTTACATCGACCGTTTGCTCTTTATTCTCCATTATTTAACTTTGGACAAGTCACTACCGTGTCACGCTGAGCTATCTGATGATAGAATATTTCTTCTTTTTACACCATATATCATGATAAATATTTCTCTCGCATGCCAGCCCCCTCGTTTGATACAATGTATTTGTAAAATGTGCCAGGAATTCTTTTTTTAATTTTACTCTGTTGTAACAAATGATCGTGCGTAACTCAAAAATATATTCTATATTTCGGAGAATATGTGAATAATGTACGATAACTGGTTAAAAAATTTTTTTATTAAGATTAGTATCAGAGTTATTTTATTAACATCAATTCACTCGTGTGAGTTTTTTTTTGCTATGACAAATGAACCACCGTATTTGCTGCACTGCAGACAAAGAAAATTACTCTCACTTAAAATCTTTCATCGGTTTTTCTGATAAATGGAAGCATAATGTAGTAGAGAAGGATGCAGGTATGCAAAGTCAAACTTTCACGAGTAGAGTTTGGGACGTCAGTCATGTTTTCTTAGTCGAAACGGACCTTTTCGTACGGCGCGGAAACCGCAGGGGCAGGTTCTTCGCGCGCGTCGTAAACGACTGGAAACTTTCGAATTATTGCATGCATACCGCACGTACGTGTTTCTTCGGAGCTTTCGGGAAGCTCGTCGCGGATGCACGTCTGTATGCACACGTTCGTTATGCCCGTGCGAAGAGGCAAATGCCGTCGGGAGAAGGATTTCCACCTATCGTCATGCGCCATCCCACATTGTCCTCGAGGACGATCGTTAAGCCGCCACTCTCTGGCCACATTAACACGTCGACTTCGGTCCTGTCATCAACCCGCGGAGTTGATACGTCCCCGAACCCGCCCTCGCCGCGGAGAACACTCGTAATCCTCAACAACGAGCGGTGGAACCGTGATTAACCCTTCATTACTGTCTGCCGACTCGGTTTGTAGATTCGAATTACCTCCGTCTCTCTCTCTCTCTCTCTCTCTCTCTCTCTCTCTCTCTCTCTCTCTCTCTGTCTTTATCTTTCATTTTTGAGCAGTAATCATGTAATGCATATTAATCCCCGTTAATCAAGACTGCACGTTAATTATCCGAAATCTAAAATCGATTATTTTGAGAACTTCAAACAGACAGATTATACTCTAGATCACAAAACATAAAGATCGTATCTCTATTTAAAAAGGTCTCTATTTAAGGTCTCCTTAAGATACAGTTCTTTAAGAAATTGATACATATTTTTTAAAAATATTATTCGTCAGAATTTCTTGAAAGTTATTGTCTTGGAGTTCAAAGTTTATTAGTTTTTATATACATATCTGCTTTTAGGAAGACGCGCGATATTGAATTTCCAATTATCTTAAAATGCAGATATTTTGAAAAAGTCACTAATCTAATTTAATTTCTATCTTCCTTTCTGACTTTATTCGTTTATCCGATATTCTTCTCCTTTACTTTCTTCCTTTTCTTATGCGTTAGATAGATATTAGTAATCTGGAAATTGGATCACTGCATTAACCATGTTAACTGACAATGAAGTTGATATCTGACGGATTGACAAACAACAGTGCGACAACAAGCTCCAATTACTTGTGTCGATATTATTGGACAGATTTCTGCTTACATTATTGATAAACATTATTCTCTATATGTTTAAACATTAGATCACTCATTGGTAAAATATCTCTTTGTTATTCTTGCGAATTACTTTTCTCAACTCGATGTTATTGATGTCCAATCACGATAATTATTTAATTAATGCCACATAACTAATCCATTATCTAGCACATATTATTAGCAGAAGTAACAGGCACTTGTGAAAACATTAAGTATCTCTTTTTCGATTGGTTGCAATTCTCTCTTTGATTGATATAAACATGGAATGACATTTGATCCGTTGGGGGTTCGGAAAATCGGGATAGTTTCAATCATGCAATATATTTCCGCTGGAAAAATACTCGCTTCAGTTTCGGATCAATCCGCCAGAATATGACCAGCGTATTCAAAATAATCGGTTTGCGCGACTTTAATTCATACTAATAGCGGATCCGCGTTGCAGCTCAAGCCCGTTATACTGTTGTTGGGTCCGCGAGGCGTTTACCTCGCGGCGTTTACCTGTTGCCGGAAAATGCGCGCGTTTGGTTAATCGCCGCGGAAATTAGCCCGAAATATCCCGAAGCAACAGCTGCTGGGAATGAGGCGTAAAGGTGCGATTATTCGTTGCTGTGACCAACAGCCGCGTAGTTATGATTCCTAGCTAGCGTCTTCTCCAAGTTCGCGATTACTTCGAAACCGAGGAAGCGAGCAAGTGCGAGAAGGAGCGGGGAAGGAAGAGCATGAGGTAGCCCTTTTGATCGTGGTCGGTATACCGAGCCTTTAATTTCGAATGCGAATGGAAGGGGATAACCCGGAAACTTCCTCTCGCTCTCGCCCCTCCCCCTCCTCTCTCTATTACTCTACCTTTCGCCATCCACTCGACCGCCTCTACCCATTTACACGCCTAATACGATGGCTGGTAATTAACTCACGAATTACGAGACCGTGACGCTGGAACTTCCGCGGTTCCAAGTCGACTCAAGGACCGCGGGTTTATAACTACGAGAAAAGGATGGCAAAGAGGGATGAGGAACACTTTAAGGTCCACAGATGTGTGCGTTTGACTGAATGGGCGAAAGGGAAATGCTGGGTATCGATAAACGATCCGAGAGTGAATTGTCGATTATACGCGCGCCGAAGAAATTAATTGTTCCATTCTAAGACATTTAGAATCTTTGCTCACAAATTGCACCATATGGCACAGATATATTCGAGAGGGATGCTCCTATCTTTAACGACGCGTCTTCCTTCGGCTCGTCTCGCTCGAATTTGCATGAAGATAACGAATCACTAAAGCGGTTCCGTAATTTTTTCCGAGCTCGCGAAGATAATGACATGCGATTGGGGATACATTTCTTTCAACGATACGCGGATATCACAAAAAATTTGATGATAACCGTGGGGAAACAGCAGGGTATTAAATCACTCTTCTGTTCGCTTCGTATTGTAATCTCTATGAGACATTTCTTCGGGATTCTTGTCTTCTTAAAATTTCACGACAAGGAATATCTCAGGAAACTAATCTCGAAAAAAAATACTTTAAAATGATATATTTTCGAGCTGAAGAGTAATTCAAATATTCTCTTATGCTCATATCGTTTATGAGAATCTCGTATCAAAATCGGACACAACATTAGCCACACGACATGTAAAAGGGATGTAGCAATTAATTATACGTATTGCAACGATAAATTATTATCAATTCCTTTTCAATCTTTGCGCAATTCATACGCACGGCATATTTCATCCACATACAATTACGATTTAAAGAGATTGCGGTAACGGTGCAGGTGCAGGCAATGGATGGGTGGCGCGAGACAGGGGTGGAGAAGCTAGTCGTAACAAACAAGGTAGAGACAAGAGCATTGTCCCTCGACTATATGCAACTAACCCACGGTATAATGTACTCCTTCCCCACTTCCCTCTGGGTGTCGCGCGAAGACGGGGGGCGGGAGGGTGTACCTACCACCTTACGCTCGCAACCGTACTACAGATCCAGGCGCCGTTACCTTCTATTATACCGTTCCTATACCGGGTAGCGTTGCTGCGAAACAACCGACTAAATGAAGACACATTGCTTTCATTATGAGCTACCTAGTATACGACTCCACCGCCACCACCGTCGCCGCCGCCGCCACCGCGGCTGACATCGCAGTCGACCCTTCCCGTCCCCTCAAGCTTTACCTACGATTATCTTTAGGAATGAGCTAGCCAGCAGATATACAAACTCCTCTTGTTAGGATAGTATCCCGCAGGGTGTTCCAGAACTGTCTGTCGCATAAATCTTCAACGACAGACCCTTGACTCGACGACGAAAATTCTAATACCAAAGTGTCGAGGCTGCGATAACGCTCGAGCCACGGGCGATCAGATTCAATCAATTGATGAGTCGTCGAATCACACACAAATCGAATCGCGAAATTCACAGTTAGACTTTAACACTAATGTAAACTTAAAAAATATAATTGATTATCATCAAGATAAATATCAAAAAATTATTTGGGGCGTGATGCATATATACAAATATCTCCATCACGATTTTATATTATAAAATTGCTGAAATCGCTTGGATTATACGTTATATACGATGTTTCAGATTTTTTGCGTTCTCTTCTTTCCATGGATAACGGAATAATGCGAATATTGATAGAGCCTAATCCGAGAGAGAGTATATAGTGATAGTAAAAAAGTGCGCGCAAAGTACACGTCGAAACCTCGACAAAACCGCGAGCTGTCAGGAACAACGGACGCCTTCGTGCACCTCTCTCCCCCGCCGTCCCTCACGGGACGCGCGCGTTTCTTGCTTTCGTCGTTATCGGCAACCACCCCTCCCTGTTAGCCCGCGTCCGCGGCGGTTCGTCAAATATAAACACGCGGAGCGTCCGCGTGGCGTTTCGCGTCCCGCGGGAAAGCAATTTATTAAGACGCAAAAACGGGTCTTTAAGAACGGGACGCCGCCACCGCAAGACATTTGTCTTATTCAAATGGCAGTGAGTGGAAGAAGTTGAGGAAGAAACGCGGAATACGAGCGGGCGCTTGGAGGAGATTGTAGAATGTGAAACATCGCGACGCCCGCGTCCTCTCGCTTGCTCATCCCCCTTCGCGCGATACTCACCGACTAGCCTCCAGGTACCACCGTTTCACCCTTTCCTACCCCTCTGCCGTCGTCCTCCCCTCGGCATACTCGTCGCTTACAAGCTCACCGCTGGGACCGACTCTGCAGTTTCCACTGTTTTTCACGTAATTAGAAGCCGGATAATTTATTTAACAACGCTCGGCGCGCGGTCGCGGAACTTTTATTGTTTCGTGACTCCCGGCGGGGCCGACGGACCGGGGGTCGAGGACGCAAGAAAACTAGATTGCGACGTGGATGCCATCGTGCTGCTCGGTGTTTTCGCGTGCGCACCCCTTTCGCATTCACGAACACACCCGCCCTCGGAGGGCGGCGGGGACTTTGCTGGTTCGTAATCAACCTGGAAATGATTACGAGGGATATAGCGAGCCGGATTATGTTCGCGTAAATGCGACGCGGGTATAATGCATGTAGGTTTTCTCCTTTCTTTAGACAGGTAGCGGCCGGCTACTAAATCGACCAGTTTCGTTCATAATAATCCGAAACAATGCTACTCGCGCGCAGTCTTTTACGTATCAAAAACCGAAATATTTCGTTTCCACTCTTTTTTTTAACTCTAGAAACACGACATGTGTTGCGGGACGCTGTTCGTCAACGCGACCTACGGATTAGAATCCCCGCCGAAGACTCACCGCCGATGTTTCACTTTTGCGTCTCTGTCCAATGTATCCGGGCCATAAAGCGCGTGTCCATGTGCCGATCCGAACAGCGGGCTTAACGTTGACAACGTCGCGTCGTTACGCTCTTCTCAACCGACTGTTTCAGCGCGCTCGTTAACCGGGCGTGAAAATGCACGACGTCGGTCCGCCGGTGACGAGGCGACTCTCGCGCGTTCGCGATTTTTATTATTTTTTCCCCCCCTTTCCTTTTTTTCCTCTCTTTTTCCCCACGACGAGGCTCCGATTTCCCGGCTAGAGCCGCGCAGCGCCGCGCGCGAGAGCCGGCCTTTATGAATATGTATGTCGACGTAACACAGGCGGGCCGGCCGGCCGGTCGTTAGACTTGCGTGGCATCGGCCGGAAGTGCGGACTAAGAATGTCGGTAATAATTTATCACGCGGATTATCCCGGAAGACGTGCACGCGCGAAAATCGTTTGTCCCGTTCTCGCGATCTTGAAGTTTCAAGCGCGTCCGAGACGGCCGCACTGTTCTTGATCTCGCGATTCCACTCTTTCAGATGCTCTCGTTTCTCTCGGCGCTCTCTCTCTCTCTCTCTCTCTCTCTCTCTCTCTCTCTCTCCTCTCGTTTTGGCGATTACATTTTCGCATAAGCGTAATGATTATATATCATTGCTCCAACGTCATAACTCCACTATACCAAATGACCGGCGCGTTTTATCTTGCCAGCGGCGATTACATATTTCGCCGTTGTGCAAATCGAGTGGAAAAGGGAAAAGGGAGAACGTCGAGAAACTATAACCATGACTTTTGCGAAAACCGTAATTGCGCTCGGCCGGTGCTCCGTGATAGCGCGACCTCCGCCGTCCCGTAATTATCCAGAAAGCAAACAGGCAAGCGGCAGATACGCCGGTACTACGCTAACTTTCCTCGCTCCAGTCGTTCTTGCGTGCACTTTTTTCGTCGACTTTGCTTTGATCACTTACGTACGTTCTCTCCAATTTGCGGTACTTTTTCCGAGTGTCCACGGAGCGTCTCCCGTCCCTCCCTCTCCCCCCTCGCCGATACGCGTGATGCATGTCACGTCATCGTCGCAAAGCTGGAACGGATAATCGCGTTACGGCCACGTCCGGCGGTATCAATGTAATGCAAAGCATCGTAAAATTACGCCCGACACCTTCGTGAATCAACGATATTTCGCGAGGAATTTTCCCGTCGGAGATTTTTTAACTATTACGCGCGGAGCATTTTATCAAAGGCTTTCAATGGTAAATTCAATCAAAATCCGTCGAACCGAAGCGACGGCTTCCGTGCGTGTAGAGACGGCTAGACGGACAGACTGGCAGTTCGTAGACGGACAAGCTAATAGCAGTTACGAGAGCAGCCCGGTCCCGTGCAGCGCGACTGAAAAAACGTGATGAGACTACCAAATGACGTTAGAGGAGGAGTTAGACCTGGAGTTACATTTGGAAATATCGACAGAGCAGTTTCGCCGAGAGTTTCGAGAGTCCGAGAGTTTGAGAGTTCAATTAAACGATTTTGTCAACGATGGTACAACAGATGTAACGAGAAATAAAGAGAAACGCGTATCGCCGCCGTAATACGCCGCTGTCTTATTCATTGTTCTTATTTACGTGGCTGTCATTCTCATTCCATTACTTTATCCCGAGATCTTTGATTATACTTCGTAAAACTTTTTACCTTCCGTTTTTAACGTTACACAAATAAATGTGCACTCTTTTTGCACGTTTAATTAACACAACTAACGTTAACAGAAATTAAAAGCTCTTTAAGTCTTTTTGATTCCAGTTTTGTAGAGCGTCTTTTATTTTCTTCAACCTGAATGCAAGTCAGAGAAGATTTTAATTTAAAATATAGACGTACAAACTTACTTGCAATTAATTTAACAACTTTTTCTCACGTTTCTACGATATTTAAGTCCGGGTGATTTAGGGCTCGATTCTGCAATTACGTTCAACTACGCCTCGATCCAACATCGGAAGGAGCAAACATTGCTCGGTGTGGTCGATCAATACGCTTAAAGACTTAAGACTTACATTTTGCATTGTCTGGTGGACTTAACTTTACCCAAAGTCGGTGTCTAACTGAACCCGTTATAGCATCACTGTGTTTGCCTGACTGCAAATTCGGTTCTACTACTGTCAAAATCTTTACTAAAGCATACACACATACATATGCAACCAAAATGCACATGTATTAAGCAAACATACAAGTTTGTAGGAAAATAAGAAACGTCGCGTAAAGATAACAATGTAGCGTGACACATATCTTTTTTAGAACTTTTTAGATTAGTGAATATTCTTATAATAATATAGCATTGCATTGAAAAAAATTATAGTCGTTTTAATGACGTACAAACAATAATTTTTGTTCTCTTGTTTATTTGTATGATTGACATTGTAAAATAATTAAATTTTTTAAATTTCTGTCTAATATTAAAAATTCATCTTTAAGTTTTAGGTGTTTGTACTGAAATGGGTAAGTTGATGAACAGTTTTGACTTCAAATACGTGAAATTATAATAAATAAAAAATAGAAGAAGAAACAATAACGATAGTTACATTACTAATGTAATGTCTTTGTTTATGGAGTAAATATAACTAAAATACAATAAAATTATACGTGTCTCACGAAACGCGCAGCGACATGAATAGAAATGTCAACATTTCCTTGAGTATCTTGCTTGAGTATGATACATTAACTATAATATAATGAACTTGTAACGTCGGTGTTAGCTTTCCGTCCGTTTCATTATGAATTTCCTCTTTTCGAGCGCACACAATAGACATTATGTATGCGGCACTCCGCCAATTGATTTCTACATTATAAAGTTTCGAAATTTTAATTCGATCGCAAAACTTCCGCACGTGGACGTATAAACTGTTAAATAAAATAGCAGACATCTCCGTTGTGCATACAACGTTTTGCAGCACGCTCGAATGTAGCAGCCGCAATTCTTGTGCAATATTTATGCATCACGGAAGAATTATTACGTCTTCCCCCGTTTGCAACGTCAATCCCTCTTCTGTCTATCGCGGCCGCTTTGTTTCTATTTTTGAACATTCAGGTGCATACGATCGCACGTGTAACGCTAAGGAACGAGATCGGCGATAATTGCCGGTAAAATAGTAATGCAAATGTGCGATAGATTAGCATGTTGGCGTACGCCGGCTGGGCGAGATCTGACGCTTCTTCCCCGTTTGCACGATACGGTATAATGGCTTTCCGATATTTATAACAGACGCTCGGAAGAAAGCTATAGCCTTAGAAATCTCTATTTTTAATCGCAACGAATTACCAATTCGCGTTTGTGTAAAGAGTTTTTACAAAATATATCCCCTCCTAAACTTAAAAAGTCTGGAATGTTAATGCAAGTTAATATAAAAAAATGTTGACTATGATAAATTTTTCCACAAATCTCAAGCGTCTGTCAGGAATATAAAGTAAAGAAGTCTGTAAACATTTTATTACGACGAATAGTAATCTCGAAATTAAAAATATATTTTATATTATAGTCTGATAGCGGCACGATTGTGAAATGTAATGTTATATCGACGTCAATCCCGACACTTCTAAAGCAGGCAAGTTGATACCACCTGTGATTACGAGATACATAACGAAGCACGTCTCGTAATAACGCAAAATGCAACGATCGCCACACGCTCGCACACGAATATGGCGCGCATGTAGGAGATTTGACGTTAATGAAAACGCTCGCGTACGCCAATTCAACTTCAAATTGAATTCGTTTATGACATTTCGTGACTTCACAGAGAGAACGGCACGACAACGAAAATACAACAAAGAGCTGGCTGACTACAGCGAAATGGCCGTCGCGAAATGAGGTTGCAATAACCAGAAATTGGGATACACATGCACTAAGTGCACCGCAGAAATAAGATATTTATGAAATTGTGAGATAATTATCCAACCGGTAAATCGACGTTTCGGGGAATCGATAGGCACCCCTCTTTTTTTATTCATTATCTTTGACATCGATTCTACGATCGAAAGTTGAAAATTCGAAATTATATTGCGCAACGAAAAGATTTTAATCAGATCGAGTAAAGTATTCATATAAAAGATCAAAGTTTTTAGAGACTCTATGGGTTTCGTGGTTCCCAAGCATTTTAATAACATTAAAATAACGTTGAAATATATATTGACTTCGCCAAAGCGGCGTTATAACAAGGTGCTTAAAAGTTTGCGGGTTGCAAAACAGAATTGCGCGGTCGCGTAATGCAAATATAACGCGTAATGTGGTCGGCCGATGTAAGCCAACTTTATGGCGAACGGATTTCACAAGCCTTTCGACATCATTAAATCGTAGCCGGAAAATAGGAGTGCAAAATTATCAAACGACATAATTCGAACGAATAGAACGCGCGACAGCGCACCCACATCGTAATTTATTGCATCTAATATTTATTACACAATCATCGCGCGCGTAACGTATCTTTAATTGATAACAATTCACTTTTAAGCGTCTCACGCGCGGCAATGCTCAACGCCTCAGCATTCAACTTGTCGAACAATGTAAAAGCAGTATCGAGATTTTGAAGATTAATGTTTATGCTCGCGGAACGGTGCACAGTTGTATCGACTTTCCGTTAATATCGTTTTAATTAAACTTATCTGGCAGTCCTTATCGGAGTATCGATTTGTCGGCATGTCTAAAGTAAAGTGACTGGCAAATTACGTATCCATGAATAAAGCCGATAATAGCCAATACAGAGCAATTTTCGAGACTGAAATACATTAACCGAAGCAAGAAGATATTACCCGTTGACACGCTCGTTTGCTATTCTAGTTAACATCTAGTTAAAATCTAGTTAAAATCTAGCTGAAATTTTACCCTCTCGCATTTTAACCCCTTTTTCGCCAATCGACAAATAAATAAGAAATACTTATCGCGATTTTTACATTCCGTATCTGCGTTCAACATGGAGCCCCATTTTGACTTTTTTTTTTATTTTTCAAGCGTGCGAGTCGACGTTTGACGTCAACGGGGAGATTAGCATAAAATTCACAGCGGTATTTACGTTCGGTTAAACGCGCGACGAATATAACGATCCACGTCCCTTTCCCACAAAGCGGCGCGAGCTTCTTCCCTTCGGACGTGCGATCGATACGGCATACGGAGACGTACAATGTCATCGTCCGGATACATATATTTATCGACTTGCGTCAATTTTACAATCTAACGTGATTTACGAGGCGGATCCTCGTGACGTTTTCAATGCCGGGCGAAAGCTGTTAGACAGAAAATCGGTTACGTGACGAATAACGTACATACCGCGACCGTGAAAAATGACCGGCGTTTGACAAAGCGGCTTCCCTTAAATCGCGCCACCGGCGCGATACACCATTATCTTGCGAAACCCCGCGTCCCCGCGCGCCCTTTGCGCCCTGCCTTCCATCCTCTCTCTCTCTCTCTCTCTCTTTCCCTTTTACGGGTGCCGTAGTACGTATGCGACTACATTATCTCACGACTGCGCTTTAGCGAAGCAATTCCGCAAGAGACGACATACTCGAGGCAAGTGGCTCGATAGAATTCATCAAGAGCATCAGCGCAGCTCCGGCGACTGTAGACGGATATGAACGGTTTACGATTGTCGGCGGGGTTAACGGCGGAACTACATCGATGTTTACTTACGCTTTATGCGCATTGTAATTCCCGCGCTGGTTGCCCCGGGCGTGTTTTCCATTAGTTGATAGCGACGTTCGCATTATCGTAATGAAAAGAGCGACGAGATCTCGGGCGATGCCCCCGATCTCGCGATTAATTTGATTAAGATCGCGGCGTCTTTCAGTGGCCTATAAATTGATAAGCGGCCGCGGGAATGGCCGCTTAACGGCACAACACCCGGCACCGGTCATTGTGCACTTACGTCGTAAGCTTGACATGGCGTACCGTGACCCCTTTCAGACTTAGACACGACAAACAGAAAGTGCAAAACTCTGTCGCGCAACGAAGCGACATTGAATCTAGAACAAGCAACTGCAACTATGGACTCTAATTGTTGGTCTGAAAACAGTTACCTGAGCAGAGAGTCAACCATTCTTGACAGTGTAAACAGTAGATTTCAAGATCTAATTTGTATGTATATGCCCTAGCGACTAATCTGCGGATGTATACGTGGAACCTAGTATTTACAGCACCACTCGTGGTTTCCGTCACGACGATTCACAGGCTGAGCTAAGCTTGGCAGTTAAAAGCTCTTTACCTATTACCCCTATCAGAGATTCTATTCAAAAATTCCTAATTAAATTGACAATCTCAATCTTCATATTATTGAAGAATTAATCTTTTCTACTTAAATATATGTGCCTTCTAACAATTACCTTTATTCGTCTCTGCTACTTTGAAATTTAAATGTGCAGTAATATTTTGCGTTCCAAATTTCAGATCTGCGCGCCTTAAAACGTACAAGTGCTTGAAAGAGATGAAAAATTTCAATTTTGTGAAGCTTATTCGTTCAAATTAATTAAATTTTTAGAAAGAAAGCTGATTTTCGTCCTTGAGCCTTTATACACGACTTTAGGAACGGTGTGGAATTTATACTTTTATATTTTAACCACGAAAAATACGCGGAAGCGCGCCGTATGCGAAAATGAATAGTTCTGACGATGAGCCGCGTTAGTCTTGTCGGCAACTTTGCATGAGCGACAGACAGCGAATTGCGTGCCAACAACGGAATAGAGAAATCTATCTGACGAGTGAGAGTACGCCTGCCGATTTGATTGCGGTTGACGTATCGAGGAAAATGTAACAAACAGTCCATCGCTTTTTCATTTCGGACTTTCAATTCCACCGTTGTGAATTGTGACTCGTGAGCCAATGATTTTATCTAGCCTCGATGTAGCAACGGGCAATCTTTTAGTAGCCCGGCTTTCGTGCGAGTGCTTTTGCTCGAGCGATCGAAGAATAATATTTGCAACATTTTCGTATAACGAAATGGCCCTCAAACTGCTATTCGAGAGTTGTCTTGGCAAGTAGAGCGCGTTTTCCAACATCTACTTTATATTTACTCTATTATATATTTATGTTTAGACTCAGTTTATATAATATCAAAGATGCAGGAGACATTTAGATTCGAAGCTTTCGTAATCGACTCGGGGAAAGTTTAGGAAGTCCCAGCATAACCGATTCGGAACTCAGTTACTATTTGTTTTATGCTAACGTAGAGTTAATTACACCGATGCCGGAGTTGATGTTTGAGATGCTTGATTATATTTCGCGGAACTGCGTTTAATTGCATTTTCATGCGATTGCGAGGAATTTACTTTGCCATTAGGATGATGGCTTTTCGGATATGCTAATTATTTTTACGAGTTCCAAAAGAAGAATAATCAGAAAACAAAAAAAAGAAACATTGTATTTAATTTTTTTATACGCAAAGTATAGTATATTAAACAATTGATCGAACCATTGTGTATTTAATATAAATGAACTCTGACATGTGCGACTTTGGATGTTAAAATATACGTGAATGACCCACATTCTCTATATTTTTTTTCTATTAGACTTGTGTATATGCGAACTAGACTACAAGTGCTCTATAGTACTTCTCGGTAACGGATCTATAATTTAAATTTCATTAGTTATTCTACTCGGATACACCCTCGTATAATACGTCCACAATGATTATTCGAGCGGTGGAATGTTTGCAAAGGGTGCCGTAAATATGAAAGTCATCTTTAGCCGCCACCCCTAGTTTGTATATTTTTTTGCCTCGCCGGATTCGTGCTCGGGCGAGCTCACATTTTCGCAAAGCGGCTGGCTGGCCGCTTCGGTATCGGGTGCTACCATCGAAAAATCGACGTCTAACTCCACACACGAAAGCGGAGAGCCCCGGCCTCTCCCCCCCCCCTCTTGTCTACACGCGAGTGTAGTGGTCGCACGCGTGAATATCGCTTACGTGGACCAACCTCGCCCGGGACTTCTTCCTATCGTCGCCCTTATCGTGACATTTAACGAGCGCGGGTCACGTTGTATATCCAGGGTGCTCGCTTTTTATACGACCGTGCCGCAATGGTAAGTTAACTCCGATACAGAACGAGGAGATAAGTGATAAAGCTGGGCGAATGAGCCAGCAGAAAGAAATAATTATCCGCCGGGTAATAAAACACAACGACTCTATGACACGTCTAGCTCGTTATGTCATTCGACAATTACGCAACGCTATGCCCTCGCTCGCTCGAAAACTCGTCGTATATTCAGAATACGGACTTTTTTATGCCATCCAGTAATGGTAATCTAACGCTGATACGGGGGGGGGGGGGGGACAAAGATAAGTGATAAAAGTAGACGAATGAGTCGATGGAAAGAAATAATTAATCATTATACTACTGAATAAAACATCGGGCTCTCCCTTTTCCCGCCTCTCTCTTTCTCCCGTTGATTCTTATTGCATTTATTATTTAAATAAAATTCAATGAAACCAAAAAATACAATATTAAATGCAGCTTACATTTTGAAAATGTGCGAAATTCAATTTCAATATTTTAGTCTCATTTATTCTCGAAACATAATTAAATCAGTAGAGATTAAAAATAGTTTAATCTATCAGAATATTTTCTTGTCTTAAAAAAAAATTATTAATTGATACATTATCCCAAATATTATATTACATATTATATATTTAATTTTATCAAAGTCTCGCAAATTTTCTTAGAAGAATCTTTCAAGACGACATTATTCGCCAAAATAATAAAATTATATTGTACATCTATCGGGGCAAGTCAGAAAATGTTAGATATACAAAAACTTTGACCTCATAATACATCCCCTTTATCGACGACTTCTCACATGCGAGGTACGTTAACTCGCAGGGGTCCCAGCTAAGAACCGTAAAAAGCAAGAGTTGAGAACTTACCTGTAAATCGGAATGACGTCACTCTTGTACCAGACGACCAAGATAGCGGAATCGTTGGAGTGAGGTGGGCGAATATCACACGGCAGCTCGGCCGTTCCACCGAGGACCGCTCTCGCAGACAATGGCGGCCCTGAAACATACGAAATATACTCATTAGATAGTTGCCACTTGCATCTCACGTCCAATTAACGATCGGAAGAATCTTACGGAGTAGAACTTTCGACTCTCTACCGTCCGCGACAGTTGTTTGAAACAATCTCGCTTCTCTAAACACATTATTCACACGTTCGTTTACGTATTTTACCCTGTAAGATGCACGTTCCGCGAACACCGCCCGGCAAGCGTCTCGAAAAGCGGGAAAGCCGCGTACCGATGCCCGCTCGGAGCGCCGAACCCTGCCGGAAACGACCGATCGCCGCCGAGCGAGATCGCGGCGCCTAGGCCCGTAATTTTGAATTGTTCTCGCTGAATATCGACGCTTCGAGGTATAAAAAAATTATTTTTTTAATCGTTTAATCATGATGAAGCATGATCTCAAGTCAGCATCCGTTCTGATCCACCACTAAACTCGAATTCCGTGTACCTTCAACCCTCAGAATCAAAAGAGTGAAATTTACGAGATAACTATTACGAGTTATTAAAATTTGATTTCAAGTTGCAAAATTTTACAATGTTGCCGTCGACACGATAAAAAATTGCCTTTCGCAAATTTTTTTTTTGGCAATTTTATATCTCTCCCATTTAGCGCATTTCCATAATATTAATTAAAAATTTAATACAAATGACCATCATACGCACACACACGAAAGAAAAAAGAGAGATAGATTTCATATTGATTTATATATTTATATTCATTTACATTTATTTAATTTATTGAAAAATTATATAAACGCGAATGAGAATAAAAGGAAATTATTTTCTTTTCCCGACGCGTGTAATGGCTAATTTGATGCCACATAATCGCATCATCGTGACATAACAAGCTTCATGTTCAATAAGATCCGCGTTATTACTACCCTTATATTGCGTTACCGATAACTTTGAGTGGTCATTTCCACGACGGAGGAAATCCGTTTTACTTACAAATAATAGGGTTGACTGACGCAGGTGCGACACGAAAGGTGATGGCGTTTCATAGAGAAACCCGTGCTTTACCGAGAAACGGTCGCGTATTATCGTTATTATCGTTGCCGTACACACAGCGTACATCACATTTCAACTCCAATAATTTTCTAAATTATCCTTTTACGTTAATGCCTTCGCATTACTGCAAATATTATATCTCAGAATTTTAGAAAATCGACGACTTGATTAAGAAGGAAGGAAGCTTTAATAATCTAATACTCTTAATAATTAAAATTAATGATTCTCATAATTAGTAAATCATTTATTATCGATTTCATCAATTAAGAATATTAAAGACATCGTTCAAAAAACAATTTAATTTAATTTATTCTAATCAATTTAAAAGATAGAGTGGTTTTATTTTCACGATACGCGAAATAATAATAGCAACTATTACTGACAATGAGAGTTAATTTAATAATTCGTATATCAAATCTGACGAAATTTTTGATAACATTTTGTCTCTCCCTTCAAGATAGACGATTGAATGCTTCCGAGATGAAATGAGAAAAAAAAAAACGAATTCGGGGCGAAGATATCGGCGTTATGCAGAATGGAGAAAGGTCACGTCACAATTTCGCGCTCCAGAAAACGCCGTTTCCACTGGACAGCATCCTGGGCATTTGGTCTGGGTCAGGTATTGAAGGATCGGCGAGAATATTTGCGGAGGAGATGACGGGCGACGGAAGAGGATGCCAGGAAGGACAACGCGGCTGGCCGACCGGCCGGCGCGCCGGAAAACGGAAACGGATGTATATATGCCGGTTGTCCGAGCGTATTAAAACTGAGCGAATAGCGAATGGATTTCCTTTCCAGTCTGTCGACCATAGAGGATACGCAGATTCATTCGTGCTCCCTCTCTCCCTTTCTGTCGAATTGAATTTTTTTCAAATTTCTCGGCTCTCAGTTTTCGAAGTGAACGTCAAACAAAGCGATTCGCTGAGATTTCCGAGCGTTCTATGATTGATAAAACTTATTTCGAACTTTGAATGCGAGACAGAGAGGGTGAATAAAATAAGCAGCGGCGGCTGATCCAATCGGCTATCACTGATTCACTTCTTTCGGGAGCTATTGATTTTGTAAAACACCGCTGTGTGATATCGTATCTGAAAATAGTATCAAAAAATTGTCTCAAATAACAGCTGCACGAATTGAAATTAATATATTTTATTTAAAATATATATGTATATTCCCTGAGGATCGATTTTACTTTTTTTCACTTTAAAAACATTCTATTTCTATTAATTTTGTCATCTTCTATTTCACTATATACTTATCTATCCTGTGAATATAAATCTTATTATCTTCCAAGGATTATATGTGCAAGCACATGGAGATTAGTACTTTAGAGAAGATTAGTAATAATCTAAAAATTTTTTTCAACCAAAAATACCTTGTAGAGATGAATAGAAAACAGTTCTTTTATATCTTAAAAGTGCAAAATAACATTTATTATTTTCGTTGTTTATATTCTCAAAAATGTTACAGCTTTTCCCTCATTTGCAGAGAACAATGCGATATGCGAAACAAAAGTGGCGGGCATTCCATTATCAAACTTGGCGAAACCTTTATCTTACCTCGTCCAATTTCTGAGTTTCTGTCATAAGAGTCATTTCTCTTCTTTACATTTTCAGCCCCATGAGCGATAGTTCGCACGGCGCGCATATTAGGTCTCTCCTTCCAAGTTTTGAATTTTTAAGCAGAATTTTCACTCTGTGCCGCCGTCACGGGAGGGAATATATTATGCAGTCCCTAATTTACCGTCCAAGAGCTGGTCGTTTCAGTCTCATAGAATGGAAAAACGAGTTTACGCGGATGAACAAATGGAAAGGCTCGCGGTGTCTATGTCACCGTTTATTCGAATATTCCACGGCTGACGGCGACACGTCTGCATTTAAACGCGAGATTGGCGAATGTTATCAGAAGACGTTGCTTTTAATTAATATTTAATCAATTATATTTGCAATTGTGTGTAAGAGAAGAGGAGGCGTACATTTTGTAATTACGATCTTCACTGTAATATATTTTCATTATAATAATGCATCTTTTGCATATCACTGAAGCAGAGTGATAACAGTTAATTAAATTTGACTATCAAAATTTCGGGTCACTTGATGTGCATTAATTTTAACGCATCTCGTCGATTTGGTAATTTTTCAAAGTTCTAATAAAATTATTTCTAATCAGATCTATTTTGCAGTTTCTATGTGACAGTTTTTGCTTCAAAAAATAAAGAGTTACACAATGCAATAGAGCTGTGATAAAAATAATTTGGAAAATGATAAAATTTTAATTGAGAATTCATGAAAACACAATATATAGAATTAATATCACATAACCAAAACTCTCAATAAAAAGAAATAAAAATAAATATTGGCACGCGTAAAAAATTTTTAAAGAAATACTACAAAAAAATTCGAATGCAATTACATCTCACTAATTACATCAAAGCATAAAAGTTATTAATAATAAAATAATAGTTTTATAGCGTATCCAAAACAAAAAGACCATGGAACACGTTGAATCCTTTACAACTGTAAACCGAAACGTTCCAGCCAGTCCAACTGCAAATAAATCGCGTAGCTTAAACCAACACAGCAGCGAAACTACCTGTAGTCACACCATATGGGATTCTTCCTAGTTTCAAATCCGGGGCAGTATCCGGCATAGAGAAAAAGTGCATTGAAATTTCACTCTATGGATTTTAAGCCGGCGCGCGCCGATAGACGCCAATCCCTTTGGCGTACTCGCGAAATACGCTATAAAGTACACACGCCAGGGATATCCGTCGCGATAGGATTTTATATGCCGAGAGAGAGCGCATTGATTTTCTTGATTAAATCATCCGAATACAAAATTCCTGTTGACCGATCTCGCGAGGAGCGCGTTGCGAAATATGCGGGAGACGCGCCCGTAAACCCGGTTTCCTGCGGATGATTAGGAGAGAGTAATCCCGTTGCGTCGGGGTCAATGCATCTGGCAGACAGAAAAGCTAATTAAATTTGCAGGCAACCGAAGTGGCACCACTCCGCCGTGCGCGTGAGCTGCTTTCTTTTTCTCTCTCTCTCTCTCTCTCTCTCTCTCTCTCTCTCTCTCCTCTCGCGCGCATTATACATTTATATTCAGAGACGGCGAGTCCGCGCCTCACAAACATCTTTACCGCGCGCACTCTTTCATTTTTCTTGCGTTTCCCGTAGCTCATAGAGTTAACGTTAACGGTGTTATCCGGCGCCGGGAACGCGCCCGGAATGCTTTTTACTTCCCCTACCTATATCCCACCTGTCGTATACCGTGCGTATCTACGTGTACGTACATTGGACCGACCTCGCGTGTACGCCGCGCCGGTATAAGCGTACAAAACAACGGTTTTCACGGCGTCCGCTAAATTTCCCTTGGGCTACCCGCTGTGCATTATGTGTCCTGAAGGGTAGCGGGCAACTGCGGATCGCCCTTGTCGTCCCGTCCGTGCACCTTGTCCCCCGTGCCTCGCGTGATCTTCCCTCTGTTGCCTGCCCGGAGGCAAACGGCGCGCGACAGCCGCGAATCGCGCTGAAAAGCGTTTTGAAAAAAACGAGAACTTCTGTGACGCGCCGTCTGCCTATTTGACATACTTTTGCAAAAAAAAATGGGGGACAGCGCGAGAGCGTGAATAGCGAGCCGGTGCAATCCCTTTCGCCGGTACGCGAGCAGGGATTCTTCCATAGGTTTCGCGTTTCATTGGTGATTTTTTCAACGACGGCCGAACATTGTGGCTGTGGAGATTCATGGAAGTTGTATCGTTATCCCGACTAGAGAGAAGAAAGAAAGAGAGAGAGAGAGAGAAAATTTTTACACTCTGACTTTTGCCTCGCAGAAATCCTCTCGTTACCCCGAAGTTAATGAATGTTTATCGCAAAAAATGATCACGTCGCTCAGATTAGTTTTTATTCCGTTATCGGCGCTGCATCGGGAACATTCCACCTTTTCTCAAACTGATTCGAAATTGGGCTTCTACCTCGATAAAAAAAACAAAATTTTCGTTCTACACGTTATGCAGGCATGTTGGAGTGAATTTCCGCCTCGACGAGAAAGAATAACATTGCGTACGTGATACTACCCGTCTACCGCGAGAGATAGTTTCTTCTTTTTTCCCCTCCTCGGGGATCCAATTTCGAAAATTTAATACACGGCGTGTAGCAAACTAGCTCGCCAAGTTTTTGAAAATCGCAGTCCCGATGATTAATCTTCGGGAGCCGTGAATCACGTCATCCGAGATGTAATCGCGCGGCTGACGAGCTATGTAAAAACATATTTTTCCACAAATACGAAATGTCCTTAACAATTTAATCCAAATATATTATACAGTGCAAAGTATTGATACGGAATATAAAATATAAAATGTATGAAACGGTATCTTTTTGGTAATTCGAATTTTTATGTGAAATATACACACGCAAGAGAAATATATCGACCGGCCGCGTATTGCACAACGTTGCTGTTGCCAATAGGTGGAATTACATACGTGTATTACGTCAAAGTGACGATTCTTTCGGAGAATTTCGTCGGAAAAGTGTGCACCGCCAGCACGGATATTTACTGTATAACGTGGCCCCACCGGCAGGAAAGTGATATCGTCGACGCAGCGGAAAAGCCGCTCTTTATGAAATGCTGCTGAATCGACAGTGCGGTTTTCATGTACCTGGCCCACGGCGCACGAGAGTTTACACAACTTTCATGTGCTCCGGCAGGAAATGAGTAACAGGAGAGAGTTGCCAAAATCCGAAAACGAGATTGAATGCGAACGACAGAGATCCTTGCGCGAGAAACATCTTGCCCGTGTAAAAATCTCCTCTAAATCGCGCACTCGATCTGTTTTAATTTCGCAACTTCAAAATTTGCCAATAAATTCATTCCCAAAATGGGCTTTGCATGTTATATGTTATGATACATCCTATATAGCTGTAATATATTCGAAGCGTTAATTTACAAGGGTCTCAATTTACACGATAGTTTCCAAAGCATTAAAGCAGCAACAACGCAAATTAAGAGCTATTTGCCAGCTAACGATCGATATGTGCATGTAACTAGCAATCCGCAATAATTACTAAATCACAACATGATGTAAATATCAGGGCGATGTTAAATCAGAAAGGTTTTCAATGTAAAAAATATATATATGTCTTTTCTATTTATGATTAATTTCCTCCAACGCGTTGCATTCCCTGCATTATTGTCCCATAACAAATAGGATTAAAAAATATTTATTATCGCATAGTTTTGCACACATGATCAAAATGAACAAGCTCGCCATAATAACAATTCACTTTAATGCCTATTCCCTTAGATATTTTACAAAGAATTGCTAATTTATCTTGCTTAACTGATTAGCGCGATAGCGTATTTCGCAATCTTTACGTTGCGGAGGGAGCAAGATACGCGAATGTCTCGCCGATAAGGAATACAGGAATGCGGTGACCGCGCTGCCGAAGCTAGAGGCCGGAAATCAATGTTACGGCTACCCTCGTCTGGGCGAGCCCTTACCACGCGCAGAAATAACCCAAACGGAGGCTATCCGGCTAAGCCGATAATCCGCGGGTCAGACAGTGTCGAGAAGCCGTACAACTTTGCTTAGCTCCGCCCTTTACCCCTCGGTCGTCCGTGCCCTACGGCCGCTCGCGGAAGCCTGCGGTTAGCTTGGAGCTATCGTTTCTGCGCTTTGGCCACACCTCGTAGAAATCAATTTACTCTCGGGCGATTCCACGGGAACCGGCGGGGAAAGATCGCCACCGAGCGAAGACGAGGATTAGAGAGAATAAATACGAGGATTCCGCGGAGTCTTTAATAATTGAAGACACGTCGATATCGCGGTTTCGATCGTAATTTAAGCGACCAGTTCCAACTGAGCGTAATCTCAGAGGGAAAGACGATTGGCAAATACAATATTCGGCGATCGAACGTCCATTTAATTTTCAAGTAAATTATTATCAATAGTTATCTATATTATTCAAAATAGCGTTTCATCGTTTTAAGATTCACGTAATTAATGTACTTATGATTGAAAGATAATATGTATATTTTTAAATGGAAATTATATACAACTTGGAAAATTAGTTTAACCATTTTCCACATTTCATCATATCCTATTTCTCTCTCTTTTAATAGAGAATAAAAACTTTATTTAATTCTTCAAATCTCACTCTTGGCTTTCATACTTTATGATTATTGGATTTCGCTCTATTTTCTCTTTTTAGTTTATAATAAAAAAGGTATAAAAATAGAATGTTAAAAATGTTAAAATCGATAATCGAATAATAAAATCGAAGATCTAGATTTTTGTATCATGAAATTAGAATGTTGAACTTAATTTAAAATTTATATTACACATTACACAGGTCAAAGAGCACAAAATATCCATACAAAATTTAAAAGATTTAGGATCGCTTTTCCATTTCAAATGTTATAATCTCACACGACTTGCCTATCGACATGGATTATGCTGTTCGTCGAAAATCCGATCTATTCGCTTTTTCCAATCACGCAGGTGTTTCTGCTGCTTTTTCATTAACGGAGGAAAACAACCCGAAAACAAGTAAATCGTGAAGACCTCGTTTAATCTCGTTTAATCGAGAATAATCGCTCTTTTCGTATCAAATTGTCAGGAAACGAGCGCCACGTGTGTCACGCGAGAAGAAAAAAAATCATTTTCTTCTGATCGAACTACGTGGTCATCAGAGCGCTCCGGTCAGAACATTCGAATAATAAAATTGGAAACATCAACTCGCGCGCGTGTGTGCGCGCAGGCGAAGATATACGTTGTTCCAGGCGTGCAATATCGTCGAGTTTTAGGGTTTTCGCAGCTGTGACAACGGCTGGCCGCAAGACGGTGTCCCGATTTCCCCCGAAACTTTCGCCAATATCATCATAACCGTAATTCCACGATTCCATTGGGAACTTTTTTCCATTCGTACCGTGTGGCCCTCGTTGTCGTTCTCATCCCGGGAACACGAGGTATCTTTTGTGAGGGACTTTTTGCGGACAGAGCGCTCCGTAATGCGGCACTCCTTGCGGTAGACAAAATTATTTTACGGAATTTATTACTTCCTCTTCGACAGAATGCAATACGTTCGCGCGATACGAATATCATATTCAGCTATTATTCATTTCTGCGAAATAACCATTTCGCATTAAAAGCTTGAATATCTTGATTTACACAAATGGATTTAAACAAATGGTCCTGTAAATTATGTATAATAAAAATCGAAGTGACATAAATAAAAGTAGAATTAATGTACCGAATTTATCTCTTCGCGTCCAGCAAGCACAATTAATCGTTTATGTTAATCCTGTACAAAATACGAAACACTCGCATCTTAGATCTCGTCCAAATATTTAAAGATGTCACCGATGCGCGGTGGCGGTTTCAAGCGATCAAGCGTACGTTCAGCATCATGCTTTTTGCAATCTGATTTCCTCTCGCTCGATGCTTCACTTCAAAGCGTGACGTTTAGCCGCTCTTGATCGGCTGTAGCTTCGGATATTATCGAAGGAAAACGTGAAACGAGAGACAGAAAAGACAAAGGAAGGCTCGCGTGATCACGTGATGGTATCTTGCATGAATTGATGGGAATCTTTGATTTTTTTATATACAATATAATAATATCTGATTATTGTCAAATCTAGTAACATACTCATATTTATATTTTATACGGACATAGAAAAATAATTAACTTTTAGCATTTAAAAAAATAAGCAAAGTTTTGTTTTTTGAAAACCTGCTAATCGTAACTAGAAAACATGTACAAAATGTTTTATTACATATATTTCTGTTTCATATCTTTATCTCTAAATGTATGTATTAATTATTTAAAAAATTATAAAAAATAATTTAATGTTTCATATCTTTATCTCTAAATGTATGTATTAATTATTTAAAAAATTATAAAAAATAATTTAATTTTAATTTAATAATGCTGCTCTCTCTATAGCTTTATACTTTTATAGCTTCATAGCTTTGTTATAGTCTTATAGCTTCACTATGTTATTTTAATCATCTCGCAGTATGTACATTTTGACCATTTCGCCGAGAAGATATAACATGCTGCGTAGAGCAGCTGTTTTTGTTTCTTTATTTGTTTGGTTCGCTACTCGACATCAAAGCTTGTAGCTTGGGCAATTTCGACCAACCTTGTCGTTTACGCGTCGAGTTTACTCGAGGGAAATGTGATGGAGAAAGCGGTGCGCAGAATACACCCGTTACCCGTTGATCCACTATGCAAAAGCCTACGAACTTGTAGTACCACAAACTGTCGTGCTTGTTTTCGCACGTGCCAAACCTGTCTTGTGATTCACGTAAATTAGACCCTCAAGAAACAAAGGATGCTTTATGTTTACCGACGTTTTGTTAATAGAAAACAAATGCAGTAAAATAACAATGATATTTAGAATAATATGTGAAAAAAGAATCAAAATAAAATAATCGTAGTAATTAATTATGCTTGCAGTAATATTTTTAAGCCGTCTACACGAAATATATATTAATATTATTTTATAAAAAAATATACTTAAAAGAAATATGAAGCTTTTATATTTAGTCAGTACAGTTTTCAGTAGTATATAAGTAAAACTATAATGCGTTCTCTTGTTTCTCAAAAATAGTTTTAAAAAATGCTTAAATAGAAATATTTATACAGAACCTCCAGAAAATCTAGAGCACTCAATCTTTAGCACTGAAATCGCATTTAAGAGTTTTGTTGAATATGATATGTAAGAAGCCAAATAAAAATCGCGATAGAAATGTATGCAAAAATTGAGCACTGATTGAGTGTGTCAATTTAGTTTCTGTTCGCATTTTCCAAGAAGAATAATGGATCGAGAGGTTTTCCAAGTGAGTTTACGGCAGATTCATACTCGATTCACCGCCGATAAGCTCACACTCGTAAAGATAAAGACGGAGATGCTAGAAAATACTCGAGGGACTCCGGATGCTTTCAGGATAGACAAGGCAATACGATTTCGAGCGAAATGCTTTTGTTTTGTGAAAAGGAAAAAGAAGGAATGCACTTAATAAAGCACTCTATTTTTCATAGCTGCTCCAGATACTCGGCCTTTTAAGCATTAATAATTGTCGACTGAAAATGCAAAAGCTATGTAAACGTTAAGAAGATGGCTTTGAATAAAGCGAAAAAAGAACTAACGGAATTCATATAACAGAAATATATAATAATTGTAGAGTAAAAAGAGAAATTATTAAAAGTGTTGAGATCAATTATGATAAGGTTAATTTGCAGATTACAAACGAGACATTTCGTGTAAAATTTAATAAAATCTATCAACAAATTTTTAATTAGCACAGATAATTGTAGGCACATCCCGAAGTTCATCAGTAAACACTTTGTGTTTACGAAATGTACGGGAGAAGCTCAATTTGCTGTTAGGTACATCCTTATCTTTGCTTCTTTCGTTATTTGCATGATGGATTTTGTCAAACGCAAGCTTGCCCTCTAATGAGTAACTCAAGTTCTCTATCGTTCACAACGCTTCTTTTATCGCCGTCAGTGAGAAAATCTGCTTTCCGCTCTTCTCACCACCCTCGCGTATATTCAGTCCTTTGTCTGCTACGAAATACCGGCTGTTGCACGTACTCGCACTTTTTCCGTTCTTCCCTTGTTCACGAGTATTCTCTTAGGTTCCGGAGATTTTCTCCCGTTAAAGCCGAAGGGCCGTTAATGGGGTCGTTAAAGGTCTCATTAACGTTCTCGCAAGGTGGTCGCAGGGGTGGATAACGACCAAGTAATTAAAATTTGATCAACTTCTTACAAAACCGACTCGTCACTTCCTTTCCAAATGTAGCAGCATGCATAATATAGTTATTTCTTCAACATTTAGCATCCTATTAATGACGTTGAATTAAATATTGACGCGAAACAAACTTGGCACAATTATTTCATTTTACCTCTTTTTTTAGTCAATATTTTAAATATCAATATTTCGAAAAATACCGCTAAAGTATTTTTTTTAACCATGTGAGATCCCCTCTCCCCCATCCCTTAAATGAAAATATGGGTACGTTCCACCAGTTACAAATGGCTTCTTGATGATTGGCAACATTCGCGTATACTTCGGTGCGATTTTTCGTTCGGGGAGTTACTTATGAGCCGAATCGAAGTTCACTCTCGATAGGGCGAAAGAGAAATGTTACGGGAGAGAAAGAATGATGAATAAAAGGGAGGGATCGAGAGAGAGAGAGCGGATGGAAGGTGCCAGGTCGTAACCGTAGAACGATCTCGCCCGAGGGAACGTCCTGCGCCGTATGTCCTCTGCATACAAATGCCTTTCCTATAGCCGTTCACCGAGACCATCAGGGTTACCGCGGAACGGAAGACTGGCTTGCCAATTTTAAAGGCCGTTTGTGAGTGATGTACAACGTCTGCGCACATCTAGCGCGTGCCCGGCTGTTCATTCGACGGTACGTATCGGCGAAAGCATATATATACCCCCTGCGCGATTCCGTATTGGCAATAAAAACGTATTCCTGCGAATACGTGGATACGGCAGTATGAACCGGGTTGTTTACGGTGGAAAGCGCTGTGTAATAGTTTCGTGCAATTTATTGTCAAGACCGTCTGACCTGGAAAATAACGGACAATAAATCAAATTCGCTCTTGATATTGGATTTAAATCAATTACGTCTCTCTCGTTTAACTCTTAATCTCGGCGATTGCATTAAGCGGGAATATGCGATTGAGTATCAAATTAGATTACACTTTGCATCAAACTAACTAAAGCGTAATTAGAAACCGAAGGACTTGCGCGCGATTATTTTAAATTAATAATAATTAAATTATTCTTAAATGAAAGGCGAATGCATACATAAACAGGGTATATTGTTAATTACTTCGTTTCATCGGCAGTCAATTACTTTCGTACATGATAAATATGCAATACGAAATTATATTATTTGGATATAATCTATATGCATTAATTAGAGAGACAAAAATGCTGATGAAAGATGCATTATGTGTCCAAATGCATTAGCAAGCTAATACGCAAATTAATAAGTGGTTACTATGTATTGGTTCAATAATCGTAATGATGGCCGAAACGCTTCTGTTCCATTCGCGTTAATGAACCGCAGCCGAAAATGTTCTGCTACGGCAGATTACCGCGCAAGTTTAATGTTTAACTTTCGCAGCTTTTCGGGGGCTATTTGATCCACCATGCGGAACAATATCTATTTTGCTATGATGTTATAAAGTTCAACGTATCAGAGAGAGGGACGTACTTTATGTATATATTTCAATTATGTATATATTTCAATTTTATTCATTTACCAATTAAAGCAGTCGATCGCAGTCGCGTGGTTCCGTTAGGTACAGATATGTACGGTTCGATACGCTAGATTTAATTAAGGTGCATACATTAATTCGTTTGCACGCCCCGAGAACTTCGGTTTTACAGCTTTTGTTATAGCGCAAATTAAACACGTTAATGATAGTAATGATAACAATAATAACAATATAATTATTATTATTTGCATAACAGGTATCGATAATGAAACGCAATAACAGTTTGTTTATAAATTCACGCTTTTAATAGCAATATTTGGTCGATCCGTATTTTTCGCCACGCGTAAGAATGACGGGGCGCGGCAAAAAGATGCGCGTAAAACAACAACTTGCTCACGCGAGCGTAGCATCAGCTGCATCAGCTGCGCCTGCATTCGCCTCCTTAAATGTCGTGTCATATAGCTGCTGCGACACATTAGATCGCTGGTGGAAACTCTCAATAAGAGCGACGTGCACTTTCCCGCGGTGGGGAAAGGGATGCGAAACGTCTTGCGGTTAGTTTCGAGGCGTTTCGGGATTGAAGTTCTCTCTCCGGCGCGCGATATTCACGGCGGGGCAACACGGAGCACTCAAAAAGTTTCCCGAAGGACAAGGAGAGGCGAGCGCTTCAAAGTGAAAACGGTATTTCCGAAAGCGATTAGAGTTGCATGACAGACGGCCGCGAATTCGCCGGAATAATTACAGCCGAGTGCAATTACGCCCCCACCCGACGGGTGGCCGGGGTCGATCTCGTTTATACCCGCGTTTTTTTTTACGTAATTTACAAGTGCAAATTTTGCTTTCGGCAATTTACGATTAGCGAATGCGCAGTGTAGTTACGAGCGTCCGATCGTTACCACCATTTCCAGACGGCGCATGGAAGTCATTGTCGTTATCTGGCGTGTGCGGCGCGTTTTACACGCAACAAGGCATTAAAATACTGGCGGCGGGCTGGCTTTACGATCAGCAACGGCGCTTTTATCGGGTGAATGCATTTCGGGAGATGATTGGCCCTTATGCAAGCGGGGGCGACGTACGGCCGTACGGAAGTTTGAAGCACGTCGAACTTTCCGAACTATCAGCACTTAGACGATAATTCTCTTGAGGGACGAAGACCGCTCTCAGCGCGACCCTGCCTTCGTGAAAATTAATTACCCTCGTCGATCGCTTTTCATTCTCTCTTTCACCCCGTTCGTGTCTCGGCTGGTTCTCTCCCTTTTCACCTTCACCGATGCACGAAACCCACCGTCCTCGTTGGCAAGTTGTGTATGCGGGTGACAAGAGTGAGAGGAAGTAAGTCAGGAAGGAAGGAAGGAAGGAAGGAAGGAAGGAAGGAAGGAAGGAAGGAAGGAAGGAAGGAAGAGATGAAGGAAGGAAGGAAGAAATTGCCGAAGTGAAAAAATGTCTCGTCTATAACACGGCATGCGCCAGAAATCAGAGTAGTTTCCCGAAAGCTGGCGAATTCTATATGGCGCGACATTCCACAATTTCCACGTACTTGGCGCACTCTGCGTTCTTCGAGTAATTATCCGCGCGTAATTACTTCGTCCTGACTGGTGCACGCTGTAACATGCGCCCACGCATACATATGTAGGTGTACTTTAATATATTCGTATAAATATATACATCGTCGTATATGTATGTACATATACACGTACGATAGTGCTAAAGTTAAACACAGAGATACACGCGCGATCGAATATTATCATGGTTGTATGCAAAGTATTGATTTCTATACACTAGACACGATAATCATCGGTTCGCGGACTTTCGGACTTTAATAAAAAAAAAAAGTTAATACACTGAGGGAAACTATTTTACTTGTACCTTTTATTTCTTTGATGTTATTACTACGGACTATTGTATTCTTAGCAATACAGTTTGCATTGTTGAGAATAAGCGAGTTAAACTTCGGTGCATAATGGAAACAACGGTTTAGAATTATGCCAAAATGGCAACGAGAACCAAACTTCAAAATAACATTCTGTCAAAACAAATCGAATTATTATGTCAAAATATACTGTGCTCTCTCTTTCGCCAGTTACGAGTATATTGTAATAATAAATGTGGATAAATTTTTGGAACATTCATTGCTTAAACATTTCGAATATTTTCAATGATATTTGAAATATAACAGCCGCACGTTTTTGATCAGATTTCAGTATTCTTATATCATTCTGTAATTGATTTTCGATATGTCTTGAAAACAGACTTCATAATGCAGTTGCTGCTTTAAATACAAATGAAAAAAGATCAATTAAATAGAGAAATGATAATTTCGAAAGTGGAACGATCCAATCGATTTAATGTAATTATCAATACAGAAATACAGACGAATAATACAAGAAAAAAGAAAAAGAAGGTTTTTAATCAAAAATTAATTATATGTAATTATGACAGAAATGTTTATTTCAAGAAGAAACGTTATTATATAAGACACAGTAGTTACTTGAGTCATCTGCAAGATTAGATATTGGCGGTTTCAGTTATCGACTGGATCGATTTACGATGTCCGGGGATATTTGGAGCATGTGACCTGACCCTCTCTCGCGAATTCTAATACGCGAATGTCCCCCGGCCAAGGAATTCTCGTCACGCGGTAAAAGGCTGTGGACCCGGCGGAAACAATAACTCGCCCCTACGTGATGTCCCTTCCGAGAGACGCGCAGTTTGGTTATATAATAAATACTTCCCTTATCCACCCGTTTCACCAAGACTTTCCTTCTTCCGCGGATCATCTTCATGGTACACGTATATATAGGAGCGGAATGAAACTAAGAACCACTCGCCGCCATCGGATGGAATCATGCTTCTCTCGCGGTTCCAAGCGGACGGCTACGAGGATTTCCGTGAATAATATCATTTCCATGTACCGTCTCTCATTCGCGTACCATTCCGTGCGCTTCCTTCTTCTTTTTTTATCGCGTCTTCTACTTCTCTCCTCATCCACTTGGAATACTTATTGCCTCGCTCTTTAAACTTAAATGCATTTTTTTATTACATCATCCTTTTCTCGCGGAAAATCCAAGGAAGACTTTGAATTATACAGTGTGTATATTACAATAAAATGAGATAATCGATGTGTCGTAAAAATTTTGACGATGCTCCACATTATACGTCGTTCAATTCAAGCACGACGGTGACAAGCGACGAATGAATAAGTAATAAAACAAACTCAATTCTCGAAATACGGTGATGAAAAGAGGACAAAAACGTTCAAATATAAATGAATTCGATAGATAGAAAAAAAAGAAATTGCACCGGTATTGCGCATATTGTATTGTTAAATTCTTCGATTATCGGCAGCTCCGTGCGTATTATGAATTTCACGCGTCGAGCTACATCGACACGTTTCACCTCATTTTTACATTTTATTGTTGAATATAGAACAAAAAGTGACAGCTGAACAAATTGATCCAAATGTCACTTGTGCTAGTGCCTCAAAAAGAGGATACGTAAATGAAAGAAAATTATTCTTGTTATTCTTCTCGCTGCTGCGAACTGTCCCGGCAACTCGCGATGCAAATTTTCCTGCCGTAAAAAAAAGTCAGGCATCGGCCTCTGTATTCGTGCCCGGGGTTCTCTTAGCATATCTTTCGCCTCGTTTCTCTCTCCCTCTCTTTCTCTCTCTTTCTCCCCTTTCAACTTTCCAACGTGCTTCTCGAGTGGATGAACCATTATGCAAGTGCATTTTGCGAAGAATCGAGAACGGTCGAACAATACCGGGACTTTCGCGCGTGCAATGACGTAATTATCAGAGAGGCAGCATTTGCAGCGCTACAGGTATTAATGCGCGATTTATTCCCAGGGCGGAAAAATCGCGTTCTGCAATTCCCACGTCGCCGAGGCGGCCGCGGAGGCGAAATCATACGCCTCACACGCGCGTGCCTTACTCGTAACGAAGCGCGTCCCCTCATTTTTTCCTGCATAAGGGGATTATCAGAGGCAGCGAAGCGCCGGTGGTTGCCGCCGAAGGCGACCAACGGGATAAAGACGGCCGTGGTGTGGAAAGGCCGTCTCTCAAACGAAAACGAGATGCTCCGGGCGATGATCCTAGTAAACAAACAGAGACTACGCGGAAACCTGCGTCGCGACGTTATCGCTGCCACATCCCGGCTCCATGGAATGGAATTACTACCTGGCAAACGCATTCCGCGTGTTTACTCCGCGTCTACCTTTAAACCTTTCGCTTTTGCCGGCCTTACGCCGCCTCCCGAGAGCACGCGCCCTTTGTTTCAGGCCAGAAGCGTTTCCGCCCATTCAGGGTAGCTGGTGGGCAAAGGGGCACGAGAGAGTGCCGAATATTTCGGTTGATGGCACCGAGGCGAATTGTTCAAGCGGAAAATAATTATCATCGCTGGACTTTTTCAATTTAAAATCCGCGCATCAACGTTTGTCTGTCTATATAATATGTGAAATGTATCTAATTTTTACGCATACACGGTTATAAATTTGTGAAAACTCAATTGCACGTATCGTTACGTTCTCTGTTATCGCTCCGACAGCTTTATATCTTGATTTTAATTTTATTTTATTATACTTTAATTTTTTTCTTTTTATGCTTGCCTCACGCTTTTCGTCGTGTTCCTCGGCATTCTTGCACGAAATACAAATAACCCAGAGCGAATGTACCGCATTCCTCACAGGCTGGAGCCATACTTGTGCCTTTGTATATAACGAAAGTGAGGGAGGCATCACGAATACAAGATGCGTTCTCGATATATGGCAGAAGACGTGCCGAGTCACCGCAATAACCTCGCAAACGATGATCAAAGCTCATATGGAAAGCCATGCATGGCACGGCGATCGTTAAATGACCTCTGGAAGTTATATCCCGAAGGCTTCCTTCTATGTTCGAAGGAAGCAGGTGACCACGACTCTGACTTGGTAGCTGTTCTCGATTGGTGACACAGTACGCTAGAAACACGGAACGTTCGTGCGGAATTAGAAATAATACGCTTGATAGAGAATGAGCTACAGAGCAAAAGAGAGAGAGAGAGAGAGAGAGAAAGAGAAATAAAGAGAATAAACAAAAGAGAGAAAGAGAGAGACGTAACGAGAAGAGAAAAAGAATGGAATGTACGATAAAATAACAAACAGTAGTAAATATGCCGCTCATGAAAGTTTCAAACTTTGAATCTGTGTAACTGCAATTATACACTCGCTTTCGCGAATATGTTTCGGCAACGCCCGGCTTATCGAGCACGTAAAAATGTCACCCCGTAATTCAGGAAAGTTTCTGCGCGTGCGCGCGCGCGCGGACGCACGCGGGGGAGTTATAATGGTGTATAGGTCGGAATAACAGATTGCTAATTACGAGAACGACGTGAAAACTACCGCGACGTTCATCACATCGGGCATGCTGAAACTGCATCCAAAGTCTAGGTAGTTTTGATTAAGTTTCTAACGGATGGCTGGATTCGTTCTAGGATCCTGTCAGACGTCAGGGAGGTATTCGCGCGTTCATTCACCGGCGAGGAATAGGGTGAAATTGGAGTTGAAGTGCCTTCGTGGAGCCGGACAAGTCCGTCAAGGGCCCGTAGGTAGATGGAAAAGGCTCGGGATGAAAAATAAGAGGCGGGGAGATCCTTCGATCGACTCTTATATACCTTCATCGAGAGAGCGCTGCAGATAGAGGAATTCAGTGTTCGTCTTACTTCCATTCATCGTTCTTCTGTATCCTTTTTCCCCGCCCTTACAGCGTCCGTCGTCTTTTATTTTCCGATCGCCGTATATTGAGTAAAGTTCGCGCGGCGCGATAGCGCGCGCATCGATCGCACGGAATTTCGATTGCATTGCAGAAAATTTCATAAGAGCGGTTACTTATCACGGATTTTACAATTCGTTTCAACGTTTTTCGATATTTCCTAATGGCTCAATAATAGCTCGGGGAAACGAACGAAATCTAGCGCATCGACTACTCCCGTCCCGTTCCTTTTCCAAAGAAGGTCTCGCAAGAAAAGCTTAATGTGATTTTGTACAATGATGCGAATTTATTTTCTCCCAGTCGTGAAAAACTCGTCGATCAAAGGCGTGTCGGCAATATATCCTACGTCAGGCTGAAAAAGCAATAATTCTATTCGTATACGCGTTCGCTGTCGCGACAAGCCCCACATCCCCATGCTCCATTTAATTATTTTCCTTAGGAAGGGACGATGATTTTTCCTCTGTCTGAGATTCGCGTACACTCTTCAATCGCAATCTGAGAACGTCGGAATAGACCCTTGATGGGTCTTGAGAACAAGATCCCAAGCATGGTACGTACAACGTTCCTCGAAAGAGACTCGTGTCTGCTCATCTATTGAGGCGACGTCGATGGTAGAAGCACGCCGAAGTGACGGGGGGTAAGGGGAGAGGGAGCGGAGAGGGTGGAGAAGAGCGAGAGCCAGGATACGATGGGGAGGCGCTCGTGCGCTTGGGACAACGAACCGATGGGATAGACTCTCGCAAAGACAGAGAGTGGGTGGAACGTTGATCGATTCCTCCTGCGGTTTCGTCTACGGGGGAACTTATTGACTTTCTGAAGACGCTCGCGTAGGATCACGGTGCATCGCCAGGGATGCACAATGCGCGTCAAGTACGTAGTTTCCCGCGCGAGTATGCACCGCCACGATCCGCAGGTAAGATCACCCATTGTTTTCCGTATTCCGCTCCCTCCCCACGGCTGACGTCTCGATCTTCGATTTCGAGTATCCGCCTTGCAACCGATCACCGAGATCCACGCTATACGTCGTGCGCGAGTGGATCGAGAGCTTTATCCCTCGCGAGGACGAGGCGAACACGCGCCGCCGGATGAACGGCTGAAAGGAAGCGGCAGCGGAGCTTTCGGGTGCATCGGATTCCGCCGTCAAGATCGAATTAAATCGACAAAGCGGCGACGTCTGCTCGCGACGCGAGAACGTATTGTACTTTGACGAATGGCATTTCCATGTTGCGAGCCCAGCCATCATCCGCGGATGGCGCAATAAAACGATGTGGAATAAACATTGAATCGATCAAGAGGAAAGGCGCCCATTTTCATACTCGGAGACGGTTCACCGTGTCGGAGTCATTTATCACAAGTGGCGCTCTCGTGCATCCACCGCGCCCGCGAGATATACTGACAAGAAAAGTCATAAGTCTTCCTCCATCGGCTTAATCGCATCCTTCGTACTATAACTGAAACGCCAGCGCGCGCGGCGCTACCATTTTTCCACAAAATTATTACGATATCCGATGGAATGCGACGGGGAGAGCAGGGTGGAGGAACGAAGAGCGAGGGTGAGTCGCCGCTCGACAACGAATGTTTGCGCGTCCGTCCTAACAAGAACGTACGACTTGTTTTGATTCACTGTCGGTGGTTGAACAACGGGCAAACGCGAACCGAAATAGGAACGCTCCGAGAGCTCGGCGGGGAAGCTCCGTGTTACAGGCACGTAAAAAGCGGCCGACAGGGCGGAATTAAAGGAGCAACCGCAAAAGCGCGGTCCGACTTGATACCCCGATAATTTTGTAGTCTCGTGCGCGCCGTAGAAGGGCGACGACAGAAAAAAAAAAAGGAAAGGAAACATCACGGTGGAACAAAGTCGCAAGCCGCACGGCGGTGCCAACGCCGGTGTAACCGGATGCCTTACCCGTGCTGGCCGCCGGCCAAGGCTCGTAAATCTCAAATTACAGGACGAAAGTACAGATTTCGTCTGTTCGCGTCCACTGCGGGAATTCTCGGCTCTTTAATGAAAAATCCGGTCACCGCTCATCGGCGTCGCCGATTATTTTAGTTTCGCGATCGATTCGTAGCTGTTGGAAATTCGTGGAACACTCGTCATGAGCATTATCGTTACACCTTATACTTTACATTAACCTTTATCTTTTTCAGTGATATTTTGAACCTGTCGTCTTTTATTTTAGTTGGATAATATATCGCTTTTAAGCGTCCATTATAGTCTTATGCGCATAATATAAAACACAACGTAATTCGCTGTAACAGAGAGTGATCGATTAAACTTGTCAAGTTTACTCGCAAAATTAAATTATCTCGAGAAACAAAAATGTATAAAGAACACAAAGTACAGTTATAAATCTTCGAATATTATTTTCTGAATTTCGCACAATTATTTTCATTATTTCATTACTCGTAGAGCTAATGCCATCGAGGAATTGTATTTATATTTTCATTTAACAATTTATTTTAAGAAATATATAATTATTACTGACAGGGAGAATGAGAGAGAGAGGGAGAAAAATGAGAGAAAAAGGAGAAACAGAAAGAGAGAGAAAGAGAAGCTGTAAAGCGCGAGTATTCCAGCAGCGAGTCCTCGACGTGGAGTTGACGGGAAACAAAATCGGAATGGCTACGCCCGACTTGAGTCACCGCATCTAAACAGGAAGAAAGAGAAGCAGATGCCGAGGGGACGAAAGGAGGCAAAGGAAGGACGAGCTTTTCGACTGTACATCAAGCGAAGCGAAAACATAGGAACGCGTTGAAATGATCTAAAGGGCGGGCTTCCGTTTGAGTTAAGCTCACAAATTCGCCTCCAGGTCGACGAAGAAGAGGGGCCGAGGGATGGGAATGGGGTAGAATGGAGGACTGTACCGCTCTTCAGCGCGGGGTGACACAAAGGAGGAGCCTTCTAGTGGTTGAAAGAGGGCTCTGAAGGCACCAACGGCCATTATACCGAGGCGATACATCGCGAACGTACTTCCACCCTCCGCCGTCTGTTTCTTCTCGAATCGCCTGCGGATAGCAGCGGAGAATCCTACTAGATCCCGGGGTGAGGATCTTCGAATGGATGAGGGAGAGCCCCCTGTACTTGTATAACCACTACGATTGAAGAATAAGACGAAGTACCGCGAAGCAGATAACACTAAAGCCAATATAGCGGTATCGCAAATATGAATTTGCACTCGGGTAATAAAATGGTAATAAAATGCACGCTATGCAGACGCAATTATATTATTCAATGTACATTCAAGAGAAGAACAAAAAGAAAAAATATATCTTTCCATCTTCTTATTACCATGTAGCAAATAATTTTGAAAGAATATAATCAGACCGTTGGAATTTTCTTTTCGTAAGCGAATCTTTCCAAAATTGCGGAATCAGGCGCAAGATGAAAAACAAATAGACAGAGATGGCTCTTACTCCTTGCTGAGAGCACGATTGTTAAGCAGTTCATAATCCCTTTCGAGCATCAAAGGTTAATAGGGAACACGGATTACCGATTACCGGCGTCGGCTGTAACCATTATTTCCCCATCAAACGACGAATAGTCAGTGTGTATCGAGATCAGCGGGATATATTATGGACGCAGCGTCTCTCTCGCTCCTTCGCACGTCCGTTATTGTTATTTCCGTTCGATAATTTCATTCCGTTTCATGGTCTCGCGTCGGCGGCGAGACGCGGAGGCGTTTCCGTACGCGAGAAACGCGGTAACTTCAACATCCGATATCTTCGCTTCCGCGCTAAGAAACATTCTGAAGATTCAGACATTCGGAGCCGGATAGAATGGCGGCTTTAAAACTCGATGTTCTCTCCCCTCGTCTTTAGTTCTACCCGGAGCCTAGACAGTCCCGTCCTCCTTTTCAGACAGATACCTACGATAACCTGCTGCTTCTGGATTCGACATTATAATGGGCATCGTAGGCGTTCCATTTCCGTTGCTCTTAGAAAACCCCGTTTTCTTTCTTTTGAAGAAGACGCTTTCCTTTACGTTGTACCTCGCTCGCCTCTTTTCTGTTCATTCGACGAGGCGTTCTCCAAGCAAGACACGAAACTTTTACAGTTATGCATCGACAGATATTTGAAGAAATTTATGTCATTAAGTTGTCTCACATAATATTACACGCGATATTTTAAACTATGTGTGTATAAGATAGATCGACGGTATCTTTAAAATATGTATTCTGTAGATTAAATTGATTAAATTGTATAATTATGTGAATGACAAATAGATTAGTAGAAGCAAGTATCAGAAATTTTGAATTTTTCCGGCTATATTATTCGCACACGAAAGTTTCGCCTGTGAAGGCGCGGCGCGTGCATTTTTCTTGATTCCTGTCTTCCCCACTAAGGAAAGCTTGCTTCAATATACATATATGTTCTCATTTACCTTTGGTCTTTCTGTTCGCCATTTTTCCTGCTTCTTCTGTTCTTTTTAGCGGAGATATAAAAGGAAAGAACTCTTTCCTTGAAGTTTATTTCTATAATTCTTTCTTGAAAAAAAAAAAAGGTAACTTCAGGAAACCGTTATTGACGACCTAACCAACGTAACGAAGGAAATTAAAGTCGTTTCTGGATGGATAGTTCTTGCAATGAGGTTAGTTAAATCTTCAGCCTCCGATGGTATGTAAATTCCCGCAATTGGCTTTAACTGACTATGGCGCGTTCGATATGTAGATTTCGTTTAACCTCTTGAAGCATGAATTATGTTCGAGCGATAAGAGCGCCCGCCGGTTTGATACTCCACGAAGATTATATAAAGACGATAAGACCGGAAGTTTGTTGACTTACGTACAGCCGTCCGCTTTTGTACTAATTCAATGACGTCGCAAATACGCGAGCGCGTAAATTAATAATCGCAGCTTTTCCGGATGATAATCTTGTTATCGAGAATAATTCAACTATACATATATACTACTTTAATATATCCTTAAAAGTAATAACGCTCCATTTCAATACGGAAATATTAAATAATTCTTATAATATCAAGTGAGAAAAATTCTAGTTTTGTTATAATTTCTTTTTTTTATTCATACGGAGGAATGTCTTGGCACACCGAAATGGCAATTTTGTTCGGCACGTGCGAGGCAAGATTCACGTGCCCAAATGAATTCTGCAACGTGGTGCATTTTGCAGTAGCCTGATTTTCCAGTCACTCGTATAGCTTCCTTCCATGTCAGGAATATTCCAGACGTATATAGCATAGGCACCCGTCTCCCGTTGAGAAAAGCAAAATAGAGTTTTCCTTGATGTTACAAAAAAAGGTAACGCGGAGAATGTACTTATATCAAAGTGTAATTATAAAAATTTTCTCCTTTCCTCTTTTCTTTTACTGTGAGATTATATTTTACTGTAATTTACGTTATAAGTTTTTCAATTTTGTAATGTAAATGTTTCTCAATGCTACGATCACAATAATCTTTTCCCATTTTACAATAGCTAATTATTATAATCATCTATTTGTTGTATTATTCGATGTGAAATATATGGTTGTAAGTTATAGTTAAGGCAATTCAAATCGTGATTTGAGAGATGATATCTCTAGTGTTACTATTCCCGTGATAGTTTCGTGCATGTAAATACGATTGAATTTCGCAAAATGAGGCTGAATTTATACGATACACAGAATGGTTTGCTCACACACATATTGAAAGTTTATTTTATTACATTTGTTTAAATGATTTTCTATTAACATTAAATATAGGTATCCTCCGGTATCTGTATATTGCTATTACGTGGTTATTTACTTCCGCGAGAGCAAATACACTACTCATGTTCGTACATGGGCAATGAATTATATTCAATACTCCATATAGCGGGTGTACAATTAGCGCGAAATAGAATATATGCTTCAACTATTATAGTATGCGCTTAAGCAAATTTTTCGATAGTTAAGCAATCTTCGTTATGAATTTTAAGAACGAGAGGTTTAATAAGATTAAATCTTGCGCTTGCTTGCGGCGCTTCTAAATTAAATGAGTAACTTCAGAGCAGTTCACAGTGACCTCGTATTCGCTCCTCTTATCGTCTTCGTGGTTTTCTCGTGACGAATTAGAATTCTTTTCTCGCTGTCCGCTTCGACGCTTGATTTAATGTTATTATTTATTGTTAGATTAGTCTGCGAACTTTTATCGCTGCTTATTTGCATCCCAATTTTTTTGTCTCTTTTTGAATTTGTTGCGGAATAATTTATAAATACGAACCAATACGAAGAGACTTTTATTTAATATATAATGAGGATTAAATATATTTACTGTAAGGAATTTAGATTTTATTAACTATTGTCTTTCACTTTTTTTGACAACTCTTTCATGATAATGGACATCGATTTTTATAGCCGGCGCTTGCTGCAGAATACAGAAGAGCCATCTTGGCAACAGTCACACAGGGTAAATATAGTAAATGTTTCGTCAATGCATACGATTCGTGTCGAGAATATTTGAGACGTATGCGATACTTTGGACTGCGACACGTTATCCGAGCATTTGTTTCAAGGAACGCATTTTACAATAGCTAAATTATGCGTACGTCAATCAGTTAAGCAAGAACAGGAGAGTATTTTCGTTTCAGCCTCGTGCTATAATTTGTGACTGATAATGTCACTCCCCCGGTGGAATCAACTTGTTAACCCATCCCCAGTGAAATACTATGGTTACGTAGCAGCTTATATTCCAAACTCGTTAAGGCGTAATTCTTAAATCGTGATTTGAGTCAGAAAGTGATATCTCTAGTGTTACTATTTCCCGTGATAGTTTCGTGCATGTAAATACGATTGAATTTCGCAAAATGAGGCTGCAATTTATACGATACACAGAATGGTTTGCTCACACACTATATTGAAAGTTTATTTTATTACATTTGTTTAAATGATTTTCTATTATACATTAAATATAGGAGAAGATTCCGGTATCATGTATATTGCCTATCTACGTGGTTATTTACTTCCGCGAGAGCAAATACACTACTCATGTTCGTACATGGGCAATGAATTATATTCAATACTCCATATAGCGGGTGTACAATTAGCGCGAAATAGAATATATGCTTCAACTATTATAGTATGCGCTTAAGCAAATTTTTCGATAGTTAAGCAATCTTCGTTATGAATTTTAAGAACGAGAGGTTTAATAAGATTAAATCTTGCGCTTGCTTGCGGCGCTTCTAAATTAAATGAGTAACTTCAGAGCAGTTCACAGTGACCTCGTATTCGCTCCTCTTATCGTCTTCGTGGTTTTCTCGTGACGAATTAGAATTCTTTTCTCGCTGTCCGCTTCGACGCTTGATTTAATGTTATTATTTATTGTTAGATTAGTCTGCGAACTTTTATCGCTGCTTATTTGCATCCCAATTTTTTTGTCTCTCGAGAAGAAAAAAAATTTTGAATTTGTTGCGGAATAATTGGAACTATAAATACGAACCAATACGAAGAGACTTTTATTTAATATATAATGATTTATTGGAAAAAATTAAATATATTTAATTTGGAAATAGAAATTTGGATTGGTTTCGGATAATTTATTGACAATTAGAGGAATCAAATTAGATTTTATTAACTATTGTCTTTCACTTTTTTTGACAACTCTTTCATGATAATGGACATCGATTTTTATAGCCGGCGCTTGCTGCAGAATACAGAAGAGCCATCTTGGCAACAGTCACACAGGGTAAATATAGTGGCTTTCCGATACGCCAAATTCTGCAGCGTGGTACATTTTTTAGTGGCGTGCGATTTCCAGTCGCATATATATATATATATATATATATATATATATATATAAATAACTTAGCTTTGCGATTCGTGTCGAGAATATTTGAGACGTATGCGATACTTTGGACTGCGACACGTTATCCGAGCATTTGTTTCAAGGAACGCGACGTTAAAGATAATAACGTCGCGCGAAAAGCAAAAACACAACGTGGCAAAATTATAAATCGCAATCTCACGCGCGCCGCAATCAGGCACAATCAGCCGTGCGTACGTCAACGTCAGTTAAGCAAGAACAGGGGAGTAACAGGGAGGCCGCCGAATCCGCGAAGGATGACAAGTTCGGTTTCAGCCTCGTGCTATAATTTGTGACTGATAATGTCACTCCCCCGGTGGAATCAACTTGTTAACCCATCCCCAGTCCCCCTCAAATGGATCATCTATACTAGAACCATAGAGTTACGTAGCACGCTGTAAACCTATTCCAAACTCGCAAAGATTACGCTCAGTGATGCGTAAAGAAGCACGGTAAGTTCTTATCTGATTGTGAGGAATATTGTGAACAGATATATTCAGAAGAAATTCGCTTTAAAACAATTTCTGATCTTTTCTTATTTTCTAATTTTTCTTATTTTATATTTTGTCATTTTTGTTTCCAAAGTTTTTGCATTTTTCTTACTTTTTTGCATACCATTTTTATTTGTAAATTTTCTTCATTACAATTGCACATCTTTGAGAATCGAAGAAAAATCTTGAATGAAATTCTATTCTCACGGTACGACAGTTCTATTTTCCAACTACGTCTATTAAAATTTTTCCACTTTCCAAGATTGCAATTTAATCGATAATAAAATCTCAGCGGACACAAATTGTTCGCTACAAGAGAAAACTTCTATTGCAATATATATGAGAGATGTCCGAGAAGATTTATATTACATCTTGGACCTTTCTAAAATTCTCCATTTGATATAGCATTATTTCTTACAAAAGGTACTCGCTCTAGAATTCTATAGCACACATAGAATTTCCGATACACATTCACATGTTTCGCGAACAGATCACCTAGGTAATTAGCAGCTAGGTTAATTTGTGCTAGTGCCTGCGCGCGTATTGAGGAATTAGCTTAAGGGGTAGACCACGAATAATTGTTAGTTGAATTACAGTGCTATTCTACTAAGCGAACTTTCTGAGGTCGAACAAACCAACTTTGGAAAGCACGTCGGTTACATTGCTGAATGTGCGCGTCGCGTTTCTCGTCAAATGAAATAGTTTAACAAGTATTTTATTTATCAGGTAACATAATAAATATAACATGGAACACGAGTCTAACAATAACACAATTATATGAGCGTAAGCTCGCGCACGTAACAAAACTTCCGAAAATTATTCTCGGTAAAAAAAAAATAACACCGTTCGAAAACTGGAGCACATGTTCTGATCACTCTGCAACAACAAAGTAACTTCCAGAATCAGAATGATTATTATATGCAACAATTTGTACATTCTTGTAGATATATTCTTGTGTGTAATTGTGTGGTTCCATACACACAAAATGTTTTCTCACGACAAGATTTTTTCATCATCACTTTCAATCTGTTTTATTTGTTTCTAACGATGCTGTAGACAAACAGGTGCGATACAACGACGCTCGACAAAATAGAGAGATTACTTTTTTTTATAAAATCTCGAGCTATATAATGTACTTCGTATTCTTCGTAACCACATGCCATTACGGATGATGATATTGCACGTCCCAGGCGAAGAGATGGCATCCAGTTATTTCCCGTAAAAAAGAAGAACTGTATTTACGAGCGGCGCGTACCGTAAAGGCCCAGTATCAGCTGAAATATCCCTTTTCTCATCGAGAGAACGGCCCGAGATGGAGAACGAAATTTCCAGCTTTTCGACGATCCTATAAGCTAAGCGCAGCTGAATGGCCCGCACGAAGAATATTCGTTGGTAATTGGCAGTTTCGTCGATTGCTATTAGTACGGGCGATTATACGTTTGGAGTAGGAGTTAAGTGCACGAGAGAGATGATTGGAGCACATGTCCGTCCGACAGGAATATTACCATAACGACGACAATCGTCTCTAGCCAAAGCAATTACCGCGCACAAGTTATGGCCGCGTGATACGGTGGATGTACACGTGAGGTCGAAAGCCCCGTACCTACTGGAGATTATTGATCATCGATCGGGAGGTCGGAGTGGCCGGGCGTCTCCGGCCGAATCCGCAAGAACGTCCTACACTACAGAAAGTTATTACCCGAGGCGTTCGTTACGAAAATTAGATTGTACGTGTATTTGATCGAGGGGATAATCTATTGATCGGCTTTATTCTTGGCCTCAGCGCCGCGGAAAGTTCTACAGTTAAATCGATAAAATTAAACTACGGTTGCCGTTGCGCGTGCCAGTTGAAAATACGATAATTTTAGAGTCCACTTTTGATATGAATAATTCTCGTTTGGAAGATTAGTGTCTGAGAAATCTCTCATTCTCCTTATTCGATTCCGAAGAAACGACAATTAATTCTTCGATATTTTCGATGATAATAATCGACCGCGAAGTGTCACGGAGACACAAAGTAACGCGCCTGTTTTCGGGGACACCGTGTATTCACGTAAATGGGCACACGCACAGATCAATATCTCAGGAGAATGCATTCTCGCGCCCTTCGGGCAACCGGCGGACGAGGGGGAAGGAAGAGGACGTGTCCTATCTGTTAAACGTCTTTTCTCGGTCGACGTTGCCGACGTAGCCCATCCTCCTCTCCGTCTTTAGTCTTAATCCTTCCGCGCTGCAAACAGGGGTAAGAGACGCTTATACATCCTGTTAAACCGCATTCAGGCGTCGGCGGTTAAGGCGGGCGGAATTATTGCTGCGAATTAGCTCCCCCTTGCCGTAAACTTCTTCCGACACCCAGCCGTCGCCTCGGCGGAAGGAACTTGCGGGCGAAGATAATAACGTTAATGCTGCAATGTGCAGGAGGAGAGATACGAATTAATACGCCGCGCGTAGAGTACCACGACTGCATTTTTATCGGCACGTTTCCGTTTCGCAGAAGTGACCGGTCTGCGACTTCCACGCGCATCGTGCGATTTATGTTTTTACAAGCGGCGGAGATACAACGCACTCTCTTAAATGGAATCTCAATGAAAATCTTCTCACGAACTGAAATGGAGCAACATAGAATTTCATTAAAGAGTGAATAAGTCTAATTTATCTTCAAACACAAACACTTTCTTCTTCCGTCGTGTACTATTTGATTATGACTGATAGTAGAATATTTCTCTGCAAAATAAAAAAATAATCGTATACATTTACAAGATGTAACTTTTAAAGCTTTCTGTATTTATTCGGATTACTAATCTGTCAGATAGTTATTTTTGACTGTAAATTATAGACTTTAGCTAATTATTATAGATTAATGATATTATTGATTATATATTATTGGATATTATATACATTATTGATTATAGATAATGGATTTGCTAATTATTTTGGATTGCTAATTAATAGCGAGATATCCTTGTATCTGTGGAGTGAAATCCGTATAATTAGTATCCAAACTCATTCATATATTACACTTTTTATATTACCCAAGCTTATTGTTCGCGGCCACTATTTTCTGCGATCTGATATCATTGATTGAAATAGTTATCACTGACTATTTCTTGCCTGAGACTTCATTTATTTTCAGTGTTATGCTTATAACTAGTGATTATTTACACCTTTTCGATAATAATAGACTGAGAGAGCATGCGAGTTGTGTATGAAGAGAAATATAATAACAATAATACCGTGACACGACGCACAATTAGCGAACAGAACTCGTACTATATCTCTTTATACTCGCAATATACATACCCAGCGGAACTCTCGCACGATTGCTACATATTATTTGTCGCCTTTAATTTATACACATTGTCTCGTTGGGCGCATTTTATGCGCGCTATCGAAACTCAACATCGTTGTTCGCTGCTCTGAATACACAAAAATTACTCCCGCGCAGGATTTTTCTCGGTAATATCGCATAAATCACGTACATAAACCTCAGCTCGTGCACAGCCGATATATAAACCGATGCGTTATCACAGCTCTGGAAGGAAAACGATAAATCAGGACGAGTGGGTGAAAGAACCGTTCGTAATTTCGTTCAATGTCCAAGCAGGAAGAAGAGACGAGGGATGAAGGGGAAGAAGAAGCAAACGTGGTGTATCGGTCCATCGTCCGTTCACTATCCTGCGGTCTCGGGGGTTAATACCGCGTCCCCTGCTCTCTTTCTCTCTCTCTCATCCTCTCAAACTCGTAGGAATTTCATGGGACGCGCGAATGGAGCGTGCATCGCGCACCATCGAGCACGAAGTATCGAAACGCCCAGGATGCGGAGAACGGGAACGTATTAGAAGAGATGGACGCTCGAGGCCCGGAAGAGTCGCGATCCGTCTAACAGCGACGTGCCGGTCGTAGGACCGGTACACGATCGGGCGGATATAAATCAAAATTGGCAGGTTTGGAATTGCGATGCTTCGCGGAAAAGAAAGGCCGACGTGGTGCGCGCGAGAGGGGAAGGAGCAGAAAGTGAGAGACGGGGAAGGAAGAAGAGAACATCGTCGCGGTATGCGGGAGGAGAGCGAGTATGGTAGGCAGTAAATCTCAAGAGGATCGTCGAACGTTGCGAGAAAAGAGTGTCGGGAAGGTGGAACGGTGGGCGAAGGGACGGGGGAGGCGAGCGAAGGTGTGTAGCCGGCGGAACGACAACGAGATGGGGTAGAATGCCACGGTAAGTGCGGCACGTTGCGGCTAAACCGAGAAATCGACGTTGAGGGGTCGTCGAACGGAGAGCCCGGAACGAGAAACGAGAAAAGTGGTAGTGGTTTAAGTCGTGTAACATCTGAGGAAGATTTAGCGTCATCGCTTGTCCTAAATGTTTAATGCTGGGGATGTTTTACGCTCCCCCTCGATGACGTGATGTGACGTGACGTGGACTGCGGGGACAGCGAGGAGGGAAAAAACGCAGCTTTTATACGCGCGCGTAAAGCGGAGCAGAATTCTCCCCGAGCTGGCCACGAATTTACGGCGGGGGTGGAAACTCCCCCGTCCCTCGCGTTTGTTCCCTCTATATCCGACCGTTATTATTATTTTATTACGGGGCTACGCCCCCGTTATAGGGCGACGACGCGGCGTTATTACACGAAGCATTACGTAATTGGTTTTAAACTTCGCGTACGCTCCCGTTAATCACGCTCTCCATATCTATGCATTGCTTGGCAAGCTTTTTTGCGAGTAATAAACGCCGTGATAACAATATATCGCTTCGTCACACATCCGTATTGAAATCTTCAATTGGTTCAGTTTCATATTTAGGGCCGATTTTTCCAACTTCTTGATAAGCTAATTAATAGTTAAATCACACAACTGTCTTTGTCATCTTCAAATTTAGATAAATTTAGACGTGTAATTTAATTATTAGTTAGCTTACCAAGAAATTGGAAAAACCGACCTTAAGAAGATTGGAAAAATCTTTTTGTTTACTATTTTATCATACTGAAATATATCGATATACAATATGCTTATAAATATCGCGACCAATTTCTGTAATAACGATTTCCATAGTAGCTCGTCATCGTTTGTACGTGGAGAGCATGGAGTGTATACTTTTCTCTCGAGTTACCGATTTCCGAATCGCTCCATTCACGACAATTTCACGGGGAGCTCGACGGAGCCGCCCGTATTTCCCTGCGCGGAGGAAGAGTTTCGCATCGCCGGCATCGTCATCGTCGCACCGCGCTTATGCGAAATTATTCGCGATGGAACGCGCGAACGAAGAAGGGAGTGCAATCGGACGCACAAAGAAAACCCATTAAGATCGCGAGGCGAGCTTTCTATTAAGCTTCCGACAGGAGGTGGGCATTGAAATAAATCGAGCGTTAGAACGTGCCGGGAATTTTAACCGGGCGACGAGGAGAAGATTCCATCCTCCGTCGAAATCGCTTAATTTTTCTCCGCAACACAGGAAATGGCCGTTCTAACAACCGTTTCCTGGGGTGCTAGTGCGGCGGCGACGGCGACGACGAACGTCGTCGCCCAGAAGGACGAAGAATCGCGTAATTTCCCGGCGCGATTTGGCTCTCAACATCCGGGGGCCGTTCTTCACCGTTGATACCCAACCCGCCGGGCATCTGATCCCGGAGACACGCGAGTCAGAACTTAAATCTGGCAGGTAAATGAACGACGAGCATAAATCCCGTACGTAGCGCACGTGCCGGAAATGCCGCGAATATATTTCGCGTCAGGAGCGGGTGCGCTTGCCGTCGTCCGTCTGCGACGACGAAGAGTTGAAGCGTTCATAATTAACGCGGGGAAATCCGAAATAAAATTGGCCGTTGACACCTGAGGCAGAAGAAAGCGGAAGAAAATGTCTCGAGCGCAATCTCGGACTGTTTAAGGGATTACGATACGCGCAAGCCGTTGCAGCGTGTCGCTTCATTTCGAATGTAGGTCATTGAAAAAAGGTAAGATTTATCGTGTATGAAAGAAGCTAAGGTCCATTATATAAATTTGTTCTGCCTTGCTGAACGAAGCACCGTTTACTTTATTTGCTTTTTATTTGCGTTGTATGTTCGTTGATTAATACATAAAAATTATCGTTGTAAAAATTCAAGCTCAATATCTGTGAAATTACACAGAAAATGTACGATTCGTTATTTTTCTATGTGTTGATTATCGCAATTTGAAATATCGATGCAATTTCCACGCGCGTAAAGAGACCTTTACCGTTAACCGTCCATGATCGGTGAGAATTAAAAAAGCACGTTTAAAATGAGGAAATACGTGACATATCGTTGGATTAAAATGCGTTTTGTCTACTAAGATATACGTTGAGAAGGATAATGCTTTAATGACTACATGCAGCGGGCAAGTAAGTAGATTTTATGACATGAAAAACGGGCAAATGTAAATTAAAGATCATTAAGCAGGACTTGCGATGCAAATGTACATTCGCGTTTGAGTGTGGACATGCATTTGCATTTGGATTAAATCTTCATTGCATTCGGCAATGGTAGAAATATTCATACATTAAGTGGTACGTACTTTGCATTACCTTTTTAAGTCTCAGTGCCATAAAATAAATATTTTCTAGTAAAATACTAAATGACTCGAATATATGAAACGTTAAATAGAATTAATCGTAACGGAACACAGAATCCCGCGATAAGAAAGGGAGCAAAAGAAACCGACGAATGTTTTTTTTTTTACGTTCAGCTCATTATAATATACGATTCAAAAACTATGCATTCTAAATGAAGAAAATTGCGTAGGTTGCGAATATTTTTCTCCTGCCAGCTATACAATACCGTCAAAAATGCTAGAATAAAATTTGACAATAAACTGCACAGCAATTTCCCAAAGTTCTTCCTGCAAAACGTTCTTTCGCGTGCGTTGTTTAATCGCAATAAATTTTAGTTTACAAATAACGCACCTTTTCAATCCTATTGATTTCTTTATTTCTTGCACGCGTCTAATATGTCCGAGTTTAAACGGCCTCGCATGTGCGAACGTGATTTTAATCAAATACATTCGCTCTTTTGAAATATCGCGAAATTGCGAAATGTTTCATGCGACGCCTATAAAGTTGTCGCGTTTCAAAAAATAAATAAAAATGAATTAAATTATAAACGCGAACGGAACAACGGGATTAACAAACACTCTTTTCTCTCCAAATCCTCTAAAGCGATTACCGAACTCAGCGATGTAATCTGATGAGCCATCGCGGAATTCCAAACTTAAAGAATACAGCTTATACAGCGCTTCTCTTATTTACGTGATAACTCGCGAGTGAAAGGTCGAGGTATACAAAGAGGTCACCGTGAGACATTCACCAACTTTTGATGAAATGCACCTTAACTCCTCGCCTTTAATGAACATCCCGGGCAAGTGTGCTTTAATTACACCGGCCGATCTCCGCAGGCCGTAAAGTTTTAATGACAGCGAAGGAAAAAAAGAGCTTCCCAGACCTCCCGAAGATTACAGACCATTGCCTTGAAAGTTTGAAAGCGTGACACGCGGAACTTGCCTTATTTTCTTATGTCGATTAAAAATCCGACATAGTAAAAGTAGTAGCTAAACAACAAGTAATAGGGTGCGAAGCAAGCTTTACAGGCTCATCGATATAAGCCGATTAAAACTTTGTTAAAACAATGATATCTTCTCCGGGACGCGCGCGCTGTGCGGCGAAGAGATATCCAGCAAGTTTCAACTCGATCATAAATTTAGCGCGTCACTCGTTCGCATCCGTTTCATTAGCGTCGTTCTTTTTCGTGTTTAATTAATATGCGGCCTGTCTCGCGATTCCCGTTACTATAATCAATTTACGATAAGTGCTGCCACAATTCCCGGCCGTCTTTTCCGCTTGGCGAAAAATACTTTCAGATAAATGATCGGAAGATGAGCTTCTCCTTTTAACGTTCGCCAGGCGAAGATGCGGTTAAAATTAATTCGTTGCAAAAAGCTAAAAACGCGGCGCCGATAGTGCAAAATCGATACGCGTGTTTGTCAGTAGCAAAAGTAGCGCGCAGCTCTAAACACCTGCGCTGGTCGAGAATAATTCGCCAAGAAGTACGAGATCAAACTAATCGACGTTAATCAATTACGCTGAAGTAATTTATGTAGTCCCACGGTGCTTCGCGTGCGAACCGCCGTAAAATACGACGGGCATGCTTTCAGAGTAATGGAATTCGGTATGCACATAGAAGGGGGGTAGATTTAGTTTTTCCACGTTTTACCGGCGCCGCTCTATGCTGATTCGATGAATGCGAAACACACAGTTCTTTTATCACGTACAGAGCCCGGGTCCGGTACTGACCTTTGTTCGACGACACGTATGCATCGATGATGCATTCTGCGACATCTGCGTCATTCGGGGGATAATTTCAATTCTTGGAAAGCAATATCGTCCGCATGCGTCCGCTATGTAAAGCAGATAAAAAAAAGGATATACCTACATTCAATATCGCGCGTCGAACTCGAAACAGACGAATTCTACATGTAACGTGATGCAGTTACTCTAAAGGCAAACGACACGCCTGCCTGTCTGCGACAAAGAGATGTATTCATATATCATGAATTAATGATTACGTTTCCGAACCGAGAAGACGTGATATCGCCGAGAGGCTATCCCGTGCCATCGAATAAATAATTGTATATTTAAATTACGCGCAGAGAAATTAAATCGCCCTCCGAGAGCGGAGCTCCATTTGACGAAGGAGAATGATTCGAGAGATTAACGCCTCATTAAAGATTCCGAAACAAATTATCGAAGTTGGCGTTCAATTATGCCCGTAGAAAGTGGCGTGCAAAAAGGTACAGCGAGATGCGAAGTAAAGCGTGGCCGTAAGTGGAGATGTTCGCGGGCCGCGCTCCATTTAGAAAATTAAACATCGAACGGCATTGAACGGCGCAGCAGCAGCGAAGGAAAACATCCCCGATGCTCGGCGCGATTCTACAGACCGCGCGTGATAACGCAGAATAATCGACCGTGTTGCTCTCGAAATAACATTACGGTACAAATCGCGCGTTTACAAACGTTCAAAGGACCTCCCCTGATAGCGCGCCCCGCCGCGATTACATCCCCTAAATAGCGGTAAAACGGGAGCAAAGTGACGTCGCGTTATTCAAGGCGGGCAAACTGGCACGCCGCGTCGTGTCGCGTCGCGCCGCTTCTGAAATTGCACATGCGATACCGCAAATTAATTTTATTCTCATAATTAAAACCTTTCGCGGCGGAGCACGACGCCGGTGTGTGCATCCATCAGCAGAATTGCAAATTTAATCCCTCTTGCATACATTCATTTTTTTCTACGGACGTTTGCAGTTTTATATAAAAAGATTCCGGGGTTTTCCCTCCTCCGGAAAATATACACTCAAGGAATACGCAATTATCCCTCTCGCACCGCTTAAATAACGGTCGTCATATCCCGTCATAATATAATTACCTGTTCATTCTATCTCCCCTTTTATTTCCCCGTGCGTTTAATAACCCGTAAGAAATTATCTAATTGCGCAAACGGCAAGAGTACCGCGAGTAATCACCTAGCAAACGGCTCGCGCCGCTCCGCGTCGCTCGGCTTACGATTTTGGAATAAAAACATATTATTAACGTAACGTATATACATACATATACAATATTACACGGTTACAACGGGCACTATCTTCCCGAGTTTTCAGCTATTTACACGGTTCTTGTTTCTCACTCGCCGAACCCTTAGCCGGGCAAAACTTTGGTAGTTGAGACACGTTAATGCCTTGACAAGTAGATCCGCGTAATATCCAAGAAGCGTCGCGCCCGCCTGTAACCGCCCCGGGGCGTACTCCGCCACCTGGAAATGTAGCGTATATACGCGCGAGGCCGCGGAAGCGTACCGATGGTGCCGGCAACACCAAAGCGTTGCAGTAATTCATTGAAATTACCTGTTTCAGGAGCACTCTGTACCGCGCGCGGCACGGCGCGGTAACAATAGTAAGGAATGCATAATGGAAGGAAGCGACGCCCCCGGGTGGTAAGGTTGCCGCTACCATTCGCGAGGAGTGAATTTTAACGCATGGGGACCCGCAAAGAGGAGACGTCGGCGGACGGATGCCCGGAATCCGCACGAAAATTCGCGTACAACACGCGGCGCGGCGGCCGCTGTCTTAGCGCTGTCGGGCGCGCGTGACGAGAGGTTGAACGTGACGGGAATCGGCGTCGACGGGGATAACGAGGGCTTTTACGTCGCCCGACGATATCCACCGCCGCGTATGAATCTCGCGTTAATTACGGTGGATTTTACCAGCGCGCGTGGAATCCACCCTCCCCGATGTGAAGCCTTCTCGCAATTTGCCGTCTGTCTCACTTTCAGCGGCATATTCAGCGGCAAAGTGTCATCATGAGCCGTACGCCGTCCGCGAGTACGTGAAGATGTTGAAGATATTCCCGTGGAGCATACTTTTCGACTACGGGAGAATGATTTTCTTCTACCGCACCGGAGACACACGACGTATCATATAAATCTTACATCAGATAGACAACGCGAAAGCGCTTCATCTAAGAACGCACGTTGTGCGTTCCATATCTCACATCTTTCGGGTCGTTTCTGCCTCGTGTTCTACCTCGCACGCGATAAAACCGCCTATCATGGGGAAACGAAGATTTGTGCCATTTCTCAACGAGGAGATAAGCCGCGAACAAACCACTTCGCGTTCCGAGTAGCATTACACGTGAGCTGCCACTAAGAGCATTGTTATTTTCCGTTATATCGTACTCGCGACGTGTGTCTGCCGACGATCCCGGCGACAACCCGATAACATCACGTGCTCGGGTGTAAACGCGAGTTAACTTTCACAGCTCTCCGTGCGAAGGGAGAAATATCGCAAACGTTCCCGCCGCTCGTCGCGAGAAAGGATTGCGGTTGATCGGACATGCTGCTCTATGTATCTGCATTGTAACCGTTCGTGTCGTGCGAGAAAAATGCAACGAGCCGGGATATGGATTCACCGGCACGCGATTGAATCGACGTGGATTCGCCTTCCCTTCCCTCCGGAGTTCTCCTGCGATCTTCCCCCTCGAAAAGCAAAGACAAGCGGAAAGCCTGGGATACACGGAAGCGGCTGCGATGGTGGCAGAGAACGGAGTAGGAGTGAGAACGCGAGAAATTCCTCCAACTTTCAGCGGGGTCACCATCAGCAGCCATCTTTCGGTTGCGCTGGCTGGCGCTGGTCGGGAAAGCCAATTCGAAGGAAACTTGCTCGATTCGCCACCGACCGACATGCCTCAAGAAATCCCACGTGTTTTCTCTCAACGCTCTCGCGCTCGCTTTTATCCTCGCGCTCTCGGACAATCTTTCTCCTCCCCCTTTTCGTCGCCGCTTTCGTTTCACCTGCACAGCCCGTTCCCTCGCGTCTCTTTTCCACGTCGCTCGCGACGTAGCTTTTCCAGACCTCTTCAGACTTTATGGAACCTTCAAGGCGGAGATACCGCTGGATTGTCAAAGTTTCAGCGGGGCGACTGGATATCCGGTGGAATCGCGCCGGCCGCATCTTTCTCGTCTCTCGATCGTTTGATCTCTCAGCGGAATGCAGATTACCGCTAGAGACATCGCCAGGTAAATAAGACTTGACGCTTTAATAAACTCAATCGCACCGGAAAGCTCGTGTCGTTAACTTTATTACCAACCAAACGATAGCGCCGAAATATTCGATGAGATAATAATAGCTTTAAGGCTGACAGCGCACCGTTGAAATTCAATAGAAAACTTGTAGTTGTATTCTAAACTCGATAGAATGGCAGACCAAAAGATAGTTTATCCCGGAGCTATTTCGGAACTACTTTCAAACTTGATTCGCGAATCACTGATCCTCCGGAGCATCCTTGTTCACTCGGCGTTTATTTCACTTCGACGTTCTAATGTAAGAGTAATAAAATGTCCAAAAATAGAATAAAAAACCTACGAATAAGAAGAGAAATTTATAAAATTTATCAAGTAATCGCTAAATTGGAAGACTTTATTAGAAAATTAGATGAGTGAGTAAAAGCGAGCAAATATTGAAATTCTATATTCACTCTATATGTTCTAATTCTATTTTCATCCTATGTTATATTTAATGAAATTCGATTGAAAAATGGAATTTGTTACTGAACGAAAATTCGATGAACAGACGCAGCCTACAAATCATCCTGAATTTCTACACTGAGAGAAAATATAGTTACTTTTGGCCTCAACCACAATTTTATAATATTTCTAACCACAATTATGATTAACATATGTTATATATGAAATATCAAAAAATTGTGGTTGAGGCTAAAAGTAACTATATTTTTCTTTCAGTGTACTTAGCGTCAATAAACTAAACTTGTAGGGAGAAAAGAAAAATCCACAAATATGCTTCTCAAAAGTCTTCCTATCGCAGTAAAAACCCATTCGCCGCGGGGACTATGGCGTGTTTTCGGTCGCTGGCTTGATCACAACGAGTGGGCCGCGGTATTGCCCTTTCACGACGTTCTGGAAACAAACGTGCGAAAGTACGTTTACATAACTTTACGCTTTCGCGGATGATCTTCGCCGCGGAAAGTAAAACCACATTTTACGATGAGAGAAGTGTCACAATTGTACTTCGCGGTCGAGAATAACGAAGAAAACTTCGGCTCGCGCGGCGGGATAAAAGCGCACGGTAATGAGCCCTCGTCGCGACATCGTCGCGTCGAGAGAGGAATCAATTATGGAGACATGCCAAAAGTCAGTCATGCACGTTCCGCGAACGCGACACGAGACGACGACGACGACTTCGCAGACCCGGTAGTCCGGAACTCGATCTCGAGCGTGTAACTTTCGCCACTTGCCACCTTGCTCCCGCGCGAGTTCACGAGAAATCATTATCGATACTTTGGAAGTACCGTCCTTGTAATTTGCGCTTCGGCGGTTTTTCGCCCCAAACGGCGAACGAGGGACGCAACTTTTTCACGACTTTAAGCCGTCTAACACCGGCCATTTTCGGAGATTACTCTTGATTTTAATAACCGGGCTTGAGGCGAGGGAGAGAGAGACTTTCGAGGCTTGTTGAACGTCTCGGCGGTGGTGTGCGTGGAAAGTTGCGCGATGTCCTATGAAACTGCTTAAGGACTCGTTATTTTCAATGAGGTTCTTTCTCGTTTTCCGGTGCCGCTGCTTGCTGCTGTAGTTGTCGAGTTGGCGGCGGCGGCGGCGGCGGCGGCGACAACATCTGCACCGTAGCAACAACTTGCGAGCGAACCGGAGCGGTGCCCGAGCCAATAGCCAAAGGATTTTCAGAAATGGTTACCGGCTTTATTGCTGGTAAGTTTTACGAAACTTTCCGCCAAGTGCGGAGAGGTACGCGGAGGAGATGTATTAACTTAGTCTCGAGAGGATGAACAAACGCGAAGATTGTACTCGCTTTTAATTAACAGAATTCTTCTTTATTGCACTACGTCGCCGGAAGCGCTCTATCTTTCTATTCTCTGGACGTATAATAATAGAGAATGAAATCGCGGACATCAACTGAGAAATTGTTGAGCGACAGTCTAACGGATTAGATGGGAGGTTAAATTTAAAATCGGACGTGAAAATAAATGTTAATTAAATCTTTCTCAAATGTTAAATATATGCCTGTGTAAAAGGTAATACGAGATATTTTCGCGCATAATAATATTTCACGCATATGTTTTATATTTCAAAATGCAATACAGAGGTTTATTACAAATAAGAGATCGAGAAATGTTTTGCTAAATTTAATTTAAATTTCATTTTGAATTAAATTTACATTTTTAAAATCTAAATTTCATATTGGATATACTGTGCCATTGAAATTTATACCGCACCGGGAAATAGTATACGAGATAGCGTTAAATAATAAATTTATAATTAATATATTAAAGTAGAGAAGAAGATAAATGAAATACCTAAAGAAAATAGACTGCGGTTGAAGCTTGATGAAACGATTATAACGTCCTCCATAAAACTACATCCTGCACGTCATTCTCCATACATAAACAATCAAGGGGTATCAGATACTTTTAAATGTGACAAATCGCGTGTACCCCCTATTAAAACTGTTCGTAAATACTTGATGAGAAAAACAGTCGCGAGCGGGACAGGCGCATGTCAGGATGAAGCACAGGACGTCACGCAAGATCTAACTATTGCTTTTATAAGATTCGTCGTTACAGATAGCACCTGGTTAATATTAGTTTTAGGTCGGCGACGTCTGGCGACGGTGTATGTCCAATGAACATTGGTAAGTATCTAAGGGAACTACATAAATCCTCGGGGTTATAATGGCTTTTCGATAAAGCCCGGTAAAGGTTGCTCCAAGTTTCATAAATCATGATATTCCCCATGATACAATGTTCTCTCTCTTTCTCCCTCCCCTCTCTCGCTTTCTCCCGGTAAAAAGTAAACAGCACACTCGGCATGCGCCCGCCCCGGTTCTCCCGCTTTGACCGTAGGCGTGATAACTCGCACGAACATTGCGTTTTGAATATAAAACGCTTTACTACGCCCCGGTAATGAAGTGCAGTCTTATTAGACCGCTCTCCCGCCCGCCCCTTCGTACAATGAGATTTCGTTTTTTGCAGCGTGACAAGCGGCCGCATACGCGCGCGTTAAGGCGCGCATGTGATCGTGATTGCACCCCTATTTATACCCGTCTATTGTTTCCGCTTATCTACCGCCGGTGAGATTTTTGCGAGGGGATGATTTATCGCTTTTCGAGCGCCGTAAAAACGGCGGCGGATGAATGTATCGGCATAATCTCAAGGGGTTCGAGGCAAAAGACCGGGTGCCGTACTCCCTCGGCTTCTCATTAACAACCCTTATTTCATTAGGCTCCCTCTTCTTACCCGGTATCTATCCGCCTCCCACCACACCGCCGTCTTCTCCTTCTTTTACACTTCTTTAACTCCATCTGCTCCCTCGCTTTTCCGCCTAAGCCGTCCTGCATTTTCACGGGGCGAAGAACGCCTGATTTATTTCCTGTCGGCGGCCGAGTAATTTCGCCCGTTTGTCTCGCTAATTATTTGCCGCCGCGACTGCGTAAATAAGATCGACTATCATTGTCCGCGAAAACGAACGAACCGACGCGAAAAATTGTCTCGAATAAAAGTAAAAAAGTTGTCCCATCTTTTTACCAAAATCCCGCTGTCCGTCCTTGTTAAGCTACGACGCTTCGATTAAACTTGGGATTTCTGTAATGCCTTCGGCGGCGATAACGGCGGAATTACTTTAACGGATATTACATTCAATAAGATAATAATATATGTGTTCGATACATCTCTTATTTTACAGTAAGTAAATCTTTAGCATATTTCATTAATGACTGAAAAATTGTTTAAAAGAAAGAATTATATTGCCAATCAAAAATTTTCTTTATTTATCCGGTGAGTTTCTCGAATATTTTTTTCCTCTTTTCGTTTCTTTCTTTTTCTATAATATTTAATATATAATTTAATTTTCATCTAACATAAATCTTTTTCCTAACATAAAAACCTATAACTGTTTTTAAAATGAGTCTTTAAAAGTTTATTTCATAACATTTCTACATGTTGCAGGAAGGTACGCGTATGCAAACGTAACATAAACTTGAGGAAACTTGTATTCACGCGAAGAGGCACGCGCAATATGAAAGGACGTCGATTTCACTCTCGCCGTTCCACATGGCTTCATAATATATGCATTGAACGCATGTGTCTGACAGAGATTTTTCGTATGTCGAAGCGAGCGCGCGGTTCATCGATAAACGTTTCGCACGTTGAAAAGGGAATATTACGCCGAGACAGTGGTTTCCCGGGGACCTCTCTTATTCGCTCCAATTCTCTGCGATTTTGCAAGATCTCCACCGTGAAAGTATTCCACTATCCCGGATATCGTTCTTATTTACATCTTTTAGGATCCGACTTACAATACCTGTCTGCTCGTGACCCGACGTTATTCTCCATCTGCATATCTTTCATCTCGAGACTAGTCATTTCGAGTGTCTCTTTACATCAAAAGGATTCGGATACTACTGATAGCAGAGAAAAAATATCGGGATTGCAAGTGGAAGTTTGTACGTACATATGTATACACATGTGAAGCCTTTACATATCTTTAAGCTCTAAGAGTTCTCAGCGAGTGATTAATCGAATGGCAACGGCCTCTTCGTAAATTCGAAAGTTATTCCCAAATGCGTGAAATGCCTTACAAACCGAAAGTTTGTGCTTCCCTCGTTACGTGTCGTGTAAAACGAGGACAGCTAAATGCTAAAAAAGCTTCCTTCGGTCGATGCTGCGAAGGTCGATAAATCCCAGGCCCCGAATTAAGCTAATGTATCGGAAAGTTACGTTAACCGTATTACCTATATCTCACCGTAATTTATTTTCGCCGAAAGTATCTTTCAGCGGTCCCGATAGATATGTACGAACGTTGCTTCACGTTCGTTTCACCGAGGCACGTGTTCTCTCCAGCAAAGGCTCGGACTCCAGCAGAGATATCTCAATTATCCTTTTAATTCCTCATTCTCTCCTTTCATCTCGTTATCTCGCTTAACGAAGGCGCCCGGCACCCTTCCTTCATCGCGAAACAAAGGGATCCATCCTTTCTAATTGAGCTCACTGCCGTTTCGCAGTATGAAATTGGTCGTCAGAGAATCAGCGCGGCTATATCGAGATGACAGGAGAGAAGAACGGAATCGGTATTGAACAAAAACCAAGTCGGCACGCTGTCGAACGGAATTTACACAAGCTGCTTAATTAGCCGCTTAATTGACGGGAGGATTCCGCGAATAGATTATGCGACTTGAGTCACATAGAATTATAGGTACCGCAATTCATGTTTCGGCTTTCTTACCACCGTGACCTAGATCGATGTCTTCCAATTTCATTTAATCGTGAAATCCCTTGCAACTCGGCTACAATGTGTCTAATCGCGTGATTCCGAAAATATACACCGAATTAAGCAGGAGACATGAAATTTATCTCTAATCAAACTGCCATATTCATTTTAGACATTTGGGACAACACAATTTTCATTAATCTTTCTCGTCTCTAAAACAAAACCATGTTATACATGAACTATGTAATTATCGTAATCAGATTAACCATCATTTAAGCTTCAAACGCATTAATTTCTGGCATATATATATTTTGTCTCGCATTAAGGTACAATGAATTAGTTATCGTCGATGTAATTTTCCTTTATTAAAATATATATTATAAATATATTATCGTATTTCAAAGAAATGAAAAAAAGACGTAAATCTTTTCGGCAAGATTTTGAAAACTGAATATACCATACCTCGGTTTCAAAACATGGTTCCTATATGGCACTCGAGTAAAATTTCATTGCAACCAAAAATATTAAGATACGTTTGCCACCATCGCGTGACACAATAATTATTCCCGTGCTAGTGGCGGCAAGTGTAACGTTACGATATCAATTACCGTCTATTATTCTGGTTTGGCTATACGCTCGGTAATAAGCATCGATCATATTCGTACGCCGGCAAAATATACGGCTCGTCGTATAATCTATCATTTAGCTCGACCAAGGTAGGTGTGTTCCTTTTGTTGCGACCGCTGGCCGCACACGGTCACGGCGCCGAAAGTTGTGTGTTTCAATTATCACACCTGAGAGGGAGGCGATAAATCGCCGAGATCGCATTGTGCCACCGGCGCGATAACTTCATTAAATCGACATTTATCGTTCCCGCCAGATATATATTTATCAGAGCGCTCTCGCGCGCGCAATATACTATTTATTAATTTATTAATGACTTTAACGACGAGCTACTGCACGCCGCCGCGCCGGGGAGAGTCGACGTCGGCTTTGCGATTTTCCCCATTCGCGATAATAAACATGTTAAAACGGATGAAAGTCGTGAACTTGAATCGCGCGGGATTATAACGAAGGCGAAGATGCGAGAAGAAAAAAATTCTGGAAAAAAAGAGCAATTTAACGATTCTTGTATAAATTTATTTTCCGCGTGTACTTTTCGTTTAAAACGCGGAGAATTCGGAGAGAGGCTTTCTAATAGTCTCAAAGATATTCGCTCGTTATACCTCTCATGAATGGCGAATACGGAAGCGCGGCTCCTCTCGATCTTATCTAACGAGGGGAAGACTGTTCTCGGCTGCGAATTTTATTGAATCGCTGGAAGAAGATTCCCTCTCGCCCTGTATTCTTTTGACTTTATATATTTACGTCTTATCTCTAATCGAGTCGTTGAAGGCGACCGTGTCTCCGCGTGTTAATGCAGCTGAATACGCTCCTAGCTCGACGCGATCGTGCACGGTGTATCTACACTATTCTACACATGCGATGTCCTTCGATGTGACTATGAAAGGATGTTTCTTACTTGCTGCCTCGTTCCGCGCATTTCCACTTTATCGAAGCTAAAACGCGGAAGCACACCGAGAAACGACGAGAGAACGATGATACGGAGCAATCGTTACGACTGCGAAACCTACTCTCCGAGCTTCGCTTATGTTTTCTCTCGATATGCGCGAGACTATTCGAGCTATTTGCATGCATAGCGGCATGCATAAATCCGCCGCAAGATGCATTTAACGATACGGATGCATCGCGAATAAGTGCCCAGAAAACACGAAGTAAATTTCACTGCTACTTGAGGAATCTCTCCTATACTTATGATTATCGTATATAACTCTATTGGAAGCATTTGGAGTGTAACAATTGGAAAGCACCGATAGGATTCCTAAGGATAATTAATGTTCTTTAATGAATAAATAGCGATCGATATGCATATGATACAAAATTAATGAATATTGATCCTCGAGCGGAATTTTACGCCTAATAATTTTTGTGAATTTTATTGGGCATCTCGTCAATATGTCAATACATCAAAATGTCAATATCAATATATCAAGGTGTCAATTAAATTAAATGTCAATATTATAATATTCTATAATTAATATTATCCCATAATAAGTAAATTCTTAAGGGCTTAAATCAAACGACAGACTGCAGATGCAAATTGCAACAAAGAAACCTTGTATAAAAGATTTACAATTTTTACACGATATTGAATGCTTATACACTGCTGCGAGAGTTTTTAATCAAGCTATCAAATATTGATCGAACACTTGTCGCACGTATGTCGTTAAAAACTGAACTCTCGGAGCTTACGCGTCCATCATCAGACGGTATCTTCGAAGAACAATCAATACTTTTGACATCTTCTCGATCACTCGCGGCAAAGCAACGCACGTCCGAGTAAATCGCAAGATAAATTCGATTGACATTAATTATTTTTATCGAAAAATTAACGCTAAATATGATTCTCTAATTCTGATTTAATTGTCTAATATAAACGACGAATTTAATTGCAATGGAAATTGCAAATCTAGGTTTATCATCAAACACGCGATAAACACGCGCGCACGCTCGCTGATATTTTCTACAATAAACATGTGAAAAGATCGTAAAATTCAAACATGTTTGAAGCGATCAATATGCGTGCATCATGCATACGTGTAATGTGCAATTATAATTCGCGACAGATGATAGATTGGTAAAAAAATGTTTACCTACGAATATAGATAGACAGATAAATATTATCACGCTCGGAGAGTTTATCAAAGAGGTATGTGCGTGCTTATATATATATATTCGATATATAAAACTGGATATACATAAATAATGAGTTTTAAAAGCTAAGGGTATAAGACAGTAGAATACTTTCAATATGCGGGAAAAGAAATACTCCGTTGCACAAACTCAATATAACTAATTGTAAGAAGAAGTGATTGGAAGCTAATAAAAAACAGTTTGAGCGACAGAGAAAAAAAAATGGCGGGGGCGAGAAATGTTTCTCTCGAAAGTTATAATGACAAGCGTGTCTATGTATACGCGAGTCACTCGAAACTTTGAAATATCGAGTGTCCGCAGCCGCTTGACGTCTTCGTAACGGAAGGAACGAGGTACAATTTACGGGGAAGCGGGAGCGAACGCGCGCGGTTGCAGTCAGGAAGTTCTTCGGTAACGATTTCCCGGGGACAGCCAGCCGGTCTTAGTCTTTCTCTCTCAGCCGTCAAACGGGGAGGGAAGGGGGGACGAGAGAGAGAGAGAGAGAGAGAGAGAGAGCCAGCAGCCCAACGAGTTCCAGTCCCTCTAAATTAAAGACGTTTGATTTTTGGGTCGGGCGTAGCCCGGGATACGGGAGTTTTACGTTTCTTCTCCTTCGGAAGTAGTTACGCCGATAGCTCAATAAACTCCCGCGGAGCTCTCCTCCAGGGAGATCTGATTCCAACTTTCGCGCATAAAGAAAACTTGGGGCGGTTCGAGGACTTTAAAAGATTATATTTTATAATCTAACATTCTCGGGCCGGCCGCGTGATTTCTGCGCGGTCGGAAAACTCGCCTTTTAGTTTTCCGCAAGATAGGATGCGACGAAAATTATGGATTTTCGGGTTATTCCGCGTGAGATAACGTATCGAACGTATTTCAAGGTATTCCCGTTGCCTCGCATATTTCGCCCAGATTGCTGACCCACTCCCATTGAATCATTAACGCATTCTAATCAAATTCTCTGCAAAAGGAATGCAAACCACCATTTTCATATTATACCATTTTGCTATTACAAAACATAAACATAATTCATGAGCCGTAGAATCTCACTTACATTAGTGGATTTATTATTCATGTCGTTTTCCCAATATCAAGTTAAAGCCGATATTACTAGTACGAGTTGGGTAACAGTATTTAATAATAGTTCCCAAGCCAATGCTTAAATTCATAATGTGCTTTCTCGGAAATACTCAGGAACGCACATTTGCGGAAAATGTTTGCAGTACAATGTTTATATTATAAAACAAAAAAGTTACAAAAGATACGATAAGGCTGTGACATACATATTCATCGAATTTATTTTAATATACAAAATACAAAATTTTCATGTAAGGCTTTTAGCGTAGTAAAAATGCAGACGATGATGAAAAATGAAATTCATAGTCGCAAAGGGCTAAATTGGTTTCAAGAGAAAGAGCTTATGAATTTTATCGCCAACACGTTGAAAATATGTAATTCTTAACTAGAAATTCTATCTGTTTCTCTTATAAAATTCTCTTCTGTTGCAAGCATTATAAAATTCACAGCATATATTTTTGTCAAATTATTTAATCGTCCACTTGCAGTTTATACTTTGACAAACGTGATGGAAGGAAACAACATCATAGGTATCAGTAGGTTTTTATATATTCTTTCAATTAAATTAAGATTGACAATTAAAAATAATTAATTTACTCATTACACATTTAAGAGCACTAACTGCTGTATAAACATCTCGGCATTTTATTTGACGTTTATTTATCACATTACGTCATTGGCTTTTTACTTAATTAATTTACAAAATGCGAACTGTTTTCATATTCTTGCGAGTATACAAAACTACGATATTATGTGTTGAGTTCTTTCATGCATATTAGACACGTTTAGATATGTTCTATTTTAAAACAGCCAAAGATCTGAAATATGTACACAAGAACCTTCATGGCGTTTCAGCTAGCGCACGAAAAACAATATTCATGGTTCCATTGTGCTTTCAGCTAACTTACACGTTTTGCTATTGTGTTAAATCGGCAATGAGACGAGAGCAAAGCGAAAGAGAGCAAACGCAGGTTGGCGCAAATAATTGAAATTTCACGATGGACATTATCGATCTTCGATATAACGCAGGGGTAAGGAACCTTATTTCGAATTCCGTTTTACTTCGATGCTATTCGATTAAGCATAGAGAGACAGAGAGAGAGAACCGTTAGCGTGACCTTTGTAACAAACATGTACCGAAAAGCCGTCCTCGTGAGCGTCCTGAAATTTTGACGAGGACTGCGCCGGCACGAGAGCTGGTTGGCGTCATGAAGCCACTGCCGAAAAGTCGCCGGAAAAATCACGCTCTCTGCGGAAGCTGAGCGGCGACGTACCGTAAGCGGTGGAAGGAAGCCGGAGAGAAGGGTCATAGTGGCTTGGACGTGTAATTTTTCAGAAGCGTCCCGCACACACCGACGCGACGGCGAACGAGAGACGGAAGAAGGGAGACACACGTAAAGAGAGAGAGAGAGAGAGAGAGAGAGAGAGAGAGAGAGAAAGAGAGGAGAGAGGAGAGAAAGGGGAGACGGAGTCGCAGAGATGGAAAGGGTGGAAACAGTGGTCGTAACAGTAATATCGCGGTACGAAAGGGAAGCTGCTATACCTCACCCTCTCGTCCCCAACCCCTCCTGCGAAGTAACAAGAAAATAATAGAAACGAGCGGCGCGTGTCTGTATAAACCAAGAGTAATGTGGGCTTCGCGCGCCTAGGGATACACGGATTACTACGGGTTTCCTTTTGGCGCGGGGATTCATGCCGGATATCACCCTTTTCTTATCTCGCGAGCGACGATATCCCCGTTTTAGCGTATCTCGTTGACCCAAATGCGCGCGCATTTAATACATCCTTCGTACGGCTGGATGCTGCGCACGAGCGAAGCTGTCGAAATATTTAAAAGTGTCGCACGTATTTCCGACTCGCCGTACGTTTATTTCAGCCCCGATATATTGTCAGTTGCATTATGATACTTGGCCTCCATTCTCCTCCCGTCTTTGTGTAAAATAAACAACAATTTTGTCTGATAATCCATGTTGAGATGTGTAGGCAGATACATGTAAATATCGCGTGTCGCGGTATTTCATTTGCATAACGCTGCGTAAGCTAAACTGAAAAATGGGACAAGGAAGACCGCGCGGTGTTTTTATTCGCCCACCACGCTCTTTCGTATCGTAATAACTGAGTTTCAAACAAAAAGTTACGTGTGCGGATGTGATGAAACTCTCGCGTACGACATGGTATTTAATAAAATAGGAAGGGGAATGGAAAAAAATGCTGTTTTTAATTAAAATTAAATTCTAATGAACATAATTAAACCAAAAGCATACAGGGGGAAACGGGCTATGCCGCGTGCAGCATATCAGAATTGAGAGAATTAATTAAAACGTTGGGAAACTTCGATGTTAATCCGCGCAAACGGAATTTCACACAAAATCAGGCAATTATTATTTGAAATCTTCCGAGCCACGCAAATCAACCGCAGAGCCAGCGTTACACCGATCGTACATTTTTCACTAATCACTATTTTTCACATCAATCCCAGCTTTTCGTGCTCCGCGTGCCGTCTGATCGCCGCTATTTTCCGCCGCCGGATGCATTTTCGCGCGAGATCGCGCACCTTCTCGCGCCATTCCATATTCCACATTTCGTCCCTTTCGACACGAGAGGAGTTTTTCGTGGATCCGTTCGTGGATTTTTGACCTACTGCTCCGCTTTAGCGAAGTATATTATCGCAGAGAAGCTGCTTTCTCGCGGTTAAGGCTTAGAGGCGAAAGCTGGACGAGCATACGCCGTTCGACGATCGTGAAGAATCGTATGAGAAACTTGGTGCAAAAGGCCGAGAGGATGCCGGACAACGGCGATGTGAAGGGCAAAAGCGGATGGAGCGCGGAAAGTGAAGTACGTGAGAAGATTCAAAAGAAATCGGTGGTATTGCCACAGACTGCTGGCGCGAATACCGCGTACTTCGCCCTCGCGTCGACGGGAAGGGCGAAGGCGGGGGCCGGCACTTGCATTAAAATTGCTATGCCGTTCCCGCGGGCGGCGGACAACATTTTTGCCGGCAGTGGCTTTTATCGCCGTGTGCTTCCAGCGAGAGAAGGCAGTGCTGAACGCACTCGCGAGGGCGGGGGCGAGGAAGCCGGAAAATCGGCGCGAAGAGGATGAGAATGGAATAAGAGAGACAGTCGGCGGAGAAGGAGCGGGAAAAGCGGGAAGTCGGTTTAGGAGAGAGTATGCATTCGCTGCTGATTGAGAAAGAGGAAGAGAAAGAGCGATATAGTAAAAAGAGAGCATTCAGCGAAAGAGAGAAAGGGCGGAGAGAGCAGAAAAAAAGAGGTAAACAGATAGAGAGAGAGAGAGAGAGGGAGGGAGAGAGATGGAGAAGATAGACAAAAAGAGTGCGGCGAATACGGATAAATGGCCAAATGACCACGGAGGCTTAACTCGCGTACTCTTTCCGCGTCGAGGACCGTAAACGCCGATATTTAGGGGATGTTTTTGCCGTGTACATTGTGCGGTTGAGGCGGGAATGGGAACGGATGCGGTGGCATTTTTTTTCCGCAGAATTTTCCGCGCGCGCTTTGCACTGCGCAAGAGGGAGAGGAAAAAAAAGGGGGAAGAAAACCAGGGGGGAAGGTATAATGGCGCGACGCGCCGTGATCCATCCGCGGTTAACGGCCGTATGCCGAGCGAACCGCACGACCCCGGGATGCTCCCGCGTAATTATTAATGAAGAACAACGACGACGCACGGGGCGATAAAACTTTCGACCTTACGTCGTAGAACGGATTTACGTCCTGCCGGGCCGGCGGTGATTGTAAATCGCCGGACCCTGCGTAATTGTTCACGAGAGCGGCTCGTTCCGCCAGGACGAGCCGCCGCATTTGCCGCTCTTTAAGCCTGGACCTCGTATAATAATTTTATACGTCATATAACGCTCCTTCACCGTTGCTTGTAATGCGGCCGGAGAACTTGCACGAGATCTGAAGCGCGCGAGTCCTCTTCTCCACATTTTTTTAAACTTTACACATATAATTAACTCTCGTGAGATATTTTCTCTTACCTACAATATTCTACGATTATCTAAGAGAACATAAAAACTTGGAACAGATATGATTACCCTACTTCTTTGAAAGACTTCTTTGTCAAATATTTAAAGAAAAATCAATTTTTTTGTTTTTATTAAAGTCTGTAGTTTAATGTTGTTATCATTAAAGATACAAATTCGAACGATCTTTAATGAAAAACTGTGCTATTTAATCGTTAGGAATTAAAATCTTTAAGAATTAAATCTTCAAGAATTAAATTACAGCTTAATGGAGATGTAGGCGACGTTACTCTCTTTTTTTGTTGCTTCGTTTCACGTTTATGTATGTACAAGCACGGGCTGAGACACATTTCAAACGGATTTAGAGAGCTCAAAGAGGCGGGAAATACGCACTAGCGTACGGAGTCAATTACTGCAAATTGAACTTTCAATTCGGCCTTTCATTGAGCCCAGCGTCATGCACGCTTCTCTATCGTCCCTCGAATTCGTTTAAGTTCCACTCAAGTGGATAGATATAAAGAATTGCAGTTTGTGAAAAACTCCCATACGCTTACGGTTAATAGATCGAAATATTTGCGCGATTTCCTTTATAACTCTTTCCTCGCATTGTATAAACGATCGATTGAAGAATATTATTCGCGATAGTAAAACATATTAAGCTCACTTTTAATAGAGTAATTTTTCAGTAATTAATTTTAATTAATGCTAATTTGATTCCAGCTGTGACACAGTTAGTCATTCTACATTTTTGCAGTATATTCTGCGAAATATGCAACGCGTGCATACGTGAGAATCGCTTATGCACTTTCAGAGATAAGAAAGGCGCGTATATCAACTTACTTCGAGCTACGTGCTCTGCAAATTACAGAACGAAGTGCGTCAGCTCGCATTTAATCGCGACTTCAGTGCACTCCCGGACACATAATTGACTCTATGAATAATTCCGGAATAAAATATTACTGAATCCGCTCACGGAGCAGATGGAGCGTCGCGAGAAGGGCGAGGTACGAAGCGCGACGAAATGATGTTAAATCGTGATCAATTACGATAAGAGTGCAGCAAATAAACTGTAATCTGAGACACATTATGGCAAAGTATGGTAAAGAAGGACAATTCAATTTCCTTGCAGATATGTTAATTAAATAATTAAGTTATCATTTTAACCGTACTTGAATATACAGTAATACAATTAAGGCATCTCTGCAATGCGACATATTTATAATGTAATATTATCTATTGTCCAATCTGATAAATTATTTTCTTGAGTTTAAATACCTTATATTAGCAAGTGTTTGTCTTCCCGATCGAATTTACTCATTATCGAAAGAGTTTACTTCCGCGCCACAGGAATCTCGCGCAGTTAAGCTCATCTAATTATCTCGTTCGGGTTACTACCTAACCACCACCGTAACCGCCGTCTCAATCCACCGTTGAGGACAGTGTGCCAAACCGGAAGCGCGATAGGAAATTCAACGCATTACCAGAAGAGAACATCTTGTTTTCTCTCGGATAGCACTCACTTCCAGCGAAGTAGATTGGAGAAGGCAAACTGCCCGATGTTACTATTGCCAATGAGGAGGTACTATCATTGGCGTAGCGAGGTAGTTTTGATTTCAGATCTTTTCTACACAAATTCTCCCTCTTATATTCAATAAATTAACAAAGAAATATGTATAAATAAAGAATGACAGAACATCTGATTGCGCGCGTTACGAAAAAATATCTGCTATAGTGAAACATTGTAGTCAATTGTAAGAAAGTCTGAGAAGATAGTTTGATTGTTGATAAACACTGCGGAATTATATAAAAAATAGAGAAACAAAGCGAAAGGGACTGGTTTCGGGCGATTGAAGGGTTTCGTGGAATCGTCGCAGCCAACTATTTCACGACCAAGTTGGCTACGCCTCTGTCGGTCGTACATGTACCAACCTGGAGAAATACCGACCCTCCGCGCGACTGCGGCAGTCTGCCGAGTGAGTATATCCCTTCTCGTATCTACTCGACAAAGTACATACACGGCAAAGTCCCGGGTAGTCGAGGCTGGCTTAAAGCTTCCGGGGCCGAGCTTTCTCCCGTACTTCCCGCACGCTCGCTCTCTCAGCCTCAACCTGGCGCCCGCAGCATCCTCGTTTCACGACTTTTCTGTTGTTCCATCTCTTTCTGCCCTCCTCTGTCTCCCTTCCTCTCGCGCTTTGACCTTTTCATCAACCCCTCGTCCGTGCACGCGCACGTAATCCACACGCCGCCCCCCGGTTGTAATTGCGCGCACCACGTGTACGAAACAAACGCACGACTCTATCGAAGGCAAAACGTTGGACACGTGGAGGTTTCACGTAGTGTAAAACGTGTTTATACGTTATAAGTTGAGGCGCAAATTATCTAGATATTTACGTATGTATACTTATTGCAAGGTGTTTCGATAGTAACACGTGTCTCTCGCTCTGGAATTCTTGGACGAGGACTTGTTCAACTTTTCATGCCCAATACTACAATGAAAAAAATTCTAGTTAAAAACGAATCAGAAAATCTTGTAGGACTCAATACTTTACAACTTAATAATAATTAGATCTGTTATAATAACCAGAATATTTGATTACGCCTACAAAATTTTTCTGATTCATCCGTTTCTAACCAGAATTTTTTTTCAGTGTAACCACGTGTGATAATTTTATATAATAATTGATTTCCAAAAAAACACATCGAAATGATCATTCGTTTAATCGATATCTTATATATGTACTTTTTAAGATCCACATAAGAGGTAGATAAGCTATCTTCCAAGTATTGCGACTGCCTGTGCATACGTATTCTGGAATACCGCCGGTCGTTCGATTACTACAATCGCCCGCGCCGCCTTGCGACTGCGTTCTCTTTTCGGAAATGATTTCCACCCGATGGTTCTCGACAGTCTGAAAGGATTTCAACTTGATTTCCGAGAACAGTCAGAGCTCGTACATTCGCATTTCGTGCCACCGCTGTGCACAGGCGCTTTCGCCGTTGCGCGCTCGCTTAAGCGAAACGCGAAAAGGAAATTTCGCAAGAAAAACGAATACGTTGATAAGGGTAAATTCGCAGGCGGCGGGAAGCCATCGGCGCTTTTTCTTCCGTCGCATTTCGCTGCGCGGCGAGAATCGCGCACTGCGCGCTGAAAAAGTGCACGCGATTTCGCGAGTGTAAAGCTACATCGATATCTTCATGTCAGTGCGAAACCTCTTATTTCGTCGGAGCCGGAATGTTCCACGTGGATCAGATCGAGGTTTTTGAAGATAGCAGCCCGAAATGCGAATTTTTACAAAATAAATATTTATATATTAAAATTAGATTATCCACAATTTGTCCATAATTAATTATTTTTTATTCATTTTGCAAAAAACTTAAACAAAAAGTAAATAAAAAAAGTTTTATTATCATCAGTTCTAAAAAAGTTTTATTTTAATTATATAAATTAAAATGTTCATAAAATGAGAAAAGAAGTATATAAAATAATTTCTGACAAATTATTATTTGATATCTTGAATTTTTAAGTCAGAAATAATAAATGAAACTAAATGCCGCAACAATTTTGTAAAAATTCGCACTTTGAGATGCCAACTTTACAGACGTATTAGATCGAAATGTAAAAATAATCTTTGTAGACTCATGTATCGGTGAATCCTGATAGTTTTGAAGTCGAGGAAAAGTATTCTCCTGAATTAATGCAAAGGAACAATTCTCATAAATGTGCGATATCTTCGACAGGCAATTACTTGACGTTCTGCGAACGTAAGCCGTTTCCCTTTCGCCCAAGTTCTGATCGTGCTTTCCATATCTACTGGCGTGGCGTATCTAGTTACGCCTTTTAAATTGAACTCGCGGTAGTGATCGTGTTTCTAGAGATCGTCATAAGATCGGAAAAGACGATGCAAACGACTCCGTCCGAACATCTTGTTACTTCGAAACAGTATATAATCTTAGTGTTTTAATTTCCGGAGGTATTTGGATGAACGGCATATTACGACGTCTCCGTTAGAAAAGACTTGTCCAACATTGTAAGAGAAAAGCTTCCGCGAAATGTTTTTACTCGAGATGTCACACTCTTTACGTGGACGAAAATAAAATTTTTAAATGCGAATGTAACTAGAAACGTTACTGAGTGATCTGTTATATTATTCACAAGTTTTCAGTTTAAATATTTAACAAAGGAGCCGTTATGCAAAACGTACAATTTTAGAAATTCATGGAAAGATCGAATTAGATTATCTCGCTGTCATTACGCGCACATGTTCAATTTTTTATTTCCCTTCTTACAGCTAAATTTCAGCAGCTGAATTATTTTTATCTATAAATTGTGCATCATTGTATAAATAATATAAAATAATAGTACTTTAAACTCAATTTACATGATATTCTGATTAAATAAGGTTACGAGTTCATCTTAAAAAGGAATTTTTTTTATAATTTTTACTTATCAATATTTTCTTTTTACAATTTTTGCAATTTTTATTAGATCACATGAACAAGTAATGCTCATCTGCACTCAATGTTTGACTCAAATGATAAGGCCTGAAATAAAAATAAAAAAAGAATACATATATCAGGAAAATTCGGATATTTTCGGCGTTGCTATTTCGCGACGCGCCGCAAGACAGGCTTCGGGTGATCGCTGGCTATAAAAGTATCGCATCCGAAAATGCATCCGATCGATGGTGATCGCGGGGAAACGTGCCATCGACGATCTCGAGGGAAACACGATGGCCCGTCCTCGAGAGATCATAAAGCAAGCAGCACATGGGCGGCCTTGTATCGTCGGTAGTACGTAATAACGGGTGCATTCTCCCGGCACCGTGAAAGTCAAACTCCATCGACGTGGCCGCCGTTAACGACGCCATGCCGCGCCGCGGCGGCTTTGCACTTCGTGCCCGAGCAATTGTTAACGATGACGGCCCGGGCTGTCGGCCCGGTTACAATCGAAATAATTCACTCGCTCCTGAAACCGCCGTCACGTATCCCTAACAAACGTGAGCCACCGATGTAAACACCGAGCTGTCGTCTCGGAGCGGATCGATACCTCCGCCCGGCCTTCCACCTATCCGCCCATCCTTCTGCGCGCCCTGTCTGTCCTTCGACATCGCTAACATTTCATGCAACCGTGGGCGACCGGTGATCATCTTTTGAGCGTGGCGGTCAAATTACAAAGGATTTTCCGGAACATGGATGTCGGTTAAGGGACACGAGGACGGATTAGATGTCCCCGGGCTTGTATTGAGTTTACGATGAAAATCACCTTCCGCTTTATGGCGACGACGGCGCTTTCAAAACCTTTTTCCGATGGTTAGGCTGTTCGGTCGAATAACTAGTCCTTCGAGCTGTCGTTAATTTTAATTTGTCCGCAAAACAATGAACGTCCGTTTCGAGTTCCCGAATCGATGATTTGTTATTCCACTGACCTGCGGTTTATGGCAGAAGGGATTGAGAGAGAGAGAGAGTCATCACGCAAATACAAACTTACAGACTCTGCGGCTATGTACCGATGGTTAGGATCAAGCCACCTTCCGCCTCGCGGAGATTGTATGTACCGGGATAGAGGAAACGACGGCCTAGTATCTTCTGCCATAAGATTTCGAGGTACACTAGGGAACCCTAAGGAAGCCACCGGTAATGGCCGAACCGTCGACAGGGTAATTTGTGAATCGCTGCCGGAGGGATATATACGAACGTGACTTCTTATCGAAGCTTCCCTATTCCTTAACGGAAATACCACCTCAGGTGCCGCGCGCCGGGTGTCTCGGTGGAACGGCGAAGGCGACCGCGGAAAAGAATTCAGTCTCTGATCCGAGATAAATGAGAAAATTTATGATCGCCGATGAGATTCCTCTCCCGTTAACGTGGAATTGTCGGATGCTGCGTTATCGCGCGCGCTCGCGCGATTTTAAAATACATCCCTTAACGCCGCATTCGCAGACTCGATCGATTCTTACCTCTCGAAGTAGGCGCTCTTTAAACGCGCGCGAACGAGACGAAAACTTTAATGGCTAGAAGAAGAAACTATCGTTGATAGACGTGAGAATTATTATTAATGATAATCACAACAGGAAAGTTACAACAAGGAATAATGAGCGAAAGTTTTATATTCTTTTTTTAGTAGACTCGGCTACACATTAATTATACTGGCCGAAAGCAAATATGAGATTTAAATATGATTATATTAATTTAAATGTAGTTCATTAAAAATCATTTAGCTGTATAAAGATCCGTGACTATCCTGTGTCGTTAATGAATAATGGAAGATGTTATGTTATTGTATTTTATTAATATAAATTTTGTATTTTCATTCACGAACTTTACCCGATGTTCTCGCCTTTGATTTTCGGCACGTTAAAAAAATGACAGTTTTAATATTATTAAATATATAGAAAATTATTAATTTAAAATGTAAATATATGAGGAATCATTTAATTGAATAATATTGAAAAACTCAACCTTTGAAACTGACGTTTATATAAAGTTTGTGCGATATAAAATGTACTAATTAATATTTTATATTAATATAATTACATATATAATTTCATATTACTTTTTATCTAGAAAAAACTGCTGAAAAATAATTTTTATTTACTTATTTTAAATTTTCAAAAAATGAAGACTTTAAATAAATTATTGATATTGTATATTCGTTTCGAGCAAAAGCGCAAAGTCACATTGTATCCTACGCGATAAATATCAGTTTCGGACTTTTTGTATATTTATCATCTCGAATTAAATATAAATTCTAATACATTTTCGACAAGATATATATTACTTTTGCATGTGCGTTACGTCAAAACTGAAAAGATATGTACGTCTGAAAAGATATGTACGATATGATATATAGGAAACATTTTAACGAGACCGAACCGACCACCCACGTGGCCATGCATAATTAATAGCAATGACAAATTTCAGATGGATTGTAAGATAAATATTTGATGACGTTACAGGAGTCCCCTGTTATTTAGCGATTTATCTGAATCTTGCATGCCTTCTGTTTCACAGTCCATATGAGTGATCGCGCCGTCACGTTTATGTCGGGCGAACGTGTGTAGGTAAGAAAGGTATAAGCGGAGAAGGGTATATGTTCGAATCAGTAATCAAGGTGCAACTTGGAGCTGATTAATTGAAGTGAACGCCGGCTCGGGGGCGTGACGAATATATCCTTAAATCACAAAGCACGCGTCATTTAAGTCTCATCTCTCCCCGTCCCTCGCGAGGTAAGGACGGTAAGTATCTTGACGTTTATGATGAAATGGATGCGAGTATATTCACTGCCCTCTTTGGATTGAGCTTTGGAATAGTCAATGAATACGACAATGCATCGGGGTCTTGAGATCTCACGGTCGATCTAATCGTACTACGTTTCATTTTTAAGACAGACCGATATGACTCGTGCTTACCGAACTTAACGGTATTTGCAGTGATAATATCGCGATATTTACTCGACGGTATACATACACGAGGCTTTATATTCACGGCAATGCGGCAATCAGTCATCGAGCTGTTTGCCGTGACAAATGTGGTATTGACTTTCGCATGGCGGAAATTTAATTGCGCGCTTATTTAATAACAGTTATTTAATAAGAATTGAAAAGTCTCTCTAAATAGTGCTCCAAAATTGGACAACACGATATCATCCCATGGTAATCTCAAATTTATTGAATTTCGCTTTAACAGATATTGGATTGGAGTTTGCATCGTGCTTGACAACATGTGATATCAAAAGTTCAAAAATTGCGAAGAAAATTGATGCTTAATCTGAATTTCTGAATTGAGTTTTTTTTTCTGAATTTTTTAGAAGACAGATTATATACATTTTTCAGGACACGCTTTACGTTTCCTTTTTAATTTACCACTGGATTAATTTTCTTGCCTGGAGTATCGTAAAGATACGATCCGCATGTACATTCGTATATTTGGTCAGTATAGTTGATATTATCGCGCAGGCCACTAGTCATTTCACCGGCAGTAAAAGCAAGAAAAATGACTGTCTTATCGTCGTAATGTGATATTATAAAAAGCATAACACGCGCTCCGGTGCGGCTATATTACAGTAATGCATTACTTTACGCTGTAATATTTTAAGTGGCACGAGACAGGCGCGCACTGGTCCCATCTCACACGTACGTATGTAAAACCGCGTTATCTTAATGGTAGCGACGTTAATTTTTCATAAAGCGTATGTGACAATCGTAGGCCGCCACCGCGCGCAGCTGCGAAACGCGAAAGCTCGCGTGCGGTTAAAAAAAAGCCGCAAAAATTTGGCACGGATTTACCGTCGCTCGGCGAATTGGTAACGGGCTGCTCCAATTCCCAGATACGCACATGTGCGCCTGCAGTTACCGCTAAACACGAGAGGGAACACGTATACGTTACAAACAAATTACGCCCTTTACCAACAATCTTTTCAAAAACACTTTTAGCCCTTTTACGAACGCGCGGACCAAAATATTTCCACCAATACGCCAGTAGCGTGATCACGTATCGTAATTACAATACATTTTTGCATAGTAGCAAAATAAAAAATAAATAAATATATATTTCTTTAGTAAAGCATTTTTTTAATTCTGTAAAAGTGAAATTGTATTATTACAGTAAACACATTATTTCTCGATGTTCCGGGATTTCCCAAAAAATTAATTGTAACTCATTGAAATAATTTTTAATCTATTGCAATCTTTAGGACTAAAATTAGCTTTCGATCGACTCTGAATTATAATATAAATATATAAACGACATATTTATAAAATCGCTTAATTAAATTTCTTTTAAAATATGTGAAAACTGATAATGCGGAATCACGTCCTTTTTTTCTAGTTATCGTGAATGCGTATTCCAGTAAGGAAGAAAAATTTGAGAGTATTAAGAATGGTGAAAATATTTCTGCCTAAGACGTTGGTAGACGTACGATGATCTGGAACGAAATAATCATGATGTAGTACGCGAGAAAACGAACCAAACAAGGTGGTTTAGCCAAAACTCTCTCGCATCGCCGATCGCTGACGCTTAAGCACCATCTAAGCACGTACGACATTCACCGCGCATTCTAATTTCTAAGTCTCATGAAGGATGCAAAACTCATTTGCGTAGTAATTAAGAATTTACCGCACCTGGATATCTCCCGGGTGGCGGAAAGTCGGATGAAGCGTCACGTCGACTACAAACTCGACTACGATTCGTTCGCTTCGACGAGCTGAAATCTTGTCAGTGAGTGTAAGCGCTTTCCGATTGGTGTCCCTTAAGGTTTCGATTGTTTGATCATTAGCAAAAACACGGCTTTCTAATTTTATAAGGCTGGAACGATGCGAGAATACTGCACTGTTTTAAAAGCGATTCACCATAGAATTGCACTGAATGAGTTTCAGCTTATTGTTATGCGCGTCGAATATTGTACTGTTTTAACTATATACAAAATATAAATATATATAAATTACGAGATAATTTTTGCAACGTCGGTTGGACTTTGCGAATTACTTTTTTGTAAAACTAACAGCTCGCATTGCAATTGGCATTAATTTTCTATCAGATTATATTTTGATGCTACCGAAATAATTTCTATTTCGATTAATGACGATGAAAATACAATGGCTGTTTTAGAATAGGCTTCTTTGTATTTATAGTGTCGAATAGTGAATTAACTGACCTCAATTCCAATAAATGCTAATCGAGAATTATATCGAGAGAACTTCCTAATAAACATTCTGTGTTAATTTACATGAGAGAATGCAAATTATATCGGGAATGTGCATCGGAAGAATTTTGTACCGTTAGGTATTTATAAAACTTTCAAATTATTACTGATGGACGACTCATTTTAAATACGAAAAAGAAGACAAAGCAATAATGGGATATCTTGATTAAAAATTGTATGAGGCATTGATTAGGAAATCGAAATTAACGTCTGATTGGGAAGCCGTGTTAATGAACGGGCGATGACAAGATAGAAAAAAAGTGGCGCATAAATTCCTCTAACAAGCGGCATTGATGGGTATCGACGAACTAAATGTGCGTGCCTCCGATGCTGGAGGCGTGTTATCATGGTTGATTACTGACATAAACAGGTCGATCGAGAAGCGTGGGCTTTAAAATGTTAAATAAGACATGTTACGAACGCGCGATGAAGAGAAAAGTAATAAAAAATGAAGCAGTACTGGAATTCGATTTATATATCAGTCAGTTATTGAAATTAATAAATTTACTCTTTAGACATATCTGTTTAATGATAACATAAAATAAAATAATAAAATAAAATTTGTCTAACAATAAATTTGTCTAACATAAAATAAAATCAATCAATATGATTTTGAAATTTAAAGTTTTGTAAAAAGCGACTTGAAGATTATGTTCTAAAAGATTATGTTATAAAATTTAAAATAATAATGCCATTTTATGATATTGTGAAATGCTTGTCAATCTGTACGTAATTATTCAGCTCCGTTTAATGCAATTTATCAATGAAGATCCAATTAATAAGATTAAAATTATATGCCACCTAAATTGTACCATGAATCTGTTATTATCGAAAATAATAATACATTTATAGCACCTGTATTAAGTATTTAAATCAATACGATAATTAATCTCTCGTTAGCTAATTGATTGTTTAATAACCGTGTACTCTCATTTCTGTTACATATAATACATCCCGTTTAGTTCATTGCATTTATTTCACACGAACGCGAAGATCCGGAAAAAAGTCTTTGCGACTCTCGTCCGCAGCTTTGAGTGTGGGCGGAAGTATCGGTGACGTATTTTCATCACCGCCTGTCGGCAGTGGGCAAAAGTCATGTACCTTCATTTCAAGCGCTTTCGAAGGAAAGGAAACGGCCGGGGAGTTAACCCCGTCACTTTCAAACGTCAGATAGTAAACCGGTGAACGAGTGGCTACGGAAAATGGGACGGCCTCCGAAATCACGGAGCATTCTCGCGGCGCGCTGAGTTTCACGACGAGAAAATTTCCTATCGTTGGATTTATGTTACCGTCATTGTTCCTGGTATCTGAGCGACGAGCGAAAGCGCCGTTTGTACAAAGCCTCCTCCCCCCTTACCTTTCACTCGCGGGTACGCAAAGCGAGGTAACGACTTGGGAATTAATTTATTTAATGCTTAATATGAAAGGCAAATAACTTCGTGTCCCGTTTACGATAAAATCCAAAGAGGTAAATTGACACGTCGTAGAGATTGTTCAATAAATATCGATAACTCATCTAATGATAATTTTTATTGAATATTTCATTTACCTCTTGTCATCTTTTTGCTATGTTATAAATTTTTTACATTAAATATTTCCTTTTCATGCGAGGAGATTCTTATTGTCTGAGACACAAATAATTGTAATCGTTACAATATTCTTTAAAGAATTGTACTTGGAATGATATAAAGTTGTGGTTGAAGTTTCAATTAAGCGGTCGAGTTTGCGTTTAGGTAAGCGATCCCCGATCGCACGATCCAACTTGCGGTTAAATTGATTAAACTTTTGCCAAAACACCAGGTGTTAAGTTAATTAATAAGCGATAAGCAGGTTTAGCTTATGCGCTCAGTGAACGATGTTAAGTCGATAAGCGACTATCAAACTTGAACGATCTGATTAATTGGTCCAGTCCTTCTTGACAGAATGGTTATTAATTGTAGTAATCAGGGTCTGCCTTAATGAAGCTGACAGATGTAACGAGCAAGAAACGGAGCGCGCGTGTTTAAATGATGAATTGGAAAACACAGCCCGGTAACTCTAGACGTATCACGGGGGAAGATATCGTACCTGAGAAATTTATATCGCAGAATGGAACGTTTCAGAGGACATCGGAATCCCTTTCCTCGCGGGAGAAGAGAGAGAGAGAGAGAGAGAGAGAGAGAGAGAGAGAGAGAGACGTGGTAAAGACACCACGGCAAGTATTCGCTACTCATGGTTTCCATCATCTCTTATCTCTGTGTCGTTGCGTATATAATGTATCGCGATGCGCGCGAAGATACGCATCGTGGCATAATCTAACGTGGTGGATTCTGGAATCGGATTGCGACTTTTATAAAGCGAAACGGAAGGAGGCAAATGTAGGCCCCGGATACGCGAGAATGGATATACTTTTTTGCGGCAAGAACTTTCCTATACTATCGGAAGAAACAGAGAAGGGAAACGAAAGTACAAAAGTACCGCGTGGTTCAACTCAAAGTGTAATTTGGACTCACGATGTAACAGCATTTCGTATAATATTACGTTCATATGGCCTCGCAAAGAAAATTTTTTCGCGTTATTTCACAGTTTTTGCTAGTTACGCTTTTATGAGACGCAATGCGCTATCCAAACGCATGAGAGAAAGAACTGTCGATTTAAATATTAAATTGTTTAAGTTTTATTAAATAAGTAATCATTTAAAAAATACTTTCTCTGTATATAAACAAAGTCGTTCGTCTTTTTAGCCATTTTTCTATATAAAATTAAACAATTTTAATTACGAGATTGTATATACTTTATTATATCTTCGTTATTTTCTTTCGTACTACGCACCACTGTTTTCTTCCGTTCATTCTAGATGCGAGGTATTTCTCTTTCGGTATAATTACGACGATTACGCGCAAATGCTCCGGGCAAGTTTGGTCGGCAACTTCCGAAATTGCGTCATGAAGCGATTAACTACCATTTTATTCTCGAGTTGCGACGAGAGCGTCGGTGAATGAAATTTCGGGTAATCGCCGGATCGGCCGGTCAGCGCGATGAAGTCCGAAGGGAAACGTCAGCCGGCGTGATTCTGCGTTGAAACTTGCCGCTCGAGTTGGCACCAGGAATCGCGAAAGAGAGACGACAGTTCCACAGAGCGACCGACCGTTGGATCGTAATGCTGGAATTACGCGCCGGTCTCTGAGAGAAGCGACATTCATTCCCCAAAATTCGTGATTATTATTCTTGTAAATCCCGTTTTCAGGTATAACCCGAGCGACGTGTGCGTCTCTTAAATTCGCGGAAAATATTGCAGCGATCAAATATCCAGGAAATTATTTAAAACATTAAAGACCTCTTCTATACCAAATCCAAAGGTAAGTGTGTATGTTTCATCCAAGGAATCTGAAAATATCAGATATTATTTCAAGAGAAAGAGAGGACACGGAAACGCGCGCGCGCGCGCGTACAATTGCGTAATTGGTAGCAATAGGTAAAGCTCTTGTTTCCGCGCGGAAAATAACAGCGTTGCGAGAGAGGCAACGTATGAAATTACGATTGTAAACGAATCTCAGTAATGCTACCTTATATATTTTTATCGCTGAGACACCGACATCCCCGGGATAAAATCAACGCCAACGACGGCGAGAGGTGTCTGGCCGGGTTACCGGGATAGGGGAAGGATGGACCAACGTAATCTCGCCCGAAGGAACGGGCGGCGGAATCGGATTGCGGCGGAAAGCAGGGTAGTAGCCGAGCAGCAGTGTGTTCTCCGACAGGGTACATCGGGGAGCCGTAGACGAGCGGTGAAGCCGTCTAGGAGCTGGTGCAAGAACGTACACGGTCATATACATAAAACAGGACGGTGTCCTGTGGGGCACACGCCGCCAGCGTATTCCTGGCGTAACGTATTATCGTGAAAGCTATGAGCGCGGAATGGTAAGCGCGAGCCCGATAATGCGGAATAGAGTTACGATCGTCATCGTATCGACACGGAAATCGTTACACAGGATGTCGTCGAAAAAGCTCCAATAACAGCGGCGAGGGAATATTGAATCCTGCCATTTCGGGCGGGTATTTTTACGAATTATAATATTCAAATTTTCGGCAACAGAATAATAGCAAAATAGCATAATTAAATTCCTGTTGATATAAAATCTACGTAGAATTGCACGAGAAATAATATTACAAACCCCCGATAAATTAAGGAAAAGCTTTATCCTCGGATAATCCCAAAAGCAGATCTGGTTCCAACGTATTGACAGATTAATAGCCTTACAACTGTCGCGGCGATACTCGAGGATAATACGATCCAGATGCGGGAGAGTCGGAGAACCGCTGGCGCCGGGGAGTGGACGCAATCATAATCTGCCGCGTACTCGAAAGCCCAGTACTCCCCCGCACCACCCGGCAGACCCCATATTTCCCATTTCCAACCCCCGTCTCTCTCTCTTCCGACCTCGCGCCACCCATGCTATCCTTTTCTGAGCGAGCGGGCAACCCACCTTCGTCGTTTCTTTCTTACGTATGACGCTACGTGTATCTATCCGCCCCCCGACGCCTTTCGCAAATACCGGCGTGTTGGGTGTGCGTTTACTTCGCGTGTTCACGTACACACACGGTCCGCACGTGTGTATCGCATGACTACGAGGACACAGAACACGGCGGTTGAGACCCTTCCTCAGAACATGTGTGTCGTGAAAATCCTCGAGGAAATTCCATTCCAGGTTGCGATCCGCCGCACTTCGAAAGTGACCCGGCAAACACGAAGCTGACGTTTCGATTTTCATGCCCTTCATTCGTAGAATTCCTACGGCGAGGGGCGAGAGAGGGATTTCAAGTTTGAAGGCGAGCCGTGAGAATCTCTCGTAAGTAACGCTAAAGAGTATTTCGAGCGCGATTGAACGGGCACACTCGCTCGCCCGAGACGCCATTGACGTGCGGAATTGAGTTAGAAATCGTTAGAAATATCATTTTATCCTTCAGGAGGACGAACGCAAGAAAATATCCCTCACGAAACATCGATAACCCCCTCAATAGCGCTCTCCTGTTCATCAAAAGCGAATTCGAGTCGACACATTTTGAAAATACATTTTGAAAATCTGATGAGATTATGATCAATACAATCATCATGTCTCTTTCTTATGCACTGAGAGAAAAATATAATTACTTTTGGCCTTAATCACAATTTTATAATATTTCCAACGATAATTATGGTTAACATAATGATGCATATAATTAATATATGATCATATTTATTGTTAGAAATATTATAAATTATAACCAAAAGTAACTACATTTTTCTCTGAGTGTGGAATAAACGAATATAATAAACAATATAATTAGTTTGTTTATATAGAAATTATAGAAAATAATATTTTCGAAAACCACACCTTACAAATGCAAATGTTATATTTTTATGCACTTGTAATATTTTCTAAGTAAACCTCTTACGTGTTTGAAACGTTTCGATCTTTGCTAAGATTCTTTAACTATCGGATATGGTCTCTAGTAAAGGTTGAAACTACGGTTTTTTTGTAACATTGTTTCTGTAGGAAATATGCAAGAGGGACTTTACGTTTTGAAAAATTACGGCAATAAAAAGCTAACACATGACGTGGCGGCGATATTCGTACATCGAGATGGATTAAATAAGACGACGATAATAATACGGTCGCGTGCGCTACGCAAGTTTTTAACGAGTACGCGCGCTACTCTAGCATTCGCCCGCTTCTCTTGGATCGATGATCCTATCTGCTTTTTATAGGCTTAACCCCCGTCTCATTTCTGCGTGCAAGCCTTTACGTCGTTTTTATTCCCTCTACCTCCTACTACCACCCGCGACGAAAGATCCCCGAGCGAAGAAACGCGGTTGCACTGTGACGACGAAGTAGACGGCAGACGACGTCGAAAAAGCGAGTGCAGGGAGGATAAATTGATCGTGCCATTGTAGCAGAGGATTTTGGAGATTCCCGAGGGTCTTTTAAGGACATTGCTGACAGATGACACGCAGATTATACTTTACATTGTCTAAATTACAAGGCATTGTGTTATCCGCGGGAGGAAAAAGATTCTCTCGAACAGAATTTTCAGCGACATCTTGCTGTTCAAACTTATTATTATTTAGAATATCTAATCATTTTTGTTTATATATCGTTTTCTCAATCATTTGAAGATATTAAACGTAATTTGACTGTTAATTCTGTTCAGACTTGTACCAGATGAGCAAAAGTATTAGTATTTTATGTTAAAATGATCTGAATAATAAAATATCTATTAATCTTGTCTATTTTTCTGTAAATTTCTATATTTTGAGAATAAAGGTTTGATCTTGATTAGCAAAAAGATAAAGGAAATCAATTTTTCTAAGTGGCGCAGCTTTTGAGATTCAATCGTAATGGCAAGAACGATGATCCTGCAGTAACTCGCAATGTAAGCTAAGATTTATTATCCGCGAAAGCCAATCTCGTTAGCCTTTTGGTGAATTTCGAGCAAAACAATATTTGCCATTCCATTCGACACATTGGCGCGTGGCGTGCAAACGCGTGCAGGTGTATAGCGCCAACCATACTAAATCTATACAAGCTTACTTTGGTATTCCTGTTTGACATAGCTTAACTAACTAATCTATCAGCTATGTCTATATCCGGATTTGCCGAGCATACTGTTTGCAGATTAGACCGAATATGGTGGTAAGTGTATCAACCAGCCGCCTTGCAGGTCGCGCTCGCGCAAGACCGCTTGTATTTAAATGCGAAGCGTAGCAATCGCGACAGATTGCTTTTTGCGGCAGTGCACTAGCATCGATTAGTATCATGTGAGCTAATGTATAGCCGCATTCGTCTTATTGTTAGACGTAGAAACGATTTTAATCTTTCGATCTTGCGTTACACAAGATATTATGTATCTCACCGTAATGTACAGAATGACAATCGGTAAATTGATGAAACTAATTAGCCGTTATTTTAACAATGAAATATTATAAATGAATAAATTTATTTTATAATAATAAATGAGTAGAACGAAACGAATCAAATCACAGCCAACTGAAAAATGTTGGCTCTTTTTATAATATTTATTTTTACTAGATCATAAATGTATATTCTTTTTCACTGTATATTAATAAAAATAGCGGGATTTTTCTACAATATAATATTTAATTCACTTTATTTTTTCTCGTTACATAATAATGATTAATTTAATTTAATTATAGCACTTTTCCGATTGTATATGGATAGGGAAAATAATCATTGAATAATCGATGAGAAATAAAGAGACAAAGACAATTTTAACACTTTCAAATATTTTTACGATGCTATCAATCTCTTTAAATGTTATGTAAAATAAGTTTAGCAACCGGTCACGATTATATTTCATTATACAGCGAATATTAAATGTCATTTCTACATTCAAGTTAATATAGTTGAAAATTATAGACGGAAATGTCTGGAATTCCATTAAAATGACTGCCAAGTTCTACAGAATATTAAGAATCTATGCAATGTACGTAAATGTGCGTTGCGAGATGCTTTTTCGAAAGAGTAACTGCGCGATAATAAAATTATTCGCCCGATTCAACGAAATACTCAGTCAGGGGACTGGGCTGGTGTCGCCGAAATGGATCCGTTTGAGCGCGATGGAAAAATGAAAACGGGATGAATTTCACAAAGGAAAAAAAAAAACAAAGCAATATGCCAATGTAGTGTCTGTCCATTGATTGTAAATATAAATAACGTGTTTGGGGTATGAAATTGTCAAAGTGGTGGACAGTCTTTAACGTGATCGTTTGATTCGTCCATCACGCAAACGTAAACACAACGCAGCGGACGCATACAAACGCGAAAAAGAGTCGAACGTTAATGTCGGACTTATCTCTTTGAAGGGCCTCGATCGCCCGGAAAGCCGGAATGACACAGTCGATGACACACTCACCTGCAATCAGAAAGATAAAGACATTTCGTTAGTGAAACTTCGAGCCGAGCGTTACATGAAAGAATGTCGTTACTGCGACACGCTATACACACACATGCGAGAGAATTTGAAGGGGTCGATCGATGGGAGGGGATGACACGTTGGGAGAAAAGTATAAATATCGGAAAGAGGAAACGAGAGGTATTGACAGTTTGTTGCTCGAACGTCGCCACCGCCTGAGAACGAGCTTTTCCCCAGTGATTCACCGAAAGATTGCTTTCGCTACATAACGACAAACCTCGTTCACATATCCGTCGGCCGCGACGCGACGGTGACGACTTTAGAAAATCTTTTCCACTCGAAGAGCTTCGTTTTCTATTTCCTTGTCATTATATCAAGGATCCTCGACGCATTCCCGGCCCTTCATGTGTCCCTCCCTCGTCACGGAGCTATCCGTCGACGGGGAAAGTGGAGGCTCTACTCGCTCCGCGAAACCGGAGCAATATCATACGCGTGTGTAAACGAATAAACGAATGCCTTCCTTTATGGAGTATTCGTAACGCGCGCACGCGGTCGATTATGGAGGTTCGCAGGTGTACAGATTGTACCGCGCAACAATTTACGGGCGGTATTAGCGATCCATTGATCATCTCCTCGACAGTTACCTATGCGACGCGGCACCTTTGATATCGCTATTTCCGCGCCGCGGGAAACGGGACGGAACTATCCTCCCCCGGCCCGATGGACGTGCGTGCGCGCGCAACGGTTCGAAAGTCCTCGAGAATTGGTTTTCACCCCTTGATAAATGTCCATCACTTCCCGGAACGTTTATTTCGCGCATTGTCAAAATTCCGCTGACGCATCGCTGACGATCGCTCGTCCGACGGTTATTTGTTTAAGACCTGACGGAGTAAGTGCGGCAATACCCTTCCGCCCTCCGGGCGCCGAACCGATTTTCATAGTAAATTGAAAGCGTTTAAGTTATCAACACGCGGAATTATTTATGGCTGTATTACGTGCCTTCGCCGCAATGAGTTATCTCACAACTCTCGTCAGGCAGAGATACGGTCGCACGGATCGCATGTACCTGAAATACGTGTACGCGCGTATGCGCCGTACCGTACGTGTAAATGTTACCTGCAACGGACACGGATTTTACATACGTCACATGCGATCGCGCCGTATCTCTCCCGGAGCACGTAGGACGCGGAGAGCCCAGCGCGATCTTACTGAAAATATTTTCCCGACGGCAGATGCGTCGAGTCCCCTTAAAATCTTTACGAACAGACAACGGCGCGCGCGCGTGCCCGTTTGATAAAAATTTCCCTCAAAGCCCTCGGCGAGCGTAACGTCACGCCGGGTAACTCCTGGTACACGCTCTTAAGTACGCGAGAGCTCGAAGAACGTCAGTCTGACGAATCTCGGGTCTTTACGTGAGCACGAGCGGAAGCGAGGGAAGATTCAGGGAGTCCGGGATTCAGGGAGCAAGATTCCGCCGCACGACGGGAACGGAGAGAGTCATGTCGCGTCGCGCGCACGAAAAGGGGTCGGATAAGGCCGTCGCCGCCGCCGTCGGGGTGCATCTGTATTTATTTAGCGTTAATAAACGGCCGCCGCAAGGAAGGAAAACAACTGAAAGCCAGGCTAAACCTCGCGCGCTCGAATTGGTAAATCAATTTAATTTTCCCCGGCGAGGTTCTCTCCTCCCGCGCCACGCCTCTCCCGTTGATTCTCGGGGGGGAGACCGGTTAAATTCTTCGAACAAATAACGGATAGTCCCGGACAGATACTCTCAATGAACGACAGCAGCCACGAGTTGCTGAAATTCTATTTTTCGTGCTTTGTTTGGCGTATACATCGCGGCCGCGCCATCGAAATCAATTTTCGCATGCGCTCGGCTCGTGTGTGTTACCTATCCCTGCTCCCCTCCCCTTCGCTCCCCCTTCCGCTCCCTATTTCTCTTCTTTTTTTTATATCCCCGGATTAGCGGACCGCACTATTCGCGCGTGTCCGCCCAGTAGAATGCACGTAAACGAGGAGCGTAGAATTTATAGAGTTTCAATAAAATAATCAACTTCTCGTCGAGGTAATTTAGAAACGGGGAAAATGTCGAGAGAGAGAGAAATAGAACTAGAGAGAGCTAGAGATTATCGGGTCCCCCCTCGCGATTTATATTTCTTTTTCCCTTTTTTCGTTATTTTTTAATTTTTTTTTTATCGCATTGGTATTACGTTTACGGCTATAATAAAGCGGAGCCACGAACCGATTATCCGCATCGCCCGTGTGCGGGTATTATTGCGATGTAATCGCGATTATTTTCAACACAGCCGCATCAAGTTGATTTCAATGAATCGGGTTAGCTGAATGGGGAACGTTGCAGCAGCTTATTTTTATTCGGAAAGAGAGGAATTTCGTGCGAACTCAATGTCCAATCCATACTGCGGCCGCGGTACTCCATCGGGCGTTGCGCAGTTAATTTTGCCATTCCCGCTCGCGAAAACGAAGGGACGACGAAATACCTTTGTAAATGCGTTATTTCAATCTGGAAAATCTCAGCGTCGCGGGCAGAAAGAGCGAAATACATCGCGTGCTGATCTTCACGGGGTTACGTAACTGTACTATCGCGCGGGACGAAAACGGAAAACGCGCGCGCTCGCTTTAAGCTGGAACTTGAAACACGCGTAACGTTATCGTGACGTTTCCAGATAATACACATTCCGAGTTAATATACGATTATGATACGGTTCATTCGTTATGGCGGCATTTTGTGCGAAGTATCTCGAATCACAAAAGAACATTATTAAACAGTATATCGCGACGAGTTGTGTTTCGTTGCTTTTACCAACTAAATACCGCGCTTAAAACAATTAAGTTAAACGCAAGTAATCTGTAAAATTAATATTAATATAATTACGCGATTAACATCGAGTTACATAAGTTAAAGAACGCTTGCGAGCGCTTCTTTTTTTTTTTTTAAATGTTACAGATACGTGATTTAAAATAGAGTATCTGCCAAGTTTCGCGATAAAATCCAATTATTTACATCACTTTATGATAAAATCTAATTATTTACATACTTTGTGAAATGTAAATAATAAGCATATGTAAATGTTACATGAATCTTTGGAGTCGCGATTGTACGCATTTCAATGGATAGAAAAACTTTTCAAGTTTTCATAAATTGTCATTTATAGAATTGCCGCGATATTTTCTGAACGATTATCAGCGACCATAAATTCTCGTTTATTCTTTTCGAACTTTTCATTCCCCTTTTCTTTATGGCCTTTTTACTCCATATAACAGTGCTTAAAAAAATATATGTATGCGAGTGCGTGCATAATGCGGAAATATAGCGTTGCGAATGTATTTACGCGTTTCTCTTTTCGTTACCGCGGATCTCGGCACACGATACGCGATGCCTCGCTCGCTAAAAGCGTTGCACGAAGATATATCGTAACGCATTGCACACGCGGGATTTGATATCGCTGATTTGTTGGTTGCAAATTCGTATCATGTCGAGGAAAAATCGCGGATTGAATGATCGTCGAGATAGTACGGACGTTTCCATTAAACTCGATGGATTCATCCTGTCGACGTGAGCGCTATTCTCTTATAGCCGAAGTTGAAATTGGCACAGAATTACTTCATCAATTTACTGTACGTTTCGCGGGGCATCGCAAGCTATTTGTCGAAATCCCCGCGTCGCTCCGCCGGGAAGGGATCAAAGCGCGCTGTGTCCGCGGTTTATCTTTGAATTCGGAAATCTGTTTATCGCGCGCGTGTCAAAGTGCAACACGGCGGCGGAGGGAGAGAGGGCGGTCGCGACACGGTTTCGCGCGGCCGGAAATCAAAGCAGTTAATCGAAGAGAACGTCAATTTTCGGGATAATTTCATCGATAGCGCGGTACTTCGAATAAACCTTGTCTCACATGGCCGGCCGCGGCCGGTCGCTCCCGATCCCCAACTTTGTCGATTACAGCGGCCGTGTGATTTCGCGTGTGCACGCTACAGCGGCGCGGAGCAGCGACGCATCGTCGGCTAATGATAAAATCAGCACGCGCGGTGAGCTTGGACGACACGAAATCGATCGTCACGCGAGCAAGGACTTGCCGTTGTTCACAGCAGATCACACCCTTTCCCCTTTCTCTCTCTCTCTCTTTCATCCTCGTCTCATTGCACCGACTACCGTCGGTCCGTCATCGAGCCCACCGATTCGCACTTTCACGGCTGCTTGTTCCGGACATCCTGCAATAATCAGATCAGTCGGGCGTCCGTGGTTCTCGCCAGTTAATAGCCATGAAAACGCGCCGCGTCCGTGCGTTTCCTTGTGTGTTACCAGCGTTTCGCGCAAATTAATCGCTGCCCAACGCGTAATCTATAGCAGTCACGACGAATCGGAATCGGACACGAACGTAGGCTACCCACGAAAGGCTTAAGGAACTCGATGTTCTTCGCTTCGCGCTCACGTATTTTTTCTGAGCAAGACTCATTCGATTGAATTTTTGAAGCTTTCTTTATGGCGAGGAAAATTTATCGTCGCATTCTTTAAAAATCACTTTGCGTGACAAGGATTATATCTTTGTATCTTGAGCTAATATTGCCTTCTTTAGTAATATGTTAAACAAATTACCGTGCGTCACCAAGCAGCGAGTACTTTCCTCTATAAAATCTTTTATCTAAATTTATTCTTGCAGAAAACATGTGTACAGTATGTGTACTTTTTAACGTCTACGTTTCGCTGTTAAAGAGTTCGGAATTAAAACAGTATCGACATTTTGATAGTACATTTGAAACGTTATTTGAACCGAATATTTGACTCTTTGTAAATTAATATAGTTCGTAATTACTATGATACTGAATATATAGTCGATTATTAAGCTGATAAAAAATTGTGTACGCCAATTTGTTTCAATATTCTTCTAAATATGTTAAAGTGCTAATAAAAATAATCCACGCTCAGTTACCAGAAAATAACGACAATCTAGATGTAATCACATTTCATTGGCAACAATTACATAAAAAACGAATTACGTTACAATATCAGATATGTGAAACAAAACATTTTCTTGGGAAAAACCGAGTGAACCAAAAACAAATTTTATGCATTTTCGCAATTAATGAAAAGCGTCTCGATTGGGGTTGAAGATCGAAAATCAGTGAACGCATTGACGTGAGAATGTCCAAGGTATAAAAACGCATCGATTCGAATGTCCCGGGAGCATTGGCATATCCTATATATCGCACGCTTTAGCTTACACGAGACCTAAGTTGGCTTCGTCGAGATTCCAAGTCGATAAATCCGCGGAATTATTTTCGCCACGGTGATGGCGGCGACGGCGGCGAGTCTCGAGTCATCGATGCATATTCATATGAATTAGCATAGCCTCGCCTTGGGAGGCTACACGACGGTGGAACGTTCGCGGATATGTATGTACGTGTGGCCGCGCGTGTGTACGTGTGTTCTTGGATGGAATTCCACAGGGATGCAGCCGTAGACTGGCACATATATGCAAATTCTCTTTCTCTTTCTCTCTCCATCGACTGTCTTCTGTATACTCTCTTTCCGACCACTCTCGCACGCACTTATATCCAAGATACACACGTGCACGGCAGAAGCCGGAAAGCGTGGAGAAAGGAAACGAGTCGGTTAGAGATGGGAAGTTGGGCGGTACGAATGTTGGATGTATGTAAATTGAAGGAATATCGCCCCCGTTTTCGACAACCGGCTCAGGTGTTTCTTAAGGGCTCTCGTAGACATTTAACGTTTATCCTCGTCGATCCGATTAATCGTAACGACCATTAATTAATTAGCGCCGCCGTGTTAATTCAGCCGGGATCTGTCAGGCAGCGCAAAGGATAAAATTGACTAATTATGCAAATGTTTCTGTTCCGGAGCACAAAACGCTAATATGCAAACGGGAAAACGAGGAGGCAGAATACGCGTCAGAAATAGGAAATTAAATGAGAAATGTTGGTCGTATGTAAATAAGTAAAATATCATAGCGCTTTTCGATCGTGCCGGCCATCGCGTATTAGAGAAACAACAAGATCCCCCTCCCTAATCCTCTTTCTCCCCCCGCGCAATAATCTCAAATTCGTGATTCTCGAAGAAGCACTTGATTAGGCCACCCAAATTGCCGCGACTACGAATGATTGACTCGTATTCGTGACCACGTTCTCGAACCACGTCGTTATGCTCGCAAATTTGCGTAATTACTTATATAAAGTTGTTCCCGTGCCGAGCTATAATTCATTGTCAGTGACTCTCAAAGGTCTTTCGTCTTATCCTGCTGCATCGCGCAAGGCGAGCTCAAATAATATTAATATTAAATAAAATCACTTACGAAGATTCTTTTAGCGATTATTTAAATTCTTGCAGCGTATCCAATAAATCTTGTTGTTTTAAGAAGCCGCTCTCGCAACTTTCCGCTGTAAATTTCAATTTTCAATGTAGATTGACGCGGACGGATGGCTGATATCGACTGAAAAGGGTCGCATAAATATAGCGGCAGGGCGAACCGCGACAATTTTCGAGGAACAGAAACCCGTTGGCGAAATTACAAACATTTTCGAGATCGCGTGTATGAACGTGTAATATGATTATAAATCGAGGTACGTGTACCTGTTGCGACCGGGTAGCGCACCGGCGTTGGCGATTTGCATTTTTACCGTAGTCGCAATTTCGTCCCTTCCCACCGTCGGGAGGTTTCGCGTCCATTACGGGATTACGTTGTTATCGGCTTCAGGGTAATTGTTAGTAAACTTCGTGATACGGATGATGAAAGTTGCGTATCTTTGCTACCTCGCGCATGTCATTTTCCCGCGCGTTCGCGTTAAAGGGTCGCCCGAACAGTAAGAGCACAAAAAAAAAAATGCCTGCCTGCCCGTAGTTATGCGCCAAGCACGGCGACCTGATAGCAACCGCGGTGGCGTTTAATGAATAAACATCTTGCACGTTACAACGCATATGCTGCAAAACGCGAAATCATGGCGAAATAAGGCATATTTTTTAACCCGTGGTGCTATAATATAGTAAAATCTGATAATTTTTTAAAATAAGTAGAATATTAAATAAACTCTATGTTTGAATTATTACACAATATATTTTGACAAAAAAGAGTTAAGAGATGTGTTTTGGAATCGTGCATTACTATCTGGCAAAATGGAGAATCTACGTACGACTGCGCAAAGAAGTGGTAATATGTGTAATGGGTGGGTAAGAAGAAGGTGCGCGATTGTAAAAAGAAGTTAGGACTTCAAGACTTAATCCAGACAAATGATTGCCACGTCACTCCGAGCACGTCGAGCTTACGATCCAATCGGTTCCCTCTCGACGGAAAAAAACCCGCATCCCTCTTTGATATTCATAAGATCTATCTCCGCGAGGAGACTACTCTTATAAAAACAGTACCGATCGATCCCGCCAAATGAACGCGATGGTTGCTTCCTTACAGTTGAGGCGACAGTAGAAAATTTTCATCGCGTTACCGCCGTTCGTGGCTCTTGAAATCAACGTGACCTGACCGAGGATTATCGGAATCCGACGGACTGAAGGTATTGAATGAGGTTTAATCCGCAACACAGCGGTTTATTGGAATATCTTTAGTCGCTCGACCGGAATATTCATATTTGATATTTCGCGTTTTCTCGACGGCGAAATATACAATAACAAATAATGAACGGGCCAATTATACCGCGCAAACGACACGCGTCAATAATAACTGATCAATAATAAATAATTGGCAAAAAAAAACTTTTGCGTCAATCAAATGCACGTCAATTAAATTAATGAAATCTAACGGATATCGCAGGAAGGAGGAAAATTGGAATCGCAAATATAAAAGGTGGAAATTTGACTTCGTATGCGAATTTTTACTTCATCGTCTCTACGTATTCGCACTTTTAACAAGAACAATTCGACCTACACTTCAGATTCTAGTGGAATATAAATTAAATTTTTTAAATATAATTTCAGACACAATTTTTTAAATAAAATAACATTGCGTGTAAGAAACCGTTGATTTATTTATATTCTCAATTGAAAATCTATCTTATTTCTCGATAGATTTTCCAATAGATTTTCCAATTTGTATTTTATCAGTGCATTAGCAAGAGATACCAATCAGCTTTCTAATCATGGATGTGCGCGTCTCCGACGATCGTTCATAAATCAAGCATCTCGAAGACAGTAAAACCTGAAAGACAAAATTAAAATATCGTGGATTCGAGCATGCCAGGTGTTCGGCCCGATTAAATCCAGATAAACGATCCGGCCGTCGTTCTGACCGACAGGAAGATTTATCGGTTCTTCCTCAAGATCCATTTTCCCATAAAGAAGGATCTATCTATGGATACCTTTCTTTCGCATCTCTTTCTTTTCTATCTCATGCCAGCCGCTTTTCAATAACACGCGAGTACGTGAGCGTCGACCGTCCTGAAAATCTATGAAATTAATTTAAACAGGAGAGACAAGTAGTGAGATGCTTTTACGGAAATTATTGCAAACTTGATTGCAAATGTATATAAATCAATAATTTTTTATTAATGTATAATTTAACTCTTTTAAATTACGTCAATATAATTTTAAAACCTATTTAAATTAATATCGCGTTTTCTCGATATCAATTTAAATAGGTTTAAATTGATATATCATATCGTACCGTAATTTAAGAAAATAAAAAACTGGAGAGTATAAATATAAATTTAATAAATTGTCGAATATATATATATATATATATATACATATATCTTTATGCTTCAGAATATTTCGTTTAATGATATATAATTACATTTGATGATTCATCTTGACATTTGGCTTGAAACTTGAGTTTCATCATCTCATAAAGAATTTTATCGCTGTTCTTAATTCGTCACTTGACCTATGTGCAACGTAACTATATCCCGCACGGACACAATTTCGGCGCGTTAGAGAATTGCATATCGGATAACATGATGCACGCAATGGTTGACACGTGCGCTTATGTGTGCATCTAAGGCCGCGCGTACGGCGGCAGACAGCGGGAGCGTGTTAATATCTCGCGAGTCTCCCCTGCCACTCTAGACGTCATCTCGGATACATCGGAGCTCGTTCCAATTTATTGGGCGCGCACGCACGTGGGCGTTTACTGATTATGACGGATATTCCTTCCGACGTCGAAAGTGATACCGCCGCCCATGCCGAAGGTTCGTTAAGCTGGAAACGGCGCGCTTGATGGGATTATTTGCGCCTCGTGAGATTGAATAAGTGTGTCTGATTTTAACACGCGATTCGCGCCAGTCTGGTCTTCGATCTGCCCTTCGATTTCTCTACTCGCCAGATTCATAAGCACTATGAAAACGGATCTGCATTACCTCAGTATATACAAGAGAACCAGTTTGCATTTATTCGATGAATTTTTTTTTCAACACTACAATCGAAAAATAAAGAAACAATACCTGTCAACACTGATATTTTTATTAAACTTTGAATGATCATGTAACAATTTTTTATTGATCTTTTTCGGTAAAGAAACAATGTTATTTCTATAATATTTTATAAATTGATGCAATTGTTATTTTCTCGATAATTGGGCGATTTATTTTTTCAATATGTTATTAAGGCAATTAATTTTACAATTTATAAATCCGCGTGGAAATGTCTGTTAATACTCTGACATTTTGAATAATGGATACTGTCGAACGGAAAATACTAACAATGCACTCTCGCATCGATTACTATCAAACTGCGAGATCATCGCTTTGCTCAATCGCCATAGTGCTACATTTTCACTACGAGAGTGCGCACGAATAATTCGAGGAACAATATGATTCAGGGAACGAATGCGGATTTGGGATATATTCCATATATTGAAATTATGGAACGCGAGTAATTCTCGTAACGAACAAATGTGCTCAAGTTACAAATTATCAACCCATCGATATCGGCGAATCGGATGCAGGATAATTATTGTCTGGACAGTCAACGACCTCTTGGGTTTACGAGCATCCAATTAGAGTAATCGCCGCTTTCATGATATATTTAGACTCGGGGGTATAAATATCTCGGTGTAGATTACGAAAATCCGTTGGTGACATTGCAAATTGAGGGATTAAATAATAAGTCTACGGAGAGACCGTCGGGGGTGTACTCAAGACTTATCGTACGATACAGCCCTCCGCGACGTGCGCGTCGCAAATAACGGCGTAAAAGATGAAAAGAAAAAGAAAAAGAATTAAAGCGCTGCCACGGACGCTGGGAATACGAGACTCGCATTGTGTCATGCGCGGCGGAGCCGACAAATCCGACTTTATCCGCGTAGGAATTATGTGCGACGCTAAGTCTACCGCGGCCACTTAAAATTTCCCACTAAACGGACATTTTACAGACGCGGACCGCCTTCCGCGAAATAAACCACCGACGCGGATGTTCAGCCGGCGTGAAGCTGCGAAGCCAGGATGACGGGAGGCGACCGCCGAGCCCCGTCGCCGCGCATCGATCGCCATAGTCGCGCGAGAGCAGGTAGGTAAGAAGCAGAACGCGTTGACCTTCCGTTTGAAAAATATCACCCTCTTCCGGCAGCTTGCTGGACTCTGCGAGCCGAGGCAACGACGCCGAGATACCGGAAAAAACGGAAAAATTGATTTGTTTCGCGGCAAGCAGCCGAAGGACCTCGCAGCCGGTATTCCCGCTCGCCGCGGCGGAAAATCTCTGCTTACGTAAACGTCGTCCGGTCGACTTGGTCCCGCTCGCTCGCGCCACTCGATCGTACCTACCCGCCGCGGCCGCGCGCCGTGTGTACTCTACGCGGTTGCAGCCTGTACTCGCGCGCTCCGGGCGTCATAAATCATGCGAGGGGCGAGAGAAAACGCGGGCGGGACAGAGCGAGAGAAAACCTCTCCGGAGGTAACGCGCGGCATAAAACATACACAGCCGGTGGGCCGCGTGCGTCGTATATCTCCTCTATACGCGGCAACGCATACGTATTCCGCATACACACGGAGCGCGGCCACGGTCGCTCGCGTTTCGTCTCCTTCCATTTTTGCGGTCCATCTTTTTCGTACCATCGATCCTCCGACCTTCTCGTCCCTTCTTTTTTTTTACTCTGCTTTCACCTCGCCGCGACCTCGCTCTTCTCTCTCTCTCTCTCTCTCCCCCTTTTTTCCTCTTTCGATCGCACCTTTCTCCTTTCTTTTTGTACTTCGTAATATTCTCTGAATTTCGATACCCGTCCCCACAGCGACGACGCGTCTCTCCTCGTTGAAGGGTACCCTCTACCCCCGCGCGGCTCATCTGAATCTGAATGCGTTTCAATTTTATCGGGACATCGAGACCAGAAAATTTCGCAGCTGCCGCAACGATATTTCCTATCTGCGTCCTCGACCAATGGCGACACGAAGCCGAGCGTCGTCCTCGTCATCGCGACGGTAGTTACTTGAAGACTTTTCGAAGCACCGTTCATACTTTTCGTTTTACCGCGAACGTTTCTTGCGAACGACTCGAACCGATCGACTTGGCGCTGAATTTCGCAGACTGTAGAAGCCATCACTTTCAAAGTGAAACGCAATTACTGTTTCGAGAATCTCGATTTTAATGAAATCTTGCAGGTGCCCGGGAGAGAGAAATCGATAAATTAAAACATCTTTAATCGTTGTCGAAAATAAAGATTATTTTAGGAAATGAAGAAAATAAAAAAAAAAAATTGAAATACTTTGTCGAGATATCCAATTTCAGTGATACGCGGATCTGTATCTTGAACGTGCGCGCCTATTGTTCGCCGCTCGGTTCGATTGTTTTCGCCCGACGCGCAAAGTACGGACTGCATTATTCCCGCATTTACACAAACGAGCGTACGTCGAGTACCCGTACAGGGCTATCGGCGCCCGTCGAACTCTCGGCGAGGGATCGGCAGAAGTACAAAGCGGTACGCGCCGTCCGTGGCATCCAACTCCTTCGAGACCGTTATCGCTATCCTCATCGATTTCCCGGTTAACCGCCAGAGACTGTACCATTCGACCAGAGAACTAGAATCGGTTTCCAACTGCCTCCAGGTAGCGGTATCGGGAATTGAAATCGATTCACTACGACGACCATAATGGCGTCCTCGCTGCTAATAGCATGCTCTCGTTGGTAATTCCGCGAATGTGCCAGCACTCTAAGCACACAGAGACCACCCATTTCCTTTCCCGCGCGCAGGAATCGTTAGGAATCGTTTATCGCGACATATATCCACCTTCCGTAAATGCGTAACTAGAATTGTTTATCGCGACTACGCTCGTGTTTGAAATATATCTCGAGAGAACAGAAAAACACATAAATAAAAATAAATAAAAGCACAAGAAAATAATTTTAAAATTGCATTTTAAAGTAAAAGAGCACTCATAATAAAATTGTGGAACATATATTACTTTTGCAATATAGACTTTTGCTATATAATAGACCTCCTCTTTTATTATAATTTTCCGTATTAATAACGTGATCAGTATTCCTATTGTCGGAGATATCTTAGTATTAATTTGCGCACGTTCAATATACAGAAGAGGATGTTCGTATCCAGCCGCGCTCGCATAATCCTATAATCTCCGAGAATGATTTTGTACCGGGAATTATATCGAGAATTCTAATAGTCGACTCCGAACGATATCCGCGATATAACTCAGGCGCCAATACGCTCTCGCGCCAGCACGCGATCAATCGTAAAATAAGCTTCTTTATACGATAGATTGCCTCTCGAAAATTCCGTCATATTTAGACATATTACCAAGGAAGGATTTAATTTATCCCCGTTCGTGATACCGGCACACACGCAGGAATTATTTCGCTCCCACTCTCGTGCACGCGTTCTAAATCTCGCTATTTTCCATTTAATATTTTATCGGAGACTCGTATATCGGAGAAACGTCATATCGTTACGCGCAGCCTAATTTAGTTTCGAGCGTCCAGCGAAATGCGATCTGAGCACAAAGCGTCGATAACAACGAGCTAGTTTCCGTCGAAGCGACGTATTCCAGACGAGCGATTGTAACTCTCGCGGGACAGCGAAGCAAACGGTGAAGCGCACCGCGAAGATACGAACTTAAACTCCGCCGAAGTCGCATTTGCGCGGCACGAAATTATACATCGCGTTTTGGTGGTTGCGTGGCACATTGTTCGATACGAACAAATACGTGCCTACGCGCTAACGAAGTTATTGGATTTCGATTAATACCTCCCAGCAAGCGCCCGAGGGCACCTCGGGCTAGAGCTCGAGAGTCGCAACGGCGATGGCGGTTAAGGGCCGTAACATGACGGGTGGGTAAACGGATCCGGGCTGGATATTGGTGAAGGAATATTACTATACTAATAGCTTTGCCGTGCTGCTTGCTCAGGTCACTCGGTCCACCCAGGCCATGCCTGCGAGGCTCCGGCCGCCGTCGTTGGGACACGCGACCAACGCACGCCTGCTGCTCGCCGGACGTACACGCCACCGGCGGACTGGCTCGCACGCACAAATATACGCGACGTAAAGCGAGCAGTCAGCTGAAAGATCATCCGACACGTCTATTACGGACCCTCGCCTTACGACTTTATTACTGACATATATTTCGCGTCGGTCGAATCGGCAATCGGCGACAATAGCCAACAAAAGCCACAGTGCGAAGCGGAAGGGAACGCGTCTGCCGTTGAAAGTATCATCATGAATGAAACCCCGACCTATAAAGAAATTTATATATTTTATAGAGTCAACAAACAGGGAGAGCGTTCTCCAAAGTATTTAATGTGCTGTTTCAAACGTGGAAAGTTTAGACACGATCCTGAGGCTTCATGCGTGTGTGGCCGCAAAAATTATGTAATTTAAATCCAGTTGGAAGATTATTATGTGGCAATTTAAGAATATTTGATAGTTGCATTTACTCAATTTATATTTGTCTAACGGAAAATATATGTTTTTTCTCCACGTGCGTATACTGCCTCGGACTATCTTATCAGTAAAAATAGAATTTACGCCTGAAAGATTTGCCAGGCGTGTCCGTATTCGTTAATTAGCACGCCAATTCGAGCTACCGAGAGCGTTTGTCGCGCAAAAGGAGCGAGGACAAAGAAAGAACGCGAGATTTGGAGGCGAAATTTTTCGCGTCGCCTCTCAGAGCAATCGTGTTCTTGACAAAGCAGAAATGTAAGAAAGCAAACGGAAAGAAAGAAGTGGGATAGCGGGACCGTGAGCGAGAGACATCAAAGAGTCGACGCCATTGTAATGGTCGGCGAGAGGCGGACCTTCGCGAAATTGGCTCGCGAAACTCGGTCGCGTTCTCTAACGCTTTAATTATTCAGCCCGAATCGCTTTGGCTCGCCTCATCTACACCGGGGTCGACTAAAGCACCATTGCTCTTTCTCATTTCAATTTTAATCCCCTCCGGCCGCGCATTCCCCGCGCAATGCTGGAAAGAGCCGCAAGCCGACGTTTATTAGCATCTAACGAAATGATGAAAATGTCGCGGGCGTAACGGACTGGCTGGATCGTCGTAACTTTAATGCCATCAACGATAATTCTCGGCGGCAAGTTGGAGAACGGTTGATGAGATAATTGAATTTTGTTCCTTCTCGCCGCTGAAAGATTTTCCGCCTCCCTCCCCCCCTTTCCGCTAATTGAAAGGATAAGTGGATGAGCAGTATATATCTGTTACATCATTCTCAGATCATCGATTTAAAAGTTTAATCGCGACGCAGCAGCGTGACCGGAGAAACGCGACCGTTGTGGATTTAGCGGATGAATAATTTATGAAAATCGAACTTGACGTGTGCTGCTACATACGCACATCTCCGCTTTTACACGTAACGATTTTTATAAGTATATAACTTCGCCCGGGTGGCGAAGATGCCTCTTAGCGATTGAAACGACGTGAAACGGATATCTATAGTGTTATCAGGGTAACACTTTATCCTTAGATAATAGCGTCATTAATTTCGTAATATTCCCCTCCTCCCCCTGTAAGTAATGCGCAAATTAACTTTCCCGGCTGCTATCGGTTTAACGAGCTGAGTTTGGTACAGGGAGGCGGAGCGTCAAACTCGTTACGCACGTTGCGCGCGATATATCCGCTACGCTTCTCTATGTGCAGACTGTATCAGCCTGGCTGCGCGGCTTTGCAGAAGCTTGTTAACACCATCGCAGACACGGCCGGGCGTACCCCGTTCACAGAGGAGCTTTTGATTTCGAGTTGTTCGTGACGCGCGGTCGCTCGTGATCGGCATCCAGCGCAAAGGTGGATCTGGAGCACGAGGTAAGAGCCCCGAATGAGTGAACGAATTTGCTCCAATAAGCATGGATAATGCGAGTACAAATGAGTTCAAATTTACAAGTACATTCCGTTCTTTGTACATCGGAGGAAGCGCGCCGGCTACACTCACTCACGTTCATCCCTAAATGTTCTTTCGAGCTCGCTCGCCTTTACTAGTCTCATCTGGATTCAAGCAAACGAATGCGAACTGATACGAATCGGTAACAAGATTCAATGATTGTTCGCATTCGTTTGCTCGATTTGCTTTTGCTTTAATGCAAACGTGTGTGAATCGATTCTTAGCAATGTCCTGCGTTTAGAACACTGATTACATACGCAATGCAATGCCTGCATAATTTTTAGCTACTTGATTTATATATAAGGCGTGCTCAATGAATGATTATCTATAAATAAAAATAATTCCTTTAAAGTGTTTTAATAATCTATGAAGACGGATGATTGTAATAATATCAGCAAAATAGCTAAAATTTTATCCCTTCCAGATTATCTTGAAATAATTCTCACTATAATTTTAAAATAATGTAAATGTAAAGAGTATTTTAATAATCTATGAAGGCGGATGATTGTAATAATATCAAGAAAATCGGTAAAATTTTCTCTCTTCTCGAAATAATTGTCACTTTAATTTTAAAATAAACATTTCTATACGAAATTTAGTTACTTGTTTTCATGATACTTTTGTTTTATTTAATGATAATGGAAATCCCCCTGCTATTATTAACAATTGTCTATAATAATCATTGTTTTGAATTGTATACCCGTTATTCGCGATCTATACGTAGAAAATTGATGACCCCCTCAACAACGCGGCAGGCATCATCCGCTGTCATTTCCGGTAGGTGACCATCTCTGCATCGGTATTGACAGCCGCGCGTATCTTGGACATGGATATGCACAGTCGTTCCCGATAATCAATAGCCGACATATGGTTTGTCATCTTTTTTACGAGCGTCGAAAGACACCGGCGTTGTAACACCGAATGTTGTCCGCCAAAGGGGACACGGCTCGACACGGACGGTGTAATTTCGGACAGGAGCGGCTCGCCAACTATCGACGACGCGGCGACGGTTTGGTCTGGCCTGGTCACCCCCGTGGGACTATGGACAATGGTGTTGCTCTTGCCACCCTGTCGGCGTTAACCACCGACCATTACGGGTCGCCTCTTAAACCCCCGTCGCGAGAGAGAGAGAGAGAGAGAGAAAACTCGTAGATACTTTGCCGTGCAGTATTCTTCTCGTACGAACAAACAGCCTCTTTATTCCTTCCTCTTTTTTTCCCTACGAGGAGATCATTCGTAGACGACGGCGATCTTTGTTCCCCCCGGACGGACACTCGCACGGCGATCGAGAGAAATTAATTATCGCCGATGAATTTTTGCTTCCGGTTCGTCGCATCGTGACGTTAACAGAGTGCTCCGTTGACAGGCGAGTGAAATAAGTACGGGCACATTATACGGACACGTAATGTACAGTTAGAGTATTATCGCGGCACGCGCCATTATTGCGATAACCTGACGCATCGAATTATTGTCTCCGCGGTAAATTATTATATGCGCGGTATATAATTAATGTGACATACATACGTGTGTCATATGTTTGCGTCGCCGATGGCGAATCATTTAATTTATTCGCTCGCACCGACGGCGCGTGAAAACGTTTACAATTCACCAATACCGCAGCTGGTATAAACGATTCCAACAGCGACGTTCTTTGACAATCGCCAGCACGTGCAGAGCTGGGTGTAAATGCGATTAACTTAGGCGTGGCCTGTCTCCTTTGTCGCACGCGCACAATTGGCACACTCGAAATTTGAGTCGCACTGACGCCTACCAAGAGAGAATAGTCCCGAGCCCTTTCTCTTTCGGCGCGTAGTTTCTCTTTGTGGACCGTGGCGACGTTTAGATCGGCCTTTAAAGGCTCTCTGACGAAGGCTTTTAAACGATATTAAAACTGTCCGGTAATTGTAGCAGACGTTTATCAGCGCAAAATCCGAAATATGCATGTTTGATTTAATATGTCAGTTACATGATTTAATTTAATCCTATTTTAACTACTTCATTATGATTATATATATATATATATATATATATATATATATATATATATATATAATCATTATGATTATATATATAATCATAATGAAGCAATTAAAATAGAAGGATTAAATTATATATATATAATATATATATATATATATATATATACATACATACACACACACACACACACACACACATACACACGTGTCTCTTATTTATTGTGTCTATTATTTATACTGAGAGAATATTGAGCAAATTATTTTGAAGTTTCTATTTCGAACTCCTTAATTTTTTAATATTATTATTAAATTTCTAATTATTAAATTCGGTTCATATTAACTTTAATTTCATATATATTATAACTTTCAATATTAAACTATGTGTATAATTAAGATTAAACTCTAAGCGGGAAAATGTAAGGTATAAATTAACATTTAAGGCTTCTATCTTCAACTCCTTAATTTTCTATATTATTATTAGCTTCATATATACCATCGCGTATATATTATCATTAATTTCATATATTATCACCTTTTAAATTGAAATATACGGTAATTAAAATTAAACTTCTAGAAGGAAAACGTCGAGAATAAAATATGAGAAATACTTAAAGATTTATTATATCTTTGTGAAATTCTTTAAGTTTTTATATTATTAATTTCACATATGAGTTTCACCATTATGTCTACATTATCATTATTTTAATATATTACCATATTAATATTACATATTAAATTACATGATAATTAAAATTAAACTTCTAGAGAAAAAACGTTGAGAATAAATTATTAAATATAATTTTTATATCTAGTAATGGGTGTATAAAGCACTTTTGAGATATGAGATACTTTACAGTTTAGCTGTCAAGTATTAAAAATTTTTTTATGCATTCGCATTCGAGAGGACGCCATTGTAGGAACCACTAGTTTGTATCAAATGCTCGTCGAGGACCGGAGCAAAAAACGAAGTGGCGAACTTGTGAAATTAACGACGACAATATTTTTGCTTGGCCAAGCCAAATGCTCGGACAATGCGAATAATAGCTCGACGGGGTGTCCGTAAAATGTGTGCGCGTTCGTGTGTACGTTACGTGTGAGAATCTCAAGAGAATAATTTCAACGTGAGTAGAGTACAAGCGGCAGCTATCGTAAGAACCTTGGAGTGTTCGACGAGGTTTTGGCGCCTTTGTATCACACAGTTACCCTCCGCCCCGCCCTCGGCTGGCATTTAATAGAATTTACGAGCCAGAAATATCGAACGCATTATTGTCGCTGCTCGCAAGTGGCGTGGCATTCAGTATCGTGGTTCGTGTATTATATCGTGCCGAAAGGGTCCGAAGGGCCAGCCGGAGAAATTGGAAGAATACGTCTCTCCGATGATGTCATTGCACATCATTACCGCTGCTTGTCAAACACATTGCTATATCAATCATATTTGTGCAATTAATTATTAATTATTTATTTCGGTCATGTTTTCCAGATTAATAAACGCGCTAGATTGATAGAAGCGGAATTTTACTCGCTAATCAAACAATGCTCTTCTTACCGCGTTAATGCAGATTTGATTTTATCACAACAGATATATCTTGTATTAATGATTACATGCGCCAAAGATATCGGAGCATAGATTCTCGCCTCAATCACACAGCAAATTAATGGGGAGAAAAAAAACAGATTAATGCCTCACCAAAAAGTCGAATTAGTATTTCTTCCCACGGAAGAAGAGCGCGTTTTCGACTCGAGATCCAACGAACAGGGATTCATCACGTACGCTGACCCTTCGTGGTTTATCTCTTCTTTGAGGCACCGTCTCCCCTTGGACCCGCTCACTGACGTACGTGAAGCGAGATCTCGTTTTAGGTCGTGCCAGGTTTTATCTATCCCAATCCTCTACCAGCGCAGTCGCCACCGACGACGGTGGCTTCCGCCAGCCGAAGGATCGTGCCGGCAAAGAGAGGAGAAGAAAGACAGAAGGGAAGAAGGACAAGAGGAACGACGTCCTATCCTTCCTCGCTTCGACTGTATCGCCGTTATCGGTGGCGGTATCGCGTGCGAAAGCATACCGCGCCGCACTTCCATCTCTCCGTGTGTTCTCTTCATCCCTCTCCCCTGCTCTCTCATCCTGTCCCCACGGCAGCTTGTGCCTCGTGCTCTATGGCGCGGAAAATTACGGAGCCGTCGATAGTGTTTTCTCTCTTGCCATGCCCCGACCGACGGAATTTTCGCAGGAGGGTAATAGTGAGAGCTCGGACGCCGCTACTCTCCCCGGACGAAGAGCCTCGAAAGAAAAAAGTAAACATAAAGTAACGCCGGAGAGTACGGAATACCTGCCCAACGAAACACAATCTGCATTTTTCATCGCAGTAGCGAGGACCCAAGCGATCGTCGATTACAACCTGATCTTCATCTAAATGCGAGGCGGTTCCGTTTTAAAAGGACGGCAAGGGTAAAAATGTAAGAGATGAGATTCAATCTATCGAACGGGATATATCGTAAGTGTTGTTGTTACTTTTCGCGATGTCAATCGTATTAAAAAAGCATTGGAAATTGGAATTGGTGATGAGATCTATGTATTGACAGTTTGACATTTATCGGAATATATACCGGAAAGTGATTGATTGAGAACAAATAAAAAATAAAGCATTAAAAAACATGAAAAATGGAAACAAAAAAGATAAATTTAAAAAACATAGTAATTCAGCTTTTATTGTGTGTTAAAAACCGTTATTTACAATAAACGTTATGATACTAACAATATAAATTTCTTCGATTTTCAAAATAAATCCCTAAATATTACAACAATCAGCTGTCTGATCTCTTTGAATTCCATCCTGAAAGAGCAGGGAGAATCGGTTAAACTTTCGATAACTTTAATAAACGACGGAAACAACTTTGAGAAACATTAAACGAGAAGCTACGAGCACGAGTAAAATTAACATTTTCAAGATAACGGCAATAAACAATTGTACAAGAAGATGTGTGGGGTGCGCAAGAGTAAAATCAAGAAATTCTAATACCTCCCAATACTCTCATATATTTCATAAGTCGATACTTCGCGGTTTTCGAAACGTCGGCACGTTTCACATGTTCTCCGAGAATTCGAACGTTCCCTCGACCGCGGTAACCAAAGTATATTTGCAAGTACACGAGCACCGTGTTCGCGTGCGAAGTCACGCGCTTCACCTCGGATTTGTTACGTAAGTCCTAGAGCGAAGATCACCGGCGTAGCGGCGCGACAAAGGGCTGCCGTTTATAGGTCCTCGTAAGCCGGAGATACGAAACTGCCGCGACGACGGTGATTCAACATCGCGCGAGAATTGTGCCGCTCATCTGCGCGTACGTGTACAATAGGTCGCCCGCAGATTCCTGGTGGATCCTGCGAGATCCCTGCTAATCGCTCCTTTCCAGCGTTTCAGCTCATCTCCGCGGCTAAGCACCAGGTGAATAATAATTTATCATTACCATCGAGCACGTAAATTTGTACGTGACACGTGATTTGATCACATATTCATGTCGAGTGAGATATAAACGCTTGAATTTTAATTTATAGACATGCAAAATTATTGACATAGGAGTCACACGATGAGAACAGAAGGAGACGGAGCAATTATTTCGTCACCTTCTGCTTGTTCAGTTATTGAACCCGTCATTTCGGATAAATGATGAATCTGATTGTAAATGACATGTACATACATTTGATTTCTGTTTGCGAGAACCGTAATATTCGCAGGGAGACAAGCGTATGTCGTTAGAATGAGAAGAGCCGGGGATCGCGCGACATGAAAGAAATAGCCAATTCTGCTGTACGCCGGCGTCGTGGCACCATGACGAATCAGAGTCACATTTCACCTTGACGTCCTCGGTAGATGACCGCCTTACCGGCAGTACGCTTTCATTATATCAACTAGGATCAAAGGAGTGGCGGCGATCCTCGGGGCGGAAGGGGTGGAGGGAAGATAAAAAGTGAAGAGCCAAGCCAGCGGGTTTGATCAGAGGACGGTAATCGAACGTGAGATGAAGAATTGAAGAATATAAGAGGAAGACCCTATACGTATAGAAGAGAAGCATAAGAAGAAGAAGAGACGGAGAGAGGCACAGAGAGAAAGAGAGAGAGAGATATATGGAGTAAAGTGGAGCAGATGGCGAGCATGAGGAACGATAGCTCGTTATAATCTTCTATGTGCAATACTCTCAGGACATGGGCTATTGTGAACATCGCAAGCCCCGTCAACCGTCGTCGGCGTATCGTTCACTTCGTGCTATCATCTTCGTAGCCCTTCTGTCGCTTTCTGCCGATGCAGCTAGTACGTGTTTCAGTTCACACACAAGATACAGAAAAACGAAATCCAGAGACACGTTAAAATCAAGAGATTTAGAGAAGAAAATTTGTCTCGTACTGTCAAATTTAAATAATTCATATACAAGCAATAATTTAATTATTTTTCAAATATCGTTTTAATAAATTAATTAAAAATTAAATTTATATATTATAATTTAAAAAATTTTTTCTCGCAATTCTCAATTTTAAGTTACTCCAATTTTTATTGTTTAATATAGTATGATATATCTTTTGTTGGAATATAAAGAAAATCGCACGGAGATGTCGAGAGATGTATCAGACTATAAGTTGACGTTTTTCGGGTCGCCACGATCGATGCTGCCAAAAGTACAGGAAGAAACGAAGCATGGAGAATACGAAAAAAAAAGGGAATATATGCTCCGTTATTGCGTTGTATGTCAGATTCGCGGTGGTACGATAGAGTACTATGCTATGCGCTCAGAACCGAAAAGACAAAGTTGAGTCGGCGTTCGCGTCTCTCGCTTGAATTGTTCAGCGGCCGCAATAGGAAAAATTTGCCTTCATATACGAAGTGTATTTTATAGCACAGAGAAATTTAAATATTTCCACCCCTGGTTTTCCCGCGATATATTTATATTTCCGCGGAGAGTGCAACTGCGGAAGGAAACTCGATATTCAGTCGCACGGAAAGAACACGGTGTCAATGACCTAGGCGGACTAGGATCTCGTGCGGTCGTCGTCGTCGTCGTCGTCGTCGTCTCTGTCGTCGTTATCCAGTGGAGGTGCGTCGCGGTGCCATAAAGCCAACGATGTCCCGCTGGTCCTTACGAGTCGTAAGAGTTTTAGGATCGCAGACGCAAAAGTACGACCGTCACCTCCGCCGACCGGAATTCGTCGTCGTCGTCGTCGTCGTCGTCGTCGTCGTCGTCGTCGTCGTCGTCGTCGTCATCGTCATCGTAGGGTGCGACCTGGCGCTTCTTGAAAGGGGGAATTCGATGATTTATCTGAATCGTGCATACCCAGGTGGTTCTCTCTAATGTGACACGCACGAGTCGTCTTCCGGCTGGTTTCGGAAGAAGAAAAATCGTCGTTTGATACGGCCGGAAAACGATCACCCCGATCGTTCGGGAGGCGGAGACGAGCGCAAACAAAGCACGTATTTTACGAGGTCGCGGACATATTTATGTATGTACGCGCGCGAGAATCGTGGCAGCGGCCGACGGGAATGTAAACGCGCGCGCTTAGGCCGACACGCATCACCCACGCACTTGTGCACACGTTACAACCCTCGGTACACGCGCGGTACACCTGTACTTCACGGAGCGGAGCGGAGCGACGCGGGGTTGCGAGCCGGAGCGCGCCCGACTGTGAAATAAAGGAGAGTAGAAACGAGAAGGAGGAGAGCGCGGCGGCGTTCCATATGTAAACCCCGAAGAATAGCTTATTTTAAAGCGATCACAGAACGCTTTTCATGCCCAGAAGATGATGGAATCGCGCTTTCATTCGTCCGCCCCACGATGAAAAATGATCCGCGCTAACGCTTCTTTCCCCTTCTCAAATTTCAACGCGCTCCCTCTATCACTTGCTTTTTATCTTCCTCTCGCCAGGTAGGTAGAACCGAGTACTCGCTTGTGCCTGTTCACTCATCTCTCAGTTGAGCTACGCGTGCGTTTTATATAGATAAAATAAGAACATTGACGGAGAGAAGATGACTCGATGCTTTTCTTTTTTTATTCCAAACGGTTCAGCATTTTTTTTTTGTAAAATTATAATATGTGCTTTTGTAAAATTATAATATGTCATACGATTTTTTCATACTTCTGATTATAAATAAAAGCACAAAAATATTTACAAATAATATGTATGATGTATACGCTGAAAAAAAATTTTGGTTAAAAATGGACGAATCTTGTACGGAAAATCTTGTAGACGTGAGCAAATATTCTGGTTCGTATAATAGAATTCAGTACTTAATAATTTATAATAATATGAATATTTTATCACATCTACAAGATTTTTCTGATGTGTCCGTTTTTAACCGGATTTTTTTCTGTATAATGTATGCTGATTATTACAAGACGTGAAATAATTTTACGTAGACAGCGGTCCTCAAATATAAAGTTCCTTAAATGGAAATGGGAAAAGCACGTATGCAACGCGGCAAAGTGACGGTGCGTCGCTCGTAAATAACGCGAGTGTTATTAGCGAAGCGTATCGGCGTTTATCGTGACACATGTGTGTCACTTGTCACTTCGGTCGCGCGATGGTGACTTTCTAAATAAACCTACGAAAACAGTTTCAAAATGACACGCCGTGGACAAAGTGTCGCGTGGTCACTTCAGCGCGCGCGACAGAGGCACAATGTATTTCAGATACTATATAATCCGTCCAATTTGGCGAATTGCACGGATCGCATGAATAGCATTACGAGAATCAACCCCGCTGCCGGCATAAATCTCCGCCGATATACCGGGTCATGCACGGCGGGCCGCGTCGTACATCGCGCGATCACGTCAATCGTTTCCACGATCCTTCGGTATTCTCGCGGAACTCGTTCGTTCGCTCGTTTGTTCGTTCGACAGATCGTACGACATAACGTCCGATCGATTTCGCCGACTTTGATCCGGCCTCAGTTCCTCCCCTTCCGATTCCCAGCGCTCCCTCGTCGCCGATGTTTTATTTCCACGTCTTATGTAACGTACGAGAAAGCGGTTTAACGCTGTCACGTGAGGCCTCGCTGTCGCGAAAGAAGCACGGGTGTACGAGCTGATACGGAAATTGTGAAGGGACACGGTTCGTTTGCCTTTACGGTCGGAAGTTATGACAAATCGTGCGACGCCGCGCGCGACTGCTGTATAAAGTTCCGACCGACTCGCGGACGACGTGGGGTGATTCCCGGCGACACTCCACGATTAACGACTTCCATTCGAGAGGCCGATTTATTATCGTAATATCTGAGACGACGGGGACGGCGATACCGGAAGTCAGCGCCGATAGAATCTTCGTTGGCGAAGCGCCGTAGAAATACGTTTAATCGATGAGCAGTCTCGCTGCAGATATTAATTATTTCCAAGAGTAGCGCGCCCGTCCATCTATCTTATTGCTCGCGCAACGGACTCGGCGAACGGGAATACACAATGTGCGATAATGATTGGACATCGATATCAAAATTGGATCACTGATAGAGAACGTGGTTTTCACGCAACGTCGCCCTTACGTCCAGAAAGTTAGGTTGAAATCGGAGCCACGGGGAGACCGTTTTCTCTCCCCCGCTCGCATTGGTTCCTCCTTCTTTAATTCGCGCTCCCCGTGTCGTTTCGAGAGATGCGATGACAATACCCGCGAGATTCGTCCCCGTTCAGCAAACTTCGTTTTCGCAACGAGCAACGCCCGCTCTCTCGTCCCCTCGTCCTCACCCCACGGCCGCCACTGCCCGTTCCCGGCGTTTTCCTGTACGTCGACTGCCGACAATTATTAGCCATTGTCCGGCGAAAAGCCCGAGAGACCGAATTACGTCGAGTTAGAACCTCGGGTCGTCCCGGTGGTTACCATCCGCGCGACGTGCTAGACGAGAGCAAGGGGAGGCGCGAACAAACGAGAGAGAGAGAGAGAGAGAGAGAGAGAGAGAGAGAGAAGGGAGAACCGAGAGAGGAATCCAATAGCTATTGAGAAGAGAGCGCGTGGTCAAAAGACCGAGAGAGCAAAAGAAAGGGGCAAAATCGGTGGGAAAGTGGAAGAAAGAGATCGCGCGAGAGGACCGAAAGATGGTCACGAGGGGGTGGTTAGACTCCAGACTCGTGGAGGGAAGACCACCCCAAGAATTATCGTCTTCCCCAGTCCTCGTAAAGAGGATCGAGTGATTTACAACGACACCCTTGCCCGGTCTAACGGCAGCGATCGGCGTTATGTACGTCGGAATACGTTTTAATGGTACTCGCTCAGCGTCAATCGCGCTGGCGCGATTTATAATGCGGTGGCACCGTAACAAACGCCGTTGAATTTTCGACGAAAGCCCGGCGCGCCGAGAATAGCCTCTTTGCCAATTCGCCCGCCGTCCGTCGTTCCGTGAGTGAATAATGAAAGGCGCTTAAACAGACGCTTAACGTCTGCTCGTTTCGCACAATAGAAAGGCGATCTTCGATTTTCTTGCAGGCAGAACATCTTGATAATTACAGAAGCTATTAACACAGAAGTATTTAAGTGAGCATTTTAAATTCCAGACATTTGAGTAATACATAAGTTTTAAGATAAATAAGTTTCTTCATTCCATAACATCTTGAATTTTTTAGTCTTTCTTTTGTGGCGAATTGTGCAATTTTTATCAATAAATGTCTACGTCTCTATATTAATGCTGCTCGTAGCTTATTAAATTTTATTAGAAACGAAATAAAGTTTTCAATATCTAATGGAATAATGTTGAAATTTTGGCGAAGGGTGACCCATACACGAAGGGCAAAAGTACGCTTTCACCCTCAATGCGGAGGCCACCGTCTCTCGGGGCATTATCCGCCAAAAACCATATACGTGTTCCGTTCCCGTCTCGACGACGTTATAATGTTAGACGTATGACCGACATGCGGGGCGGGCGACTGAAGGGAGAACATTACGCCATGTCATCCATATTCATATTGCCCAAGTGCGGGAAGCTCTATCCCTCTTCCTTTGCTTGACAGCGAGCATACCGCGCGCCGAACCTCCGCCGAACCGCCATATTCAATGGAAGAGGATGCCGTTAATACGTAGGATCGCGGCGTTCCCTCACCGGCCACAAGCAAGGTATAGAGGGTGCGTTGGGGAGGGACGCGTGGCGAGGGGCGCCTTTAACCTGCGGTATTCACGTGTCCGTTGGCCGTACACGTAAATACACCGGGAAAGATACATGGAGCCCGGTGAACCGCGCTCAGCGCGGATATCCCCCTCGGGAGACCGCTAGGTTTACCGCTCTCATCCTCTCTCTCTCTCTCTCTCTCTCTCTCTCTCTCTCACGGAGATCGTTTCTTCCTTTTACAGTCCTGGCCGGCCAGGTCCCCATCTCTTACTAACGCTCCAATTTCTCGTCGGACGCGCGCGGCTAGGATTTTCGCGAATCGAAGGATCTGTTCTCGTCCGTCTTAAGCCGCTTGTCCGGCACGAAAGAGAGAGCCTGGACTCTCTCCCGTCCCGTTCTCAGCATCCGCTGCCCTTTTATCTATTCACTCGCGGCTACAAACAGAAAGAGCTGTTTTCTCGGCCGAGCTTTTAGGAGCCGCAGCCCATTGCGGGTATGTATTATATATAGTCGCTCGTGCGATCGGTGTCAGCGAAAAACCCAGACTTATATAGCTATGTGACTTCCAGGATACATGAGAAAACTGATTTTTCGGTACAAGTATATATATATAGATATCTATTGAATTTTCTTTTGCCGTCCTGAAATCCTCCTTAAGGTCGGTTTCATTCTTCCTGCCCCTCCCACGTCGGTTAACTATGTCTTTAAACCGAACCCTTGTTTTCTTGCCAAAAGTAGGATTAGAAAAAGACTAAGGAAAGTAAATTAAACTACGGTTCAAGTTAAGCTCGCGCAACAAGAGCTTTCAAACTTTTTGCCAAGTTCTACCACTCGATATTGAGGTTGCGGAAAAATGAGAAAAATGAGTTTAATTATTTATTGTAATTTTCCTTGCGATAGAGAGGCTCGCTTTGATCGAAGAATTCCGTTTCATCGCACATCGCACCGATGCCGCAAACATTGAAAATATTAATGAGTCAATGATTATAAAAAGATATTATTGCAACAATAATATTCGCGATGGGAAGACGGACAATCAGCCGGCGAAATAAAATATTCAATCTGTCGGAATAAAATATTCCATCGCAACGCAGCAAATATCATGAATATTGTGCAAAAACAAATTATATTTTAATCGATTAAAGCGAAGTTTAGTGATTAGTTGCGATCGCGATGCACGTCGAGCAAGCCCAATATATCCTGGCATCCATATTTCGTGTAACTTTGACGCGTTGAGCGTGGCGAAAAACTAAAAGTTATTTTTTCGCAGAATACATCAGTCCTTTGTATGCTGTGCATATAAACAGAGAATTAATTGTATACAGACACAGAAAAGGGACTGATCGATATTCTAAAAAGTGGCACGGTCGTTCCGTCCGTTATTAAAGGCTTGCGATAATTGAATCGGCACGCGGCGTTCGTGAAAGATATTCAACTTTCCGATATATAATATAATATCGATGCATAATGCAAAGAAAGAAGTAGAAGACGAGGAAAGACTCTCTGCGGGAAAGTTTCTTTCGCAGAATTCAAAGAGTATACTTGAGATATGTTTCTCAAGTATCCTCGTGTATAAAAGAGAGAGAGAGAGAGAGAGAGAGAGAGAGAGAGAGAGAAAAACCTTCGTCTTTTCCAATATACTTTTAAATCTGTTATTGCCACTTCTAAAGAAATAGACTTAGGGAGCGCCGAGTGTTGCCACCAAAGTATACATTTCTCTGCAATCTAGCCCGTGCCTTTACTACTTCGCGTCTTTGATTCACTATTGATGGCGCGCACGCGAAGAAATTCCGATCCCCTTAATGTTTCACGACTCCACGTTACGCGCCGTGTTTTCATATCAGCACGGCTTAAAACTATCTCAACTTTTGATGCTCTTCTATTACGGAAACTTTCGAATGCAATGATTGATGTTTACATTCCGGCACTAGAATTTATTATTTTACTTGTTAAGTAGTCTTTAAACGATGTTAAATCCTACACCTTCTCCGAACTTTTAATCAGAATTAACGACAAGCTGCGAGAAAATTCCCGTGTTTTTTTTTTTCGTAGCACGGAGAGCGATTTTTATTTTCCTCTCATCAACAAGATGGGAAATATATTCACCGGATAAACGGCAATGCCTTGGTCCTTTTCAGTATTAAGGATAATTTGTAGTCTATCGCGAGAAAGAGAGAGCATGATCTCTCGCGCCTAGTAATTAAAGTAAAATCAGGGAAAAGCTGCGCTTTCCACGCGCTATACGGTATACGGACGCGTCGGTACGAGTACATCCTCTACAATGAGACATAAAACTTTAATGACGTGACGCGACAACTTTTATAACAAATTTTATGGCACGGAACCGATATTTTCCGCGATACGGTAGTGGGTAGGTATGCGTATTCGTTCTCGAAGCTGTGGCTTCGGCGCGAACGCTACGAGAGGCCGGTCGAGCGTTTACGGTCGTGTCGATATTCATGACTCCGCCGTTTGGCCGACGACGGGGGCGGACGGGGGATTGGTGTTGGTGGCGGTTTGCGGAGGTGGCATTGCCACTCGGTATATCCGAGTTAATAATGCGCGGCCTCTCCCCGATCGTATCGGGATATGTACAGCGCGCCGAACGAGCATATACACGTGTGTCACTCGAAATCATTACCTCGTGTACACCATCCATACTTCGTACAACCGCCGAATCGCCGGCACTCTGCCGTGTCTCGCCAATGGCCGGCGCGGAACGACCGTGGCGAAAATCCGCGCGGGCGGTAATGGCTCGAAATGTGACGCACTTAATTGATAATCGAGTTAAAAGTGCCTCTCCGATTCGACCGATTACGGGATATTTTCGAAATAAAATTAATAAAACACGCATTTCGAAAATGGTGTAAGCTGATTTGCCGATGTGCGGGAACGAGACGTGTTAAAAGAGAGATCATACCTTTAAAACGTATCATTTTTTTTTCTATATTTATAAGTAAACTGAGCTTTATTTTTAATGAATTTACTAATTCTAGCGAAATACAAGTTTAAACATGTACACTCATATCTACCTTCAAGTCAACGAGCTTTAACTACGTATCTGACCATAAAGTCGAGACTTAATGTAACCATCATGAATGCTATCTTCGTAGTAAGATCGCAAGGATTTAGTCAGATTTGACTCACTTTGTAAGTCATGTCCCGACTGTACCCAAAACTTGTATATCGTGGTTATCTTCCGGCCCGAGACAATCGTGATAGGAGTTTAAAGAACGAGCTCGCGTATTACGTGTGTGACAACAATTTGCACGCGGAAAACAATTTTCACACGATCTTCGTACGATTAAAATGGGATATTAATCCCTAAAGATCTATCGCGATTAAAACGAATGGAAATGCATTTGTGCAAAAAATACATGTGATTTCTGCAATACTCTTTGCAAATTAACAGTGTTAAAGTATCCGTTTGAATGAACACGCCTGTAAGTGCTTTATTTATTATTTCGAGAAAAACACGTCAATCTTTCAACTCTTAATTCAAGTGGAAATAGCCGAGCCATTTAAACTTGGAAATTAAACAGGCGTCTCAGAAAAGTAGAAGTGAATATTGCAAATGTAATTGCATTTTTCACAATTTTGCTTTATTTCATATCATATTATTTATATTGTATTAGAGTTGTAACACGGTTATATCGATTTTCAGATGAATTTTAATTAAAATTCATCGTAATTTTAGACAGATAAATGATAGATGCAAATTACAAGTACTATAGTATACAAAATCGGATGAACATGAACCATTCATAAAAAAAACGATACAGATTTTATGCAATACGCGATTTTTATTATGATTGACGCGAGCTGATATTTTTATTTTTTATGTAATTAGAGCGTACACCATTATTGAGCGCGCGCTAAAAGAGAAACTTGCATTCCGATTTTATTCAATTGAAAGTTAAACCGCGTCGCGGTTACGAGGGACAGTGAGTTTAACATTCGCACGGCTTTGCCGATCCACGACGTTTAGCGCAAATACGAGAGGCCGCACGATTCGACTTATTCAAAATGGCCCTTTAAACGCGCTTATTTCCGCACTATATCCTCGGCACTCGCGCCGAAAGGAGGCAAAAGCCATCGCGGCTGCGTGGCACGTGCGAGACGTAATATCCCGTCCCGCGCCGGGCATACGAATCGTTCTCGCTATTACAGAAGGAAGCAAGGAGTCTTGATCCTCGCGAGGCCCTTTGGCACGTGCGTAACCGAAGGAACGGTGCCGTGACATACGACGAAGGCCGAGGCGAAAAAGGGAGGTGCGAGCGAGAGACGTCGCGCACCTTCGGAATTCAGGCCGCGCCTCGTTCGTTTATGAAATATTCGATACATCCCGAAGGCCGAGTGAAATTTCTGACGGGGCATACAGTATCCTCTCGAAGAATCCTCCGGCGCGCTTATCGATTCGGCGACTGGGAAATATGTCCGTCACGAGAGGCGGATGTAACGTCCGAGGTTTAAAAGCAGCGGCTTTAGAGAGCTCTCGTTAAACGCGAGTGTATCTCGCAAACGGAGATTTGCATCATAATCGATCCTTAACCTGGCGTTAAAATGGTACAGCATCCCGTAATAATGGATTTATCTAGCTATTTCTTTCGCGCGTAGAGTACACTATGAATTATTCAGATTGCCATAGACTATCGCCGAGTTCTTACAGGGCACGCTCCTGGAGAATGGAAAAGTGGCGGAATAAAAAGGGAAGGATCGTGATCGTACAACGAAAACTGAGAAAATCGCGTTGCCGGGGATCTAAAAGAGAGACCTTGTTTGTCCCGCAGGGTAGATTGAATCGTCGCGCGGAACTTCTGAAAGCGACACCACCGGTGCCTCCCCGATCCTCCATCGACTTAATGGTAAAGACACCTCTCTCTCGTGGCGCGGTATATGCACTAAGGTGGTAAATATTTATCAAGATTAGTCTCAGGGTGAGAGGGAAACGCGGCTTTTTGTACTCTCGTCTGCAAGTCCGTCTTTCTCGCTTTGGCGCCTTTCAGGCTCTAACAAACACAAACTGCTTCAACCCTCGACTTCGACTCCGCGGCTCGCCCCGTTCTCTCCCCCTGACGTTCTATATATCGTGCTTCACTATTCTACCCCTCTATTTTTACTTCCCTCCTGCGCTCGCGGGTAGATCATTTACAACGTCGGTTGCGGCAAGTTGAAGCAGAAGGCGAAAACTTTAACTTCGGACAGGCTCCCATCCGCCCTGCTTTTCATCCGACGCGGGGACTACAAACGTAGGATGTCGTAAAAATCTCCGTACAGAGAGAAGGAGAAACGACCGGGCGATCTGCGGGGTCTACATTGAGAAGGAAGACTTTTCCCGCGACAACAAGAATAAGGTGTTGCCAGACAGGCAACAAGGGATTTATTCCAGATAAATAAACAGCAGCGAGAACAAAGATTTCAAAGCAGAGAAGTAAGATTTAACTTCGCTTCCTCTCTTTTTTCACGCTCAAACGACGGTAACAGAGGTAACAGCCTTGATGCGCCTCCATTCGCTGCAACGTCGAAAATACAAGCATCATTTTTCAGTTACTGTCTCGTACCTAAATTGTCGCCGTTATCCAAGAACTGGCTGTTTACACCGCGCGCATTCCGTGAACGTCATGTCGCCGACGGTCCGTCTCTGCAGCCCGCTGTAATAACCGCGATACGTTTCGCAGGAACGCGAGGATTCAGCGGTCGAATAGGCGACTTCACCGGCGGTCGGCGAGACTTGACGAATAGCCTGGCTCGACCGCGCGGGTAATCCACTCGCCGGAAGATCCGAGATCTCATCCATTTTAAGCAACTTCGTCCTACTTCCACACAGCGTACGGCGTACGACCTTTCCAACCGGTTCGAGTCCTTCGCCTACGGATAGATATCTCGTGGAATATATCCGCCGTCTCCCGCTCGTTCACCTCCACTCCCCCCCCTCCCGCATAGCTGGCTCATCCCTCATCCCCTCGTGGCCGTTAGGTCCTGGGAATCCTGCGAGATCCCGACCGGCCTCTCGTGTATCGACCTTTGTCTCGTGGTTGGCGACCGCACGGACGACAGCCACGTAGAATTCGGGGCAAACCATGTGACACGAGGGGAATCACTAAGGACATATCCAATCTGAACGGGTAAGATTAACAGCGATTACCGATTTCGGTCAATAAGTGCAGAGTACTTGTTTTTTGTTAAACGCTGCACCATGTGATTCCTTTCCTTGTAAAAGTGAAAAATATGCGTGTACAATATTATACATTTAAAGTATATATATATATACACATATATCGACAGATGTATATTATAAATGAATATGAGTAATTAGAGAAATGCATATATATTGGCTGTTTTATTTACGGAATATCATATAGATGAGTCAAGATCTTCGCATGCAAAGAATAATTTAATTAAACCATTTACAAATGCGAAATATCGCGAAGTTAGATGAATTGCAGCTAATAATAAGTTGGATATATAGATATATGGAGTAAACGTGATCGATGAGTAAGAGGGTATAATTTTATCATTTCAGAGATAAACGCAATTTATCGTTCCATTATCCAAAGCAGAATGATCGTACCCGATATCGCGCCCGATGTCAATCTCATATTTCGTATTATATAAATATCTCTTTCACGTCAAATGTAGAATTATCGTGACGCAAAACAAAGCGTCATCTCGTGTCATCTTATCAAAAGTACGAAAATCCAACGTATGAGGGCCGAAATATTTGAACGATAAGAGTAGGTTTAACGTTAAGTGGACCCTTTGTCAACCCCACCTACCGCTAATATTCAATTTAAATTCTGCCCACGATACACGTAAAACCGGCGAGTCTGCGTTTCGCGTTGTACTCTCGCAGGTAGGTCTCGACCCAAATTATATCGGATGACCTTACGTTTAATTTAAAAAGAGAAGAAGAAAAATAGCGGGACCTTAATTCCCGTTGCTGCTTAAGCAGAATATTTAGAAGAGAGCGAGAGAATCAGAAGTGGCGAAAGAGAGGCGAGATATTATACGCGCTCGCGGAAAAGCTTTCGATTATCGCTAAAGAGAAAGAGAGAAAATGATTTTTAACGATGCTCCGCAAAGATTGCAGAACGCGCGGATACTTACGGTCGATTGTTCCCGGCCAGAACGTTATCTCTCGGAGGCACATTATAAATGTACGTGCAGCAATGTAATAAGGTAAATCGAATATATTCGTCGGAGAATCGACACCGAGACATGCAAGATGCATTTCGCTTATACGGGGGAATATTGCATTATGCGGAACGTACCGCGTTACAGCATTTTTCGGTCGAGTGGAATTCAGGAAGGGAGAAGATGAATTTATGCGATCGATAGAAGAGTATCTCGACCGCGCTCTACTTCGGATTCAGGCTGCGCTTCTCAGCCGCCTTATGATTTTATTGAATCGGATAATACGTCGTATCACGTTCAAGGCGATATGTCAATGAATATTTTCCACATGAATACCATCGGCATCATCATTATCGGCAATAGAATTATGTAGATCGCGCGTTAATATAGATAAAAGAAAGATCGGACGTGAAAACCGCGCGCTTCGATGTACATCCGCCGCGCCGCGCGTTTTGTTCGGATAAAAAAAGAACCTCTTAATTGCAACGCCATAACAATACTCGTTGAGAAAGAATCACGTTTATGTATATACATAATTTCTGGTGCGCGTTATACACGTTGGCAAAGAAGCATGTTACGTTTTATGGTATAATGTTGCTTTCGCGTGCGAAACCCCGCAAGGTATAGATATCGAGTGCGAGCTCGCGTGGTGTGAAACGAGAGATAAATCGCCTGAAGCAGCAAAAATGGTCAAAAATGGAAAAAGAGCGTTAGGCAGCCGTGCGAATAGAATATCTACGAGAAAGTCCATAAAATTCTGAGGTTTATAATTCGCACTATGATGAGAATGATTTATTCCGGCTGGTTCCATTTATTTCGAATGATGTTATTTTACATCGGTTTCGACACGTTTTCGATATTAGTACATCCGCAAGTTATCTTGCTCTGTTAAATTAATATTAAATATTACCAGCAGCATCCGAGTTAAATTTACGAAAATACATATATTTCGGCGAGAGGAGGGGAGGAGGGGAGGAAAGGTAGCGAATAATAATTGGTTACGGTAATGCCGGCGTAAATTGATAAATTGAAGTAATTTCGATGGCAGCTAGCGAGAGCCACGTTGCTGCGCCACAGCTACACCAGCCAACGGTACGAAATGCATCTAATTGGTGATCCCGAAGGCGCGAGCAAGCTCGTAAAGTTGGAACAGGAGCAGGACGTTATTCGCAAAGTCGTGCTCGCTGTTCTTGGCAGATAGCCTAATTTATCATTGTTACTGTCTCGTCTTGTTCCTACAATGAGTCGCGTGTGAGAACGCGCTCGAGCATTTTCTTCCCCTCCCCCCCGTCTCTCGATCCATTACCTCCACTCGGCGGTTTGGAATCCATCAAAAAGATATCATAAAAACTTACGATTATTAACACGACCATAAAACACAATCGCCGCAGTAACGTGGCATAAATATCAAGCGAAAGTACTCGATATCGTGTCTTTATACCTTTCGCAAAATTCTTTTTTCCTCTATTTTTTATTTTACAATTTTTGTATGCAAAATACATATTAAGTTTCATAAAATCGCTATTGCACTCATCGAGTGAATATTACATTTTTACACGCTGCAATAGGTAAACTTTTGTAATTTCAATTTAATTGCGTGCTCATAAAATGTAATTTAAATGCCTGTGCTAGAATTGGTATATTGCTTCGTGTAATTTTCGATAATTCTATCTCTAGTACCATATTATTCTTCTTCCCTCCCCTTCTGTTTCTCATTTTCCGTCAGTACTTTTCGTAATCCTTGCGCTGTTCCGCTCATGATCTAATTTTCCTACATTTACATGCCTGATCGTGCATTTCTCGTCTCTAGCTGTTAATTCGCTTCAGTTACACGAAACGATTCGTTAAAACGAACGTAATCCCCTGCGTGCGCTCGTGCAACAGGCATACCAAAGCTTCCAAACATTCGGAATGTTCAGCGAATCGGCCGATTCTAATTCACGTCTCTAATCTACTTTTTTCTATCTGAACTTGGAAGATTGGTTAAACGGAGCACTTGTATTGGTGGATTCAATGCTGCAATTCCACAAATGCAAGCTGCAATCTGCAGATTTGACTAGTCAAAAGAAGCGAAACAATGGTGCGCCATTAATACGGATCGTACAACGCGGACTTCTTTTGCCAATGACATTTATGTTTCAATGGAGAATATAAGCGCGCCCCACGCTGTTGTTATTGTCGTCGTCACCGGGGTCGAAAAGAATTGTGCGAGTTCTGCGATTCTGGCGTTAAACGCCCGGAAGGAATCGGCCATCCTTCTCGTCCGGCCCGGTCTCTTTTCACCGCAGAGTTGAATAAAAGAGAAGCGACGGGATAAGCGCGGAGTAAGGGTAGGTGCGCGAAGAATGCAGAAGCGGGACGGCTCTTATCGAGCTTTCTTCTGTTTTTACCTCCCGCGGATTTTTGTATCTTTATTTTAGATTGTTGCCGGGGCACACCGGCGAGGCTGGCGTAGTCGCTCCGTGTAACTCTCGTCTCTCTCGCAAAGGGATGAACGGAAGAAAACCCGGGGAATGGAGGCGAGGGGGTTGCAGGCGAGAGAGAGAAGCGTCTGGCTGTGTTGCCCCCGGAACGGACCGGGCGGTGTACCAGTGGACGTGAGAAAGGAGAAACGGCAAAAAAAAACCAAGAACACGAACCCGCCGGCGAAAGAGAGAAAGCGGAGTCGTAGGCGAATGGCTCTCTCTCTCAGAAAGAATGAAGTTTTTAGTTCGTCCCGAGGGAATCGCGAGGTAATAACCTTCTTCCGCGAGACGGTTATGTTCCATAAAAAGAAAAAAAAATAGAAGGAAAGAGAAAGTTGCACCCTATCGTTTCTCTCCTTCCGAAAATAGGTGTGCGCGATTAGCTCTCCCGTTCGATATCTATGTGGTATCCTTCTTGCCTCCTCCCCTCTTCTTAGCCATCAGCCAGATATTTATCTCCACATCTTACAGTCTTACCCCCCCCCTCCGTTTTTACCCCTTTGTCTTAAATATCGTTAAATGTCATTCTCGCACACTCGGGGTTCAGCGTACGTATGAGGGGCGATTGAATGCGTTCTGTCACGCGATCTTTCCTCTCCTGTCTCGCGGTTCTCGCCAATAACAGAAAACCCGACGGTCTTTTCTCCGCGAGCAGCAAAGCGATATATATCGTATTGTTCGAAAGAACGTTCCATTGTGCGGAAGTCTTTCTGTGGCATGAACTATAAATCGGGAGAAAAACTGTTTGATCGCGGATGAAAGATAAATGGCACGTGTACATCTTCATTCATTAATCGATAGTTTAAAAGAGCAATGATAAATACGGAGAGACTCGGCGCGTCTCTAACGCTGTCGGATCAGCCGCGCGGAGGGAAGACCAGCCACTGTGTCGGAGAAAAGAACGAAGTGGCATCGAAACGCCAACTAATACCGAGAAGAAGTAATGCCTCTCGATACCTTGTTTCGATAATACTCGGCTTGGGGTATTATTGGCGGGGCGGTACGACAAAGAGGCCATCACGGCTCGTACAATGGCGCTAAGTGACGATGACGGGTAGGCGCATCCCGCTGGGACGGCATGGAAGCGAGCAACGGAACGCCGGTATTGATACCGGTATTTCTCGCGTAGCTCAAGCTCGACCGACAGAATTCAGAGATTCCATTTGGCATTCTCCAGAGACAACGGGCCGACTGCCGCTGTATGTACGCGAACACTCGAGCCATTTCTCTCTTCCCCTTCTCGCTCTCTCTCTCTCTCTCTCTCTCTCTCTCTCTCTCTCTCTGTCTCTTCTCTCACTCTCTAATAGCCGCGTGCACACGCGCGCACAACACCCACACATTACACCTGGCCCGGCCGTCCGTCCCCGTCGGATGCGCACTTACGTGTGTACGAGGGCATGTTCTACGAGCATCCCCGTCTCTCTAATGGCAGTTCTAGTCCGTCGTTGCACAGCCTGTGCATAGATATACCGCGGCCGGTATTACGTTATAGCCGTGCGCGACAATGGCCGGCAGACTCCTACATATCGGATGATCCGACGACGATGATATGCCGGGTGACCGATGCCAGTTCGACAGTTGGCAACGGCTTCCTTAGCGTTGTCACAGAGCTATAGCCTTCCGTCCGGTGTCTTCCGCCTGTCCGTTCGCAAAACCCTTCTATGGTACCCCCTGTACGCATCCTATATGCTTCTGTATGTATGACGCCTTGTATCTCTGGCGCCACTCCGGAGGCCAGAACTCGCGCGTATGCCCTCCAGTCAGAAACAACGGTCCGGGCATATTACCACCATTAATCATACCTCCGTATTGAGTGGAACACCGGTGAGAGTTTGAGAGGGACGGTGATACCCGGAGGAAGCGAGAGAGAGAGAGGAAGAGAGAGTGGACGAGTAGGTACCAATCTACTCGCATCCCCTCGACAAACTCCCAGGTCAAGTTATCTCATTAATTATTCCAACGCTTCTTTCCCCTTTCCTTCATTACCGGATATTATAGGACGTCATCGTGTTTTTACACGAGAGCGGTAAATGATAGCGTATCTTACTGCGAAGATGACGCGATGATGTCGGCGCAATATTACGGTTGTTCTACGTGCTCATCGGGACCGACAGCGAACCCTCACAACCCGTTGAGCTCTAGCGAAATAAAAACAGCGAATGTAGTGCGGTAGTGTGTACTTTTGAATTTCACCCGGAAAAATATTGACAGGCTTGCAACGTATATCGATATGTACGTACGATAGCGAATCAATAAATAAGATAACTTTTGGTACAGCAATCTGGCACAAGGATTGTTGATTTTACAATTTACTTTCGGTGAACGATCTATCGTCGTTTTTATATAGAAAATTCAAACACCACACGCGCTACTAGATATGCGAGTTTGTTATATGCAAAAGTAAAGAATACAAATATTATATTAATTCAGCGTGCTATTAATATAATTGTTGAAATGGTGTCCTTTTATCATTCTGCTTCCAACAAATAAACATAATGAAATTTGTATAAATATTTATAAATGAATAATTAAAATCATTGACACTTTGAATATATCTCGAAAATCTCAAAATTATTTCAAATATTTAAAACTAAAACATTTTTTAAAGTCTTAAAAATCTTGAAATTTTGAAAAAAATATTTTTTTATTTTGTAACATTTAATATTATTGTTCCAATTGTTATATTTTCTGTCATATATAAACATAAGTAACAATTTAAAAAATTTTTAATGTTTCAGATTTTCAAACGTGTTTCTATAAGGAGCGATTTTCTAGGTATTCAAGACTTCCAAGTGCTTCAAGCATTCACAATTTTCAAGATTTTTCACAACTTTCAAGAACTTCCGATTTCAAATCATATTCTAAGCAATTCGAATTTTTAGGTGTTATTAACTTGTATTAAAAATATAATATTCAAATATTCTACTACAAGATTGACAATTTAATTAATATACATGTAATTATGTGTACGCGTGAAATTTATATCCCGTATCCATTTGTCCTTTATGCCGATGTTCGTCAACGATATATTCGGGTCGACCTACGATTCTTTGGACACGAGAACCGGTCACGTACGGCTCGACCTGGCAAGATGCCGAAATTATGAAATCAGCAGTACGTGCAGGGGATTTCCGGATATGGCGGAGATGAGGATAGCGAGCTGGATGAGGAACGAGCACGAGAAAGAGGAGCGCGCAAAGGGGTTGAGAGCTGGCGGTGCGAATCGAGAGAAGGAAAGCAGTGACAGAGAGGTAGACCTGGGGTACGGGGGAAAGACGTATTAACCGGGCTCCCGAGAGTGCCGTAACCCCTCCTACACGTCACCGCGTTGCGAAGCGCGCGTATGTACACAGAGCGAGCGTTATGGTGTCTCCGGGGCAGACCGCGTCTTATCAAGAAATATGGAACAACCGCGCGGAAATTGGAACGACCGCAGTCGAGCCGCCGAGCCGCTCGAGAGCTGCGTAATTATTTCTATTCAATTACGACATTGGCTCCTCCGGAGCATCGTTGGCGCAAATTGGATGAGACGCAGCTTCCGTCGCGGCTCGATGACTATTTTACACTCGGTTTCTTTATTTTCATTTGATCATCAGATAATTTTGTTCAAGTATTTTTTTTCGTTTTTTCGAGATCAATTTTTTATTAATCTCAATATTACAAACTAGATCAGTTATTCTTTTCTTTTCGAAAAAAAGATATAAACCGCTGATTGACCGTAATTAAACACGCAGACATCTGAGACTATGTTGCAAATGTAAATAAAGGAATAATTGGACGGTTACAGAGAACTCCAAGAATAATTAACGAAAACCACATTCGTTGCGGCCAAGAATTTTGCGAGCAGAAATACAGAAAGTGTTATTTTCGGTAGAGTAATATCTTCTTATCTCTCTCTCTCTCTTTTGTCTTCTCTATCTTCTGCTAAATAATTAACGGTCTTGTGGTGTGATGTTTCTTCGTGGTAACTCCATCGCAGCTGAAACTTGGCCTTTAATCGAGCAAGTCCTGCAACGTCGTGGCGCGGTTTTTCGGAGGGGCAACACTCCCCCCGATCGATCTTCTTGTCCCGAAAACGGAAGGGAAGGAATGAAAAGGATTGCATCGCGCGTTCCACGAGTGCACCTCTGTTCTACATTCAGAGCGAACAAGTTTCGTTGGTGGCCTCTTCAGAAAATGAAATCGAGCGCTCTCTTCGCGCCAGGATTGTTCCGTCCGGATTGGACGGACGCGGACGCCCCAAAATGTTTGTCGCAATCATCATTTGTCTTCGTGACCACCGATACAAGTGTGGCCCCTGCCCGTACATTCACGTCCTCCACCTCGTTCCCCTTCCACTCCTTCTTCTCACAGATAGTGTTCCTCCTCTCTTGATCTCGCTGTTTTGTCTCTTGGTTTTTCTACCTCGATTTCCTACTTGCCTGGCACGAGCCTCGTTCCGTTCCTTCTGCCTTTCGGCGAACGTGCGCTGAATTGTCCGGTACGGGAAGACGGAGGAAATCTTGGAGCAGATCGGGAGTCCGCGAAGACAAACGGAGAAGGGCACGAGGACTCGGAACGTGTACGTGCCTCGAAGCGTACGCCTCGAAAGCAAGAGACAAACAAGAGCGAGGTAAGGAACTAGTTTTAAGGATTGGCTCGGTCACGTAAGATGTTTGCATCGATCGCGCGTGCCCATTCTCTCTTCAAAGTGTATTTTTTTTTTCATATATTTCCCGTGAAAATAAAAAATATATCAGAATTTATTCATGAATTAATTCCACGTTTCTTTATTCTAAGAGTACCGAGTTTCTTTTGCAGCCTATCCATTTGCAAATTTTTTCGTCCATGAATATCATAAAATAAAATATAGACACTTTACTTAATGATTAAAATCGTCCACGCATTTTTTACTCGAGCGTTATTTATCTGCGTGTATACTTGATACTTCGATGAATTAAGATAGTATATCATCGAATTAATCCATCAATCTTAAAATGCCGGAAACAACTCGGAGAAAAAGAATGCAACTATTGCCGTGAAATAGACAGCGATTTTCCACGTCCGATGTGGAAATGGGAGGAAGAGAAGAACCGGACGCAGATTCAACAGATAGACGAGAAACGAATCGTGAATAGCGGGCAATCCAAACCACTCTGGGGAAAAATAGTTGTACTGTAAAAGAAAAAGACAGAAAAGAGCGAGAGAGAGAGAGATATATATACCAGCTTTTCTCGTGGAAAATAACGTATTTATGAACTGCCAATGGCGGTGGCACTCCGTTGTAATTATTACAAGTAGTTTCATTTTGCTCGACAAAATTCGAGATTTCAAACAAATTGTTGCGCTTATTCATACATTTGTTGAGAGCACTCATATAATGAAATGTTTAATGCGCTGAAAAAATTGTTATATTAATATCCGTTATGTTAATTTGCAATCCCCGTGCTTATCTATCCTGAAATAATCTCGAGTAATAATCCTAATTGATTATTATAACCAATTATAATCAATTTTTCAGTGTAGGATTTCACACGACTCATGATGAAAAATACTAATTTTATAGAGAAGTAAATGCGTTTGTTCAATGATAATTTAATAAATATATTGCGCATGAATCTCTTGTCACTTTAACTAAAAATAATTACAAAATAGAACAGTTGACAAAAATGTGATGCGTATATTCGAGTAATAACATCCTTAAAATTTTTTTGGGGGGGTTTAATACTTGAGGTTATATGTAGCGATTTCTAAAGTTCCATTCTGCAAGTTATCGCATATTTCTCGATAGAAGATTGTGACATGAAACGAGGGCACCGATATGAAATGAGAATTTCATCATGTATCTGGCCGGATGTTACGAAGCGTCGTTAAAGAGTTTCAAGCCCCATTCATTTCGTTCTCCTTCTCGCCGCTGCTCTTCGTGCCGCGCACTCCCCTTCTCCCTCTTCCCCGGCAGCTCTTTTTATACCTTTTATTATTTCTCGCGCTATATCGCGCCATTTCGGAGCGTTAATCCCGCCGGCGGCTCCCGGATCAAGAGCCGGTGGGGCGCAAGAAACAGGAAGCTTTAGATCTGGCCGTCGCTTATTACGCTGCAAAAACTTTTCTCATTTCGACTCCTTCGCCGGAGAATGTGAAATGTATCGCGACGTATGTCCGAGCGAATCGAGAGATGGATAAACATGCGACGCACGCGGAACGCTCGCGGGATACACAATCGCGACACACTTTCCAACATTCGCCATAACGATAAAATAATAAAAGGTTTATCGCGATCCGCGCACGTGCTCGAAATCCGCTCTGGTCATCGTCTTACTATTCCCTCGCAAAGTCCATCCACTAGCACGAAGATTATTTGAACGCATTGTTCTATCGTGCATGATAACGTCTACGTACGCGGTTGACCGTGATGTTCGGAGACTCGGCAGTGTCCACGCTTACGTAAGTTTCGATTATCTGCATATCGCATTGGGAATTGAGGCATTAATCGCGTTCTCGCACAGTTGACCGACGACGCTAAGCCGAGCGAATGATAAGCCAAGCTTGAGGGAACAATGGCACGCAAACACTAAGACAGGACTACACGCTGAAGTAATAAGCGAAGAAAGTAATCGACGAAGAGCTCGGCGGGGGGGGGGGGGGGGGAAGGGAAGGAACAGAAGAACCCAGAGGGAGGAGCGAATCTCGCACGGAAATATGGCGGGATTTCGCGCGGAATGAACTCCGAATTATGCGTCGGACAAATGCGCGGCCATGAAAACTAAAGTTTACTTTAAGCTTTGAGCCGGCGTTACACTTTCCGCCACTTACCACCCATCCCCGTAATTTAGACTGCGAGGGCGGTGGCGCGGCACCGGGATCGGGGGGATCGGGAGAGGGGTGGTCGTAGCCCGCCTCGCAGCTGTGCCCCGGAGCTACCTTTCTGGCGGCGCACGTACTTCTTCTACGAGAGATACACCTACCTCTACACCGTCGTTCGTACTATCTCGCCGTATCTCGGCGCACCTGCATTAACTGGCGAACCCGCAAGGGAGAGGAAACTCCGGGAAAGGCGTTTTCCTCGCCTTGCCTGCGGTCGGAAATTGCGGCGCGGCCGAAGCCAGCCGCAGCGATTGGTCAAACTTACCGGAAGTGGGAGCTCGCGCGCGCGGACGAGCCCGTTACACTATATCCCAGAGACCACACCGCGGGGCGCTGATCGCTAAAACCAACTACTGCTCTAAACCGCCACGGCTACGTGAGGGAGTTTCTGCAACTCTGGTTTTGAGGACAGCTCGCGCGATCGCGTTACGTGTCCGGACTCGTGTGTTTGCGACGAAATAGATATAGATAACATCGTCCGTTTCTGCGGAAAGCAATCACAATCGTGCCCACGGGCAATCTGTTCCCCGTTTCGCGTTCTAATCTGTTTTTCATCGCGACCTTTTAATCGCGGCCGAAGCGAGATCGAACTCTCGGCTCGAGTTACGATCTATCCCGTGAGAATAATTAAACGGCCCAAGATTGTTGATCCTGGTCGTAAGTAGACGAATCATTAGCACCAAATTACAAATGTAAAAAATTAATAAAATTAATATTATCTAAACATTTTTAGGATTTTATGTCGTAATTCGCCGAGAGCCACGCGTACGAGAAGGAGCCAATCATTAGAAATCGTTTCTTCGATCAGACTTGAGTAAGGAGCTCTCCTCATTTTATTGGGATGGTACCCAGTTGGGAGCCAACGATCCTAATATCTGAGAATCTTGTGTCAACGTGACCCAAATACGCGGAGCTGCGAATGGGCCATTTCGGCGTTCCTGCGCAGACGTCGGAATTGTCGACATACCGTGTCTACCGGGCCGGGAAGGGCGGATACGGTGAATCGTGTGCTGTAACGTTGCTGTAATACAAGTCGCCAATTATGCCGGTGTCGCTGCCGACGAGTAACGCGCCACCGCCAGGAAATATCTCACGCGGGCGTGTCAAAGAAAATGACGTTCAAGCATTCGTCAACATCACGCTACGATAAACTTGTTGTTGCATCGAAACAGAGGCACCGCGCCTCGCAACTCGCATAATTGTCGCGAGCATTACGAGAGAGATCTCTTGTTTTTCTTGAGAGTTGTGAAGTGCGATCGTATAGATAATCCTTATCTGCGAGGTAATTAGTTGTTTCGCTGACTAGGGAGACGAAAACTTTGTGTCAGAGCTACACGTACGCAACAACGAATAATTGCCATAGATTACGTGGTTATTAATATCCGAATGGCCGACCGACACGCGATCCTGATTTTTGGAAAGATTCGCTAATGCCACTCCCATGGTAGCCGCGTACTCCGTTTCATTAATCATCCATTACATGAACTTACGTAATATGAAACTGTCTTATCGGCCCTTAATCGATACCCGTCAGCCTCAACCTGAATTTACTTTTGACAGTGGTTAATGGATGTTGCATTCCGTCGCACGCGACAAAACATTAATTAATGCCAATTAAGCCACGCGTTATTTACTGCTGGTCATCGTGCACTTTATCTTATCTCTTACGTGCCTGCTGTGCAAAATTACAACGTTGAACTTATCAATTATAATCATTTTATTCGCTACTTAATTTTAATCGCGATTGCAATTTCAAATTGAATGATACTGCTTAATTAAAACTAAAGAATAACAAAAATAACGCTGAATAATAAAGTCTGACAGTAATAATCGAATGCCGTCAATGAAAATTGACGTACATTCATTTTTTTCATCTCTTCCGAGTTTCCCATATCAAACTCAGGATCATAGATCAAAAAGAAGCGGGATTGGCAATTCGCGTGACTTGCAAAGCATCTTTACAATTACGTTTACGGTATGAGCCTGAGGCGCAACGTCACGATAAAGCCGCGAGTATAACCAAGTGGCTGGAGGGCTGACTGATATTATTTAGAAATTTAAATGATAAAGTTAAATGCTACTCACGGCAAAAGAAATTTTCTGTCTCGCGATAGTACGCTTCCTTTCGGTCGAAATTGATTGCCGTGAAAATAGAATTTAACGCTATTACCGAGGCATCTCTACGAAAAAAAAGTTGCTTGTTCCGCGGCATATCAATGTACGCGAAATCCGGAGTTACGTTTATTATTTTTGATACGCCTGTCGATAATCTCGTTACCGCGGCGTCATTAAATGCGGCAGAAAATGCTGTTTATCGAGTTTACTTCTTTTGCACCAATATGCAGAAGCATTGTTTGGCACGCTTTCATGTGTTAGAATTGTAACAGATACAAGGATTTATATGTGAAAATAAAAGAGAGAATGGAAACGTAGACAGGCGATGTAAAGACAAAGATTATGCAAATCGAAAACTTGCCTGTAAAGACTCACCGTCACGGACTGCAAAATAACCGGCGCATGCATATATCACAAAATATTTTTACATTTTACTCTCCGTTTCTCTTTTCTCTCTCTCTCTCTCTCTCTCTCTCTCTCTCTCCCTCTCCCGCTCGCTCTCTCTCTCTTTCTGTCATGCGGGAAAATATTTCGCTACTATTGTATACGATTTTCACGCTGAATTCCCCTATTTTTCATAACGCCGCTGGTCAGTGATTGCATATATGATGCCGCATCGTATGTGACAGCCGGCGGATGATGTGAGAAAGAGAGCGGACTAAAAATATCGAAAACACGAATTGAACGTGAGGGGAATGGAGTACCTCTCCCGTCCGCAGGAAGGGTGGTATGAAAGCTAGTGAAAGAGAAAAAGTCGATGATGACGGTAATATCTCTAGGATAATCCTTTGCTGAGGGATTGGGGTCAGGAATCTTTAATCTCGCACCGAAAAGAACTCAGCTCGCGGCCTCGAGCGCGCCGGAGAGCAAAGAGGAAGATTTTGCAAAATCGAAACCGCCGAAGAATCGGAGAGCCGGGTCGCATATTTGCCGTAACGAATGAATTTCTCGCGGGGTAACGATCGGAATGTCTATCGGCGCTTCTCCGCATACGTCTACAAGTTTTCTGCGATATATTTCTAATTAGTTTCTTAATATTTATAGTTGTAGATTGCTAATTAAAGTTTTCTTATATCTATTGACAAACAAAAGTTACGAAACAAATTAATCGAAATAACGAATAGATAAGTGGAAGATTATCTTAACGAACTTGAGCTAATAGAAAAATACGCCAATAGAAATGGCAATTCTCTCACTTATCGCAATGTACCGTTTAGAATTTCAAATCGCAGTTACTGCTCGATTAGCGGTGTTTTTATCGATAAATTATACCGGAATAACACTTCGAATAATGGAACGAGGTGCGGCGCTCTGCGGTGGCAATAATCTGCTGGCGCATCTCGGCGGTCATTGGGAAAAAGAAGAAAAGACGTTAAAAATGCAGAGAAGACAATAACTGGGACTAAAGGTCGGCGCAATAGAAATGAGAGAGAGAGAGAGAGAGAGAGAGAGAGAGAGAGAGAAGGAAAAGAGAAATCAAGAAGAAAAAACAAAGAGAGAGACAATCGCGAAAAATGGAAGTAGTACCGGCAAACGTAAAGCCAGCCGCGCGAGCTGCGTTCCGATCCCTAGCCCGACAAACTTTCGTATTATCCGATTTCGCAACCAAATAATGAAAGGCGAGTATGAGAGATTGCGGAAAGAAATTGCCGATGGGAATTTAGCCGGGTTCTTTTTCGTCAACGAGCATAAGTTAATCAGCCTATATACGACGGGCGAACGGAATTGCGGAAGAAATTGGACTTTAAATTAAAAACTTTCTTATTGATTCACTTCCACTCGCTTGGGCTTACTCCACTAATCCACCTGGTCGCCAGGAAGCAGTTACTCTTATGACCAAGCGCTGTACTTTCCGCGGGGCGTGAAGTTTTAACTCTAATCCGATTCATCTTCCGGCTTTATCGAGCCGGCGTTGCTATAATCTGGTACTTAAGATGGATGATAGAAACCTATTTAATCGTTATACGTACTACTAGTACGATCTCACGTTTGGATGATAAACGCATATTAAAAACACAATATTTGTATATTTTAAAGAAAGAGAAAGGAAAAGAATGAAATAATTTTCGTATATTTTAATTAGCCTCAGCATTTAAAAAACTGTTACGCAATAAAAAGAATTTGCGTGTTAAATCGAACGTCAAAATAGAAATATTAACGAGCAATTAAGTAAAATGCGTGATATCCGATTCAGAAACGATTCATATTGTATTTCTGTATCGCGCAGAAAAATACCCGCTGTCATTAATCGTGATATACTGGTATAACGCCGCGGTGACCAATTAAGCGTTTATCTGGTCTTCTTTCCACCGCGCCCGATAATAGTGCAACGTAAAACCTGCCAGCCCGACGCCATTCGTTCGTACAAATCGATCCCAAATGACCGCGCGTCGCACTTTTTCACAAACATTTTCGTCGTCGGCCGGCGCGCCGGCGGCGATGTAGACGACTGCCGTGTACTCTACTCTACGTCGGCCGCTTTTGTCTCTTATGCGCGCTAAAGTGGATTATGCACGGAAGAAATAGCGTCAATGTTAAACTCTACCCGTCTGCGAACGCGCGCATGACGTCGGCAGAGCGGTGCTCGCGACATTCATTTAACCGCGTTTCTGCGGGACCGACTAAGTGTCGCGCTTTCGTTACTGCGAGCCCTGTTTACAATAGACGGCGGCAATCGCTTTTGCCGTCACACGCCCGTCCGACCGTTGACTGGACGGCAATACGATACGATATTAATAATACCCGAGCCCAAGAGCGGCGCACGTTCATCTTGCCCGTGTAAGTAGAACGAGCGTGCGGCTGACGCGACGCGGGGCTATTTACCTCATACGCTTCTTGGTCGGGAACAAGAATTTAAAACCGATGTATAATTCCGATTGACTTCGTTCAATAGAAAATTGGTAAGATTTTTTTTAGTTGCAGAAATTCGTTCACCCTAAAGATATCAAAATGAATAATGTCAAAGTTGGTTGCCACAAAGATGACTAATTAAATTTCAATTACGAACGATTTATTCAAGAAGCGAATTTCGCACTGGAAGATTTCCAAAATCATCTTCTTTTCTAGTTTCTCAATGCGGCAATTAAATTTGGTCTGCGATTTAAGAATTAATAATGATATCTCGATCTATCTTCATCGAGCGAAAGAAGATTCAATCGAGCGGATCGAGCCGCGTTCTATCAAACTGCCGCAATACCGCTGGTGGAGATGAGGTAACTTTCACGATTCCCGAATTGATAGGAACAGAAAATCGTGCCTCGCGCCCGTTTGAATTCGCACGCCCGCCGCGTGCGTTTAATCAAAAGGCACGTGCACCCATCGTCGGCCCGTGTTGCCCGTCTCTTAATTGCAATCAGATTTTACCCGGATTGATCTGTGACAGAATTTCACGCGATTCGCCCGACCGTTCCGGACGAATCGTTTTATCCATTAAACCGCCGGCGGTAGCTGGGGGAGATATTCCGTTCGAAGCTGTCACAAAACACGTCGCGACCTACCGTCGCTGACATTCGTTCCACGTTTTTGAACGTTCGCTAAGAGCCTAGCTCAATTAGCTCGACGAATTTTCTCTCATATACTTTTCTAGATACATACGTTACGAGATCATTAGCTTTACCGGTTATATCGACGAGCTGTGACAAGAAATTGAGAGAAAGAGATTCTGGATCGATTTATAAGTAATATTAGTAATATCTAAAATAAAATTTGCTTGGTGTTATTACATGGCTTATAAATTTGAGCATATTAAATGTGCCGTACATTTTTATACTTGACATTATTTTATTGCATTTAGTAGAATGGTCACAATTATTTCGTTTCATATCAAAGTACACTGAAAGAAAAATATAGTTACTTTTGAACCCACAATTTTATAATATTTCTAATGATAATATAACATAATGATGCATATAGTTAAGTTAATCATATTTCGTGAATTATAAATAGAAATATTATAAAATTATTTTTTTTGTTGGGTCCAAAAGTAACTATACTTTTTCTCAGTGTATTTACGTCAAAAACCTAAGACTGATGATTCAGTTGCAAATATAATATGTTGACATATGTCCCGTGATTTAAAACTACGTTTAATTTTATTTAGTGGTAAATTGTCTCGTGAAGGCAAAATATTCAGCACAATTATAATTTAATTTATATGTAGTGTAACGCAGATTCATATGTAATAAACTCTCTCTTTCTTTCTTTCTTGCGCCCGCATGAATTTGCGATTCTTTCAAAGAATAACGACCGTTCTTCTCGCAGAATGGATACGATCACCACAAAATCGTGTTTTAGCCGGCACGTAGTATCCGCGAAGGTACGGGTGAAAGTTAAAATGCAAACGCGCATGAAACGGCCGGCCGTGCAACAACATAGGCAAATAAAAATGTCGACGCGGCGAGACTTTATTGCCGGTAGTGCCGAGTCGCTTCAAAGCTCGTTTAGCCAATTCGGCGTTAATCTGTCTACGTGATACGATTCCGCCGTGCGTCGTGCAGTGTGGACGTCAACCTGGCTCGGAACGTCCGCGCTATGGTATTTTTATGAGACTGCAATTTTATATGAGTTATATAATCTCTTATGATTTCGCCAAACGCGTTCGTCTTACTTATGTATCTCGTAACTTGTTCACGAATTGCTATACTTGGATGTGAGACAATACTAACGATCAAGTTGACGAGGTCAACGTTTATTATATATTCCTGTCGGGATTTTCTCACGAAAATACAATGTTCGTTGCGTGATCTACATAAATTTTGTTGAATACTTGTTTGATAGGTCCTCCCTTTGTTGAACATGAGCGTGGCATTTTTGTTTCATATCACAACTTGTCCGCAGGCGATATAACGAACCAGCTTGCATGGTATTTTAATTATTTCTAATTAATTAATTTTTCTTCTCTCTCTCGTTTTACGGTATTATTTTTTTACGCACTTCACGTAGATTGTGTTTGGTCGGTAAACAAATTCTTCCTTCTCCAGACACTGTCGTGTTATTTTCGTGGCGTGTCGTAACTCGGGGAAATTGTTGCACTTGTAGTCAGGCGACAGTAAACCACAGACGGCGTTGACTGCCTGCTCGGCCTCCTTGTTATAATCTTTGAAGGTTGAGAGAAGTTGTGTATTTTATTCTTCATCCATCAAATAAATTCCGCCGGGGCACGAGCGCGTGCTGGTACTTCCGCGCGGCGGTCTGGCCGCTAGAAAATTAGTATGCTCCGACGACACGCGGCTCGAGACGATTAAGCTCAAGGACGCGTCGCCGCGGACCTCATTTATCGCACGAGACACGCGATCGCTCGCGTACCCTGGGACCACACGTAACACGATGACAGGGCTATCGTTGCAGCCGACGATAAGACGATTCCGCTTCGCTCTCCGCTGCTCGGTGCAAAAAGGAACGCGGCTGGTTGGATCGGGACATTAGGCAACTCTGAAGTATAGGCTGCTCTGATACCGTGCCGTGGTTTATGTCTCTGATAAAGACCGGTATGGTAGATTATGGGATGTATCCGGTCAAACGTATTGCTCATGCTTGCATGAGCAAAATCTGGGAATCATAATTTGACTACATATTCTATGCAGTATCTGGACGGTTTTCCATAAGAAAGACAGAAATAGCGAGAGAAAAAAAAAGAGAAATTATTCTTTATTAATTATTATTTGCTTTTTTAGGATAAAGTCCTAAAAAATCTTAGCTATAGTTATTTAAGGATTTAAAAATACGTATAATACAATAAAATGTCTAATGCAATTAATGAAGAAAGATGGCGCAGTTATATAATAAATTGAATCTTAAATTCATATAGCTATTGGGTTGAAATTAAAATCAACACATCTATTAATAGTGAATGTGCTATCAGCGTATCCAGCATTGATTCAAGTTAAGTAAAATACTCGGAGTTTAGTATCAATAGCAGTTACATTTAATAGAGAAAAATTGAGAGGCGAGTACATTCCTACCTGCATCCACATGTAAACGAGAAGTGAGGGATGCGTATGTTACAGTTATCGGAACGAGCTCCCGTAGAATAAAGCGTTTTGGTTTACAGTTTAGCTTTTCGCGTTGCGGTCAGTCGCGAGCTCGCTTCGAGATGTTGCGAAATTATTTGCCGTCGGGCATGTCACAAAGCCCGGCGTTGCTGCGAACGAAGTAACGCGCCATCGAAATTCTCACTGTACTGCGGTTATTCCAAAACCGATGGACACGCGATATCTCGGTGACGAATTCTTTACATTATTTGAAATCGATTCTCTCTCTCTCTCTCTCTCTCTCTCTCGACAGAAATTTCCATTTTCGCGTGTCCTTTATGCTGCCGGGTAAAGTTGGCCGTTTCGCAAATCGAGAATGGATTTTCCCCAGATTTAATTTTGTTTCACGCGTTTAATTACGCGTGCAACATCATTCTTGCGCTGCGAGTAAACGCGTCACGTGTTAACCTTTTGCGATACGAATTTTTGATCGGAACCTGCGTGCGTGAACCTCGGCGTAATATTCAACAATGGAGTGTAATATGAAATCGTTGCGCGAGCGCGCGCCATGAAGCGTTCGCATATTGGATCCTTCGGCTTTCGTGGGATTATGGTATGGTGCTCGATAATATCCATAATGCCTCTCGATAGCCTCAATGCTGGTCATTTCGCCGGCATCCCTCTGCCCTGCCTTTATCCGTCTCAGGCGGGTAATCTACGATGTAGTTCCTTGAGAAACGCTTTTGACCTTTCAGACGGGTCACCGTATCGTAATAAGTCCTTGCGATTTATATGCCTGCTCGGTATATAACAAAGACATCGTACTCGACAAATAAAATAATTTATCCGTCCTCGTCCGCCTCGCTTTAGCCCCTTCGCGTATCTTAAATTACACGATAATGCACAAGGTCTTAAATTTTCTGCACGGCAGAAACATGGCTGAACAGTAAAAAGAAGGGAGTGCTGAAAAGGGGAGAGGGAGGATAGAGCGGGACAGAGAAGGATGGAGAGAGTGACAGGGGGATGGTAGACAGCGAGCTAGAGAGAAAGAGGTGAAAGTTCGCGAAGGCAGCCGGCTTGCAACTTGCAGGAGTAGGACATGAGAGATGGCGGGGAAGAAAACAACGAGCCAGCTACTCGTTGCCGCTGCGAACAGTATTTCGAAATCTAAAGCAATGGTCTAGTTATGTTACATCTTTTCCTCCTTCCTTCCCTGCTTCCTCCTTCTTGCTTCCTTCCTTCCTTCCTTCCTCTGATCCTTCCTTCACACATTTATCGTCGTTGCGGGAACTATGATAACCCTCGACATAAGTACTTTACTATTCCGTATATTCCCGGATAAACCATACCTAATGGTCAGTGATACAAATGTGTGCACGTGTGTGTGTATGTGTGTGTGTGTGTGTGTGTATACTCAAAGTGAAGTGGATCTTCTTTCGCCTCGGCCCTCGTGATTGTCTCGATTTCCTCCTTGCGCTGGTCGGATTCATCTCCCCGTAACGCAACAGCGCGCGAGATGGTCCACAAAATGGCCCAGGATTCCTAAACTTAAACTCTATATCACGTTTGAATTTTTTCCTTGCGCGGAGACAACCGAGAATCTCGACGAGATTCATATTGCAGGGTCCGTTTTATCGCCCCGTGGCGCGTTACGTGCCAATGACGGGCGATGTCGACGACCCCGAGACAGAGAGTCCTTATGCTCGCCGCGTAATACAGAGTTACCCATCCGTAGGCAGGTATATGCGGAGGGACGCGCGGACAGGGGTGCATTCTTAGATATCCCATAGCCGGCTATCCAATATCACATTCCTTTTTTTTTCTCCCGAGATCTTATTTGTCGAGGACCTGGGACGACGCAACGATGAAGAGAACGGCGCTGTACAATATCATCTCCCGTCCATCCAATCCTAAGTTGTATCGGTTGACATCGTTCTTACGGGCGTCCAACTGCCCATGGAGATCTCGTCGATTTTAGCGAAGGTAGAAAACTGGTCCCTGAGGGAAAGAGAGAAGAGACGATCGGTTTCCTAACGGTGCATGATCCTTTTCGTTCAAAATTCTTTTTTTCTTGCCTCTCGTTTCTCTCGCTTTCTCTTCTCGTTCGATCCGCGTCATAAGAGAAAAGAATCTTGATTTATGCGCCTGTTTTTTCCATGACGATTTTACGACCTGTTCACGAGGCAAACTGTTTGTTTACTGCGTTGCACATTAGATAGAATAATCCGAGAAAAATATTATCAAGTCACTAAAATTATTATACATATTTATATGTTGTTATTACATCGAAGCTATTCATACGGCTAATTGTGTTCATGTCTACTTGCTAATATCGCTATATTTGAAGCGCGAAAATATAATATGTCGCATAAAGCGACTCTTTCAGGGTAACGGTGAACGATTCATTAGATAAAACGCGGCTCGCTCATTTATAAACATCGCATTGAGCATTGAATGTACTTCCGTTTTTAAACACGCAAAAGTTAATCAATACGTCGTACTATGTACGTATTATCCGATAAAATCGCCCTGTATAATGTACGCGATGTGTATCGCAATAAAACGATCTTAATGAGGCCAATTAATCGCACGTTTAAACGGTTTCTCTCTCGCCTGATTCACTTTCGCGGATCAGCACGAGAGTCGTCGGCGAGTATAACGCCGACATTTTCGAGGGAAGAAACGCTTTCGCTTATTTATCATTCCAGCGTATGCTCTCCCGCGCTCGGTCGCTGGCCTCGCGAAGTAACAAAGGAATCAATCGATTACTAACCGTGGAACCGTACAAACGGCGGTCTCGCGTCCAGCGGCGTGCGATGAGATAAGCATCTATTACCGGTATGTCCCGCGATCATATATCGTGCACCTAGCGCTTTAGATCTCGCGTATCTCCCTCGGCTTTAATGTCGAAATTGCAGCGACGTTTGCAATCAAACTTGGCGCGTCCACGGAAAGAGGCGGTCATCCTGGAAATTGTTATTGCGGAAAAATAACGTAATGCTACAATACTGCGAAATCGATTATCATCGAATGCATAATAGTGAATCTAGATCAAGTTGACAAAGACGAATGGTGACGAATGAACACTTACGGACGTGAACGAAATATTTCAGCGAAATATTAAGCGACAAGCGCTTTTTCTTTAAGATACCGATAAAAGACGAAATGTATTCGTTGAATAAAATTCGGGCTCGTACGATTATTGAAGTAAGTTTATTCGTTTGCGCTCGCCTGCTCGATTTGACACTGCGTGCCAAAGTGTCTTCGATGAACGCCACTTCTCGCTTCGACGCGTCGGATCGTATCATCTCTCTTCCACGACGATTTTGCGGTTTACGACAGCGCTCTATGCTCCGGATTGCATGAATCGACATCGTGAAACTTTTACATTTCGCGAACGTCATCGGAATTCAGTTCGGTTCTCTCTCGCACGTCGTCAAAAATTCTCGCCCTCCGCGTCGTAAATAAAGATAATCATTTACTCGCCGTTACCATCGTGATTAATAATTATCGTAAATTATACAATAATTATTATATCGTGTAATTACGTAATTAATTCACGGCATGGTGTTATGTAATCTTAATGCGGCGCTAAGAGCTCTTAAGATCGATAAGTTTCTCCGCGAGACAAAGTTGTCGCGCATGGTGAGAGGTTCGCAACGACATAAGCGTAACTTGACGACGTAAATAATGCGCGCGGGCGTGTATACGCGTGGTAAGTACGAGAAAACAGTGGAGTCTCGATAAAACTGAGGTATCGCAGGGTATTATTCTTTGTCGAAAGCCAGCTTATAAGCCGGGCGTATTGATCCCAACGAAGATATAATCTAATAGGCTCCACTTTCCTACCTCGCGTTATACTCTTTACGAGTATATCATTCACTGTTATAGCGCCATTTCACTAGTTACGAAGTAATATAAGCACGCGCGGAGCAATTTATATGATAGCGACATGTATAATGTACACATAATTCGTTTCTCCACCTTCCGTTTTGCTACAGACTATGCGATTATAATAATTAATAATCAACAGTCTTGATAAAAGTTATCAAGAACTTGGTGAAATAGTTTCAACTAAACATATAGGTCATTATCAAACGTTTTGTCATTATTAGTATATTTGGTAATAATAACTAAGTATTTCAAAAATTGCATTACTAAGTGCATCTTATAAGTTTAGAATTTTTTTTCAGTGTAATAATTAGAAATCGGAGATTAAGAAACGCCTGCGACACTGCCAGCACCATGAAAAGTTGAACTTTACTCGAAAACAGATCCTGTTTTAACAAAGCCGGCAGTGGATATCTCGTCTAATTAATTCGTTCGCGGTGTTATATTCTGACGTGACTCGCGCGCGGAGCGAACGTCCCGTCCGCTTACATTGATCCCGATTGTACAGAAATAAAGAGTCGCGAGAGCAGATGAGAGAGGGAAGATAAGGTAGGTCGCGAGGTAACTACCCGTATACTATATATTCTCGGAACATTTACCATCAGGATTTCCCCAGGTGGCTGCTGTCACGTGCCACTAGGACACGTGCCAGGCGTACGTCCGAAGGGGCTAAGAGCTTCCTCGCGCCTCCCCGGTTCCCTCATCTGCTCCAATCTCTCACTCCTTTTTTTTCCCTCCATCTCCCGGTCCGCGTTGTCCTCTTCCTTTTCTCTTGCTCAGCGCACTCTGCGAGGCAGAGATCCCGCAGGAGAAAAATGGCGGAGACAGGGGGATGTGCGAGCCGCGCTGCGCCGGTAGGGCTGTTCGCGGGTTAAAGGGAGGAAAGGGTTTCAAGTCACTTTGCGCACTTTACACTCCGTGTCCACGTTCATCTCACCGTCCGCCCTTTCGTATCGCGAGCGGCACGATCCACGCGTTACGCTCCTCTGTTCTCTGACTTGGAGCCTGGACGCTCGTAACGTTGGATTAACGAGTAAACCGAGATTAACAGCCAAATCCCTGAAAATTTATGCGCCACTCGAGTCGCTTGGCGTTTTCTTTAACTCATAAATCAACCGCGCCTTGCCGTAATCTCGTACAAAACGTCGCGCGTCGATATCCGCGATTGCCGTTCAGATTAAACGACGCGAAATGCTAAACGCGTATTGAAAAAAACCCGCAAACGGCGCGGTCGTCGGAGAAGCGCGCGGAAGCACGGCCGGCGATGTCGTGTATCGCGAAAAGATAACATTGATATGCGAATATGTATTCGAGCCGCGAGTCCGAAATTCATAAACTTCACGCATGATGGAAGTCCGATAATTCTATTCGCGTTGATTCGTATCGACAATCAAGGTAAATTTAGATGCGCGCGCGATTAAATGAATGCAAGGAAAGGCAGGAAGGAGAAAAAAAAAGTCGCGAAATCGGCTATCGGATACGAAACCAGATGTGAATATCCCGCAGCGCTACGTTTCACCCGCATCTCCCCTATGCGGAGAGATTTTAATTAATTCTATCTTTGCTCTCGCCCGGCCAATATTTAGTTAGTAAAATCAAAAGGAACAAATATATCAAAATATTCCGTGTCCACCGGAATAAAAGATATTACCGATAAAATGATAGGACTCGTTGATGATTGAACGCGTGCTCGCTCCGCATACACGCGAATGTAACGTATTTGTATTTCTATTTAGGAGAAGGAAATGCCATGCGCGTGAACTTGCGAACCCCACCGATGCATCGCCGAAGACGGTGGTTGCGAGCATCTCGGCGTCAGGGAGAATCTGCAAAACGTCAGGCAACCGTCCGTCTGGTGAATTTACGGGCGGCGTCGAGCTGGGAGCGCGCACTCGAGGCGAGGTCCGCCAGAAAAATGGCAGGTAAATGGAACGGGGAAGAAGGGGCGAAAGATTGTTCACGGCGGATAGAAAAAGTGACCCGTCTCCCCGGCGCCGACAACCACCTACGTCTCCTTTTCGCGCGCGTGGGAGCAACCCCTTTCCGCCGACCCTCCTTTGTCACATTCGCCGGTGAGTATTCATATCCCTTCCGTCGCCGCGATACCGGATTGAAGAATCGGGACACTTTTCAAGCTGCTACGAGCAATGTAATCCCGTCTTCCCCTCGAGAACTAATACCGCGCTACGGTCGAGTTGAAGTCATATTTTTTTTTCGTCCGCACGCATTTCTACATGTGGGACATTTTTCGATGTTTGCAACGGACAGTAGAACGTATGTCCAGGAATTAATTCTCCCGAAATACAGTCATCGCCAGATTCGATGGGCAAAAGACCTCGAACGATACACACGCGAGATAAATCGCACAAATGAAACGCAAAAGTCGAGTTTACGAGAAGAAACGAAAACGATTTATAGGAACTTGCGAGGTACATCGTTTCTCTCGGCGCATCTCTTTCGATTTTCCCTTGCCTGCTCCATCTGTTTCCTGCGTATTCGTCCCGCGTATCCATATCGCCCTCACCGTGAGAGTACTTCGTTTCATGCTTCTCAAACTCGCGGAACCCCAAGCGAAAGCTGTCAGATTAAAAGTGGGTACTCGAGCGCACCCTCGACGCAGAGACTGCATCTGTATGCACGACCCCCTTTTCTCCCTTTCACTTCTTTTCACTCTTTCGTTCTTTCGAGCCGAAGAGATTGAAATGAGCATAAGCATGGAGTGTCGCAATTGTTACGACACGCGTTATACCAACAATACCGTCAAAATTCATTCGTTAAATCAAAAAACTTGCGTGCGTTTCTCCACGTGCTGCTGAGATGATTTCTACAGAATTATTTATCCCATAAGAAATATAAAGAAGAATTTAACTTTAAGGTAACTCTCGCTTGAAAGCAAACCCGTTGGAATTCTCGTTGATTTTATTTTATGTGATAAACAAACATTATTTCACGGGAAATGATTGTTTCAAGACGGATATTAGTAATGGATAAGTTTTCCCTCTGCGTAGCGGCCTATTAGATATTTTATATCAACTCATTCCAATAGTTCTCATAGTTGTCTTAAACTATGTTCCGTTGCGCGCCCACTTTACCCGCTCCCGTGATCTACCGCGCACAAATTGGAGTCAGAAACTACTTTCTCGAGACCGCTTTCCTTATTGTGCGCCGGGCCGGGACTCTTAAAAATGCTTTGAAAATTTGCGAAGCGCGGGAGAGACTCCGGTGATGAGATTAATTCGGAGTACCTCGTTTGGTGAGTCTCGCGGCGGGAGACTTTCTTCGGAATAGTTTACGAGCGTGTGTTTCAGCCCTTTGCAAGCCTTTAAACGGATTTCACGGTACGCCCGCGTAATTAGATTATTTATCGCGGTTGACCGTACTATTTCGCAAAGATCTTTTCCTCCACGGAATTGTGCCGCGCGAACAAACTCGGCGTTCACGACCCTGCCGAGAGGGCTTTTAATGATTATTAAGGGCCAACGTTCGTGTCCTTGTTTCCTCGCCACTCATCGACACGATTGTCCTACTTCACGATAAATGTAAAAGAAGAGAGCGACGAAAAGGGGGGATTCTCCAACCGATCGCACACGTACTTGCTAGACAGCTATCGTCGCAATTCAGAAAACTTCGACTTTTAGAACGCAGCTCTGAAGGTATTAATATGTAAATGACTTAATACGATATTATCGAATATCGTATCATAACTTTAATAACAAAAAAAAATGGACGGTGTGATTTTCACCCCGTTGCGTGTTATATTATTTCATGAATATTTCATCGAGCTATGTACCTGTACTGTTGCATCATCAATTATTTCTCCCTTGCACGAGGTAACGCGAACGTAAAAATAACTGATTAACGATACCAATTAGATGTGATCATCAAGCAATCAATATTGTACGTTTGATTGTTAAAGTTTCAGCACGATTTTATAATATGTTTAATTCAAACGCAATGATTCGCGCGTCGCGAAAAACGATGAGTCACCGCTTCGAATAAGCTCCTAATACTTCCAATTTTGTCGAAAGAAGTTCACTGAAAAGAAGTCAATAATAGGTCATCACGTAGCGCAGAGTATATAAGTAATCATGTCATCGCGTCTTTTATCCAAAATTGCGACATCTCGAGAAATGTGAAATTTTATTCCCAGAGGACGGCGAGAAGTTCCCCCCGCGCGCGCGTGCGCCGTCCAACGAATCACGACAGCGCGAGAAAGGAGAGCCGATGACGGAAACTTTTAAACTGCCAACGTCCCGTTTGTGCCATCGTCCGTCCGTTGACAAGTCGGGGAAAGTCCACGGGCTCTTCTCCTGCGGGATAAAGTTGTCGACGGACTGACGATGAGGAGAGGAAGCGACCGCCGCGATGAAAGGCGATAAATAAGGCTCGATTGGATTCCAGCTAGAGGTCCTGAAACTTTCGCCGCGACGAGGTAGCCCTTTAACTCACCCGTGCTACCCGCGCGCCCGCCGACGCTCCCTAACTATCCATGACTCTCCCCTACCGTCCATTCGGCCGCTAACTACCAAACTAACTGGATTAACTGACCTCTCCTCAGGCGGAAACGAGACCGCACTCCGCCGTCGCGGTATGACTCGACGCTTATCCGTATCACTAGGCCGCTTACGATAACGATTACTTCTCGGACGTTGATTTCATATTTTAATTCTTTTATTTCAATCTCTCGTCGAAAAACGCCTATGGTCGCGCTATACAAAAATATTCCCAAATTCTGAGAATGCAGAGATTGCACTCGAAAATTTTAATTTATAACATCTTATATCTTTTATCTTTTATTTCTGATGAGATTTTTATTTAAATTTTCTATAAATGATATTTGACATATCTACCATTTCAACAAAAATTTTACATTTTCATAGCAAGAAATTACATATATTTTTAAAAATCCCAGTTTTCGTAAATAAAAATAAATTGCTATATCTCCGTTAGGATTGATTTGTGACCTATGTCGATTGGACATTTTTGTATTGTTCTATTTTTAGTACTATATGCTCCTAAATTTTACAACTCTTTTTTTAATTACTTTGTTTAAATGAAATATATATAAAAGAGATAACAAAATATATGATATAAAAGATATAATAAAATAATAAGAAAAATGTCTCTACAATAAATAATATAAAATTTTTATATTTTTTAGAAACTTAAAAAATGTAAAATAAACCTGAGTCTACAGAAATAATTTCATAAATTTTATTCGCAAAAATATTATATATGGACATAAAAGCGAGTCATCAAATTTATATAAAAAACATAAAAGAAATTATCTAGTACCTACTATTAGGTATGTCAAAGATATAGTATAAGCAGAAACAAGAACGAAATTATTCCTCATAAGATTCTTACTCTTTGAAGTTTAATATAGCAGGTTATTTAGAATTACGAGACACGACAGTTGAGCGCTCTGATGCGAAAGTGATGGCTAAGTATGCACTCATTATTTCGCAAAGAAAGTCTATAATTTCGTCATTATGAGAAAGAACAGAAGCGTTCAAGTTTATAAAAATGCAAGCGCTGCGACATCCCCATTTCCATAATATACTACTACCGCATCAGCGATGAAGATCGTCGTGCGGTTAAAAACGGAAGAAAAAATGCTGAAAATTCAAATAATTGAATTTTCCGATATTACAGATAATACGATATGTGTATTCTATTGAGTCCTCTATCATTGGCATCTCATTAAAAATATATTCTGTCAGGTTTATTGTATAATAATCCATCTCTTCAGACATTAACGTATTACGTATTTAAATAAAATGGACCTTAATGGAGTCAAAAGCTTCTGAAGAGTGATTTTAAAAAAGATATTCAAGCGCGATGTCTGAATATATTTTTCCAACTGAAAGCGTCGGAAATATAGTCCAAGTCGATCGTTTCATCCTGCCGAGTAGACTCTCTTTAGTGAAGGATTATGACTTTTTATGCGAGTCTATCTCTTTATCGACATGCTCTCGTAGGCCCTTTCCCTCCCCACCGGAGCTGCTATATGACTAGCACTATTCGAAGACGCGTCAATGCAACCACCAACGACCTTGAGTCCTTGGAAACGAGCATGAGGGACGTCGGGGGTCTCAACGGTCCAAGTTTCCATTTATCTCGAGCATCCATTCCCGAAGGAGCCGTCAACGTCGTCGAGGAAGATCTCCCTCGAATTATGGCCGCAGGCTCTCCCCCTTATAAAGGCAAAGGGCTCCGAAGGATTGATCGCAGCCGGGATCCCGGCATAGAACTCGATCAAATATAAAACGCGAATCCTGGCTTACCGCTCGTCCTATTCTTCGATATCGGAGTCAATCCTAGTTTACAGTCGCCGTATATGTCGCGATAGATCGGGGGGAAAGTCTCGAATCCGCAATGCGATACATACATATTTCAGGAGGGACTCGCCCCCCCCCCCCAATCGGGATGAGAGAGTAGGAGGTGACACAGCACCGTGATACACTAGCGTCGTTTCTTCTTTATCGAAACTTCACGAACGACGGAAGCTCGCTTACAGTCTCAGCGGGGAATATTAAGCTTGATCGACAATAATATTTCGAAGCGTAAACAAGTTCCAAGCAATCCCAATCAAGACGAAATCCGTGGATTATTGCATTTATAACCGACGCATTACACGGCAACTCACGAACCATTATCTGGCCGGCATTGCCACTGGATCGGATGATAAACGCGCATTGAAATATCGTCGGATCTGCGAGAGATTACTACTAGAGAGCCATGAGCGCCAGTTTGTACGGCCTGCGAAGAGTCTCTCTCGCAAAACATTTATTCTCGCGTGAAGAAGCGGCGAGCGCCAACCAAATTATTTGCAAAAGAAGTCTATTGTTCGGGAGAAGTAGCATGTGACGATAATACGCGAGTATCTTGTAATACGTCGTTTATCAGACCGGTTTCTTTTTCCCCGTCGCGGAAACAAGCCACGTCGAAGCGTTTCGGAAATCCAATTTCATAGCTGAAGGTCTCGGCGAGACGCGGCTACGTCGCGTACTTGAAGACGAGAGAAAATACAACGTACCAGCTGGTCGAGCTGGATTTCCTAAGTGTATCTGTAATACACCAGTGATCTACCACCGGCAGAGATTCCACGTACGACAGATACCCTTTCGCAACGACACATTTGAGAAAAATTCCGTACAATACGGAATTCCTGCGCTGTATATTAAATTCCTAGCACACGCGCGCAGAATAATTGTTAAATTCCTATTTTTAATGTTTAGATTCAATATTCAAACGTACATGTCAGTTCAAGAACTATTTTTATGGGTTTTTCAATATTAATATTACACCGCTCCGCGATGGGCATAAAAATAATTGAAATTAAAATGAGATATCTATTTCTACGTTTCAAGATAAACTCGTCATATACATATATAGCTACAGAGCTATTATTGTTCTTAAAACTTTAATTTACTCCGTAATAGCTCCGGGTATTTTTCATCATGCATACATTGATGAACGAGGTAATAACGCTCGTTTGATGTTTTGCATCTGGGGCTTTTAAAACGAGACTGGGTTTTCAAAAAAAAAAAATCACAAACTATGACACGCGGGAAATATGACATATGTTTTCGCCCGCATAATCCATGTAAATCTGAGTTTTTTTTTTTAATATTTTTCGCAACGCTATCTCTATATTTGTCGATCAAATTCGGCGGATGCATGTAAAAATTTACTCATTTATCTCCGATAGTCTTCATTCATTGTTTGAATGACGATAAACATTGCGAAATTGATTAATGTGCACGGCGCTGCGATACTGCACGTTATACACGGTCGCCATTAAAAATACGCGGTATTTGAATGAGAGCAAATATATATGGCGGATATCGGCGAACTGAAAAGAAAAAAAAAAAAAACTGCGCTACTCGGCCGTTTTTGCCGCGAGTGCCTTGCGCCAGCAATAGCGCGTTATCGTCTCACTTTTCACCCCACTTCCTGCACGTAGCGTAGGCTCGCGTGCGGGGACCAAGGGCTGACGTTTTAATACCGACGCTCGACGGCAATGCATTATTACGCAATTACGCTTCGATAGCGGAATAATCGAGTCCACTGTCTGAATTACACGGCGCTGCTGCTGGAACGGCGTGACTAGTATCACAAAAGATAGCGTTATCCACTCCGCCGAAAAAAAAAAAAGAGAGTGCGCTCCGTCCACGTCGGGAGGAGAATATTCCCCGTGTCGCTCCCGTTTTTTTTTTCCCACACTGCCCGTTCGCGCATTCATCGCCCCCATTCATCACGATGAAACATCATCAACGAAGTAAAGGTAAACTATCCGCCGACGCAAAACCGGGCGCCGCGCGCGACGCTACGTTGCAGTAATAATTGAACGGTCGTCCGTCACCGTCGGAGCACACCTGTTTTTGTGCCGGTCAGGATGTCAGCGCGGAGGGACATCGCGTAGTATTTGCGACGATTACAAGCGGGGCTGTCGCAGTCCGCCTAATGAGACATATCCGCGCGCCGTAGGCGCTTGTACGTCCTGAGCCGCTGTGAATCCCGCGTATTCACCCCCGCAAATTTGCGCCTTCTGGTTTGCTATTCAAATGCGGTTCCAAACTCTAAAGTGCATCGTCTCCTGCATTACGCGCGGCAGTGTAACTCGAAACTCGTAGTAAAATCTCACGCAAGAATTACTCATGTTCTCAAGATCTCTCGGTGCAAAGGGATGCGCGCGCGCGCGAACAATCGTGTTCGCACCCTTACGTCGTCATCGAGAAACGGGATAAGGTATCCGTTTGTAGTCGGAGCTGAAAAAACTGCAGTGCCGTCTAGCTCCGTTCAGATCGTATGCCGTCCTTCATCATCCTCGCGCGCGAAGTTTGTGCTGACGCTTTAATATTGCACCGACTCGCCCGATGCTTTATTACGCGATTACGTAGCGATGACGGAATAATCAAATGGGGTAGCGGAGAACCGGCATGGCCGGAAGGAGAAAGAAAAGAGGGAGAAGGAGGGAAATGGAGGAAATGGAAAAGCGAAGCGACACAGAAAGGGAAAAAATAGAGGAGAGCGGGACCGGAGGATAGTAAGGAAGAAGAAAAGGGCAGCTATGTGAGAGGAAAAAGAATAGAGATGGAAAAAAGTGTGAGGGGGAGAGAAAGGGACAGAGGGAATGTAGACGACTAGCAGGTTTATCCAGCAGAATGGAGGGATAGAGCTCGTAGCCCGGGATAATGCTACCTGAGAAATAATTGCGGGCACCCCGACGAATCGGCGATGAGACTCCGCGCCGGTAATTTGAATATATTCTAATGAAACGATTCCTCGGCGCGACTTCTCTCTTACCCTACGCTTCTCGAAAGCGAAAAAAATTGCGTCGTCAGAGGGAGGGAAATGATAATTGCAAAATCGTCGCATAGGGGAGGTGACGCGAGGGAGGGTGAGGTAAAAATCTCTCTGTAGGGATGGCGCGTGTGACCTTTCGCTCGCATATCGGTCGATTCGACTGATCGTTTCTGGTTTGGCAAACGATAAATTCACTAACGCGGAATTATTATCAGCGATAAAGCTCCATCGGCGCCGCCGAAAAATAGTGACGAGCGAGAGGAATTATTTTCGGTTGACGGCTCGTTGCGAGCCGATGAGACTTTAACGTGAGAGCGAAACTTGAAACTACCTGCCCGCTGATGTCCGAGTAAATGATTTAATGTTCAACGTAAACGAACGTGAACGTTGAATATTTCAGGAAGGTATGTTGCAAACGCTCTTACATGTACTCGAAATAGCGAAAAATTATTTAGAGAGCTAAAATACAAGCGCGGTTATTCTGTGAAAATAACTGTCGTTAATACTCGAGTATAGTACAATTTAAATTAAACTTGAAGCTTTTGTAAAAATTTGCTGAATTGTGTGTGTTGCAACGCAATTGTTTTATCCTTTTCATATATTCGAACTATCAAAAAATTATTTAGAGGACTAAAGCATAAACGATCATATCACCACCTATAAACAATTTCGCAATTGTATGCCGAGCGGAGTGAATATATGTTAAATTATTACGAATCGTTCAATTGTAATAACGTATTATTGGCGCGATAATAATTTAACATGTATTTGCCTCTCATGGGAAGGTCGGCGATGGGTATACAATGCAATATTTACAAATCTTCGAAAAGCTGCTAATCGAAATGGCAGACCAATTTTGTTTGCTCTCACATTAAAAGCAATTTATCCACAGTAAACAATTAAATTAATATAAATTTCCTCGCGTATCTTCGCCTTATCCATCGAAAGTGGATAAGTATTTAAACGCTAGCCGATACGATTATTATTTGATTTTCTTCACACCGTCGCAAGTAATAAAACATGAGCGAAAATAAAACACATCGAAAGTCGACGTCCCCCCAATGTTATTTCAAGACAAAATAAATGTTCCGTTATACAATTTCGCGAAAATTCAATAGACAGAAAATACAGAGGAGCATAAAATAAACAGTGGGCTAAATTCTCATAGTACCTATTACAATGTCAAACAATTCTTGTCGCTAAGTTAACAGTAAACGTACCGGTCACACGAGCGAGCCCATGCCGATTTTCCCACTCAAAACGCTCTATTAACTCTCTATATAATTTTCCGCCCGAATATGTACCGAAGCGAATTAAGTTAATTTCACGTCGGTTCTTCCACAAATAATATTTGATATCGCGGCACCTCGCGCGTACAAACGCGAACGCGCATCATTTCATCCCCGTCTCACTTATGCGGCGTATTAATTTTCGCGCTTTTGGCCAGGATACCGTAACGCGCCGTGCAATAAAAACGATAGGGAATACGCCCCAATTATTCGCAGATTCCCCGAATATTCATTAAAACGTATGAACCAGATAATAACCGTATTCGGTACAACCTGACTGCTGTTTTTGCTTATTCTTGCGGCCACTCGACCGCAACGCAACGATTATTTATTAGCATTATTTGCTTTAACCCTGGCTACGGAGGCCACGTCCGTCATTTTCGCCGGGACGTCGGGACGGGGAAAATTGGGGGAAAATCAACTATATCGCGGCGCGTCGTGCTGACCGTCAAAGTTGCCGATTACCGTGCTAGTTTCGCGGTGGAAGCAAAAGCGCGGTGAAACGCACGATGGCCTGGCAAATCCCGCCGTCAATTATCGATAGCGCGGCCACGTTGAAAGTGACACAACGCCCAGCGTATACCTCGGCGATTGTTTGTCGTTTTCAATACAATCCCGATCTAATTTACAGGCGGACGAGTGAACTTCGCTATATAGCAAATACACTGCGTGACAAAGAAAACGGCGGAATGTCCGCGGAAAGCGAGACCACGAGAATCAAGGGTTAAAAGGGTTGTCGAGACCGCGACAAAGGCTGCCACCGATTAGTTCTATACACAGCGGGTCCAGATTTGTTTGACCAAAGGCCAACTCTTTTATCGTTTTAACTTAAAAGCATTATTATTCCCAGAACAATAACGGCAAACATTAGTACAGTTTACAACAGATATCCATCTACAGATATTTATCATCATATTAAAATATGAAACAACTGAAAATGTTTTGCCTCTGCAATTGAGACTCCTTAATAAAGTCAGTCGACTAAATTTTTCATGTCTTTAAATTTTTCGCGTGAGAGAACATTAATACAAATTGCAAGAATGACTGACAGTTTCCTCAGAAATTGTTTGTCAAGCTATCCGATTTTGGAAGTCAAAAATCCGGACTTTTAATTAATCCAGTTGTACGGTATAAATTCTATTTATAAACAAGGATGAGCGTACAAAAAGCGGAGGAAATAAGGAAGAAAACGCGATTACAAAATGACTATATCCGCACGAAAAATCGAAAGAGAATGCTAATCGAACGCTAATCGAAATAACGCGCTGAAAGCACGTCCACGAGGCTGCATATCGATTTCTCCGAGTCCGCGAGCGGAACTGAGAAGGCGGCGGTGGAGGCACAACGAAGCCAATTAATTAAAAGCCAATCGGCGACGTAGGTGCCACTCGACTCCAACGCGAATAATCCGGCGGAGCTAGTAGTTAGGCCGCGCGTATATACGTACACAAGCGAACTTGCGTATGTATATACGAGTGTATACACCCGCGCACGTGTATTGTACATATAAGTGTACCTAACGTAGGTACTTTTCGGACGCGGACAAGTCGATTAGCATAGAGATTGAGTCGCGGCTGTTTATGTAAATGTACGACGATAATGGTGGTAGTAGCGGTAGTTGACGTCGGCGACGACGAAGGCGACTTCGTCGTCGCCGTCGTCATCGTCGTCGTCGCTTGTCTTTGTCCGTCTTTGTGCCGTCTTACGCGCGCAAACCTTCGACACTGCCCTCGGATCTTTTTTCCTCTATTTTAAACACGCCACGTTCTAAGACGTGCCTCGGCCTCGGCCGTTATTATTCCAAGCGCCAAGCGCGACGACCGTGGTAATGAAAATAGCAACTATCGCGAAATTACATCGGCCAAATTTAATAAACGCTGACCACGGTTAATATGTTATCATTGATTCGCAATGACGGCAAATTATTATTATGCCATGTAAATCTCGTTGTTACGTGTTGCCCGTTCACATACCAACACCTGCACTATTTGCATTGTGTTTCGAAAGGAGTAAATTTCATGATCCCGCTCCAAAAGCATGGGTCGTTTTAGACGAACAAAGCTGATGTTTCAATTTACATGACGCGATTTGCAACATTATTCAACATACACTTATTTCATTTCTACTGTTATTCATTCTATATTAATTTCATTTTATGCTGAAAGAAAGAACAGCGTACATTAAAAATTTATTTACATGTTCCAAGAACTCTTCTCTAACACATACAGAAATAGCGCAAATAGATTAAACAAAATATTTTTCCTCATTTCAGTGTAAGTCCTTTTAACTGAGTTGACTTTGCTTTTTCGCGACGTAGACAAATCGATGGGATATCCCTCCCGCTGGAAAACGCGGCGACAAGACAAGCGGCTTCGATTGACTCACTTATCGGGATAGTATTAAATCGTTGATAATCAATTACGAACGAGAACGCGGTACGCGCCTGTCGGCCAGTCCATTCGCGAACGTGGATCGCGGCTTGCGCCGAACGACATCGACGCCATTAGCATTGACATTAGCATTAGCATTAGCATTAGCATTAACGCCGACACCGGCAGTAACGTTACCCACCCTGTCGTTCCCGTCCTCGTCGGTCGTTCTCTATGAACACCTACATACAGGTCCGCAATATCACTGCCTGTCCTTCGGTCTGTACGCTGATCGTTCCTACTATGTACACCCAATTCCTCTATAGGCATTTAATCAGAATCGAGATATATTGCCGGAGCGTGAAGATGTAAACATTTGTAACAATATTATAAAAACGGAATCTGCACGGAATTTTATCATTAAAAATAATCGTTATATATGAATTTCATATCTAATTGTGAGAAATACATGAGGAAAAAATTATAGACCCTTGAGAGTTCCTCGATGTTTCCTTTCGCGCAACACGCCGGCAATTCCGCGAGATGATAATTCGTACGGTCGACGATATTATCGCACGTCGGAATTTCACCGGTCGTATATAACAATGTCGATTGCCACGGCGGTCGACATATATCTCGCGACATCGAAGCCTGACGCCCGCGAAACTTATCGCTCCTCTAACCAGCAGCAACTGCCTCGACCGCATGCTATATTAGCTCGACTGGTTATTTCGCGGCGCGTTTCCTTCGGATTTACTTTCCTCTCTCGCCGAGAGGAAAAATTTCGCGACACGGGGGGAATATCGAGGTATGCAGGTAGGAATAATACACGCGTACGTAAAATTTACGTCGACGGGAGAATTACCCGACCAACCGATACAGCGTACCTTCAATCTGGATCTGTGAATTGGCGGCTGATTCTTTACGACAATGAACGATCCCGGAATTCGTACGTCTGAATGCGGCTTTCAAGAGGAGCTCTATTGTCATGCTGATTGGAAAGCCCCTCGTTAACCAGCCGCACGTACGGGAACTCTTGATTTTTCAAAGAGAGTCGCGTGCGCGCCTTCGCCGTGCCACATCGAGGAAACGGAAAAAACGATCAGCCGGCGTAATCCGAGTCGAAGCCACGCACGCATGAATTAGTCCGTCGTTAACGTAGGTATGTTGCGCACGTAGCCGCTGCCTAGCATGCATCCCTCGCGTGTTATCGGGCACAATGTGTGCGGTACGATCGCGACGTGTGCACGCGCGACGAGAATTATTAAAATCGCGTATAAATAAATAATAACGTAATACTATAAATCAGCCGGAGGCGACACGGTGGCAAATGCGATTATATTTATCGTTATTACGCGGTATTTGGTTTGCGTCCGTGCGGCGAACGGCGGCGGGTGTCCGCATGCATCTTTGATAATCGCGCAATGCGCCCACTGCAGGATCGCACCGCGATTATGATATCCGAGCTCCGACAAACACGCTCGTCCGTATGATGACTAATCGGTGAACAATCGGTGAATAGTTACAAGTCGAACCAAGAAAAGCTCATGTGCAATATAACAAAATATATAAAATATTGTTAAGACAAAAGTAGGCAACTTTCGCAAATTGTCATAGCCATGTCATAGCCATTCGAGACTAGATTCGGGGGCTTCCGATGTCCGAATCGGGACGTACGTAAAATTCCGAACTGGCTGTTCCTGCGTCAGATGTCACGCTAAATAGCGGGAGTACGTACGGGGAAACACACCGCAGTCGTCCCCGTAAGATCTCGCGCGTCTCGAGGGGTAACTAATTTCTCCGAGCTGCGCTCCGACCGAATCGAAGTTGCTGCACAACAAGCCCGGCAGCGAACGTGGATCTGGCGTATACGCGTAAGGGGGTTGTTGCCATTGTATGGCAAGGGTGGCGCAGCGTCGCTGCCATATTGTACGCGCGTCAAGCTCGCCCGTATTGTTTTGCAATATTTCGCGCACTAATTGGCCTGGAAATTGCTATTTCCTGAAATTACAACCGAGCCCCGAGGTCGCCTCCATTCAGAAGACGTAATAGCACCTCGTCTTTCTCCCTTTCCCTCTTCCCCGCCTTTCTGTCCTTTCTCTTTGTTTCTCGTCGTAAGCAGTCACCGTGAGCAGTCAACCAGCTAACTCATCTTGCGGCGACTACTCATCGTCCCGATGCCAACTTTTTCCTTGTCTCGCAGACCTCAAAAAGGCTTTACGATGAACGAGCGTGACGCTCGTCGCAGAGAATAGACGAGCTAATATGCATTTCTAATGACGAGTCTGACAACGAAAAGGCGATTAACTTGCGACCGCGAGCGAGGACGCTGAGGGGACAACCTGCAATTTATTAATACCACTTAGCTCTCGAGCAGAGATTTGTGAAATCCCTTTATGGCTTAACTGTGAGAAAAGTTTCTGTTGATTCACCTTGTCGTAAGCTGCATCATTTTGCAAATCATTTTTCTAACTAAAAGATTATATTTCAGTTAAATATAATTCCTCTAATTATACATTAAACATCTGTAGATCGCATTTGATAATGATTTGTGCTTTATCAAGTACATACAACAATAATGGCACGATAAGTGTGAATTCAATTTTTCCAATAATCTTAATAAAGTCCGACGGAATTTTTCATATCAAAAATTTTTGCTTTCCTCGTGACTTCCGCCGTTAAAACGAGCAGATGAAAGTGGAAGGTGTCGGCCAACCGAAGGCAATAAGGGTACATTCGCTCGTATCGCCCGCCAACCCCCATCCGACGGGACGACGACGGCGTTGCCCCAAAATCAAAGCGAAACGAACGAAAATGGACGATAAATTTCATACGGATGTCGTTCGGCGCGGCGCGGTGGAGTTGTAAAACGGTGATTTATTTACAATGCGAGCTAATTGATTTACAATCGCGGCTACGCGCGGGCAGTGCCGTTTTGCAGCCCGTGGTTTGCCCAACCCTGCTGCAACTGGACGCTGCGCTCTTCCTCCGTCCCTCCGCGCGCACGCGTGTGTTCCATTTTCCTCTTTTTTTTTGCCACGTCATTGGGCTATAATTACAACTGAGCACGGTATCAATAAATGGAAAAAAAGCGGTATTAACATATCTAAATAGATGAAGAGCCCAATTATACTAATATCAGTTTGCGATGAACTCATTGAAACGATATTATTAGAACAATGCCTGCGTTATGTCTGTATATACGCGAAATTTCTAAATAATAAATACAGACAGACGGTATTGGAAGATGCAACGATTAAATATATCATTGTGATATTTCCAGATTTCCGTTATGCTAACCTATTTTCTTTCACCTTCTTCGCGATCCTCTTTTTTTCCCCTCTCATCAACGTAACTTTCTCTCTTTCTCTTTCTTCCGCGAGATTTCGTGCACAATCATAAAACTGATATAAGTATATCTCGCGGATCTCTGACTCGCGTGTTCATCATCATCGTTTGTAAAAACCTGTTTTTATCTGACACGCGAAATTATAAAAACATAAGGTAATCGCAACGACCACGTATAGTGCACCATTGACGTATAATCTCGCGTTTTTACTGACAATTTTATTGACAATGAGTTCTCTGAAAATTTATAATACGTTGAACGTTATCGATAAAAACTTATACACACAAAAAGCAATTGTAAATATTATAAAAATTGCAGGTATCGACAGAGATATAATACAGCATATATTTTAGAAATAGATCTCGAATTTAGAATACAGAAAAATAGGAAAATGATGATATAGTACCGGAAATTAAATATCTTATCGGAAATGATATTAGAATAAAATTTCAACTGTAATAACAAGAATTATATTTCTCTGCACTACCATCCTTTCTATTTATGTATTAGTAACCATAATCAAATAACAGTTGAATATATTTCAGATAATTGATTATCTCTGTCGTTAAAAGCAGTCTTGTACTATTTCATAGAATAATGAAAGTAGAAGATTGTAATTTGATACTCCATTAAATGGAAATGTCAAATGTCGTGTCAATCATCTGTCGGCAAGTGTAAAAATTGCACCATATTCTAAGTTGTTCAATCTTCAAAACGAGGTCTTGCCCGAATAAGCATCAGATTATATATAACGCAGTCACGCGATCGATATAACCCCGTTTCACTCGATCTTGTAATTAGCGACACACTACGTCGCCGCTGTGCTCTTTGACTCTGACAACGTACAATCTCTTTTGTGCCGATATACGCAAGTACAATCAATGTACGACTGTCTGCGTAGTAAAAAAGAAATATATTAGCAGCTACAAAAAAGAAATCATGGCAATATAATTTTTTAAAAGTAAATAAAAGAAGTAGATAAATTGAAATTGCACATATTCCAGACTGTAAATGCAGTTCGTGTGAAGTACGGGAAGCTCTTGTTGTCACGCAACCAGACTTACTAATCGTAAATCGCGATTCCGTTGGCTCCGAGGACTACTTGAACACAAGGGGTGCCTGATGACACGTTCTTGACACGTTTTCGGAAATCCCGCGACTTGGATTCTTCCCGCGGGATTCCGTGCGGTTGCGTGACAACGAAATGTCGCCCTATATCCAACGCCTTAGTTCTGGTTAACGTGTACACGAGTCCTGTCGCGGACTTGTGGCAATTTACAGCCGGGATCAGTGTCCTTTAACAGACAATCGTACCACGGGTCGTCCCTTAATCCTCGTATATCTCGGCAACTTCGCACGCTCATCCCGTTGTCGCTAGTAAACGTAAGACGACATAGGTTCGATCTAATCAATCAACCATAGGGTAGATCATTTATAATCTGCTAATCTCTATCAAATACTCAATTTCGTGTTTTTGCAAAGAATCGCAAGCAATACCTTTTCTTTCTCGAAAAAATTATATGATAATGTAAATCACGTAAATCGTAAAAGGTTTAGCTTTATTCTCTGCTTTTTTCTTTTAAATCGAAGGGAAACATTAAAGTGCACCTGTATACACGCTTCAGGTATCTCAATTTTATACTTATATCTTTTAAGTGACCTAAAATGTAGCTCTCACATATGTATAAGCCGCCCTGTGCGCAATATATGCTTAATAGTAAAGCTTTCCGCCATGATTTTCGCTTACGAAAAGTAATGCAGTTGGAGGATTTTCCAGGAGATGGAAGATTATATGATACACCGTCGCGCGCGCAGGAGTAAAAAAATGAAACGCTAATATTGCAATTTACAGAAAGCACATAAATTACTAGTTATGAAAAATAAGATAAACAATTTTTCATAAATTGTTATTTTTATATTATCATTATATTACTTTCCACATCCTGGAGTTTTGCTGAGTCGATTAAGATAAATTTGATGGAATTTGTGATGCTTTTAGATTTTTTGCAAAAAATAAATAGGCGTAATAGAATTATATAAGATAATTCATGTCCAGAATTCAGATTTAATGCGATATTCGATGAAAGTATGTTTGAGTGTACGTTTGAACGATCACACAAAAGAGGTAATTAATGGAACCCAGCACACTATTAGAACTAGTGAGTGACAAAGCCATTGAATGGCCTGGCCGAAAGTGCATCAGGAGAGTTCATAATAAACTGCGCAGCAATCTGAGGGACAGATTATTAATATCGATATTAAAAGGACGTGGCTCTATATCTCTGCCCTCAGACAAAAGCAGTAACTAAATCATCCTAGCGCAAGAGGACAGAATTTTCCGATCAGAAGTCCTGTCCTTGCGGCTAAGTGAATAATGAACCGCCGCACGATTCCTACAAAAGTGTGTCGATATTGCATTACAATAATACACTGCTATAAAGTTCTATCCCGCGCATACCACGCTGCACTTATCTCTCTGTTACAGCGGAAACCTTGAGTTATTACACCGTAACGACGGCCGAGTTTTCAATACTTTGCTACGTTCCTTTCGCATACAATTCCGTTCTACCTACATGCAACGCTTTTTACTGCTACAACGTTATAACAAACCCGGCGCGATGCGCAGTCGTTCAAATGTTCCAGAAACTTCTGCGATAACGAAGAAAAGACCGAACTCACAGAGACTGAAATATCTCGCTCCTGCCGGAATAATGGAAACGCACTTGATAAAAGTTATTAGTTGCGTAGGGCTTCTACGTCTACGAAATGTCGAGCTAAAGAGCGAGTGCACAAGGAACGGTGCATAATCCTAAGCCGTACGGTTAACAGCTTATTCAGATTCGTATCCCCCGTCTGTTGATACTCGAATCGGATATACGTGGAACTTGCTTTAACTAATCTTTGGTTCGCCGCATAATCTGGCGGAAACTTATCGTGAAGTTTCCACAGCGCTCGTTTAATATTAATTAATGCATGATGGTCTAAAACATCGGCGCACATTACGGTTAAACGTAAAAATACAATGCCGATCGAACGTCAGTAAACAGCAATCAGAGCTGCAGGGATTTCTGAAGTATCCGAGGTCGATCGTAAACCGGAAGAGCTTATTGCGTATTCTCTGAGCAAACTAGATTCACCATGTACAGCTAGACCGTCGTCATAAATAAAAAAGTCGGAAGGGAATATAACAAGTTTCAAAACTCCGATAATGCCGGTATTACGAGCGTTGTTTATTACTACTTGAGAAATATACGGCTTAATATATTAATTTCATCTTAATGTGTGAAATATATATATAATGGAATAAATAAATACAATCAACAGAAATAAATTTTAATAAATTTTGCTTTCTAATAATAAGCAATTACTGATATGAAAGAATTATTCATCAAAATAATAAAAAATACAATAGTAAAATCTTATCATATAAATAGCGATAATTGAGCGAATTTTACATCAGAAACATTTAAAAATTAGATATTACATTGTGAAATATTTATTATGAAATATTTATTATTCGTTGAAAAGTAAATTATAACATAAGAATTAATATCCACTTAAATATTCCACAAGTAAATCAATTTCCATTTCTCAATGTATATAAATAAAAATAAAGCCAAAATGATAAAGATTCCGAGAGAACAAAAAAAATGCAATGAAAATAATATATTTAATAGTTTTCAAATCCATTGTACTTAGAAGCATTAATTTTCTTGCTGTACAATCTATTTTTATCAGTGACATCGAACGTTTTGGTGATTGAAATAGTTGGCAAAGTAGAAACTAGGTTACCTACCGGATGCATCGTGTTGGCTAAATCATTGTACAAGAAGACAAACGTATCCCGTTACCCGATATCTAGAATTCTACATGAGCGCTATAAAATCGCAATAGCGGATCGCTAAACGTTGCACGAAATCGATCATCGATGTATCCGAGTATGAATCGTAATAGCAAGTGACCAGGGTTATCAATGCTAGTGTTACAGATTTATCAAATTATGAATATCGTGTAACTCAGTCAGAAGTGACAATCAACGGAAAAGTTTATCAGTGTCGCGATAAAAATCGAAAGAAAACATAGTTTGCAAAATTAAATTATGTCAAAGGTGACTCGAAGAAAATTATACACAATAATAGTACAGGAAAATCAGTCGAAATAATTCTCATAACAAAATATAACTTTTTAAAACTGAAATAACGTTGATGTATATGATAAACAATGCTATGTTAATCTTTCTAATTATTCTCCTCCTCCTGCAGAAACATTCACAAATTTTAATTGCTAAAAGATAAAATAACGAAACTAAATAGGACAATATTGAAAAAAAAATTATAAATAAGAAAATTATTTATTAAAGTATTCCTGAATGCTATTTGAATAGCGATTCCACATTAACTTTCAATTTATTTATTTTATGAGGAGTAAAGAACTGAACTAAAAAATTCGATTTCTTTCATATTACGAAGTTTTATACTCATAAAAATTTCTATTAATTTTAGAGAGTTTTATAAATATAATTTAAAAGTGATAACACTTTTACGAGAATTTTAAGAACTTTCCTGATTTTCAATCTATAATAACGTGATACCTTAAATGTAAAGAGAAAACTTTGGAAATCAATTTATATGGCCTTTTAATTCGCCGTGGAGGAAGAAGCGAGATCTAAAAAAGAGCGCGTAATCTGGTAGACGGCGAAATCCGGCGGCTTGAAAATCAAAGACTGACCGCGAAATACAGTGCTTCGGAGGAGATCCGAGTTTGAGGTTGAGAGTGCGGACAGATATCCGTCTGTCAATTCATCGGCCGGTCGGCCTTTTAGCCCTTTAGCGAGCACAATAGCCGGTCATTTGAGAGTTCTCGGACCAAGTCGAGAGTCGACACGGCCCAACCTCTGCCTGATTCACCCTCACCGATAGGTAGGAACGCCATTGTCCGCCACTGAGAGCATCTCAGAAAGGGGTGAGAACGCGTTAGCACTCGAGACTTGAGCGCAACCACCGAGAGAACCCGTTCCTCCCTCTTTCTCGGTCTCTTTTCGTACCCTCCGGCGTCGTAGCGGGTCTAACCGGGTAGATACCTTTACTCGTAGGGCTACGAGCTCGTCGCCCTCTTATTTTGCGCACCCCTTCAGGCGGGTATGTATCTTGAGCGGCATTGTGATGGAAATTCTCGCCGCGCACGGCATTCACCCGCCAATCATTCGCCCCGAAGAAAACACTTATCGGGGTACCTGCCACGCCGGGGCGGGAGACGCCGAGACGAGAGAAGGAAAGAAGACGAAGAGGGATCGTGTCGGGTGCGTGGGCCGACGGAAATCGAACGATAAAGCCTCCGTCCATTGTCCACGTCATCGATACGCGCGCGGATTCGGTAAGTTCGCTCGTTCGAAAGAACTTTAGACGGTAACGAGATGCAAATTGACCTTTCTCGAGGACCAGCACTACCTATTAAGAAGCACAATCCCATCGAGATCTTAGTCGGCTCTCAATTGTGCAGACGCTCACGTTCGCGCAATAAAACTCAGCCGCGTCGAAGTGACAGCGAAAAAAATGTTGTTCCATCAAGTATTGCAGCGCGGCGAGCTGTTCGGCGAGCGAAGTAAAATTAAAAGTTAAGCGTATAAAGCTTCAATAAACCGTTCCGCACTGACAGAAGTAAATTGCGCCCGGCGAAAATCGGGGCTGCCCGCGACCCCGAGCGAGTATTAATTTATTCGCTTTGAATACGCTTCTCAGATGGCAAATCGCAATGAAATGAATTTGCCGTTGCGTTTGCAGCCGACCGTACGCCGGAAATTCGCTATTCTATGTCCGGGGAATGATATTTGAGCAATAAAAGCTATTTACGAGATGTTGTTGCGCCAACGACCAGTCTCGCGTCCGACGTTTGTACAAATACGGCACGTATGATTAAAATATCAACGGAATCCAGCTTCAACCAGCAAGATTGCGCTCGACTACGTCTACAAGATCCATTCGATTTTACATAAAATTCGCTCAAGAGACAAGCACGACGAGTATGAATCTCGCCTGTGAATTCGATTGAATGGCTTTCGATTCGGTCCCTTCCAGAGTTCCAAAGGGAATGCTCGCCCTTTAACGATGGCCATCGCGTGGCGACGCACGTTGGAGACGGTAAACATGCCGTCTCCCACGGAAATTATGTCGCTCAATAAGAACGATTGAGCCGAGTGCCTACTTTCGATGCTGAGCGTGACTCCCGAAGGTGCCACATAAATCGAGGAAGCGTCCTTCACGCGCCGATTCCTCCGTGCTAAACGCCCGGCGGTCCAGAGGCAGGCGTGCTTTATGGAGCGCAGGAACGTACACGGCGCCGTACCGTGCCGTGCCTCGCCGGACGGTACCTACGACGGCGGTGGCGGCAACGGACGAACGTGAGGCCCCATATTTCCAGCGGATGTAGAACGATCGTGAGTTGGTATCGCAAATGAAATCACGTACTCGACCGTTGAGCACGGTAACGTCGTGCCGTGTCGAACGACCCCGTATGTTTGCGAGCGCGGATACGTGTACATACCTATAAGGTACGATACGCGAAAGCGAATACGAAAACGGAAAAAATGTAGGTTGTGACGATTTCGAATCCGGGCATCTGCCGGACCAGCAGGTAGAAATACTGCCCAGCGAAATATTTTTAAAACGATAATAATTTGGTGTATGACAATATGGTGTTTTAAATAAACAAGCCCGGAAATTCTATCATTTCACAGAAAGCTTTTGAATGTTTTTCTCATTAATTGACTCAAATTAACTCAAAAATAAATTATAAGGACAACACGTGTAAATGTACAGTGGCAATGGGGAAGTTGCTGTGACACTAAACAGATGTGCAATATTTGTAACAGCGCATTCTATATCGGGGCTAATCATTAATGTTAATGTAAATGGAAGAGAATTAAGATTAGACGTGAGCTGCGATATAGAGTCGACTCGGTTTTCCTTTTTTTTTCGCATAAAATTTTTACGTAAAACCGTATATACAACTACAACTGGGAAATTAAGTGCACTGACATTTCGATATTCAAGAAATGATTTATGAACTTCTCGGACGCCTGTCGTCAAAGCTCCAAAAATCACCGGCATGTCCCGTTTGTCCATGCATGTGTGCAGGAGCGACTAGCTCGCAGTCCGCACACAAATGCAACGGAAAGAGCGAGACAACGTACGCGCGCGCGCGACAATGAAGCAACGTCCGTTCGCCGGTACAGCGGCCGGGTTTCACCTGCGCTCGGACTAAAATCAATTGTAATCAACACCGATGTATAAATCAAATCGTCCGTAGGGTAGGTAGCGAACGGAGAATAGGTACGGTAGGAACCCGGCAGAGCAGCGCGCTTCCCTTCGGATGATTTGTCGATGGCACGCTTTACGCGAGCCGCCCCGCCAGGGAAACGCGCTCTCATACCCGGAGTCCCTCCGCGTCCCTTTCGCGTAACGCGGCCGACGGATGGAAGAAAAAGGGGAAGCGCACCGCTAAGAAAAGTTTTGCCATATCGACGAAAGTTTTCGCGTCGCTTATAAGGAAATAATACCTATAACAGGCGAGACGCGCATCCCATCACGAATATTTTTTTTCTCTTAAGAAAGAATTATTGTGTACTTTTATTAGCTGTGAAACTGTGATAATCTTTATCATTTTTGTCTAAATATGGATTTGCGTTCAATATGTATTGCGTTCAATATGTATTTAAAAGTGGTAGCTTAAATTTTTAAAAAATTTCAATATGTTCTTTTGTTATTAACTGTCATTATCAGAAAAATTAAAAATATCTTGTTCAGATAATCTGAGCATGATAAAATACGAAATAATATAAAAATAGTATTAAAAACTACTTTACATTTGTAGATATATATAGATTTCTATCATTTAGTATTTTTTCAAAGTTATATTAATCTGACCTGAATAAAAAAATAGTTACAACATTAGAACAAATGTGAACTATCGATTCGTCAATTATGATCACTGAATTAGCATAAATTTAAAAAATGAAATTCTATTGAAAATTATATAAACGATTCTCGTTGAAAATAACGCGAGAATAATAAAATTCTCTTCATTAATTGTTCGACTTTTCGTTTAAAAGGAAATATAATTTTTAATTAGATACACTGTTGTAATAGAACTATTGTAACTTGTTCACAACTGTAGTTTTACACCTAAAAATAAGTTTAATACAATAGAATATTGCTCCATTAGCTAACATGCGTCTCCATCGTCGAAATTTTGCACAAATGTAACTTGAAAACTTTATGTAGCTGTATTATGAGTGTTTATTGTGAGTCGTTACACAATACTGTGCATTTTATAACATTTACTCCACTAAAAGAAATATATATATTCCCGCGGGCATTGTTGTAAAGTCACTGGGAAGCAGTCCGGTGCAGTCCAATTTAATATCTTCTCGCGGGCATTATTCGTCCGTAAATTAAACTCGCTTATCGCGATGGACTCTACATTGTACATGAGGTAACGGGCACAGCCGAGAGATTACTCAAACTCGGCACGACGATGATCGGAGTTGACAGAATCTCCGAGAGTGAATTTCGCCCGCCGGAACAATGCGGCCGTGTTGTCTGCCGATGTTCCTGCCTCGCCCTTAACGTCGTCGTCGTCGTCGGAGCAGCCGCTCCCGTCGGGCGCACACGTGTCGCAGTCGCGTGTGTGCGCGATGCGTGCCGCTGCACCTGTCCGAGGCTGAGTGCCACCGCTTCGTAACTCGGTAATGCAGTTTTCATCGAGGAAGTTACTGCGCGACATACACGAGAAGCTGGAGTTTCGGTGGAAGATGTCAGGTCCGTACGACGAACCTGTAGCTTCTCAAACCTCCCCGATATCCCGGGCCAACGGCGAGGCGAAGCGAGCGAGAAACTTACTCGGACGCAGGTGTCCGCGCTTCGATGTCTCTCTTGCTCCGAGAGCGAATAAATCTATACCCTTTTCTTCCGTTCGTATCCTCCCTCGTCTACCTTTATCACGGTGGCGCCTACTTTATGTTTCACGATGAGAGGGGGAGACGTTCGTCTCATCAATAAATCGTCGAGAAATTACTTTACCACCATTTCGTTTACTGCCTTCTTCGAAGAGAACCTTACCATTTCTTTCTTCCCCAGATGAAGATGGTCCAATTACCCTCACTTCTGAACCGATAGCATCCACGTGCCATGTTTAATAAATTATCGTCTCTCTAAGAGAAATGAAAATTTCTCAAATGTGTTCCTTAATATGTCGATAACAACGGTCTAAGAAAAAATGATAATGTTCGTGTAGTTTAGATATGTTTAAAAATTCCATGAGATACTTTGGTATTTAACGATAATGTGTACAGAGTTTATAAAATAATCTGATATCCTTTGACGGATGGAATCGTTAATAAATCTAGAATCGATATCTTTCCCAAATAAAAATATTAAGAGAGATTCATTATTTATTGTAATATTCTAATTTTATATATTACATATCTTCGTCATTAAATATCAAATTAAGATTCTTAAGTAAATCCCACCCTAAATCCCAACGTAAAATATAATTTCATTATTTATTTTTCAAATTTTCTTCCTAAAAGTTCTCTTTTCAATCATTTATGTTTCGAAATTGATAGTATTGAATTATTGATGCTTCAATATTTTCGTTAAAAAAGTCTAAATTGACAAAAGAATTTATCATTAAATATTGGGACATTTTATATCTTTATTCTAAACAATTTTTTATTAGTTTGGATATTTCAATAGTTTCAAGCATTTCTAACTGTAAAATAATTTCTGTTATTTGGAAAAAGAATTCACAATCGATATTAACAATTTACTGCCATAATTAGTTATAAAGGTATCATAAAATTGCAAAAAAAAAATCGTCTATCGCCCTATAATATACTTTAATGCTACAAAATAATGGATAACTACATCATAATCTATTATTACAAAGGAGTCTAATTATAATTTGAACTTCGATTAGGTCACACATGCAATTTAATTAATGAATAAATTAATAGAAAAGCGAACGTAGGTAATTTGCCAAAATTAACCGAAAAGTATGAACACACAATTAAACGAATTATAACATGATTACATAGCGTACAGTACAATAAAATATAATTATTCGCGAGCTACTTCTAATTTCACGTATGATCGTAATATTCCGTATTAATTATTGCCAATTTCCCACCTAATTCCAAATGTATCTATGCAGAAATGTCGCTACAGTCCTGACGATTAAATTCGTTTAATTATAAAAGACCATTGTAACTGCGGCGCGGTGAAAAGTTTCGCGTTACATTTATTGCAGTGGAAACCTAATCCACGCATTCATATCTGTCTCATGGTTGTAGTATCATCAGGAGCCCGCGAAGCGTATTTTAAGTATCAGAATAATCCGCCTTCTCGATGTCTGCCATTCTTCCCTCTCAACCCTTATCTCCGCCCTTCCATCTTTGCGGTCGTACGTCTTACCTCGTAAAACCGAGGCGGCTTATAAGCGTAAGCGGAGGGTAATCCAAGGCGGCCACCCATAATTTAATGACGTTTAATATGCAGCCGCTATGCGACGGACTATTATTCTGATCTTTGCGGATCTGGCGCAGATCTCTCAGGGCTCCCGAAATCGGGTCGCGGCATTATTATGACAACGAGAGATCCATCTGCGTTTCATAGTTATCATACCGAAATTTTAAATCGCTGCGAAAGTTTCAGCGGCGATAAAACATTTGTACGGATAACGGCGGCTAATGAAATACCCCGACGAGTTACAAAAATTCCATCACAATTTTTATTGCGTTATATTTTACTCAATATGCAATGCGAAATAAAATTTATCGCGCAAATTAGCAGACTCCAAATTCGAATCAAAATTCATGCGAAACTAGACTCAATTATTTGACGTGCCGCATATGTTATATCTTCTCACATAACGAATTCCAATATTTTGTTAACTAGAATAACAATTCGACGTTAACGAGTAACGTATCTGTGGATTGGCGCAGTAAAAACCTGTCAGAAACTGTGAAAATTGCATATTCAGTCAATCTCCTGTCTCTTCTCTTTCTCTTTCCCTCTCTCTTCTCTTTCTCTCTCTTTCTCTCCCCTCGAAGCAGAGAGATCGCAATGCCAATACGAATCTTTTCCAAACAGATAAAGCATTTCGCGCCTTTCACGCGCGATAAAATTCTGTATTCGAGGCTGCCTCATGAAAATGCTTCGTTGGGGATGTAGAGTGCATGTCGGCGAACGTCTTCGCCATCGACGACGCCATCGACGGATGTCGTAGATCTCCGCTCTCAACTTTCGAGACGACATGAGACGAGACTCGAGACGTCAATCCGGCAAAAACCGCATCGTTGTTGAGATCCGCTTCGCGACGTAACTTTTTTACCGGTCGTCTCGGAGGCGACTTTAAAATTGTGCGGTATCGGTTTAGTGCGTCTGGACCACTAATACGTTTGGCAGTATCGCTTCATGCCACAAGTAGGGAGATATCAATTGGACGATTCGTCTGTTAAGACGAATATTACAGACCAATCGATTTAGGTAAGTGGAAATTGTGTTTAATACTAGAGACATAAATTGGTAGTGCAATAACAATTTACAATGCGCCGCTAACGTTGTAATAATTTGTAAAATGTTGAATAAAAATTATTCTGCCGTGTCACAAGACAATAGCAACAATCAATATCATTTGTTGCAGTCATCGTGGCAACTCATACCATTTTATCGATGCATACAATCGTCGTAATCATCATGAAAGCAATATATATAATTTCGTAAAGAAAGCAGAAGAAATATATGTATATCGGATGTAGGTCGCCACGCTTCGTTATTCGTTAACGAAGCGTAACGTGCATTGAAATGAAAGTTTTCTACTTTATTGTGAGACGCGTATCTTACCGCAAACACACAGCATGGAGACGGCCGTCCCTCCCTCCTCACCGAGCTTCACCTTAGTTCATTCGACACCTGATGAATAAAATATTAGTTTCTCATGCATTATGATAAAAATGTTTAGGCGGCGAGCTCGTTAGTCGCGTTTCTCAAGTATCTCGGTCCAAACACCGGTGTGATAGTAATGGTTTCGATCAAATGGAATGGTCTCATAAGCAGCATACGGACAGGTGTATTCGTCTCTCTGGTATTGTGCAGTCGTTCTCGAGAAAAAACATTAAGACTAAATATCCAATCGGCTATCTAATGTTTATCATTACAGCTAAATATTGAGTATCAATAAATCAGAAACGATCAAACATGACGGGATTGCGGGTCATCCCTACGCAACGACACGAACACGTACATACACAAAAGGGGGGGAGACGCGCGCATTGACAAGGCACGCACAGATAAGGACATATTTTAATCATCACATATCTAAACATCGATCAACTAAAGCTAGAGATACGGACCTTCGACAAACGTAAAAAAGTAAAAAGTAATGTAAAAAAAAAACAAACAAACAAAGAGAGAGAAAGAGAGAACAAGTCAATCGGTGTCAATCGAGTCGGAGTGGTGGTGAAGTCACACACTGCTTGATACGAAAATCAATCGGTATATAATCGAATATACACATATCCATATATATGCGTATACATACATCTTGATACGTGTTAGTCTAAATACACATATGCAAGGATCGAGTCTGCACGTACGTATGTATAGATATATATGCTACGGTTAGTAACGTTCAAAGGTGGTGATTGGTGTTAGCATGGTCGAGCGACGATCGAGGCATCAAGAGAATAAAGGGAAAGGTAGATAGTGAAAGACAGAGAGATATAGATAGATATATATAATATATATAAAGAGATAGTAGTAGTAGTAGTAGTAGTAGTAGTAGTAGTAGTAGTAAGAATACAGGGGAAAGACAGACGAGTATTATGTATGTAAAAGCGAAGTCTATACGCGTGAAGAAGAAAGAAAAAGGAGAGGACTAGGGCTTTTAGAGAAAAAAATCTACTGACTAATCCTAATTGCAAACCAAACAAACGAACCAACCTCCTCGGTAAGGCCTAGCCGAAAATGTTCGCGGGACCCCTGTAACAAAAACATATATAAATCATAAGAAATCAAAGAAGAACAAAAAGAAACAACTACTTGACTGTAATGAGTGGCAGACGTTATGTTACAGTATCACATGAGAGCGAAAGATGAGGAGAATCAACTATCGGGGTGTCAAACGCTCTTTCGTCGATGCTTGACAGCGGTACGACCAAATCGCATCAACTTCGCGATCAGTCACCTTTCGTTACATCGAGCATCAAGTTATCCGTTGCGATAATCCGATCGGACGTGCCATCGTATATTTCTTCACACGTTATCGTAATAAATTTTACAGTGACTTTTCATTCAGGCGGGGAGGAAAAAAAATTCTCATTGAACAAGCTTTTAACGTTTCGCGAGGCGACAATTGCGCGAGCTTTCAAAACATTTCATTTGGAACAATATTAGGCGTCACGTATTTGTTTGTAATTGCGGAACGTTTGTGCAGAAAGTTTGCGCCGATCCCAAATCCGAAAACAAAACTCTGCTCCCGTTTGACACCCCTGCAGACGCACAGTCTGCTGTATACTTTTTTTTTTCATGGCCACACTGTCGGTGGCCGAGTGGGTGCGATCGGGGGATGCATTGTGGTGGCTGTTGAGCGCGAAATAAAGTTTGCACCGCAAACCCGCTTTTCGCCCGCGATTAGCCGCTATCGGAAGCACGGTCGGCTGACGAATAGCCAGCTACACTTTCGCACAACTGCCCGGTTTGAACCAGCTCAAATCGAACGCGCGCGATCGTGCAATCTTATTCAGCGCGGCGAAATTGGCACGAAATGAATGCGAATTGTTGCACCACGAAGAAGGGGAAGGGGAGAGGGGAGGGTCAACGTGTGTCATTACACAGAACACGTGTGCACCGCGTGTCCACCGCGACAATAAATATCGTACAATACATAAGTATTTCAATTCCCCGTAAATTTAGTTCGTCGATACATACGAAACGCGCGGGCGCGCAAATGAATTTCTGGCAAATTGATATGAAAATGCGAATAACACGTCGTATTTAACTTCTCGCATCGGCATGAAAACAGAATGAGAGGGGTATAATTATTTTAGCGTTAAATCCGGTTATATCGCGAGAGAGATGCCAGCGGTATCGAGCGCAACGTATTGAGAATGCGGCGAGATACACACAGCCGTGTTTGTTTCTATTTACATATTTTTGCAGATGTTAAACCAATGATCCCTCTATTCCGCGTCGAACGATGTCGCGGGTACGCTTGTCGTTCCAATTATCCTCCGATGCGTAAAAAAAAAAAAATGCAGTAAACATGTGATATACTACTCTCCGCACGCCCGGCGTTTACATACGGGTGCGGAGCCAACGTCGGTACGCGTGCACGAATGCGAAATATTGCATAATAAATCCTGTCCTTTATTTCCAAACGTACGTACATCCGAAGGTTTTATTTTTCCTACCGCCGCGCGTAAAGCGATCATCACCCTCCCCCCTTCCTCCCCCCGGTCTCTATCAAGGATGAATGCGCCGATGGTTACGTCGCGTGTGAAAATAGCGGAAGTGATAGAGATATACAGTATATCTCGCGAGCGCGCGCGGTATCTCTCTCATCGCATCGGCGACGTCGTAACGCACAGAAATAAGTAGCGTTATGATTTTTTCTTCCCTCCGCGCAATCTACGACGTAACCGCACCGGTAATACAGCGAGTTTCTAATTTACAGGCAGCCGCGATAAGAGACCTGATAACGATAGGGGGGAGAGAGAGAGAGAGAAAGAGTGCCTTTTACCCTTTCTGTATTATTCGCATTCATTACATTGCAGAACGCGTTCGCCGGAAGATTAAGTTTCTCCATCCGTTCGCTGCTGCTACGCTTTGTTCCACTCGGCATTACGGTAGTTCATACAGAGAAGCGTATTACTATCGCTACGATGGCGCTACGTGGTAACTTATACGTGGGAGAAAGTCGATGGATAATGGCCCCATTGTAAGTGGTACACCGAGATAACGGCAAAGCGGATGGAAATCTTTTTGTCGAAAAATTGTACCTTGCGAACGCTACGTGGATGAACGATTCTCGATAAGCTTGCGATTATTCTGAAATTGTTTCTTAATAGCGACATGAAAGATTCACGTAATAGAAATAAAATGCCGGGTAAAAAGTCGACGAGCGTTTATAATATTACCTTATCGAAACACGCCCCCGAGGGGGGGAAGAGAATTCTCGCTCGAGTTATTCCTGCGGCAAAAGAAAATGACGATCGTTACAACTTGTTGTTTAAACTAACGCAACGCTGTGTCGAAATGACTCGGCTGCACGGCCGGTTACGCGGCGTGATAAGTAGGAAAAAATTGCTAAGTGCGATCTCTCACGGGACGACAGGTATATCTCGCGGGGAATAAATCAGACTCGAGATTTCAAACGCCCGGCGATAAATACGTGCGCACAGCTGGTTACAACCCTGTACGACGATCGATACTTATTACGCTCCCGGTAAATACGACTTCACTGAATGTTATGAGAACAGCTGTGCGTGGGCAACTCTTAAACTCGAGGTCTTACCTGTTGTTTAAAGACACGGCACACGTTCTCCCGTTACACGCCGAGTCTCAAGTCGATGCGTATATCTCTTGAAGCGAAATTAAAAATGGGACACACTTCCGATGGTAGTATCGACAAGAATAAAAGAGGCGGGAGTTAGGGAGTCCAGCAGACCGTCAATCTCATTTCTAAGCGGCGCGATGAGATACGCCAATTGGAGGAGTTAATCGAGAATCTCCGCCGGGACAGCTGGCAGTGACCACGTGGTGTCCAAAGTGGAAAGATCCAGTTAAAGGACGTCCTTGCCGCGACATAATCTCGGGAATCTGGCGGGAGTAAAGTGTGGTGACGATGGGGTAGATGGGCGGAAGTTGGTGTTAACGGAGGTGTACAGCGAAGGTTGCAGAGGGTTCCAAATGTGCGGCGTTCTCGTGTCCGCGCTCTGTGTTATACATATGTAGTTACGAAGTATACGTGAAGAGACACAGGCGTGACCGGCCCGAAAGTCTCATAACACTTGGAAACAGGTGGCGTACTCTCGTACTCTCGTCTTATTGCCTCGACTAGTTTGTGCCAGAGGCAGGGAGAGAAAGAGAGAGACAGAGAGAAAGGGAGAGAGAAATGGCAAGAAATAAACTAAATGAGGAAGAGAGAGAGAGAGAAAGAGAGCGAGGGAGTCAATATTCGCGAAAGTAGGGAAAAGGGCGAGAATGCGAGAGACGGAAAAGACGCGCGACGAGCTGCCGGCATAACGGACAAACGAGGGAAAAAAACCAATTCGATGTTAACCGAGAAGTACGCAGCGAGGGAAAGATGGGATGCAACCAAGAGACATTTGACTTTGATCACTCCGGATGTCTCCCTCTCTTTCTCTGTCGTTCCTAAGCTGTAAGCTCGAATATTAATCCCGCTGTAGGAAAAGATATTACTACTGGAAGCTTAATTAGTAAAAAACATACCTAACAATCGAGATGTGATTACCTGTGTGGTTTTGTAAGTGATACAGGAATGTAATTTAAGGAAGTAATGTAAGGAAGTAATTTAAATTTTCGAAATGTTTACATTTACACGTTCCATACCATGCCACAAGCTGTCGTATTTTGCGACAAACGTAACGTTGTGTGAGGTTTCATCACGAGAGTTTCCATGTTCGAGTGTCAATTAAAAAAAATGTCAGGCATTTGTATAACAAATATTCGTTCGCATCGCTGGTATAAAAAATTAAAGTAATAGAAAAATATGCAATGTTTAAAACTTTGTTTATCTATATAATCATCGCTCGCTACTTGGCAGCCTTTTCATAAGGTTTTTGCCAAGGAATCGAAAAAAGATAACAAAATTAAATTGATAAACCGAGATACATATAAACGTAAAGTGTCGTTGTGACGAACACATGCCGGCACTAATACGTCTTTGATCACTTGGATCTTAGTAGAACAACACCGATGTACGATCAGCCGTCGAATGCGGCGTCTAGTAAAGCGCCTTTTCGCACAAATCAGTTTTCAGTCGCGACACTGTGCGTTTGTGATCCTTCGCTTTCTGAAAGTTCTCATTCATACCCGTGTACTTTCAAACGGAAATTTTTCACATACGCACCGATGCCAGTGCCACTGAAAGCTGGTCCGCGTGCGAAAAGTATGTCTACGACAGCGCATAACTATGCCCTATTCGACAAAGCGACCTCGTAGTTTGTCACTTTACGCATTGCATTTCGCCTTTCATTCCGACGTTTTGTTTGTATGCAACAAAATGAAATCATAAAGGCGAATGTAAAACGCAAACGCGACAGACTGTAAAATCGTTCGTGAAATGCCATGTCAATCTAGGTACAAAGAAAAAAAAAACAGAGTGATAACAATAATTATTGTCACTTACTGGCGAAAACTGTTACCAAAGAAATATCACAACGGTATGATTGAAGAATGCAAAAGAATAAATATATCGATCCCGGATTTCTACGCGTGATACGCGTCATGAAAATAAAATTGGAAACGCTATATATCTCTCTCTCGTGAGCCGCAAGACACAAGTACACATCCAAGGAGGGCATGCTACGAATAAGTAAAACGCGAGACAGGCAACAATCATTCCGATTTTCGAGGCTCAAATAAAAACCAGTGGGAGGAGGGGGCACAACGACATAGCATGCGAGTTTACAGCGAGAAACGATAAACGAGGACGACGTAATGCGTCAAAAGTAAGTCGTCCCTCGCGCCGGTCCTTTTGTACGAAGTACTGATATACACATAAGCATGCAGGTTGCACCATCTGGCACTGCATGCAAACGCATTTACGAAAGTACATATGCTCTACCGGTCGGAAGGAAGCGTCGCGCGCAGCGAGTGCTATGAGACGTTGGACGTTGGCTGTCCCGCCTCGAGTGTGTCACACCTGCTCTACTTGAATCACCGTCGGCGTCGCGACGGCGATTCTTTCGCCAGCGCGTCGCACGAGATTTCTTCGCGCCTCCTCGCCGTCCCCCGGCACGGCACGGCTCGTCTCTCTCGTCTCCAGCCCATCCGCAGACCGTCCTGCGTGATTCGATTAAAAGCGAGCCTGCGACCGGTGATAATTCGATCACGTTATTCCGCCCGCGAAGTATCTCTCGCTCTTCCGTGCGGGGGATCGATCGACGTGTCGATACCCGCCACAACGATGTTGTCGGGCTCGGCAAGTTCGATAATTTCCAACCTTTTGCCCCGGCTCGCACTTGGGCGCAACTTTGATTAATGATACTGCCGCGGCAAACTCACTTCGCGTCACTTTTCTCGTGCGTTACTTCCTATCCATCGTGTACTATACGTCGTTATTAGGAAGCCGCATTATCGGGAGGCGTGAACGAGTCTGTATATACCGGAACAAAGGCACAAAGGCGCGTTTAGTGAAAATACAGATTTCGTTATCGATCATTTTGTTTTGATAAGCATTCGATATAATAATAATATATCCGCGTTTTATTTAATCAGCCGACAGCGTACAATCTCGCGCGTATTCGATTCATGCGAGACGGAAAGAGATTAGATTTATCAAGGAGAAAATGCAGCGGACGCCAGCGAAACGCAGCGATTGAACACCGACCGCGCATTAAATTTCTTTCCGCGAAATAATTGTGCAAACCAATTTCACGCAAGACCACGCAATCAATCAGCGGACGGCTCCGCAAACACAACTTAATTAATTACCTTTCACTTTACCGTTGTATCAATAGCTCCCACAGATTTGTTCCGCAACAGAAATCAATGATTATGCGCGATATATTAAGAGAAATTTCATTAGTTCGCTCGCCAAATTACGGCCGCCGATAAAGGCAAAACTTTCATTACAGGCACGTAGTAATTATTCTATTAATTAGTTAACCTTGACTCGCGTGTGTGCGTGCGCGTACGCGCGCGGTTGTGGGCGAGCGTATAAAATTCGCCGGTCATTAACGTATGCAAATTTGCACGCCCGCCCGTTATGAAAATGCACGTTTTCCTCGCACATTTTTCACACGAGATGCCCCGATAAGTTGCGTGAAAAACGGCGGGCGGCCACACACACACACACACACACAGAAGTGGGAATCTGTATTGCGAAGAACGTCACGCAATGTCTTCTTCGCGATCAACTCGCTCGTCGGCCACGCGAAACGCACGTTTGAACGGCACGTTCCGGAGGGGGGGGCGTCAACCCGTCGATTTTCCCGGCACCCATCCGTCGGGGCGTTTGCACGATCGCGATCGAACATATCCGGCGGCGATCTACCGGAGGCATTCACGGTCTCCGTGTTGGCGCATCGCCAGCTACAATAATCGGCGGAAGGGGGACGTAAAGTTAATTTCACGATTGGCTAAGTACTTTCCTGAATTTTTCTTCAAACACTCGGGCGCCCCGTGAGTGCGCGTACGTGTGTATATGAGTACGTCGAACATAATCCTCCAGACGAGTGAACTTCGCGGCCGCCACGATGAGCTGCGCGGCGAACTGCCCTTCGTTTTCAGAAAGGTTAAACCGCCGAGAGAGGTTTGCGTCCCTCTTTATCCTTCTTTCGCCGTCTCGCCTTCCCTCTCACCTTTTGGTTCCACGCCACTTGAAACCACCGTTGTGTTTCTACAGCTATCATTTTATCTCGATTCAGTTTATTCCACTCGTGCGCTGCCAAATGGCAAAGTTTTTCGATTCAAGTGGAGTACGCCGATATATGCCGCGGCATGCGGATGGAACGCGAGGACGAGGAAGCCGGAAGTGGGAAACGGCACTCTGGCTATTCTGTCATAAGAGATTTTTGTTCCAGAATAACCATCCCGAATGGTTAGGTTCTTTTGGTCATAAATATTTAAAACGAGGAGGAGGAGAAGTGGCGGCTGCCTCTGTAATGACGGGGCAATAATTATTTTACATGTCTGCAATAAGGCACGAAATGTTTGTTCGGTTAATAATTAATTCGTCATGTTATGCCAGCCCGGTGTGCGTTTCATCGTGTACGTCGCGGGTTTATTTTACGTATACGCGTTACATTCTCGCTATGATGCGTACGTAAAATGCATACAATGCGCGAATGGTAATCTGAAATTCGTCAACCATATCCACATAAATACATCTGCAATTGAAACTCTTTATTCAACGGATTCGAATGACTTCGAATATCATTTAACGTTTATAACGAGCCTCGTTTCATTTGTAATACGATATCGCGAACTAAAAACGAGCGTTTCACTCTCACGTCACGGTTATCCGGAATCGCTGTTCTCTCGTAACGAGCACGTTAGCACGGAATTACCATTGTCGAAATTATTGCACTGATTGTAAATGGACAAATTTCATAAATATCGATTGTATATAACGGCCGTCTCGACGTCTAATCGATCAACCCGCCTATAGACGAGACGACCGAGCGAATCTTTCTTCGAGACTTCCCTTTGAAGGCTGCACTTGAACAACTTTGAGAGAGAGAGAGAGAACTTTAAGAGCAATTTATTTTTATACTTTTTAACAAACTGACGAGGACTGCGTTGCGGTACAGCGATCGGATTTAACGCTAAATTTACTACAAAATTTTCATAGCAATAGATGGAATTAAAAAATTAAACAGCCATATTAGTGCAAAATATGAGATACGAAGATGAACTCAAACGAGACTATATTCGAATGATACAAAGCACATTGTTCTTCTTTTTCCTTTCATCCCCGTACGGATAAATGATTAATTAGGATTTTCACAAAAGCTTGTTTGCCTCATGCACGAAAACGGCCATTGTTTCGTCCGCGTTCGCATAGTTTCGTCCGACTGGTAGTTTTTGTCTTAAATTGATAAACACACACGTTTTACCTCGTCGAGACGGCCGCACGCAACCGCATTCACGGCTTAATTGAAGTGACAGGCGGTTCTTTTTCACGACGACCTCGACGGACTTAAACGACAGCGCGGGGCTGACATAAATCTGGCGCTAATAGTAACTTATCGTAAATCCTTCAAGATTTGATTTACGCGGCTTTTACGGCTATCTAACTTCTCGCGAGGAATCATTTTCTTACGACGTGTTGCGTGTCCCATTTTATCGCCGTAGCTGCCGAAATATCCCGGGAATATATTAGATCCCTGCGCGTGATACCTACGTATTCGTGAATTTGTAATATCAAACTCGCATGATAGATTCGGCGACGCCGGAGCCCTGTACGCGACGAGGCCACATAAAAATAATCTCTTCCGAGCGAGACTTATGGCAAGCGATAAACGTCTACCTGGCGCGACTATTTTAGTAACGCGCCTAACAAATACTGGGACAATGAAAAACAATATTGACTATGATAACAGCGTGTTATTCTTGTCCCGAAAAGTTGGTCCGCACGCCGCTGCCCTTCGAAAACAAAGCCGAGAATCGTATGCGGAATCTACCGTGTGCGCTACCGTAAAGCGGAGGGCGCGTGTGCAAATGTCGCGCTGTGTTGGCTGAGCAAATGTCATTAGACGCGGCGATTGTCGTTGGCCCTTAATCGCGCCAAGTACGATTTTCCACGGGAAATCAGTTGTTCGTCGCTCCGAGCGACGACCCGGCGGGAGATAAAAGCGGATCTGTACGGGAGAGAGACGGAGGAGGGAGGCCCTCCTCTCTCTCGCCGCCGCGATGTTGTAAAGAACGATCGAACGCACGAACTCGCAACTGAAATAAGCTGTCGTAAAGTTTACGATCGTTTTGCGCCATCGTGCACGAACGCTTTGTTCCTTTGCTTTACTGTCAATGATTTAACGATAATTTTATCCCGGAAAATCGCACGTTCCGCTCATTCTTATCTCGTGAAAGCAGACTGTTCGTTAAATTGACTTTTTATTGACTTTTTATCCGAATCAATAACGATGGGCTTCTCAAGCGACGGACGTAGAGTTATATCTGACAATGAGATCGATTGTTCCACGGCGATTATTCCATTTCATTAAACTGCCATCTCAGTTTGATGCGACAATCCCGTCATTTTCGAATCATTTAAACAAATCTAAGTTTCAAATAGCTAAAATTAATAGTGTTGCTAATTATAGTTTTATTTCATTCATTAGGGTAATTCCATTTTGAAATTATTCCGAATATAACTTTTGTATTTTCGGAGCATTTTTCAAAATGCGCATTTTCAACGCTAATTATTAAACATTTCAAATATGCCATTAATATTGTAACAGACGTGGAATAAATATTTCGGGAGCGCTATCTGTATCTTTTGTACAAACAGGGCTACCCAACTAATGACCAAATATCCAGAATTAGTGTGATACAAATTTTACAAACGTCCATCGATTTTACATACCGGCGCTATCGAAATCCAGTTATCCGTGAACAGCCAATTAATTACGTAGAATATTGTATAATACATTTGGCCCATTTTATCGGACCGTAATAACGTATACGGTATAACACGTGAAGTGAACAAAGTTGTCGGGAAATAACCGAAGATTGAAAGGCCGGTTAAATCAGAGAAATAGAAATTCATTTTTCATGTTTTCCAGCGGTGCCACGGGGCTGTCCCAAAAAAACATTTCCAGAGATATTATAGAATTTAATACTGTTTGTCTTTCGTATTTCAACGTTCTGCGCACCGCTTCCGTCGAAACTCATTGTAACAGTGACAAAATAAATTTGCGCCAATGATTATCTGCGTTGAAATATTCGATTACTCCTGCGGTTTACCGCGATCGTTATCCCGGCACAGCTGTTTCCGATACTACTCGGTATAGTGTTTTTTATTTCCAAGCGGCGGGAATAATGCTCGAGCGGCCGCACGCGCTGCACAACGCAGAGATACGCGCGGCGCTCTTGTCCTCGACCTCGATTCGTCTCTGACACGGTAGGCCTCAACGAGGTGACGTCGCCGACGTCGAGCTCCTGGTCCTCCGTCGCTCTTCGTATAATTAAGGCCGTTGGCCGCGAGGTCGTCGAGCGAAACGCCCTCGCTCTCGCCCTCCTCCCGCGCCCCTTAGCCGCTCACGGCCCCTTTCTGTCCGCAGATGGGGCACGATTAATCTTAATTTTCGTCGAGTATAATCTTTAATTAAATCACCATTGATCCGCGAGTGCCAGGACTTGCCAATCAGGCAACTTCGTCGGCGACGAGGAGCGGCGAGACATAGGGCAGGACCGAGGGTCTCGAAAAAAAAAGATGCGCGAGAGCGCATACAATCCGGGGAATCAATTTCCTGGGCAATAGGGATAGCGCGGATGGGATCTGATTATCAATTTACGGATATAAATAACGGGCGGGCAGCGTTGAGAGGTCATTTTACGAGCAAAACACACACTCTCTCTCTCTCGTCGGTCGGCGAAGATATTCGGGGTTTCGGGCACCTACAAATTATTTCCACTTTAATCGTTCGAGAGGTGATCGATCCGTGGCGGATCGACGAGCGTACACGGCTTGCGGTTTCTTCGCGATTCTCTAGATTGGGGAATCGCTCGGTGCCTTTTAATCGGCCCATCCGAGACGAGCAGCGCTCCCACCTCGTCGATAAATAATTACTCGTGCTAACAGCGCATCCATTATTGGATGAAAATTGATATTAAACGCGAGAAACCGAGTATTAGTTGTATCTCAACGAGCCAAAATCACTTTGATTATGGTCAAATTGCCAGATCGCTTCTCTCGCTTTTCAACCCACCGAAATGAAGGACATGATTTAAGGGAATTTGAGTAATCAGCGCGCAGCCGCGAATGTTCGCGGAAACATCGGCGTCGGAGGATCATTATGACGTATAATTTCTCTCAGGCGCGGTCTAATCGTGGTAGACCGAGCAGGGACTAGACACGAGATCGTCGGAGGGGAAGTAAGGACGAAAAGAGTAAAATGGAAGGAAAACTCTGGGCGAGCGAAGGGTCACCGGTGTGTAAGACGAGTAGAGAGCATACCTCCGAGCAAGTAACGGTTCAGGAAGTGGCGAAAGGGCCGTGAAATCTAGAGGGACGCCTTTTCGATCGGTCGCTGAGTGGTCCTTGAAAGAAAGTGTATCCGAGGGCGTGCTCATGGCTTTCTTCACCATTTTCTCTTTTTTTTTTCTTTACGGAAAACAACGTCCGGAAGCGTTGATGATTCGATTCTCGATGGTACACTCGCGTATCTCGTAGAAAAATTAATTCTTTTCCTTTCAAGTTAATACTCTTGTTTAAACATTTCTATGGAAACTACCTTTTCGATTATGATTACGTACGAAACAGTTATACAAGTCCATGCCAATTGATTATCATATCAATAATTTTTACATATATCTATTTAGCGAAAATATCGACGACATCGATAAAAAATATTTGTATCGTAATCATATTTTTGAACGTTTTCAGATACAACCATTTTCCAATGCTATTTCATCAGTAGAATGCCCCCAAAAAATATTGCAACTTTAATCCACATAGTTTTGTATTTATTTAATATTTCGTTTCCATTGTAATGTATAAATAAAAAAATATTCAGAGAAAAGAACTATTGTACGAATACTTTCCGCATATTGCTGTCGATGTAAATATATTGAACTGAAACAACATTTTCAGGCGTAAATTGAAAAATTTATCGTCAATAAAATGTATCGTCGATATGTTTTAATATGACTGTCACTGCACGCGCAAGATCGGGACTTTGCTTATCAAAGGTAAAAAGAGTTCCAGGCTTGGCGCGAGCGACACGTCGATTCTCTCCTACGACGAACGCGAACGCGATATCCTTGCGGTGAAACGATATTCCGATTCAAAGGCCGGATCTCACGTTGCCGAGGCCCCGGTGCACGCCCTCGACGCAAGAAACGGAAACGCGGAACATACGGGCGATGCGCGAAGCGTAAGCGAGCGGCACGAAGCTAACACCTAATCCAACATTCCCCGTCTAAAAGCGTTCGCGGCCCGTCTTTACCACCGGATACCGCGCCGAGAAGGGATCGTAATTAAGGCCGGCTCGAACGTGCCGCGAACGGCACGATGAAAATCTCGTTCCCTCGTCCCCCGCCCCGCTCGGCTCCCCGGACTAACTAACTCGATTAAGCGGTTACCTCCACGACCAGAGGGATAAATCTTGAAAATTCATCGCGCGCCCGAGTCCAGTCACGTCGCCGCCGGCTCTGTATCGCCGATCTATGTGTTCTTACGGGAGGGAATTGTGTCTAATTTAAACGCGCGCTATTTCCTGAAGGAACTTCTGCCGCACGCGCGTTGATGAACGCCGAGAGTCCGCCCGTTCCTCCGTACAGGCCGCCGATGCGATTACATTTTGTGCTTTTCACATCGCGTCATTTCATACATAAGACTATTACAAGCCAGACAGCCTTTCCAACGACCATTTCGCAGATGAAGAGATATGGGCAGATATGCAGAAAATTGTTGTCGGCTCGCTTCGCAGATACGTCCATTCAAATTAATCCGACTTATTATACGACACGATTTATTGCAAAATGACGTCGCACAAATCGTTATTGTATTATTCGCGCCGTCCAAATAAGATTTACAAAAGAAACCCTCGTATAGTAATCACGTTCAGGGCAATAACGTGCGCTGCGATTCATTCGATTTTATCTCAACTACGCCGCGACATTGTATAAAAGCTGATTGGACCCGCTATTGTTTTTCCTCCATGCGATACGATATTAACACTCCCCTGTGCACGATTCGAGTGCCAATTTAAATAAAGGCCGGGAACACAGCGGGTATGTAAATTTAATAAAAGTTCCCTCCGCAGGTGGCAGAAGTTAGAGGTGCGATATTATCGACAAATCCGAGTCCCTGAAGCGACTGCATAATGGATATTTGTCCCGAAAGCTTTATCGTTTCAAAAAGCTCTCCGCTCTCTCTCTCGGCTTCAGCAGTCCCAGTTCCCTTCGCCGCAGCCAGTATTCGCGCGCGACTTGCGACAGAAAAAATTAAGTGCTAAACGTCGTCGCAAAAAAGAAGCGGGATATACGCGATATACAAAAATACTTAAAAACGCATTAAGGCCGCACAAAATAACGCCGGCGACGTGGCAGTTTTATCCCTTACGTATCGTAGCCAAACTAATCGCATCATCAGCTATATTATTATAAAATTAATGAGCCTCTCCATGAGAAAAGCATAAATACCATTTAATGAAGAAAAGATAGGGCGGCGAGGCAGGAATACTATTATCGAGGTCATTTCGTCCTTAATGTGAAAAGTTTCAAACTCTTAACAGCAAAACAGAAACAGGCGGCGAAAAATATTTTAAATAGGAAACAATTTCGTTAAAAAAAAAAAAAAGGTGACAGAACAAGGGCATATATTCTTTTTAACAATCTCCCGCGACGTTTTTACATGACAAAGGGAAGTATTACGCTTGAAATTATATTATACCTTTCTCGCAAAGTTATTATTTATAGTAACGTGTCTATTCCACTCAATTATTCGAAAAGCGATTCCACGATTACAAGATATTTTCTGAATCGGAACGACGAAATCGCTATAAATTTTCGACGAATTCACGCTTACGTAAAGGCGATCGAAAATGTCGGTCGCCCGCTCGCTCGCTCGCTTACGCCAGGTCAGGTTCCCCGTGAAAATATCGCTGGGCGAAACGCGACGATTACATCGAGGACCATTATTCCGGTCCGGTCCAATGAGCGCGCCTCGAAAAAGGGCGAAACACCGATATAAGAGAACGCCGAACAATGGGACGATTAAATATTGAGTAAACGGGGTGTTCGATGGCGTCCGGCGGCGGCCCTGTTATTTATTCAGGCGCCACGGCGTATAATTCGTATTCGCGCGCGAGTAACGGGAGAGAAGGCAAAGAGACAGAGAGAGGGCCCGTGCCCTGGACGATCCGCGCGCTGTTCTGTATAATATAGAAATGGCTTAATTATACGACTGTGCGAGAGAATCCTGCGGGCATATCGGGAAACAGTTATAATTTGTCGACGGACGGACGGACCAAAGCCCGATCGCGCGCCGCGGCGTAGCCCGACAGATCGCGGTGTGCCCGGCGGACGAGCCCACGGCTGCGAATTCGTATAAATAGGTTGCGTTAGTAAATAGGTTACGGATGCATACCCGTGTGTATGCAGGTCTATCCTTTACTCCGGATATGTTTACCGGCGTCTATCGATGCCCCTCCCGCGCTAGATACGTATCTCGCGCGCGCGCGCCCAAGTCACTGATGAGAAATTAATAAATCAAAACCGACCAGGCCGAGAGGCGAAATTCCGAGCGTAAAAGCACTATCCAATCACGGGCCGGGTTAATAACCATGTGGCTTTAGTATCGACTACCTCTTTCTCTCTCGTAATTGCGTGCTGTTACTTTTTTTCTTCAGCTTTGCAGGCTTTTTCATCCCACCGAGTCTCCTCACCTGCTCGCGCGGAAACCGTCGTACTTGCCGGCGTGGGAGGAATGATTCTCGATGTCCCCGATCGATCGTAGACTCGGCATTTTTACGTAAACACCGCGCGGCCTACACGAGAGCGACCGAAAAGGGGGAGAACGAGGGTGGAGGATAGGAACGGTGGTGTCAGTGCGGGCGGAAGGTGTCGGTACTTAGGGATATATACGAGAACTGGAACGAAAGAACCCTTCCTCTCCTTCGCCTTCCTGCCGAAGGCTCCGACCCACCTGACCCGTGACACGCGAACCTCTCGAATCCTGGCTCGATCGATATGCACTGCACCAGGCCAGTTCTCCGAGGGGGAACTCGGTCGACCGACCCGCCGGATATCTCGTCACGACCGTGGAAAAAAATCTAAACGCAAAGAGAGAGAGAGAGAGAGAGAGCGTCCAGCGCTCGCGCTCCGGCCGGCCGAGTAGAACGGAATTACGGTAACGAGTCTAGATATATGGACTTTGTACGGCCAATTTCCGGAAATTTCTCCCCTTGGAACGTTAAGCGTCGAATCGATTTTTCGAACAAACTGGACGACGGAATAGGTCCGAGTGCGCGCACGTACGCGCGCCGCAGTCGTCGTGAGATTTTTGCGCCGGTCGATGAATCGCGCGCGCATTGTCCGGCGAATAATCACAGATTATATTCACGTTGACCCGCTTAAGCGCACGCGATGGAAAAGGACATTCGATATCGCTTCTTTCGACATTTAACCCAGATTTTCGTGTATCCACTCTGTTTGTCAAGTACTTTGAAGGGTCGCGTGGACGGTTTTCGGTACCTTCGCTATAAACGGATTAAAGGGAAATCGTTAGTAATAATTTGTTATCCACTTTGATAGCCACTCAACGATATTTCCATGTTAGTATATATACCGTTTTAAAAAAACCGCGATAATAACTTGTAAATCAAACATATTTAATTCTCTTTCATAATCTTTTCATAAAAATAAAAATCTATATTATTTGTAAATTATTTGTATATTACTCGTTTCTCGATGACAATAGATATAAATATATTAATTTTTCAATCACGATTTTTTAATGGTTAATAAAATGAGTAAACACATCACGAACAGCCGATTTAATATTTTACAAAAATCATTCAAAATACAAGATTATAAAAGATATTCATACAAAATACAATTATAAAAGAAATTCATACAAAATTATAAAAGAAATAGAACAGGTGTTCTATTTCATTTGCAGCCATTCGAGACTTCGCTAATCACATGATGAATAAAGCCGTCTTTTTATCAATGAGACAGTACGGCAAAATGTATGAGAGTGAGGGAAATAAATCTAGTCTGGCTCGAGAACAAACGGCCGGTTGAAACGACAGTTAACCGTCGTTGCGAATACAGGATTCGCCGAGGGCAATTCGAATTCGCATTCGCGGAATATTTACTCGGACTTCCGACTGTAATTAAACAGTCGCGCATAGAGACTGCATACTTGATGCGGTTCTCCGAACCGGTAATGCAATACACGGTCGCGATATAAATACCTAAACGACAACGTCCGCTTTTTGACCGTATCGACAGCGCTTGTCCGCTCGAATCGCGTGAATAATGCACGTGTTTATTGACAGACGAACTTTTCCGGCACCAAACTCCGTCGGATGAATAAGAAATGCAGCGCGAAGTACAGGGAGTCGCGAGTCCGCGATCGAGCGCCAATTACGACGGCAGCCGGGGATGATCAAAGGAAAAATTCATCTCGATATTCGGCGCACGCGTCACGCACAATTTATTTTTATCCTTCCCCGGGAAATACTCGGCAAATGTTTACACAAGCGAAGAGTTGCGCGAGCGCACGTCATTTTGATATATAAATTTGTAAAATGTCGTTGTGCGCCGACGGCAAAACTTCAGCCGAAGAGAGGCTCCCGGTTCCCCGGCGACCTCCTCCTGCTCGGTTGAGTTTATACTCAACCGAGAGAGAAAGAGAGAAAGAGAGAGAGAGAGCACACCTTTCTGTACTCTCATTCGGAGGTAAACAGTTTATCGTATATGCACTCAGTGCCCATCTCTCGCAGCGTAAACAACATTTATGTCTATTATAAACGGACTGCTTTCACGAGCTCGTTAACGAAACGAAAAATTTCGCGAATCGCGCTCGCCTCGCGAATCGTCGTGACTCGGTGCGATATGCGGTCGGCCAACGATCCTCCACGTTCGCGATTTTTCCCCGCGATATTTCCCCAAACGCCAAGCCGGAGCACGAAAAATCCAGGAGCTTTTGTCGCGTCACGTACAGGCGAGTAGTCGCCTTCTCGTTGAAAAAAGCTCGTCTTTGACGACAAACATCGCATCGAAAGCTTTCACTCGCGGTCGATGTTTGCGCATCCGCGTGTGTACACACGTATGGGTATATAATACATGGACTAAAATATGGTTTATACACGTATCGGGACACGGGCGCACGCATACTCCCGCGACGCGCGCGCGCTTGTTTATTTGCGCGCGTCTCCGCGCGTATGACGCGCTATATCCACGGTATCGGTCGTATGACAGGACTATCGTTGCAAGAAATGGAAGAAATTTATCGTTCGCCCGAGAGCGAAAGGAAAATAACGAATCTTGTAAAAATAGGGGTAAAATAGAGAGTCTTGGTAACAGAAAGTAACGAGCTTTTTTACTTATTCATACATAAAACGACACTTTTCGCATGATACTTCTTTGACGCGTCAAAATTATTCCCGGAAAAGACACTAAGGTGAAAAGGTATATAAAACTGATGTAAAACACGAATTAAGTAATCTTTTTCTAAAGGAAATTCAAATGTGTGGGATCTATGTTGCCGACATAATTAAATTTCAAGTTCTAATTTTGAGAAATTATATTGTCTATCCTCGTCCAATCAATCTGCTCATAAAAAACCAGCTTATTGAAAGAATCTTATTAAAAGAAGTTTTAGCAGGAAAAGTTTATAACTTCTACGAAGATTGATTAATTCTTCGATACCCTTTTTATCAATGACTCGAGATACATCAGGGCAATATTAATTTCTTGGAATAAAGTTTACCCGTTAGACAAGACTATAATATCGTTAGTTAGATGATTAAGCGGATCGCGCGCGCATCATTTATCGCGCGCGAAATAGATTCATCGATCTCGATATCTGTCACACATAAAAACAGCCTGATAAAATCTTCGATCGTGACATATAAATATATAATATACTTATTAAAAAATTAGCTTTATAATGAAGATATGAAACATTTTAAATGTTAATTGTCCGAAATATTTTAACTGCCAATTATCACAGGATTAATGCAGAAGAAAAGGGAATCGAGATGGATAGCACGTCGTCAAACTGACGTTGACGAAAGATTGGTCGAGAATCCAGAGAATGCAAGCTCGCGAAATAGCAATCGCAGAGTACAAGGGTCTGACTTGGTATGGGTGGCCGATAACTGTATCCTATGAACCGATCGACCAGTACCGAAGGGAAGCTCGAAGAGGCGTTGCTGCGGTACTTCGCGCAAAGTTCTCGCCGCGGTCCAGTCGTCCAGAATTTACCGCTGACGCCGATGTCCGTGCCGTCCGCGAGAAATACCGTTTACGCCCCCTTTTTCGTTCGATCGTCCTCGACGAATGGCTGCACGTCCGCCGTAGGGACAAACGATTTCCACAGCGCGAAAAAGAGCGGAACAAGAGACTGGCGGAGAGTGGTATGACGCGCCGGATGCGGAGAGGGAGGAGGAAAGGTGCCGCGAAAGCGGGACAACGGGTCAGAAAGACCATGAGAAAGAGAGAAAGAAAAGTGGGACGCCCGATATAAAGAAGAGGTGGTGGTGATGGTGGCGGCAGCACGGCGTTGGAGAACAAGCCGAGTAAGGGTGAAAGAGAAAGAGAAGGAGATTTCTCCCTTTGCCGGGGGGAGTGGCTGCTGCGGGAAGGGAAAAACGTATGACTCCTGCGTGTGACACACGGATTTCTGCGCGCCAATAACAATATTTATGAAACGCACCGATGTGCGCACCCGGTACTTGTCGTCTTGTTGATAAAGTATCTATTGGTCTTTCTTCCTCTCGGAAGACTGTCACGTTGTATATACGATTCATTCGATTCACTCCGAGCACGGCAGAAAGTCTTTCTGGCTTTAATTAATCAGTAACGATAATATGGAATTAAACTGTCTGATTAACATCGGATATATGAGACTCGTAATAAAAGATATATTTTCAAAAATAAAAAATTGAAATAATAAGTGAATTACCCACTAGACCGCTTACGTGAAAAACACAATAAAAGAAATATGCCTTATACAGTAGGGATGAATTTTTATGCCTGATAATATTTTTGCATATATATTTTTTAACTTAGACTGCGCACCGAGTAGCTTCAAACTGAAGTTAGAATAGTACACGTAATTAAAAATTGAAAATAAAAAATTCTTGCAACTATGCAATTTATTTTTATCTGATTTTTATGAAAAACGCACACACATACAACTTAAATAATATTTTATTAACAAAAAAAATACTTTCTGCAAATAAAATGTTTTATTACCATATTTGCTTGTTATGAAAAACAGTAAAAAATATTATCAAGATCAGTAACTAAAAAAAATGCATTTCTATATTGATTTTACCATTAAATTTTAATGTCATAAATTTATTATTTTAAAACCGTTCAGTATAACAAAAACCGATAAGCATGTTGTAAAGCAAATTAAACTCACAAACCACTCGAATATCGCACATTTATAACATTTATATATAAAATATATCTGCACTAAGAGAAAAATTTAGTTACTTTTGGCCTCAACCATAATTTTATAATATTTTTAACATATGTAATAAGTATGATTAATTGCTTATTATATGCATCATTATGTCAACCATAATTATTGTTAGAAATATTATAAAATTGTGGTTGAGGCCAAAAGTAACTATATTTTTCTCTCACAATCATGTCTGTGAAGTTAGCCCCCCGTTTTTCAAATGATGTTTTCTTGGCTTTAAACGACGGAACTCTTTCTAAAATTGATTGAGAACTCTAGAACTCGTGCGGGAGCATTCAGAACTCTCATTTTTTTTAATTTTTAAAATGGGGGACTAACTTCACAAACATCTCACAATCAGTGTACACTGGTATCTCTTCTAAAATAATATTATATCATAAAATAATTAGTTTCAATTTTAATAAGAAAATTAATAATTTATATTTATCATCTACTATATATTGGATATTAGAATCTACTAAGATATTAAATCAGATAAAACTATCGTTTTTTGCTAATACGTTGTTCATTTTGCATTTTGCATTCCTGAAGAAAATACTGTTATTTTATTTATTTTAAACGAAATATCCTTATAAGCATATTTCGCTGAAAAACACACTACCACTTTCAGCTATAAAAAAAATGGTTATTGAACAATATTAATAAACATCATTTAAAGCGATGGGTAGCTTAAATAGCAAATAATGGAGCTTATTCCATAGGTATCGTTTATGAAGCAAACACTGCGAGAGCCGCATTATCACAATCAAACGTTAATTAACGGATGTTGTTCAACGTAATACAAACTATTGTGTGCCGCCTGTAGACTAAAGTAGGGAGATTTAATTGTATAATAGCTCGTACACACACATATACCGAGTAAATCATTTAAAGGATTTTCAACTAACATTTTCAAAGGCATAAGCAGCACTGGAAAGGAGGATAGTAATGCATATCATGATAGGCGGTATTTTACCGACAAATTATCATACGGATCGTATATCGTACGGATCGAAACCGGTTGTTTCGATACCATTAACAGGAAATGTAGTTTCTCCGCTAGTCAATACCCTGATCGTGCAGTAAATACAACGTTTCTATCACACGTATAATAAACGCGGTATTTCTATCATACGTCTTGGCTCTTTCGATTGACCGGTAGCCCACTCCAAGCACCGCGGCACGTTCCTTACATAAAAGACGGTTGGTTCAGCGACGCGTACTCGGCTGCTCATTTCCTACCATTACAGGCGCAAACTAGTCCTTAGCCGTGTCATCCCTAGAGAGAAATGAATAAGAACAGGTTCGACTAGTTCGTGGCCCTCGTGCGTTAACCCTTCCCGCGCAATTACAATCACGCGTCATTTCTGCCGCAATTCGCCGTTCCAAGAATGCGATACCTGCCCAGCGTTCCGCGTATCAAATATCGTTGCTCGTTAACGCGAATATAATGAGACGAGAGTCTTTCGTCTTTAAAACTATGCGAGCGATATCACGTTGCGCGTTATCTGCTTTAACTCGCTAAAGGTGACAACAAAGTCGCGCGAGAGAAGACCGTGTTCCTCTCCCTCTCCCTCTGCATACTGGATAATTATCACCTCGCTAGATCGTCACGATTATCGATTGTACTTCATAGACTACACAAGAAGCCGTCCACACTTGCGGTGTTTCAGGAACAAACCGGTGACGGCTCGCAGCATCACTGAAGGTCGAAGACACTATCGATGTACGAGATTAAAGGGGAGGTCAGGTGCACGGAACACGCAAGGTGTTGAAAGGAAGCATAAAAACGCGGATCTAAGGAAAAAAAAAACAGCGCTCTCTCTCTCTCTCTCTCTCTCTCTCTCGAGTTGGCCCTAATAAAGAGCAGCCCGACATTTAGAAGTACACGTTACTAATTGGCGGAAATTAATCAAAAGTGCCGATTCACCCATTAACGATAGAATAAAACGGAAGACTTGACGTAAGAAAGGCTACAAGCGCTAAAAATAAAAGTTCCGCATACAGCTGCGTATACGTACCCTTTAAGACTATTCAATTTGTTTGCAATCCTAATGCAATAATTAATAAAGTAGAATGTAACATCATAAACAAAATAAAACTCTTATTTTCGAAAAAAACTTTTACAGCTCAAGATAAGCTATAAAAAAAAAAACAAAAAAAAACATAGAAACCCCGAATACATAAAATTTTGCCGGAACAATGTTCCAACGGGTCGATGGGGAAAAATAGAAATGTTTCTATTTATACATCGCGACATTCGAGTGGAAAAAATAAAACAATGCCGCATATCAAAGAGCATAAAATATATTTTAAACGTATTCTTAGAGCGATGTAGACCAACGAGCGATTTTTAATTCACGTACGTATTGTGCATTTTTATTGTGGCGATCGGATGATCAAAGCATATATATGAAATGCTCTTCGTTAAAATGAAACGTTAAAATAAAACTGCGCAATTGCTGCCGGGTCTGCACAATTTTAGAATACGCTAGCACAAATGTGGTATACGTTTGCCATCTGGCTTGCAAAAATTCGAATCGGTAAAAATTTGAGTTTCAAGTAGACCAGTTATTTACCAATCACACATATCGCGTGTACGCGATATATGCAAGTGAACAATTTCGAGTGCACAGCATACAGAAATTCAAGGCAATAAAATGACATTTGGTTTCCCGTCGGTATTTGCAAAATTACATCGCTGCATACTCAATCACCTTATAATTCAACTAAAAACTTTTAATTGTCAAATTCAAGCCGATCGTTTTCAATTTATAGACGAAGATTTTCCGTCTTATTTTATTTACAACATCCTTAAACGGGATGTAAGTTTTATGTTCCGTTTCGTTCGTGCCTCTCGCATTTATAAATTCAAACGACTGTATTTCGGAATAATTATAAACCTGTAATTTCGAAATTACTACGTGTTTCTAAACGTGATACGTGATAATGCTTATCCGATACTCATTGTCTACGACGATGGTAATAGATATCGCCGAGAACCAAACCGCAATACCCTTTTACGGTCCATACTCGCCCCGGGGCCGTGCTGGATACGCCCCTTAAAGCTTCGGAATCTTCGGTTCCGGGTCAATGCGATCTGGTCGATCTGGTATCAAGGTGGATTTCTCAGCAGACTTTTATTGATGAAAGTAACGCATCAGGGAAGAGAACGAGGGCCGTGGATTGGATAGATATATAAAACACACACACACACAGAGTCACACATACATGTATATATATACATATGTATATATATATATATATATATATATATATATATATATATGTTTTCCGTACGTATCATTCATTTAGGATCCCAAAGCGTATCGCGGAACTAACGTACTTGACGTTCGTTAAGCCGGGAGCTGTCGATACGACCGATTTCTTGGATCCCCCAACAGGCTCCGGCCTTGGGAATAACGACAACGACGAGAGATCAAGGAAGCCTCCATCGGATGTTGAATTTCCAGCTCGCTACACGACAACTTCTCGCGAAAGCGAGGATTTCGATTTAGATCGTGGCGCGCGCGACACTCGCAACCGTACATTTGAACGAAACGTGTTCAAAATTCAGCCTCGTGGAATTTCGCTCGGCGCAAAAATCGTTCCGCGCGCGCATCCGCGAATGCCGCGAACTTTGCACTCTGACCTACTTCGCATTAGAAACAAATCGGCAAAGTTTCTCGCGGATAATTCACGAGAAGATGTTCGGAGTCATGCCCGTCGCGGCTACAGAACGCGACGGACGGCGAATCGAGAATTAAATCTTGAATGCGTAGGTGCAGAATAAACGAAATGCGGCGCAGTGACTCATTTAATCTGTTAAATGAGTACGGCCAAACTGGACGAGACGATTTCAATGTGTCATCGGTAAACTGACGTTGATCGCGACGCCATCCGATAGAATGATTTATCCCTGTTGCTAGGACATTGTTACAGCAACGTTCGCGATTCCGAAGGCAAATGGACGCGTCGGCTGGCCGTCAATCTATTGTACAAAATGATTAATATAATTTATTATGGAAATTTCAACCGGGTACAATATGTGATACTTCTCGTAACTCGCCCGGTTTGAGACGGCCGTGTTTTAGCGTATGCACAATTCATGTGGACATCCGCGGTTAGTTCGGTGAAAGAAAACGTAAAGAGAAATTGAAATATTTATACTTGATATTTTTCTCGTTTTTTTTTTTTTTTTAAGGAACAAAAGACAGAAACAAGAAACACGCGAGACGTGACATCGAGAGATTTCGAGTCGTTCGTGTCTCGTTCTCGCTCTTTAAAATTTATTCGGTCACATTTATGCCTGTACAAACACCTCCTAGCAATACACTGCCGTCGGTGACGACAGTGATGAGCACGTCAACGGAAACGACGATAGTCGGCGAAATGCTTCGTCGCGTGCATGTTATGCATTTGCGCGTACGGTACACCGGATGCATAAGGGTATACGTATACATCTACGCGATACACGGTAAGTATAATATACAGACACATGTCATATGCCCATACGCCTGCCAGAAATTTAATTAGACGTCTACTTGAAACTGGCGCTGCGCGCTGCCTGCCGCGTACGATAGATTTTACTCGGCGCCGCCGACTGTCGAAGAAACTTGGTACGCCCACGGCATATCGCGCGCTCTGCTGCTTATAACGTTCTTTAATTAGCGTGGGAGTACTTCGACTTTCACCAGCTTCCCTCCCGTTTCGCGAATAAGGGCGAAGACCCTTCCTATGAGCCGTTCTTGCGACGCGGTGCAGGGCGATGCATAAGTAGATATAAGGGAGGATGGGGGAAAAAATAAGAGAACCCGCTATGTCGACGAGAAACTCAATTCGTTTCTCGTCGACCGTTTATTCTCCGAAACCTTTATAATGCACCAAGCAGCAATGACGGAAAAGAAGTCGAAACTTTGCTGCGAGATTCGAAACGAAAGCTCGAGCGAATGTAAGGAGCCCTACGTGACTTGTATCCAAGAAGAACGAGTAAATAAATAAATAAATACGCCAGGAATTATACGGTGCGGTCTAAATCAATTTTCGCAAATATAAATATATATATATATATATATATATATATATGTACATATATATCGGAGCTACAAGCACATAAAATTTCTCTCGTAATGCTACGTCAAGTTCCATTGTTCGCTGTATTAATATTTGCGGTGTTAGTGTTCAAAGCGGAATATAAGCCGACAATTGTTGAAACTCGATTGTCATCCTGTTAATTGTCATCTTCCATAACGAGTAACCGCGATGACTGACAATGAGTGATAATAAAGAAATCGATATTGTAACAAAGATATTTTTCAAACATATGCAGAGACTAAAAGAAATCTTTAAATAAAGATAAATTTTCCGATTCACAGACACGTCCTATCGTTGGAAAAAAAAACACAAACTATCAGTATATGATTGCCTACATCGTTTATTGAGTACTTGCGCAGCGTGCAAGTTGCATTTTCGTGCAATTACACCGCCTCATCCGCTAAACGAAACGTCAGACGTAATCGGTGGATTAAAGGTCAGGTAACGGAGGCTTCGTAAGATACATTGGAATGAGCCGTAGCTGGGCTTCGTGGGTGGCACGTGTACCACGATACGGTTGATTACCAAATTACGAGGCACCTGCGACGTAGGTGTATTGCTAACATGACAATGCTACGAGACTGAGGACGCATTATCGATCGGTAATCCAAGCCGCCTCGAAGCCGATAGTCCGCGATCGAATTTCTCAAGTGTCGGCGATCGGCTGAAAGGAAATCGCGTATGCTTGGGAAACGTCGCGAGCCGAGTCCCCGAGGAGCACGTACCTCGTTCCGACGTGGAGGAGAAAATCCCGCGGAGGCGCGCACTATCCTTAATTGGATGCACCTTTCGTGCGCTTCTCACGATCGTAAATGATGCGCGCTGAAATGCCGAACGATCGATTCTGGGCGAATGGGCACGGGGAGGGGAGGAGAGGGACACTGGCTATGCTTATTTAAAGGCGCGATTGTGTCGTACTAACGGCACGCGTGGGCGACATAGCTCTAGGCTAACAATGCTGATCTATCTTACAATTAGTCTTGCACAAAGCATTGCGAGTGCATTCCTCCTTATCGAATATTCTGAGAGAGAAGTTTACACGCAAGTTTACGTGGAACAAATGTAATCTTAACGTTTAGGAACGCTCGTACTTTATTGGAGTAACTAGGTAACGTAGAATTGTTGTAGAATCTCAAACATCTTTAAATTTAAGTAAATAAAGTGACTGATCCGGTAATTATCGATATTGAACGGCATGTTTAAAGCGCGACTCGAGATCTTTTAAATATCATACTTATCAGACATGTACGTACATGTGCGCGCGCGCTGACTGATCGGTAATAATTCATGTTGATTAATTAATCCACGGTAATTCCTATTTTGCCTCGTGTATACACGCGGTATTATAAATTCAAGAGGTGCCGCGTGCGAGAGGGAGGAATGAATTAATCTTTGCGAATCATATATCTGAGGGACACGCGCGCCTCTCACTTTAGAAAAGAGATTCTCCTTGTCACTTTCTATTAATTCATTATCCGTCGCGCGTTTCAGTATTTCACGTGAAATCAGGCGTAACGAAAATCCGTTATCTCTCGAGCGGGAGGAGGGTGCCCTTCCATTTCGACAGTGGTAGGAATCGGCATGTCGGAGCGGACGTTGTCGCGTCGCATCGCCGGGACGCCGGGGAGAGGACGAGGAGAGAAGGGAGAGGCCATCGATCCCGGGGATGAGGTCCGCGTCGCGGGCGATTTATCGTCATCTTCGTCCCGATAAAGCGACAGAGTTCGTTACGCCGCGAAATTTCATCCCCGCGGGAATAAATTTCGACCTTTCGTCGGCGAGCGATCTTATCGGGCCCTGCCGGCCGATCAGCGGCGCCGCTAAATTATGAACCCCGACCGAAGCGTACCGATATTCTGCCGCCATCGCCGCCGCCGCGAGTAGCGACAGCAGATAGAAAGCGGACGGGAAAAACGAGGAGAAAAAAAAAAAAGGAAAAACCCAGTGAAGGATTCATCCGTACTGTCCAACGTAGTTAAATATGTATGATAGAGGACAGTCGACGGGACAGTTTTCACTTCTGCCCGCCGAGAACTCTCTCGCTCTTGCGCGAATGGCGCCGCATAAAGGCAAACGCGTCCGTCACAATTTGGCATGCGAAATGTCTGTTTCATATTTTGACCGAGCGTCGGACATAACTAACTTAGTAATATTCGATCTAATCTATGTTATAACAGAGGGAAAACGCATAGAACGGAGGAATCTGTCAATAATTTCATCATAATTCCGCACGTCATTCCCCCAACAGCGTACCCACCAACAATGTTATCTAATACGTTACGTTAAACTCGCGTAATGCGCGTATCGCCATAATGTTTCGACATGAAATTTCGCTGCGCCGAGTTACAATTATCGACGGCCGTGTACGCTCGCTGACAAACGTAATGTAGAAGTAATTAAAACGGCCATTGTGTTTTATCGGCTCCTCCCTCTGTCTCCGTGGTGCTCCCCTCCGGTTGTTACCTAACCGAGAAGATCGGTCACGCGGGGTAATTGGACCAAAAATTAAGCTCAACTCCATCGATTAAAATTGTTCGTAACTCACGAGAGGACCGTGTAAACCGTGTCGGTCGAGGGTAGTTGGAAAGACGTCTGATTAATAGTGAAACCCGTCCCACGCACGCCCCGGCCGGAGGGCCAATGCCGGGTTTTTGCCGGCACGTCCATCCGTTCGTTCCCTCCCGGGAAGCTCTCACAACTATTGGGTCTCGTTAATTAAAAGTTACCTAATAAACCGTGCCGCGATTTCGTGGCGAGACGCGCGCCGGACGCTCTTGTCGCAAGAATGAACCTCTTGCTTGAATGATAGCGTAAGATTAATTCGATTGCGATCGGCGCGGCGACCACGCGTGATTTTTCAGTCCGCCACGGTTCGAAAATATCGTTCGTGTTTTCGATTCATTAATTTAGATTTCGAAATTATTAAATTTTTCATGTAAAATGTTCAACTTTGCTTGCTTGACATGGTCTATTAAATTGGCATTCCGAAATACAAATTTTTGCTAAATTAATATAATATTTCATTGTTTACAATTTATTCACATTTGCCCATAAATAATCGATTTTTGTCGACGTTGTAAAAAAAAATTGAAAATTTCATTTTGAGAGAACGCCGCTTTTTTTTAATTATGCACATATATATGGATTCCGATTGGAGTCCATCATTATTACTACTAGATTTTGATATTGATGCCCTCGCTAATTGATAACCGACACAATTTTGCAGCAATCGCTGCGGTTCACAAAATTCTAATGACATCGGAGTAACAAAGCAAAGCGCGCATATAAAAAATACATGAAGAGCGAAGCGTAACAATTTGAATCGCGACAAGGGATATAAAAGTACAACGGCGCCGACCAGTAAGATCCCCGTCGACCGCCGCCGCGACGACGGTGACGGCGGTTACAGAGAAAAGGGTAAATTGAAATGCGACGCCGCAAATGTCGCTACCCAACTCTAACGTGTGGATGCTTCCAGCTACCTAAGTAGCTACCGTCGTCGGCGGGCTCGTGCCAAACAATTTGCAATGCTGAAACGAAAAGTTGTCGGGCTTTAGCGCAAGCGCGAGCTCTCTCTTCGAGTCGAGAGGGAGAGATGGCCGTGTAGACGGAAGTCGTCACCGACGAGCTCGGGGGAGGACGAGAAGGTGGAGGCGATCCCCGTTAAGTAGGTGAAAGGAAGCGACGCGACGAAAAGAACCGAGCGGGAGAAGGAAGACAAAGAGTAGAGGACTTTCAATACGACGATTCAAATTCGCTCTGATACGGCGGTTTGCTTTCCGCGCCAGCGTAAGAAAAGTCAGACCTTACATTCTCCCTCGCGTATTCCATTACTCGTTTCTCCATCCTGGCCCTTTTCAACTTCCAGCTCCGCGCGTCAGTTTTATGTTTTCGCCCTGCATAAATACGGCAGTGCTTTCAATCTATGTACAAAAAGCGTTTCTCAATCCGACGATGAGCGAACTTTGATCTGGCGTTAGAAACTGTATTTACGTTGTTTAAAAATAGTTTAATTTATTATAATTCAACGATAAAATAATTCTGAGCGATAAGTAGCCTCGTATTAGCGCCTACATCCTTTATGCTAAAAATATTATACTAGATGTCGCGTGACCTATCAATTTGTTTTCTTCTTTCCGTTCTCCATTCAGGTTAATGCCATAAGCGTAAGTCGCGGAAGCGTGATCGAGCGCCCTGTAACGTACGGTATATGGCTCGTAAAACGCGAGGAAACGCAACGATGAAGGCGCATGGAAAAATAGTGCAACAGCCGAGTTTGCCGAGCTCACATAATAAAACGGTTGGCATTTTCTCATTTAACATAATTTTTCCAGCCCCGCGACGTACACCGTCGGGATATCACGGTCGAACCTTCGTATCGCGGAGTCCTTAACCAAACTCACAATTAAATTTAAACAATTTTACATCTCGAGGCAAAAGGTGTTTCAAACAGAAAGAGAATTCAGCCGCGATAAAACACACATCTAGTACTTTCAGCAAAAAAAAAAAAAAAATTCTTTTCAACGTATATATAGATACGTTATCGAGAAAGCTTTACGTTTCTGAAATGAATGACACTCTTCAATTTGAAGATCAACATTTTCGAAATGAATTAAACAACACATGTCCAAAATATGCTTGTCCGAATTATACGAAAATTATCCTTGTAATTGATCCAATAAATCCGTTATAACATTCCCGTTTACAATTCGCGTATGTAATACGTGGTAATATCGAATAGTTTACATAAACAATGGGAAAATTTAGCTACGTCCGCGCATATATTTATGTAATACGATTACCTTCCTCGCAGCAGATATTAAATTCTTACTGAATCAAATATGAATTTCCAATTAAACATACGTTCGTAAACACGCCTTGTATTTAATCGCCATAAGCAATCGCAGGAAAAAAAAACGCGACTGCTATTCGAGTGGGCTACAAGAGTCTTTGCGCAAATCCGGCTTTACTCTGTTCCACAATTTTTGCATCACCCAGCGATCTCACAATATCTCTTTAATGCGAACGTCGAAAGAGTGAGATTCCGATAATCGTACGCGTATAAGAGGTGATTCTGTATCTCGCGCGTATATTCTGATGTAATTATTTAAAAAAAATGTCCCGGGCGTGCTATCTGCTCGCTCCCGCTTCGTCCGCCGACGTCTTTCCGGCGCGCGCGGGCACGCTTCTCGCTCGTGTATCGAATTCGTGTAAAGTAACAGTGTGCGATCGGTATCGGGGCGATTTTCTACGTATAACGATCGCGCGAGTGGAACGGCGTTAATACGTGTACTTTATCGGCGTTGATCGGTGCCACGGAAGGGGCTTTAAACTGCGGAAAACTGGAACGGCATACGGACGGAGGTATACGTGACTGCCGGCGGTGCCAGTATAACGCGCATACGTGTACAATTCTCTCCCTCGATTAGTTTAGTCGTGGCGGGAACACGTTGCCCGCGCGCGCGGTTTCTCCGATCGTACGAGGCCTTCCCGGCCACCGCGCGTAGTTTGCGCGCCGCACGCGTATGCAAATTCGCTGTCGATCACAAATCATTACCGTACGATTCGAAAGTTATCCCGGTAATCGGCGATAACCCCCGGGCCGCCGTACGGCGCGGAGGAAATTCATGGTGCACGCGGAGCTTGTATCGAATCGATACAATTAACCCTGCAAACCACAATAGGGCTGTGCGCCCGTTGTATTGGGCAACACGGCGTTATAATTGCCGCCGCCATCACCGCCGACGTCGCCGTCGTTGACGAAATAGTTTTATTCGCCGTGCCATATGCGCGCGGGCTTTATCTAATTCTGTTATAAACACGCGTATTATTCTATTCATCCTTGAAATTAATCATTTTATTCCCCGGACGTGATCGTCGTTTAACAGATTGGTTTTATGAGGATCGGCACACATTTATTCGCGACACGCGCCGAGAAATGCGCATTATTTTTGCTGGTGGCTCGCGAAACACCGTGCGAAATAAGCGTGCCGGTAGAAGGAAGGATCAGCCTGCCTCTACGCAAACGTTGCCCGATATCGAAGCGCCCTTTGCAGGGGGAGGGAGTTATATATTAGTTATAAAGTTTCACGATACGTTATATTACTTCGCGGAAATTCATCAACTTCCTGCCTGGCGAAAACATGCTAATAAGAAGGTAAGATAAAAAGACGGATGTGAAAAAGGGAGGAGGGCGTAGGCGCAGATGCTACAGAAATTGGAACGCTGCGACGCGCGCAAACGGCGCTTGCCGCGACTCGAATGTCGCCTCTGCACGAGGACGCGCCAAGGATGCAGCGCATCCCATGCAGCCAAGACTCTCTCTTTGAACATGAAACTTACTCCGGATATCTGAGAGCTTTAATAAGGCGGACCGTGCTGCGCGTATAGCTCGTGACGGTACGGGCAACGCCCATCTATCCCTATTTCCGCGCTATCATCCGGCGCGAGGAAAGGTGGTCTATCCTTGCCCGGTTTTTCGCTCCCCCGTTCGCGCGCGATACGTTTCGTGGTCCAAGTAACGCCCGATGCCGCGAACCTCGGAATGGAATTCGTCGAGATTTGCATCAGTCCGACCCGATTGCACCGCAGAAAGTAGCGTTACTCACGTTTAAATGATGATTTATCGCAAATTATGTGAAAAAAAATCCGCGCCAACGAATGCGCACTTGCAGACGGAGAGACGTCTAAGAGCGACCACCTCTCGCAAGGTGAATAAAAATAATTATTCATGGATAAATGTAGACATCGGAATCCGCATATAATTTTAAAATTTCATAAAAGCTGCACTTAGGAGTTCTCAAGATAAAATTGGTTCAATTTTCGTTTTTAATTTTGTAATTTTTAATTTAACTTTTTTGCGAGGTGGACCAAAAAAATAAAATTATTACGATTATTTATGGATAAATGTAGATATCAGAATCCATGTATAATTTTAAAAATGCACTTGGGAATTTTCAAGATGAAACTTGTTCAACTTTCGTTTTTTAAATTTTTTTGTAGCGAAGTGGACAAATTGTGGACAATCAAATGCCATAGCAATTTTGTAAAAATTTCGGGATATCGGTTTCACAGGCTTGAATAATTCTTTTACGCGAGTGCAACGCTCGCCGACCGCACGTGGCGATCCAATTACTCAAGGCGAGCATTATTCGCGCAAAGCGACGGAACAAATTATTGTTATCGTTACCATCGTCGGGTCTAATCTACGTGTAGAATTGATCCACCCTCAGACCCTCACCACTTCCGCCCCGTCACAACTATTTGTCTAAGTCGCGCGCGCCTCATTATCGCTCGTAGAACGTGAGGAAAAGTCGCATAATCGCTTGATGGCCGCTCATCTAAAATTCATTAGTTTCTTGAATCCACATAATATACTGAATACTTATGCAACAGGATTCAAATAATTAATGTAGAAAATGGCAATCGATAAGCGTCTACTCGCGGAGCGCGGTAATAAGTTTAATGTTCATTTAACGCTCACCTAACTTCGCTCCTACGAAAGTCGGCATTTGGCAAAGCTCTATTAGTCATCGACTGATTAAATGAATCAGACGAGAGCCGTAACTATCAACATCGCTCGCAAGAAACGTCGCGAGCAATATTAATTTGTCTGCATTTTTGACTCCCCCCATTTGACATATCTGTAACCGCGAGGGCATCCGATACGTACTCGCGAATAATTCGAAACATGATACCTGAGACGTTACGTCGGTTATAAACGGCATCACAATTCGCGAAACGTAATAGCTGGCATGGAGGGGCGGGAGGTGGAATGGGAGGCTTTAAAGATATATCGCGATTTTACACTGTCGTTGGCGCCGTGAAATGCGATACGGCTTTCGGAGTTTCTGTAAATAACGGGGACGCGAGAAATCCCGTGTGCGCCATTTCTCGCGCGCGAATCAAATCCGCGTCGCGACAGGCGCCCGTTATTTGACTTTTAACGAATTACCTGTTCGTCGACCAGCGATCTTGACTATTCCTAAATCATACCCATGAAACGATGGATTGTACATGATGCCTCCACACCCCTCCCCCTCCCTCCTCATCTCTCATCCAATATAGTTTACGCGTGCAAATTTCATGAGGAAGGTATTATCTTTAAATTTTTCAGCTGTATTGGCTAAATGTCAAAATACGTGTTTCTCAAGAAAAAAAATTCAACGATTAAACTATGTTCTCAAAAAACAACGCAAAATAAAATTCCTTTATTAAAGATTACTTTGAAAAATCTTCCAGGAAGCTACTAGAAATAACGAGTAAATTTCTAAGTCATAAGATGATTTAATGATCTGTTCAAGGTATCCTGTTTTCTCCGCTTATTACACTACCGATTCAATGCGCCTAACGATCGCACTTCCAACGAGTAATTTCAGTGACAAAGTCAGTCTTTGGGCGGAGAAAAAGAAGGAGGAGAGACTAACAGCGGATGCGATACTTTGCATCGTAATCCACCATACTCACGAACGAAACGGGATGTCGCGTGTCCCCGGCGGACGCGAGGAAAAAAAAGAACCTGACTCGACCGGACACGCGCACGCTACGCCGGCAACCTGCTCGGCCGAGAAACCCTGCCGGAGCATACGTGACCGTATGGTGGCCGGAAGATCCGCTGGGGTGCGCGAGAGGAATGAGCGGAGGGGGCCTACCCAGGGGGACATATGTCGGGGACACGTAATTCGCCGACCACGCCTCAATGATCGTGCGGCACGCACGCGGGCGTACGCGCACGCACGCATGTAGGTCCGCACCCGCCCGCGCGCGTGCGACTTGAATTCGATTACGACACAAAGGGGCCCTGCGACTCCGATAAGTGGCGGCTCGGAGTATCTGCCGCCACCCTCGCTGAAGGAAAGGGGGAAAAAAAGGAGAAAAGAGCACGAGGGAAATCGCGAAGATAGACTCCCGTGTGATTATGAGCTAGAATTAATCATGGGGTTAAAAATAGACGCGACTAAACCGGTGGATCTGTCGACGTAAAATAGAATTTTATCCTTTCGCGAGAATGGGGTTTTCTATTATTTCCTTAACCTATTCTAAACAATTTAGAAATCAGTACTCTTTACTGAAATAAACAGGAGCGAATTGTAAATACTCACTCTGTAGTAGAATGATTATGAAGCTGGATAAACCGAGAGCGGAAGGCTGCCGCTAAAATTACGACGAGTAATAAGCTGTTTTGCTGGTATTATCCATTAAAAGCCGTAGATTTAGCCGTAAAAGGAAACACGGCAATAGTACGCCCGCCCAGAAATTGATGGGCATTACGCTAAAGTTATTTTCGACCAAAAATTGGTATCGTAAAAAGTTAATGAGCGTCGGGCTACATTATTTGCAGCGCAGGAATAATGGCGCGCATAATTAAACGTGCAAACAGCGAACGAAACCCCGGGAAATCAATTTGGTGAAAGCACCGACTTGTAAATGCCACCGATAATCTCCATGCTTTGTGTTGCGCTATACATAACAAGGTGTGCCAAAGCCACCGATATGTATATATGTATATAGATATTTATATGTATATATTATATAAATATGTATATGAATATTTCAATAACAGACACTCTAAAGGCCAAAACAAGAAGAAAGCGGTGGTATCGAGACACTGATAATTTGCAAATCATAAGCATTCACTATTTTTTAATTACTTGTTACAGAAATTAATATAGGATTCGTAAACTACTATCTTGAATCTACCTCTACATAACAGAGAGTTACAAATTGGGGAGGTATATAATTGGTAACTGATTTGTCATATCCCGAATGTGGTTTACGAAAAGTCGATAATAATGAGCAGAGATGAAAAACGATGCTCGGCGTTTATTTTTAGTGTGTAATCCGTGGAAAATGTAATGAGTGCTAATCACTGTTATAACTGTACATACGACCGATCACTGTGAAAGTATATGAGTGTTATTTCTACTCATCTGGTTCACGTAGCTTATATGTATTATCGATGGCCGACGATAAATTCGACGCTAAAAAGGAGCGTAATGTAATAATTGGCTGTGGACATGTTCGAAATCATAAAATCTGCATCGGCGTGTTCCACGCTGGAGAAAGTTTTGCCTGATTCGATAAACATTCAGAACAAAATACAACCCCGTAAAAAAAAAGTAAATTCGTACTGAATGAACGACCACAGGCTAAAGTGCATCGTAAACCCCGCCGTTTGCCTCTCTTATTTCCGTCACCGTTTCCGCATTCTCTCGCTTCAAAAGCTGGCAATTAAAGAAAAGAGTCGCGCGAAGGAAAAAAAGGGGGGGAAAGAACCGACGAGAAATACCATCGCGCGCAATATTGCGCGTAATGCTCGTGACTGTAAAAAAACTTGGTTAGTTAAAACAAAAAACGCTCGGGGAAAATCGCGCGACACTCTGGTAAAATAATATTGTTGTTGCTTTTAGGAAGCGTTCTCGTGCGACGATGATTAATGGCCGTCCGCGACAATGGGTAGACGTCAGCAGATACGCGTGAAACCACGGCGTTACACGTGAATGTCGGCACGTGCGCTATTGTTAGGGAAATAGACTTGAATGGTGTGTTAAACAAATTTCACTCGCGAACGAAATATCCGACAGGGATGAAAAGTTGCGCCGTGCAAGATTCTATACCGACGACAAATGTGATTTATCCCGCAGCGATAAGCTCGTACGTCGTAATACGGGTGGATCTCTGCTATTATCATGTATGGGAGACTTAAAATTTGCGCGAAGAGGAAGTTTTTTTAAGAGAAAACTTACGTGCGAATTCTAAACGTTCAGTGCGCGTGTATCGATTATACGACGAGATAATTTAATGAGTATCCAATTTATGAAGCTTTTTCTAATAATACGTGCACGTAGTCACCGTGTGTCGATCGTGTCGATATTAATGTTTAAAATCGTATTGAGTTCTGTAGGATAATTTTTAAAGGGGTTATCTAATAAAAGGTTTGTAGCAGTATATTGTGCAGAGAGAGTGACCGTTTGAAAACTTTCGCGAATACAGAGTACGCGGCATTTATACAGCCGTACCGTCGTATGACGGAAAACCGTGTAATTAAAATTCGCGTCATCCTCCGCCCGCGCGGATCCTGAATTCTACTTCGTGCCAGAAGACCTATGTGTACATAAAAAGTTTGACAAAAGCAAATGGATGCCGCGCGTTTGTGGCCGCATTATACCGTAATGCAATATTACTAGGGCCAAACTTTTTGTGGAAATGCTACGTGCTGCACTCACAAGCTTACTCACAACATTTTTATACGCCAGATAAGTAGCGCCAAACAATTAAACTAATTCCGTGGCCTTTATTTTCGTCAGCGCGGTAACTTTACTTCTCAACCTGCCACTTTGATTGTCACGTAAGTTATTGTTCGATCGTTATTAAATTAGTCCCTTCCGGGAGGAATAGACGTTTAACTTTTTCCGTTTCTCGCGATGAGAGACGTGTCGATACGCGGAGCGCGAGAAACCCTCCGGAGGGCGTCTCCGCGATTTTCGCGGAGGAAGATACCGTAATCTCTCCGAGATCGGAATGCTCCGTACAGTCTCTCGCCGTACAGAGATAGCGGCGAGGTGGAGTACCCGGGTAATACAGGGCAAAATTCGGGAGAACGCAAAGTAAGACATAATTGCGCCATAATGGGAAACGAAGAATAAGAATAAAAGAAGATGAAGGATGCCGGGCAACACACTGACCTTGAGCACGGACGACGGTGAGCAGGCCGGCGAGGAGAACGATCGGATGGCACCGTATCATTTTTTTTCACCTTCCTTCCCACCTTGAGGCTACTTCCACCCGGCCGTTCTCCAGCTCGTCTTCACTTTCCTCGTCTTCTTGCCGCACGCGTTGCCGTTCGCTTTCCTCACGCAACCAAAAAAACAACCACACTACTATTATGCTCCTTTCGTCCTTTTCTCTCTTTCTCTTTCTCTCTCTCTTTCTCGCGAGACGTCCGGTCTTTCTCGCGTGCCGATCACTCGATGGTATTTCCTTCGAACCGCTCGCCACTCAATCGCCGTTTAACGTCACGAAAGATCCTGCGTTCAGCACTCATATCACTCCTTCCTCGTCCCGTCTCCGCGAGAGACTGGATCTCTCCGCGCGAGGTCTAACCACGGATCCCCTTTTACGATAAAAGTGTCTCGTACGAATCACGTCACCCGTTCACTGATGATCCATTCGCGAATCTCTCTACGATCGTCGGCGACCCGCTCTCTCGTTCTGAAAATCATAGACGAGGGTCGTTCGAGTCTTCGCTGAATCAATGGTTTGCGAAAACTGACGCTTTATCGCAAAGTGGTCAATGGTCTCGAGCATGATCGTGCGTCTTTCCCTCCCGATCGAATCTATCCTATTCCCGTATCCTCCGTCGAGGAGAGCTCGGACGCGGCCGGATTCGCGCTCCGATTCAAACGGGATTTCGCGACGCTGGAGCGGCGGAAATGGAAGCGGAAGGAATCGCGACGAAGATATCGCCGGGGATAACGGGAGCAGTGGACCAGAGCACCGGGCAAACTCGATGAAACGAGGGGAGGAAAACTTGCACGAGGGATCAGCCGCGCGACAAACTTCGCGCCCGGGGCGTTCGCGAAGCTGATGGAAGAAGTAGAGTCGACGTAGCCGGCGATCAGGCGACGCTACTTCTCGCCTCGAGGCGAGACTCAAGTTGCTCGCCGCACCCACGGGAAAAGTGGGATATGAATACGCCTCTAATGATCGGCGCCCAACGTGAATTCGTTCTGCTATATATCGCTCATCTCTCCCGTCCTCACGTACTTTCTCTCCTCCCTCGTTCTCGTTCGTTCGCGCAGCAAGCGTAAAAAAAGACGTCACGGGCAAAAGGTAGAACGTTCCTTTCGGCGAGTTTCATCACCGCCGATGATCGATGAGAATTCGGAGCATATGAAAGTATGCGTACCAGGTGGCGGTCTTTCGTCAGGAATGCGTCGTTACGCGACACCGTGCCGTCGTTGCGGCCGACCGTGGGCTCGAATAACACTTTTACGAGGTTCCCGAGGCTTCCCCCGAGGAAGCTCGACTAGGACGACAACTCGCTGATCGCCCGGTACCATCTTCCCCAAGCCCCGGATGCATTCCGCTACCGTACTTCCTCGCCCTCTCGCCACTCTCAACGGCACTCAACGTCTCCTCGCTCCGCGGCGGAGACGTAATTGAATAAAACCGCTAAGTGATTAATTGCCGGAGCCTCCGTGGCGTTCTTCCATACCGCCCTGCTTAAACTTCGTACTCAAGTTTAAAAGATCTCGAGCCCGAGCAACTTTAAAGGATCCGTGAACGGAGCGGCCTTCCAACTGGCCTGATAATCCCGAACTTGCGCGTCATCGACACTGCACCGGACGATGCTTACGATATCTTATACATCTCGAGGATGTGTAGATGCCGAAAAAAAACAGATAATTGTAATAAGAGATAAATAATAATTTCGTAATGCGTATAAATTGCTCGTACAAATGAATCTGTTTTTGTTCGAGAAAACATTGCGAAGCGTTAGCTTTATATTTCAAGAGTCGATTATTGCCGCAGAAAAATATCCCGCGAAACCGTATCTCGCTTTGGTTGATAAATTACAGTTTTGTGGTTAGACAGATCGATCGATGGAGAATCGCGATGGTACGTTTCTTCGAAGCTACGTCATTTTTGTACGAATTACCAACTTCCCTTCTTCGTAGAGAGAATTCCAACGATATTATTATTGCTTCTATTACATTTCGATTGTTTGTCGAACTATAAAAGTCGCATTAATACAACGCGAAAACAGTCCATAGTCCCGTGGATATTGTTTATTGAGCTGCGCAAAAAAAGAGAGAGAGAGAGAGACGCGGACCGTTTGGTACCCGAATAAAATTACGGACGACAGAATCGATTGTGAATGCTTTCATCTTTCTACTTTCTTTACAGCCTTAAATTCCGAGAACGCTAACAGCAATAACACGGAAGTCTCACGATCTTTTATCTTTTTTCACTAGAAATTTCGTTGGCAAACAGCACATCTGGCATCCTGTGCCCGGCAAGACCCCCACCTCCGTTTGCGGATGTTATGGTTTCTCGCGCGTTCAAACATTCAATACATCACTCCACGGGAGAATTCGGAGAATCTAACATTTCTCCCTCGACTATAACGTGAAAGTATCGCAAGTAAAATGCGTCTTAAAAAACTCAAATAAATAATATTAATAAAGACAACTGTCTCGTAACAGATACCACAAAAGATTAATTAAACGACGATTAATTAAACGACATGAATACATTACACGACAATGATACCATTTACAATTTCGATCTCGATTTCCCCGATATATCGTACGAGTTGTTTTTCTTCGACGAAAAGTCCGATGGAAGTCGGTTCCGCTTTAATCGTGATATATGGTCCAACTTACGCTATTAAATCGAATTTACTTATACGTCTCCTCACGTTTTAGGCCGGGAGAGTTTTACTAGTTTAAAACTTGCGCCGACAAACCCTGGGTGGGGGATGCGTACCCGTTGGAAAGTAGGATCCAATGAATTTATCGGTTTTCGCAGAAGTTAAAAGTCCTAGCGGGCCGATAAGTAATCTCACTGACCTTGCGGCGAGAGAGATTGCATTTTCTTCTCTCTTTTTCTCGATTTCTTTTTTTGTATCGCGCGTTAATTGACGGTTTCGCGAGAAACGTCGGTTCTTTCTTTTCTCGTCGCTCGCCTCGTTTCGTAGCTACGGTTTTCGTACGCCTCGCCTCGTCAATTCGTCAGTTTCTATTTTTTCGTGTTTTTTGTTTTACGTTTGAAATGGGAAATGGGAGCTACGCACTCTGTCGCCCGGGGCGAGAAAGGAAACGTTGCTAACGATAACGTTTCGCTGAAGCACCTTCTCGCCTCGGAAGGTCTCGCGACACGCCAGCTCCAATTTGTCGGCGAAAGAGCCGGGGAGCTCGGGGGGAGAAAAATCGTTAACTCTCCGTTTCACGGTTAGAAGCTGGTGCCACCGCGACAAATCGAATTTGCTAATAGGGCTCGGGCAAGCTTCCCCTCCGATCCTGCGGGAGAATCAACCTCGACGCGTGGCAGATACGCGGGCTATGTGTGTCCCGTGCGTCGAGGGTTACGAGGAATGTCACCACTGCGTTAACCGAAAACGCTCGTTAAAACGCACTCAGCATCTCCCCGCATGCGGGGAATTCGCGTTACGATTTACTAAACGCCATATATCGGTGAGGGTAACGCATTCGCGACGCTAACAAGAACGGCGAGGAAGGCTTTTGTGGAGCGGATCGTGTTTCAACGTGTTTAGATTCTCGTCGACTTTCATTCGTCTTTGAGGAATTTTTACGCGTCGTGTTTCAACGTGTTGATTCTCGTCGACTTTCATACGTCTTTGAGGAATGTGCACGCGCGCCGTGGGATATCGGAGCCTGGCGACAGGCGTAGCCAGCGAACGTTTGTGTAACGCCATAAACTGTGTTTGGCAAAACGCGGGCTGGATTAATTAAACGACCATCAAACGCACCCGCGTAATTATCACGGAAAGGACGCTTTAAACGAGAGCGAAGAATAAAATTAATAAAAATAACGGTCGAAATTCCAAGATTAGGCCAATCGAGCAGTCGAATGGTTCACTCGAAGCACGTAATTTTCGTTGGACTCGACGACTCTTGCGTTGATTTTTTCGCCGAACAGAAATTGACCATTAGAACTCTAAAAAGCAGTCGATTCAAGTCCTCACTCTTCAAATCACGTTTTGAAGAGATTCTCTTCTGCGAGTTCACTGTGTACAACGATTTAAGGGATTATGTTGCTCCGTAGCGAGGCAAAATTGGCAAGTCGCTCGTCGATATCGAACGGAAAGCGATCCACCGCTCGTTAAGAAGACCCCGCGAGCCTCATTCACGAGAGTATGTGTTTCATCTATCATTCAGCTAGTTGTGCCATGTTTACTTAGCAAAAACACCTGTCGGCACCTCCCGCCGTTCTTCCAGCGGTGGAAGCGACATCGACACCGATCGTTTCGCCGATAGGAATGGCGAAAATCCCGGCCGGGACAGCCGGGATGCGGATTCCAATCATCGAACGGCCGGCCGATAAAAAGCCGCGGAACTCGTTAAGCCGTCGCCGCGCGACTGGCTCCAATCCGATACGCGGGTGGATCGAATAAGAATCAAAAACGCGCAAGAGAAAGAAAGAGAAAGAGAGAGAGAGAGAGAGAGGTGGGAAGAGTGATGCAATAATCTTGGAATCTCGGCTGGAAAATCCCCGCGATGCACCGGGAATCACGTCACACCGTGACTATCGACCTTCCGTGATTTACAGTGGCGCTGGATAAAAGAAGGTCGTGAGAGAATAAGAGAGAGAGAGAGACAGGGAAAAGGGAACGCAGCCGACAGAGAAAAGTCGGAACACGACTTCTCATCGTTGACGCGAATAGGGGATGCGGGAAGCGACGGAGGGAAGGAGGGAACATCCTGTGGCCCGGTGAGAGAAAGACGCCTCGAGAAAGCCCGGGGACTCCCCGCGGTGGCGGGCGGTCCCGCTTGAAAATTCAACATCGACCACCTTGCAAATCCTGGAGCGGTTACCGGAGCGGCTTCCCGCGGGGGGCACGATGCAGCGGAAGGGCGACGCGGGACGGGAACCTTTTCCGCGCGCGTCTACAATTTCTCGCTGGCAAACAATTCCGCACGGATTGATCGATCGCTCGCTCGCTCGCACGCTCGCGGTTACGCGTGAAAGAGACACCGCGCGCGCGTTGTACACACGGCACGCACGAGACACGCGTACGCTCGCCACGATCGCGGGCTCGGCACTGGCGCGCGGTGGCGCCCGGACTTTTAGTTCGTGGCGCTACCGAGCAGCGTCGCGACGCCCGCCGACACCCCCACCCCTCCGCCAAGGGAGCGGCGACGTCGCACCCGGCGGTGCGGTGTAACGCGCCGGGGCCGGGACCGGGGTCAGGGCCCCACTGGATGCGCGCCCCCCTCGGTCGACGATGCCCGCGATAGGTACCCCCGGCGCACGTACTGTCAATCAAAAGAACGCGAGATAACATCCGCGGATAAAGGCTGTCAGTCCGCTTTATCTGTACTTTAGATAATGAAATCCCTAACTTCATTTTCCACTGCGAAAATGCGCAATTATTCTGACATCGATTGAGATATATATTTATACATGTATGTAAGTAGCATAGTAGATAAGTAGCATAATAGATAATAGAAGTCCACTTCTTTCAAATGCATTTTTTTGCAGATGCTGCGCTGGTTTACAATTTTCTTTCTTCCTTCTAATGGGTTCTATATTCTAAAAAACTTATCAATTCAAACTGCTATAATCGATAGTTAGTTACAATCGATACGCTTATTTATAGTTCATTAATTGTAACATACATTCGGCTGCCCGTAGAAAATGGTTTCGATTCTATTTTAGTATACTTTTCATCTAAATGTAAAATACTTTCGACATAAAACTTTTATTTGAATTAATAACAAGTTAAAAGTATTGCCACAATCTCTACTATACAAATCGCGAAGTAAAATAAGAAAATGTAAACATTTAAAACATGTTTAAATAATAATGTAATTTATATATAAATTCTTCTTCTTGGAGATGTGAAACATGAAGATTGAGATTTAAAAATACGATAAAATAACGTGATAAATCAAATTTAATTTTTTTCAATCCACGTTATTTTCAATCTGACCTAAACTTTGACATATAACTCGGCGCGAGTTCAACTCAATTTTCCGTTTATACTAAAATAGACCGCTAAACGTTGCTGAAACGTTTCACGTACGTGAACACCATGTCATGCATAAGGAAGAAAAAGGAAAGAAAGGGAAAAACATTATATTCTGCTTGAAATGCCACCGCTCCACCACCCGAATATATGTATACGCTACACGAGATCCATTTAAATTACGTAAAGCAGGAGATCTCGTAATCTCGGTGTCCAAGACTAGTCCTGCTCCTGCTCTCCTAATTAGTCTAATCGCTCTATAAAACAACGCATAGATGTACAACTGTATATATACAAATGAGAGAGACCAGAAATTTCATATGAAAAGTAGGTTGACGGATATCCAACGAATTATAATTGAATCACCACGGTCTCGTCGCAAGAACAATGAAAAACGTAAAACTAGCGCGTTATTATTATTATCGACGATAGTCACGCATTTGACGGGAGAGAGAGAGAGAGAGAGAGAGAGAGAGAGAGAGAGAGAGAACTGTCCTCTTTTTGAATAAACAACAGCAGCGTGGAAGAGAGGAGGGATTACCGTGATACGCGCGTTAAAAAATCAACACAAAAGGCTACTGTTTCGCGCGCCACGCACTTTATATCAATTGCGTTGCCATGGTAAAGGGAAGCTTATAGGATTTCTCGTTTCTATCACTGGTTTACTATAGTTTCCACTGAGGGTGGAGGAGCGGTAAGCAGCTCTTTTCCCGGTGCGCGGGCTCTTACCGAGAGCTGAGATGGAGCCTTTCAAGAACATCTTGTCGAACGTCTCGGCGAGACCATGGGAGTAACGGGGAAGAGGAGGCTGGAGAAGAAGAAGAGGAGCGGCAAAGAAAATAGCGAGGAGAGAGAGGAGGAGGGAAGGAAGAAGGGATAGGGACCGGAAGGAGAACCGCGAGAGCGAGAACGAGGCGCGTACGCGCGTACACGTCAATGTCGGTAACGTACGATCGGAGGTATTTCCGCACAATTGGCCGTGATAACGCTCGCAGCGGTAACTTAGTTGTCGTCGCTATCTAACGATTCCCGACGAGATATCGACGTGAAAGATAGGGAGGATCGTGTTCAGAAATCTTACCGCTACTCGCTCCACCGGGCGGCGCCCGTCGGGCGTTGTTTCCAGCCAGTTTCACTCGGATGTTTCAGAGGAATTGCTCGCTGTTCATTAATTAGAGTAATTAGCGGCAGCATGAAGAGTATCGCATATTTTCTTCGAATTATACGGTGCATTTATGCGAGTTCTGATGTTCGCCGGTGGAACTTCGATAAGCGAAATTCGAATAGCCGATTTGACAGCTAATATCTACACTAAAAAGATTTTGGTTTAAAACGGACGAATCGGAAAATCTTGTAGGCGTGATGAAATATTCTACTTATTATAATAGAATAAATATAATAGAACTCAATACTTTATAACTTATAATAACCAGAATTCCTATTATAATAATCAGAATATTTCATCACGCCTACAAGATTTTCTGATTCGTCCATTTTTAATCAGAATTTTTTTTCAGTGTCGCGATTACAGAGAGAAAAATATAGTTACTTTTGGCCTCAACCATAATTTTCGAATATTTCTAACACGTAATATGATTAACTTAACTATATGCATCATTATGTTAAAATTGTAGTTAAAGCCAAAAGTAACTATATTTTTCTCTCAGTGTAATTAGGACCTATCTTTTAAAATGCAAGATGAAAAAGAAGGGTAATTCGTGCCGGAATAATATTAAAGTGTCGCACTTTTGGCCGAAGACAGGCGATTACATTGTAAAAAGACAGGCGATTAAGTACACGAATAGCTCACAATGGCCTTGTACACCTGCGAATTAAATTCCGCAGAAAATTCCAAGGAAAGCACGTGTTCAACGCAAATGTCCCGTGGCCCTTGTGAGAGCCGCACTTTACATGACACATTTCGTATCAGGCCGCTTCTTCAGATCGCAATGTGGTAAAGACGAAGGTTCCCGTCTCCGCGAAAGGATCATAACGGCAAAACGAGCGAAAGTAATGTCGGAACAAAGCTGCAATGACTCGAGAGCAAGCCGCGTAACTGCAACGGCAAACTGCGTCCGCGTGGCATTGCAACAATTCAAGCGCACGTTTCTATTACGGTTTTTAACGATAAGTGTATTTAACGATAAGTGTATAGCTCGACCTTCCATGGAAGTAGCGGTACGGATAGATGAATTATTTCTTGCCGCAAAAACAAGGTAAAAATAATATTTAGATGGACGGATATACATCATGTTCTTTCGCGCAAATCGAAAGTTTAAAAAATTGAATGTCACCGATAAGTTTTAAGTTTTAATTCCGCCAACAGCGTGATTTAACGAGCGCGTTTTCATTTTCGATCGTGAAAAGGAACGTGCGTGTATATCCAATATATATAATTTATAACAATTTGCTGTAAATATTAATGAAATAATTAATGCTCGAGTGATGGAAATGTCGCGGGGACTCGAGGTCAAGTGAGCAATCGACAATCGTAATATTCTCGATGATTGCGCCGCCGTGCAAAATGGCAAATGACGCGCGAAAAGTAGACTTCTGCCGCGTAAAACGGCATTTCGCGAAATGAGGGACGATCGTTTCATCACCGGAGGTGTGCTTAAAGACCTAGGATAACTCGTGCCGACGTGTGCGGGCGTGCATGCACGCACACACACACACACACACACACCTGCGAGGAATGAAGAATGGAGAGCCCCTATCGGAGCGTCAGAATTCTGAAGCAGCCAATTCCGATCTCCGTCCGATAACATAAAGCAGATTGTACCGTTTTCGCGTAACGCCAACTCTTTCAAGCTGCGGAATTAGTTGCGTCGGGCGTTACGTACGGCCGTGCCATCGATCATCGCGGATATATAAAATGAGTCAAGGCGAATTACAAACGGATTGGCCGATATTTTACAGGATCGCTCGCCGCGCGTTGTGACATATTATTAATTAGCCATTAATCGGCAAATTCCGGGATAAAGCGAAAACGTCCGATTGAATGTTTTCGGGATACGAGGGGATTGCAATATGCGAACGACGGAATGCGAGTTACGGGGAACGGGAGGGGAGGGGAAGCTGCTGATACGCGAGAAGCGAGAAGAGGGCGGAAAAGGGGATAAACGCGACGAGAGCGCACGCGAGCTCCAGCTGCACGCAATAAACGTGCATTAAGCCACGCACATGTGGTTCGAAACCATCGGGATTATAGCGAGAGCTAATTAACCCCCTCAAACGATCTCTCTCTTTCACTCCCTTTTCTCTTTCACTCTTACCGTCTCTCCATTTATGTTGCCACTTCTCAGTTAGATACTGTTTTGACAAGCCGACTAAATTGCACGACGACAGAACGGACTTTACTCGTCGGTTCTAGCTTTATCGTTTATCAATCAGCGAAGCGCGCGCAGAAATCATCTTCGAAAGGAACACGTATAAGAAAACACGAGGGGACGGGAGGGAGATGGAAATAGCGTTATAGTTATAGTCAGCGGCGAAAGAATTTGGTCAGCAGAATGTTTTGTTGTTTGATCAACAGCCAAACGAAACAGGCAACGAAATTTTCCGGTTTCGGGCGCGCCACGCGAAAGTTGAAATATCCGAAAAGCGCAGGCACTTTTTTTTTGTTCGTGATCCGGCTCAATGCGTGCGCGATAATCGTTCGTGGTGCAGTGGCCGACTAAACGAATTGCTATCTGGCAGCCAATTGGAATCTCGGTGCATCGAGTCGCCGAGCCGCATTGTTGCAGCGCAACCGTCGTCGTGGATACTCTCCCTCTCCCCATCTCCTCTCTCTCTCTCTCTCTCTCTCTCTCTCTCTCTCTCTCTCTCTTTGTCCCTCTCTGTATGTCGCCCAGCAGCAACCACGATTCGGGCGGACAGCAGGCGCGAGTAAACGCGAAGCTCGGTTGTTTGCCTTGGCGCGGCGCTCGATTAATTTCTCGAGCAAAGCCTGCGGGCTCGAAGGACATTGGCACCGATTGTTTTCGGCTTTGTCGTAGCCCCGGCGCTGAGTAAACGTCCGGCAGAAACCCTAGTCCGTTTCCTAATTAAACCAGCCCTGTGAGACAATCACACCGGAGGGGGAGAAACCGGAAATGGCGGAAGGCCTCGAGGTCGCAATGATCGCGTCCCACCGTTTACCACTTTGACGTATTTGCCTAAACGATAACGTGGGTTTTGCGTGAAAGCGCGAAAATACCGCGCGCGCAATTGGACTTTACGACCGGGTCGATTATTCAGGTTTAAGGCGACAAAAGTAATCGGGTGTTGTTACTCCCTCTGTGACCCATAAAAGCGCAACGAGCGAAATACGAACATGACGCGGTCGTTTTATCTCATCCTTATCATCCTTTAAAGCACTCCACGGGAGATACGGCATGCCTCCTGGTAGATTCCTACGTGCGAGACGACTGACAGACTTTTCGAAGCTAATGGGAATTTTTGATCTGATTAGCGCGCGATGGGAATCTCTCAAATATGTCTTCGTCCTTTGTCATCGTCGTCGCTCGAAACGTCGCGACGCGAGATGGACGGCGAATTTTTCGATCGTATCGATATCCGGCGCGAGGATTTCATCTGCCGGGCGCGCTGTCTGTTTGCTCTTTTTCGATGATCCCGTGGAAACAGGGGCCGTCGAAACGAACGACGGCGCGATGAAAGACGAGAAAACGATGAAAAGTGGACAGTGACGAGGATTCCTTTCAGTCGGTCCGATACCTACACGTCCGCGCACGTGAAAGCGCCGACGAAAATCGTCACGTTTCGCTTCTCGCAGCCCCTCCCTCTCCTCCTCGCCCTTCGCCATCGTCCACCCGTCTTCTTTTTCTTCCCACCGACCCGTGATCTCTTTTGTTACTTTATCCGGATGTACACAGCAAAGACATTCACCGTCGTCGTCGTCGTCGTCGTCGTCGTCGTCGACCCTTCCGACGCAACGGGGCGCGGAACGGATCGGACAACGGCATAATAGACCGCCACGTCCAACCGACAACAACGAGGGTGATCGCGCCCTTTGACGAGAGAGAGCCCGCCCTGTCAACGGGAATACGCATTAGATCCGCCATACATAGGCTCCGATGCGCTTCGCGCTGCCGTTTCCCGATCGACCGCGATTCCTATTCTCCGCAACCGCGCCGCGTCGCGCCACGTGCGCCAAACTCGTCGTGTAATATGCATCAAAATGGAATCTAATACTGTTCGAGCGCGCGTGCGGCGCTCGCACCCGGATGCGATATCGCGCATTTTCTCGCATTTTAACGCGATCGACAGAAACGTACGCGGAATACATAATGCGGCATGTACACGCGTAAATCGAAACGCCGCGTGGGCAATCGCGGGTGAGTCAACCGCGAGAACCACGAGAAGTCAGTCGGAGAGCCGTTGGACACCGGAGGAACGATAATCGCGTGTCGAAGGAGATTAACACAGGCCCGATCACGCAATTGTTTTTTTACACGCGACTGCGGCACAACAACGGGGGCATTCTCAAGACCCGTAAGTGAACGCCGCTTGTTACGACACACTCAACCTGCCATTGGCGGACAGAAATGTCCATAATTTTTTTTCATTGAGCATCGAGCGACGCGTTCATTCTCGATTCTTGTAGCGGGCGTATCGTTTGCCATATAGAGGGATTGCCATTATTCCAGTCTTTTTTTATTGTACGCGCACAGCCCATCCGGTGAAAGCGACCGCACAGTATCATCCACATGGTAATCCGCGCAGCGCAAAATATATATCGTCAAAAAATATATCTCTATTTAACTGCGCATTTCTATGTAATGCTCATTAGCGGTAATAACATCCTGTGAACGCAACGCTGCATTCAAAACTTAATAAAGTCGGCGGCGTTCGAATATTCGGTATTCAGCGAAATAACTCTACGAAGCTGACGAGACCGACTGGCAAGAGCGATAGGATAACATCGACCATGGATCGACCTGAAATCGAAACTTCTGCGAGAAAGCGGAGAGCTAAGGTCGGCGTATTCAAAATGGTCGTGGGAGCGGAAAGAAGACGCGATAAACGCGAATAAACCGTTCCGCGTTGTTTTCCGAAGCGATGAGCGCTCATTAAAGAGTCAACCGGTTGATTATCCACATCAACAGCGGTATCGCTGGGGGCCTGATGACGAGGCGTGACGGCAGACAGGGGGAATTGTTGAAATATCTGATTATTTACTCGCATTATACGCGTGCACGCGTAGCCCGGCTCCGCGCGTTTATCGTTCAGCTCAATATTTAACGGTAAAGCTTGCCCCGAAACGACATCCATTAAAACCGGAAGTTTGCAACTGATTCCCCGCTTTTCCAATTGTTGCATGGACGACATTTATATAGCGTTTTTAGATATATATATATATATATATATATATACATATAAATATATACTTACATAAATACTTACATAAATAATATATACTTACATAAATATATAATTACATAAAGTACATATAAAATATATATAATTACATAAAGTACATAAGGATGCCTTCAGTTAATTTAAAATGTATTAATTTAAAATTCAGTATTAAAAAAAAACATAAAGGGACTTATAATTTTGCAAATCAACAACAAATGCATTTGCAACAAATAATGATAACTCGATTACATTTATACAATTTAATATAAAGTTCTAGCCAAAGAGATGTGCAAAATGAAAATGTCTACGTGGCCGTACGAAATATAGAACTAACAGCGAAACAGTTATTGAAACGGAAGGATTTGATGATGAACTAATGATGAATTTGATGATCGGCGTCAGAGCACAGTTTATATGCAATATATTTTATGTTCAAACAAATTAAATTAACTGCGATATTAGTTATCAGCAAATTATAATTATAATTATATAAATAATGTAAATATTTGAAGAGATTTATTTCTCCAACATAAAATACACTGGAAACAGCGACATTGAATTTTTTTTAATAGCAGCAAAAAAGCAAAGTAAAAATTTCACTTCTGCTAAAATTTTGCAGTTTTTTTGCTCAACAAATTTCAAATTGTTCGTAAATATTTTCGCCATGTGAAATTACATTGCGAAAAGGATCGGCCAATTGCGACGTCCATACGCGTGAAATTTTACCAATTAATCTTTCGCTTTTTTCATCGCGACTGACCCCGTAACGGTTTATGTGAGTTTTTCACTCTTTCCATCCCCGTCTCGCGAGTCTAGGGTGAATACGGGCGAGTTGACTTTGGGTTATTTGCCAACTTTTAACGAGACTGATTACCATTTTTATTAATCGATCGACAGTTCGCAAGATGCGCGCGGTCGCTGACAGCGACATAATAATAACGGCTCCTTGGCGGAGGACTCTCCTAGTCTCGTATTCATCCGTCGACCGCCTCGGTATACCGAGCACGTCATTCTGTCGACCCTGAAAGTTCGCAGGTAGATATAAGATATGTCCAATCGTTAGCGACGTTGGTAATCTATCTCGGCTTTCGAACTACAACCTCATTCGTTAGATCTCTGACTCGCTCTCGCTAGCCGAAGGAGTAAAAATATCACTGTGCTCCATTAAGAAAACTCCCCAGCCTAATTAGTCTCCGATATTCCATCGACATTACGGATCATTAAGTCAGGAAGCGAAACTTAAATATCGGGTTCTACGATCATTAAGAAACGTAATGAATAACGACAGCTTACGTCACACTCTCTTCCTCTCTTCCGCTGTTATCTGGAAGGTTATCCGGATTTACGTAAGTGGACATAATCATCATTAATCATATTGAGTCCGCAATTACAGTCATGTAAAGTTAATTTTAATACGCATAAATTCACGTGTAACGCATTGACTATTTTGTGGCAAGTAATAATGATTAGCAATGAGCGAGATAATGAGTCTCAGAAATAATTCTATTATTCGATCGGACGCGAATCGATTAATATCAAGCGGCAAAGATTAGCGTGTCCTCCGTCAATCAAAATATCACGTCAGGCCGGTGTACGCATGCGAGATTTAATAATTTACCGGTGCGCGATTGTTGTGTAATCTGAGCATTTGCGGGCATAAATGTTTGAACAAGCCGATAATAATAACAAATCTGCAAAATTGAGTGGCGGGATCGATAAAAGCGCAGGCGCCCGATTCGACTCGCCGAGGAGCCACCACGCCCCAATCGCGAGAGGAAGGATGCATGTAACTGTTGCAAAATAAATCCGCGCTCCGGCGGAGAATCGCTCTTTGACGCCCGAAAAACGAACCGCTGCAAAAAACGCCCGGGTGGGCTCCTACGCCGCCGTGGGAGCGCGACAAAGGATGGATCGCACGGCACAATGATTTTGCAAAAATCATTCGCCGGCACACCAGGAGTGGTTCAAAATTTCTATCCGGTGATCTGACGCGAGAAATAGGGAGAAAAACGGGATAACGAACGCGAGCACGCCCCGCCATTCTCTATTATCGCGATCGCGTCGCGAGAGTTTAGATCACTGGACAATTGGTAAATGCCCGAAATTGAACCATCCCGATCAATTCGATTCTATCGAAATCACTGTCTGCGTCCCGGCACAACAAGATTTGATGTAATTATAGGTATGCAAACGTCTTCGGATAATTTTTATCTTGAAACATATTACATGGATTGGAATTTTGAATAAGTTTACATTTTGGACTACGCGGAGAAGTTGCCTTTGGAATATTTCGTGCTGTATTTTTCGTTTCCCTTTTTCAGCGCATCATGTCTATCGTGCTCGGTTTAAAAAAGAAGGAAAGCAATAAATTAAATCTGATATGCAATCTCGCCTTAATAGGGCCTCCGATATTGATTCCACATAATCAATACCGTAATATGCAACGTCGGAGTTCCATCAAACAGTTCCGTGACAGTTGAAGCGCAAATAAATATCTGTGTACACAGAGAGAGAGAGAGAGAGAGAGAGAGAGAGAGAGAGAGGGGAGGGGGGGAGAGCGAGTCCGCCGCGTACTGCATTCCGCATTTGCCAAAGAGCAATTCGAATTTCTATCCAGTAATTATCTATTAAAATGTAGAGCACTTAGGCGAAGTTGCAAACTGAATAAATTCGCTTCTTGAGGACGAAGATAGAACGAATGCCTGTGCACTGCCGCGGCATTAAGGTAGAAGGACACGGCGAACAGGGAGCTCCTTGCGAAATTACTCGGCGCCGCGCGTTTCGATTCGTTGCTTTACCAAGTACGATGATTTCCCGTGGGACGAATTAATTATTAAGTAATTAATTAATTGAACGACGACTTCTCTGATCCCAAACCGAGAGGGAGGGAGGCTTGGCATCTCCTACATTTTCTATGACGTTACGATACCCATAATGCGATGTGTCACTTACGCCTCCCCGTATCAAACGGTTAATCTCTAATTGGCGAAAATTGGCCTGCACTTTGCATCCTAATTCTCCAAATTCCGCATATCGCATGCCGGATATGGGCGAAATATTGTGCATGAAATGCAATAACTGCTCGATCTCACTCGATAACAGATATCTAAGAAGATTCGCGTACATGCACCTCCTCTCTTCTCGCGCTTTACGTGACTTTAATGCAAGGGGATTTAAAGCCAATAAAAAGACGCACATATTTTGCCTCGCTCGGGCGACAGTGAATACGAAGCGTAACGAGATAAAGCGTAAAGTAAATAGGTGACGAGGGAGAGCGCGCATCGAAAGAGAGAGCGAAAGCACATCGGGACGGGGAAGGGAAAAGAGGCAGAGAAATTTGCAGCCGGGGACCTCGCGACCCGGATTCCTCAGTCGGTCGATCATTCGCGACGCGTCGAGCTTTCTCAATGCATCATGGGGGAAAATACAGTCACCGCGAAATCACGTGCTTCTACATGAAAAGCTTATATCAGGAGGGATGCGATTTATCACTCGTTTAACGCGCGTCATCGAGCGGTACCGTTCCGAAGCAGGATCCGGCGAGGCGGAAGGTCGCGGGATCTATTCGCGCGAGTCTGTTGCGGTAATAACTCGCGTACGTGGATACATCTTTTTACACGCTCGCCCATAACTTTGTAATTGTTGAAGCAGCGCGTTACGCCAGTTTAAACGCTCGTAGATAAGCGATATAATTTATCTCTCGTACAAACATGCGTGTACAGGGCGTGTTGGACATTTTCCAGCGAGTACGAAATTACCCTCCGTCTCATTGGAACATCTCATTTTCAGCGTGGCAAATGCGTGCGGGCTGCGTCGCAATATCTCGCAATAATTTCCGCTCGACTTTTAGCCCTTTGTGCGCATTCTCCCGTGTGATTTTGTTCGATATTAGAAGACACCATATAATGATAGCGGTGAGCGCAAGAGCCGTCGGTCTGCAAGCTTGCGAATAATGAAAGTTCTTGAAACTCGCTGCCACTCACATTCCTCGGCGAATGCTGCATTGAAAAGCGTAGGATGGCGCCATTTGTTATGAATAACAAATTAAGTTCACGAGTCAACGTGACGTTCGCTGTTTCGCAATTCGGTGGGTTAACGAGCTAGCTTGTTAAAAATGGAGCTGTCTCATCGCCGGCGCCAACTCGTCGATCGCGGAGAACCCCGACGTTTTAAACCAAAAACCTTTTTTCCATTTACGCGCACATATATAATCTGTACACAGATTTACGCGGCTTCGTCCCGACGGCGGTAGTTGTAACATTGATTACGATCGGTTTACGTGTTAAAGCGTATTTGCATAAAAGTATACGCTCTTCCATCGGCAAGTTTTTAATGTCATTAAAATGCGCTTTGCATATTAACTCTTCGACAACAAAGTGCCCGCAGCTTCCGTCGTCTCTCCTGAAACGGCGCGGCGCAACGGTGCCTGAAAATTGCGCTTGACGCTTAGCGAGAGCTTTAACTGGTGTTTTTCTTGAAGAAAATTACACATAAAACGCGTCTGAATAAAGCGCCGGGCGAACATTACATTTTTCATGACAACAAATCCCTTTTGCTTCGCAACGTATTATTGCCGCGCTTCTCTCATTATATGCGCAATGGTTTAACCTTTTTACAGAAATCCGCGTAAGTGAATTACGCCCGCTCGTGATATATAAGATGTCTCGCTAATTCGCATCCGTATGCAGCTGCACGCGCATAATTCGTTTACACCGATTTCCACGCGAGAGTAAAACAACGGTACAAACGGTACAAACGTTGCGGGCATCGCGCGCATGCTAGAAAACCGAACTGTTACTGGAAAACGATATTGTCGCGCGCTTTTTTCCCGTCGATTCCCCATATGCGAATGGGAAAGGGGGGAAAAAAGACGAGTCGTTCGATTCAAAGGCGTGAAAATGTGGACAATGGAGAAAGGAGAGAAGAGAGAGAAGAAGAAGCGATAAAGAAAGAGAGCCGGCGAAAATGCTGGTGCCACCCTCCTTAGGCATTTTCAATTACGCGAAATTACCTCGGGATATTAATAATGCCGGCTGATATTTACGCTGTTGGCGTTGCCGCCGCCGTGTAAGCCGTGTTGCTGTGCGGTACCGCTGTAAATAAAGTAGAACAGCGGCAAGTAAAGCTTATTAGGCGGTCGCGTGCACTGGAAATATGCATACCACATCGGGGGTGTACGCGACTATGTAGGGCTACGGGGTAATATGGAGTCATATCGCTCCAATCGGCGTTCCAATGTACTGTGAACGCTCGAACCATCTCACAAGTCCATCCACACAGTCAGAAACGAGTGACCCTTGAGTTTGCTCGACTTTGAAACACGAGATACTTTTTTTTCATAAAGAAAAGTTTGTATCGTGTCTTTATAAAAAATTAATAATCATTATTACATATTACAAGTTGTTTTTATATAAAAAAATGTCTTCGAAATTACTTATAGCGGAATTTTAAAAGTTTGTATTTCTAGAACGCAATATTCTGTGACTTCAAGTGCATTAAATATTGGCGATATTTTTATAAATTGTCAGTTTTTATCGGTTTTCACGAGGGAAATTGTAGAATTTTCAAAACATGATTTTGTCCACAGCAACCATAATGTTCCATTCGCAATTAACGTGTTTATTTATGAGAGTTTATTCATTTATATTATATTTATTGATATAATATCGTTCGTGTGAATAAATTTGTCCAGATAATTGGTTTAACACATTACCAATGATACATTACGTTTATTATACGCAAAATCATGCTCCGATAATTTTATAACTTCTGTTGCTAAAAAAAACCATCAATAGTTTATCATGAAAATATTCTCTCACAAAGGTATATCCGATGCTACATAACATTCATAAGATACACTGATCTATCTGGGATTTGCGCGTGGTCAAACGGGCTCTCCGTGTAAAACACGGCATTGCTATCTCATATCTTATATTTTCGTGGTATCGGATTATCGAGCGCCCGGAATAGCTTCTGCCAAAAGGACGAATCTAAAATTTGCCGGTAAGTAATTTCAGCGACGGCAACGAAAATCGTACATGTTTGGCGTACGCGCATATTTTAGCTGTATCGACCGCATCTAATATTTCGAAGACGGCGTGGTCTCTTCAAAATTTCAATACCAAGTGTCGGGCATTGTTTGATATTATTAAACTTGGTGAATAAACGACGTGGCCTCCAGAGAGTAATGGCTTTCAGAGCTGCGATTACTTATTCATACTATAATGTATACGAGTCCACAGCGTGCGTGTATACCAGCGCGCTTGTACGCGCGCGCGCGCGCGCCTATGAAATAAGTAATTCGATTTCCGTATGGTTTTGCGTTTCCAAGAGTATTACGTTCAAAAGAGGTTTATTCGTTCACGCGCTCGCGATTCCTCGTATCTTCAGAAATTTTCGACGAGCAAATCTCAATTTGATTTTAGCTCCCGTCCTTCCGTCACGGTACACACGGGACACGATATTCCTTTAATCTCGGTTTCGATCCCTTCGCACCGCGCGCCAAGTTCCCCGACGATACGAATGTGTAAGATGACGATTTGCGCGATATTCCGAAGGTGTTCAGCAAAATCTCTCATGCGGTCTTACGCGCTAATTGCTTTGCTTTGATTGCGCGCAGCCACCGAAATTCAACGGATTTCCCAAATTAACAATCTTCGAGCCCCGCGTATAGCCTTCTCTACCGAAGGTTAAATCCCCCTGCTCTTGATTCGGCGCAATTAACGCACTAGCTTGTATAAATATTACATCCAGCGAGAATGCCAGGTGGGTCTAAAGTGATTAAGTCCGCCAAGAAGACAGGAATGAGTTATTACATCGGCCATAGAATGCAGTCAGCGGTAACTTTTGCACGTTAATCTTACTCTTTAGACACGTTAAAGGGGTGTAATTTGCTTACATTCGAGAATTATCGAGCCAAGAGTCTATATCTTTATCAAAATATACGTTCAAAAGTATGTAATAGCTACGAGAATAATTCTTCTAGCTTTTACCGTCCACTCCATTCATCTTTTAGGAGACTTGCAAAAATGGATAAGATAGCGGAGTGCTATGCTGTATTAAATTTTATTGAATTATTCATCAAACTAAATCAATAATACGAATGTACTGTTTTCATATACGCAGTCTATATATTAACGTGTGTGTGAATGGAAGAATATTCGATATCACTCTTCTCGTGTCATTTTCCCATAACATATTTTGGGCAAAAGTGGATTATGTAATGTTTGTGTACATTTTAATTATTTTACATACCTATGTATAAAGTTGTACAAGAAAGGTTGCATATGCTTCGCGGAAAAATAATCTGATTTCAAAAAGTAATTACTTTCGATGCATATAAATGTTTACGCGTATCGTTTTTAATATATCCGTAACCGAAACACGATCCAACGTTTCCCATTGTATTTTAATCATGATAGTATATGGGCAAGCAAATATATTTTACGGTATTAAATTATAATCTAAACATTTGTTTCACCTAGCTATTCCAATATCTGCTTTAACGAGGGAACCAAAATAACCACTTATTTAATTAATTATCTGCTCGCGCAATTAAGCGAGTTAATGATCAGAAATAGAAGAAAAAAAGTATTTATCTTGTCGAGAGCTGGTAATGCTATTCTCGCTTATTGTGATTCAATTAACTCTATCGCGGTGAAAGTTACATTTCACAAATTTAAATAGAGATGAAGGGAACGTAAAAAAAGAAAATAAAAAAAAAACAGAGTCAGAGATAGTGAAAAATGAAGCTGTAAAAACAGATAGAAATAGATTTAAGTTTAGAAACACTCAGGACATTGGAGGATAAGATATTAAGAAAATGTGGAAAGCTAAATGAAATGTACGAATATATGTTTAAATGTTGAGATTATAAGAATTGATGTAAATCAAGTCTCACTTCTTGCTTATAAATTGAAGTGAATAAAATAATTATTATTCCGCAAATTTAATCACGACAAATGAAATTGCGTTACATTTTACGGGCCTACGTTTCACAAAAGCATGCCGCGACATATCGTTGTAGTTCCTGCGAAAGCGGACAAACGCACAAATTTCACAGAGAGTGCGTTGCAATTCACGAGTTTGCGTTGAAAAGACATGTTGGTGGAACGACGAACGACACGAGCCGGGGGGGAGGGAGGGGATACGATGTAAAAAGATCTGCTGGTGTCGGCGGTTTAATTACATTTTTCGCTGCTTCTGTATATCAATATCAGTTTAGACTTTGACGATTAACGGGGGCCGCTGTGCTCACCGTCCCCGGAGTTCGTTGCGGTCGGGAAACGTAGAAGCGGTGGGGTCGGCTGATTGTGTAACTCTAATGCCATCTATCACGCCTTTATTCCCCATCCTCGGACCTTCCTTCCGCAGGCAGGCAGGGGCGGGAGGGACGGGATAAAAGCGAGGAAAAGTAGCGTCTCGAAGATGAATGGTTCGGGCATCGATGATGCCGAAAGCGCGCGCGAGGGCGAGAGTATCGAAAAATTTGCCGGTAAGAAGAGCGCCAGCGGTTGGCGAAAAATCACTAATGGACCATTCATTTTTATTTGGCGCTGCTGTGTTACTTCTTGCGTATCCGGGAGATGCGGGAACTGGGTATCTCGACTTTATCCCGGGATAAAGAATTTATGCCCGCGAATGGAATATCCGATTATTCCTCTTGATACGGAGCGGCGTTATAAGTAAGGAAACGTGTAACAGTTCTCGAGATGCGTCCCGTCGTCTAAAATGACTAAACTCTCTCTTTCTCTCTTCCCTTCTCTCTTTATTTCTTTCGGTCCCGCTGCAGATACAATTTATAGAATATACTCAATATTAACACAAACACCGTCTGACGCTACATCCGTTCATTATATCTTTAACCGCAATGCCAAAGATATCGCACCTCGAAATACTTGGCCTCGATCTGCAGGAGAAAAAAGGCCGCTACCAATTTTTTCTCCGTTTCAAAAAAGAGCAACATTCGCGTCACACTGCATTTGGGTCTAATTATTATTGATCGCATTGACGTTGGACACGACGATAGAAACGCAAATACCGTAATGCGGGTACGACGCCGGGGGATGTCCGAGGGACGTTCGGCAGCGCGGCCCGGGTCGGCCACGTCCCGCCGATATTTCTGCAACGCTAAAGCGGAGAATGCGGCTTACGCCTCCGGAATGGAATAACGTGGTGGAAAATGCCGCGGGATGATGCATGCGCCAACTGGCGCTGGGATACGGATGAGAAACAGTGTCTTACGAGGGTAGAGCCTTCGCTCGGTTTCTTCGGCCGTTAGCTCTCCGTCCGACGCCACCGCCGGAAACATCCGTCTACCCCAGCATCTTCTCCCTTCGCTGGATGCAAACTTCTCAACCGCGCGCGTTTACACGTCGCCTCCGTCCGCCGAGGGGTTCGCAAGCACGCTGATAGATTTTTGCCACCGCCATTGAAAAAGTTTCGCAATTTCCGTCCCGAGAAAAAAAAGTTCCGTCTATACTTATGTAACTCGCGCGAAACATCGCTGATTGACGTAAAATTATTTCATTTCCTGCGTCGTCGCGATTATCGAGATGTGTCCGTCTATACGTGCGACCAATCATTAAATATACGAGCGTACTTTTGAACGTCGCGCCGGATGATCGTCGGAAAAACGACTGTATCATGTCTGTGAGCTACACGCGAAGGTTCATTAACCGATAAAATCAACTTTCAACTGCTGACCGCGGCCATTAGTAATAACGGAGAGCGTAAAGTAATACATGCAACAATATACAATACAATATTTTATTCATTTCAATTTTGACAGCGGGACTTGGTTTACAATCAAGACTTAACCATATTCAACCCTTCTAATGATCTGTTCATCCTTCCATACTTCCTTCTTCTATTTCACTTCTATCTTATCTTGTATGATATCCTTATCTTATTTTTAATCTTTGAATTTAATCTTATCTGCTTGTACTCTTTATGTTCTAATCACAGCCTCTCTCCTTCCTATTTATTATTATTACTGCCCGTATTCAATTACTTTTCTTCCTCCCTTCCTCTTAGTCTTTTTTTTCCTAATTTTTCCCCTCATAATTTACGCCCTTTCCTTTTCCACATGTAATTCATCACTCCTATTTAGTTTCTCCTTCTTATCTTTTCCTAAATCCTTAAACCACTCTTTCGCAACCTCACATTCTTTTACAAAATGAATCCAAGTATGCTTTCCCTAGCCACAGACACTCTTCCTGTTTTCCTCTTCCATATAATACATACGTATAATTAACACATATATATACACATTAGGTATACGGACATGCAGAATCGCCGACTGGCGCGGTGGAAAATCTCGAAAATACGAGAGAACGATATCGCGCGCGTTTGCAGATGCATTCATGCGTTCATGCGCGATGCATCGTTCTAATATTTGTTTCGTCACGCCTGACGTGATTACTACGATTAATTACGACATAACAAGACCGCGAATGTCGAACGTTGCTGAAGGCCGGAGTGAAAATTTCGCGGATTGCCAGCTCAATAATAGGCGAGTCAAAGCGAAAGGCTGCCCGCTAATAAAATAAATCCCCACTTGTTCTCTGCATTAACATTTATACGCTCCTGATCGCAATCGGGGACTCTGGGAGGTTTTATTTCTCTTTTATAGCCATTGATTACACTTCCGCGCGTCCTTCGCGTCCACCGAGTATCGCTAATGTGATTATTTGTACGCGATAACGGGGCACAACGACGTGAGCCACTCGTTGCCGTTACGAGGACCGTTAGAGCCGTGAAGGAACGCAGGATAAGAAGCCCTCTCTGGAACAGAGCTCGGATTATGGTGTCCCATAACGTGCGCGCATACGTACGAGTGGCTGCCAAGCACTCCGCCTGTCTCTTGCATCTCCGCTTTCACTACTTATCGCCATCTCGTTTGCCATATATACCATTTTCATCGATAAAAATGCGAAAACGATAATTGCTACATATTACGCTACATATTGATATAATCTGCATTCGAGTTCTCTCTTATTGCGGTTTTAGCGGCGCTTTATACGCGGACGAATCTTGTTTCGTGAAAACAAACAGATTTATTTCGCGAGGGATAATATGCACAGCAGCTTGACGTTGGTTTATTGACAGCGGCTACAATATCGATGAAACGTCATTTGTTTGCATCTTCGCGGATTCGTAATGAGAGCGGCTCTTCTTTATACGTATCAATGTCATTATAATAAATGGAACAATGGAAACGCAGATAATTGCAACGTCGTCATAACAACAGCGTATCTTCACGTCGTTGAGGGAAAGTGCGATTATAACGAGGAGGAAAGGGGAGGAGGGGATCTTCTGTAATAATGAATTTGACGTTTCGTCTATTGATGGCGTCGGGTTCAGACCGGCCTGGCAATGCCAGGGGGGATAACTTATTGGATATTAAATGGACATTCTCTCCATAGATCTTCCACGTCACTTTGTGCTGTCATAATGACAGCCTTTGGAAACTCGAAATACCGCAACCCCACCGGTGTCCATGACTAGCCAAGACGTAACCATGCAATTCCGTTGCTTCGGAATTTGCCGCGGAATGCACTGAGTATCGATCTACTATACCTGCAGCCAAACTCTAATAAATGCGAGATAGCATACTGCCGACGGGTAGAGAGACACGCGGAGCGCGCGAACATTTTTTTCGCCCCCTTGTGACCATTTTTCACATAAAAGTACCATGAAACAGGTCTAACCTTCGTAAAAATGGAAAAACGCGCCGCGCAAAAATATTTCAATAAATCTGCAAAAAATCAAAAATAATATTTTTGGCCGTGATGTATGGTGGTTATTAAAAAACCGTTCGGCGTGCATTTTATTTAATTGATTTCTAACCAAATGTAACAAAAACATATTTCTGCACGCGCAATATGCGGAAAGGAATATATTTCAGCGTATTTCAAACAAGTAGAAGGGCTCCTCGCGAGAAGTATCATATTTTGATTGAATATTTCATCGTCAATATAAAAAAAAAGGAGAAAAGAACGCAGCACGCTATTAATTAACTGTAATAACGTTAATTGATTCGATATAATTTCTGCGTTATGCTTCCATGCTAATTGCATTATCTCGTTCTATTTGCCACATAAAATTATCACTGTAATTATAATCTCTTCTATAACGGCGCTTATGCATCGAATTTGAATAATTTACACGCCATTCTTAAATGAGGCTTGAATTAGATCGGACATATCGAAATTTCGCGTTCTCTATGACGCAAAAGAGGGAATCTTGACGGAATAACGATCGGGAACATCTGATACTTCTCTAACTTTGGAATCACTCTAGAGTTGGTGGCGCACTCGACGACCCGTTATCTCCGATTTCGGCCAGTACGGAACGCACACTTCGGGGCCGCTCTCGTCACCTCTCTTTTCTCTCTCTCTCTCTCTCTCTCTCTCTCTCTCTCTAGTCCACCTCTTTTGTCGACGACGGCGATGAGAGGCTCGGAACTATAGGAGAAAAGAACCCTTCGCGACCCATACTCCACAGCTCTGACACCCACTATAAAAACATTCCACGACCAGCATAAAAGATTTCCGGCGTCAAATAAAAAGCCGCGGTTGATCAATTCTTCGGCTCCTCCCCGTCCTCGGGAAACCCACGAAAATTGGTGAGAAACTTTTCCCCCGTTCCTCCCCGAAGGAGAGGAATTTCATCTGTAACGCGTCCTATATCTATGCGCGGATCGGCCCTCGGAACATATTCGAATCACGATGAAATCAATTTTAAACGCCGCTTTGCTCACCCATCCACATTTTTCCTGCGCGCCTATTCAGCACCGGAGCTATTTCATGTCAAAAAAATGGCACGAGCAAGAATTCTTCGGCTTCTATCGGAAACAAATGTATATTCGAGTTATACCTCGATACGCACATCTTGATATTATAAACCAACTTTTATGTGAAATTACGGTGTCTGACGAGCAAGAACAAATAAAAAATTAAATTTCTTTTAAATGTATTTCTGACGCCCAATTATATTTGTACGACGTGAAATTTTTATGTTTTGCACCATTTCGAAAAGATATATGAGAAACGAAATATACCCGCTATATGTAAAGTAAAGCTGGATTTCACGCCGAGTTTCCTCGCGAAACTTTTTGTTCTTCAAAACAAAGGGAGAACGATTCATACCATTGTTCTATCCAAACGGCTAAAGAGCAAGCTGCATTTTCAGTCTACAAATATTAGAACAGTCTTCTTTTCTGCGACGCCCATTTCCGCCGTTGTGATTCTGCGGCGCATCAACATTACGCTAATTATTTGTTATCTCGTGGAAGTAAATCCCTTTTGACGGTTTAAATAAGTAACCGCTACTAAGGTTGAGTATGCCAGTGATATATGTATACGTCAAATATATGAGAATGTTTCTAGTGAGAGTGAGACTTTTATGAGTGCATTGCAAGACAATGCTTTCCTTCTCTCTCAGCCTTGTCCCGCGTGTTGTTCTCTTAAAATTCAAAATTCTAAAATCAACGGGATAAACTTAGGTCGAAAGGAAGAAATAAACCAGCTAAGATTATTTTGTAATTGCCAATCCGCACCGACATTTTCTACCGAACAACGACCTCCATCCGATCAATGAACATTTGCATCACAAAGTAACACAATCTACAAGGATACCAAATTTACCTCTATATTTTTTTCAGCAGTAACGAAGCTGCGATAGCGAGCGTTAACGAGTAAATAAGTCGCTTACGAGCACTAAAGTGCCAACGATTATTCTGGGAATACAAACAAACGGTTCTTAATAGCCATGCTAGAGAAAACGACGATACTTTGTCTGATTAGTAACGTTCATGCATTGTGGGTTTTAATTTATTTCCCTATTTTCGTATTGACAATCCGTGTGAAAAACGTAGAGATGAACTTCATACAGATGCAAATGTGTTAATCATATCACGTACGGAAAACGATTTCCAAATATAGAAAGCATTTGCGATTATACAAAGAATGTTTAACGTTCACTGCATTCTAAATTCAAGAAGTAGATGTGAATTGAATTAAAGCAAAATAAACTGACCCAACACATACACACATCATTAGTATCATAAATAATCCTAATCCTATCAAAGCAACAAACTCTCACTGCTGAATCGTCCTCCTCGATTTCAGCTTTATGAAGTCACTGCAGGATATAGATCTCGGTGAACCGCGTTAACTCGCTCGCTCGCTCCTTCCCGGATTATATTGTGGACAGGGGTGTCCTAATTCTAGCGTAGGACGGCGCTGGGTCATAACGGCTCGATGTGGGTTCGAGCGAAGTGCAAGAGGTTAAATCGAAAGGGAGGATTATTGCGACGGTATTTCGGATATCGCCGGGAGCGCGTAAATTCCCGAGGGCTCGCCTATAGGAGAAGCTCCACGAGGAGAAGTCTGACTCGGTCGGTTCTCGAGGTGGGTGTAATCGAGGCTCGCGGAAGGGTAGTGAAATAGAGGCTGCGAAGTAGGATGATGGTGGTGTGGTGGTGCGGTGGTGGTGCAGCAGCAGCGCAGAGAACGAGAGCGAGGAAGGAGGAAGGAGGGGGAAAGTGATTTCGACCATAACAGCTGCTTCTCCTTGCAGCACGACTGGGTACCCTGAATGCCGGTGCCGGAGTTCCTCTGAGACTCGCGAGTGGAGTTGGCCAGAGTGATCCAGAACGTCTAAGACGACGAGGTTAAGCAAATGTGTGCTCTCCGACTTGGGAGCGTCTAAGATTACCTCGAAAAGGTCGAGAGCCTATGTGGAGGACGCTCTCGTGGCTGTACGCCGGGAACTTTGACACAATTCCGTACCGTGGAATCGCTTCGCAGTGTCTCCGATTCTCGAATTCGAGTACTTTTCAAGTCAGTCTTTCCCCTTGGGAACGGGCGAAGAGAATAGTATCGAGTGTACCTGTGCGAAAACGCTCCCGCATTGATTTTACTCTTTTCACGAGTCGGACCGTTTCACTTTGCCGCTCGCAATATTGCGGCGTGTTCTCGCTCAAAATTCTGTTTTTAACGACTGGAGTTATTTGCTTTTTCCATACGTAAAAGCAGGCAAATATTATATGAGTTAATTTAGGGAGGGCATAGAGCGAACAAGCATTTTCATTATTCCCATGAATTGTAATTTACGCGAAGTCTTTCTAGACGGAATGTCTTTATCTATTACCGTTGTTCACGAGAATTCAACGGGCAGCGCTATTGCGTTATTACGTCGGGCATTATACACATTTCTAGTTGTAACTAGTCGAATCGCCAAAGCGTTTCATCGAGCAACAAGAATTTTCCCTCGTTTCCCCGTTTTGTACGCCAAGTTCTTCTATTCACGGGACACAGATGCGCGAGGCGAGAGCCACCGAACTCTCCTGTGGTTTGCTTAATTGGGACAAATTACTCGGTGTACGTGAGCCGTGATCGAACGAACTCGCGATCTCACGGTTCAAACGCGAGTTTGCATTAACCTCTATCTCTTTGACGCGAGCGGGAGTACTTTACGGACTAAATTAAATCGATCGAGTGAATAGTTACTTGGACTCCCCGCCCCGAGTGGAAAATTTTTACTTTTTTCCGTTATGCTCAACCGCTCCGCATAATCACGATATTTTTCGAGGCGACTCGAACAAACATTTCTATATAGGTTCAACCGTACGTGCTCGCTTCTCGAAAATAGAAGCTAGAAGAAAATACGCCACGTGGCGTGCTGCAAATCACTTTCATAAACGTCTCAATAATATTGGTCTATCATCGGAGATATCAAATGTAGACGAGAGCGTCGGGTTTCAGTTGGATCAAAAGTTATCTGGGGCGAAGAAAAGAGAAGAGGGCGGCGAGGGCGAGAGGATAGGTGGTAGTGAATTTGTCGTCGGGCGAGATATACCATGTCTCTGGTGTCTAATAAAAAATGATCGATCGAGCGGCAGCCACCACCTCGACGGACGATTGAGTTCGACTGGGTTGAGGTGCCGGATATTAAGAGGCGCGTATCGATTTATAAGAGTGCGGTTCCCCGCCATTAAAAGGCCTAAAACCCACGACTCGGCTCTCCCTTTTGACCTCCCGTCTTATCTTACATTGCCAACCATCGAACCGGAGGACGTCCATTCGCTCACACGACCGGGAGACCATTCAAAGTCCCATTCTCGATCCGAGATTAAGAAACTCGCGTGAGCCCGGAAATGTCGACGATGAAGATCGAAAGCGAGTTCTGGATGCTTTCGATCATCCATCACCGCCGGTAGTAATTTGGTGTCAATTTTTCGCGATTAAGTGAAAGACAGGCGGGTTCAGAATGGGGAAGCACGAAGGGCAGGAACGCGCCTTTATATTTCGTTGATATCGGGCGAGAGATGGGGAGGGAGAGAGAGAGAGAGAGAGAGAGAGAGAGAAAGAGAGACACACTCTCTTTCGCGAAAATTGTTTAGTTGCAGCGGACTCCGTCGCCGAAATTTGCCTATTACTTTAATCTCGTGCCATTAGCCGAACGAATTAGCGTTCGTCTCGCAACCTCCTTCCTCAACCCTCTCTGTCGGAACTTTGAAACGTGCATCGATATTAAATATTTAGCTGTCACTCGATTCAACGTTACCAACTAATTGCCTGGCGTTATAAAGACTAACTTGATATTCTGTCACTCGCGAGCGATATTGTTCAACAAACTGTAATCATTTACCAATCTAAATGTCTCAATATACAGACGAGACTGTCGCACATACGAGAATGGAAATAATGTCAGCAGTCGTAATGAAGGAAAATACCGTCAATTATCCAGATCTCGCGAATTGTTTCCAACGTCACCTGCATCGATCACGGCGTGTCGTATTGTCGACATCCACCTGGGTCTCTGGTACACACCACACGCTCAACACGATCCTCGCCCTCGCCTCGAATGATGGCTACGGCGCGGCATCAGTACATACAACGTCACGTATTTGTGCGGCGGGTAACTCGTGAATTGAACGAAGCAATCAGTACACCTCCATTATCTGGTTCAGTTTCGCCGCCGCCGCGTCGGTAGGATCCCGCATTTATCTTCGTTTTCGAGAATTTATGATAGTCACCCGAGTACCGAAAGCTTATTTCGTTGCCAATTTTTTTTTCGCCGCCACATCACGAGACGTCAGTTGGGACAACAAAACAAAGAAACGTAAAAGAGACCCGAGACACGGATCCTCTATAAAAATCCATAATAATATTTTAATATTTTATCGCGAGAGATTAAAAATTAAGCGATTCGAAGACACCGTATCGATATTGTATGAAAATCGATATACGTTTGCACGGCTAACTGATTGCTCGCTCCACGAGCGTCCCATATTGCGCTTAATATCGCACGGCAGGGGACACTATTTATGAAACAACTAATTCGCTAGCGCGCGGGCGCGCGGGTGGATAATGTGCGAGTTTGGAAATCCAATCGGACAAGATAGGGGACCGAATGAACGAGCGTCGGACCGAAGTTGGACCGAAGTTCCGCGCGCTGTTAAATGTTTCCCATGTCGCAGTTACGTCGGCGATGGTAGACACATTAATTCGACGGCGACGCTGGGCCGATTCCCGTATTCATATTTATGTCGCATCCGACAATAATTATTATCGGAATGCCTAATTGTTGTTTGTGCCCGTGCGCCACTAGGCGCCTGCCTGCCACCCTGTACATGGCCGCCGCCCTACGCCTCGTCGTTTAATGCAATTTCCGGCGTCGCGTCTGCACGTAAGCGCGCACAGGAATATGCGAATGCGTAACACGAGCCCCGGTGGCAGTGGTCAAATGTACGCGGTCGGGTATGACTTTCGAGTGAGTTCTCCGTACAATAACCCTAGGTATTGTGGGTCAGCGGTTCTCGGGGCGTTTTACACGTTATCCTAAACTCCGGCCCATTTTTCATCGGCGCGGCCGAAAACATCGCGACGATAAATTTCATCTCAGAGTTAGAAACAATTTATAAAGCTGCTGGCATCGCATCACGCTTCGACGCCCCGCCTGAAAACTTACTATTGCAGACAGATAACAATATATCGACGGAACACAAAAATATGGAACATATAAAAATATGTAATATCAAGTAGGTGTGTGAAATATGATGAAATATGATATACGAGAAACGTTATGTATTTTTAATAATTATTCAACAATCGCGAACACCATGTATGTGTAAAATATCAATTTCCACTCGGATATTAAAATGAAGTTGGTACAACGATTATTAATAAGTTATTAATAAAACTTTATCAGAGTCTAGAAAGTCTTCGGTGTTTATAAAATTAATAATCTCAAAAAATACAGAGCTCATATTTCGCTTCATAATCGAAAGCATAATACGTATTTTATCTCGTGTAATTGTGTATTATGGCGTGCCATCGGGAAACACCGAGGCTATTGCCGTTTTTTCTTTTTCAAATACAATACTCCTGACCTACCCGATCGCCGTCGTTGTTTCATAAATTGAAAATGGAGCCACGTAATTAATAGCGCGTACTACATTGTTCTTAATGCCAGTAATACGTGGTTATATAATTACCAATTCAGGCACGGAACAATGTAGTCGAGAGCGGTGAATCGTAAGTATACTCTACGCGACTGTATTGTTGTATTTTATCGAATCGTAATGTATTTTCGGCACGAATTGCGATGCTTGTATTTCATAATAATGAGCTTTCATTGGTCATTCGAAGCATCATGAGCGCTATGATCCTGCATCACGGAATATTTATTTCGATAGCATACGCGGATATCATTGCAAACATTACCATATTACCTTTCACAATAGTAACGTGAGTCTGTCTGTTAAATCTGTCGGCTTTATGAACATTGATTGTTTATTTATCATCACGAATAAATATAATTTTGTGTCATCGTAACATAGAAACGTATCGATTTAAACAAATCAAAACCGAATTAGTTTCAATAAGTCCCCCCAAGTGCTATCACTTTTCTGTCTATTTCGATATTTAAAGAGCGGCATTTTTGAATATTTATTTGCGGACAATGACGATACGGGGACGTCTTAAAAGAACAATATACGAGTGGTACTTTGTAAGACTTAAGACTTATCTAGGACGGTGCTTGTTATACGGCACAATTCACTCCGTAAATGCACGCGTATATGGTCGAGATGTTATTCGTATGAGAGATGAGAAGGAGGAACGGTCGAGAGTGCTGGCTGGCGTCGTCTGGAGCCGCGGAACGGTATTTAGAGAGGCCGGTGAGACATGGAGGCAAGTGGATGGCGGTTGAAGGGTTGCGGTGAGTTAAAGAGAGGGCTGAAAAATTACCAACAGGGACGAGCCGGCATTCGTGTTACCCTTCCCCCCAGCAACTCGCCCGTGCGCGGAAACAGGACGACGGAGAGCTTGGTGCGAGTCAGATAAAGAGAGGGATGAAACGAAGAGGGGCAGTGTAAAGCCTGAGCCTCTGCGGTCTCTCGGCACATTTTTTTCCGTTTAAAGCAATTTTTCTGCTCGTTTCTAGCCATCCACCCCGACCTCCCTCGCTTCCCGCCCCCGCCACAAACTCACTTCTCGTCCACTCGTTCTCGCCGTTGAGACGAATATCTCGGGCGCCTCGCGGTCTCGCGATAATTGTTTAAGATTTTCCCCCTTTTCGCCACTCGGTCGTCCATTTCCTTAAGCAAGTCGATTAGTCACCGTGTCCCTGCCGTTCTTTTTCTTTTGACCCCCTCCCCTTCACCCTTCTGTTTCCCGGGCGACGATAATTGGTCTAGTCTAAATCAGCCCTTCTTGCCTTTCCTCTCGCCTACGCGACAAACTCGCTCTTGAACTGATATCTCTTCAGTGTTTTGCGAGCGTACTTCAGAATATATTTTCGCGTTCCTTTAAATTGATAATTATCTACTCGCGCAAGAGAGAGAAAGAGAGAAAAGGAGGTTGTTAAGCCAAAAGTAACAAGTATAAGAGAATACAAAGTTCCAATTGCCTCGTTACGTCAGAGCGGAACACGAGCATTCAGAAATACTTTTTTCGAGGATATTTTTTTCATAGCTGTATCGAACGGTTCTACGGTGTAGTTTTTATTGTGCAAGTGACGAAAATTTCTCTGCAATATTTGGAAGACATGTTTTTCCGTTTGCTCTTTGCGAACAATATTTTATTTTATTTTGCAACAGGACAGAAGAAATAGTAAATAGTGCATCGCGACGTTTCTTTGTAGATATCGAATTAAATACTCGCAATTGTACAAGGAAAAGCGCTTCCTCTTCGATTTACTGAAAAGTGCGACGTTCTCGTGCCACGCGAGAGAGCGAAATTTCATTTGTTTACGTACGAGGATCATAATCCCTTCTCATTGTCGTTCATCCCTTCTACGTAGGGAAATCCGTCGCCGCGTGACGTTTAATTGAAAATACCATCCCGCCTCTCGGACGCGTCGCATCCGGTAAGGCCGTGTTCGACGATCGATTAGAGTCCAGTACGTCCGACGACGGGTAGCTTCGCGCCGGAGACATATCGGTTGCAGTCCGGCAAACCGGGTCCGATAAAGTGTTAACGAGCAGCGGATTTCCCATCTGTCGCGTTGTTGCTGGAACATCGCCGGAACAACGGGATAGAAGATTGGTAGAGGGAGGCCAAGGGCCGGATAACGTCGTCCGTGGAAGGTCGTTAACGTTAATGAATAAGTAAGGTTAATTTGCGAATGAGTTTCACACTACGTGCTACCGTTGCTGCTGCTGCTGCTGCTGCTACTGCTACTTCTGCTTGGCTACCGCACACCCGAGGGCATCCATTTCATTATCGAAACCGGCAAGCGGTGCTTCGCCATCCGATCTCTCTTTCTCTTTCACTCACTCACTCACTCACTCACTCGATTTCTCTCTCTCTCTCTCTCTCTCTCTCTCTCTCTCTCTCTCTCTCTCACTCACTCATTCGCACCTTCTTCGATTTGCAAGTCCTCTTCATGGCTGTTATATTACAATCTCGAACTCTTAAAAGAAACACATGTCGCTTTCGCAAGAAGAAAAACGCACGTGCTTTTCTTGTTTTCATATTATAACGTGTGTATTATTAACTTTTAATGCAGAAAATAAATAAGAACGCGGTGTATCCATGAAATATTTTTAACGCGCGTTCATAACACACAGCTTGCAAGAGATATTTTTGAAATAACTAGAAACTAAATAAATTATACTAACAAATATATCTTGTATAAACAACATTTACGATAATATATAATTCCCAACTGTATGCAGCGGGTATAATTAAAGTAATAAATGTGCAATAAAAGAGAGTATTCAAATTAAAAAATAAATATCAAGATGTATTTATTCTTTTTCATCTCACATCACTTTTTCTATTTTCTCAGAGATCTATATCAACTAATATTAATTATTATAAGGCTTCCTATAGTAATAGGAAATTTCGCGCAAATTTCGTGTTTAAAAGATCACGATCCGTACCACGCATCCGATAGTCAGCGATACGCAGCTCAATAGTCCGTTCAACAGGCCGTGCTTTATGAACGCCTGAAGCTTTTACACCGTCCCAAAACTTTGCGACTGTTCTCTACATCCAAACGCGATGTTCCTCAACGTCATCCCCTCGCGCCAACGACATGCCAAGTTTTCGGCGTCTAACTTTCTTCTCACACGGAAGTTTGGGTCGGAACTTAATTCCATGCGCGAGATACAGGCGTCAGCCCGGAAGTTCGTAAAATTGGTCCCCGAAGAAAGACTGGCGGATAGACGTATCGCATGATGTGTACCGTACCGCCTTGCAAAAAGAAAAACGGGAAAAAAATTAGAAAGCAAGAGAGCGCGAACAATAGCAGCGACTCGCGAGCGGCCGATAATCGCGCTATTAAAGCTAATGAAATTTTGTTATCACAAGGTAAGATTCACGTTCGCTACGCGGCACATTATTTTCAGCGAGTGACAGCGAAATACAATATGGCGGTTTACTCGATAAGCCATAATGCTTCACCCCGTCAGCATATCGTGCGGAAGGTCACGCAAGAATTTACACGAGTATGCGAGTGCGGTTCGCCCAGCGGAATATGCGGTTGCGCGCTTCTAGCATAAATCACTTCTCGCAATATCCATCTAGGGCCTTCCTAGGAGCCTATTCCTCAAGGCGAATGACTTTCGCAAACCTCCGTTTGAGAGCTTCCATTTTGGCCATCGACGTATAAATGCCTTTTCACTCATTCTACGGTTCTCGCTTTACACGTCATGTAATCACCCGCAATTCCCGATAATTATTGATCTATGCAAATCCAACTGCGGGATAGATAGTTTGCGGAATATTGGCAAGCTTTCAACACTCGGCGCTGCCTTTTTATACGTCCCTCCGCGTGCCCGTCCAATCCTTTTTATCCTTATCTAATTTTAATATTAATTGAAAAATATGAAGACACATTATCTCCCACTTCATTTTCCGTTGAATGGTGTCACCGTCTCCGCGGTCGGTTTTCATAAATTTTAAATCCAAGTGCGCGCATTTGATCACGATAAGTATAGTGCTCCATCCCCGACAGCTTACGGCACGCTGTATGGAAAATCCAGCGCGCGTGCGAGCGGACGCTTTATGTTCCATCGATGGTCAATAAAAGTATCGCTCGTCCATCATCGTCATCCCGGCCAGTTTCAACGCCGGCCTCTTTATCATCCTCGGAGTTGGTAAAAGTGAAAGCTTGTTTTCAGCAGCTATACTTCCTAAGTCTTTTCCGAAACGTTTTATCGCCGCTTAATGAATACTTCCGAAGATGTGTCTTCGACAGCGTGGCGCATCGAGACCGACGACGTTCGTTACCGTCTGCTTTATTCGTAGGTTCGTTTAAGCCGGCTCTCCCGAATTTCGCGCTTACCGTCAGGGGTACGTGTAATCTCGACGACGGGGCAAGATGAAGAGCTACGCCTTGACAAGACGAGGAGAGGGAAAGAAGAGAGGAATCCAAGCGCGCCTCTCCCTGATGAGACCGAAGGTAGAGCAGACTGTCGTGGGAACGAGGTACTTCAAAGCGTCATTTACGAGTGAGATTGATTTAATTGAAGGGATAGCCCGAAACGAGAATCGGATGCGATCTACCAGGGCCGGGCGGCGTCACAATTTTACGCGTGTCTTCGTGTGCTCGCCTTCCGTGTAGTCAAAGAAAAGCGGTCCTCAATAGAGACGACGACGCCGCCGGCGAGGCTGATCCTCCTTGTGGATCCTTTGCGGACGATCGTCTTGATTTGTGTAAATGTCCCGGGGATCGGTGATTTGTTTTGGGCTCGTTTAATCGAGACGCGAGGCTGCGCGAGATTCGAGGAGCCTCCGAATGGAGCGAGCGCTCGACGAGAGTTCCATTAAGGGCGGGTCGGCCGCTGTCAAACCAACTGCGGTAATATTAATGTCTTCCGTATAATTACATTAAGCTATCCCGCGATAGATTCTCCGAAATATATACTCATCTCGGAAGTAATTTCTTGAAGGAATTGATTAATACCATCACGTCGCAATATAACTATCGGTTCCATGTTCTGTTCCAAATTTCTCTTATACTTATTTTTATTGCGATTGCTTTTTTATGAGCACGCGACGACTACCCCGCTACGGAACGTATCTTTGGAACTCATTTTTTTTTAGGGTTATCAAGATTTACAATGCATCGCCGTGACTGAGAAAACACGCTGAAAATACACCCGATGTCTTACGTTACACGGGGCATATACTGATAGTATTGGTCGTAAACGTTCCGGACAAAGTGGTCCCATTCTACTTTTTATCGGCACGCTAAAGCATGCAAACTACTGTTGTACCTACGTAGATGCCGCGCCGCGATCGCAAAGTTGCGGTAATAGATCCGTAATTCCTCTAGGGAATTTCACGTACTGCGTCCTTAAATAAGATCTAACGTAGCAACCCAATCGTAACTCCCCGAGTGATTTTCAGACGCGTATTACAGCTTACCGTCCACTAATCGTTTCTATCCACATTGATAATTGATCCATCTAATCCAGCACCGTTGCTAGCTTTTCGTCCCGGCGAGGGGACCGCGTTAGCATTAGAGTGGATTAACAGGGAAACTATTATACTAAAGTCAAGAAAGCTGATTAGTAAACTATCACTTTAAAAGACACTCATTATAGTTGAATTATTCAATCAAAGACAATCTCTTTTATTCAAACAAGTTAGTCTTACAGTCAAAATAAAATTCATTATTAAAAACAAATTTCATTGCACGTTAATACAGTCTACTACTGTTAAACTAGTTATCGAAAAATAGTCACAATTTAAATTAGAAGTAAAATGTTAATAAATTTTGACTGCGACTGAAAATATTTTATGTTCAAGTTTTTCTTTGCTCATTATAAAGATAATTAAAAACAGAATTAAAATTTCAATCTATTAGAGAGACGCAAACATTACTTATCTCTGGAATTATTTAAATCTCATCATATCAAAAATTAGAATTTCTTAATCAGTTCAAGAAAAATATTCGAGCTAGTATTTTAAGCATAAAAATGCGACCTACTTGCTATCAAATTACAAGATGTCTAGCAAGTTGGTAAAGTTCAGCATTTTAGGTACACCTTGTACAGGGAAACGCAAGGATTCGCCGAGCGGAGAATAATTGGCTTAGAAATGCATAGAGTTCTAAAGCAGTTGCAGCGGTCGGGTGTCATTGAATCGGCTTAAGCTCTTCTCTCAATATGAAGTCGAGTTATTACCGGGAGTCCTGTCGAACATCCACAAACTGGTTATAAGACGGAATACTTTAGCGTCGGTGAAATGCGCGTTGCCGCGTCGCTGCTCCCATCAATCGCGCCGAATTGATGAGCGGGATGCGCGAGAGAAACGTATGGGAATGTCTTTTAGCACCTCTCAATTACGATCGACAAACTACGAGATGATTGGCAATCGCGACCTGACGGTAGATCGCCGCTAAACAATCGCCAGTTGATTGCAGTCCGCGCATCGTTTGCTCACGTAAATATGGAACATATTAACGAGCCCCGACCCAGAAGCATAGAGGTAATCGCGCCAATTATTCTTTGTTCATTATTGATGGCGCATTATTATTTACGCGATAATTTAAGTTACTAATTAATATCAGGAATAAAATATTCATCCTGTGTGCCTGATCGCGTCGGAGATCGCTCGAGCATAAAGAAGGCGGGTGTTTTCATTTCCACGACCGCCAAGTCGAGAACGAACGGCGGAAGATTGATAGCAGAAGATTTTGCGGATGAAGCTTCGCAAACGCGGAGATTTTCGGGGGACAGTTTGCGCGCGCATTAACCCAATCATGCCGTGAATTCAGCATTATCGTTCTATACGCGGAGCCGAGTAATAAAAGATCGCATGTCAGCCAACGATATCATTACGCACGATCGCGCTTTATGGCGGCCGTTTTCCTCCCTGTTTTGCTACTCGTAATTCGATTTGAAGATACCGTCGATACATGAATGCGAGCTTATGAATGATTTACGCGGCAGTGATTCACGTATCTGAAATAATTACATTACCAAAGTCGCATTACGAACATCTGGCCTATCGATAGTTAATGATCCAATGAATATGACTGCGCATCCTGTTATAATACTATTCTCAGTTTAGCGTTTATTAATATCTAGCGCGATAAAAAAGAAAAGAATCGATAGCTTATTTATGCAAACAACGAAGCGACCGAATAATCGAACAAAATAAGATGGCATTTTATAAATCCTGCTTTTTCCCTCGTAAGAAGCGTTCACTCTGCTAGTTTCAAATAAAGAATAGTTAAATACGCAACTAAAAATAAGTATTATGCATCGATATATTTCTTTTTCGTTTAATCGCCCGAGCGAACCAAGCCACATATTATCGATTTCGCTATTTTTTCGTATTCGCAAGTCGTTTATACGTGAGTACATACAACACGAATGAATCTTCGCGATAAAAATAAAAAAATGATAATAAAAAAGAAAGGAACAGAATTAAGTGAGAACCAAGTTGTCCTTTTTCAACTTATGAATATAACGCAGCGGCGATTATCCGGCCTTTTTTCCGCGAATAAAAAAGGGGATCGGCGCCCGCAGGCTTAAGAGGGTATTTCTCTTATTTTTGCGAAACATCGTTCTTTACGGGCAAATCCGTATGAATTCCATTTTCGCCGTGCGTAACCAAAAGAGGCAACAATCCCGCTGCCATTGGAGCAGAATAGATTACTAGCTGTTACAGGGATACGTAACCGAAACATGGCTCGTCCTCGATGTGATGGAGGACCGAGCGATTCGTAACAAAATTCCATCGAGGAACGGCCGACTGGCGCGGCGGCTGCGTGGCAAACTGAATTCCTATCGCGCTTAATCAGCATTACTGTCGGTTAACTACTTATGACAGTACATCGTCGCTCTCCGCCTCCTCCAATTACACGACGTGCACACCGTTTCGGCTCATCCGGCTGCGCCGCCCGGCAGTCGAGTCTTGACGGGCTACGGCGGATGAACGTGATTCATATCTGCGTCTCCGATCCCGGCGCTTTCCGAGTTGTGGAATCGCCGTAGGATAAAAAAATTAATATTTGGACGAATGATTCGATACCTCCGGAAAATCGTATAAAACCCGTTAAATCATTTATGTTTTTAGAACAATGAAGTAACGTTGTGTCAATTTATTTGTTTCACTGCGTGGCAAGTTCGACATCGAAATTTATAATCTCAATTCCAGGAGCCTGAAAATTCTATTCATGATTTCACGCATCATGTATTTTGATGTACTAGTTTATTTTAACATATATTTCATATATGTGTATCTTTGAATGTTTTTCTCATGCGGCGCATAAAATTATAGAATTCCGTCCTGAATTTTTCGACATGAATTATAAATCATTTAAAATATATATTTTATCGTACTTTTTAAAAGAACAGTTCAATTATAACGACTACATCGGCATCTAATTTTACACGGAATATTTACCCATTGATACCGCGCGCGCTGTAAGTTTTCCTTTTAAACTACCTGTAAGAAGATTCATGCGAACGGAACGCCCACCAAACGGATATATCTCCATAACTATTGGAGAACAGATTCATGGCACGGTATTATGGAAGCGATGTAATTTCCATCCGCGTAATTAATGCGTAGAATAATTTAATCGCTTTAAAAAGCGGCGTATATATACGCATGAGAGAGCAATCGAATGGTTTTTATTATTATACGATCCGGTATATAACTGACCGCGCAGAAATATAACCGAAGAACCGGCGCTGCTGCTGCGGCGGCGGCGGCGGCGGCGGCGTCGGCCATGAAATATTTCCGCTGCCGTAAAATCAATTCATCCAACAAGGAATTCCCTCGCGAGCGCTTATTTAAAAATTCTTCGGCGATTTATCGCAAAGCATTCAGTTTCATCATCCGGAGTGACGCATGAGTTCAACATTACGCGGCGGCGCTCTCGAATGGAATTCATCAATAACGTCACATCGGTTTTGCGCGGTTCAATTTTGATGACAGCTCATATTCGGCATTTAGCGCTTCGCGAACACATGTCCCGTTTCATTTGCTACCGAACAATGGAGGGGAAAATAGCGGCGGGGGAGGGCTAGGAAAACGAAATCGGGGAGAGAGAGCGCGCCCGTCGGAGAATGAGCGTCTGGAACTGGTCGCGTAATTAGTCCCTTTAATTAAACTGCTGGTGAAGGTGAAGGGGTGGAACAAGCGGTGGAACAGCGAAATCGAAAGGGGTGCGACCGAGAGAGGGTAAGCAGAAGGAGATAGAGACGCCGGACAAAGAGGTCGGCGACGGTTGCAAATCTCGTGACGAGAAACGACGAGCGGCTACGCCGGCGCACTGATCGCCGCTTTATTATGACCGCGTAATGGAGATTCCGATAATACCAACTTCATTTCGCGGGTCGGGCGATTCACGCGGACGAGTCCGCCTCCCCTGCGCGCCCTCGGCACCCTATCTCCTCCTCGATCTTTCGTTTATCCTCCCGCTGTGTCGAATGAGCAAGCAGCAACTATATAAACTGCCAAATATAGAAGCTTTGTCATATCTCGTTTCTCTCTTTGTTTCACTTCGCTTTTTCTCTTTTCGTTTTATTTCTCTCCGTCTTCGTCTTCTCGCGCGGTGATTGAGTCGCGAGTCTTTTCTACGTCCGATTGAATAGCCTAGAATAATCGCTCATTAGTCATAAACGAAAAATCACGGAATTCGTTAATTTTGCAAATTGCTTAAACGCGTTTCAGAAACCAAAAATCAATTGTGTTATATAAACCGCAAAGAATACCTAATGCTGCATATTTATAAAGTGCAAATTTTTACAATGATATGATTTTACAATTGATATGATATTGTCCACAATTTGTCTCTACATTTGTCCAGAAATAATCGTCTTCGTCCACGTAAGCAAAAAACTAAAAATAAAAAAATTGAACAATTTCATGTCGAGAATGCTTTTTTTTAAGAAACAGATAAAAATCATTATTAATGGACAAATGTGAACAAATTGAGGACAATCAAATGTCATATTAATTTTGTAAAAATTCGCATTTCAGACCTTAATGCTATACATGAAAACATGAAAACCCATTATCTTGATTCGAATTGTCCGTCATATTCCTTTTAACTTTTCTTTCATTTATCTGTTGTTAATGTATATCAGTCACACGTTTTGCATACAGTTAAATTGCAAAAAATTACAAAAAACGTGGAATAACATTGTTCCTTACAACAACCAACGATAAATTTATCATCCAGCATTAGTTTGTTTCGTGCATGTACGTTTGTCGAGTGCTCCACATTATTTCACGTGGAATACGTATGCGAGATTACAAAATACGTCTTTTTAAACCGATGAAACTATGAACATGGCGAGATCGGAGACGCAAATTTCCAGGACTCAGCCGCGATTTTTATGCGGACAATGTTCCCTGGAATCCGCTCGGGCACGCCGGTCAACGCCGCCGAATCGTTTTAATCTCCCGTCTCTTGTGAAATTATGGGCGGGGAATATAATTTTGTAAGGAATCTCTCCCTTAAGTCCCCACTACGTAGCAGTTAGTACGTCCGAAGCATGACAAATGTAAGGAGGATTTAAAAGGCGGAAAGTTCCAGCGCAAATTCTATCTTTCGCGAGCGACGAACTCTCGCGGCATAGAAATGTCTCGAGCGCCCGGCTTTACCATCTTTCAAACTTGTACTTTCTGCGCTTCCTAATGACAGTGATTTCAAAGCCGATACCACGGACGAGAAAGTCCGTACGTTCGCAGATTTCCCGGGATATTGTAACCGGGGGCGTTACAATCGTAATCTTATAATCAGCGCGACATGAATCTATTCCACGGAGGTATTTCTATGAAAATGTCACCGTAGTTGATTTCTTTCCTTACAGAAGAGCCGATCGTTAATTTTAAAACTGATTGTTAAAGTTATAAAAATTATCCTTTAATTAAGGATTGCGAGTTATTATTTGGCCGCTTGCAAAAATATAAATTTCCACGCTTCGTATATCGATAATGTAGGAATATGGTGATGATACGAGAACGCGAAGAATTATCACTGCCTATCGATCGCGAAACTGTCTAGGTGAGATTCTCGAGAAGATCGGAATCGCGCAACCGTCTGCGTACGGGACAATCTCGTAGTGGCGCATCCGCACAATCTTGCTGCTTCCCTCGGTCCTCGTGCATAAGATTACGGCATTTCGTATTCATGCGGTAAGGTGCGACTCGGTATTCACGGACGCAAGTACGAACTCTAACTGAAGTTTACACGGGCCAAACTAGCGCCAGACCGGGAGCACACCCCGTGCAGCTTAATCGGGTCGCAACGAATGGGACATAAACACTAAGTGTCTGTAAAAACGCGCGTGCGCCCTTTAATTTTAATATTCCGCGTGCCCGCAATCTCCAGTAAAATTTACATACGCTGAGATTACGCGCGTATTGCGGCACGGAGAAATTTCGACTTTATTGCACGAACAACATACAAAGTTCCGTGATATAGTATGAAATCATAATATCAATTGTAACTTTAGCGATGTAAAATAATATTCGAATAACATTCAACTGTAGCGCCTGCCAGGCGCATCCGCCAGAAAAACGGAAAAAAATACGCTGTCACAGCCAACATTCTCACGTATCGATCGGGAATCGCGGTGGATAATGGCATCGAAATATTAAATCCCTTTTACATAGTCTATAATTCGCGAGAAAATTTACGATAGGATTACCTCGTAATCCCCAGAGTGATATTATGCATAAAAAAAGTTCTGTTTTATACTGACCGGGAATTTAAATTAGAAATTATCCTGCAAAACCGCGCGGAACCGCGCCGAGTATTATCACTCCAAGTCGAATTATAGAAATTCGAAATCTTTCTCGAAGTCTTTCGAGAGTTCCAGCTTAGCAACGTGGTGAACTGTACTCGAGAGAGTAAATTTCGCCTACTGAGAAGCTTAATACAGCGCGCTCGTCTCTCGTCCCGTTTTATGAAAATACATGAGTCGACTCGTTACAAAATCCTCCGAGCAAACTCTCGCGCGCGCATCGGCAACTCGCCCAATTTCTTCCTTTGCGTTTTCTTAGCGTCCCGCGCGTCCCAGCCACACGTTAGATCCAGAGATTACACGTGATCTGGGGTGTAACGGGGAACGGGCGGGGGTTGTGCACACGCGTGCGGGCCTGCTAAGCGTGTAATTCCACCCGCTATTCAGCCCCCCGGAATGGTTTTAATGTCAGCCAGTTCCGACCCCGTTCCGTTCCGAGTCGCTTACGAAACCATCGTCGCCGCCGCGCAAGTTTTGTTTTCCGCTCGTTGATTTCAATATCGTTCAAGCGCACCGGCATTCCGCGGCCAAAGCGCCGCCGCGAAGCGCGATAATTCACGATAGTACGCGAGATGCATATTTATAATGTTCTCTTACGGATGCACCTACAACTTTGAGTTTGCATAGCACCGACAGAGAGTACGCTCCTGTAGCATACACCATTAATGAATATTCTCCTGCGAACACGATGTAACGTAAGACGAGACTTCGGGGCTCACAGCGACTTCGCGATGCTCTCGACGTACCACCGCGATACCTCGTTCCAGAAGTTCGTAAAACACGAATCATCTGTCTCGTCTAGATAATTAAGGCAACTGTCAAACCGATGACGTCGTTATGCGCCCTACATAAAAAATACGATATTGCCCTTAATCTAATTTATTACTTTATAAAATCAGTTAACGTTATTGCGATGAACGTTGCGCTCTTATTTCGATTTAAATTTATAAATGTCAAATCTTATTATTCTCTTGTTTTAACTCGTGTTTTAAAATACATCCCATTCTAAAAAAGACAGCCAGACAGTAATAAGATATTACCCGACATAAGTAACAGCGTCAAAAATATACGAGTTATATTTGATACGATTAAATTTAATCACAACCCGCATTATCTGACTCTAAAGAGTACAAAGAATTCAAAGGGAATAAAGGGAATTAAAATGCGAGCAGTAATGCAGTTAACCATCGTTTGTCTAAGCGCGTAATGAGAAATATATATATACGTCATCGTTCCTTGTTTTCCGGTCGTTGATTTCAATTCCCAGGTATATTCCTCTCTCGGTTTTGCCTTCAAACACCATCGCAGTAACTGCGAAACTTTGGACTTGGACAGTCAAATCACTCCTGTTAAGTTGCCAGGCAGCGGATGTCGCGACCGATGAATTCCCTTCCCCATATAATAGACGTAGAAATGGAATAATTTCCAATACGCCATCGCCACTTCTTATACAAGCTAGAGACGTCGCGAGTACTCGTGAATAATGTAGCTGAGTTTTCGCTTCGAAATCTCTACGATTGAGATGTTTAATAATTATCTTCTCCCATTACCTCAGAAACAGAGAATACTGTTAAATATCCGATCGGTCGTTGCATGCTTCAAGATATTTCTGATCTTCGGATATATCGATTCGCTTACGGTCAACGACAGTAATGAGAGTCGAAGCACCTCCAAGTATTGATTGTATTTCGCGAGAAGGCGCGAAGGAGTCGGGCGCAGCAAAGCGAGACCGCGAATGCTTACGAGGGATGTTTCGCGCTTTGTCGACGCGGCATTATCGTTCGTGATATACATATAAGCGACTGTCCAAGTACACAACGATCCCCAGGGCGCGGCACCGGCTTGCCGCTGTGTTTCTCATCTGCCGCGCGTGTAGTCGCCGGACAGGGTGGGTCGGTCGGTGGTCTCGGGGTGCACCATTGGATTCCCAGCAGGTTCTCCCGACTAACCTATCGGTTTCTGGCCGGCTGCCCCGCTTAATGGGAATTGAGAACTTTCGAGTCGGCTACCGAGCGCGATAATTCATCGTCCTCTCGCTCTCGCGGCGACGGCGCCGACCGGCGCGTTGCGCCTCGCGTCCTCGCCCTTACCATTCCGACCTACGGACTCGTATATGACTTTCCCAACGACGAAAGGGACACGGAGGATGCGGCGGGCGCGAAGATACCAGCCAATTGCGGAGTCGGAGTTCGCTTCTCCTGCTCTCGCCTCGACATCCGCGGGTGCAGCCGGCAAACGAGTTTACCGAAGCGTGTCTTACCACCTTCTGTCTCTTTCGCTTCCCCTCTCGTCTTCCCCTCGCTCTTAACGTTCATTACCGTGAGATGTGTCGGCTTTCTAACTGCTCCTGTCTTCGCTATCTCTATCACGTGCTGATGTGCTTTTTGACATTAAGACACAGGGAAATTTTTTTTGTATCTCCAAGACATTGATATTGACAACATTTACTTTTTTCTCAGTCCTCTGTATGTTGGAAAAATTTTTACTTTTAAAAAACCTTCAGGTTATAACGTCAAATTACGTTTCCTAATTTAATCTCGCAAATTTACTTTTGCTTTCATTCCTCGCGTCCTCATTAAGGGATTACATATTCTAGAATTAAATCGAAAAGCTTTCTTTCTACCAGCAAATTTGTAATAAATATTTGTTACTTTTTTGCGGAGTAGTCTTTAACACTGAAACTTACGATGTGACGGTATAGTGCAGCATATTGTGGAAAGCATGACAGCTTGGTTTTTAACATCTTATTTACATCGGACTTACATAACAAGTACACGAGTACAGATCGCGTAATATTAACTAAATACTCTGTTCGACAGACTGTCGCGACGCGTAGACAGAATTCGAGAAATCACGTGGATCAACGACACCGATGTTTTATAACGCACACACAATACAAGTTTTATTAAGAAAACCTGAAACACATATGTCAAGAATTACTGCGAGTCGGATGGGCCGTTAGCTCGCGCGTTGACGTCGTTTCGCCTGCTTTATAGGCCGAATAACGAGGAACAACTTGTCCAGGTTTACGAGCTTCTCTAGATTCTATTGCGCCCCGGCATTTGTTGCAGCGATGACCGTAAGTTTAACGGTATAATTACTTTCCCGATATTCATCGCGCGAATACTCCGCGCGATTATGGCTTTCGCGAGCATTAACAAATTAACATATTCGTTTGTTCTAACGAGAATGATTATAAGCCACTTAGTAATAGTACTTAAGAGATAAATAATGGTGAGAGCACGGATTACATATGAAGATTTAATGAGAGGTAAGACCGTTTTGCTCGGAAAGTCTTTCATCAATTTATTTTTCAAATTATATATCGCGTATAAAATGTAAGAAGCAAGTTTCTTTTCTGACTTGCGTTTCTATAGGCAATCCCACGTATTATTAGCTTCAGATTCCGCAAAGTCACCACCGCCATGGGCGAAAACTATGTAGGACGTCCCATCTGTCTCTGCGTCTCGCGATAGAAATCCTCTCACGAAAAACCACGAGCATTATTTCCTCGTAACGGCGAGTCGAACGCGTTTCCTCAACAACGATAGGAGAAGCGGCAACAGGGTACGATCTGTCGTTCATCGAATCCGGGAAAGGGACGAGTAAAGGCAACTTCTTTTACGCGCGGACAGCTTTATTAAAAGGGACGCGCAACGAGATTATTGCGAGTTACCTAGTTGGTTAGCTCGTCTCAAAGTTATCCGCGCGGCGAGCAGCGAGAGCTACGGGGCGGAGAGAAGCACGACCGGGTAGGGTCGGGGCGAGCGACTTTACTCGTTAAGCAAGCCCCGAGGCTGCTCGACGCTCGGCGCACCTAAAGATTCTATACCTGCATCCATTTCCCGTCTACCGCCCCGTGGTTGTATCGTCACCGCCGCCATTGCCGTCGCCGTCGCCGTCGCCGTCGTCGCCGTCGTCGCCATCAAGTACCTCGCGTCTCCACGTTTCTTCGACTCAAAACGTCCCCCCATCCCCTTGCGTCGTCACTGTCGCGAATACCTCGTCCTTCGCGAGCTAACTCCTTCTCGACGATCGAGCTTGCATAATGAATGACGAAGGACGGAGGCGCAGGAGAAGAGGACTCGGGGTGGGAGATTAATTCGGCGAGACCCCTATCCGTGCGCGGATCTCCCAACCAAGTCCGGATAATGTATCGGCGCGGATAAACCTACCGGTTTGAGCGAGTTAATTCATCGTCCAAGCTGCCGGACGTAAGCCAGCGGAACGATGGTGTGTCGAGTTGTGGCGAACGAACGGTTGTTAATTTAATATATTTAACAAATTAATCATGAAACTTTTAATATAACCCTTAAATAGGAAAAAAATAATTTTTATTTACGAGAGAAGGTACTGTTTGATATGATTTGACTCTAGGCGTAATTTCTTTCCGAAGTAGCCCGCATGAGGGCAATATTAACGATAGTTACGTGACAAGGACACGATCCGACTTTCGGCAGTAGTCAACAGCGCGCGCTAACGATCACTTGTATTTTCGCTTCATATCGACACGGCGTGATAAGAATGTAAGACGCCACGTAAATCGGAGTGCGAATTAGAAGAAATAATTGTACGAATTTAATAAATAAAGTGACTCGTTTCAATAATAAATTGGTTAGTTCGACGCCCAGTATCCAACATAAAATTGGTCCTTCGAAGCCGAATAATTATATCAACGCGTGATCGACATGGCCGACGTTACAAAGTTAAGGAAGCAACGAGGATGTATCAAAGCGAGACTGACTAGGATCGAACAAAATTGGGAACAGACTGCGGCTACGCTCGACAAGGAGGACGCAGAAGTTCGATTAGAACAACTCGACAAAATCATACAAGATTTTCAAAGAGTTCAACAATGTATAATCGACGAGCTTGATGACGTGCCGGTGGCCGATACCTCGGCCGAGGCCGATTTCGAGGAACGGGTATTAAAATTGCGCGCGACGCTGAAGCGCAAAATTAATGCTGCAAGTGTTTCGAACATTGGAGGAAGTGCTACGGAAAACGACGCGATACTCGCGAAGTTAGTACAACGACAAATGGAATTTATGGACAGACACGAGTCGAGCTCATCACGAGCAGAGGCAACCCCCAGCGCGTGTTCACCGCGTGATTCGGAGGTCGACGGCCAGATGCGAACGTTACTTCAAACGCAAACAGAAATTTTGCAGCGTCTTTCCACAAGCACAACAGATGGTGCCGTTAGCACCATAAATCGAGTGAAATTACCCACGATCAAATTACCGACATTCGACGGGAAGATAGAGGAATGGGCACACTTCTCCGATGCATTTATGAATACGATCCATGACAATCAATCGCTACCTAAAATTCAGAAATTTATTTATTTGCGTTCATGTGTTTCTGGTATAGCAGCGAGAGCGATTGAAGATATTGAGTTGTCCGATGATAATTACGAGGTGGCATGGGAGCAATTACGAAGACGATTTGAAGACTCTGGTTTAATAAAAAAGAAGCACATTCAGTGTTTATTTGAAATGCCCTCCGTTGACAAGGAGTCGGCTAGTGCCATTCTACAGCTAGTGGACCACGTTGCCAAGCATACGCGAGTCCTGAAGAGACTTGGCGAACCTACGGATTCATGGGGCGATTTACTCCTCCACATGGTGGAGGGCAAGTTAGATCGAGTGACCTTGCGAGCCTGGGAGGAGTGGGTCAGTTTTAAGCCTGCCTCCACAGACGAAACTCGTTCAAACTCTAATTACGAAGCAATGATGGATTTTTTAACGCAACGATGTCAAACGTTAGAGCGTCTTGAAGGAAGTAAAATCAAAGGTAATCAAGACAGCAAGAGTGCCAAGTTTCAAGGGAAAATTAACTCAAGTAAGGACAAGGTGCCAAATAAAGTCACCTCATTGGTGGGTGCCGTGACTCCGATGACGTGTTTCTTGTGCGATGGATCACATGCGTTGTACAATTGCGACAAATTTCTCGCAATGACGGTGGAGGAGCGTTTCGGGGAGGCGCGACGGTTGAAGTTATGCATTAACTGCCTTCGAAACGATCATTTCGCGAGAAGCTGCAGGCACGGATCTTGCCGTGAGTGTTCAGGCAGACACAACACCTTGCTGCATCGGAACGCGTCGGAGAGGCTGCCGGCAGCGGGAGGACTGGACGGAGATGCAGTGGACGGCGGCGCAAGGATGGCGTGTCACTCATCAGGCGTATCCAGGTGCAATGTTCTGATGGCTACCGCGATTGTCGATGCGTTAAATGAAAATTATAGTTTGCCGATTCGCGTGTTGTTGGATAGCGGTAGCGAAGCGAATTTCATAACTCAGAATACATGTAGCAAGTTAGGTTTGAGATGCAATGCGACTTCGGAATTCGTGGCGGGAGTTAGTGGCGTCAAATGCGCGATACGTCAAATTACTAATATTGTCATAAAATCTAAGCATTCGAACTTTCAAATTAATTTAAATTGTTTAGTGATTCCAAAAATAACGAGCGATTTGCCGACGAGAGAAATTGATAAACTTAGTTTGAATATCCCTTCGAATTTGCGTTTAGCTGATTTTCATTTTAATAAGCGTAATTCTATTGACTTGCTCATCGGAGCAGAATTCTTTTTCGATATATTAGAATACGGCAAAATTAAATTAGGCGATAATAAACCGTTTTTACAGAATACTAAATTAGGCTGGGTGGTGGCCGGTCCGATTTCTGAAAGCAAGCGTAGCACGGGCGCACCGCAAATAATAAACGGCTTGCATTCTCTTTTTACAAATGACGACTTAGACAAGACTTTAAAACAATTCTGGGAAATTGAGAATTATACGGAGATTCCTAGTAATGCATGGTCAAATGAAGAGACTACGTGCGAAGAAATATATAAAAACACAACTATGCGAGACAAACAAGGTCGATTCGTCGTATGTTTACCTCTCAAATTCGGAATCGCGAACGTTGGCGAAACGAGAAGCGCCGCACACAAGCGTCTAATACAAATCGAGCGACGGTTTAAAACAAACAAGCTATATCGAGATCGTTACGTGCATTTTATGCAGGAGTATTTAAATTTAGGACACATGTCTTTGGTTGAATCTTGCAATGTTGAGCCCAAAAAATCGATTATTTATTTACCTCATCATGGAGTAATTAAAGAGACGAGTTCTACCACGAAGTTACGAGTGGTTTTCGATGCCTCTAACAAAAGTAGTACTGGCATTTCGCTCAATGATGTGCAAATGGTCGGGCCGACATTGCAGGATGACTTGATACAGATATTATTACGATTTCGATTTTATAATGTAGCGCTAGTCGCGGATTTGGAGAAAATGTATAGGCAGGTGTTAGTAAGAAATGATGATCGAGATTATCAGAGGATCTTGTGGCGATTTTCCGAGAGCGATCCGATACAGGAATATCAATTGAATACCGTGACTTACGGTCAGGCCAGTGCCTCGTATTTAGCAATTCGAAGCGTGAGACAATTGGCAGAAGAGAATAAAGATACATTTCCGTTAGCAGCTAGGTGCATATTGGACGATATGTACGTCGATGACGTTATTAGCGGAGCTCAAGATATCGACGAGGCCGTGGAGTTAAAAAACCAGATAACCGATTTAATGAGCAAGGGCTGTTTTAAGGTTCACGGTTGGCAATCCAGTTCAGAGGCTGTCCTGCATGATTTACAACGGAGTGATGGATCAAGCGGCGTGGATATAAAGCTCAACGATATTACGCGGACTTTGGGCCTGGTATGGGAACCGAGTAACGACCTTTTCGTATTTACACTCGAACTTCATAAGGAGGTTCGCTCGAAGAGGGAATTATTGTCGGAGATCAGCAAAATATTCGATCCGTTGGGTTTTTTGGGTCCCGTTGTAATATTGACAAAGATACTAATGCAAGATACTTGGAAGGAAGGGATTGACTGGGATTCGACGTTGCCGGAAAACATCTTGGACCGATGGAACAGACTCAGGGAGGAATTAACGCGATCGATTAGTTTTCGTGTACCTCGTAAAATTGCTAATGCACATCATAACGATTTGATTTTGTACGGATTCTGTGACGCATCTAAAGATGCCTACGGGGCGTGCATCTATGTCAAGGCTCGATTCGAGAAGGAGCAACCGGCGCGCCTACTATGCTCGAAATCGCGCGTTGCCCCGCTCAAAACCATCTCAATTCCACGACTGGAATTGTGTAGCGCATTGTTGTTGGCGCGTCTGGTGGACCAGGTAAAGCGCGCGTGTAAATTCGAATTCTATAGAACTCTTGCATTTTCGGACTCTATGATTGCGCTGTATTGGATAAAGGGAAGTGTATCGCGATGGAAACCATTTGTCGCCAATCGAGTATCAGAAATTCTCAATATTTTGCCGGCTGATACGTGGGCACATGTTAAGGGTGAAGAGAACCCGGCGGACATATTATCAAGGGGAATATTTCCCGACATGCTCCTAGCTCGCAACTTATGGTGGGAAGGTCCTCCATGGATATCCACTGTTACGATGGAGACTCAGCCACAGTTGGATTTCGATGAGGCCCACCTTTCAACAATGAAGGAGATCAAGGTCGAGGAAAGGAGTCTCAAGGTATTATGCCACAATGCTACGACACAGGACTCTTTGTTCCAGGCACTATATTCTGAGAATTCCGAGTTAAATAAAATAGAACGCATACTGGCGTACTGTTTGCGATTCATTTCGAGCTGTAAAACCAGTTGTACGAAGAAAACTAAGCAGTTGAATGTCGCTGAAATCGAGGCAGCGAGACTCCATTTGATCCGGGATGCACAGGCCAGGGCGTTTCCCAAGGAACTTACATCCTTGCAGCAGGCAAAGGATATAAAGACATCCAGCAAATTGTTGACACTACATCCCTTCTTGGATGACAAGGGCATAATGAGAGTGGGCGGACGATTGCGTCATGCACCGATAGGATTTTCACGAAGACATCCTATTCTCCTGCCATCTAATCACATTTTAACCAGATTATTGGTCGAGCGAGAACATAAACGACTTCTTCATGCCGGACCACAAACCTTGCTTGCCTCAATTCGAAGAAAATACTGGCCTCTGCGTGGAAGAGATGTTATCCGCAGAATTTGCCACTCATGCGTGTGGTGTTCGCGTAGAAATCCTCACCCATGTTCGCAGCTCATGGGCGATCTGCCCGCAGATCGTGTCACGCCGATGCGACCATTTTTTAATTGTGGTGTTGATTTTGCAGGTCCCATCATTATTTTATTAAATAAGGGACGAGGGCGAAAAACAATCAAGGCTTATATCGCACTATTCATCTGCTTCGCGACCAAGGCAATTCATTTGGAGGCGGTGAGTGATTTGAGCACTGAGGCTTTCTTGGCTGCTTTGAGGCGGTTTATGGGTCGAAGAGGCCGTCCACAAAAAATCTACTGTGACAACGCTACAAATTTCAAGGGCGCTCAGCGTGAAATTAAGGATTTATATCTATTTCTTCAACGGCAGATTGGCGAATCTTCCCGTAAGGATTTACTAGATGAGGGAATACAATGGATTTTCATTCCTCCTTATTCTCCCCACGTCGGTGGATTATGGGAAGCTGGTGTGAAGTCTTGTAAAAATCTATTGAGGAATGTGATGGGAAATTCATTGTTCACATTTGAGGAGTTATGCACCGTTCTCATTCAGGTCGAATCGGTTTTAAACTCGAGACCACTATACGCATTGTCGAGTGATCCATCCGATTTGGAGCCACTTACGCCTGGACATTTTCTTGTAGGGGGTCCACTTACGTGTCTCCCTGAGGTTGATATCACAGATCTAAATGTGCACCGGTTGAGTCGATGGCAATTAGTACAGCGCGTTTTTCAAGATTTCTGGAAGCGGTGGGCGGCTGAATATATTAGTTCTTTACAGGGTCGCTCTAAATGGAAAAGGTCGCAGCGAGATCTTCAAATAGGCGATTTAGTTCTGCTCCGAGATGCGAATACTCCACCTTATCAGTGGAAACTAGGTAGAATCGTCGAGTTGCATCCGGGACCGGATAAGTATGTTCGTATCGTATCGGTGAAAACTGCGAATACTGTAACTAAGCGTGCCGTAAATAAATTGTGTAAATTACCCGTTCATTCTGAGGACGAAGATTATGACTAATCTTGGTGGGCGGTATGTTTGATATGATTTGACTCTAGGCGTAATTTCTTTCCGAAGTAGCCCGCATGAGGGCAATATTAACGATAGTTACGTGACAAGGACACGATCCGACTTTCGGCAGTAGTCAACAGCGCGCGCTAACGATCACTTGTATTTTCGCTTCATATCGACACGGCGTGATAAGAATGTAAGACGCCACGTAAATCGGAGTGCGAATTAGAAGAAATAATTGTACGAATTTAATAAATAAAGTGACTCGTTTCAATAATAAATTGGTTAGTTCGACGCCCAGTATCCAACAGGTACACTGAGAGAAAAATTTGAGAAAAAAAAAAAATGAGAGAAAAAATTTCTAACGACAATTATTTCTAACGACAATATTTCTAACGACAATTAACATAATGATGCATATAGTTAAGTTAATCATATTTCGTATTAGAAAATTATAAAATTATGATTAAGGCCAAAAGTAACTATATTTTTCTCTCAGTATATATTTCACGCAGAGTACACTCAGTATACTTATGATTTAAAAAGTTTCCGAATTTCTGATGCAATTTGTAAAACTCTATTTTAAGACACATAAAGGAACATATTTAATCTTACCGTAAAAGGGATTAAATAAATACTCGTTAAAGAGACTCTAAGCTCGTGTTTCAAAGACGTTTACGTATCTATCCGTCGTTGACGCGGCACTTAAATTCGAGAACATGTGCCGAGATTGATGCGCCCTTAGACTTTGTGATTCGATTACATCTCTAAGAGCCACGAAAAGCTGCTTTCTGATTTTCTGTCGGCTCCATAATATAAACGACCCGTATACGAGATGGAACTCGCTTTACTTACTGTTTCCGCTTTACTTTCACGTGAAATACTCGAGCGATGCCCCGAGAGAAATCATAACGAAGTCAATATCCGTACAGTTATCTCCCGGCACACGGATAACATGTGTAATCGCGTATGTTACGCGGCTCGAGGAGGGTTCGAGCACGCACCTTATCACGCGTGTCGCAATCACACAGACGAAACGCGGATGGAGAACATCGGATGGAATAATATTTCTCGTACATCGAACGACAAAAACGCTGACGTAATGAGCGCGACCATCAACGTCTCGTAGTCGAATTTAAATTGCCGCAGGCCGATGAACCCGTCGTATAATGCGAGCGATAATAAAAACGGACGGTTAATAAAGACGCGTCATCTAGAGTCTCGTACGGATAATTGATACTTCCGCGGACGCGAAACGGGGTCGACGACTACGGCGACGATACGTCAAAAACATTCGATCGACCGATCGACCATGCGCGTCGAACGGGGAGAGGGAAAGCGGGAGAGAAAGAGAAGCGGGGAACTAATGAAACGCTGGCGCTTGAAAAAATGTCATTTACCTCGCACACATACCGTCGATCTCCATCACCGCGTAATAAAATACCAAGTACGAGGGTCTGATCAGGGCCCCGAAGGCACATCGACGCATTTAAATTCGCGCAAAGATTCGCGGAAAGAGACGAACCTGACGGTCACCGTCACACCACCGACACATCGACGACGTGCTACGGTTGGTGTAGACACGCGATAATTGTAGATAATTCCCGGCGTCGCGTGCCGCCCGCATCCCCCTGTTTCTCCTAATTATATGTCTCCCAGTCCTCTCGGCGCGGCGTTCCCGCGCACTTCGCATACATACGCAGTCGCACACGTGTACGTGTATCGGAATCGACGTTTCCAGATAGAAACCGCGCGCTAGTGGTGGGACCATGTAAGCCTCTCGGGGCTGCACAAACGGGAGGGCGAACAAAGGGGAAATGGGATGTAGGATGCCCTTATCGACAAGGGCGACCAATATAATCATCCACATTCCATACCACGTGTACGTATATTATGTACAATGCATGCGATTTCGAGTATCAATCAGACATGTAAGATTTGCCGGACGAATAGATTAAAATCGTTAAAATTATATCAAAGATATCGATTTAATTCAAAGATATTGGTTTAAGAAAACGACTTATCGAGACTTTTAGATTGAGAGATTATTAGATTGTCTTGTCGAATTAATTATTTCTATTTCTGATTTAATTGATTGTTGTAACAATTTCATTTTTCTTCAACAAGTGAGAAGTATATAAATATAAATATCAATTTTCTAGAGAATTTATAGTAATTTGCAATACAATTGTAAGCACGACAATGATGTTGACAAACCAAAGTATAAATATACAGGAATCAAGCCCCATGAAATTTTAAACAGAATCGAAAAGCGTACATTCGGGATTTTGTCGAGCAATCAAACAGCATCCAAGTTTCGTGTGAAGCGCAATAGATATTTTTACGCACATCCCTCGATTTATTCACCGGCGGTTATCGCAGAAATAACACATCGCAACGAAGTATTTGAAGCGGCAGCCAATGTTGGCGGTGGCAAATGGTTTCTGTCACGAAGTCGTCCGCCGCGGCGGGACGAGACGAGGCGAGACGAGAGAAATGAGACGGATAACGACTTTAAACGTACTGGAAGTCAGCCACGGCGCGCCGCGATGGTGGCTAATGCGCGAAAATGTAAAATGTTTCATTAGAGAAAGACGCCGCTCGCTACGGCTGCATAGCGAAACCGCAAAAGAAAATACCCCGTAAAAGAAGTTTGTAGAAAATCTATTCCGCCGCTCGTCTAAATTCTACCCTCCAACTAATAGACCCCGAAGCGAGGGAAGGACAGACAGGATGGGCGCAAAGATCGCTGAGGACCGAGACGCGCTCTCTTTCGAGGGCGCGGTACGATACGCGCACATAGCTCGCAAGTAATTCCGAAAGTTCCTTCGTAAAGGTGAGCAGACGGCACAAAGGATTTATTCGGAATGTCAAAAGGGAAGATAAGCGAGGCCGCCTTTCCTTTCACGTGCATTGCGGATTTGTACATTTTGCGCGGGATAACGTCCAGTGTATTCAATCTCTTTACCTTAAATTAAAATCGTGTACCAGATAATCACGTAAATCACATTTGTCAACACAGTATCCTTCCAATCGTCTCGTAAAACTTGAGTCTAACACGAGAGATAATATTAATATCAAGTTAATAAATAACTGGAGAATATTAATAGACTAGAATAAGACTAGATAAAATAATTATATTATATATCTTATCATCAATGTTAAAGAAAAGTGTCGTTTTCCGAATTTTTGAGAAATATAAAATTACGGATATAATTAGAACAGATATATAGAATAAAATTGTTTACATTCATTTTTCCGGTATTGATTTTAATAATTATAAAACTTGTTAGCCTTACTGTTTTTTCCTACTCAACCGCCAGTTCTCTTTTTCGTCTACTGTACGTTTGCACATCTCTCGTTTAGTAATCCATCTCTTTCGTCGCTATATCGTTAACTCACTATGCGGGTCGAACGGCCGCAGTCCGGCGCCGGTGTGCAACTGTATGTAATTATTCTAATTCGTGGTGCGCGAGCCCGGAGCTCGCATTCGAATGCATTTGCTGTATCACTTTTTGCCTTTTCTCGCCAATTCCGGAATGGGCGCTGAATGGCAAATCATCGCCACACGTGACCCCCCCGCATCAAATTAACTCGCGGACGATGCCGCCATTACGGTATAAAAGCAGAATTTTAAAATCAAAGCTGGAAAAATCCGTGCCCATTGGACCATCCCCCGAGAGACCACTTCGCGCAATACGTGGCGCCGGGTTCGCTGCTGCGAATTTCAACGGCTCGCGAATCCGGGATCCGTTAAAGTAAACGCAAATCAAGCGTAAGGTCAACGGCGCGATCATGTCGGTTACGGGGAGTAAACTGTTCATAAGCAGCGCGTAATATGTAATTACCTTCGGACAGGGACAGCCGGATAACGTCGCATCCGCCAACATTTTCATTTCGGCGGCACACGTGTGCGGCCCGGCCGCCCAGTCTAATGGATTTGCTTTTACCTGAAATTGAATTATAACGCTGTAGCAGTTTGCGGCTTTGCCGCGTAACAAGATTTAATAAAGCAAGCCGCGTAATAATATGGTGCAGTAATAACATATGCAGTACATTACTGCGATATACATATCCCACGCGGATATATATCAGCGGCGTGGACGCCACGGATATGGAAGAGAGATATTACCGTTGCTGCGGCGCACCGCTCCCGAAATTGCGACGCATCGTTCGCCCGCGAGGGTAGAACAGGCGCACCCTTCGCGCTTTCCGACCACGCACACATCGACCGCGGGGCGATCTTATTTACCGTACAATTTCATTTCTACGAACCGTCGACCGGCCTCCGTAAGCCACGTCCCGGCAAACGCCGACATTCCTCGCGAGACGTAATTCTAGCGACGATATCTAACCATCTTATTTGCGCGGATTGCATCGCGCCATCTCGACATAGAATACGAAAAACCAACAAACGGACGAAAAGAGAGAAAAAGAGCGAGAAAAAGAGAAGAAGCTTGCGACACGTGAAACGCTTTGACTTACGTTTTGACCAAGTTTCGCCGACCACCTGAGGACGGCAGGTGGAAGCTATGTTTAAACAAAATTATGCTATCACATTTTTCCTAGTAAAAATTCTGTGGAAATCATTTTATAACAAGCTAATAATTATCGTACTAAAAATTTTCTAGTTGAGAGTTTTAATAATTAAATATAATGATCACGTAACAATTATGTGTATAATGTAAAATAAAATATAACATCTTCAGTCAAAATTATTTGTCTAATAATAATTTTCAATAATATATATATTTCATCTTTATGCTTTTAAATTATGCTCCAATTATTCCATTAAAGCTAAAAGTGTAATTTTGTATTATTCAGTATCATTGATGTTAAATAAATATCTTATAAATCTATAAGGAATTGATTATGAGAAAGAATTTTAAATGAATGTTTTAAATTTTTCTTGAAATAAAGTTAAAAATAATAGAAAAAAATGTTGAATTTTTAATTTTTCACAAAATAATCTTAATTATCAATACTTGAATAAATAGCAACCGATTTTCTCTAAATTTTCCTCTAATGACTGAACGACATTTTGCACTTTCGCCAGCACCCTGTATACAGGTATCGGACGCCGTGGAAGAGACAGATGGATTCAGACGGACGAGAACAACGTGGCACGCCGTGAGAAAAAGAAAAGTCGAGTGGAGACGAAACGGAGAAAAGGGGGGAAGTGAATGGATGTAGAATGGCGGTTTAGCGGAGACGGGTGGTACAGGAAGGAAGCGAGGAAGGAAGGATCAGGAAGGAAGGAACATGTAATTCCGGAGGGCTTAGCGCGTCCCAATTTTCGGGCCAGTAAATTCCAATAACGTCCGATGCCCTTAAACTCTTCGTACATCACGTCCCGTGAACCGGCGACCGATTTATAACCGAGAAATTCGGGTTATCGATACCTATCGGCACCCCGCATCTCCGTCCGCCTCGCGCACCCGGACGAGCGCCGCAGCTTTTCGTGGGGATAACGATGCACCCCGGCCCAAGTCTCAGCCAATGATTTATGAATCATTGAGGAAACACTCGGCGTATATACGATCTTCATCTTGCAAACTGTCTGCATCGCGGCTTTAATGACACGAATACACGAAGCCGGGTGGAAGAGAAGAGGCCAAGTCGGGCAGTGAGTTACTGGTTTACTCCGTTTTTCTTGCAAACAACTAAAGTTTTCAAGCTTTCAAGTATTGTCCCTGGTAACGGGCGGAGAGAGAGAGAATCAGTTAAACCACAGTTAACTTTAACCAGTATTTATGGGAACGACCGTACGTCTGTCGGTTAGCACGTGCGGATTTCTCACTACTTTTTACGATTCGGCCTAACTCTCACGGCTCCTACTACGGTAACTCGAGACTTTCATAAATTATAAGAGCTACCCGCGCGCGCGCGCGTGCGGTCGAGAGACTCTTTTTCGCGCGCCTTCGACCAGCGTCTTCCATCAATGACCGAGCGAGATCGAATTTCCGGCGTTTCCTTCCTTCCGATCGAGACCACGCGTCACCGCTCCCGAAGAAATCGATTTAGCGGAAACGTCGCCGCAGCGAAGGCTGCGGTAGAACGCGATGCGCAGTTGGCGGTGATGCCGGTATGTGCAGGACACCGTAATGCCGGACACGCCGCTGCGAACAACGCTGAAGCCAATAACTTACGCCACGCGGCTTTGAACAGTCGTCCGGGCTTGCGGTTTCGTGACTAAATAGTAATATCGGGAATGCCGCGGCAGCGTTACGTTGCCCATATTAGCGACGCAAGAACATGCACACGCGAACCCGGGGGTGACTGCCACTGAACGATCTCGGCGGTGACCCGCACGAAAGTGATGCCAATTCAACGATAAGAATCAAATCAACGAAGCCCGATCCGTTTGCGGAGCGATTGATCTATTTGGAGAACCACCAAGAGTGGTTCGAATTCCGAGTGACGTTAATCCCTGTTAAAAGATTAGGCGTTGACGGTTCGTTCTCAAATACATATGTATGCTGATGTATACCAATTACAATTGTACATACAATATATGTAAATCATTGTTGCTGTATTATACGTAACGTAAACTTGATGATGTGTTCCAAGTAAATTCAGGCGGTACAAATGGCACAACACGATACCATTCCCACTATTAATTTCCCGTATCGTGCTCTAGCTAGCCAGCGGTATAATATAGAAGTCTGTGATATCAATGTGTCTTTCTCCCTCCCTCTCTCATTGTGTATACATGCGTATATGCGCGCAGCGAGCGACACGACGTGGTACAACGCAAATCATATCAACCACGCGAAGACAATGGAGAGACCAATTAATTGAATATAGCTCGCTAGATGATTACATCTTGAGCCATTTTGCTGATACATTTGCACATGTCGAATATAACGAGCTATTCTCGCCCCGAAGCTACCACGGGAGAGAAAGAGAAGGACGGATATCGGGGAAGATTCGAGTGGAAATTGGACAAAATGACAATCGCAAATAACGACGACGCGCCCCTTGACGAGTCACTCGAGATGAATTATGTTATCAGAACCTCTCACGAGTTCACACCACGAAGAGTTGGCCAATTAGGGAACTACGTGCTACAATTGCGTCCCTTTATTGTTATAGTCGCACTCGATCATCTCGCGCATGGCGTTCACGTCTCGATTGTTCTCTCACATCCACTGCAGATTTTAATTCTGCAGTGAAAATATATTTTCAAGCAATTTTCACACGTGACGTATCATGTACTACTATTGTGCTACATACACACAGAGGACCCGAGGAAGATTTAAACAATTGTTATCCTTTTTGATGTTACGAGTGCTACAAATTCCATCGAATTGTAATTTGAAATCTACGCAAAGTTAAGTGAACAACATTTTCTCATCATTTATCGAGCAATACTTTTATGTTCCAGAAAAGATATTGTAATACATGAGCATTTCTTCGACAACGCGTAACATTTCACGAATCGCTTAATTTAATCCGCGAGATTATATTTTTGACAAGCTCTAATCAATGACAGCAGCTTTATTCGAAAGATATCTTACGGCCAATGCCGTGTGTAATGCAAGCAAGGGAAAACTGATATCTCCCATCTCGCGTCCTCACGCGAGAAAACCGCGGTCATTATTCTCGCACCGCCGACTTTATTTACGATTACTCCAATAGATGAGACAGCGGACAGCGGACATCAGCGTTATCTTTGTTCGCGCGCGGCACAAAGCCGCGTTGCGGACCGTGTGTGCACGCGGCAACCCACACGAATAATGAAATTTCGTTACCGCAAGACAATACTGTCATGCATGCCTGGCCAGATTCTGCTACCTGTCCACGGCCCGCCTGGTGAAAGCTACACGAGCCGAACAACTGTTATCGTGGCAAATTGCACGTTCCTTGTGTACCATTACGAAATTCTGCGGTAACATTGTTCTACCGCCGCTCGTAATTCATTTCCGAAAAATGTACACGCTTTTTTTTACAAGGGATATCGAATGCGTCCTCCGTCGAACAGACTGTTTCAAAGTAATTACCGTCTAATTATTATAAGCGAAATCGAAAGCAGCCATGAATCTGACAGCGATCAAAATGATAATCATGTATGCGCGCGTTATCAGGATCAGCTAAACACGGATTCGTCGTGTGATATTTCAGTAAATTAGATATGAGATACAACATTATCAAATTTGCCGGTCTCATCATCTCAATCGTCGTACGTATCAAGATTATTGCGCTGTCGCGAAAATACCCATCGCGAAATCAACGAGCCGGATCGTTCGGAGCATCTATGAACCATCTGCTTCTATAGCTCCCCTGCGTGTGATAACTTAGTTTTATTTACCGAATAGACAGTCTAAATCAAGCCAATGTTTGAACCGCGCAGCACTCCACCTCTGTTGCTTTTCCCCCCTTTTCCGCGTTCGGTCGCGGGGCGGAAGAAAAGAGAGAGACGGAACGACAAAAGAGCTGTAGGGAGAAGGAACGAGACAAAACGAGGGAGGAAAGGATGAAGAGAGAGAGGGTGCAGCCGGGAATCGGTTCGCATAGATCGTCGGCGCGGACAGCCGCGCCATTAGATACGCCCATCTCAATCACTGGCGTACGGAGGGTCATAAATTCTCGCGTAAAAGTGGTGTAGAAGAGGCGTCGGTGACGGCGGAGATGCGCGTGCTGCAAATGCAGCCCCGGGTGTTTACAGTCGGGTCCATTCTCTCCGCACGTACGTCCCGCGTCGCGTCGCGTTTTCACCTCGGACGAGATTAGTAATTGTTTGCACTGACTCCGATATACTTTGCGGAACAGTGTCGAGAGCGTTTAGGAGTTCCCACACGACGGCTCTCCCGTCCCCGATGACAAATACTCGTTCGCCGACGGCCAATCGTGGCGGATAATTCCGCCAAATGTGTGGGATGCGCTAATTAATACGCAACCGTGGAACTGCCGCCGTAACTGCCGCCGAGTTGCGCTGCTATTCTCGTTTCCGTCTCCCCTTCCCGCTCGGCTAATTGCCTCAAGATATCCTTTAGGGGCGCGATAAGTGCGTGTGAATGGGAAAGTAAATTGCCCTATCCGCGCAAAAGGAAGAATAAAGTACAGAGCTAATGTTCGCGTCGCCAGTCTCATGACTTTTATGAATGCCAATTACATTCGCACACGCGCTTCAGTTTCGTTTCGCATTTGCGACACGTGGGAGGAACGATTATTTTCTTTAATAAAAGTAGAATTTTATAAATGCCGTCGCTCGCATACCAATTATACCTGTTATTTGTACGGCGACAGTTTATTTTGGTCTCCTTATTAGGGAAGAATTATAATGGTATAATCAAGCTTCGGTAAATAGAACGATACAAATTTTTTGCGAGGTTTCTTGTGCTAAAGAATTTTTTTACACGAATAAAATCTGCTGCAATTTTATAATTTATACTATTTTGTTTAATTCTCATCCAAATAAATATCGAGTGATGTAAAAAAAATATTGTACATGGTATATTATTATAAAATATACAACATCTAATAAGAGGAGAAATTGTAATTGTGCATCAAATTATAAATCTGGTTTATTGAAGAGCCCCAGTTTAGAGCTTAATTAAAGAATACTTTAGGATCCGTCGATATTGCGACGGTATTACAACAAGCTCTGACAAGCTCTTTAACGAAGAAGTTTGTACCCTTCGCAATATTTTCATACGATAAATATCGCGGTTCACGTTACGCGATGCTTCAACGCTGACATTTATCTACGGGAATTGCATGTCGTGTTCGTACGCGCGCTCGCGTTGACAAATATCGCACGATGTTAGTAGATACTAATGAAAACTTCATTTAAACAGGATTATACGACGTTAATATTAATTATTATTACAGGATTAAACTTATGACTGGACGAAGCGGCGAGTAGATCGAAGTTACCTTCTTTCCTACACATCTTAATTAACGAACTAAAAAGAAACTACCTTTCTCGCTATATATCTCAATTATCTCGTGGATTTATATATTTCGCAAACATTTATTTCCAAGATTAAAAATTTATTAATACGCTTACCAATATAATACCACACAATATTATCTTTATAGAAATATTAATTATCTCATACGAAATAAAGAATATTTTCATTCTAAATCCTAAAAAAAGAAACAAATATATACCGTTTAAAGCCACAGTACAAAATGCAATGAAAATGCCGCTGTTCTCGCATTCATTCGTAATTAGCAGAATAAAAAGTGTAACACGTCGGGATTGACAGAACCCCAGTTTACCTACGCGACTTCCAGACGTGCGGGAAGTAACTTTAGCTTAAGGAAGAGGGGGAGGGAGGGTGAAGGTAGCCTGAAAGCGGAGATGGCGGTTATGGGGCCTGAAAGTTGCCGGCGGGAGAGCGACGGTAGGCAGTGATCGAGCGGTCGCGACTTAATGAAACTCTTAAGTGCCGACTATTAATATGGCTTCCAAGTTACAGGGTGGCCCGCTGCGCCTCCATCCACCGCGCCCGCGTTCCCTTCCTACCGTCTTCTCGCCGGTTACAAGCTCCCCGAACACGAGGAAATGGCCGTATCGCGCAATTTTACGCCGAAAAGTGAGAAATTAACGCTATTTATTCCCGTATGCTGCTCTCCGTCGGCACAGAAATTACGTCAGACGATCAGCGAGATCTACTGCAATCTGTCCCTGTTCCAACTAATCTGACTTTCTTCCACTCAATCATATATGCGCAATTACAGTTCAACATGACACTACGCGATACTTTACGACTTGTTAAATTATTTTATACATTCATCAAATATAAATTGAAGAAACAGCCGCTATAAGTACACTTGTAAACTTTTAAACAAAATAAGAGACAATTGTCATCGAATAAAGAAAGTAAAATGTGCAACTTTCTAATTATAATATCGGTAACTATCACAAAATCATCGAAAGCAATTGTATATTTGCAGATAGATATTTCATATCTAGGAAATTATTTTTAAACTATATTGGATTTTGTCATTGGAAAGTTATTGATTACTTTAAAAGTCATAAAATTATTGAAAATATTTTATTTTAGTACTTTATTGGCGACTTGCTCTAAAATAATTCATAGCCGCTCAACCACATCAATTTGCAAGGGATAAAGATAGAAACTACAAAGTGTCACCATTATCCTGATCAGCTGCCCGGAATCCAATAATTTACGCGAACATCCGGCGAGCGAGCCGAACTAGTAGTGCGCTAAACCGAGTTCACGCCTTGTCGCGCTTTTCGAACCGCTGTCACGCAAGGCGGTCGGCTACCGGGCTTCACGTCCCCGTCCCCAATTTGTCTTTGAATGAAAAATTGATCCGGTTAGGCGACTGTTGTAGCTAGTCGGAAATTGCGAGCGTAGGAAACTGGCGGGTGGGGAGATCGATGGCGCGCCGATACTTTATCCGCCGCGATACCGTCGACGTCGGGCGTCGTCGCGATCCGAACCAGGGAAACTGGATCGCGCTCATTCGTGTGTTCGAATAATTATTTCCAATTTCAAGATTCAATCATCCTGGATAAATTAAAATCCAACAGGGCTCTCCAGGCTCTCGTCGTCGTATCACCTACGGCCCGCTGATCGTTACCTGATTATTAAGTATCGCGAATCAAGGCGGAAGGAGCTTGTAACGAGGATATTACACGAATTTAATTAAATATAATAAAGTGCAAGTTCGCCGATAGAGTCGCCGAGCGCGACTAAGTGCACCGAACAAGATTGATCTCTAAAAATTTTAAGTAGCGCTATGTAATTACGACGATCAGAATTTTGTCGTTAAATCTATTTGTGAGAGAAACCGTCTGATATTCCTGACGTTCGTTTGTTTTTTCTAGTTCTCTCCAATTGTTTACAGAGTTCCGGTAGTCCAACCAGAACCGTCATGACAAATGTTCCCGGACAACAAATGGCGTTATGGTTCGTACGCGCGCCGTTTATCTGAGACTGACGACGCTCGCTTTCAGCTCGCTTTGCGGGTTGTGCATTTTTCGCGTCCGCGCGCACGTAGACGCGCCGAAAAATTCGCATCCGTTGAACATTGGTCGCTTTGTCGCCACCCCTCCGTTCCGGTTTTCCTTTCCCTGTGCTGTTTTTTTTTCCCGCTCCCCTTTTTCGCCCCTGTTGATGCACGCGTTCGCCCGTTTTTTCGATTCGGCGGCGAGACAATGAAGTCCTTATCGCCAACGGCTATCGCGTCCGCCGAATCGGCCGCAACCGATGCGCGGTTGCTCCTTTTTCCACTTTTATTTCCCGATCTATATAAATATATATTTTTCTTTTTTTCCATTTGCCTCTGGTTTACACCGGAGCGTTCGCGGTTTTTACCGTGAGCGTGGCACCTTTGACCGCGACGTGCTGACAGCGACAGCGCGCGGACTCGACAGAATTTCCCCAATACTCCACGAGTGCCGCTGATAATTTCGACCTTCCTCAACTTTAAAAATTATTGGTTTCAAACCGTGAAAAGTCACTACCACGCCCGTGACATGACGTCGCAAAATGGATTGAACTCTATTATCTTAATTGCACGCTGATTTTCTCTAAGAACCAATATAATATCACGGAATTTAAATTACACCTAAATAAGTCGTTCTCCTCAGTCGCGACTAAAAGCTAAAATCTCCTTGGTTAGCTTGGAAAACTTTGTAATTCAATTACTTCGAAATTGTAAGTTGTGTCCTACAAACTAAGCACTTGTATTTCGTATAAATGATTAATTTTGTATGCGCGAGTACACAAAATTACTTCGTGTTCCTTTGTAAAAGTCTTCTCTAATTGATAAGTTTTAACATTTTATTCTTAAAGAGAGTACGTTACCTCTTTACATCACTAGAATAATAAATTTTCCGAAATTAGAGAAATATGTGATATTACGTTATCTCCGGAATATTACGTATAATGTCGCGAGAAATAATCTCTCTCTCTCGAGTAGTGTACTTCTGCCTCCAGAATTTTTAAATGAGAGTGTCAAGATAAAGAGTAATCTTTCAGGCTCATCTCCGAGCCTGAGTATATATACAAACTAAACAGTTTAAACAACAATTTTCTTCTCTTGGCGATGCTAATCATCTTTTAACAAGTGCGCGTAAGTTGAGCGTGTGATTACTTCGTCCGCCCGACGAAACACGTGTCGATCGATGTAAGTACACGCCTCTTAGTTCCAGAAATAGTCGCGCCGCGTGTTTAACAAGCCCGTTTAACTTTTAATAGGCTCGATGGCCTAATTATGAGCCACCGCGAAGTAATGAAGTCTGTCACGTTTCGCAAGCGGATATACTGGGTGTGAACAACGCAGCTCCGATGTACGGAAGCAGCATGAAAACGGAAGAAATCAGAATTCTTCGCGCTATGTTTGGCGCAGTGTTATCCAATAAGATTTCATTTCATTTCATCAAATAATTATTAATAATTTCTGTATTATAGTATCGTAGTTACAAATATCAAGTTATATCATGTTTATTACCGTACCTATAAGTATGTTGATAACTTTCGCTCTCATGATATTACAAAAGCAATGGGAGTATTTAAATTTTAGAATTATAATTGTCGGAATTATTTTGTTTACGAATACGCTCAATGTGACGCTCTTAGATAAATCGTCATCAAAAGAAAATAAATAAATGGCATGCAGACACGATGAATAAATGCACTCACCATTGCTGCGGATGGACCCCGTCGATCGGATGACAGCAGGAGACTCGTGATAATCTGAAAACATACATGAAACAAATTCGATTACTACTTTCAATCGTAGGATTTTGTATCAAAGGTAGTACACGGAGCTGTTAAACAAAGATATGGCCATATTGAGATCGGGAGCGTAAATATACGTGGGTATAGCTTTGACGAGAGAGAAAACACGTCCACCATTTCGCGGATTGGTCGAACGAGTCGACCGTACCTGAAATCAACGCGCGGAATACACGCGCGTTCTCGAAACCGTGGAATCCACTGCAGAATCGGCGCTCGATCACTCGGCGATACAAAGTGGCGCGCGAGGCGATATCGAAACTGCATCAGCCTTGAATAGCGGTTAAAGCATCGCCCGCAATCGAACGCGCACTCTGTACTTGATCGCTCACGGCGCGGGACGAACGGAGGAGGGGAGGAAGCGGCGCGGTATACGGAAGAGATGAATACGGCGGAGCACCTATTAATTAATTAGTCCCCAAATCGGCCAATGAACCGAATCGACCCGAATCGTCGCTGATTACAGAGGACGTTATGTACTCTTGCACGGCGGGTCAAACGTGATTCGATGGGCCGACACGATCTATCGGGCGATCCGCGAGTGCCGTTCGCGATGAAACGGATAATAAGGCCGAGAACCCCTTGAATCTCGTCCTCAAACCGTGTATTTTGTCGGCGAAAGAGCGAAACGTTTCGGAGCGAAAGTTTCACAGAAGTTTCACGCGCGCTGTCAGAAAATTTCCGAGTACTCCCGCTCATGAAATTCTCATCGAAATTCCGAGAGACTCGGAGTCCCGGTAATTGACGAATAACGGTGCATTGGATTACTCAATCTACATCGGAATAAATCACAGTCCCGACTAATTATACATAGATGAACAATAGAAAGTTAGCGGCTATTAACATTCGGAATTAAGTGACGCATAACTTGTTACTAAATCCCGAAACTAGCCCGCTTCCACTGTGTAACACGATGTAACCGACGCCGGTTAAACTCATCGTAGATCTAACTTGAAGTTAACCAATCCCAAGGCAACCGCTGTGCGGTAGTCTGGCCGTCCACAAAATTGTTATTCAAAGATAATTTTGGCGCAAGGAAATTTCGACAGCCAGCTATTTTCCGCACGGTCGTTTCGACCAGCAGTTACACTTGCGCGAACAGAAAAGTAACACGGACGTTACAAGGTAAACTATCCTAAAATAATATAAACCAGTCAGTGGCACAAACGTGCAAAGTTCTGTGTGATATTTTGCTTGAAAAGAGTCGCGCTAATTACACTCAATTGCTCATTTCACTCAAACTGGACCTTTCGAAGAGAAAGAGAGAGAGAGTCTACAACTCTGCGGGTATATTTTCGTTATTTACAGTAGGATTCATCTGGATAAAAAAATTCCCGTCAGTTTTTCCAGTTTATCGACATTAATTATATATTTGTACAGCTTTTAAGGAGGAAAGTAGAACGCTACGTGTATATTTGAGATGATCGAGTATTCAGCCTTCGGCCGCGGTAGCAATTATGAGTTAATCAGTTTCACGATCGACGGAGAAATTTCTGTGACCTCGCGAACCGAGATTGTGCGCGCGGATATATACGTGTATGCGACGCCTCTGGCATACATAATTAAAGCAATATTTATTAGAGATGCTATTACATATGAGAATACGAAATCGGCGCGAAATTCATGAAAATTCATTAAGCTCCCGCACATCAATCCGCAATTATTCGATCGTTGTCGACGATCCGCGCGAGCTCTTGCCCGTCATTCATACGGGCGAGAGCCGACGACTTATTATCGAATATCCGACTTCGTCAGTTTGATAACCCGGCCAATCGAGCTCGTAAGCGCCACTTGGCGCTTTTCCAAAAACACCATGCAAATAAGCTATTATATTAACAAAGTCTGGCGATGAATTATCTTCGCGATAAATAATACTGAAGGACATTTCGCGAGCAGCCGACCGGCTGAATGCGCATTAAGTCGTATCTCGAGAGCTTCCTATTTCCGTAGAGATTTATTATCTCGATAACTTCTTTAAAGAGTTACGCTATCTCGCGGCTACCCTTTTTCATTTTTAAATATCAACAAAATGTACCGATCAAAGTCGCAGTTTAAAACGATTTATATGAATGCCGATATCGTGAACTCTCAATAGCGTGCGCGAAGTCATTGAAAATGAAAGGACGGATAAATAAACGCAAACACGGATATTTCTAACGAGGGTAAAAATCAGGTCATTTATGGTTTAAAGTCTGTCATGAATATAATACCCTGAGATCGAATTAATCTTTTTATACCTGAAGCAAGCATATTTTTTAAATCAGAACGGCGATAAAAAATCTTTACAAAATCCATCTTGAAAAATGAAGATTAGTCAAAAAGAGCACTGACAGCTTCGTATTGATATTCTAACATACTTATGTAAATTTGTACGTTAACAGGAAGGAATCAAGCTGCTGCGCGCGAATGACAGCGTGACATAGATGGGAGAAAATATCTGGCGCAAAGTACCGGATGAAATTTATTTTTCGCTCGAATTCTTCACTCTGCTGTACGTGAAGGGAAAATTCCAGAAATCGATCAGTGGGAACCTTTCACGACAGGGAGATGCCGCCGCCGTTGCCGCTGCCGTCGCTGACGACGACAACGACGACGACACGACGATGGGAAGGTAATAAGGTGGCCGTTTGTCGTTCGAAGTGTCAAATAAGCGCATCGAGGCACCCGTTAGCAGCGGGCGCGCGCGCGCGCGCGAGACCCGATCTTTTTCTCAACGTGCCATGCCACACTGGCTGCTGACACATTCCAACCGACCTGTCTTCGTGCCTTCGACCCCTTCGCCCGCGGTGCTACGTATAGAATAATAAGCCCGGGCAGTTTCCGACGTATGTTAAACAGGAAACGGGGGGGGGGGGGGACCGAACGTATCCACGAGCAAGTCGAGTGAACGGGCACTATACACCCCGGAAGCCGAAGAGAACGCGCGCGCGTCCACGATCGCCATATATAGTCGCCACAAATATTCAGTTGATATCTTTTTTGCGATACCGTCGATTTAAACGGTAGAAAGAATTGCGAGCGAAATGCGAATTGCGACGCTGGGCAAACTCGAAGCGGTAGAAGCTTCGATCGTACGCGGTCGCTTCCGACTCAGCATAAATGGAACGTCACGAATCGTCCTCTCGACTGGTTCAATGTTTGTTAAGAGCCGGTATATTAGTTAATTCCATTCCCGTCATTACACGACATTCGCAATTAAACGGAAATCTCCGCAAAGCTAGACGGATGGTGACGGCGGGTTGAGTTGAGAAAGAGAGAAAAAAAACGTGAAGAAATGCTTCCGGGCGGCGGCACAAAAATATTTGAAGCGCGAATAATTGATTCTCCCCCGATAGCGCGCGCGGATACGCCGCGCGTGTTTGCACGTGCTAGCCGGGGATCGTTATGGAAACGGGGGCTCGACGTATCTACAGTCGACGTCGCGGTCCTCCCGCGGGACAGACATTATTACTACCAGCCGCGGCGTCTTCGTCGTTACTGCACCTAGTTGCATATGTACATTGGTGGGTGCATTAAATGGTCGAAGTTCGCGCGTCGAGTTCCCGAGAGTTCTTCTATCTTAGCTAAGTTCGCCGAGTGTCGACGCTCGATAAAAGTGTTTCTCTTTCCTACCCCCTTGCCCGCCGTCGGAGTTTATACCGCCGCCGAAGCCACGCCCGGCGAACTTTCGGCTCCTTGACCAGGCGGTTACGCTTCTTCTTCTTCTTCTTCTACTTCTTCTTCGCCCTCGTTTTTGAGACGCTCTCGGCACCCGCCGGTCCCGCGATAACAGAGAAATCGCGTGCGCGCGCGCTGCCGTCTTACATCCTCCCCCAGGGAGGGACATTAATAATCCAAGCCAACTATGCCAACTTACTTTGCCCGGCATATCGTAGTTACCTCTATTTAAATTATTATCCACGTATGGGCTATCTGTTATAATAATTATGTTACAATTCGTAAATTTATTATAATAATTGCGAGTAACGGTGAGATATTGTAAAGCCATGACAATTACACTCGCCATTGTTAGAGTTGGCAAATTCAGCTCCTCGCGATCCTACGTCTCTTTACTTTGACAGAATATTAATTCAAAACTTTGCTAGAAAAATATTTTTAGACTTTCTGTTAACAGGGTGTGAAACAGGATGGTGCTTAATCAGATTTGCTCCAAGTAGACGCCAAGAAGGTGGACTTGGAAAAAGTAGATTTCAAGTTGATCAAAGAATCCGTAGATGCCTTGAAAGAATTATGAAGGATACCTCATATACCGAGACGATGGTCTGTACGTGTTATCCTCATTTCGCACTTATAACTTTTTCGTGCTATGGAATATTTCATAAGCTTGTATTAAACCTTGGCGGCGTGTTCTCTGATGAATTTGTAGACGACCCTTTTCTCAGTGAAAATTTCATTGGGCGACCTACTCTGTCCCTCGGAACTTGCGAGTTTTCAACTTGAATACCTTGGTAACTGAAACTCGGATTAAAATTCTGAGATGCCCCACAACGGATTCGAGCGCGCCGATCGACCGCAAAAACGTTCCACGCATGACGTCCGTATGATAAGAATATATCCGTAAAATCCCAGCGTGAAAGGAACGCACCTCAAAAGTTGCGTAAATCCTACTCTCCCCTTCTCGCTATTTACAGCATTCGGTAACACTTATAAGTATACGTGGGCAAACGTGCGTACATGTGCATTGTGTACGTGTATAAACCTATAGAATCGCGCCCAGGAACGGTAAATTAACCGCGGCGCGTCAAGCGGGACTTTATAATCCGGAAATTAAAGGTGTATTATATCCGGAGAACGGGCAGGGAGGGTGATGAAGGCGCAGGAGGACAGCGGGGATGTGGGCTGCTAGCCAGTCTCGTGCTCTCGTGAGGGAGGGAGAAACGTGGCGAAGGTGCTAGCGCTCGCGGCGATACCGCTGGACTAAGAGAGAGAGAGAAAGAGAAAGAAACGAGGAGAGGGTTGCGAAAAAGGGTTGCGTGTAAGAGAGAGAGAATCGCGGTAGAAAAGGAGAATCGCCCGGTATACGGAAGATAGAAGAACTCGGGTGAACACGGCGTGGCGGAGAGCGGTAACTTTTCTTATAAGATCTAAAGTTTCCGCGTGCGAAAGGCCTGCTCGCTCTTTTCCGCGCCCCTTCCGCCAACATCCCCTGGCCGTTCGTCGCAACCTTCCGCGTCCCTCCGCCCGGTCTCGTTCCTTCGCTCGACAGCCTCTCCACGAGGCGAAGCGAGCTCTGCGGCGGGAAATATTAGAGCTTTTAAACGTCGTTATTAGTTTGCACGGTGAGCCGAATAACTTTCGAGCTACCGCGAGCGGGCTCTGCGATACCGCCGCCTCACGAGACGCCTCGCCACGGTAACGGCTTTGCTGCCTTTCCCTCGTTGCGCTCTGGAATCTCGTCGAATAACAATTTGAGTGCCGTTTACAACGAGCGCGAAAGGGAGAAATGGGGGAGGTTTCGGTGATTAACGTGATCTCCGATAAAACTGAACCGGCGCCGGTATCGCGCGACCAGTTGTATTCCCGGGACGAACGAGGGTACCTCGGCGATAACGAGAACGCCGAGGATTCGCTTTCGTATCAAATAAATCGTCGGCGATTATAAGAGGTATTCCCTAAATAAGGAAATGAAAACGCGCTCCCTTTAAATATCTCATTGGGATACTACCCAGTAGTGAACTCGACCGTTCTCCCGCGAATGTAATCGGCTGGAGCGTTCTTTAAGCGCAGCGAGAACAAATCGGGTTAATTTTCATGAAGTTTACTTCGCTTGATTAGCGGAACAGCGCGACAATAGACCCTCCCTTTCTCCTCTTCTTTCTTTCTCTCCGCGGCCGGAGCGAAATTAATTTTCACCGGAGACAAAAGCATTTTCGGAGGGACACGATTTCTTGCATCGTGCCCACTTGGAAAACGATATGCGTTCGCCAAGTTCCGCAGTCGCCGCGCCGCGGCACCGCCCTCGAGTCCTTCGATTTCAACTTGGGGAAAATAGTAGACACCGCTAACGCAGCAACTTTAAAGTAAAAGTTATTATTGGTTTAACCTAGATTGGGTATCCAGTTTCCAATCAGCACAGGAAAGAGGTATCGCGAGAAGGAAGAAAAGCGAAGGGAGAAAGAGAGAGAGAGTTGAGGCCAACACGCCTCGCATTGATCCGGCAGCGGCAAACGCATTAAAAGCGCATCTACCATCTACCGAAAAGACGTCGACCTACGACGTAGATGAATTATTAGCTTCTCAGAGATCGTGCAGCGAGGCGAAAATACATTTTTGCTTCGCTACGAGGAGAGTAGACGCGACGTGACACAACGCGAAATTCGCGAGAGATCGCGCGAGATACGTGCAGCGCCAAGTAACCCAGCCTGCGTTAAGTTTTCCGACCGGTGTGCGCGAGACAGACAGCACACGAGTGGAAAAAAACCCGAGAAGAAGAGAGAAAGAGAAGCGATACGTTCGCTCGTCCATTAAATCGCATTTTGCTCGTTCGCGCTCGGCGGCCGCTTGACGAAAATGTAAAAATGTATACGGTCTCGCGAGAGCCGTCGGTCGCATAAAGCAGCCGGGATCAGCGCGACATCGCGCACTCATAGCAGGCACACACTTTTGCACACATAATAGCTACAAAATTACTTTATATCACATCATATTACTCTATTGGGACGCTATCGTTTTACCCCAGCGGTGCATTCCAGGATCCTACACGCCGACGCGAGGCTTGAGTAATGTGTCCGCAGTCGGAGGGCACGTCGTTCACGCTCATAAAATTACATCGCGCCTTCTCAGGGGAAGATTTTTACTTTGTAACAATTCAGTTCAGGAGTTTATCTCTCTTCCTCGGTCTCCGTCTTGTCCTGTAAAAAGCGTCGCCACGCTTCGAATGCAAGCGCCATCATCTCCCCTCCAACCGGCGAAATTATTAAGGGCGTTCGAAGTATATCGAATTATACTTAGGCGCGTGTCCGGCGTACGGTGATTAGCATGATACAGGGACGGCGTGTGCGGATCCACATAGATATGCGTCGTGTACGACTGGCCAGCCGACCGACTGGCTGGTGGCGGTACTTTATATCGCGGATGCTCATGGACGACGATGCCTGGCGCATTCGTGAGCAACCGGAGGATGAGGTACAGTTAATGCTTGCCAGAATTTCCCATGTGGCGCACATCGCCGTGCTTCTGTATTTTCTCGCGTGCCTACGTGCGGCATTCTACTCGGCAGGCGCCGCTGTGTATGTGTGTGTGAGACGTGTGTGAAAGATGCGCGAAATGGTGATCTTAACTTCTTTTTTTACAGAGAAGATAACGCGAGCATGATGAGCGGGGGACGAATGAAAAGCTGACCAAAAGATATAGAATACACTATATAATTTATATTCGCAGTGTCATCATATCGTATGTATGAAACAATACAAAAGAGAATTTTTTCAATTCCGTATTTGGGATACGGTAAACGTTAAAAGTTAAAAGTGCGCATGCTCACTTTCGTCTTTCGATGCAATTATGTCACTTTTAACGTTTATCGTATTCCAAATACGGAAACTATCTGTTGGGCTGTCAACTATGATAATTTAAAACGTTTCCTGTTTAGTACAAGGATCGAAAAAATCTAAATATTTATACATGTATAGAAAAAAAATAATGTCTAATGTTTCTATAACATATAAGAGACATATACTTAATTTATTCTCGCGACAGATTATCAGTCATAGTGACAGTAATATATGATAGTCACAATATCGTAATTTTGTATCCCCAGAAGAAAGTAAAATCTACTTTTTTAAAATCGGAATATTAAAAAATATATAATACTATAAATAATATGTATAATATGGTCTGAGATTTTTATTTTATAAAATATATATTTTATTTAAAGCAAGCTAAACCGATGACACAACAAGTTATAACACGATGAAAGTTTTTAAATTTGGCGTGATAGCGAAAATGTTTAGCTTTAAATTCTTTTATTTTCGTATTTAACTTCGTTATTAACGTTTTTTTCACCATCTTATCGTCATTATCGACTAAATTTGAAAGTGACGGAATAAAATATTATTAAGCATTACTTGTGTATTTTGAAAGAGAACGAGAGAAGAAGGGCGAAAAAAGAGAAAGAGAAAATGGAGACGGAAATTGGCGAGGCGCGCGGGAGTGGACGTCGCGGTGTACCAGCGGCTATTATTCGGGTAAATTACCGCGCGGTTTCGCCATTCGGTGAACTCCTGATCCCAACTGTGGGCCGGCTGCGCTCGTTAGACCGATCGTCCCTTAATCCCGTCGCGAATTTATATCACGACCGGGCCCCTTATCGCCGCACGAGCACGTTGGAGAGAGCATAGAAACGACGCGGTGGAGCGACGGAATTTCCACGTCGCTCGGGTGCGAAGTGTCGACGACGACGATCGTCTCCAAATACATCGCTGATATCCCTAACGGGCTGGAGAGAGCGGCGGCACGCCCTGCGTTATTTCCGGCTGGTGCCCGTGCATATTTCGCAAACGTGTTAAGAATACCGATGGGGAGAGGCCGACGGCGGGAGCGCCAGTGGAAGCTTCCGCTTCACCCCCGTGCGAAAAGTCAATCCGTTAATAACGCGACGTTATTACGGGGAAAAAAGTTGGCCGCGCGCGGGAAAAATTTTCCTTCCCTGTTCTCTCAACGTCATTTTCACATCAGAAATGTACGTTCCGTTTGATTAGTTTAACTTTGATATTCGCGCTCCGCTCGCCGCAACGTTTTTATGGCAAATGTGTACCGGTGTTTCTCGTCGCGCGGCTGTTCTCCCCGGCGCGACGCAGCGGAATATCGTCCGACAGCGAATCCACCGTCGATTTTAAACCGATATCACAGTCGCTCCGGAGAAAAATCCACGAAGAGCGAAACTCTGAAGAGACCGAACGCGCCGGCGAGCAATAATATAGACAGAGCTCGCCCGTAAAATACGAGAGCACGACCTGCGATCGTGTTATTACCTATAAAGCAGGCCCCCCGATATGACCTCCGAAGAAATATAATAAAGTTAATGGCGGGGGAGGTGGCGGTAAGCCGTAATTCTAACGCGACGAATACGCGTCTCTTTCTAATATATAATACAATAATACCGAAGGTCCTTCCAGAAGAAGATTATTATTAGAAAATTATTGCTCGGCCACAAGGCAAATAGCCGGCGATATTCACAAGAACATCGAAGATCTTCCGCGTGATCTCTCTCGGAAAACATTGCGTGTACACGCCTCTGTATCTCCGTGTCGCAGAACAGATAAACCGGACAATCCATATTTTCCTGCTTTTATCGCCGTAGATATTATCGAGTAAAACCCGGCACGTTCTTATGGGGCGGTCGACTTTATAGACGCACGCGTGACATTTATAGCCGTATATGCGTACGTTTTATCGTCCCGTGCGTAACATCTTAAGCACTCAACGCCACATGCTCGACTCGATTTGATGGTACTGCTTAAATTCGACGGCGTCCAATAAGATAACGATAGGCGTGAGCAATTACCCTACGTGCGATTCGCGCGAGGTATGATTCATCGTCGACCATTAAATCGTTTTAATGCGAACATATAACACAACGAACGATCTTATCGATCGACGTTCCAACGATCGTACGGGGTTGATTTTATAGCTATTTGTAATCATATCTGCAGACTATCTGTCTCTTAAAATATAATATAGATCGTTACATCGAAATGTATTTTAGCGATAGTGGCATTATGTTTTTATAACTATCTTCAATCTTATCTAAGAATATTTGCCCTAAAATGTATAAAAGATGGAATCTGATCTCTATTACTTCGTTTATAAATTTTAAAAAGCTGTATAAAAAGGCTGATTGATTTTTCACTCTGTGAAATAAATTATTATTGCCTAAGTGCTTCAATTTAAAACATATATTTCTTTGAATTCTCTTGCCTTTAATAAAGCTCTCTCTCTCTCTCTCCTCTCTCTCTCTCTCTCTCTCTCTCTCTCTCTCTCTTTCTCTCTCTCTCTCTTTCTCTCTCAGTTCGTCACTGAGATAATTGTCTAATACATACTAAAGTCGAAAAGCTGATGTACGCTCGAGGAATAAAAGTGAGATGAAATTTCCATTAAATTCAAACGTAAACCTTGATCTGACGGAATCGCACAGAGGCATTTTCACACTCGATCGGGCGGGTAATTTTGATCGCCCCCGTCGTCGTTTCGCGTCGTAAACGACGTTATCCACCCCGTCGCGAAAGAGCCCGAAAACGGTTCATCATAAACCGCGACGGCGTATTTTGGGGCTGTCGATCCACTTTCTCGTGTCGCGGAATTCGTGGAACGCGCTTGCTTTTCACGGGGAAACTTAAGTCGACACCCGCGCGTGTGTGTGATACGAAGACCCGACGAAATCGGTGGCGTTGCAGTGGCGAAAAGAGCTTTTAACGGAAGGAATTCGAGCGAGTGCATCACCGAATAATATAGAGCGATTTGTCGTCGAGCTCCGTCCTCGCTATCTTCAGAAACTTTTCGATGTAGTTCCGCTTCATCCTCCGATAGATAAGCGCGCGTTTTACTAGCACATTTTCGTCGTCGTTAAGAGAGCGAAGGAAATGCACTCTATAATGATGCCTATCTACGCTTGTCTATAATTAGGTATTCGCTTCAGTGATCGATGTAAAAGAGCAGAATTGCGAGTAATTGTTGTTGTCAGGTGCACACACGTGGCAAATTATAAGGTCCGCTTCCAAGATTAGATTAAAATCATAATGCATGTTTCGTTTGAAATTCTATTGTAAGTTTATGGAGTAAATAAAGTATTGTAAAAAAGACTTTACGGCATGGTCGCGAAATGGAAATAATTTGATCGACATGCACGATAATCTTTCTTTCAACCGTGATTTAAATATCGCAACTACCAGGAAAGTTTGAAGTTAACAAGTATAGCGATAAAGCACTACGTCTCGAATACGATAACGATAAACGTAGAGTTATACAAGTAGCAATTAGCAGAGAGAGAAAGAGAGAGAGGAGAAAAAGAGAAAGATGTAATTTAATTTATTACGTACGCTGGAATATAAAATCCTCTAAATGGCAACAAGAGAACACAGACGATCGTACATTATAAATACTTATACATAAATAATACAAAACTACGTACATCGCGCTGTTAAATAAAGCTAACAAAAAAAAAATAAAATTTTCAAGATTTTCAAGAGATTTTTATGACAAATTACAAACTGCAATAATAAATATTATAGTATATATGTATTCTATAGTTTAAAAAATATAAATAATATAAATAATAATAGAGAAGAATAAGCGATTGCAATGAGGGATTATCTCAGATAATTTGTTATAATTTGCAATTCGTCCAAAAATATAAATAACAATAGAAAGAGGGATTTAACGAAGTATTGTCTCAAGTAATTTGTCATAATTTGCAATTTGTCATCATTAAAATCTACCCTCGAATCTCGAAGACAATCACGTTTTATTCTTAGACTGGAGTTTCTGATACGCACAGTCACTTTGGTAGGAAATATAGCATAGTGCACAAGTGTGCCTAGCATTTCGCCTGTCTGTCTGTCTGTCTGTCTGTCTATAGTCAAGAACTCGGACCAACGAGCGATATACATGGGATAATTGCAGATAATTTGCAGCGTCGATTGCTACGCATTCCCTACTTCAGCTACCCTTCTCTCGCTATTCTACTGTCTACCCCCTCGTTCCCCAATTATCGCTCCCCTTACTTCCTGCTTCGAACGTTCGCCTCCCCCCTTGTTCCCCTTGATTCATTTACTTCACCAAGGTGAGTGAGACGCGCATCTTAACGGCCGTTCCTAAGCAAGACGGTTACCGAAATCGTCCAATCCTTAAACGCGCAGCTTCGCAAATGCGTCTCTTGGAATGCCTAAATGTGATTATATCCCAGACGTAGCTAAATGTAATTTATATCTCAATCCAAGAGAAGCTTCTCTTTTTATGACCTTTTTCTCGCAGCAAAAATTGTTTTAAAAAGAGTAACATTGCGTAGATAGCGAAAGAAACTTGCGCCAGTTAACGATTCAGAGTTTAATGCCATGTTGGAGAACTTTCATTAGGTAATTTCAATGTAAAAATACTGTTCATCTGTCTGATAGTATATATTTAATTTAATGTTCTATGTTATTACTATTAAATACCATCGAAAAAAAACGAGAGGTAATCGAGTTTAATTTACAATTTCTTGCATTCGTCATTGAATATTGAAAGACAATATCAACGTAATCATTCCTGAGTTTATTTATTCGTTTACCGTATCGATGTATCCGGGTATCAGCAGCATCTGATAGCCACTTTCAGTTCGTCCGCCAGTAGTAAAACTAATACTAGAATTCGAATTGGAGAATAGTCGGGTAAAATTGCCTATAAGCGCGCAGAAGTCTTTCGTACTACTGTTCGCGCGAGCTGCGACTTATCGAAACTTTTTCGAAACTTTTATGAAAGGTCTTTTTCTCGCCTCATCACGTCGGGTTCTCTCCCTTATTGACTTTAAGCCTGGGTTTGGAAATCCCCGTCACTTCTCCCCTCGTTTTTCTCTCCGGCGACCCTCCCGTCCCCGTCTCTTCCTTCTGAATTACATTCTACCGACAGAATTCGACGCTTCGTGACTTAATTTGTTTACATGTCGCTCAATTTGTCAACATAAGTCGGCAAATTTACCATTGTCCAAAGTGAGAGTAAATCGACTACGTTCGATTTCGCTACCACAATTCGCAATGATCGCGCATATCCCGCGATTGTTAATCGAAAAGGCCGAATAATTAATGGAAATTAATTTAAGTTACTGCATTACTGCATTTGCATTCATGGCAAGCGCGACGAAATCCGCGATAAATATAATGTATTTCGTGGACAAATGTAATTAAGCAGAATTGTTCAAGTTATTTAAAAGCATAATTTATCACGTAAAATTGTACATATTTCTATAGGCTATTCTGTAACTGTCTCTCGTATTATAATAGTATTAAAAAATTTATTAAGTCAAACAATTTTTCATTGCTCTATAATATAAATACGTGTTTTTATTTAACAAATTAATATGATATTGCGACTGCCATTATGCTATGTGTCGAAATGAATAAATTATCTTATTTCAAGGTAATGGATTTGCAAATATACTGCAAATGAATATAACATTTCGTTTGTAGGTATGTGTGTCTTGAAATAGATGGCTAGGACGGATTAGGAATATTTAACTCTGAAATATATATATATATATATATACTTCCGTTCTCCATCCTACCCTCCGACCGACATATTGTACATACACATGTACAAAGTTCATAAAATAATGTTTATTATTATTAATGCAACTATCAATTTAATAATTTATTGATATATAACGGTTCCTTATTTTGCAACAGAATGATAATTATAAGATGCAAAAATCACTAGAAATTTATAAATTAAAAATTTCGAATATAAATAAAGAAAAGATATTTTATAGATATAGATTTTATAGAATGTCTGATAAAAAATGATAAACAATTATATAATTTTCATAAAAGAGATATTATTTCCAGATATAATAAGGATATTATTAACTCTTTTACTAAAACAGCATTTACGTTTAATTATTTTAAGAAATATTATGAAAGATATCAAGAAAGGAGAAAATTTGTAATATGTGTAGAGTAATCATTAGAGATAATTTATAAACAAATGCTCACACAAATTATAAATTTTTAAAAATTACAAATTGAAAATATTCATACTATGCATTCTAATATCGCATTAGATTCGTATGTAATTAATTAGACTAAACATTTTTAGAATAAGCTCCAAAAATATTTTATCACAAATTGCTGACGCTGCTAACAAGAAATTCATCTTATAAATTGTATCGCTCTCGTAACAACAGCTTTAGGCAAGATTGGTTGGAGGGTTTGCGACTTTGATCGTTGTCAGCACGGAGAAACTTATGATCGAATGACCGGAGGAGACCCGCGCGAGATCGAATGACGGTTATGCGTCACGAGAGGATCAGCAGAAGGCGACGATAAGCGTTTCCACGGCACTCGTTTCCGCCCTTCGAGACGGGACCTTTTCATCGATCGACCTCTGATCTCGAGAACTCTCTTGTATTTTGTACCGTTCCGTCTAAATTAAATAGAATCAGGATAATTCGATCTCGGATACGTTCAGCCGGCCGCGCTATCGCACGACGTTCTTTAGATTTTTTGCGAAGAAAGAAGTGAAAATAGGGACGGATCTTGTAGGATGTATCTAAATCGAATCGTTGAATTCTATACAGGTCTTATATAAATTTTTATATATAAATAAATAAGTATAAAGAGTTGTAAAAATATCGAGATATCTCGTTAAAAGTATCAGAATATTAATTTTCAAGTTATGAATAATAAAGTTGTGAATATTAAAGAACAACCTTTTAAAAATATTCATTTATAATGAGAACAAGTAACAAAATTCTTTATTAAATCAAATTAAAAGCGTTATTTAATATTGTTTGAATTAAATTTGAATTTGAGGTCTAATTTTATGCTAGTTCAATATTAAAATAAAATAAAAATATAGTTTTAAATATGTAAAAATAATAAAAATTGAATTAAAATATTAGTATAGAAGACATATTTGTAAAAAATTAAGAAAAAATAAAATAGTAATCAATCCAAACTCATTAAAAATTTAGCTTTGAACAAATTTAATGAGTTTATTTCTCATATCAAATTTTATACAGATTATGTGTATTTAATGTAATCATAATGAGAAATGTGTGGTCTTGCAGAAACAAAAAAAAACTATTAAAACAATTTTTAAATAATAAGCAAGTAATGGAATGACTTTTCTTAAATTTAACTTTAATACAAATAATTGAGAAAACTTCAATCGTTATTTGATTCTATTGTAACTGTAGCTAAATTTTGAATTTTAAATCCAATAAAATGTTTAAATACTAGAACTATATAAGATATAATAAATATTTAAATGTTTAATTTAACAATAAAATATACTTAATCAATTTACATTAAATATTATATATGTATATATATAAACTGTTAAACTCGTAGTCAAGTTAGACTCAATTTGAGTCATTTTTAACTATTCCATAGGTTGCCACTGCTTCTACTCAATATTTCATTAATTTTGACTAAAAGGAAGGTGAATTTTGACTTGATATATATATATATGTGTGTGTATGTGTGTGTGTGTGTGTGTGTGTGTGTGTGTGTGTGTTCCTGTATTGAATACTGATGTGTTCTTAATTATAGAAATTTCTTAATAAATTAATTGAAAACTGAGGAGACTGAAAAGATCTAATTACTAAAGGTAAATCAAATCCGAATTCCAAGTCAGTTGTCATTGTTAAATTTAACGTTTTGATTACGCATTATACTCTAAAATGATCTAAAAATAGCTTCTGTCTTATGTTTCTGAAAGACTATGAATAAGTTTATATAAAAAAGCTTGCCAATTTTCTATAAATGTATATTTATAAATGTATATATTTATACGTCTACCAACAAAACACATCTTTTTGGTCATATATAGTTAGAGACATTCGAAAATCGTTAACTTCGGGCTTCGGTAAGTTATAATCCATCTCTGCACAGAAAGGGCGAATAGGGCGCATAAATGTAGGTGCTACCCGTCACGATAAACTAAATAGACCGTACCAACATACACACACATGGTCGATCCTCGGCTTATTGGAGCGCTCTCATCCTTGGAAAGTGGTCAAGATTTCACTTACCACCGTCCGCTCTCGAAGATACGACGGTTATACGTTGCTATATGCGAACATTGACTTGACCTTTATTCGAAAGAAATTTATAGATTCGCGTGAATTTTTATGAAGAGCGCAATTCTCGATAAATATAGCAAAGCTAAATCGCAGCGTTTAAAATGTTTTTTATTAATATACTGAATTTCTCAGTGTCTCTTTTTTTTTAATTCTTCGATGTAAAATTAGAAAAATCTCAAAAATAGATTCATAAATTCAAACTCAAAATATAAGCAATAATAATTTTCCACTGCAGCATACTGCCCTTTTCGTTACATCGATGACACAGAAAAACGAGCGAAATATAGAGTGAAATGTTGACAGGAATAGTTAAGGAATTTGCGCCAGATTACAGAACAGTGGTAAATTCAAGGAGCTAGTCTTCAGCAGTTCGCACAATGCGTTGTCCCGACCTCGAGTATGTAGATGTATAACCGCGCTGCCAGCTGTAAATTAGTGCCCCGACTAATTGGGACACGAAATAGGATGATCAAATATGGAAAGCTAATCCGGTATTCTCCGCAAGATTTTAGTACTGCGCTTCTCTCAGCGAACGGAAATCTTCAGATGTAAGATATGAGCGTAATATGTCCCGAAGATAATACCTTTTACATTATTGCATTTCTGTTATTTTTCGAATGTTCGTTCCTGATATAACAGTTGGCGATGAGCAACATTCATCCTCATCTTTTTTTAAGCTATACGATCGTTTTCATTCGACGCAACTTGCATTAAAAAATCATCGTCGCGATTAGCGCAGCGAGGGATTGACCGAAAGGGATCGATAAGTCGATCGAAACGATTTAGTATGTTATCCTTGTGCGAGCAATTAGATATACATGACCCATGTCGGGGAATCGACAGTCTGGGCTTCGGCGTGTTATTAATAAGGCGGTATTTTCAGTCTACCTCTCTCGGATATACAATCTGATCTTGCTCGAAGGTTGCAGTCAGGCGGGACTCCTGTTTATCGCTTCGAAGAAGCTCACGGAAGACCAAGGAAAGACGATGAAGACGATGAAAGAACGGTGGCGAACGCGAAACCCACGCAGGACGAACGAGATGATTCAATGGGGGATAAGAACAGTGTTGGATTAAGTTTGCGAGCCCTAAGCGGGTGTGTATTCATGGGCGGGTGAAGAAAAATTTAATATACAGGCCGTCGAGTAACTCTATAAGAAGCTACACGAGCTCGCCGCGCCCACGAGAGCACGAAGAAGGCACGTGGGAGGATTACCGGACGAAATAATAAGTTAACGTGTCATCGCTCGCCCCGACTATGGTGCTCATATATTCTCAGAAGCAGATAATTGCAATTAAGTACACGATAGTCTTTTAAAGTTGTATCAATCAGCTGCAATGTTATGCTATTTGACAGCGGAATGAGTATTTTATATCCGAACATTTTCTTTTATTCAGTGGGTTTGCAAAATATTGATTTAATTTTAAAATATCGACCTAAAAACAAAATTAAATTAAAATAACTTTAAAAAATCACATTGCATAAAAAAAACATTTAAAAAATATTAAAATTAAAACAATTGTTAACATTGTATAAGAACATCATTAGAAATATCTGCAATTAATTAAAGTTTAACATGATGCTTTATTTAAATTTATTCGATAATGTTAGAATTTTAATAAGCCGCACTGACATATAAACTGCTATTTATATAATACGAAATAACGGAGAAGGAAATAATTAATCTTTCTTGATTACCAGTGAAAAGATAATGAATTTAGTCCAACTATTTATAAGAAAAAAATACGTGAAATGTGTCATACGTGAGGATTGTCATGTTGTAAAGCGATAGGAAAAAAAAGGAATCGTAAAGATCAAGCGGAGCCGAAGGGAAAGAGGAGGAGAGAGAGAGAGAGAGGAAGCCGCTCGATTCTCGAAGGCTGATAATTTACGGACTAGCGTGATCAGGATCACCCTCTCCGCGATTTAGGAGCCAATTTCCAAAGTGCGAGGCGTTGCTCCTACTTAGACGTTACTCGCTTTTAGAGGGGATCGAACGGCATGACGAAGGATAAGAGGAAGCAGCGTGGAGTAACCGGCGAGACGGCCGATGGAAGCTTCGATTTCAATTTAAATAGTTCTTACCCACGGTCAGCAGTCTTTCGTTTCGGCTAATGCGCCCGCTCGTTGGAGAGCGCGCGGATACGCACCTACTACCGTGCGTACATATCGATAAAAGGGATCGTGGAGGTGAATCGACTCCAGGCAGGCAAAGAAGGGATAAGATAGAGGATAGAGAGCTGTGCGAAGAGCTGCTGGCTGAGAACTGCGTGATAAAGAGGGGCGGGAGGTTGAAGATGGAAAAAGAAAGTGAAGACAAGAAGTTGAGAAAAGGGTTTCGAGAAGAGGGAGGAAAAGAGAAAGAGAGAGATAGAGAGAGAGGGGAGGGGAATTCGGTACTTTCTTGGCTCCGCTGAAATTCAATATTCGGACAGCGAGAGGAAGAATCTCAGGGTGTGAGTTCTATCTCTCTACCACTTAGTTCTTAGAAATTTATATCGCGCCGCAATTTATCTCGCGTTACGCGTCCGCCGCCGTGTTCCTCGATACAAATTTAATAAGGCGATCCGGCAGAGGCGATAAATCAGATCGCATTAGCTTCAGATGTCGTCGTTACAACCGGTTGCGCTGTTTCCCTCCTTCCCGCGAAAGGCTTAAAGAGAAAAGGATCGTGACACATATCTGAGCCCGCTTTACGACGCGCGCTTGCTGTCTGACAGTTGTTTCTCATAGAAGATCTTCAAGAATGCATGCGAATCTATGATAACGCATCGAATACGTTGCGCCTGCAAATTCGTGTTAAAAATACAAATCAAACACACAAGGCGTGCGAATTTAATCGTCACGTTCAATTTTTTTCATTGTTTTTAAATCACACAATTCCTTGATTTTTATATTTTTGTAATTAATAAAAACTGACAAATTTAACTTTTGTTTGAAATGTAACTTTGTAAAAGTGATTTTAAATCTATCTTTGATGTATGTTTAAAAAAATATTAATATAAACATTTCAATCACTTTAAGAATCAGTATATAATTCTTTTTAATCAATGTAATTAACAAGTCTGATAAATTATTTTTTTCGATATTTATCAATAATTATAATAAATTATTTAATATTCATAAAAGTTGCCGTCAAAGATGATCCGGTAGGGAGTGAGCGCTTAAACAACTATTCCTCTCTCGCTCTCACCTGTATTAGTGTATAAAAAAAAAATAAAAAAGGGAATATGCGAACGTGTTCTTGCGGCCGGCCTTATTTTCCATTTAATATCGTGATAGAACGTTGGGAGAACAGTGCCGGGGCGAGATAATAGCGGGGCACCGACCGCGAGCTTTGGTCGGTGAAAGTGGCGAGGAAGAGGGAGACGGGGACGCTGCCCCTTCGCACCAATTAAATCTAATTACTCCAATTCCCGTAAGGGTAACGTCCATCTAATTATCGTTTGACCGAAGCACGTATTAATGACGGACATCGCGGTCTCTGCGTACGCGTTTATGCGTAGGCGCAAGCGAAGTATATAGCTTAAGGCAAAGTCACACATTTCGTTTTTTTTTTGCGATCGTCGAAAATAAAACATGAATTGTTGTAAAATCGAGCAGCATAAATAAGATTATCCAATAAACGGAACAGATTGAGAAAATACGGAGACTTGAAAATTAGAAAAAAAACGATAAAAGTATCATAATGGGATATACTAACGATATTAATAAATGGATTAAAAATATTGTGGATATGTTTAGCTCGTAATGTGGAAAACGGTACACGTTTTTTTCTTCTTTCATTTTTTTTAATCATTATTGGATGCCATTTATGAACGATTACTTTACAATAGTCTCAAGTTAAAATATCATCTCTTTACATTTATAATATTGAGATTATTTCTATACTTGTTGCCATATTTTTACATTATCCACACATTGTTTTACACATATAAGGAATATAAAAAGATATCAACCGAACAGACAGAAGAAACAAATAAAATAATAATATAAATTAAATATCGTCCGAAAATTATTAAAAATTTACAAATAATGATTTTGTTACATTAACAGAGAATTTTAATATATTAGCTAAAAAAATATAAGAAATTATCATGTTTTATTTCCAGACATTTTCAGAAACAATGTATAAGTGTATAACATGTTAAGAACTTGACTTTTGCTTGCGTCTCGTAATTAATTTTCTGTGAAATATAAATTTCCGGCGTACCGATTATGAATGATTCATCCGAAATGAATGTCAAAAGTCAGCCGTGTGACTCGGCTTTAGGTCCTACATGGTGCGTGCACAAGGCATATTTTAATGAACAAGGAAAGAGGGCGACGCGCGCGTAATATCGCACCGGTGGCCGCCGGGGCCAAGCCGCGAGGGTCAACGGGGGTTAAATCGTTCCTATAACGAGCCAGCCGGCTGCTGCTACAAGGACCTGTGCCCCATAACTCGATGCAGACTTGACTTACGGTTATCTCCGATCAGCATTCCTCGATCAAGACATTCGCGCGAGGCTGCGTTTTTTCCGCACGACAAATAGCGATGATGCTGTTTCAGACAACTTTTTACAAATATTAACGTATCAATTACCGAGTGTTTAAATTAAGAAAAAATTAGGGAATATTAATTTTTCTGATGTAGATTCGTGCCATGTACGGTTGCGCGAAAAGTCAAAATTTCACTCGTGTCAGATATATCAGTGAGCACCTGTGTCCGGCAAAGCGTTGAATGTTGCAGGAAACGCGAGCTTGTGGAAAGAATGTGGAATCGAGATGAAAATATTCATAACAGCGCACAGACACTTACATACGAAATGCGAAGAGCACGTAGTTTCAAGGGAATAATAATAAGACATCACAAAGAGAGATATAAACTCAGCTTCTCTTTGTTTACGCATTAGTTATTGTTTCTCTCTCTCTCTCTCTCTCTCTCTCTCTCTCTCTCTCTGGTCTAGCTAAATAAAAGCAGAAAGACACCGGTAATAACAATCTGCCACCCGTTCCCTACGAACCAGCATTAAATACGGTGCCTCGATCGAGCAGAAATTATAGCCACACCCGCATTTTCCAGCTCATGCTCCGTGTGCTCCCTTCGTGTAAATAAGAAATACGTCGTTTGTCATCATTACAGCTTATCTATTACAGTGGCAAATAGAATAGGGCCAAATAATGAGCGTTGCGGGGCAGCATGTTTTTCCCAGCTATACGCATCATTGTCCGAAGAAAAATACACTTACTTTTGCATGTCCTTTATATGATCCATATTTATCTATGCTTAGAAAGAATGTAATAAAATGCGAGAGACGGAAATTAATGACAGAAAATAATTTGAACGAGCTTCCATAGAAGACATTAACTTTATTACTGTCTTTGAGAACTCTATTACGCTCTATATATGCATTTAAATAGAAGCAAGTAAAAAAATGTATAAATACTGAAAATTAAAACTGAAACATTTTTTCCCAGTGAAAAGGTCTACAATCTTTAATTCGATTATTAATCTAAAGAAATAGTAATTTTACACACATTTGTTGTATATTTTATTTCGCACTGCGATTAATCCAGAGCTAAAAACTCATTGAAAACGCCAGACTGCCCTAATAATTATCGAATCTTCTATTATCGGCCATTTTATTCGAGTTATATAAGCCGATCAAGATGCAAGAATTTGATGAAAGACAACGTCTCAACTTTATCTCAGCCACGCGCGCGAGCATGCGCGAATGTTTCCGAAGTCGATTAATATGCTAATTCGGCTACTTCCGCGAAAGTTAAATGCCCGACGACGTCAAGGGCTTAAAGGGATACTTATACAGGGTCATAGAGATTAGCGATTATAAGCCGGTGGATGGTAGCTAGTTATTAATACTAACTCAAGTCGATTCTCGGTACCCCTGCGAACTTGCTCTCGGACTTTCGATGTAATTGATAGACTTTTGGCTCCCGTTCCCACGGAGAATTCTAGTTACTGATACATTTCAAAAAGAGCCCCGGTAATTAGATATAAAAAAAGATATATACGAACCCAAGGATATACGAGGAATCCCTTAGTTTTACATTTATTTATAGTCATCGTTTTTCTCTATTTCGATTACGAGTTCTTCAGAGCCGGCCCTTTCAAATATTCAAAGGGCACGCCGGCCAAAAGGAAGAAAACGTTTCACAACGGAATCGTTACTTAAAGCCCGCTCGGAAAGGCAAACAAATAATACTCAACTATTCATATCACTTCTCGCCAACTCTACGATATTCTAATTACCGTCGACTGAAACTGAATTCCGCATCACCCTGGGCATGAATATTCTTCTCTCCAGCAACCTGCCCGGCCATTCCCTCCCCCGTCCCGCCGTGCCATCAAGCCACCCTCCGTCGACCCTCCGTCGACCTTCCGCCCCTGTGCTGAGCGAATCTCCGGCCGAGCCGCGCTGCATAAATCACTCCGTCCACGGCCATTACGGACAAAACCAACGTTATCCCCTTTCCTTCATCCCGACGAGACTTCGAAATATTTTCTGCGCCCCGGATGGGAATACGGCTTTTATACGGCAAGTAATTCCCATGTATACATACAGGACGTATGGCAGGGCGGGAAAGGGAAAGGACTATCAGTCTACTCGTCGAGCCTCCTTGACAATTCATCGGACCACGAATCCCAAAATGAAACGAGACTATAGCCTTGTTGCGCACGCATGTGTATGTAATACGTTACACACACACACCACATATATGTATTTGACCCCTTTTCGTTTATACTTCTCTTTAAAACAACACGAGAATAACAACGTCGCGAATATCGTGAACGTATAAATTCGAATAGAGAGATAATGACGCACAAAAGGCACAGCCTGATCTGAAGCTTAATTCAATTTTGAGCGCCCAAGATAATACGAAACGTAGCATGAGTTAGATTGAAATTCTCTCTCATGGGAATATCACCACATGGCTTAGTCTCAATCATGAGCATACTCTCAATGGCCGTAGATATCCATCAATCGTGTCATCACAAATATCACAATAGTTTTTATAATTACTGAATGTGCTTATTTTGATCAACTAACGCTCAGCGAATATAATCGTTTTAATAACCATTAAAACTTATCTCTTTATCAACATGTCTGAGCATGTTTTCAAAATGTTGATTTTACTAAGTAAATAATACATTATTGTACGTTTCGTGTCGAAAGCACACGACATGAAAGTTCGTCTACTTTACATACAATCCTTAACCCACTATTAATTATATCGATCCATGGCGCAGCCTATATTTCTCTCATTTCCTTCGTCGTTGAATATTATTTATATAATATTCCTAATGATGTTTTTCGATTGATCCTATTTCTCTATCTCAAGAACATAGATTGCGAAAGCCGTAACAAATTGCGATATAGTTAATTGCGATTAAGAGTTTAAAAAGAAACAGCCAAATAACTCCCAAATTTTTACGCCAAAATTAGCGCATTCTCGATCTCGAGACGGTGAGAATTCAAAAATGCGCTCCAAGTCGATCCATGGGGGAGAGGGGCAAGAAGAGAGAAAGAGAAGACGAGAAGGGTGTCGAAATTTTCGTTCTTGGATGAGATTTGACGCACTATGTTCAAAACTATTCCAATTTATTCGATCACGGTTATTAACGACGTGCACGGCTCTTGGAGCCCTTTTACTTAATTCCCACGCACGGTAGCTGGATGAAAAGAGGAGCGGAAAGCATAAGAATATCCCGGTATCCCGACGGGGTACGAGACGCGCTCTCGGCGTCGCGAAGAACCGCGTCAACCGGAAACTGGCGTGCAAGCGCACATGCCTCCCGTGGGATAATCGAGGGGGTCATGATGAACGACGCACCTCTTCTCGCGGGATATATACGAGCGAAACGACCGAGAGAAAGACACGGAGAGAAAGAAAGAGAGAGAGAGAGAGAGAGAGATGCGGCCCCTTCTCAACGCGGTGTTCTCAAAGTTTTCCCTCTTCCGTTCGTAATACGGTGCACAGAAAGTGACAACGGTGGAGGTGGACAGGATAAAGGAGAGAGAGAGAGAAGAGAAACGCGATGGCGACGGCCAAGAGCAGCGTACGGGGGCGCGAGGAGAACTGAAAAAAGGGGGTCATCGTCGCGGCGCATACAACGTAAGAAGGCACCTCGGCGCAACATAAAATCGCCATTACCGTGTGGTCGTATGGCCGAGTTACGAGGCGGTGCGAACGTCTTCTTACACTCTCGACGGTCCTATAAATAAATACGCCGCTCCATCTTACGTACTTCGACGTTCGCTGTTCTCTAGAATGCGGCCCCACCGCCGCAAAGCTCCACGGCGAAGCTCTTGGCGTAGTTCCACGACGAAAAATCCCAGGGCGACGCCAACCTCGCCCACGACGCGAGAACGAACGACAATGCGTGTCGACTTACGGTTATCGAACCTCCGGCGACGCCGTGAGGGACCCGTCATCGAAGGGCGACACTGTCACTCATTGCCTGGTGTACCTTCGGCCCTTATGATCGATTTTTTTTTCCGCGGATGGATGTCACGGCGACGTCCCCGACCGAATTCATCTTCGTGATGGCGGCGTGTCTGACTTTTATAAGAATTCCTCTTCGTTGTTGTAACCTTTAATGGCTCTCGGAGGAAATGGGCACAGCCCGGGGTCTCTTGAGCTTCGTGGAATTCTACCACAGATATCTACGACCGGGCGCTCTCCTTGTTCAATTAAACGCGAATGACTCATTCGTAATCGTTCTCCAAGGACGGTCGGAAGGGATTTGATATTGTACGGTTCTCGGTATAGAATGACTCTTCGAAACAAGTTCCCTTCGCGCTATCGAAGGGAAGGAAAGATTTCCGGGATTGATAAAACCCGAACGTCTTGGCCGGAATCGATCTCGGTGACACTGCGACAACTCAATCCTGCATTCTCGCCGACGTGACATTAATTGCGCAGAAATATCTGCGAGACGTAACCCAGCAGTTATTCGTAAAATTATTCAAAAACTCGTTTCCTGCCGCGTTTCTGTTTACAGATCCGCGCACGAGCATTTAAGAGGTAATGGAATTTAGCACTCCGGCGGCAACAGGAAGGACTCGAGGTGCGCCGGAAGAAGATTGCACAAAGAGAAAGTTCCGCGAAAACAATTCGTAATATTACCGCTCGAGGAAATTACATTAACCAGAAATGCTGATGTATGAATTAGTAAAATTGCGAGCAGTCGTTTACGCTTAAGCGCCGTACTCCCGTATATCTAACAATCACGGATGGAGCCTGAATTTTGAGGGGCGGAGAACGAAAAGTAATGAAACTATACTAGACTGCGAGAGAGATGAATTATTCCTCATTAAAAAAATATATTAACATTTATATCATTATTCTGGGAAGGATTCTCGAGACGAGTCAAAACAATCGCGAGAGCTTTCCCGACGAGGATGAAGAAATTAAACAGTGGTAAAGGGGAGGATGTTATGAAGTGCGCTATTGAAAAGGAACGATAAAAGAAAGAAGATATCGCGAGAGAAACGTCGAGTTATGGTCGTTTAGTCGCGTCGTAAAGCATCTCCCGCGTCTGTTCCGCTCTCTATCGCGCTGCGCTTCCACCCGATTTCACTTTCGTTCTCTCCAGCGCTTTCTCTCTTTCTCTCTCTTTCTCCTTTCTTTATCATCGTCGTGTATCCGTAATAATTAGGCATATCCGTCTGCCGTCAAAGTCTGCGGGCAATATTCGTTTTACTTGGAATACGATATTCTTATTAGTCATCCCGATAAATTGGTCTCGGACAGAGCAAAAGGATCCCTTTTCGTTTCTCTTCCTTATCCTCTCCCCTTCGTGCTCAAACCTTTCTCTTTTATTCCAGGAGCGTCTGCCTTCTTCGCTTGAGAGCAAAAAAAACGTTGAACAAAAATACATTGTCTGTCTCGTAACTCGATACAAGTCGTATGTTCGCTCACGATGAAGCTAGCACCGCCATTTTATAAAAAAAAAAATAATAAAAATTGTGCTGTGTGTTGTGTCAAGTTTGTGCTACATTATGCCGTAAAAATTGTATGGGATGCAACATTAACTACTGCAGCACTAAATATTGTGCAGCAAAAATTACAATCGCATTTCTTCACGTTCCAAAAAGAAAAAAATATAAAAAATCCAAACGCGCTTAAGAGTATCATTGCACTGTAAAAATCTCCAGTTGTGCTTGACTTGTGCTAGGGTAGCACAGCTCACAATCAGATATGCATTCTGTCCGTATCCGTATTACAAAGTCGAATTATGGATTAATAAAATGGCGGTGCTAATTTTATGTACATTCGCTCACGTCAACAACGAGTGGGACGCGGTCGATACCTCTCGCGGAAGAAACGCCCTACCGGGGAAAAAATTCACGCACACAGATCGTATTAACCGTTAGATTTTGTCTGTTCGTTATTACGCGCTTGTTCTCACGTAAATGGTGAAGGAGCATTTCGATTGTTTGTACGCAGCCCCGGATGGTCCTTCCGCTCCCTCAAGATAACGAGATCTTTCTCGCGAAATGCACAAATTCACGGTTAGCGGCGTGGAAAGCAGCATTCAGCGTAAACGAGGAATAAATAAAGGGCCATGCGTAAACACGGGGATTGCATAGAAATCGCGACGCTCGTGTCACATTCTGAGCGACGCCGATCTCGCTGTTTGTGTAAAATCCTAACTCGCCCTGCCCCATTCGCCAGGGGAATACGCCAGGGGTCTCGTGGAAATTTTCTAATAAATCGCGCGACGCGACTAATGCCCGGTGATTCATTCAAAACGATATTTTTAACTCATCCCCAAAGGGACGGAAAAAATTCCGTGAGCTTAATGAACGCAAAAGACTCGGTATAAATACTGCATAATTATTGCACTCCGCTGGCTTCGAAAGTATGCTCGAATTTCTATGCAAAAAAATGCGTCCAGAAAATCTGCTGAGAGATTTAGCGATATAATTACAAATGCAAATTTTATATATATACTACTTAAGGATCACAGAGTAAAACTCTCCGGTGTCGAAATATACGGAATATTTTGAGATAACAAAATTTATTTTCAGAACACAAACGTACGTTCGGAAGAATATGAATATTTATAACAGCTGATTAATAGGCGAATTCAGAATATTCAGTTGATTAATGAGAGAATATAATTTTCAGCAAGATACTCTCCAAGAAATTTTTACTTCTTTATTTAATTTTAAGTTCATTCCGCATTCGTAGATCTCTTCATCTTCGTCATTTTTGCAAAAAATTTCTTTGTATTATATGCTCTAATATACATTAAAAACCAATATAACATTTTTAAAATTTATTCGAATATATGAAAACACTAATTGTTGTTGTATTATTTTTTTTAACTAAAATTACGTTCCAAACTGCTATTTATAGATTGTTATGTTTCATCCGGCAACCGGCTAACGTACCGACATCAAACTCAATTAATTGTCTCTAATATGTGCAAGTGTTACATGGAAATTCAACGTATGACGCATCGCTCCTATCTCGATTTGACGAAGATAATGAGTCGACGACGACGACGACGAGGGGAGACAATCATTGACATATGTATATAGCGTGTGGATACAACTTAACATGTATATATACATATATAGATATATATGTTCCTATGACTCAATGGGAAAGCTCGCATACAGGAGGTCAACCAACGTCTCGATATTCATGAGATCAAAGCAGCTGTGCGAGTAATTTTAAAGAGTCTAAAAAAAGAGCAAAAAACTTGCATAATTAATGATAAAACTATTTGACTTTTTCTCTTTTGACACATGAAAAAATTGTGCGCAAACGCTTTATAGAATTAAAAATTTTTCACATATAAATATCGAAGCGAGTTTGTCCCAGCGATAATTGCACATTAATAATAAAGCGGTTTATGTTTACAAAATTTGCCGAACGGTATACGTCAACTGTATTCATTTAACATGGCTATGATATATACAAATCTGATAATAATTTACAAGCTCTAAACTCTAAAATTTATAGTGGTAGAAATACTATCTATACGCTTTGCAACGATAATATTATACATATATATGTGTATATATGTACATGTATATAAAAGCTCTTCTCTAATATTAATCCAAATAATAATAATATACTGATTCAGTTATCGGAAATATACTCTAAGTCACGTATGCAAATTTAACGGATAATAAAAAAACCGGCAATAGCAAAAATAAAAATAATTTTTTCAAGAACTAGGTTATTCAAGACAAAATTAGAATGTAACGCATAAATAATTAAAAAGAGTTGGCACACGAGTGTCACATTCCCAACGATGTAAAAAAGATACAGCATATTCATGTTATCGATCGTTATTTCCATATTTGCATTACTATTCCTGCACTTTGATGTAAAAGTTTATTCGGTAGCCTTTTATATTTAATAACCTGTCAACAATATTGTGTATATAAATTCAAAAACGGCAAGACATTTCTTTATTGCTTTGACCTCGTTTCTCCGATTTTGCGATGCATGTTAGAACATATTCACTCTCAAATTATACAATAAAATATTTAAAAAAAGATTTTTAAATAAAAACGAGCAATTTTTGTAGCAATTTTTAAGTATAAAAATATAATCGTAAAAACGAAATGCAATATTAACGCGATCTAAAAATTAGAGCAGTTGCAAATGTTATCAAGATAATTATGATAAATATTAAAAAGCAGCTATAAGAAAATATCAATTCAGAATTACTGCGTGAGTAACAGTCCGACTAGGAAATGAAGACTGAAAGAGGCTAGTAATATACAGAACAGATCATTATAAAGTTGTTGATACAATTCCCTCGTGCATTTCAAACTGTTCGTGTCTTATACGACCTTTATCGATGTTAAACAGCCGGCTGGTTGTTACTGATCAAACAGGAACTTTCATCCTGTCCAACTAAGCTAAGCACAGGTAAGCTTTCATCCCATTAATGGTTACTATCGTCCACAAATGCCCGCCGGCACGGCGGGCAGACAGATGCGCGCGCGTAAAAGGTCATTGTAGCAATGTACGCTGACCTTTAATATCCGGTGTATAGCGCGCGCAGTGTGACGACGGTGCAAGATTCCTATAGAGTTGTGTAGCGTCCCTTTGCGAAATTTAATCAACGTCAAGGAACTCAGTCTAATCTCAAGGTGATTTCATAATGAATTTATATACCCGGCGGCGTCAACCTAATTAGCCATTCTTTAAACAAACTATATGTGTGTATATAATTTGTACATGTTGATGCGGTAATTATTATACCGTAAAACAGTATTAAACGCCAATGAATATTAAATCCTCATTTATATCACATCGAGAAAGTCTTTTCTCCATTTTTCTCACAATTTCTAGGTATCACCGTGTGGAAAGAGGCTAGTGGATCTTCAAATCCACTATCCTCTTTCTCAATTTTCCAGACTTGCAAACAGTATCTCGATATATTCTCTTAAGAACATTCAGCTAATAATTTAAAAAAGTAATTACTTCGAGAGTAGTATTTGGCCAAGTTTTTTTTCGGACAAATTCCGATCAGCAACGATGAGAAAAGTATTTCCCTTGATTTTTATATCAGCGATGAAGAGAGCGAGGAAAAAATCCCCTGGGGGGTGATCGGTTGATTAAGCTATCGAACCCAGTTTCCACGTCAGTGTGCGCATTAAAAGAATTCTTTAAAGCACGAAACACCATCGTGTGCCAGGTTACCTTCGTAAGTGCAACGGTTATGACGGTAATTAAAATGAATACGTATATCCCACCATGCTTTTATAATAATCCATAAAAAATCGCAAGTAATATATCCTCGGGGCTGAAAATACATTTACATCGAAGAAAAAAAAAGTTAACGATACGTAATTGGTACTTCCTACTCGTGGAAGCGCATTATGCCAATGATAAGACAATTGATATTATTTTGAATTCTCTCTATGTTGAGCGATCCTATCGATCGGCCGGTCGATAGGATCAATTGCACGAGATAACAGGGACTACGGTCGAAAGAAAAAGAAGCGCGATATATTTGTCGGCAATTACGTTCTAGTTACAGCAAGTAGACTAGTTTTTACGAAACGCCGGAAAAAAAAGAGGATCTTATAATAGAGGGTATCGCGGCTACGTGATCACAGAAAATTTGATGCGGATCATTGAAGTGCGGCGTAATGCGCGGTTCATGGCCAAGTAATTTGCTTTCGAGTTGCGTGCGTTAAATAGCGTAGCCTTTCGACTCGCAGACACGCATCGGCTTGTTGCCGCGCGCACGTGAAGTGTATAAAGCACGGCTGCATTTTGTGTTTCCCATAGAATCAGGCTGAACGGTGGGTTGAATCGGGAAGGTCGATTATGTAAATACCTGCCTCGCCATTTTGTGCCTTAAGTCGAGCAATCGCGAAATGGATGTGCGCGCGAGAAACTCGTTCATTATGCCGGGTGCTCCAGTTACACTGACCCGTTACGTAAAGTCGATGTAACTTGAATTAATACGGCCGTTCAAATGAGCGTTTCAATCACTCGCGCGGACACGGACATAATTACGAAAATTATTTATTAATAATGTAACAGCGCAACGAGTTTCTCCGTTGCACGCGTGCGGATCGTAATTCTCCATTGCGAATATTGCTAATTTACAGAAATCTACATGTTATCCCGTCTCCGCTAAGTGCTCCTATGAAAATATCCCGTGGGTACTCGTAACACGTCCGCGGTATATATTTTTTAGAACTGCCTCCGCTATAACAAATGGGCCGAGACACCTGAAATTAATCTACGACAACGTATACGTCATAGGGAGAGCATCATCTCGTTAGAGATGAGCTAAAGTCCGGATAAATACCGTGGTCTAAGATAAATATCGCACACTATAAAGTTAACTCATCATACGTTATACATAAGAAAATCCAATAGCTTTCTGCGCACTTCTCCATTAAAAAAATATACATGAAATTTTCAACACTTTCGCGTGATTTTAACTCATGCGTGTCAAATCAAATTATGCAGAGGATTAAGGGAAGCTTATCGGTAACGTCACGAAACATCCCGCAGATATGTTCCGTTTAGTAGTTCCGATTTAACTGTCAAACGGATGGTATTTATAGAGCTATTTCGAGTACGGCATGGACAGAGCGCGATGAGTCAAAGTTCTCGCGTACGGGCGCGTCCCTCATCGACTTCGATGTATTACCCCCAGTAGACCGTTTTTATTTCCATACGTATGTGAAGGCGGTACGTACATATATATATATGTATATACATATAGTATATTTATGATAGCGTGCGCGCGCGACTTAATGAGCTACGGACAGACGGCCGGTCGCGCTGACTCACTGGCGGGGTACATCGCGTCGCGCGTTATGGTGCGGGCTCGACGTGCCCTCCAGGGAATACCCCGAACCCCTTCCACGAGACCCTCCTGTCTCCCGCTCTCTTTGTCAGACTCGTAAACAGATCCATAAACGTAATTAAATGCGAGTAAGCGTCTGTCAGCCAGGTGGAAGTAAACCCTAATCTTTCCTTGCCCTTCGTACGAATTGTACTTTCCTTTGCGCGCCTCGCGACGTTTATATATAATAATAATAACAACAACGCGAACCGACACAATACTGTGAAAAGGAAATCGTGATAGAGAAATGATGAGGTCGGACGAGTCATTATTAAAAAACACGACATCAGATTTCTACTTTTGGAATTCAGTTGATCAATAATAAAGCGATTGTTAATTCTCGATTCATCAAACGACCGCGCTGTAGCATAAAATCACAGGTGCACAGGTGGAGGATTACATTTTATTTCCAATGTATTTTTAACTCCGTTTATTTTCTATTCGCCTCTCCTGTGTGTGTCCCCGTTATTACCGTTTAATTGCTTCATTCCAAAATTCACGCATCAATTATCTATGGCTCGCGATGCGCAGTATTTTAATAATTCAGCAAGGTCCACTTTCAAATCTGTAATATTCGACGCGATATTTACCCAAAGGTATTTAAAAACTATCGAGTCGCATCGGGTGTATTTACATAATATACGGCGTTTTGCAGTCGAATCGAGAGTAATAAACGTTACGGGCAATACGTTTCGCGGTATTCTCTCGTATTCTCGCGCACTTTGTTCGCGTCGGGAGATCTTTCTCGCGCGTGTGCATATCAATAAGGACTCGAGGTGTATCCTCCCGTGATACATGGGCGCGCACACGTTGATGCGCGGCATTTCGCTTTCGTTCGTTTCTTCGGTCATTTTTCAACGCCAGCGAGCCACGCCGCCGCGTTGTGACGCTAAATCAACGGGCGCGCGCAGATCGCGCGAAAGGAGACAGGGAGGGAAAATATAACCGCCGTAACTACACCGCGGATTCTCGCAAATATATTTCCAACTAAGATTGAAAGTGGGTCGATAAGGGTTTACGTCATCGGGCCGGAAAGAGCCGCGAAGGAGACGAGCGCGAGAGAATGGAAGCCCCGGAGCGAGACCGCTCTGGATGGGAGACGAACAGGACGGAGAAAGAGAGGAGAGAAGAGAGAAAGACAGAAAAGCGGCATTTCCTACGAACTGTACTTAAGGCGACAATGCTCGCACCGATTACAAATTTTACGGTGCACTCTGCGGCATGCCCTCGCGGTCGGATTAAGGAGAGCTCTCGAACGGGAAACGCGATTTCCCTGGGATGTTTCAGTACCGTTACCACGGACGAAGGAGGACTGTAAAAGGATGAGCGAGTACTCTGCATAACCGAGAAGAAAGCGAAGATCCCGAGTGGATAGATTCCTGGAGAGATGTCGTAAAAATCCGCGACAAATTAATAACTCGGGACTCGTAGCGTAAAAGACGCAGAACGCGTTTTCTCACGATTTCACGGAAATCGAGGAAAGATCGGCAACGGGACGAACGAATCTCAGCAGACACCTCCGGGTGTAACTGTATCCTTTCGCCCTTTCGCGAAAACGGTGCGAAACGGTGGTTTGCTTGCTCCCTTTCCCCCTCCTCTCTGGAGACGAGCCAAAATAGGAATTGGCTATTGACCAAGGCAATGGTGCCTAAATTACCACTGGCGCTTGCACACTCCGCTCCGGGAGATGCTCGACCCTTGTTACGTGTCCTGTATTCGATTATCTGCGTCATGCTTTATTACGGGCTAATGTCACGACAGCGGCGCATCTGTGGCGATCGCATCGCCGCGATAACCGTCATCGCGACTCGCGTCACTCGGCGCAAATTCACGAGGACGAAGTGCTTCTGCGGAGATGATCGATTCGATGTGTGTGCATGCGCGCGTGTACTTAAATATTAAAACAAATGTCGCTTTTTTATTTAATTTTTTTAAAGAATTTAGAATCTACCTCTTCTCCACAAAAGATACTAAGATAACTTACGAGCAATTGTGTGTGGGATTGATTAGAAATAAAAAGTTTCCGACGTATCAAAGTTCCCGTAAAAAATGCGTAATGAATTCATAATCTTCAGGCAATTTAAAATGGATTTTGCTTCGATAAAATTTTAATTTGAAGCTTATAGGTACAGACTTAAATTTACCTGGCAATTAAAAAAGCAATCTACTTCCATGTTTCTGTCTCTCAAAAAATTTGTCCTTAAAGGATTAATTAACGGACACGCTGTTGTCCTTTGCAAACAGCGGAGCCGATTATCCGTTAGAAAATAACTTCGTTGTTCACAACACATTCGAAAATTGATCATAGATAAAGAGAGGTGAGGACGTTGTCCATTGAATAGAGGTGTAAAGCCGTGGAAATGTCGACAAATCCAGAGGTGAAAGGGAAGGGAACGGGTGCTGGAGGCGGGAGAGAGCGAGGGGAAGGCATGACGGAAAAGAAGGACGACGGAAGAAAAATAGAAGCGACGACAACGGCGAACGGATTCCTTTGGGCGTGAGAGAAATGCCCGCGAGAAACCCCACCTCCAGTCCCTTCCTTTCTTTGTATATTCGAAGGATTTCCACTAATGAAATAATTAAAATTACAAAGCTCTCCGCTCGACGAACGACGAGAACGACGACGAAGACGACGATGACGACGAACGATCGTGTGCGCCGGAACCTCTATTTCCCCTTGCACCCCCGCTGTCCCTTTACCTAGGAAGGCGTCTTTGCACCCATCCCTTTGCTCGCGGGAAAACCGGTAACGGTTCAACGGGAATCAATGAAAATTCTCGACGGAGAAGCTTTGAAATTCCATTAGAAAATCAAAGACGTCCCTCGTTCTCTCCAACTGTTGTTTCGCTCATTGCCTGTTTCGCGAGTCCGTAGTCTTGTCTTTTCACGAACGCGAGTATATTTTAATCGGACGTGCGAATATATGGCGCGAATGGAGCCATTCGATTATTTCACTTTCTTTTTCTACAACTGATCTTCTAAAAGCGTTAATTCGAAATTCCTTACTTAAATATGATCGAATCAGAGAAGTGAATTGACCTAATATTGGATCGTTCGTGCGGAGATAACTGAACGATTCGTAAGAATAAGATAAATCCATTTTAAGTCATGCCCTCAAATGGACCGTGCAAATGATCGACACTCGTTTTACTCTTGCGCTTTACATTTTCTATATGTATACATTAAGTTATTTTACTAGGAAATCGGGAACTAGTTTCGTTACTCGCGAGGACGCGAGATTATCTAAAAACGCGTGGGCACGCGTAACACAATCTATGTTCAAACACCCGCAGGATCCCCGGTATCCAGTTACTCGCTTTAGGTGGCGTTATTTGAGACAACCACCTGGGGCACGTATACACGCCGGACGTGGAGCTTCTGGAGCCAGACACGAAAGCACTCTACGGACGAGTATCGGGGCTGTTCTCCGGCCCCTCATTTCGCTATCTGGACCCGAAGTTGACGATAAACAATGGAACGCGATCGAAATCGTTCAACGTATCACTTCCGTATCCATGTGGATTTTTCGTCCACCGCGGTATCAATAATAACGATTATAGAAAATCAGAATACAGAAGAATATAAAAAGAATGGTGATTGCACGGTGGCATTATCCATTCATTCATTCACACTGAGAGAAAAATATAATTACTTTTGGACCCAACCACAATTTTATAATATTTTTAATGATAATTATGGTTAACATATTGATGCATATAGTTGAGTTAATATTCATATTTCGTGTTAGAAATATTATAAAATTATGGTTGGATTCAAAACTATATTTTTCTATATTTTTCTCTCAGTACATTCATCATCGATGTAAATCATACATTTTTTTCAAATCTCAAAACGTTAGATATTACATTTAAAGAAACTGCAATAATTTCATTTTCCGTAATTACAAATCATTGATTCGATTTCAGTCTCCTACTGTTGTTAATAATCTATTGTTACACGCGAGCTCGACGAGAACGTAATAGGCTACAAAGAAATGTAGGTCGCGAACTAAATCCGCGACATACGCATTAAAATTTCAAGACGCAGGTATGTAAAGATACCAAATTCTTCGCGACCTTATCTGCAGATTTTGACCTTATTTCGTTTTTTGAATCTTCTTACTATTTTCATTTCTATTGTAGTATACATCTGGCTGTTAATAACTATTCTTTCTCTCTCTCTCTCTCTCTCTCTCATTAAACTATTATAACTATGTTTCTCATAGATAGCAAAAAAATATTGTAAACTATCTAAATTAGCCGCCCTGGAAAAAAAATGAAATAAAAATTTCAAAAATCTCAACTCAGAACTTTTTATAAGACTAATAAATTTTATTTGCTATTATCTCCGATTGTCTAACTTCTCTTGAGAATTTTTCGATTCTCTCTCACAATCTCCGAGTATTTGCAACGTTCTAGAGGAGGCGCTATCAAATCATAACCAAATAGCTAGGTAACGAGATACAAACAGTGTCCGTGCACGAGGGGGAAGTGCCACGAGAGCTAAGGTAAGGATGAGAAGAAAACGGAACAAGGTTACGATATACTACCACCAGAACAAGCCAGAAGAATACCAGAAAAATTGTGATTGTATGCACGGTGGCATTATCCATTCATTCATCATCGGCGTAAATCATCCATTTTTTTTAATCTCAAAACATTGGAAATTATATTTAAAAAAACTGCAATAATTTCATTTTCCGTAATTACAAAAATATTACAAATTATATTTAATATATATTTTTATATGCAAATAAATTTTGTTATACATAAAGTCAATATTAAAAATAATTTTTATTTAAATGTAATATACATTTAAATAACTATATATGTATATACATATAGTCTGTTAAAATAAAAACATTTTAATAAAATAATTTATGTATGATTCTCACGAAATAAAGTATAATTATATTCAAAAGAAAAATTAATTTTAAAATGCCAGACACCATGCAATAAAGAATTAAAGATACCAATGTAACTGATCCAAATAGTTTTTTTACACGGATTCCATTACGATACCTTTTTCCGGGCCATTTCCACAGATTCCGATAAAAAATATGATTCGGCTGCGCGTATATCCGTGCAATATTAACGCGCAATTAAGAGCAATTTCAAAACGAAAAGGAACGAAAAGGACAACAGTTTCATACCATCGGAAAAATTCTTCCTGCGAATATGATGTTATCCGATGAAAGCGCGTGATGGGCGGATTTTTACTCGACTGTTCGAACGCGTGCGACCAACGTAAAAAGGTTAAATTTCCCGGACCGGAGTAAGGAAAAGAGTGTTTCAGCTATTTCCTATATCGCTTCTCGCCCTCGGGGGCGAGCCCCGAGCGCTACCCTCCAACGTTCATCTTTATCCCAAAGTTTTGGTTTACGCGACTTTCTTCTCTCTTTCTCTCTCCTGCCTCTTTTCACAGTTGTAAATTTCTCGATGTCGGGTTAAAAGGAGCCGAAAACGTTCGCGGTCGGGCAGCGGTGGCGGTTTCCTACTCCGTAACGCGTACTTTAACGCGGACACTTCCAGAAAGCATCTTTCGCCTGTCGGCCGATCGACACACACGAACTCTCGAATGACGACACCTTTTGGCCGATATCCAGGATATCACCGAGTCGCTTTCCATCGCTTCCGAAAGTTGGTCTTTTCCACACGCTCTGTTTGTAATTTTATCGCCGCTGTAAAAATCGCGCCGCGCTAAACACTGCCCGAACGCGCTCCTCCAGGACATGGCGTCATTACATGCTCTTTTTGCGAAACGTAACTGAAGGCCAGCGTGTGTAATCGAAGAAGCCCGGTCGTATTTAAATTTCTCCCTTTATAGTATAATGGCTATATGGAATTACTTGCCCGCGGAGATAATTTTATGACGCAATCGGAAAAACGTTCCAAAGTCAATTAACTGCTTATTGAACTGTTGATTCGTGAAATACGGAAAATTGACTTTACTAACAATTTTCATATAAACGTCTAATAAATAGAAATAATTTTTGTTTATGACGAAATATCGAATAAGATCAAAGTAAACATGAATATAATCAAAATAAACATTTTATAACAAAGATAGCAATAAAGTTTTTGTTATTCTGAAATATATACTGGGACATTATATGAAAATTATCATATTTTTGTTCAAAGATATCACGTACGTTTTGTATTTTACAAAAGAATTATTGTAATTTCTCGAATATTTTAATGTACAAGTTAACGTAATTAAATTCCACTGAAATGAAAAAAACATTTTACGACCTGCATGTTAGTTGCTTTTATGCAAGTTGTCCATTTCAATACATTCGAAATAAAAATTACAATATCGATGTAGCAGTTTTTAGATATAACTACGGTGACCATATTTCTTTGAAAAAAATAAAAGACACCACGTATTCTTCTTTCACAAATAAGTGCAATGTAAATTTATTCGTATAATTAATATTTTTTTCTCAGAAAATATATTTATATGAAAAAAAGTAAAATTTTGTAAACAATTATATATATATAAAAAAACAATTATATATAAAAAAAGAAACACATCTTTATTTAAACATTACATAAAATATACAAAGGTGAGATATATAAAGACTAAAATGGATGTAGAATATTTTGTAGGATTTTTCAGAAATAAAGGACAAAAGAAAGTTTTCAAGGAAAAAATAAATCTAAAAGATCTAAAAGATCTAACAGATCTAAAATAAAGGATTGTCCTCTGTAATATAGGACGAATGGTCACCGTAGATATAACAGAAAATTAACTTAAAGTTTTTATATAGCAGAATTTGAAATAATTATATAATTGCACAACGTGTATTGCAATCTTACTGATAAGGTGATTGGTAAAAATGCACATTGTTCATTTTCACATGTGTTCCAATGTTAAAGACTGACTTTATAATAAAGCGTCATAAAAGAGAGTACATTTCTTACTTTTATTCATGTATTTTTATCTTATTATTGATACCGCGATATTTTTTTCATCTATAAATCAATATTATTTTGCAAATTTAATGTCTTTCTCCCTCCCAAAATCTCGTGCTTAAATTAAAAACCGAGAAATCTTCGCACTAATTCAATTTTTCGCTTACGTAATATAATCAATATACATATAATTATAACATACAGATATATAGTTACAAATAGTATATACAGGGCATTAGTATTTTTAGAAATTCAAGTTAAGATTGACGTTAGCGATTTAATTGAGTTAAACGTCAAAATAACGATATTCAAAGCGAGAGAGAGATATATATACATCGAGCGAAATGATATTTACAGATTTACAACAATTTAACAGGCCTCGATGCGTTTCGTTCACTAGACGAGCAGGACAATCGTACGAATTGCAATTCGCGCTCTAGAGAGACGGTGCGTAACGCACGCGGCGCGAACGTGACGCGGGGGTGGCTGCTTAATGCAGCGCGCGTTCGGGATGAACATCACCCCGAGAAAGCGGCTCCAACGAGCATGACTAATGCGGAGCTATACGTAAACGTATCTCGACATCTCGGATGCGAGGAGGCGAGAGGAAAAGGAGGAAAAAAAATCAACTCACCGGCGCGGCCGCTGACTCCATCCCGAGGTCCTCACTTCCGGCAGGAGGGCTGTGCGTTCCGTGGAGAAGAGGGGTGTGCAGAGAGAGAGAGGACGATGGAAGACCCACTGTCGCCGCCGACAAATACGTCGCGTCCGTCTTCGCTGTGGAAAGAAACGGAGAATAATAAGCACGCTGAGAGTAGAAGAGGGGGGGAAAGGACGAGGGAAGATGCGAAAGAAAGAGAAAGCAAAGGAGCCTAGACGATGGCGCGGCATTTTAGCATTTTCGTCCCGCATCCGTGGCGCGATCCGATTCCCGAGCGAGATAAAGATGGCGAACGCCGTGCGCCACGCGTCCGCGAGAGGAGTAAATTTATACGCGTATATCTCTCCATCTTACTCTTCGACCGCGCTGCGTACATTCGTCACCGTCGCGTATTTCGTCGCGCCGGTTGATACACGTAGATCCCATTTTCGTATCTCACTTATCATTTTTGTCGACTATTTTTAGCATTTTTACACGGAAGGCGCAGTCCGTGCTCTACGTCGATGGCCTTGAAGACATAAATTCCCGTGAAACTACATTGTCGGCGATATTCAATATTCGAATACTGAGACAACTGAGATTTCAGAAAGCTGAGAAAAGTCTCGATCGCGTAGATAAGTGCAGATAAAGGATTCTTACCAAAAGGCGGCGGGTCGTCAATGGCGATGTTCGAGTGCGCGACTCGAAGGATGCGTCTCGAGACGTGGGTGGAGCCGAAAGTCCGTAATTCGCGTTACAAACTGTCGATCTTCGACACCGTCGGCACATCTCGATCGAAACGCAGCCAGAAACGCGCGCGAATTTCGTTACACGGTCCGAAAAGGTCGATTAGAGAAACGCGAGAACCGCCCGACCGAAAAATCAAACGCAAACTGGCGCACTTCTTCGTGAGTTGAACTGCCTGCACTGTTCTATCTGCACCTCTCTCGCGCGTCTACGTCTACTGTATGTCTATCTCGTTTCAAGTGTAAAAGGTGCAGCGGCTTGAGAGTAATTCGCGGGGCCTACGAATAAATTTTGACCGCCGAATCGTAACGGTGGCGACATCTCTGAACGCTCGATTGAATTTTATTCCTCGCAATCACGTCGCACGTCGATATGTCGCGCGTACTTTTCGACACGGCTCGTCCGTCGAGAAAAAGATTATAAAAATTAAATGAAACTTATCGGAATTGGTTTTATCGATTAATTTTAATAAAACGTTTCTTTTTATTTAATTATATTATAATTATTTATATAATATTAATTATATTAATATTAATTTACTTTATTTTTTATAATATATTAATATTAGATTACGAATATTAATTAATTATACAATCAGAATAATCAGAAAAAGTAAAATAAAATTATTAAAAGGCATCAAATGAAATACTGATCAAACAATCATATTAATGCTGAATGTAATAATTTTTTATAATCCTTCTAGACTCGTCTTTCCATAAGAATTCGAAAACGATCTATGCAAGAATAAAGTTTTAAATAATTTCTCTTCCCCTTTTAATTATTTCTAGTTTATAAAGATAAAACAATTGGAATAATGGGAAAGAACGAAAATAATTCTATGATAAATAAGAAATTTATACATAATATAGAAAAAATAATTATGTCAAGTTACATTTGCTCTATATATTTAATCGTAAATCTGTTACCTCGGTAAAAGAAATTTTTAACTCACCGATCTGATGCGCAACAGGCGGAATTATTCTGCAACGCAGCTACGATGATACTGTAACATACAAACAAAATTCAAATTAAAGAAGCTTTCAAAATAATCAACATTTCGAAGGTTAATTTTTATGAGCATATTTTAATGAAATACTCATACAATTATCTATTTTCCGAAAATTGTTTTTATCAAAATAAACTTTTGTAAAATTAAAAATTTCTCTTTTTCTAGTTATTTCTAACTTATTGAGATAAATAAAAATAAATAGGAAAGAACTATTAATTTAATACAAATGATACTTACCCCAAGGCTGCTCTGCCGGGGCCCGATGTCTGTCCTAGACCTCCTCCTCCTCTCAGGATATTTGGGAGTTATCATCAGGCAATGGCACTGCAACATACAAATATAAAATTCACATTAAAGAGGCATTCAAAATAATCAATGTTTAAAAAACTAATTCTTATGCTCATTTATAAAAATTTAATTTGAAACTTTTAATGAAATATTTACCAATACAATTATTTATTGTTTGAAAAGATCTTTATAAGAATAAAAAACTTTTATAAAATTTTCAGATAATTATTCTTTCTGTAATCATTTTTAATTTATTGAAAAGAAATAATTTAATTAAATCGGAAACACTTTTAAATTAATAGATCAGAGACAATACTCACCCAAAGATTGCTGCGCCGAGGCCCGATGTCTGTCCTAGACCTCCACCTCCTCTCAGAATATTTGGAACTTGTCAGGTCTCCTTCTTCTTCTCCCGTCGCACAGGACACTCGCGAAAAACGCGGATAATGAATTACAATCGCGCGCGGACTAATTATCAGTGAAAGTCTCTCGCGAAAGGATATCCCTTCGAATAATCTTCGAAAAAGTCTTTAGTCCGATTACTTGAACGGCACTCCCGAAGCAAACGCGACAAACCGGCTGCGGTTCGTTTATTTAATTAAATCGACGACGAGGGTACGTTAGCTTCCCCAAGATTATTATCCAGGCGGAACAAGAGTTTTGCTTGGATAATATTCTATCCGAGTACTAGAGCCCTCCCACCACGCCAAGGTCGTACCCGTGGGAGGGAAATATTTCACTTTGCCACTAATTAAAATATAAAATAATCTGACAACTTACCGGTACGATGCGCAACAGCTGAATAATATCCATGTCGGGTTGTAACAGCTGAATACTATTCATGTCTCTCAAACTTCTTCCTTTTCTCGAATTCGTTCGTTGCACTTGTAATTCCACTCACAGTACACATCAATTACAATTACGCGAACGTTGACGTCACTCGCCAAGATGGCGAATGGAGCGATCAAGCTTTCAATCGATGCGACACGTATCAATGCGCAGCGTATAAACGTATTCCGGCGAGATACGAAATACTATTAATGTAACACGATTAAATTATGCAAGTGAAGAAACAATCGCCACACACATGTATCATGTATCT